>OX276402.1:26899507-28347744 GCA_946251805.1 Cybosia mesomella | reverse complement strand
TTCAATGAAGAAGAAGATAAAATCAAATACATTGCTTGCACTATTCCATAGTTCCTAAATGGGCTATATGTCCAGTCATCTATGTATATCATCTCGAAATCCAAGTCAGTCGCAGTCAGATGGCATTCGGTCCCATAAGAGCCAAGATAAACCAAATCTTGGAAATTAGGAAAGCAACCCTAGGCTCCAAAGTGCAAATTATCAATGCAACTGGGATTGGCACTGCGCCACTGCGAGACACCTCACGCTTGGTGTTAGCCAAGTGCTAACGTAGCATAAACGTTACGCTATTTCAATGTAACTACTGGTTAGCAAAACATATCCTAGATCCTTCGCCCGTAGTCAGGTTATGTTGCCTGTCCATGTATGTATTTACGTATGTTCCGCTGTAGCTCCTAAGATACTGATTGTAATGAATGAGGTGTCAATCGATTCAGTAGCATGCTATGGTTGCGATAGGCTACATTTTATACGAATAACATAAACAAACCAAATGCTAGATTCAAAAATGTGGAGTTTAAAAAAAAAAATTATTTGGCTACGTATCGAGTGTGATATCAAATGAAAGGAGAGAAAATCCCGAGGTCTTAAATATAGTGTAATGTAATAGCATATAGTAGGAATATAGTAGGAATAGAAATACAATTTTATATTATATTTCAGCGATTTAAAATACTACTAGCGCCGTCTATCAGTGGATAGCTGGCACTATACTTTATTAATCTTAAAAAAAACTGTTTCATGTCTATATTTTCAACCTTACCGCAGTCTCGTTACAATTTTTCAAACTTTATACTTGTACTAAAAGACTTTCACTTTCTTCTGACAGGAAGAAACTTAGCCGGTTAGGTAGCAGCTCGTTAATATCCACCCCTAGACGTCGCTTTAGGAGTGCTGCCTCAGCCGCTAGGTTCACCATCTTCAGGGCGAACAGGGCTGGTAAGCTGCGCGCCAAGTCCTTCGCGAAGAAAGAGAAGAAGGCTACACAAACATTGGCCATCGTCTTAGGTAAGAAACTGGTTAATACGGTGATTTACTTTTTCTTTTTTTTTAGCGTGTGGAAACCCCCACGGGCTTTACCCCATCGGTGCCGACGATGGGGTGGGCGTGTCGGTATCGGACCGACTAAAACCACACGGTGTCCTTCCCAAGTGTCCATTGCCGGGCGCCCCGGGTAAGCCCTCGAAAGGATAACCCCAGGGTTACCGGCAGACTTTGGCCGCCGCCTAGCCTCGCCTCGCCTAGTGGGGTCGGGTTTTATCCCGCGTCGGTGAGTTGGTAGGTAGCTTAAACCGACTTCATAAAAAAAAGTAATATCATTTCGTGTTGATATGTTTTCGTGTGATCAGCGATAATTCCTTGATACGCTGGGTACCCACCGAAGTCTTCGGGACAACCCAACCTCATCTGCAAACTCGTGCACCAGCTGATTGACGGACAAGGCTCTGGCGCAGACTTTTCTCTCGAGGCTCCCATAAAAGTATACGGCTTTATACCCGAACCAATAGGGACAAAATTCACCCTGGAACAGTGCTAAGAAGTTGATAATGATGATGCTGACGTTGTAAGACAATAAATATTGCTAATTGTCGCTCGCTTAATAATGTACTTAGTTAAACTATGCTTACTTTGCATTATAATAATAATAATTCATTTATTTCAGCCAACAACCCATGTTACATTTAAAAAAAAAACTAATAAATAATAAAAATTCATGCCAAATTGACTCTATTAATAATGAAATGATTAATTACAAGTCCAAGTAACATTAAAATTTGAAAAAAAAACATAAAATGAGTAAATAAAATTTAATCAAAATAAGTGAATGTCGAAAATTTTAATAATTCCTTATAAATGAAATAATAATAATAAAAAAATCATTAAAATAAAATTCTATATTAAAACTTTTAAAGACCAAAAATAAAAATGACCTATGCATGTTATCGCGTTATTCCCGTAAAGTACTTTCATCATGGAACGCAAATTTCCATAAGTTAGGATAAGTATTGCCTATAGGGGTGTGGCTTCCCCTTCATGGGGTTGGCATTGACCGTCGGCCAATACCCAACGTGGCGGGAACACATCGCTCTCCGTACTCCTCTGCTTTCAGAGGAGACAGGATGAGCGATGCTGTTAGTGGTGGAGGCCACCGTAGGGTCCTGGGGGATCCAGGGGCGGGTTGGCCCACTGCTCATGCAGGGGCCGACGGGCACTTGTGCCGCCGCCGGTGAGAGAGGACTAGCCATCCTCTCGCGTTCCGTAATCGGCAGGTGATCAGCAACGACCTGACTGGTGGCTCCAGAAGGGTACGCTGTGAACTTGCCGACCGGAGGGCTTGCCTTTATTGGCTGGCCCACGACAAGGAAAAGTCTATAACACCCACAGCGAAGTCGTCAAAACCTATGGATACCAGCCGACCTCCATAGTATATAGGCTTATCCAGGTGCAGGGGGCTCCGCCTGGATGGACCATCTTTCCCCCATACTCGTGGGATATATTATGAATAACATAAATCCAAATAAAAACAAACAGGACGGATCTACTAACAACGACCAAGGCGCAAACACTGGTACTCGAGAGGATGGAGTGGAGGTAGATGGGGGTGAAGAGGAGGTGAGGCGACGGCCTCACTCACGGTCAGCTAAGGCGGTCTTCACCAGACCCGCTACCCCGTTACCACTAGGAGGGGAAACGGACGCAGACGTTGCGTCTGCGGCGTCGACGGTGGGTACTGACAACGAGTCAGTATCCAGCCGAATGGAGACCGAGGAGGGTCTCCGACGTAAGCGGCCTCGCTCGGGTGGACCGTCCCTTGACCGTAGCAGAAGCTCCGGGCAACGGACGATCTCCTCAAGCGAGGACGATCGGCCGGCCAAAATATTGGCCACCGCGGCGGCTAGAACGCCGAAGCAGCCGGTGCACGTCCCTCCGCTACCCAGCGGCAGGGACCAAGGCGTCCCCGCGGCGAGGGAGCTCCTCACAGCGCTTGCCCGCATTACCGACTCCATAAAAGGGTCAAAAAATGTGTCGGGAAAGAAGAAGACGGTGGCTGAAAACGTCGCCGTCGCCAGGACGGCGCTGGAGGAGCTCCTCGGTAGGAGCGTCTCCGAGGAGGAGGCGAAGCTCAGGGCCCGGGTCACAAGCCTGGAAACTGAGCTGGCCAACTCCTTGGAGCAACAGCGGGTCCTCCGGGAGGAGGTCAGGCAACTGACCCAGATGGTGAGGGGATCCCCGGAGGCCCAGAAGGCCCCAAGAGCCCAGGAGGTGGCGGACCACCCGAGGGCTCTCGTGCCGCAGGGGGGGACGCCTACGTCGTCGTCGGCGCCAAATACGGCACCAAAGCCGGCGCCAAAGTCGGCACAAAAGGTGGCGCCGAAAACAGTGCCTAGGCCGGTGCCCAATCCGGCACCCGAGATGGCGCCTGAGCCTGCACCGAGTGTGGTGCAGCTCCTGGCGGCCATCGAGAGGCGGCTTGGCGTGTTAGAGGACCGGGCTTACCGTCCCCCACTGGCACGGCCCACGTCTTTCGCCGGGGCTGCTGCCAGTGGTAAACCCGGCCTCACAGGCCAAAAGTCCGCCGCCCCAGTGGCCCCAACGCCACAAGGGAAGGGGAAGAAGCGCGGCACCCCCGCCCCCGCCATAACCGCCGCTCCCGCTGCACCCGAGCGTTCCTCCAGAGGGGAGGAATGGGTGGTAGCGGGAGCCGCCAAAAAGGCGAAAAAAGCCGCCAAAAAGGCGGCTAAGAAGGCGGCAAAAGCCGCTGCGGCGAAGGCGCCGAAGAGGCTCCGCGCCCCACGATCCACTGCCGTCGTCCTGACGGTGACGACGGAGGGTGTGGAGAAGGGCGTGGGGTACGCCCAGGTCCTGAGGCAGGTTAAAGCTTCAGTGGACCTCAAGGCCCTCGAGATTGAGGGGGGGCTCCGGTGCAAAACTACTCGCACCGGAGCTCGCCTCCTCGAGGTCTCCGGCGCCACCAGCGGCCCCAAAGCCGACGCCCTAGCGGCCAAGCTGAGGGAGTCGCTGGATACCGAAGCCGTCCGCGTCACCAGACCCAACAAATGCGCAGGTTTGCGCATTTCGGGTCTGGATGACGCGGCCACGACGGAGGAAGTCATCTCCGCCGTCGTGGAGGCGGGCGGCTGCCCCCGTGATCAGGTGAGAGCTGGAGAAATCCGCTTCAGCTCCACCGGTCACGGCACAGCAGTCGTCAACTGCCCCGTCGCAGCGGCGCAGAAAATTGCGGACGAACGGAGCCTCCTCGTTGGGGGCTTCCTAAAGGCGCGGGTGCAACTCCTGCAGCCCCGCGAGACCAGGTGCTTCAGGTGCCTGGCCGTGGGGCATGTGGGAGTGCAGTGCACAGCGGGAGACACCGTGGGGGATCGGTGCTTCCGCTGCAGTCAGCCCGGGCACAAGGCCAGTGCTTGTGATGCTCCGCCGCGCTGCTACAAATGCGTAGCGGAGGGCAAAGCGGCGGAGCACCGGGCGGACAGCAGAACCTGCGCCGCCTCGAGGCCAAAGCCCCGTTCGTCCGCAACGGGTAGCGGGGGTGCCGCTCAAGAACGGCCACAATCGCGGCGGGATGCGGAGATGGACGTCCATTAATGGACACACCAATCCGCATCCTGCAGGCGAACATAAACCACTGCACCGGTGCTCAGGATCTTCTGTACCAGAGCATCGTGGAGTGGTCTATCAATGTGGTCGTGGTCGCTGAGCCGTACTGGGTCCACCCCGGAAGCCCGGTGGACCTGGACGGCGTAGCGACCGTCTTCGGGGGTTCCGCCGCGGACACCTCGCGCCTTGCACTCATTGCAAGGTGTAGAGGCTGCGTCGCGGCGGACTATGAGGGCTTGGCTGTCGTGGCCGTCTACTTCTCGCCAAGCCTTGACCAGTACGAGCTTGAGCTAAGGCTCGCTGAACTGGACATTGTTCTCGCTGCGTGCCGTCCTCGTCCTGTCTTGGTCCTGGGAGACTTCAACTCCTGGTCTCAGGCCTGGGGCTCCCGGGAAACCAATGACAAGGGGCGAGTACTGGAGGACTGGGCCAACACCCGTGGTCTAGAAGTCCTCAACCGGGGGAGTGTCGCCACCTGGGAGCGGCGGGGGCTCAGTTCGGTCGTGGATGTCGCATTCGCGACCCCTGCTCTCGCCCGCCGCGTCCAGGGTTGGCGCGTGGTGGAGGAGGAGGAGACGGATTCCGACCATAAGTATATTCGGTTCAACGTCTCCCCTCCAACTAACCTGCCGCCGACAATCGCGAATCCCCCGGATCCACGTTGGGCGCTCAGACGCCTGGATCGGGAGGCTCTCCTGGAGGCATCAATAGTGCAGGCCTGGATTCCGTCACTGGCCAGGCCTGCCGATGTCGACGCAGAGGCGGAATGGTTCAGGAGAGCCATGTCGCATATCTGTGATGCGGCGATGCCTAGGGTTAAGCCCGGCCCGGCAAAGAAACAGGTGTACTGGTGGTCAGCGGAGCTCGCACAGCTGCGAGCAGCGTGCGTGACCGCTCGCCGCCAGTACACCAGGTTTCGCCGGAGGCGTCGCCGCCCAGACGATGCGGCAGCCCGAGAGGCGGAGCTGTATGAGGCGTACAAGGGGGCCAAGAGGACCCTCCAGGAAGCCATAAAGCAGGCCAAACGGCGGGCCCGCGAAGAGCTGCTGGAGTCTCTGGAGCAGAACCCATGGGGGCGTCCTTACCTTGCGGTCAGGGGCAAAATCCGCCCAAGGGCGCCACTGCTGACCCAGAGCCTCCAGCCGGAGCGGCTGGAGGGGATACTGGGCTCCTTGTTCCCAGCGAGAGCGGAGGAGCATGTCCCTCCGCGTATGGCTCCGCCTCAGGCGCCTGACGTTGATAATAGCGAGAGCGATATGCCCGAAGTCAGGGAGAGTGATCTGGGGGTAGCAGTGCTCCGGCTTAAAGCCCGGAAATGCACTGCCCCCGGACCCGACGGCATTCCAGGCCGAGCATGGGTCCTGGCCCTGGAGGAACTAGGGCCTCGACTGGTGGCGCTCTTTAGCGCATGCCTCGAAAGGGGCCAGTTTCCAAAGGCTTGGAAGACTGGGAAACTGGTCCTTATCCGTAAGGCGGGGCGGCCGGCGGACCAGCCATCCGGTTACCGGCCGATCGTGTTGCTCGACGAGGTGTGCAAGCTCTTTGAGCGGATTATTGCAGAACGCCTCGTCGAGCATCTCACGAATGTGGGGCCAGATCTGGCGGACAACCAGTTCGGTTTCCGCCGGGGGCGCTCCACCGTGGAAGCGATCATGCGCGTTAGGCGCCTGGCGGAGGAAGTAGTCTCGCGGGGTGGGGTGGTGGTGGCGGTGTCTCTTGACATCGCCAACGCCTTCAACACCCTACCCTGGAGCTGCGTTAGGGAGGCGCTCGCGTATCACGGAGTGCCTCCTTACCTCCGCCGCATTGTCGAGGCATACCTATCCGAGAGGGCCATAGTTTACCCGAGCTGGCTAGGGCCAGGGCGGCGAGAAGTGTCGTGCGGTGTTCCGCAGGGGTCGGTCCTAGGGCCACTCTTGTGGAACATCGGATACGACTGGGTGCTGCGCGGTTCGTTGCTCGAGGGTGTCAGCATAACGTGTTATGCTGACGACACCCTCGTTATGGCGCGGGGAGCAACGCACCGAAGCGCGGCACTAAAGGCCACGGCAGGGGTTGCTCAAGTCGTGGGTCGAATACGGCGGCTGGGGCTCGAGGTGGCTCTCCACAAATCCGAGGCTATGTGTTTCCACGGGCCTCGGAGGGGGCCACCTGCGGGAACCAGCATAACCGTAGGGGGCGTAAGCATCGGCATCGAGCCCACGATGAAGTACCTTGGGCTCGTACTCGATAGCCGATGGGACTTCGGACCTCATCTCCGAAGTCTGGTCCCGAAACTGAGGGAGGCTGCGGCCGCGCTATCGCGGCTGATGCCCAACGTCAAGGGACCCAACGCCCCCACTAGGAGACTGTACCTGGGGATCGTGCGAAGCATGGCCCTGTACGGGGCCCCAGTATGGGCGGAGACTCTGGCGGCCCGCAACGTGGCTGTATTAAACAGCCCGTTAAAATCGATGGCCGTCAGAGTCATCAGGGGGTATCGCACGATCTCCGTCGAGGCGGCATGTCTCCTAGCCGGGACCCCTCCATGGGACCTGGAAGCGAGAGCCCTTGCGCTGCTGTACCAGTGGCGCAAGGAGGCGCTGGAGCGGGGCCATAGGCCAGAGCCCCGAGAAATCAGGGCTCAGCGGTCCCTGCTCCGACAGGAACTCATGGAGACATGGAGGGTGCGACTTGAGCACCCAAGGTGGGGGGAATCCACCATTGCGGCGGTGAGACCGATCATGAAGGAGTGGTTGGAGAGGGACCATGGGGACCTCTCCTACCGGATGTGCCAGATGGTTACCGGACACGGGTGTTTCGGTAAGTATCTGTGGCGCATCCACCGGGAGACAACGCCGCAGTGCCAGCACTGCGAGGATCCTGGCGAAGACACGGCGCTCCACACGTTGGTGGAGTGCCCTGCGTGGGCGAGTCAACGCCGGGATCTCGTTGCGGTCCTGGGCGTGGACGTTCTCTCGTTGGAGACCATGGTGAGGGCCGTGGTCTCCGACGGGAGCAAGTGGCACGCCGCCGCCTCTTTCTGCGAGCAGGTAATGCGCGCGAAAGAGACGGCGGAGAGGGAGCGGGATAGAACCCTGCCCCCCGAGTTTCGCAGTCTGCGGCGAGGACGCCGCAGACTCATCTACGCCCGGGACTACCGTCCTCCATGATCGGGGCCTGAGGACGGCAGTTGGCCGACTCGCCGTCCTTACAGAAGCAGGCCGTGGCGGAGGCGTGTCGTGTGTGCCCTACACATGCCTGCCAACTCACCGAAGCGGGATAAAACCCGACCCCACCAGGCGAGGCCGCGGTGGCGGCCAAAGTCCGCCGGCAACCCTGGGGTTATCCTTTCGAGGGCTTACCCGGGGTGCCCGGCAACGGACACTTGGGGAGGACACCGTGCGGTTTTAGTCGAGACACGACATAACCACCCCCGCTGGCCGGCGGGGGGGTATCCGAAGGGATTTCCGCACGTTAAAAAAAAAAAAAAAAGTATTGCCTATATAACCTAAAATGAATGTTTAATAGACCGTGTAAAGAAAATTACCCAAGAGCCCAAATTGTGTAACTAAAACAGAGAAAAATGTACATCCCAAAGTTTAGCTTAATAACATTTTCTCTAAATTTGACTGATAACGGCAAAGTTACCTTCTTAAGCAACGAATTTCTGTCACATTTATTTCGACATAATTCGTATTATTCTACTTTATAAATTTCCCAATATACTCTGGGGATATAATGTGACGACGATTCGTCAACTAATGCGCGCTCCAAACCTCAACAAAGCCTTCTAGCTTTTACTGAGAAAACATTTCTTGTTTTTTTCATAAGAAGATATGTGTTTATGCCAATTTAGAAATAAAATATGTACGAGATCTTTATGGAGCTTGTTTCTTTTATTATTTACTGGCTGCTACCCGCGAGTTCGTCCGCATAGATTTCACTTTTGCCCACAGGAACCTATTATCAGAATAAAATACACCCGATTATACAATTTATAAACACATAAAGTAGGAGCGCGTAAAGGCGCTGACAGCTTGTGCACTGTACCAGTTTAATGGTACACTGGGGTGGACGGTTTCGCGATATATTCAATTCTAAATCAGTGGACAGCGTAAACATCTGTTATACTGCCTTTTTGCAGGTTTCAATTTCAATGACTGGTAGGCTGTGGTGGCATGTTGGACGTTGGCGTTACATAGTATTTAGCCAAAAGAGGGTGGCAGAAATACGAAAATGGACATCAAATAACTATATTATTCACGTAAAAAAAAAAAACAGGAAGATTTATAGATAATATTTTGAATTTCTCAGTTGGCAAGATTTGTCAGTTTTCTTACATAAGTGGGATAGAAGTTCTAATTTGAAGTTAGTAACACTGTCAGTGTATATTTACTCTCCGATCAGAAAAAGTTCAGCTGCTACCTCGATTAAAATATCCTTTTTATTTTCCAGGAGTCTTCCTCTTCTGCTGGGCACCATTCTTCACCTGCTCAGTGCTAGATGCTATGTGCTCTAAGTTCGGCCTCCCGTATTCTCCAGGGGTAACGGTGTTCATCCTAACCACGTGGCTGGGCTACATCAACTCATTCCTAAACCCCGTTATCTACACGATTTTCAATCCTGAGTTCCGGAAGGCGTTTAGGAAGATACTACACTGTGGCACCTAGCCCGTGGACTACTACGTAGTTTATGACTAAGGGCTGGTTTGACCAATGATAAGAACTGAGATCAATAAACTAAATTATGTTATCACGTTTTACTTCATGAATTTCATTGAGTAAAACGTGAGAAATCAGTTGACTTGATCCTGGTTTTAGTAGTGGAATCCAGCCTAAAAGTAATGGACTTGCTCAAGAATTTAGTGGTAAAATATTACGCTTCGAACATTACGGAAAATTGAACTTTATGTGGTAAACCTCGAAGGTTTATTTCCAATTGTCTTCTTGGATGGATTGAAAAGTCTGTTATACTGTAAGCTGAAATTAATTTATGTATGTTATGGGTCTGTAAATAGCCTAAAACTTTAATCACTTGATGGTCTGATAGCTGTCAGACCACTAACAGAACAGGTCTGTCAGTCTTTTGAACAGTCTGTCTGAACGATACGAATTCGTCAGATCCTTACGAGTCAGTCAGACCGCTGTTAAATTGTTTGAAAGTAACGAAGAAATAAACGAAGTTTAAAAAATTAAAGATTATAAATAAGGACATTGTTGAATGCGTGAGTACATAGATCCTACCCTAAAAACAATTTAAAATTTAAACGTCAATTTGAAAATTTCCTAAAATATTCAATATTTATTCATTTCAGTAGTGTGTATCCAATTTTCTGATTGAAACGTTTATATTTTTTTATTTTGAACCAAAGATTGTATTGAAATTTCTACTTGTACCTACCTACAAGCCCTTATTGCCATTGTGTAACATTCATTGAAAATTGTTTGTCACTGTTGCCTATTCTATGATCATAATATTAGAAAGTTCAGTGCGCAATAACCTTTTTTTAAAACATGCGTTTATCCAACTGGTGGTAGAAATTTGGTGACACAAATTTGTCACAAAATTCAGCCGGGTTGGGTACCACCGTGCACGATTACGAAATACCCTCCATAGTAATCCAATTTCGGTTTGATTTCGTTCAGGGGTCAGCAAGTGCATAGCCCGGCAGGGGGATTGTGGTCTCTTCTGATGAGGCCGACAAGCTGAGTGCCACCATTGTTAACATGGTACGTGTATGTAATGGTAACCCTCTTTCCTAAGACTTTACCGTCAGCTTACCATCAGGCGAGGTGAAGTCAAATTGACGTGTCCAAAATATAAAAAAAAAAATTCAAAAATTTAGTCTCCGAAAATATTTACCGAAAAGAATAATTTTATGCAATACCTGTTCGGATTTGAAAAGCTACCACATTTTGAATAAAAGTCTATTTAAAAAAATATTAATTATTTTATGATATTGTCGAAAGTTCACGCGAATGTCACACATTGAAATAAAACTATTTTTAACAGATTCTATCGCGATTTATTTCATCATCATCAGATCCCCGTGACCATGGCTGCTGAAAAGCAATCAGTCAATCGGATCAATTTAAAATATAAAATAACATCAAATAAATCGCGATAGAATCCGTTAAAAATAGTATAATTATTTTATTTTCAACTTTTTAGTTTTAGTATTATCCTGTAACTCCAAAGTGACCCTAAATATCATGTACCAACAAAGAGTTCGCAAAGGTAAAACAAACAAGCCCAAATTCGAGTTTAGAAGTTCCTATGGCCACCTTTCTACTTCATCTTCAGACCCTGAATACCATCACATAACACCAGAGTGTTTGGTAAGACATAACTAATGAGCCCAAACTCGATAGGTTTACCTTGTTTAGTTTAGAAGTTCCTGTGGGCACCTTCCTACTCCATCATCAAACCAGCTACATGATATCATATTATTGCATTGTCGTCCAAACTAAACGTGTATGCAAAATTTCAGCCTGTAGCGGATGTCCACAAATGATCAAAAATGTTTTACAAATTTTGACGGACAACATACTTTACTTACATACCAACAGTGCGAGTTAATAAAAAGCTTGTAAACATATACGACATACTGTATACTAATAAGTAGTGTATACTCATATAAAATGCGTTTGTGCCATGATATGATTCAACCTTATAACAATTATATCTTAAGAATTCATAAGGTTTTAAATAAACATGTCCGTCTTGTATCGAGTTTACCCAAAGGGTCAAGAATGTAAACATTGCCCGGGCAAAGTAAACAAACGTGACATGTAAATTTAATATTTGCTCCTACGTGTATTGTAAAGATTTTTAGAGCTTCTTCCTATGGAATAAGGTCGAAAATTCTATGTAGACTTGTAAGTTTTCCAACTTTGCCTAAGTTTTCCTGTGGTTGTGATGTTCTTTGAATTAAGGTAAAGCAATAACATTTAATTGTAAATAATTACATTTAAAATGTATAAGATACTTAGTATTGTAATATGCGACTGTATAACTGGTAGTTATGGAAAGTGTAAGTAGTGTTCAGAATATAAGATTATGGTGTATGCTTAGCGTCTCCGTGACAAATAGAAACAGTAAGGAAATAAAGTTTTTAATCGTGTAGCTATAAGTAATTCTCCTTGTATCCTCCTGGGGAAGTAGAATACAAGTGCTGCCTATCCCTTCTCATGGGTTTCTTACAAACCGACTAAGAAAATGCCCTTGAAGCAACACGGAGAAATATACTCGTAGCTGGTAAAGCTGTTGTCTGATTTTCACGCTGGTTTGAATTATATGTTTTCATTTCTATTACAACTCGTTTGAATGATAGGTTTACTCAACCTGTCACAAAGCGGCACTGTTAGGTACTTTTTTTTTCTTGCGGAAATCCCTTCGGACCCTCCCCCTCCCCCCGCGGTGCCCAGCGAGGGTGGTTAATCGGACTTGAACCGACTAAAACCGAACGCCGTCTTGGGGTCTTCAGACGCCGGGTGTGACGCTGAGATGGCCCCCTCGGGTTTGGGAACCACGGTATCGCCATCTTGTCACGGAGGGGGGGGGGGGGGCGGCATCGTCAATTTCTTTTTCGCTCCGGCCACCTACGAAACCGCATGTTCGTAACCAGTTACAATACAAGGAAAAAACTTCTTCGTACGATACCAGTTACGAAGGAATAGATTTTTTTCCCTATACGATACTTGGTTACGTAGTAAATATTCCTCCTTCCTCACAAGTAACCAGTCATTTTGTTGTCCATCAGTACTAACATACTCATTGGTACTACCATATGCGATATCACAAATCTCTTCAGTGAGTAGTCTATGTATGGAAACTCTTTTAATCACAAACCACTTTAGAGATTAGACTGTGTATGAAAACTCTTTTATGTACTAGCCGGCAGCTTGACAATGACGATTCAATACATTTGTATGTCATTGTCATTACATTATATTATAAAGGATAATTGATAGGTATTTTGTGTTACTTTCGTATTTACAATTTATTGTACGGAATTTGGTACTTATGTGATAATGAGTGTCGATTTGGAGTTTATTTCAACCCGAAGAGGACGACGATCTTTGTTATGTGAGGGTAGAAGATACCATTGGAAGAAAAAGTATAGTAATGATAGTACTTTCTGGCTCTGTTACAATAATAATCAAGGATGTACAGGGAGCATCACGATTAGCAATAAAAATGAAATCATAAAAGGTAAAGAACACGTTGAAGATGTGTGCAAAAAAGATATAGCGAAAAATAAAAATTTGAAGGACTTAGATAAACTGAAAGAAAATCAATTCAAAAGCAATATGATGTCACAGTAAATAATCTAGAAAATGAAGGAATGGACATCTAACATGTCATCCAAAGATTCGAAAATATAAAAACTGGCTTATACAACGCACGTAATAAAGTTCTAGTGGCACCAAAAGTACGATTTAATTCTTCGGAAAAGTATTAATACCACAAAAATACCAGAATTTCAAATTGGCAGAGTATGATGATAATAGCAAACAAATTATTTTATTCTGCAATGAAAATGTCAGAGAAATCATACAAGAATTTGAGCATGTACTGGGAGACGGCACTTTCAAATCGTGCCCTACGGCTTTTAAGCAACTTTACACGATTCATGGTTATAACGAAAAAACGCAATCAATTATTCCTTTGATTTATTGTTTACTGCCAGACAAAAGACAAAACACCTATGAAGTTGTTTTCAGGTTAATAAAAGCTATATTTCCTGATTGGCAGATAAAAAAAATCACTATGGATTACGAGTTAGCAGCCATGAAAGGCATTGAAAAAGTGTATCGAAAAGTCGATGTTAATGGATGTTATTATCATTCGAATCGCAGTATATTCCGAAAAGCCAAACATTTAAAAATCTCAACTGCAGTGAAAAAGAGACACGTGGCGAGGTGTGTAGGTCTCGCACGATTGCCCAAAGAATACTTTAACAGTGGCCTCAAGTACGTAATGCATAAGAGTCCACATGGCAAAGAGATATCCAAATTTAATAAATATTTTACTAATCAGTGGACGAAAAAGACGAATTTTCAAAAGATCTGCTGTTGTTCTGAGGAAAAGATTCGCACAACAAACAACCTCGAGGGTTGGCATAGTAGGTTGAATAGGTTTATAGGGAAAAAGAACCCGACCCTGGCTCATTTATTGTCTATATTGAGCAAAGAAAACAAAATAGCTGACATGTACAAAAAAAAATACCAAAACGTCGAAAAATTATATGGAAATAGATAACGAAATTCAATACACAATTGCTAAACTAAATAAAAACCATATAACCGTTGGTCACTGTATCGAGATTATAACACCGTTTTCTTATAAGATTTAAAATATTAGATGGTTATAGTAGCAAGTTCATTTTTATTAATAACCTTTTTTTCGTTGATAAGCGTAAGAAGGCATACTTATTTTCTCTTTTCTTTGCTGTAATTACAGTATTGCAATGAAAATGAATACATTTAATAATAATTTTATACATTTGTTTTTCATTTCATTATATTTTTTATTTCTGTAGTGGCAAGTGTGCCAGGCTGTCACGCGGAAGGTACCAGGTTCGAATCCTGGTGGGGACAACTACTTTATGTTTATAATTTAGTTGTGCCAGGTTGGTTAGGACATTGCAGGTTGATCACCTGATTGCCCGACAAGAAGGATGCTACATGCTTCGGAGGGCATGTAAAGCCGTCGGTCCCGGATGACATGTCACATATTTTGTAGGCTGGTATTCGTTAATATCCACCAATTTATTCGTAACTACGTAACCAGTAACCAAGCATCGTATGGGGAAAAAAAATCTATTCCTTCGTAACCGGTATCGTACAAAGAGAAATCATGTTTTGTTCGTAACTACGTAACCAAGTATCGTATAGGGAAAAAAATCTATTCCTTCGTAACTGGTATCGTACGAAGAAGTTTTTTCCTTGTATTGTAACTGGTTACGAACATGCGGTTTCGTAGGCGGCCGGAGGGTTCTTTTTTATTTTATTTTTTTTAACGTGCGGAAATCCCTTCGGATACCCCCCCGCCGGCCAGCGGGGGTGGTCTTGTAATGCGATCACTTATAACTCGAGTACGATTTGACCGATTTTCATGATCTTAGATTTTTTAGATTTGTCTCCGCCTGTGAAAATTAATTAATTAGGTTTTTTTTGCCCACGCTTGCCCCACAAATGAGTAGTTATATCAGACTGAAACCGAACAAAACCACACACCGTCTCGGGTCTCTAATGCCGGGTTGTAAGGTGATCAAATAAGGCAATTCTCTCCGACCCCGGTTATTCTATCGGGGATATAGATACAAGCGTCTATATATTTTCTGATAAAAAATATTGTGACTGAAGATTTATAGAAATCGCTCCTTCCAGCGATATTACTGAAACTTCGAAAAGTGCCATCTAGCGGATTTTGTTTCAAAACACACGCTGCTGTTGCATTTCAGAGTTAATAAAGTGACGTTGCTCACTACTACGTGATACAACGTTAACGGGCTAGATGGCGCTGCTATCAAATATTTACAGAGGTGTCTGAGCGTTCGGTGAAGATGACGCGAGTTCCATGAATTTTGTTCGCGAGAAGTGCTCAACGCGCCTAAAGAAGTTTTCACTTTAACATGATTAAGTATCGTTCCTGCTATGTTTTATCAGGTCCGAGGTCAATCATTTATATAACAGGACAAAGGTCCAGTGAGCACAAAGCCTCATGAAAGGCTCTCTGAGCTGCTCTGTTCGGTATTGTTAGTGTAGTGACATTATCTGTTTCGCAACTTTGCCTCAACAGCTGCGGGCGACAGCTTTGTCTTCCATTGATTTATAAAAAATATTTTGAATCTATTTTTAGGGGTTCTTGTATACAGTCAAAGGGTGTTTTAACATGGCTAGCCGTCGTTAGGGACACACATTTCTACGGACACTTGTCCGTATTGACACTTTTAAATTATTTTTTTTTACTGACAATTCGGAAACCATCAAAATATAGTGTTGCTGTTATTTCTAACGAATCTAAAAAAATTACCTACCATTTATTTAGCTAAAAAAGAAATGTAGTAAATAAGTGTTAGTATTTTATATTCCATCATCACTTTTATATGCCTTTTTTTTCGTGCGGATATACCCGCGGATCCCCGCTGGCCAGCGGGGGCGGTTATGTCGGACTTGAACCGACTAAAACCGCACGCCGTCTCGGGTCTACAGAAGCCGGGGTGTAAGGTTGCCCCATAAAGCATTGCCCTCGCACCCGACTCATCACTTTTATATGCGTGAACATAATTTAGTTGTGTTAGAACAGCATCCCGAATAATACGATCTATATTTTTAAAAATTAGTATTTTGGCAGAACAGTAGTGTTTTTTCAATAGTTCTCATTTTTTTAACTACAACGTCACGTTACATTAACCTTTCGAAGCTCAAAATACTTGTATTAAGATATGTTCACATTGATATAATTCTGAGTTAGCCCCCGCTGGCCGGCGGGGGGGTATCCGAGGGGATTTCCGCACGAAAAAAAAAATTAAAAAAAAAAAAGGTATCGTACGAAACTCACGATCTTTCGATCTTTCGATACCGCACATTTCAAAACAACATGTATATTCTTTCCTTTTTTAACCTCCGACGCAAAAAGTGGATTGTTATAAGTTTGACGTCGATGTCTATGTGTATGTTAATCTATGGCATCGTAGCTCTCAAACGCATGACGCACCGATTTCGATGTGCTTTTTTTAATTTGTTAGCCAGTTTCCTTGCAATGGTTCTTAGCTATGTTTGGTTAATATCGGTCCTGCCTCGTAAGAGTAAGTATCAGGTCTTTTCCAAAATGATGTAAGGCATTTTTGGAGTATGATTACTTAAGTGCTTAACGCGTACCAGTAGAATCGTTAAATGATGGTGTAGGGGGTTTTTAAATTTTTTATTTTATTTTTTTGTTAAAAAAATATGTAGGTAGGTAACCGATAAATAGATTTAAATAGTGTTTCTATAAGACTTCCTCTGTGTAATTCTTGTAAATATGTTTTTGCTAAAGCCATGCCTTCATAGAAGGGTCCGTTTTGTAATAATAATCTAGTCAAATATATATGTTAATGCCAAAGACGATTGTAAATAGTATCATTAAAGTGTAAATACCATGTATAATTAGTAAAATAACGAATCTGTGTATGTTGAAATAAATGGTACATCATATAGTGATGCGTCTTATTTTAACCAGTGCTTTTTTTTCGTGCGGAAATCCCTCTGATACCGTCCCCCCCCCCCCCCGGCCAGCGGGGGAGGTTATGTCGCACGCCGTCTTGGGTCTTCAGACGCCAGGCATTTCCACCAGTACCTTCCTTTCCTTTCACCAGTCTGGAATTCGGGTCATATGCTTGGAGTCTCGGTCCGCGATCCATAAGGCCGACTTTTACTGAATACTACAGATTTGTTTCCACACGTAAAAAAAAAGCTTGTACCCGGGTTCCGCTCCGAGACCCACGGGAACCTGTTCCGGGGATAAAAAGTAGCTGAAGTCCTATTTCTTGTCGTCCAAGACCTATGTGCAGATAAATTCACTTCACCGCTTTTGCATAATGGAGTTATCTAGCTGGAAACAAGTTCCTTCCGCAAACCCCTCGACTCGAGGATGCCACATGAGGAAGCGGTTATGTGGGGCTTTCACCAGACTCAGATGCTACAGTGCCCTATTTCAACAGGTGACGAGGGTAGCTAGACGAATGACATTGCTTCTCTTAAGTTGTGGCGATACCACATTTGCCCAGGCGACATCTAGCAACATTAAGCTGAACTACTTCGATACCCACGTGAAATCAGCGTCATCTAGTTAGCAACAAGCTGAACTACAACCGTCTACTATGTCACAACTACCACCTGATTTCTACTTCACAACCCTGCACCGCGAAAATATAGTTCACGCGCTGAGTATCATTATACAGAATCCTAACTTCAACAGTTAGGGCCTCGGCCCGCCAGGCGCGATCACCTTGCCTGGTCGGAGGATCCTCCCTTTGTGTTGGTGGAGCATCACACCTCGTTCCTACACAAAGTGGTTAGCACGTATTTAACGCTCTATCGCGGTACTCGAATATGATTACTAAATAAAATGGAAGCTAATTTACAATGGTATTTAAATACTTACCGATCTAAACTTCTTGTCTTATCTTCTAACACCCCGGCGTCCGCAGACCCGAGACGGCGTGCGGTTTTAGTCGGTTCAAGCCCGACATAACCGCCCCCGCTGGCCGGCGGGGGGGTATCCGAAGGGATAAGTTACGTATATTACCGTCAATGTGTATAATCCGGTATTCTTTACTTTGTTGTAATTTGACTTGGATATATTAGGGTAGAAGGTTAATTAGAAGGCATTAGTTAGGCTTCTTGGTTATTTTTTATAACCATCCAGAAATAGAAGTTCCACAAAGTTATCTTGATAAGTAGGTAAATGCACATATGCACATTATTAAATTTTTTTTTTTTATATACCACTAAGGTGGCAGACAAGCACACGGCCCACCTGATGGGAAGCGGTTACCGCGGCCTATGGACGTGTGCAACACCAGTGGCGTCACACTCGCGCTGCCGACCCTGTAAAGTAAAGGAAAGGGGATGGGAAAGGAGTTTGGGAGGGGATGGGAAAGGAGTTTGGGCTCCGGCACTCTCACTCACCAAACGGAACGCAACAGTTCAAATACTGTTACTTGGCGTCGATATTCTGTGAGAGGGTGGTGCTTCCCCGGTCGAGTCGGCCCATTCATGCAATGGCCAAAATAACTGTTGCTTGACTCTACCAGAATCTATCAAAATCTATTTATTTTACACATTGCCGATGGAAAGCAGGCATTCTATACAATCTCTAGACATTGTATAAGCAAAGGAGATCTATGTAAAGGACAATAATATTCATAATATTTCATATATTGCCTGATCGCGCCCGGTATACAATGCCAATGGATTGTATTGAAGAATCCTGCATTATACACATTGCCGCTAACATAAATATGTAAATATATATATTCGCCTTTATCCCCGGGGGGTTAAGCAGAGGTGAATTAACACCCATATTTCACCAATCATTACTATATTCGGTCGGACGTAATAAGGGGTGCGCCTGCCGTATATTCCGCGCACAGTAACCACTTTACATCAGGTGGGCTGTGTGCTTGTCTGCCACCTTAGTGGTCTAAAAAAGTTCATAGGAGTGGTTAGTACAGTACATTTCACTTAAACACTATTGTTAGTAAGGTACATCATATCTGGGTAACCTTACACCCCGGCGTCTTAAGACCCGAGACGTCGTGCGGTTTTAGTCAGTGCAAGCCCAACATAACCGCCCCCGCTTGCCGGCGGGGGGGTATCCGAAGGGATTTCCGCACGAAAAAAAAAAAAAAAGGTACATCATATCTAATTTTAATTTTATTGAGTATGGAATTTTTAATTTGATTAATGCAATAAATTATTTATTATATTAATTATATAAAACTATTATCTGAATAATAATAAAAAAAACGATGGCTGACTTTTTAAATATTAATTGTTTACTAATTTTATAATTTTTGTGTAGTATTTACGTCAAATCTATTTTTAAATCATTTTTATTTAATAAAGTTTAAAGTTTAATAAAATTATTTTCATTTCACTTAAAAGCCCATCTATTCAAGAATATACATACAAATTTTCAAGTTAAGATACAGTTTTTTGAAACGGTGAACCCGTTTCTGGATCATAGTGCGATGTCGCGGACAGGGCTGGAAAAAATATTAATGTTGGAATTTATCCGACCATAAACAAATTATTCGGCATTAGTACAAAATACTGGCCTCTACATCTCCTTGCCGTCGCTCCGCTCCGCTTTCGAAGATGACCATATAGCCTTTACAAACACTCCAAGGTGCAAATATACAAACATTCATCAGCAGTTACCATTGTCTTCAGTTTTAACTACAACATTTTTTAAATCACTTGACATGCGAAACGAGTTCTTATTCATTGAATATTCGACACCGACAAGAATTCCTCCAAACTGAACCAATCAACGGAAGTATTCGGCTAACCAATAAAAATTAAACTGCACCAAATACCTCTGACCCCGGTTCCCAGCTTAATTGGAAGTCCGTCGGTAATGAATTGTACGGCTCGGTATTCTGCAGGGGTCACCTTAAACCGGTGGAATGGATGAAGTAATTGGAATTTTTTATGATAAATGCTTCAACTGCATGTAATGTCTGATGCATAATAAATGTATTGGAAAATCGTGTAGAGTAGCTTTAGGAAATATTTAAACTTTTCAGCATATCTGTTGTTTAACATGTACATTAACCGACTCGTGGCCAATGACGCAAACATGCGTCAAAAATAAAATTCTAATCCTTGCCAAGGACGCATATTCGCGTCATTTGAAAAATCTATGTGGCCAGTGGTAGTAAATCATGAAAATGAAGGTGACAATGAATAGGTTAATACGTAGAACGTAATATGTAAGACAATGGACCTAAATCGGTATAGCATACCGATTTACTTTCTAAGTGTTAACCGGTTCATCCTAAATACCCTGGCATAATACAGCATATCCACCTCCAGTCGGTTTCTCAATCTCCACACACCCCCCCCCCCCTTTTAATCACAGGCTAAGGGGGTATTGTGTATGTATTTTAGTAAGCACAGAATTCAAGAAACAACTTTGTAAATAACTGAATATTTTATTACTCTTGGCAAAGCGGACCAATAGCAGAGTTATTTTTTTATGGTAAACCTGATGGTACGCTAAAGGTAAAGTCTCAAGACTGAGGGTCACTACAGACACCAATAATGCTACAATCCTGGCCATTACACTACCGACGCGTACCCACTCCTAACACAAGCAATTTAGCTTAGCTGGAGGGGTTAGGGGGAATATTAGTAATTTCGGTTACTAATATTCTTTAAAAAAAAAAAAATGTGGTCCTCAGCTTGACGACCTCGTCAGATGCTTTTTCACACCCTGCTTAAAGGACACGGGATTCTAGTTAGAAGGAAACACGTGTGCAAAAGAAAAGAGGAGCTGAACCGCATGGTCCTGGATGAACAAACCTTCTAGTGCCAGGAGCAAACCAATACACCTGCTGATTGACGGATGAATCTTTGACGCAAAAGTTCCTCTCAGGGTTGGAAGGCCAGACAGCAGTCGCAACCGTGAACGCCAAAAGTAGTAGGGGAGGGATCCCCAGCTTCAAAGTGCAAGCTTTGAATTAAATATTATAACATTCAAGTCTGTGGCTGATTTCATGCGTCTACTGCCATCTGTGTTGAAAATAGGTGTACTTCTTAGAGTTCTTGGCACAAAGCTGGGTCTGGAGTCTGTGCGAATGTTACACGTTGATAACAACCAGTACTTTGCCGTGCGTACAATTTTATTAAATATCACATAATACATATAAGAATACTATTAACATGGTATTATTTCAACATTTATATCATGTAAAATAAATAATAATACAATTGACAACATCCAACAACAGACTGCAACCGTGACCTTGTGGATTTCCAACAAGAAATATTTACAGCATTAACGTATAGATGGCGCTACTAACTGAAAAACAAGAAAATATGTCACACCCAAATATAACTATCAGATACATGATTACGTGTTCTTGTGAAATAGAAACATCTTTTTAACCATTTCGTACATCTTTTCAATTCATCACAAAGAATAAATAGTTTTATTTGCGACTTTTCCTTTGCAATAATAAATGCAACAAGAAAATGACGTTTGCTATATTTGAAGTCCTGTTCAAATAAGAGTCATGTTATTTGTCTCTTCCGTACAAAGGCGCCATTTGTATTTGCTAAAGCGAGAAAGTGAATGTTGAGTTTGCGTTTGAAGTAGAACAGTCTTTGGTATCAGCTGACAACCAAAGCAAAACAGTCGGTGCGCGACCATCTTGTCAAAACTCTGAGTCGGTGACAACAAATAAATATTGTAAAATGTCCTAAATCGCTCTTACTGACATAAATAAATAATTGTATATAATAAAGTAACGTGTATATTTCATGTTGGTGTTGTTTTCGAAGCAGTTACTACATATTTTACCCGATTTTTCGGGTTTGTGTTGCGTCAAATGACGTCATGTATGTGATTATACACGTATCGCGGCTGACGAGTTTGTAAGTATTTTCTTTTATTTCTGTGTTAATTTTAATGGTTTAGTTTTGATAATGTGCTATTTTCCACTAGAGTTAAATGTTTGTTTCATTCATGAATCGAGGGGAACCGAGGGGCCCCTTTGGTTGTCCATACGCGTCGGACTGTGTTGGTACGGATGCCCTTGAAAATTATGCAGCAAAAATCGCGTAGTTGCTTTGCTGATGGTTTATGTGTTTATGAGCACTAAGCAATACATAGTTCCATTCATAATGTCTGTTATTTTGTCGTTGACGACATTGCCTTTATAATTCGCATGGCAACGAACGCCCGCGACTTGACTAAAAATGGAACGCTCTCGACTCGAGTCATAGAAAGTATTGTTCTTTAACATCGAAAGTGTGTATGCTGTTTATATCTGTTTATTGACACGGAAATCCTTTTCAATACAAGTATTCTATTTTTAGTTAAATTTCCATTTCAAATTTATGTTTTAAGTAGTTACACCACAAAATGCCTGCATTAGGGTATCATTCTGCGGTCATATCGCAATACATATAATTAAACATGTAATATATATAAATAATACCTACCATCCATCTCTGCTCTCTATTTTTACATTACATGTCGGTACAGCTACAATGTTTACGTGTTAATTCTTAGCGTCACAGTCACTAATTTGTGGGCGTCACTCATGCATCAATTCGTTTTACAATTTTAGAATCGATGAACATTTTATATGGGTAATTCCCCACAACTTAGGTAGTACATTTATTTTGTAGCTCACCATATTTTTTTCTACTGACTAGCACGTAGGTACGTGTTTCATTTATATGTACGTATGTGTATGTACAATGATACCGATAAAGTGAAACTCATAAACATTGTGTGAAGCAGGCAATACATAAATGTTTTACACCTCTATTAATAGACGGTGTAAGTATCCGATCGGCTTTAATATTTTTAATTCCACGGACATTTTGTATTTTTTCTGCCGTTTATGGTCACGTGTTTTAAAGCGCGGGTACACGACCTAATTTAGTTTCTCTGTTTAGAATCTGAAGGTGCGCTTCCACAATCAGACGCGTTGTTATTTTTATGTTCAAATGCGTTTAGCAGTTACCTTAATTTTATGATGTAATGATTCTCTAGTGAGTTATGTATTGCTATTAGATTTCAATCAGTTTTTTACGCTCGTTATGGATTTAAGGGTTTAAAATAGGCCCTAGACCTATATTTATTTCACATTATTGCGTATTGCCGTCTTTCTGTACATTGTGACTAGAATTCTTACATAATAATTTCAGTAAATGACGAAACTTTCTGATAACATAATTTTAAAACTCCGTTAACATGAATAAGTACCTAGTGTACCTACCTATATTATGCATTAGTTCCTTTGATTAGTTCATTGATTACTAAATAGGCTATATACCTTCTTTTGTTTATCGTGCGGAAATGGATACCTTCCCGCCGGCCAGCGGGGGCGGTTATGTCAGGCATGAACCTACTAAAACCGCACGCCCAACCTACGTTAATGAGTGCCAAATCCAGTTACCTACATCCAAACCACTTCGAAGCCTGAAGTCCGCTCTCCTACTCCTTGTTGGTTTAGCTTCGCTTTTACCGGAGCGACTTCCGTCTGACTCCCAACCCCGAGGGCAAAGATTACGCCAGAGCATCGCCCATCAATCAGAAGTTATACCAGCTTAAGAGTGAGGTTAGCTTGCACCCCTGAAATCATGGAATGGCCAGTTACCCCTTAAATAAATAGTCCTAGTAATTAATTATATCTGAGTAATCTAAACTCGGATGATATGCAATCAATATTCTCATAATTGCCTCTAAATCCGATATTATTTTACATGGCAACATTGCTTCTAAGCGGCACGTAACAAAAAAGTTAGTAGGTCACCTAGATATCATTATAACATTAGCGCGGGTATTGTTTTGATAGGAGTTCAGGAAGATGGGTAATACATATCGAAGGTTGAAATGCAAATGCACTGGTGGTAGAAATTTGATGACACAAATTTAGGGGTAGGTACCACCGTGCACGATTGCGAAAAACCCTCCATAGTAATCCAATTTCGGTTTGATTGCGTTCAGGGGCCAGCAAGTGCATAGCCGGGCTTGTGGGGATTGGGGATTGTGGTCGCAGCACTAGTGGGACCAGTGGGTGTCACGCGGTGCTGCGACGACAATCCTCTTCTGATGAGGCCGTCAAGCTGAGTGCCACCATTGTTAACATGGTACGTGTATGTAATGGTGACCCTCTTTCCTGAGACTTTACCTTCAGCTTACAATCAGGCGAGGTGAAGTCAAATATTCTAAATGACATCATAAACACTTTACTGAAAAGCAATTGACTAAATGAGGGTATACGCGACTTGCTTATTGTCATTGTAGCTTATAGATCCCTCATTTCATCCGCCGTCGATATAATCATGAATACCGCTCGTGTTGATTGTCAAGTCAAATCACTATCTATATTTTTATTAAACGTTAAAATAGTTCTATGGAAACTTGTACGAAATAGCAAGGTATGACGTCATAACGTGCAATTGTCAAATAAATATCTGTTGTTTTGTCATGTCAGTATCCAAAATATTATTAAACGTCGTCGTAAAGTATCGGTTTTTACGAGAAAAGTAGGGCAGCCCTTTTCAAGTAGGGTACATTTTTTGCTGCGTTCGGCTAAATCAGGGTTTCTCAAACTTATAGCTCTAAATAACCCCTATTAGACTTTCACAGAAACGGCGAACCCATTTTAAAGAACCATAGATACACAAAAACATACATAACTTCACGCATGTATCCCCTTAAAGGTAGGCAGAGGTGTATGTAGATGGCAATAGGCTCGCCCCCTATTACATTGGGACCTACATAAACATAGATACAACAATAAAGGTATTTAATCATAAAGCGTACGAAAGAGCATTGTTGAGTTATTTTCATTAATGTTGTGATAGGTCGACTAGTATATTATGTATATAATACTAGCTAATGCCCGCGGCACCGCCCGTGCGGAGGTCGGTCTACGTTTTTTTGGTCATAATATATATCCGGTTCTACTTAATCAATTGAAATCAACCATACATCAGATTTTAAGTCCGACAAAGACCTTTCTAATAGAAAAAAACGCATCAAAATCTATTCAATACTTTTAACAGACGTAAGGAAGCATTCCAAAAAAAATATATTTTTGTATTCAGAATCGTTCAAGTATTTTTTTTAATATCTCGAAAGCCAGCGGCATCGCCCGCGTTTTATTATGCTTGTAATATACATATAAACCTTCCTACTGAATCACTCTTATTTATTAAAAAAAAACTGCATCAAAATCCGTTCATAATAGTTTTAAAGATGTAAGCATACATAGGGACAGACAGACGGGAAAAGTGACTTTGTTTTATACTATGTAAATTATGTAATGATGTACAGACACAACTAATTTACAATTTTAGTTTTTAAAAATTTAGGCCACCTTCCTTGGACCTTGGTCCTTGGACTTCACCTCGCCTGATGGTAAGCTGAAGGTAAAGTCTCAGGAAAGAGGGTCACCATTACATACACGTACCATGTTAACAATGGTGGCACTCAGCTTGACGGCCTCATCAGAAGAGGATTGTCGTCGCAGCACCGCGTGACACCCACCGGTCCCACTAGTGCTGCGACCACAATCCCCCTGCCCGGCTATGCACTTGCTGACCCCTGAACGCAATCAAACCGAAATTGGATTACTTTGGAGGATTTTTCGCAATCGTGCACGGTGGTACCCACCCGGCCGAATTTTGTGACAAATTTGTGTCAACAAATTTCTACCACCATAGAATTACAGTAGAATTTATATAGTAGTATAGATGGATAGATATCGTTGATCCCTGAATGTTATTTAATTTCAGTTGTAATTCAGATGCAGTGTAGTCAATTCCTATCACCATCATCATTATCCCAACGGTTATTCCAGTTGCATTCAAAGCTTCTTCTTTGAGATACGAGCTTCCCGACTCTTTCTCTAGATTTGTCTTATCTCGATTCCTGTATTTCGTCTATATCGTCTGCTATAACCTCGGAATCTTCAAGTCTCGAGTGAATAGGTCCCTTCTAGGCAAACGTGATCCATCGTAGACCACATCGTCACTTACGACCAGGTGAGATAGAGGTCAAACGTGAGCCTATCATTCATAAAAAAATAACGTGGTCAGATGTGAAAACCTATGGCGCCGGACAAACAGAACGGATGCGTCGCCTAGATGTGTCTTTGTAACGGGGTGAGCGGGAGGTTAAGGGGTGCGTGGGGTGTTACAAAGTCACGTCTAGGACGCGCGTCCTGTTTGTCCGGCGCCTTTGGGTAAAGTAAGTTACCACTAAGGGCAAAAGGATTTTCACAATCCGGCCGCAATTGGGTGATTTTGGGGCTCTAACAAGATCTTCAGGGCCCAAGTCAACGTAAGTCGGTACACCTGCTGATTTAAGGACGAGTCTCTGGTGCCGGCTTTCCTCTAGAGGTTAGGGGTCAGACATACCCAGACATAGGGGTCCCGTAAAACCCAAAACAAACCAAAAAAGGAGGGGTAGGAGTGCGGTCTTTCCGGCTCCAAAGAACTATTTAAGTAATCTTTCGAGCAAAGGCACCCGAGATGAGCAATCGAATGGTGAAGAGGGCTGCCAATAGGTGGAGATACTGTTTATATGTATACTTTGCCATTTATATAGCAGCATTGTGGAAAAAATACCTTCTTATCGAAGTTAAGCATATGACAAAAAAACTGCGACGACAAAAACGTGACTCAGAATAATTGCCTCGATAAAAAACGATGGCTAAGATTACTCTGACCAACACCTCTTGACTCGACTTCAACACTCAACACTACCGCTTATTAACACTACAGATTACTTCACTAAATTATCTGAAAATTATATTATTATTATAATGTCGACTAATATTTTATTTTAGTTTTCTACAATCTGATTGCAGCGTCACCTACCGGCCTTTAACCTTTATGCTTAGCCTGGCCAATGTGCTATTTCAGACTATAACCTATCTCTGAGCCAAATTTCATCCTAATCCGTTTAGTCGTTTTTGCGTGACAGAGTTTTCCGAAGAAACATCATTTTTATGACCTTGTGCACGTGTGCAATAATGACCTTTATAAATGAAGTCACTAATATTGCATGCGATCATTTGTACGATATAGCCATAATTTTTATTGTATTGATATTATTGCTTAGGTAGCAAACATTATTAACCGTCTTATGGCCTATGAACGCTTATAACACCAAGGGCATTATTCTATTCAGTAACATGAGCTGTAGTCGATGTATTTCAATTGGTTAACATAGAAGGACTGGCGTAAAACTTGAACAACTTGTGTATGCCGCTGCCAAAATGTGTTGGATTTTCGTGCCAATGGTCTCACTACCATAGATGTCGAAGTGGAGAGAAAAAAGTCAGCAAGCTAACCCCAGGCTCCCGAGGTGAATGCCTCAGATGCATCGTGCAACCGGGATCAACGCAAAGATGATGATGATAAAGACTTGGCTGTACAATGGCTGCGCCGGCGCAGGTAGTCGGCAGTCGGCACGTGCTTCTGTAGTGTTATTTTTTACTTCAGAGATAACACTCGCGTTCAGGAACGAATTACACAAACTAAAGTAACGAAAACCTTCACATTTTATCATATTTATTATCTTATTTTATTAATAAGTTATATGAATATTTTAGTCATAACCTTGAATCAGTCTAAAATGGTTCGACTGAAAAACTAGACTAACTTTATTCATGTATTCATTATCCGAGTGCCAATCCTGGTTGTATCCAAATCATGCTCCTTGGAGGCTGGGGTTCCCTCTCCTAATTGCTTTATCTTGGCTTGCCGTCTGATCTACTAATTCCGAGAGGCAAGCGTGCGCCAGAACCTCGTCCGTTAGTCAACTGGCCAGACCAGCCTGCAGATTTTTTTTTATACCACTCAGGTGGCAGACAAGCTCACGGCCAACCTGATGGGAAGCGGTTACCGCGGCCTTTGGACGTGTGCAACACCAGGGGCGTCACACTGGCGCTGCCGACCCTGTAAAAACCTTCTAATGCCCTTCTTGAAGAACCCCATATTGTAGTTGCTTGGGAAAACCACAGCAGGGAGATCGTTCCACAGTCTGAGGGCGCGCGGAATAAAGTGCTTTTATACCCAACTGTACGCACCGTTTCCGGTCGCAACGTGTGAGGATGAGGTAACTTGGCCCCGTAAGTCTTGGTGGGCCCCATACACTCAATGAATTAATTAAAAACAGAAAAAGCCACATGTAACTTCCACCCAGTGTAAAACAAACTTACCGTCAAAAAATATTGTTTGTTTACATGTTCAAAATGTCCCACTAACGGCCTTGGCATGTTCTAATTCACTGCTTCCGAGTGCCGAACGTAATATGTAATCATGGCGCATTATATCATAATGTACAGTCTCATACACTGATTCGTATGCGCGAAAAAGTGAAGGCAAATGTTATGAACAGTACAGTTGAATCATCTTCGTGTATTGAAGTTGTTTTGTCTTCGGATTTGTCACTATCTGAGTTACCAGAAACCAGATTGCAGTGGTGAAAAGTTCCAGAAACACGATTCTTCTCAGATAAGTGTTCAAATTCCTTTTTTTTTTTGACGGAAATAAGTCCTTGTATTTGCTTCTATAGTGAGAGACAAACTGAAAATTTACCTTTAGTTTGAGTACCTTTTTTTTCGTGCGGAAACTTCCACGACTACCTTCCTGCTGGCCAGCGGGGGTGGTTATGTCAGACTCCAACCGACTAAAACCGCACACTATCTCGGGTCTCGTATCCATCCCACATCCACCTCGGCGACGTCTTATTCGTTCGTTAGAAGTCAGTTTCTGAATAGGTCTGATTCTCATTAGGTTAGATTCTGAGTAGGTCAGTTTTTGGAAAGGACAGCTTTACACTCGTTTACAATCTTCAAGAATCGCACAGTTGTAGATCGCTAATTGTAGAAATGATGAAGTGCGGTGCGGTGAGGAAATATCGCAGCTGGGATGATTCCAACACTCCCTTGAATTGTAGACGTTAGAATTCGATTCGAGTCTGAGTTGGCTCACAATATTTTAAGGCAGTCTTTCTTAACCTTTGGTCCGCCGACCCCTGGGGGTCTGCACACAGTACACATACTCATGTGTACTGGCGTCCGCAGTCTCATCTATGAACCATTCAGAGGAATATATTATAATTGGAATCCAATTTGAGAATTACAAATAAGTAGTAACAATGTTTTTATTAAAATAGTTTTTTTGTGTGTTAAATGGCCAACATTTATTGCTTTTTTCTTTATTAGTGTCCTTGAAATTGTACTTTATCTTCAGGGGTCCATGGACTGAATAAGTTACGCTGTTTTAAGGTAAGGCTCAAGTATTCGTGCCCTGAGAACTGTATCCTTTCCCCTTAAAAAGTCGTATATCTCACCTATCGGCGCCACACCCAGCAGTAATCATTCTAGTGACGCACTCACTTTTGTTTACTTCGGTAGCCTCTATTAACAACTTACAACCTTAACTCGTTAGTAAAAGAAACTCTCGGGCAATCCAGCCCTCGATCAATAAGAACCTTGAACATAATATGAGCTGCGCGTGCTTGTTTCAGGCAAATACATGTGTCTAATCGGCGTTACCTTATCCGTAGAAATTTACAAAAAAAAACTAGATCCAAACGTTGTTCCCAGTTGCATCCGAAGCTTTCACTTCGGAGCCTGAAGTCCGCTAATTCTTTCTCCTCATTGCAATTTGACTTACCTTGGATTTTATGGGAGCGACTGCAGGAGGGTACACCCTTAGAGAAAAGGCTGCACCAGAGCGTCGTCCGTTAATCAGCAGGTGACCCCATATTAAAAAAAACTTTGTATAAAAAAATATCATCCAAAACGGCCAAGCTGTCTGCAATATTTAACTATTCATTCATTAACAAAACAAAATGGAGAACCGTGCTAATTAAATTGCACTTGTGTCGACACCATATATATAATATAACTATACATTATATTTATAAACTATTCGTTTGTGGTGACATGATGTGTGTATCCACCGCCATCTAGCACATTCAAGCTGAACTATTACGCAAACACTTAACCTGCATCGCACTATGAAAGTTCTCTGTTACGCTGAATAATATAAGATGCATGCAACGTGATTAATTGCCTGGTCGAAGGAACATCACACCCTTCATCACCCACTTCTCCCATACGTTCCAAGTAATTTAGCTTCTGTTTGCCAATTAAAGTTTCACAAAGAAATTGAAAAACTTCGAATTAATTCAGACCACTGCTGATGTCAACTGATTCTGCAAATCTCGCTATCAAAGTTAGGCTGGGGCTACTTCATCCGAGTCTCCTTAAAAAGAAAAATAATTACCTATTAATATAATAAATTACGTATTTATTTTCATTAAAATGTGTCTTTTGGACACAGTAACGCAGGTGATCTCTGGGAGGGAATGCTTTGGGGACCACCTGTGTCAGATCCGGAAGGAGCCAACATCTGAGTGCCAAACGAGAACTCAGTACTGTAAACGCTGGCGAAGTGCCCGGGTTGGGAGGTACTGAGGTAGCCCTCGGAATGGGAGTCCTCTCGTGGGCTGCAGCTGCCGCCATCTGCAAGCAAGTAATACTCGAGAAGGAGGCAGTGCAGCGAGTTTGGGAGAGACTCAGGACCGCAGAGCCCGCGACGTGCCGAGGGGACTCAGTCGTCTTAGGTCCTTCAAAAACCTCCGTCCTCCATGAACGCTGGCCTGGGGTTAATAGGTGGAGCTGCCTGTCACACTAGCAGAAGTAGGCCGGAGCGGCGGCGCATTGCTCGCTCCCCTTTTCCGGGGGTAAGACGAGGAAACCGTGGTTTACAAACCCGAGGGGATCATCTCGAAACCGGAAATGGCCCTGGGTCCGTCGGGGGCGATGCCTTATGGGCCAGGTGAAAACTTAGCGTCTGAAGATTCGAGACGTCGTGCGGTTTTAGTTGGTTCCAGTCTGATATAGCCTCCCCCGCTGGCCTGGGGGGGTGGGGGTGGAATCCGAGAGGAATTCCGTACGGAAAAAAAGGTAGTGGTACATTTAATCACTAACAACAAGTTTTTAGTTGATAACTAAAAACTTTACTTTAGAAGTATATTACTATGTTGGTCTCATTAGTACCGTAAAACCCGTTAGACTGCCGACCAAAATGGACAGTTGAATCAGCATTTAATATATTATATTAATTTGTATTCCAACTTAGTATGTATGTGTTGAATGATACTAAACGGATTTTTGTTACTGTATTTTTTGACCCAATGTCAGAGGAAAACTGACTATATTCTGAAAACTAATTGTTGTACACTCGTGGGAAGTAGTGTAATCATTATTAACAATTTGAAGAAAACTCAAGGTGGAAAATAATAAACTTGCGACACCACATGTTCCCACCGCCATCTACCGCAAGGAAGCTGAACTACTAGAGATCAACCAATTCTGAATCGCGCAATTGAAGTTCACTTATTGGATAGCATATTATGTTGTATATGCTATCGCAAAGTCAACCGTTAGGCGGCGGCCTACCAGCCGTGATCACGTGTCTACACGGAGGACTCCATTATTGTCGAAGTAAAATTTACCCCGTTCCTACTCAAAACCATATCTAATTTTATTTGATACAAATAAAGCTCGGGAATTAGCCACAAAACAAAATGAAACATTCTAATAGGTCGATACAACAAAACAGTCCATTATTATCTTTCTCCTCTATTTTTGTCAATCGATTGTGCCCCTCCAACGGAGGACCTGTGTAGAAAATCCCCTGCAACGGAAAACGCGGTGGCTGTGGCCAAGTTTAGGGCCGCCAAATTTTTCAAAAGGTTTTGCCATTGGGCTGAAGAAGGAGATTGATATAGAAACTTTTATACCGCGATGCAGGTTCATAATTTTCGAGATAATTCGCCATAGCTTCGATAGATGGTGCTAAAGATCCAAGCTATTTAATTTTAATCTACCACAATATCTTAACAGAACTTTGTGCCAATTTTTAAACACATTGACCGTGGTGCTGCATTTGGCATCGTTGAAGTTGAATATGTAGAAGAGATTGCAGAAAGCTAAAATCAAGTATAAACAAATGTGTTATGGTCGATTTTCGACTACTGGGTGACGTCTAGAACTGGAGAACTTCGTGACTCCAAAACAGGAAAGTCTTATGAATTACTAGTGAATTTATTACTTGGAATGTAATTAACCATTGATGACTGTTGGGATGTCCCACTTCACAGTGTTACATAATTATTAACATATAATAAAATTATAAGAAAAAAGTGTTCTCAAACTTTTCCCAAATACCTGAGAATACCGTTTAACGCTGTGTACAATGTTACAGAATTATCAGTCAAAATTAATACCAGGCACAGAATAAATAAGTAATAGACCCTTTTTTTTTTTTTTTTTTATCGTGCTGAAATCCCTTCGGATACCCCCCCGCGTGCCAGCGGGGGCGGTTATGTCGGGCTTGTACCTACTGATCTTAGGAGCTCATGTAAACCGGGGCCGCGGCGGCACGTAGCGCCCCCTCCCCCATCTTTCCGGAGGCGAGACGGGGACCCCGTGGTTCCTAAACCCGAGGGGGCCATCTCGAAACCGGAGATGGCCCCGGGTCAGCCGGGGTGCGAGGGGAATGCCACTCACGGTCTGAAGACCCGAAGCGGCGTGAGGTTCAAGTCAGTTCGAATTAGAGTTGCCGCGAATACTCGCTATTATTCGGTATTCGGCATTACTCGACATTTTTTTGATATTCGTTGTATACCGATTAATAGCTAGTATTATTCGGCATTCGGCGAATAGTCGTCTAAAATAAACTTTTAACAAACAAAAAACTAATGAGTTGAAAATAATCAATTTTTATTATTTTCGTTAATAAAACAATACACAGTATCAATTATTATCTGTAATATGAGCCTGTTCCTATCATATTCCTGAAATTAAATTAGTTAAGCTTTTAATTAATATTTAAAATCCAACAGAGGCAGATTGTGGTGCAAAAATCTATTTCCGACCAATGGTCAATATGGTCCGACCGTCCCCAACAATTATAAACGCTGGTACAAGAAAAGGGTTGCCAGCATTTAAAAATGAAAAATTATATTTCTACATTATATATATGTATGTATGTATAACATGAAACAGATTTCTTTAACTTCATTGTTTTCTTTTCTCAGATCCTTAGAATAAATTAGAAATATTTTTAATGTGCCTTATTGATGTCGAATAGTAATGTCGAGTTATTCGAATATTCGCCAAGGTGAATGGCGATTAATCGGTATTCGACTATTCGCTATAACAACTAATCACGGTAACTCTACTTCGAATCCAACATAACCACCCCCGCACTAAAAAAAGGGTCTCATTTAAAATTGGTCGAGATCTAATTATGAATGAATAAAAATGTCATGGAATCAGCAAAAAGCAACAACAAATTTCATAAAACCTATATATCGCTTATAATATGACACAAAGCTGCAAAGATTTCAAACAACTCATAACTCGATTGGGCTACCAGCTGACATTTACGAGGACTCTGAAGCACGTTGCCTGTTGGGAATTAATACAACGACGTCACTGTTTTGTGCGACGTGATGCTGGCACTAGTTTGCATACTAACGAGGATTAAGGGCGCTTCCTCGTGCTTAACTCTAAGGGCTAAGCTACACTTGACGGAAATGCCGTCGTCGCGGACGTTCCGCGTCGGAAGCCCACACTACATGTTATTGCATATAAATAACGACGCGACGGAGCGACCAATCATCCGCGTAGTGTGTACTTTATTATTTACTAGCTGTTGCCCGCGGCTTCGCCCGCCTGGATATCAGTAACCGCACGTGACTGTCTACGTATCATCCCCTATTTCATCCCCATACATGTCGAAATTTTCAAAAGCGCTCTAATTCATATTTATTCGTTATCAAATGCCTATAATAATTTTATTACTTATTTAAAGCTTTATCACATGGGGATGTAAAAACACGGACTTAATACGAAAGGCTTTACCTACTAGTCTACCTTGGGATGATGCAGAGATGAATTGAAGTATTACAAGTTACTTTCATGTTGATATTCTACGAAAATTACGAACTTTCTCACAAACTTTTATTCCCCTATTAGAACCCCTTCGAACCTTTTTTTCGTGATAAAAGGTAGCCGCTGGAATAGAGCTTGGGAAAGGACTCTCAAGCTGTAGTCCATCTTTATACCGACTTTCATCAAAATCGGTTCAAGGCGAGCAAGCGTAAGAGTCAGACAGACAGCCAGAGTTACAGTCGCATTTATAATATTAGTATGGATTTATATCAAGTCAATTCAAAAAACAGGTATTGGTATTCCGAACGGAAGATCCGCAACGGAATTTCCGTCGAGTTTGGTCTAGGCCTAGAATGTTTTCGCGCCATCCTCGCAGCAGGAAAGACAAAGGGGTAATATTAAAGTAAGCTCGGACCCTGGTGGCGACGTGGCGATTGCATGCATGATGGCATAATGCGTGTTATTTGTCAACAATTTGATGCACGTGCACTTTGTAATCATATTGTCACTCTATCGCGTACTGTAATTGTATAGTATATGTCACAGTCAAACCTAGGCAGAAATACACATAAGGGGGCCATCCATAAACTACGTCATATAAATTTCATGATTTGACTTCCTCCCTTTTGGTATACCGCCCCTTTTTTTTACAATTTTCCATCATTACCATTCTAGCGTTTCTTTCGAGCTTGCGGTTTTTATACCGGATACTGAGGTCTATAGTCCCTATTAGGTGTATAAAAATCAACCTCTTGGGTCAACACGATAAAAAGATATGGGCAAATTTAGATTTTTGCAAAAACTTGTAAGTACCAGAATTTACCTTATTTTTTTTTAATTTATTGGAAGTTTTACTTTACTTGTGCTGTAGGACCTTACTTTTAATCTAATTAGGTTTTTTCTCAAAAACCTATATTATATTTCCCGTTGACCTCGAAGCACGAAATTTAGCAAAAAGCAGTCTTACAATGCAAATAAAGGAAAAAGTTGATAATGAAAGGAAGTCCCCTAAGTATTTTTTTTTATATATTTGAGTTGATTGAATGAAAGGTAAATGGCAGTTTATGATTTATGACATATAAAAAAAACTACTTACTAGATCTCGTTCAAACCAATTTTCGTTGGAAGTTTACATAGTAATGTACAATTATTATTTTTTTTCTATTACGTGCGGAAATCCCTTCGGATACCCCCCCGCCGGCCAGCGGGGGTGGTTATGTATGTTATGTATAGTAATGTACATCATATATTTTTTTTAGTTTTATCATTCCCTTTGTTTCGGAAAAAAGTAGCTGTGACATACGGACGGACAGACAGGCAGACATGACGAACCTATAAGGGTTCCGTTTTTTGCCATATTGCTAGGGAACCCTAAAAATTGTGCTATTGTGAGAAAGAAAATATTTATTGCGATAGGTGCCAATTTTACTATGACGGTATATATACTCGTATTTATAGGTAGCTATGGAACCCTCGGCGCACGAGTTCGTCTCGCACTTGACCGGTTTTTCTCCTTCACTTCGCACGTTATTGCAATTTGACATCTAGAAATGATTAAAATAATAAGTACTTACAGTAGCCGTTACTGTTGCAGCATTTTGTGAACCGTGAAGCCCAACAGGGAGCGTGGAGACAGTCAATATATAAGGTGTCACAAAATTAGGTCCATCAACCAGACATACTTCTCGTGCAAGAGACCTTTTTAAAGCTCGCCCAGAGAAACCCTAATATTGCGAACTACAACATAGTTCGCAATGATAGGGTCGGCTCCCCTAAGGGCGGGACTCTGATCTATTACAAGAGGTCCTTGCACTGCTCACCTATGGATCCGCCAACGCTGACGAACGTTGAGGTTTCGGTCTGTCGGTTAGGGATGACCGGCCACCAGTCAATAGTCATAGTGTCAGCTTATCTGTCACCAACCAAACAGCTGCTCGGTAGCGATCTCAGGGCCCTATTCGAACTAGGACCCTCAGTCATAGTCGCTGGCGATCTCAACGCCAAACACACCATGTGGAACTGCCCCATCACCTGCACCCGAGGTAGGGTCCTGGAATCGCACTCGAGCATGCTCAACTACGATATAATAGCTCCATTAGAATGTACTCACTTCCCGTATGAAGTGGAACATAGGCCGGCGGTGTTAGACCTGGTGCTTCTTAAGAACGTGAACTTACGTTTGTGCTCTATAGAAGTACTGCACGAGCTTACCTCAGACCATAGGCCAGTTATGGTAGAACTGAAACAGAGACTAGGTCCCATTGATACCGGTCAAGCCCCCCTGAATAGGTGGATTACGGATTGGGCGCGGCTTGAGAAAAGACTCGAGTCGACCGAATCCGTACATCTGAACAAAATACCAGATCACATCGTTAGCGTAGAGGACACCACGGAGGCGATCGACTCCTTCACAGAGCACGTACAATCGTTACTTAATGATTGTTCTCGGAGGGCTCCCGAGACGGAAGACCGTCGCTGGAAGCTCCCCGATGACGTGCGTGATCTGCTGAGGAGGAAGAACGCCGCCGTGCGCGCCTACGATAGGTTCCCTTGCGAAGGCAACAGGGTTAGTCTCCGCAGATTAGAACGGGCCGTTAAGGCTCGCATACAGGAAATGCGTCAAACTCGATGGGACACTACATTAAGCGATCTTGAGCCGTCTCACGTCGCTTTCTGGCAGTTGTCTCGATCTTTGAGGAAAGACGTGGTCGCCCCTATGCCTCCCTTAAAGAGGCCCAATCAGTCAGAAGCTTTCGAAGATATAGAAAAGGCGGAATGTCTGGCCGAAAGTCTCGAGTCTCAATGTTCGCCCAGCACCCTACACACCGACTTAGAACACGTACGCGAAATAGACTCTGATGTGGAACGGCAAGCTTCACTTCCGTTACCACCGGACAGCGACGGTCATATCGACCCAGTCACCCCGGAAGAGGTTCAGGAGATCATCAAGGGCTTACACACGCGTAAAGCACCCGGCTCGGACGGCATCACAAATAAAGTCATTAAGTTATTCCCAGAGAGGTTACTCGTCCTTCTGACATACATTTTTAACGCAGCGCTCAAAAATAACATCTTTCCGCAGCAATGGAAAGAGGCCGTGGTCATTGGGATACCCAAGCCCGGTAAGCCAAAGTCCGAGCCGACCAGTTATAGACCGATCAGTCTGCTTAAAGGTTTAGGGAAAATCTATGAGCGACTAGTATGCAATAGGCTGAAAGCATTTGCCGATGCAAAGGGTCTCATTCCGAACGAGCAGTTTGGCTTCCGCGATCAACACTCATGCGTACAACAAGTGCACCGCATCGTTGAGCATGCCAGCGAGCGGTTGCAGTTCAATCAATTCACAGGGGTTCTCTTCTTCGACGTAGCGAAAGCGTTCGACAAAGTGTGGCAAACGGCCTCATTTGGAAGCTGTTCCACATGGGAGTGCCACACAGGCTCGTACTCATCATACGGGACTACTTGTCGAACAGAAGCTATCGCTACCGAGTGGAAGGGACCCTCTCGGATCCTCACCCCATTCGCGCCGGTGTACCGCAGGGGTCGGTACTCTCACCCATCTTGTTCACGTTATTCACGTCAGATATACCTTTGCACGGGCAAGTGAAGACGGCACTTTTCGCAGACGACACAGCCATCTTCCACTCGGGACTTAATCCCAACATAGTAGCTAGAAAACTCCAATCCGCGGCCGACACCCTAGGGGCATGGTTTCGGAAATGGAGGATAGAGGTTAACCCAGATAAGAGTCAGGCCGTGCTGATCCACAGAAGGAGGCGCGACCTGTATCCCTTAGAGGGACTTACACAGATTAGGATGTTTGGCAAGCCGATCCCTTGGGCTAGGCAAGCCAAATATTTAGGTATCATCCTTGATGATCGCCTCAGCTTCAAAGCTCACCTCAAAGCGGTCCGCGATCGGGCCGCCTTCGTATTAGGTAGACTACATAGCTTAGTGAACTCTCGTTCTAGGTTATCACTTAGGAGTAAAGTCAGACTTTACACTAGTTGTGTTAGGCCAATCATGACATACGGATGTCCGGTTTTCGCTCATGTTAGTGAACAAAGGATCCATAGGCTACAAACACTACAAAATCGTTTCATGCGCCGAGCTACGGGAGCACCGTGGTTTATGCGTAATGTCGAGCTTCACACCGACCTAGAACTGCCGACGATCAGGCAGTACATAAAACAGTGCTCCCTTAGCTACTTTGACTCTGCCCCGACTCACCCCAACCCTCTAGTGGTTGAGGCTGTAAACTACACACCGAGTTTAATTTCACGCACGCGGAGACCTAGACACGCTCTCGGAGAGCCCGATGATGCAATAACACTCGCTCAACGAAGAGCCTACACAGCTCGCGGAGCTACACAAAATAAACCGCGGTTCCGTCTTCGCCGACGAGGGCGGAACACGCGCCGCGCTTTGTTCGTAAATGTGGGTCTAGGTCGCCCCAGTATTAATCCAGCAGCAGCCCAAGCCGAGGCCGCCCCAACTGGGGACCCTTGAGGCGTGTTGCTTAAAATCAACTTTCGGCTGAGAGCCCTATGCGCTCGCCACACTGTTCGCGTAAGGTTGTAGAGGCCTGTCGGCCAACAACCCACACCGCACACAAAAAAAAAAAAAAAGGTCTCTGAATTTGGTGAGATGACTTGGTATCGACAAAATATGTATTTGAAACAAAAAAAATATCGGGTAAAATAAAAAATAAAAAAATATATAAAAATGAAAAAAAAAACACCACCAGCGACCAGCGTCACGTGACGCTGGTCGCGATTTCGACCTCCGTCCTCCATGAGCGCAGGCCAGGGGGTGGCAGGTGAGGCCGCCTGTCACCCCAGCAGAAGCAGGCCGGGACGGTGGGGCGACTAGCGCCCCTCCCCAAACCGGGGCAAGACGGGGACACCGTGGTTCCCAAACCCGAGGGGGCCATCTCGAAACCGGAGATGGCCCAGGGTCAGTCGGGGTGCGAGGGATATGCTCTATGGGCAACCTTACACCCTGGCGTCTGCAGACCCGAGACGGCGTGCGGTTTTAGTCGGTTCAAGCCCGACATAACCGCCCCCGCTGGCCGGCGGGGGGGTATCCGAGGGGATTTCCGCACGAAAAAAAAAAAAAAAAGGTATTTCCCACACGTCCGCTTGGAGAATACTGCGAGGAGAAGGACTGCACGCCTACCACGTGCGTCACGGGCTTGATATTTTTTTGTTGTTTCAAATACATATTTTATCGATACCAACTCATCTCACCAAATTCAGAGACCCTAATTTTGTGACAACTGAGTGGAATTAAAAAAAGTTTTAGATAAATAATAATTAACTTTCCGCACAATAATATTAAAACCCAGATCTAATCTAACCTTTGTTTCTAAATACAAATATAAACAATAATTTGTTTATTTAAAGTAAAATTACCTACCTAATAAATAAAGTTTAAAATCGATCTCGAAAGATGTCTAGATGTCGTTGCTTCTGCATCGCGACATGGTTTGTGTTTCGAGCAAGTGTTCTTTTTTTATTATGCAGCGGCTATTATACCAGAATAAGGTAGTATTATCGATTCTCCTCGCACTCACATGCAACATAGTTCGAATCTGTTTATCGGTTCATTATTTTATTACCAATTTTATGATTTACTTTGGTCCTTCGAGCCGAATTTAATATCTATTTTTACCCGACTGCGCCAGAAGGAGGGTTAAGTTTTTCGAGAGTATGTATGGTATGTATAATTGGTTGGCACGCTCTGCAGCCTGAACGGCTCGATGGATTTTAGCTTGAGAGTTGTCGTTAGATTCGTATTTACTGTGAGAGTGACACAAAATAATAAAAAATCGAAATGGTGGATTTTTGGCGCTAAAATGTATGTTATTAAAAAAAATTTTTTTACTGAAACTTATCGAGTAGGGTATCAAAATGAAGAACTTTAAAAGGGGATTTTAAAAATATATAATTATATCATAACTAAAAAGTATAAAATAAAATTATTAATTAAATAATCAAATAACCCGACTGCCCTAAAAAGACCGAAACAAGTTTCATAGGGCGGGACTCATTAATTCTTTCGGTTTATGATTTGCATCTGGGTCCCGTCTGCTATCAAACTTGTTTCGGTCTTTTTAGGGCAGTCGGGTTATTTAATTTTTTAATTAATAATTTTATTGTATACTTTTTAGTTATGATATAATTATATATTTTTGAAATCCCCTTTTAAAGTTCTTCATTTTGATACCCTACTCGATAAGTTTCAGTCATTTATTTGAGACATTTATGTAATTACCATCGAAGTTGGAGCCTCCTGTTAAGCGAATAATACATGTATTAGGAGGGACCACAACTGCAGGATATATTTATCTGTATATTTGTTTTTATTTATTTATTTATTTGTTTTTTTTTTTTTATAATAAATATTCTACGACATTCTACACAGCGCTTTCTAGACCCAAAGTAAGCATAGTTTAACTAGCTTGTGTTATGGGTTGTAGAATGCGGATAAACATAATTATATACTTTTTTTTTTGTAAATACATACATATTATACATAGAAACACCCAGAGCAATGCAAATAGACATATTCATGCATACAAATCTTTGCACTGAGCGGGAATCGAACCCGCGCCCCCTGTCGTAGCAGTCGAATGCACTACCGCTACGCCACAGAGGCCGTCAAGTTTTTATTTTTTTGTCTGGTTACTAATTCAGCAACCCGTGCACTGGACGAGAGACCCTGTAGCCTGTGATACAGTTTTTTAACTAGTACAGGAGACAGGAGATCTTTTCTACTGTAAAATTACTTGTAAATATTTGTATGTACCTATTTGTGTAAAACAGTGGAAAATCAAATTGTAACACTTTTATCAGATTAATAAATTATACTTATACTTATATATACTATTATAAAATTGTAAGTAAGTTGTGTCTGTACATTGGAGATATTTAAAAAACTATATAAGTACTTGGGTTATGTTAAATGAACGATTCTGAATACAAAATATTTGTTCAGAATTCTCGTCTTGTTTTTTTTTTCGCGATGGACGCAAAAACTTCTGAACGGACTGTGATGCGGTTTTTTCTATTAGAAAGGTCTTGGTCAGACTTAAAATCACCGTATGTTTGATTGCAATTGGTTATATAGAACCAGAGATATGACCAAAAAAAAATAACCGACCTGCGCGCGTGCGGAGCCGCAGGATCACGGGACCCAAGCCAACCTGCTAGTCAATAGACCTGGTGATTGAGGGATGAGGGTTTTGATAGGTTTTCCTCTCGGATTTTTTTTGGTTTGACGGCAGTCGCTCCCGTAAAAGCCATGATAAACCAAGCGCTCGGATGTAGATGATACAGCGTTAGTCATCTCAATGCGAATGTTATTCACATAAACATAACATAACTTCACGCCTGTATCCCCGAAGGGGTAGGCAGAGGTGTAACAATGAAGAATATTTATCTTATCTTAATCTAATTAATAATCTAATATCTAATTTTATTGTTATTAAGAATAACAATAAAATTAGAGATAGGTTTGTTTCCAACTTCCGTTCCTTTTTTTTTAGTCCGGAAATCCCTTCGGATACCCCCCCCGCCGGCCAGCGGGGGCGCTTATGTCGGGCTTGAACCGACTTAAACCGCACGCCGTCTCGGGTCTACAAACGCCGGGGTGTCAGGTTACACATCGAGCATATCCCTAGCACTCCGACTGACCCTGGGCCATTCGCAGTGTCCCCTCTGATAACAGCAGAGGGGTACCTGGAGCGACCACTCCCGCGGGCCTTGCAGGCCCGCCATACTCCGACCCCCTCGTGCAATGGGGTCAGCTGGCCCTGAAAAGGGCCGGTAGGTCAGACTCTTGGCCGTTGACGTTGACGCCAGCTACTCCAGAGAAGCAATAAATGATGCGTCATCGTTCACGTTGCCCAGGGTGCACCAAACTTGGAGGTGATCCGACCAGTCGCACCCCTCCAACTTCCGTTCCTGTATAAATAAAGACATTTGAAGACACGAAATCAACTATATTTTGAGTCATCTATCTATCTAACTAAACTATTATAAAATTGTAAATTAGTTGTGTCTCTATACATTGAAGATATATTTAAAAATACTTGGGTTAAGGGTTTTTGAAATATTGTCTGTTTATCTGTTTGTTCGCGATGGGCGCAAAAACTACTAACGGATTTCGATGCTGTTAGAAAGGTCTTGGTCAGGACTTTAAATTTGCAATATGTTCGATTGCAATTGGCTAAGTAGAACCGCAGATATGACCAAAAAGCGATAAACGACCTCCACGCGAGCGGAGCCGCGGGCATCAGCTAGTTTTAAATAATTATATGTAATAATTGTGTATAATTGCCAGTTCGAAGTCAATAATTATGAACAAGCATGTCCTGTTAAAAGGTGGAGATTGAATTGTTAGAAGTTCATTAGAAGTCATAAAAATAAATGGCCGGAACCCAGAAACTGGTGACGTCACTACAACTAGTTATTGTACAAATAACTTTCTTCGCTTTATTACTACTAATAACTTCAAATAGCGACTTTATTGTACTTCCAAAACATGTAGGTATAAATTCTTTGCCATAAAGAATAATATTTATGACATCAACAGGAAGTGCCCCACAGGGAACCAAAATAATTTTAATATAATCACATTTATTAATCCTTGTGGTATTTTGTAATGTAAACGGTTCCCCGTTTGTTTTCTTTTGTGATTTTATCTTTGGCAACACTACGAAGTTCTATTATTATTTTTCGGTCTCATTGTGAATTGTAAGCATTATTGCCTTGTTGCCTTATATGCGGCATAGCCGTTTGTTGGTGGCTGAACTCCGCCGTAACCACTCGCGCGATCTTGACCAAATTTACCACGGTGATAGTGTGGACACTGAGTAGTGTTTTGAAGCGAGATGGTTCATGTCCGATGTACGATTGAGGAATAATCACCGAAAAACAGTTTCACGAGCTCGCGGCCTTAGCTAAGCGACCGTAGTAAGATGTATTATTTTCAAGTAAGAGTCCTGCTCGCTCAGCTCAATTTATTTCAGTCGTACCCTGCACTGAATTCTTAGTTCACATAAACACAGTTATGTAGCAGTGAAGCAATACATAATCTAAACGATAAAACACGATTAGAGATGTGATATCCATCGGATGAATCTCTAGATAAAATTATGTAGAGGAGAGGTGTTCTTGGGACCCCAGCAAGTTCTTCGGTAAGCAAACCATCCTCATCTGCAAGCCGGTGCTTACATTGGTCGTGATCTCTCCTTTTTTTTTCGTGCGGAAATCCCTTCGGATACCCCCCCGCCGGCCAGCGGGGGCGGTTATGTCGGGCTTGAACCGACTAAAACCGCACGCCGTCTCGGGTCTACAGACGCCGGGGTGTAAGGTTGCCCATAGAGCATATCCCTCGCACCCCGACTGACCCTGGGCCATCTCCGGTTTCGAGTGGTGGTCGTGATCTCTCCTTAGCGTCAACTGGTTTACGTGTAACTCGCTCGCTCGAGCGAGTTGGCACCTGCCAATTTCAATGGTAGTATTCAGTTAGGCAATTAGATGTGTCTAGCCCAAAATTTGGCGACATTGACTGCCACCTAGTCGCCCTGTTCAGGTCTTGAATTGTGCAGATTTTGGGGCACAGCGGGCATGACAGGAGATGTCCATTGTTTGCAGAGGCCCACCACCTACATCCAAGTAAGCCCATTTCACCCTGTTTGCCCTACAGCAGCCGACCTGAGCCATTAATCTATGAAGGGATTTCCAGATCGTTCACCGCAGTTCATGCCTGTGTGGTAGTAGGTTTTCGGAGCGCTGAATGTGATTTGAAGGGGTAATGAAACATGTAATTGAGTAATGAAATAATCTGCTAATTTATCTTTCATCATGAATGACGATGATAAAAGTAAAAAGTACTGCAATATACAATGTACCCGACTGCGCTAGAAGGAGGGTTATGTTTTTCGAGAGTACGTATGTATGTAATTGTTTGGCACACTCTACAGCCTGAACGGCTCAATGGGTTTTACCTTGAGAGGTGTCGTTAGATTCGTATTTACTGTGAGAGTAGTGGGTATATCAAAATAAAATAAAGAACAAAATGGTGGATTTTTGGCGCTAAAATGTATTTTGTTAAAAAAATATTTTATGAAGAGCTTTAATAATAATAATTTTTTTTTTATATAGAATGTATTTAAAATTATAACTTATATGTATTTTGAACTTAATAAAGGAAATAATAATAATAATATCTCTTTATTGTACACCAAGGACCTCAAAAACACGATTCCGAAATACAATTAAAGGGTGATTTCATAAATATATGTATATATCATAACTAAAATTATTAATAAAAACCTCACAAATATTTCATTTGGGGCTTGATGCCGATGCGATTACCTCCCACGATGAGACTGGATCCCTCAGGTGGCTTGCTCCGAGGCCCATGAAAGAACAGGGCCTCGGTTTTATGCAGAGCCACCTCGAGACCCAGCCGCCGGATCCGCTCCACGACTTGGGCACCCGCGGTCGTGCCCTTCAGGGTCGCTTCGCGGTACGTCACTCCGCAGGCCTTCGCAAGCGTGTCGTCCGCGTAGCACGTGACGGCGGCACCGTATGCGAGCTCACCGCGAAGCACCCAGTCGTATCCGATGTTCCACAGGAGCGGCCCCAGGACCGATCCCTGCGGAACACCGCACAACATCTCACGCCGGCCGAGACCGGTCACGGTTGGGTAGAAGACGGAGTGTTTTAATACCTAAGTTATATGCAGTTTCATACACTACTTTATCTTCACTCATAGGAAAAATTGAAATTAAACAAAGTAGGTAGGCTACAAGGGCGCCATTTTTTTCACAGTTCGAACTGCGCATGCGTGCGCGTTTTTTTTTCATATTCAGCCTAAAACCTTAGACTAGTTTAATGAATAAAAAAAGATAGCGATACTATAATGAGTTTTATGATACAGTTGGCTACTATAATAAGTTTTATTTTTAATTTTACCTATGCGTTTATTAAGTGCGTATGTATAGAATCGTCTTTGAATTCGTAATTCGAATTTTCCGATTTGCGTTTAGATAAAGAATACTATTTACTGAAATCAGTAATATTCCTAAGCTAAGCTAAATTGCTTGTATTTGTATTAAATCACTAAGCTACCGATACGATGCTTCAATATATTTTACTAGCTAATGCCCGCGGCTCCGCCCGCGTGGAGGTCGGTAATCGTTTTTTAGTTATATCTCCGGTTCTACTTACACCAATTACATATGGTTTTAAGACAAGCCAAGACCTTTCTAAGGGCAAAAAGCACATCGAAATCCATTCAGTAGTTTTTACGTCCATCGCGGGACAAACATACAAGAATTCCAAAAAATATATGATTGTGTTCAGAATCATTCATTTAAAATAACTCCATTATTTTTTTGAAATATCTACAATGTATAGACACAACTAATTTCCAATTTTATAATAGTACTTATAAATAGATTTTATAATAATAAAATGTCTTATTTCTTAAATTTCAAAGTCGCATGTCCTTTTTAGCCCATAAAATAAAGTTCAGCGCCGGAGGTCACTTAACGACCTCCGTCCTCCATGAGCGCAGGCCTGAGGGTGACAGGTGAGGCCGCCTGTCACCCCAGCAGAAGCAGGCCGGGACGGTGGGGCGACTAGCGCCCCTCCCCCAAACCGGGGCAAGACGGGGACACCGTGGTTCCCAAACCCGAGGGGGCCATCTCGAAACCGGAGATGGCCCAGGGTCAGTCGGGGTGCGAGGGATATGCTCTATGGGCAAGCTTACACCCCGGCGTCTGTAGACTCGAGACGGCGTGCGGTTTTAGTCGGTTCAAGCCCGTCATAACCGCCCCCGCTGGCACGCGGGGGGGTATCCGAAGGGATTTCCGCACGAAAAAAAAAAAAAAAGGTAACCTTCTCTGGTCTGGTGCTATAAGTGTACACACACATGACAAAATAATATTATTACATTTTTTTTTGTTTCTCAACATTTTTAATACACACATAACTATGAAAAGTCCGAGGTGTGTGCCCGGGGCGACTGGGGATCGAACTCGAGACCTCGTCTCGGCAGTCCGTTACGTACACCACTAGGCTATCGCCGCTTCGTATTAAACTTCGTAAAAAATGTTGATTATCGCTCGTTTAGTAATGTGCCCGGTTCGCCCCCTATTACATTGGGACCTAAACATAACTGGCGAATCGTGGGTGTGTAATACACCTCTTCCTACCCCTTCGGGGATACAGGCGTGAAGTTATATATTAAGAAGAAGTTATGTTTCTATTTCCTATTCAAAGTATCAATTATATTCAATTAGCGGACCGCGGGAGGCATAAGACCTACCGGTCTTCTATACGTGACCCGGTCATAGTCCGGTCAAATTAATAAAATAAATTAACCATTGTAGGAGCAGACAACAAAGATTCAATTAAAGAGTTCCTATCATCAACACTACTATTAATGTAACACTTCATGATGTGGTTCGTGTCATCCGTGTGTAATTTCTATTTGTTTGATTATCTTTCCCTTTATAGAGCGGCGATAGCCCAGTGGCATACGTAACGGACTGCTGAGACGAGGTCTCGAGTTCGATCCCCAGTTGCCCGGGCACACACCACTAACTTTTCGTAGTTATGTGTGCATTAATAAATAATAATTATCGCTCGCTTAATAATATGCCCGGTAGATGGCAATAGGCTCGCCCCCTATTACATTGGGATCTCACCATAACTGGCGAATCGTGGGTGTGTAATACACCTCTGCCTACCCCTTCGGGGATACAGGCGTGAAGTTATGTTATGTTATGCTTTCCCTCTATCTAAACTTAAGAGCAATGCTCGTGTCGCTGGAGTAATCGCCACTCTACAGTTTTCTCTACCAATCTTTTGACCTCCCAATACGGCCCGATTGTTAGTTTAGCACAAGTTAGCCGAGTATGTGCCTGAAACGATAAAAACACGATAAATTACGCCAACTAATAGTTAGCGTACTATTTTATGGAATGTTAAAAAACTGCAGTTACCTACAACTTGAAAAAATAAACCAATCTGACAATATATTTTAATACCTAAGTATATTCCTTAAGATACAAGATCACTCAACGTAGTGTAAACTAAAATTTCATGAAACTTTAAGCAGCCGCTTATTAACACATAAATACTTTTGGAATTCTCAGTAATCAGTTTATTTCGTAAACATAGGTAAATAACAGAACATAACATAAACTCACGCCTATGGCCCCGTAGGGGTAGGCACAGGTGCTAGCACCCACATTTCGCCAGTTTATCTTTAGGTCCCAATGTAATAGGTGGCGAGCCTATTGCCATTAACCGGGCACTTATAAACCTGCGATAAATACACACATAACTTCGAAAAGCATCGAAAAATCATTGGTGTGTGCCATGGTAAAACCTAGGATCGAACCAGAGACCTCGTCTCAGCAGTCCATTACCCATACCACTAGGTTACCGCGGTTAAAAATACATTTCAATGCCCATATTATAAAAAAAAAAACAACGAGTAAGTCAATTCAACTATTCTTGTCTGTTTATCTGTTTGTTTCCGAAAACTACCGAACGAAATTTGATACTTTTTTTTTCTATTAGAAAGGTCTTGTACAAACTTCAAATCTGCCGTATTTTGATTGCAATTGGTTTAAGAGAACCGGAGATATGGCCAAAAAACGATAACCTACCTCCGCGCTGTATGATGTTTGTTACTGAATCTCGCATAAACCGTTGAACATATTTAGATGAAAATGGACACCATAGACAAATTCCTGGATTTAAACAGAATACTTTCATCCCGGGGATATGTTTCTGTGGGGAACGGGAAAAGTACATCACGCGGGAGAAGCCACGGACATCATTTAGTGGTAAATAAACAAACATGAGCCACCTAATGGCAAGCTATTACCGTGACCTATGAACGCTTATAACAAACAAATAATAAAATATCGAAGATATTGATAACAATTAGACTCCAAGTGTCCTAATAATAACTACGTACTTACAATAGATAGAGGTTCACTCATTCCGATTTGATGCACAAGATCGTTTGCTAAGTAAATGTGTTAAGCTACAAGTACTTGGCCGAAGCTGGTAGCTTAACAGTTTCGAATAAATAAATAAATAATAATAAATATTGTACGACAAAGTACACAACGCCATCTAGACCCAAACTAAGCAGAGCTTGTCATATGGGTTCTAGAATGCGGATAAACATACTTAAATACTTTTTTTTTTGTAAATAAATACATATTATAAATAGAAACACCCAGACCAATGCAAATATACATATTTGCACTGAGCGGGAATCGAACCCGCGACCTTTGGCTTAGCAGTCGAATGCACTACCGCTACGCCACATCGAAAATAATATAATAAATGTACCTTTTTTTTCGTGCGGAAGCCCCCCGCCGGCCAGCGTGGGCGGTTATGTCGGGCTTGAACCTACTAAAAACGCACGCCGTCTCGGGTCTCGGGGTGTAAGGTTGCCCATAGAGCATATCCCTCGCACCCCGACGAATAAATGTACCTATGCTGAAGAAGTCGCAAGCAGGCAGAGCTCGCGTATCCTGAGCGTTCCCGCATAAATAACTGGTTGGCCCTTCCCGGCTTCGCTCGTGGCGTGTTTTCGAAACCCTGTTCCAGCCCTTATTTTTTTACCTGCGGAATCCTCCACGGTCTTCACCCCACCGGAGCTAACGGTAAGATGGATAAGTATGTCGGACTTGAACCGACTAAAACCACACGGTGTCTCTTGCGTCAGCCATGTGGTACGGGGAATCTGGTGTGCCCTAGAAAGGATATCCAGAGACCACGACCGGCCCCGGTTGCCAGCGATGGTGACCCCGACGCGTCTTTGGGGATCTAATCCAGGGAGGATTAGACCCCTTAAGAGAAGCGTTCGCGACCCCGTTGCCTCCCTCCTCCTGACGACTTAAAACAGAAAAATAATAAATTACAGGTATAGCCTGTAATTTATTATTTTTCTGTTTTAAGTCGTCGGTCCATCTGGCGGGTGGGTCCCCTACTCACCTTCCTTTTGCCGATTTGCGGTCTTCACTCTTAGGACTGCGCAGGCCTGAAGGGTGACAGGTGAAGCCGCCTGTCACCCTAGCAGAAGCAGGCCGGGGCGATGGCATTTGCGCGCCCCCCTTTTACGGGGGCAAGACAGAGACACCGTGGTTCCCAAACCCGAGGGGGCCATCTCGAAACTGGAGATAGCCCTCAGTCGAGGTGCGAGGGAAATGCGTTATGGGCCACCTTACAACCCGGCTTCTAAATTCGAGATGGCGTGCGGTTTTAGTCAGTCGAGTCCGAAATAACCTTCCCCGCTGGCTGGATTTCCGCACGAAAAACATAGAAGACTCGTTTACTCCAACGGTCATTTAAGCGTCTGCAGAAGTTGAAGTGGAAAGGGCACAGTTTACACATAGCTTTACAAACAGTTCCGAATACAATCAATCAATCAATTAGCCTATTGCAGTCCACTGCTGGACATAGGCCTCTCCCATTGTACGCCATAGCACCCGATCCCCTCCGCCTTGCGCATCCAGTCCATCTTGCTGGGGGACGTCCTACCTTCCGTTCCGAATACAACCCGATAGTAAAAAAAGATACGATATTATGAGAGCGGAACAGTTTCCCGATCAAGCCAGATATTTTTATCGGGAAGATTGATTGAAGATCCCCCAGACCTCTCCGGTTTTAACACAGTTCCATTACTGTATAGTGCTAAAATCTTCGGCTCGCGGATGACGTTTAATAATAATACAGAAATAGGTCATAAAGAGCTTCTCAAACTTGTAACTCCATGACTTTCCATGACTCCACTCCATTGACTTTCAAGATAACTGAAAACCTCATAAAAAAAATATTTATAGATTTAAAAAACTAATTTTACCGTTATACCTAGGGTAGTTAACTGAAAACCTCATAAAAAAAAATTCAGTTATCTTGAAAGTCAATGGAGTGGAGTCATGGAAAGTCATGGAATTACATAGGGTTGTCAACTATACTGGGGTGCTTGGTTGGGGACCTCCACGCGGTGCACCCTGGGCAACGGAGACGGCAGCGCCTCTCTCCTAGGGTGGCAGAGACGCTGCCGCCTACGGCCAACTCCGACCGAGGCGGGGACGGCCCTGTTGAGGGCTGTTCGGAAGCTTTCCACGTGTCCCTCTGATTAGCAGATGGCACAGTGGAGAGCAAGTAAGGGGGCCATCTGGAAACCGGAGATGGCCCAGGGTCAGTCGGGGTGCGAGGGATATGCTCTATGGGTAACCTTACACCCCGGCGTCTTAAGACCTGAGACGGCGTGCGGTTTTAGTCGGTGCAAGCCCGACATAACCGCCCCCGCTGGGCGGCGGGGGGGTATCCGTAGGGATTTCCGCACGAAAAAAAAAAAAATAGGGTTGTCAACTATACTGTTTTAAACAGTATTATACCTACTGTTTTTCAATAAATTATTCTTTTTACTGTTGAACAAAAATAAAGTATACAGAATACTGTTATCAGCATCAAAATGCAAACACATTAGTATGTGTTATACTTAGACGCTCATACAAATTTGTTTTATTTAGTCAGAGGGCGTTTTTATTTAGTCATAGGGCGCTCACTGCTCAGTGCAGCGCAGCCACACCACAAACAAATCACACTGAGTTTCTGAGCGAATATTTGTTTTAATTTCAGTTATAATTGTGATGAGGCGTATGAAGTTTTTAAAAAAAATTGTAAATTAGAAAGTTGTGCGAGAAGCTCTAAAAAATATGTACTTATTTAAAACAATAAATAAATAAAATACTGTTCATTTTTCTAAAATACTGTTTAATATTCTTCATAGACCTGAATATACTTTATTTCTTGTAAAAAAAGTTGGCAACCCTAGCTATACCTTTTTTTTTTTTTTTTTTTTTTTTTTTCGTGCGGAAATCCCTTCGGATACCCCCCCGCGTGCCAGCGGGGGCGGTTATGTCGGGCTTGAACCGACTAAAACCGCACGCCGTCTCGGGTCTACAGACGCCGGGGTGTAAGGTTGCCCATAGAGCATATCCCTCGCACCCCGACTGACCCTGGGCCATCTCCGGTTTCGAGATGGCCCCCTCGGGTTTGGGAACCACGGTGTCCCCGTCTTGCCCCGGTTTGGGGGAGGGGCGCTAGTCGCCCCACCGTCCCGGCCTGCTTCTGCTGGGGTGACAGGTGGCCTCACCCGCCACCCCCAGGCCTGCGCTCATGGAGGACGGAGGTCGTTAAGCGACCTCCGGCGCCTGAGTTGCCTGCGACGCGCGGCGAGCAAGTTGCGGGCTCGGCGGACCGGGAGAGTTCTAAGTCTCTCCCGGGCGCGCTCCGCCACCTCCTTCGCGAGCATTACATGCTCGCAGAAGGAGGCGGCGGCGGCCCACGCGCTCGCGCTTCGCACCATTGCCGCAATCATGCTGCCGAGCGAGAGGACTCCCACCCCGATGGCTGCCACGAGGTCACGCCTCGGCGCCTCCCACGCCGGGCAGTCCGCCAGCGTGTGCAGCCCTGAGTCCTCGCTCGCGTCGCAGTGATGACACTCAGGCGTTGGCTCCTTCCTGATCCGATGCAGGTGGTCCCCGAAGCACCCCTTCCCTGAGATCACCTGCGTCAGTCGGTAGGAGAGGCTTCCGTGTCGCCTCTCCAGCCAATCCTCCATGATGGGCCTTACCGCCGCTATTGCGGCGTGCCCTGCGCTTGGTTGCCCAAGTCGTTCCTTCCACTCCACCACGATGGCCTGGCGGAGCTGGGACTGCACGGCCTCGATTTCTCGAGGCTCGGGGTTCCATCCCTGCTCCCGCGCCTCCTTTCGCCACTGGTACAGTTGCGAAAGGGCTCTCGCTTCCAGGTCCCATGGCGGAGTTCCGGCAAGGAGACTCGCCGCCTCGAAGGAGATCGTGCGGTACCCTCGGATGACCCTGATGGCCAGAACTCGCTGCGGAGCGCGCAGCATCTGCACAGTTCTGGTCCTCAGGGCCTCCGCCCATATTGGACACCCATACAGGGCCATGGACCGCACGATCCCCGCGTAGAGTCTCCTGCAGGAGTCATCGGGCCCCCTCATGTTGGGCAACAGCCGAGCCAGAGCAAGAGCTGTGCCCTTCAATTTGGGGGCCAGACTTCGGATGTGCTCTCCGAAGTCCCATCGGCCGTCGAGCACGAGCCCCAAATATTTCATTTGGGGCTTGATGCCGATGCGATTTCCTCCCACGATGAGACTGGATCCCTCGGGTGGCTTGCTCCGAGGCCCATGGAAGAACAGGGCCTCGGTTTTATGCAGGGCCACCTCGAGACCCAGCCGCCGGATCCGCCTAACGACTTGGGCAACCGCGGTCGTGGCCTTTCGGGTCGCTTCGCGGTACGTCGCCCCGCACGCCGTCACGAGCGTGTCGTCCGCGTAGCACGTGACGGCGGCACCGCCTACGAGCTCACCGCGAAGCACCCAGTCGTATCCGATGTTCCACAGGAGCGGCCCCAGGACCGATCCCTGTGGAACACCGCACGACATTTCACGCCGACCGAGACCGGTCACTGTTGGGTAGATGACGGCTCTCTCCGTCAAATACGCCCCGACTATGCGGCGGAGGTAGAGAGGCACTTCGTGATACACGAGCGCCTCCCTAATGCAACTCCAGGGCAAGGTGTTGAACGCGTTGGCGATGTCCAGGGACACCGCCAACATCACCTCACCCCGGGCTACTGCATCCTCCGCCAGAGCCCTCACGCGCATGATGGCATCCACGGTGGAGCGCCTCTGGCGGAAGCCATATTGGCCATCCGCCAGGTCCGGCCCCACTCTTGAGAGGTGCTCGACGAGGCGCTTCGCAATTACTCTTTCAAAGAGCTTGCACACCTCGTCGAGCAACACTATGGGCCGGTAGGCGGACGGCGAGTCCGCCGGGCGCCCCTCCTTTCGGATGAGGACCAGTTTCCCCGTCTTCTACAATTTCGGAAACTGGCCCCGCTCCAAACATGCGCTGAGAAGCCCTCTCAGTCGGGGCTCGAGAGCGTCGTCGACTAGAGCTAGGACCCACGCTCGGCCTGGAATGCCGTCGGGTCCCGGGGCGGTGTGTTTGGCTCTTAGCCTTCTCACCGCCAGCTCTAGTTCTACCCAAGTGACCTCGGGCACGTCGTCGTCTTCCACGTCGGGCGCCATGCGCAACCGAGGCGGAGTCATCCGCGGTGGAACATGTTCCACCGCCCGCGCTGGGAACAGGGAGCCAACAATTCCTCCGAGCAGATCCGGCTGGAGACACCGGGTTAACGGCGGGGCCTTGGGGCGCAGCTTGCCCCTCACCATCCGGTAGGGCCGCCCCCAAGGGTCCCGCTCCAGTGTCGCCAGCAGCTCGCGGAAGGCGTCCCGTTTGGAACGCCTTATCTCCGCTCGGAGGGCTCGTCTGGCCTCCCTGTATCCCTCGTACAACTCCGCCTCTCGGGCCTCCGCATCTGCGGGGCGGCGACGCCTCCTACGGAATCGGGCCCACCGGCGGTGCGTGATCACACAGCCCCGTCTGAGCTGCGCGATCTCCGACGACCACCAGTAGACCTGACCCCTCGGATTATAGGGCGGAGCCCTAGGCATCGCCGCGTCACAGACACGGGTCATGGCCTCCCGGAACCACTCCGCCTCATCGTCTATGCTGACAGGCCTGTCCGGCGCAGGGGCCCAGGCCTGTACGATGGCGGCTTCCAGGAGGAGCTCCCGATCAAGTCGCTTAAGCGCCCAACGTGGCTCGGGTGGAGCCGGTGCAGCCGGCGCGTCGCTCGCAGGGGGGGACACGTCAAACCGAATGTATCGGTGATCCGAACTTGTGTCCTCCCCCAAAACGACGCGCCAGCCCTGAACACGTCGCGCCAACGAGGGGCTCGCGAACGATAGGTCCACGATGGAGCTACCCCTCGAGGTCACGAACGTGTCCACGGCTCCCCGATTTAGGAGGACTAGGCCGAGTCGTGCGGCCCAGTCCACCAGTGCCCTGCCTCTATGCCCCGTCGCGCCCCTTTCGTGTCGGGAACCCCAGGCATACGACCAGGCGTTGAAGTCCCCGAGCACAAGGACCGGACGGGGCTGGCAGGCATTTACGACGACGGCCAGCTGACGGAGCCACTGCTCATATGCAGCTTGGTCTCGGTTCGGCGTGATATAAGCGGCCACGACCGCTATGTCGCCAACCGCTGCCGCCACGCAGCCGGGTCCCCTTGCAACGACGGCAAGAGGGGGGCTGCCGGCGGCAGGGTTGTGCACCAGTGCCGCCGACCCATCCAGCGCGGTTTCCCAGGTAGGCCCGAGGAACCGGTGGGTGTATGGGTCGGCGACAGCGGCGACATTTATGGCCCACTGTGCCATGCTCTGGCGCAGAAGATCCTGAGCATGGGCACCGTGGCCAACGTTCACCTGCAGGATGCGGAGTTGAGGATCCATTATGGAACCCCCATCTCCGCATCCCGCTGTGAACTGGAGGCGGAAGGCCGGCCTCCCGGCTTCGGCTCCCCTCCGGCGCAGGCCTTGCTGCCAACCCTATGGTCAGCCGGCTTGCCCCCCGCTGCACATCTAAAACAGTGCAACGGGGCGCTACACGAGCCGGCCTTATGACCGGGCTGGCCACAGCGGAAGCAGCGGTCACCCGCCGTTACCTCCGCCGTGCAGTGCACCCCCACATGGCCCACCGACAGGCACCTGAAGCACCTGGCCGGTCGGGCCTGCAGGAGCCGTGCCTGCGCCCTCAGGAAGCCTCCCACCAGGAGGCTCCGCCCGTCTGCGACCTTTTGGGCCGCCGCGATAGGGCAGCCGACAACTGCTGCCCCCTGTCCACCGCGGCCGAAGCGTATAGCTCCGGCCTTCACTGTGTCCGGGGAGCAGTCCCCGGCCTCCGCCACGGCGAGCCTAAGCTCCTCAGCCGTGACGGAGTCGTCCAGGCCCGTGATGCGCACTTCTGCGCATTTAATGGGCCTGGACACCCGGACGTCGGCTGCATCCAATGACTCCCTAAGCCGAGCCGCTAGGGCGTCGGCTTTGGGGCCACTGGCGGCGCCGGGGACCTCAAGAAGCCGGGCTCCCGTCCGTGTGCTCTTGCACCGGACGCCCGGGATCTCGAGGGCCTTGAGGTCCACGTTGGCCTTTACCCTGGCCAACACCTCGGCATACCCCATGCCTCTCGACGCTGCCTCCGCCGTCAAAGTGACGACGACGGCCGTTGTTCGAGGGGCACGGAGCTTCCCCGGTGCTGCCTTCGCGGCGGCCGCGGCCCTCCTGGCCTTTTTGGCGGCCTTTTTGGCGGCCTTCCGCCTCTTCTTACTGGCTCCAGCCACCTCCCAGCCCCCTTCCAATGGGGTGGAGGTAGCCGGAACCACGGCTGGGGCTGGGGCTGGGGCCAGGGCTGGGGACGTCTTCCCCTTGCCCTTCCCCTTACCTTTGCCCTTCCCCTTACCCTCAGTGGGAGGGGGCCGAGGTGCCGGTTCCGGCAAGGGCGCACTCGCAGCCGGGCAGGTGGGGCCCTTCCGGGCTGCAGCCGCGAAGCTGGCCACCGGTGGCGCTAGAGGCGGACGGCGGATGGAGTCCACTAAGGCCTCCAACCGACTCATCATCCTCTCCTCCAGCGCCCGAGTAGCAGCCACCCAGGGCTCCTCCGGTGGTGATTGGGCCGGCCGCCGCACCGATTGCGTCGGCTGCTCCGCCTGCGTTGACTTCGCCGGCACCGGCTGCGTCGACCGCGTCGATCGCGTAACCCTCGCCGGCGGCTCCGGTTGCGCCAATTGCGCTGGCTGTGCCGAGATCGCCACCAACCTCTTCAGCTCCTCCAGAGCTGTAGCTAGCCGAGCCGTCTCTCGACGGGACTCGGCCAGCTGTGCCGCGAGAGCCTCGTTTTCGGAGGCGATGCCGAACACAATGTTCAGCATCTCCTCCTGCTGAGGGTCCGGGGACCCCTGGGACGACGCAGCCACCTTCTGGAGTCTCTCCAGGAGTGACCGCGTCTTCCCGCACGGCTCCGACAACGACACCGCCGAGGTGGAAGTCCTCGGCGGTGAGTTTCCCACGGCCCTTCCAAGAGCCGAGGGAGCTCGGGTGGATTGTCCACCACCCCTCACGCCACCCCGCGCCCCTCGGCGGCCAGCAGCCACCTTGGATGCCGGCTTTGAGGCTTCGTCGCTACTGGAGGAGGAGGTCGTCCCGGTGATGGTAAAGTCCTCATCCGACACGTCCTCCCCCGCCCGAGCCTTTGCGCGCCTCCTGCGCTTGCGGGTCCGCTGCACGCCCAGACCCGCCGGGCTACTTGCCCTACTTCGCTCGTTGGCGGTGTCGAATTTCTCCGACACCGCCGTGGTGTTTGGCGTCCCCTCCACGCCTGAGTGCTGCGCGACCTCCGCGCAGACTCCGTCATTCTCGGTATCCGTTTTGTGTAAGCCTTTGTTGTTGTTGATAGATCGGTCCGGTTTATTCAATGAATTAATTAATGTGTCCATATCTTATCCCACGAGTATGGGGGAAAGGTGGTCCATCCAGGCGGAGCCCCCTGCACCTGGATAAGCCTATATACTATGGAGGTCGGCTGGTATCCATAGGGTTTTACGACTTTGCTGTCGGGTGTTATAGACTTTTCCTTGTCGTGGGCCGGCCAATAAAGGCAAGCCCTCCGGTCAGCAAGTTCACAGCGTACCCTTCTGGAGCCACCAGTCAGGTCGTTGCTGATCACCTGCCGATTACGGAACGCGAGAGGATGGCTAGTCCTCTCTCACCGGCGGCGGCACAAGTGCCCGTCGGCCCCTGCGTTAGCAGTGGGCCAACCCGCCCCTGGATCCCCTAGGATCCTATGGTGGCCTCAGCCACAAACACCATCGCTCATCCTGTCTCCTCTGAAAGCAGAGGAGTACGGAGAGCGATGTGTTCCCGCCACGTTGGGTATTCGCCGACGATCAATGCCAACCCCATAAAGGGGAAGCCATTGACCGCCGCCCAGGGTGTACCGGCCGCTCCGGTTCCGTTCCCCCCGGACTGCAGCGGGATCGGAGTCGGAACGACACTCGAGGAGGTTACCCAACACACACCCCAACCCTAGCTATACCTGCTGCACCAAAAACTTCGGAGCCCAAGCCAAGCTCAACCACAAGCCTGTGACCACAGCAAGCCACAGGCGGTGATTGGCGGACAACGCTCTGGCGCATGTTTTCGTCACAGCGTTAGGGGGTGGAACACTAGTCAGTCCCGTAAGAGCCTAAATAGACCAAAATGGAAAGGAGGCGCATAAAAGAGCAACTCTCCAAAGCGCAAGCAGCAGATGCAACCAGGGATTGGCGCTCGGATGAAGAAGGACTATCTCAGGAATCAACTACAGACCGCGGTACCCTCTATAGGCGCGTGGAGACATCAATATATATCGCAATCATGTCAATAAATTAATGTGCAGACGCGACAATATTGATGTGCAAACAAACGCGATTGGTCCCTACATCAGATCACCATATTAGATAAGACCCGAGACGGCGTGCGGTTTTAGTCGGTTCAAGCCCGACATAACCTCCCCCACTGGCCGGCGGGGTATCTGTAGGGTTTTCCGCACGAAAAAAAAAGCTACGCGTGGGGGGTTGCAAGGGAAATGCCCTGTGGCCGGCGTGCGGTTTTAGTCGGTTCAAGCCCGACATAACCGGGGGGTATGCGAGGGGATTTCCGCAAGAAAAAAAAAGTTATTTTAAAGCTATGGCGTACTCTGTCGCGTAGCGGTAGAACTTTCGACTGCTAAGTCAGAGGTCGCGGGTTCGATTCCCGCTCATTGTAAATATGTATATTTGCATTGGTCTGGGTGTTTCTATTTATTATATGAATTATCCGCATTCTAGAACCCACATGACAAACTCTGCTTAGTTTGGGTCTAGATGGCGTTGTGTAATATGTCCTAGAATATTTAAAAAAGGTACGCGTGGGGGATTCTTCAAGCTTGTATATTCAGTTTTCGAACGACACCTGAAACACACCGAAGTAAGTAGGTTGTCTGATCAATACTGACGTGCCAATATTAGAAATCCCGGTGAAGCTCTTTCCTATGTTAAGGACTTCCTATATACACAAACATTCTACATTTAACTGGGTCATAGAATAAGGCTTTTAAATGCCAATAATTAAATATGTATTAAATATACATACGTCAATGCGAAATTTAAATCACATCCGTCATTAGGCCATTAAACTATTCGCGATAGCCCAGTGGCGTACGTAACGGACTGCTGAGACGCGTTCTCGAGTTCGATCCCCAGTCGCCTCGGGCACACACCTCTGACTTTTCGAAGTTATGTGTGCATTAATAAAATGTTACTTATCGCTCGCTTAATAATGTGCCCGGTTTATGGCAATAGGCTCGCCCCCTATTACATTAGGACCTCAACATAACTGGTGAATTGTGGGTGTGTAATACAACTCTGCCTACCCCTTCGGGGATACAGTCGTGAAGTTATGTTGTGTTATATTTATTCAAATTTATAAAATATTCTGTTTTGTATTGTTCGGATAGTTCGAAATGAGTGTTTATTCTCTTTAAATATATTATTATGAGATATTTGTTTTAAAAGAATATTAGTAACCGAAATTACTAATATTCCCCCTAACCCCTCCAGCTAAGCTAAATTGCTTGTGTCAGGAGTCAGTTCACGTCGCTAGTGTAATGGACAGGATCCGAACCCGGGACCTCTCGATCGTAGGGTCGACTCCTTAACCACTAAGCTATCGACGCTTAGAATAAATCCAATTGACTAATGGTGTAAGGGGTTCTATTAACATCTTGGGCAAAGCCAGCTTCACCTGGTAGCTGGTACACCTGCCGATCCATGGCCGACGCTCTGGCGCAGGCTTTACTTTCGGGAAGGTCAGAAGACAGTCGGTCTCATAATAGCCATATACCTACACCTAATAAAATTAAATAGGAAGACTAACCTCGGGTTCCGAGTCGAAGACCGAGGACGCTGCAGGTGTCACTGCTAATATCATTTCGGTAAATTAGAATAGAACGAATTTCTGTAATCGGTTTTAGTCGGTGCAAGCCCGACATAACCGCCCCCGCTGGCCGGCGGGGGGGTATCCGAAGGGATTTCCGCACGATAAAAAAAAAAAAAAATAAAATAAAAAGAAGGTACTTATACGACTACAGCCGGAGCGCTACGGAAATGCCTTATAGGCCCATCTTACACCCCGGCGTCTGAAGACCCCAGATGGCGTGCGGTTTTTAGCTAGTTCGAATCCGACATAACCAAGCCCGGCGTGGGGGGGGGGGGTAGATACGGGGGGAAATCGCACGAAAAAGGGTACTATTACGACTAAGCTAAATATAATGATGTCAAAATACTTTACGGAACCTTACCAAAATACGCCTTTGTCCTGAGTTCATATTTACGTCGCCTCGTTTTCTTTGAGGCTATTTTTAAACGAAGGATAGGTACATTTTTCTCACAATCGTACTTTCTTACTCCGTTTCAGATGAAAGGTTAAATAAGTAACGACCGAATCAACAATTCTAGCAAACGAAAATTTTTGTTTTTACCCTACTGCGTCGAAGGAGGGTTATGTTTTTCGGGGGCATCTATGCTATAAAACAAGTTGAATTCCTGAGACGAGCTCAGCCGAATACAAGGGATTTACGATTTAGCGTTTTTTTTTTCTTTTGTTGCGATTTTTTGCGATTTTTTTAAATCTTGCAATGGTTCACCCCAGCACGAATCTATTACCGAAAACAGCAACTCGATAGCTCATCTCCTTCATACCCAAAACTGTGACAGAAAATTGGCAACGACGACGACGTCGACGACAACTCCTTAGCAATAGGGCTTTTCTAAAGAAAATCCCTAAAAATTAAAATGGCGGATTTTAGGCGATAAAATATATGTCGCTAAAAAATATTTTCAATTAACTTATCGAAGTAGGGTATCAAAATGAAGAGCTATAGAGGTGATTTATCATAACTATAAAGTTTCCGATAAAAATTTCCGATGATTTTTTATTTAATAATTAAAGGACCTCCTTAATATAATACATGCATACAATACCCTAGCCTGTATTTACGGAGATGTATTACCATCCACTTTTCACCAACAGCCATGCACTTTCATGGGCTGCTCTTAGTGTCCTTGTACAACACCCATGGAAAGAAATGGCGATTACCCTTGTTTGTAACATCGTCAGAAAACATGAGGAAAAAATTTGGGTGTGTAAATTTCAAGGATTCCAAGATGTCGTCAATGTATATCAGCCATCTTGCCACCCTTATCATCAGCAAGTGCAATACAACAATGTACCCACGTCATTAGTATATGTCTGTGTAAAAATACAGACAGTATAGTTGAAATGTAAAAAAGCAAAGTGTGGGTAGTTGCCAACCCTCCCACGGAGGCGTCACTGTCGCCAGGCTCTCGGCTCTCAGCAGTCAGCAGTCTACCCGTGACCACGGTCGGCGCAATCCGATCGAAAGGTACCTTATATAATTCCCGGATAATATTAAATTATGTGCGAAAATTGAATGCGAAATTAAATAGAAACTGAAGTGAAAATGAACAGTGATCAGTAAAACATTCATTGAATTAATACTCAACGGAATTATTTTGTAAGTGGAATTTGTCGGCCGTCAATGTCGTTGTCAATTATTATATATCGTCAGATATGTCGTTGTAATTATATTTGCTGCGTTGTCACTTGTCACTCATATATGGTCAAACTACGTGTCGTCGAATGTGTTTTGTTAATTTGTGCGCTTCGCGTTAGCAGATGCTGTGGGCTCGTTAAAACTTAATAGAAGCTCAGCTGATTTTATAAATATTAAAACTTAATAATAAAACTAGATATAGAAAATATCTAAGTATTTTTATTACGTAAGACTGTGTCATAAATTACATAACATTAAATTGGAATCAACAGGTACTCATTCTCTATTACTCAAACTTAAACTTTACAAGACATCAAAATACAGTTCAGATTACTTAATTCTGTAATATCAATTTTGTGCCGAAACAATAGTCCGATACCATAAATCTCGCTAATCGAAATATCTAGCTATCATCGGTTATCAGCTGTTTTCCCGGTTGCATCCGAATCTTCTGCAGACAGAGATCCGCTCTCCTACGCTTTTTTCTGATGTGGTTGTTATTGGCTTTTACGGAAACGAATGCTTTATGATCTCCCAACTTCAAGGAAAGACTGTGCAGAGCATGGTTCGATAATCAACAGGTTCCTATACCGGCTCGCAGGTGGGGATGACTTCGTCTTCGAAGACCTTGGTAGAGGATATCTAGTTAGTGTGTTATGCTCCATATTATGTTTCCAATTAACCTTTGCTGAGTTCATATTATGTTCTTGAAGCATTCATCTAGGTGTGTAGAATATCGTCGAATTGTATATATATGTTACTGTAAAAGCCTGAACTACGGTAAATCCTAACATTTTCTGGTAAATCTTAGGATTTACACACAAGAGTTGGTAAATGTTATATTATTATTATAGAAATCAATTCCGGCGATTGGATTTACTGGTGGTAGAAATTTGATGACACAAATTTGTCACAAAATTCGGCCGGGTAGGTACCACCGTGCACGATTGCGAAAAACCCTCCATAGTAATCAAATTTCGGTTTGATTGTGTTTAGGGGTCAGCAAGTGCATAGCCGGGCAGGGGGATTGTGGTCGCAGCACTGGTGGGACCGGTGGGTGTCACGCGGTGCTGCGACGACATTCGTCTTCTGATGAGGCCGTCAAGCTGAGTGCCACCATTGTTAACATGGTACGTGTATGTAATGGTGACCCACTTTCCTGAGACTTTACCTTCAGCTTACCATCAGGCGAGGTAAAGTCAAATTGACGTATCCGAAATATAAAAAAATATAAAAAAATATATCATTTTTACAAAATAAAGCATTTGCTTAGTGTAAAAATAAGTAAAGTGGGTTAGATTAGGTAAGAACTGTGACCCCAACTGTGGCGCTGGAATTGATTTGTATAATAACATGACATTTACCAAATTGTGTTTTTAAATCCTAAGTTTTACCGGAACATATTAGGATTTACCGTAGTTCGGGCTTTTACAGTAACATATATAATTATATTAATTTATACATATATTAGGTGTCACAAAATTAGGTCTCTGAATTTGATGACATGACTAGGTATCGACAAATATGTATTTGAAACAAGAAAAATCCGGTAAAATAAAAAAATTATATATAAAAAATAAAAATGAAAAAAAAAACACCACCAGCGACCAGCGTCACGTGACGCGACGAGCACACGTGACGCTGGTCGCGATTTAGGTATTTCCCACACATCCGCTAGGAGAATACTGCGAGGAGAAGGACAGCACGCCTTTTTTTTTTTTACTTGCGGAAATCCCTTCGGATGTCGTGTATCGACTAATAACCGCACCGCACGGTGTCCTCCCCAAGTGTCCGTTGCCGGTCAACCCGGTGTCTTTTTTTTTCTTTTTTTTTTATATATATTTTTTTTATTTTACCCGATTTTTTTTTGTTTCAAATACATATTTTGTCGATACCAAGTCATCTCACCAAATTCAAAGACCTAGTTTGTGACACTTTATATATATTTCTCGAGATATAAATACGTTAATTTCGTGCCTAAACTCGTTTTTAATAAAACTTATGTATCATCATGATCCTCACAGCGATTCCCCAGGTGGCTCCAAAGTTTGCTCTTTGGAGCCCGAGGTCCGCTTATTGTTTTTGATTGGGATGTCGGCTTTCCCGGGGACGACTGCTATTTGAACAAAGCCTGCGCCAACACCTCGTATGTTGTTTAGCAGTTCAGGATGGCTTCGGCCCTGTACCACAGATTATCTAATAGCCTCCACGCCTACCAATGAAGTAACATAACTGCAAATAATTTTTTACTAAAAAGTAATCGAACCTGTGACCTCTGACTAAGCAGTTGAATACTCACACAGTCTCCACACCCACAGGTTCTGTATAATTTAATAATACCTCCATTTACATAACGTTTTATTGAAAATTTTTTGCACAAATAGTCTTAGAACTTCGTCTTAAGACAAGTAGGTATTTCTTTTGTGCTTCACTATGGTACTGACAATCAATAACTAATTATAATAATGTCTTTATGCCTGTGTAATACGGTAACATAAAATATGACTCGCGATTACACTGCAGAACTGCACTCAATCTGTTATGCAACAAAGTTAAAAGTCCATTGGCAAATAGCAGTATCTTAATCAACGCTAGCATTCATTTGAAATTGATATTTCCGCAATGGAAATAGAGTTGTAAATAATTTTTCACAAATTATTAACTCAATTATTCATAGATTGGCTTCCTCTCTGGAAGTTCCTATTGTAAGCAATACTAATATAGTTTAGTGTTGCCACGTGTCAAAATCAATAAACGAAACTTGTTATTGTGTGGACATGTTAGAAAATGTTTACGTTACTATTAGATTACAATGGGGAGTGAAATATGTAATAATGGATAGCAGTATCATAACATTACGAATACGGTTCGTGTTGTTATTATATGGGCAAAATAAGCTGTATATTTGTAGAAATAATGAGGAACAAATACATTTCCTATAGATTCAGATCGAAAAAAGAGAACATCTAGGACGGGACTTGAGCCCGCGACCAGTCCCTCAATATTACCATTGTTTTTTTATTACTCCTATGCTATTTATAACCAATATTTATCTATATGACTGCTAAGCTGGAAAGCCCCAGGAACACCTTTGGGTCAAGCCAACCTCACCTGCTAGGCGGTTCAAACACTGCTATACACTGCTAATAATAGGTCTTTACCTATGAAATTGCCGAAATTTTCTTACTAATTCATGAGTTTGTTATTCTTGTAATTTAATAGCTATTTCGTTTGAAAGTTGATTTCAGGATTTTACAACTCTGTATTAAATTTTGTTTTTTTTGGCCGCTTGATAAATTAATTCGATCTTCAAAAACAGTACTTCCTAAATGCTATCCATTTTGATAATAAATTTCGTATTACTTAACAGCTGTCACTTTTCAAAAATGTAATTAAAGTTGCTGTTTGTTAGCTTAATGTTGTCTCATTCATACACAAAAAAAAAAACATAAAATTTGGATATGTCATTCCTAAAAAAACTGCAAAAATGTTAGTACTGAAAATTGAGTTTCCTCTAATTTCTTCAAGAAAAACGGCAATTTCATATGTAACGACCTAATACTATTTACGGGCCTATAACTAGGGGTTTCTACCCACCTGCCAGGCGGTACACCTGCCGATCAACTGGGAGGACCAGACAGAAGTCGCTCTCGTAAAAGCCCAGATAAGTCTCATCAGAAGAAAGTAGTGAACCCCGGGCTGCAAGGTGCAAGCTTTGGATACAACCGCTATTAACGCTGATTATGAGTTAACTTAAAAATTCAGCCTGAGACTGACACTTTGCGATTAAAACGGTTCTGTTTACGATGAGCATTATCACTAAGGTAATAGTGAATGAGTGACAAAATCGTTTATTCATACATTTAAATACACTTGGTGTATCTAGCCTTCTCTGAATCCGAAGCTTGCGTAACGGGATGTAAGTAAAGAGAGCCTATTACCTATTGTTGTCTACCGGACACGTTTCTAAAATCCGTGCTAGCTATTGAACATTTTCTTACACAACAAACAAGATTGTAACACTTTGCTTGCCGAATAACTATTAGATAATCTTTGCTTCCCATCGTTTTAAAACCCGAGACGGCGTGCGGTTTTAGTCGGTTCAAGCCCGACATAACCGCCCCCGCTGGCCGGCGGGGGGGTATCCGAAGAGATTTCCGCACGAAAAAAAAAGGTAATCTTTGCTTGAGATGGCCCAGGGTCAGTAGGGGAGCGAGGGAAATGCCTTAGGGCCATCTTACACCCCGGCGTCGGAAGACCTGAGACGGAGTGCGGTATAGTCGGTTCAAGACTGACTCCCCCGCTGGCCGGCTATCCGATCCGAGAGAATTTCCGCACGAACAAAAAGTAATCTTTGCTTGAAACTACACTCTACTATGATACTACTAATCCTACTTATCCTACCATCTTATGATTATTATTTTTCTATATATTAATTCGTGTAGGGAAAACTTTCCCCTCCCTTTTCACGAAAATTGCGCGAACGGAGAAGTGTGAGATTTGGCATAGTTATAGCTTATATGGAGGAGAAGCGCAGAATGCTAATATTTTTTTAAAATATTATGCATAAAAAGTACATTAAATCAAATAAAAAAAAACATAACACACTACCATACATTTGGAACACACGCACCGATGTTACTTTGTACTGCCAATGTCAAACATATTATGGGCCATAATTTATGGCATAAAATCTTCACAGCTGCCGTATATAACTAAATTAAAAAGAAATGCAATGAAGTTCAACTTTCTGACAAACTTCAAAAAAAGGTCGAATTTCGACCATCCCACGGAGTCATTAATAAAATATAAAACCTTGGTGTCCTTTATGTTAGCGTACACAAGAGCTATATCGAGTTGGTTACTATGCCATTAAACTCTGTGTAAATACTGCCTAATTAGTGTAAAAATAAAAAAAAACTCTTACTCTTTAGTCTAGGAAATAAACACAAATTTCACTGTGTACGCTGGCGTCACGATCAACCTAACGTACACATGGCCGTACTCGAAAACTGCTAATTGTAAAGCAACAGCGTTTACACACAAAAATAGTGCTCTAATACTTCTCCCACTATGCAAAATTTCATAACGATTGCTCTTGTAGGAACAGAGATATTGAACAAGACTTTTCAATGACATTCGGAGCTGGCGTTATGACAGCGTACACATAATAGTTCTTATAGAAAGGGAACTTTTCTTTTAATAAATGCTATATGTATAAATAGTGCGTGAAATTCTGCCTCTATTAGTGTAAATACTTTATACGAATTCGCAGTGGAATAATTAAAAAATCCATGTTTATTTCTGTTCATAGTACAGGTACAGATGTGCTCAAAAGTGATTTGTCAAGTTTTTTAAAATACAGAACTAATACTGAAACGTGATGAAATACTGAACTAGGAGGATATTCACTTCATTAATTTGTAGATATAGTTCTGAGTGAAAATGAAATAATTGGAAAAATTCAAATAAATAGCTTTAACAGAAAAATAACATTTATTTTGCCAAAAACAATTATTTTTTATCACAGTATAACCATTATTGTTACCGTTTTAACTTATATTACAAAATAACTCTATATGTCAGTTTATAATTTCACTAATAATTCATTTTGTTCTCGACTGTACGTCAATACATTTGTTCCTAGAACTTAACATAGATTTTTTGATTATTCCACTGCGAATTCGCATAAAGCATTTACACTAATAGAGGCAGAATTTCACGCACTATTTATACATATAGCATTTATTAAAATTATGAGAACTATTATGTGTACGCTGCCATAACGCCAGCTCGGAATGTCATTGAAAAGTCTTGTTCAATATCTCTGTTCCTACAAGAGCAATCGTTATGAAAGGACAATGCCCATGTCAGTATGGAAATCGGTTGCACACTTTTTTTTGCTATATCACATAAGTATAAACTGCATTAAATAGCCTGCATTAAGTATTATCTGAAATATAAACGCATATTGTAACAGAACTTGGGGTTATTGAGAAATTAAAATAATACAACGAGAAAAACAACAAACAAGAAAATATTGTGACACAGACTGTTGAATTGACGTTTTAGTAAGACAGGGATACCATGTATAAATTAAGAGAAAACTACCACTGAAGCACACAATATTTTACAACTTTAACTGATTATCACTAATAATTTACGAATACATACACGAAATATTAAGATTTCATAACTGCAATATATTTGAATGTCACATTGCGAGTTATTATCACGTATTATTATTTAACCATTTTATTTTAAAAAGATTGGTATATTTGCATTCTACCGCCAATGGTTTATTTTATATAATGGTAACAATTAAATTAAAATGGAAACGATTATTCTTTTAATTTTCATATCTTCATAAGTTAAATTCAAACCCCAAGTTCTTTAGAAGCGATTTAGTGTCGAAAAGTCATACTATAATCAATATTATTTTTTAACATTTGAAATATTGACGCGTACGTCTAAAAGCGCAACCAAGAATGGGCATTCTCCTTTGCATAGTGTTAACTATTTAGTAATCTGTGATAGTGTGAGAAGTATTAGAGCACTATTTTTGTGTGTAAACGTTGTTGCTTTACAATTAGCAGTTTTCGAGTACGGCCATGTGTACGCTAGCTTGATCGTGACGCCAGCGTACACAGTGAAATTGGTGTTTATTTCCTAGACTAAAGAGGAAGAGTTTTTTTTTATTTTTACACTAATTAGGCAGTATTTACACAGAGTTTAATGGCATAGTAACCAACTCGATATAGCTCTTGTGTACGCTAACATAACGGACACAAACCTTGTGAGGATGGATGGATGTGTGTTACTCTTTCATGCACAAACGGCTAGGCACAGAGGGAACGCATAACTTTGTTACCTAAAAGACTGGCATAACGATTTTATGGCATACTAGCTGATGCCCGCGGCTCCGCCCGGTGGTCGGTTATCGTTTTCTGGTCATATCTCCGGTTCTACTTAGCTAATTGCAATCAAAAATACGACATTACCTTTGTAATAAAAAAACGCATCAAAATCAGTTCAGTAGTTTTTGCGTTCATCGCGAACAAACAGATAAAGAGACAGAAACTTTCAAAAAAAATTGTGTTCTGAATTGTTCATTAAACATAACCCAAGTTTCTTTTTAAATATCTCCAATGTGTGTACAATTTTATAATAGTATAAACTGTTTTTTTAAGCACTATCATTTGAACTTGTTTGTTTTGAGCTAATTTTAAATCGCATGAACTTATTTTATTAGGCATAATATTATTTATGCGTATAACAGTTTACCACGAATATATAAATATTAAAAGGCCGCGATCCCTAAGCCACGAATATGTTTAAGTATATTACGTTATCTGTTATTTGTTTTTGTTGTTGTAAAATTTTCGTACGAAACTAAATTCACCCAAAACAAACAGTAAAAAAAACTTACCTTTTATCGAATTAGGTAGTTATATGTGGCTCGCAATTATGACTCTGTGCCTATTTGGATATCCCACGTGAATCTTGTGGTGCGAAGGAAATACATTATGAGGCCACCACCTTACACCCTCGTCTGAAGACCCGAGATGACGTGCGGTTTTTGTCGTTTCAAGTCCGACATAACCTCCCCTGCTGGCCACTGGGGGTTATCCGATGGGAGTTCCGCACGGAAAAAACAGAATGGGTGACCATTCTTTACACATTGAGCTTTCTCCACAACCAAACAACGTGTGATACCTTCTCTAAGAGTAATAAACTAGAATTAGCCACATAAGGCACCAGGTCTACGTATTACGTTAGAACTCTCGTAATACGTAGATTAGTTTGGAAATAAAACTATTTTAACGGATTCTATCGCGATTTACTTGAAGTTATTTTAGAGTTACGGACTGAATTTAGACAGTAGGTACAATATTTCGACATGTAGCGAACTTCGAAAACACATTATATCGAGTCATTGCTTCGACAGACAACTATTAGACAATACACACCTTCGAATTACTACTAGTTTGACAGATATATTTAACATTCTCCCAAAATAATAATGCTGTGAAATGTATTAAAAAATGTGTTAAATATGTACCCAATCAATTGAAATATCAATTCCGGCGTTTCGCCAGCCGCTGCCGCGGCACGCTCGCTGCGCTCGCACGGCTCGCGCACTGTTGGGGTCACAGTTCTAACCTAACCTAACCCACTTTACTTATTTTTGGAATATAATTTTAAAAATCTGTCGAAGTAGTGGTCATTCGAAGATGTATCTTGTCTAAGTATTGTCTGTCGAATAATCGTCTGTCGAAGTAGTGGTAATTCGAAGGTGTGTGTTGTCTAATAATTGTCTGTCGAAGCAATGTCTTGTCGATCTATGTGTTTTCGAAGTTCGCTACATGTCGAAGTATTGTACTGTCTAAATTCAATCCGTAAATGGTTATTTTATGATTTACATTGAACCAAACGTTTCGGTTGCTTTCGGTTGAGTCTCCCCGTAACCATGGAATGGAAGCTGAAGCAACCGTTCCTAACTATTTTTTCCGTTTAAAAAATAGTTTTATTTCAATGTGTGACATTAACAATGTGTGACAGTAACCGCGGTAGCCTAGTGGTATGGGTAATGGACTGCTGAGACGAGGTCTCGGGTTCGATCCCAGGTTTTACCATGGCACACACCAATGATTTTTCGATGCTTTTCGAAGTTATGTGCCGGTTAATGGCAATAGGCTCGCCACCTATTACATTGGGACCTAAACATAAACGGGCGAAATGTGGGTGCTAGCACCTCTGCCTACCCCTTCGGGGACATAGGCGTGAGTTTATGTTTATATATATGTTTATGTGACATTCGCATAAAGTTCCGACAATAATCATAGTATATTAGTAGTTAGTAGTATATTAGTAGTTAGTATTAGTATTAGATAAAGTAATCAGTATTATTATTATGCGTTTATAATGTTATACTTTAGACTTTATACTTTCTAAATTCGTTATGCTAAAACTTACTAAAACTAATTGTGTCTTACAAATTATGCCGAATGAATATTATGCGTTTTGATGTTTAGGAGAATAGAAATATGCCATAATAAATTATGACAAAAAATGTTATGCGGCGATAGCCCAGTGGCGTACGTAACGGACTGCTGAGATGAGGTCTCGAGTTCGATCCCCAGTCACCCCGGGCACACACCTGACTTTTCGTAGTTATGTGTGCATTAATAAATGTTAATTGTCGCTCGCTTATTAACGTGCCCGGTAGATGGCAATAGGCTCGCCCCACATTGGGACCTTAACATAACTGGCGAATCGTGGGTGTGTAATACACCTCTGCCTACCCCTTCGGGGATACAGGCGTGAAGTTATGTTATGTTTCAATTGGGAACCGGCACAGAGATAGATTATAGTCTACAATAGCACACAAGCTTACTCCGGGAATAAGTTATTGTGTCGCGGACACACACACACACACACACACACACAACACACCTAGTATCAAAATATTACCAAAATATATATATTTCTCTACACTATTGATCATATCACATATCACACAGGAAACTCGTACCCGTACTCACTGAGTAGGATTACTGTCGCAATGCCTTTGCTAGTTGCCTATTATTTTATTAATGTTACCATTGAATTGGTTTGCTATAAGTATTGCGGTAGAATTCTGTTATTTGGTCTTATTATCCGACTGCGGCAAAGTCAAAGTAACTTATCTTATAGATTTAGATGGGAAAAACTCACTGGTGGTAGAAATGTTACTGGTGGTAGAAATTTGATGACACAAATTTGTCACAAAATTCGGCCGGGTGGGTACCACCGCGCACGATTGCGTAAAACCCTCCATAGTAATCCAATAGTCAAAGTCAAAGTCAAAAACCATTTATTCTGCATAGACCATTAATACGGCACTTACAAAACGTCATAAAAAAATAAATAATCTAATGTTTGGCAAATGGACCACCGGTTCGAAACGCGGCCCTGTCCTGAGAAGACTCCGGCAAGAAACTCAGCGGGTTGTTTTTTTGGTCTATTTACAAACATATTTACTTAACCTAAGTACAATATTCCATTTGAGTAGCATAGAGAGAGAGAATTGCGGTTTGATTGCGTTAAGGGGTCAGCAAGTGCATAGCCGGGCAGGGGGCTTGTGGTCGCAGCACTAGTGGGACCGGTGGGTGTCACGCGGTGCTGCGACGACAATCCTCTTCTTATGAGGCCGTTAAGCTGAGTGCCACCATTGTTAGGTGGGTCACGAGGTGAAGTCAAATTGATGTGTCCTAAATATATAAAAAAAAAAAAAAAAAAAAAAATAACATCTAGGACGGGACTTGAACCCGCGATCAGTCCCTTACATTCCAATCTAAATCTTTAAGCAAAGTAAGCAATAATTGTTTAAAAATTTGATTGAATCAAAGTTACCTAGTACGTGTAATATCTTAATACTAGATTTTGCTCAATAATTAATCTGCGTGAATTCAAACTTGAGTCCGGACTTACGGAGGGTCACGCGTGAATATTGTACCAACCTATTTTTTATTTTAAGATTTGCATTGCATGCACCAACAATAGTGTAGGGGTACTTTAAATTAAGTACATACAAAAATAACATAATAAGTCGCGAAATATTCCGTGTTTTTTTTTTATTGCAAGCTATTTATGGCATTGGCAACACATTTCATTTTGTCTATACCTCATTCGCCAATTATCTGATTCAACAACATCTTTTGTACCTACCATAGAGCTATTTGAATAAATGTGTTATTATTCTAAATAGAGCTTGTTATCAACATTGTGTGCTGATAACAGTGCCAGTAAATATATCGGATTATTTTTTCTTATTTTGGTTCACCGCGTACTGTTGTTGCTTGTGTTTTTTTTATGAATGTGATATGTAACCTTTGACGAGTTTTGGCAATAAAACTAGTAAACAGCATTACATGACGGCAAAGGTTCATTGGACGGAATTCACCGGTTATCAGATGCGCCACCCACACCTGCAAATTGATACTCCTGTAAATTGACGCACGAGGCTATGGTGCAGGTTTCCTTTCGGGCTTGAAGCGTCACACAGCAGTCGCTACCGTAAAAACCAAAACGGACGAAATTATGAAGCAAAACCCGGTCTCCCAATTGTAAACTTTAAATGCAACAGAGGTTGGCACTCAGGTGACTTCTACCTGATTATTCCTATTGTCCACACGGGGTGGATACTCACATATTAAAAAAAATGCAAAACAACTGGCAAAATTTTTTTTTTTCTTTTTTTCGTGCGGAAATTCCCTCACGTACCATCCCGCCCCCGCCGCCTCCCGCCAACCAGCGGGGGTGGTTATGTCGGGCTTGAACCGACTAAAACCGCACGCCGTCTCGGGTCTTCAGACCGCCGGGGTGTAAGGTTGCCCATAGAGCATATCCCTCGTACCCCGACTGACCCTGGGCCATCTCCGGTTTCGAGATGGCCCCCTCGGATTTGGGAACCACGGTGTCCCCGTCTTGCCCCGGCGGACGCCGTTCGGTTTTAATCGGTTCAAGACCGACATAGCCGCCCCCGCTGGCCGGCGGGGGGGTATCCGAAGGGATTACCGCACGAAAAAAAAAATGTTTAAATGTTATCATTTTGATGATAAACTTCGTATTACTTAACAGCTGTCACTTTTCAAAAATGTAATAAAAGTTGCTGTTTGTTAGCTTAATGTTGTCTCATTCATACACAAAAAAATCATAAAATTTGGATTTGTCATTCCTAAAAAAATGCTAAAATGTTAGTACTGAAAATTGGGTTTCCTCCAATTTCTTCAAGAAAAACGGCAATTTCATATGTAACGACTTAATATCTCGATCATAATACCAAAGATGGATACACGCAACCTTTAAATTATAATGTGGGTTTGTTCCAAGGTTGCTGTTTATCACCTATAGTTTTCAATATAGTAATAAATATTTTAATAGACAACATTTCCACACACGACAAGAAGTGGGGCTATCGGTTTAAGCTAAACGGTAAATATACGGAGTCTATCCTCGCTTTCGCGGACGATTTGGCAATACTGACTCGTAACCCAAAGCAGTGCCAGGACCTACTGCGTAGAGTAGACGATTTCTGTACATGGACAGATGGAATGAGAGCAAAACCTAGCAAATGCTACTGTCTATGTCTGGGTAGGCGGGGTACCAGGTATACTTCATATGACCCAGGGCTTAGTATAGGCGGGGAAAACGTTTCAACTATATCTGAAACCGTGCCTTTTAAATTCCTCGGAAGAAAGATTGACAACAGAGGTTGCACTCCAGCTTTGGACGAATTAATTGATAGTTTCATTATCGATTTAAAAAAGGTAGACCAACAACCAATAAGTAATGTTAAAAAAGCTTGGATCTATGACAATTATTTAACCTCGCGTCTTAACTGGCCGTTTCTTATATATGATATAAACCAGAGCCTCCTCAAAAAACTAGATGCGAGTGTCACGAAGACACTGAAGTCGTGGCTAGGGCTAGCTCAGTCGGCCGACCCGTCGGCACTATATAGATCCGCGAATAATTTTGGAATGACGCTTAAGAAGCCATCAGAACTCTATAAACACCTAAGAGTAACTAAAATGCACGTCTTATCGGAATCTAAAGACGAAATAGTAAAAGTCCTTCCAAAAGATAAAAATGCATCGGAGCTCGAATCACGCCTCCAGTTCCATAAAAGGTTCATGATAGGCTCGCAGACTGGTAGAGTAGGTCTAGGTAATATTCAGAGACAAACAGATAAAGAAATAACAAAATCTTTTCTTCAAGCAGACGAAAACAACACCTATAAGGTGCACGCAATGAACCTAGAAATGCAAAACGAATGGTTGACTCTAGGTGAATTTTGTATTCCCATAGCCTTAAAATGGTGTACCATAATATACGACTGGTCACCGGCCTTACTTAAATTTTACCTGAATGCATTCCAGTTGACCCTCCCCGACCAAAGCAATCTGGTCAGATGGGGAAAAGCCACAGATAAAACATGTAACTCATGTGGTGAAGCAACTGGTACGGCTAGGCACCTACTAGTGGGTTGTAAAACGCTATTAGACCGGGGTCATTACTCGCGCCGTCATGATAAGGTATTAGAAATCATACGTGAGGCTGTAAGTTTGGCGGTAGCTAGAGCGAAAAAAGGATTAACCACAAACCAAAGAAATGACATTGCGTTTGTAAAGGAAGGCTGCTCAAAGAAATCACTTCAAAAGCCTTATTCAATTTTGATAGCTGCCGTTGACTGGACAATACTCGTAGACACGTATGAGAAGCACTATAGGATACCGGAGGATGTCTGTGCCTCATCATCCAGACCCGACATATTCCTTTTTTCACGATCGCATAAGCGTGCAGTGCTTGTAGAACTCACAGTACCGTGGGAAACTAATATACCTAAAGACCACGCTATAAAGACAAACAAATACTTTGATTTGACTAACGAGTTAACCAAAAACGGCTACGTGGTTAAACTCTATGCCGTAGAAGTAGGAGCAAGGGGAATTCCAGCTAAATCCCTGTACAACTTACTTAAAGACCTCGGATTGCCAAGAGCTTCAGTAAGCTCTTTATTAAAACGTATATCAAAAGCGGCATTGTTAGGATCTTACCAAATTTGGATAGGTAGGGGGGGGGAACACTACTGACGGTGGAGGTGAGAGCTGATGCATCACAAGGTGGCCACCCTAAACCTACATCTGGGTCGCAAGTCCCAGTCGCCGTCATGGTGTTCCTCTCTGTACCACGCTATGGACCCGGCGACCGCACGGTGAATCCATGGAGTGCTGAGAATCGGATCTCTATTATGAAACTGTAAATTAGTTGTGTCTGTACCTACATTGGATATATTTAAAAAAACTTGGATTATGTTAGATGATCGAACAATTTAGAACACAATTTTCCCCCCATCGACTTCCATTGTCGAAATGGAAGTCGATTGGGGGGGGGGGGCTATGTTCAGCAGTGGACTTCCTACGGCTGATATGATGATGATCTCATAAACTCATAAACTCACGCCTATATCCCCGAAGTGGTAGGCAGAGGTGCTAGCACCCACATTTCGCCAGTTTATGTTTAGGTCCCAATGTAATAGTTGGCGAGCCTATTGCCATCAACCGGGCACTCATAAACCTGCGATAAATACACACATAACTTCGAAAATCATCGAAAAGTCATTGGTGTGTGCCATGGTAAAACCTGGGATCGAACCCGAGACCTCGTCTCAGCAGTCCATTACCCATACCACTAGGCTACCGCGTATGATGATGATGAAAGAGAAAATTCCTAAAAATAAAAGAAGTTGAATGTTAAGGTATATTTTGGTACTTATCGCGAATATTTGAATTTGCCCATATCTTTTATCCTGTTAACTCAGGACCTTGCACCTTATAGGGACTATAAACCTGAGTATCTGGTATAAATTTCATTTAATGGTCCACCCATTCCTGAGAAAATCGGTAGTGACATACGGACAGGATAGTGATCTTATAAGGGTTCCTGTTTTTACCTTTAGGGGTACGGAGCCCTAAAAAAGATGGTCCAAAAATAAGGTTCTGCCAATATATTCACATACGAACAGGTCACTGCACAATAATGTGCACATTATCATAATAACAAGACATTGATTGTTCTTCACTACACCATAAATATGTTAATTTTAGGCCCGGTCCACATCTCTGCACTAATCTCAAGCGATGTTAGATCGTTTGAGATTTACAATAAACTATTCGGTACCTGCCTTTATTTAAAATAAATTATTTAAGCCGAGGATCCTCGAGAACCGGTGTGACCGTCCATAGATTCTGAGAATCATACATGTTATTTTGGGCTATTTACTCAAGTATTTGAGGTTATTTGATACACGATGACTTTAGTTTTCTCGATAGAATATGCTCGTAAAGATTGGTCTAACTTGGTTTTTTCTAAAACGGTTTACAATGTCATTTGTGTTGCTTGAGCTAATAAAAAAAAAAAAAAAAAGGTTGTAGAAAGGAGAATGAAACACGGTTATCAAAATTTACATAAATTCTGAATTATACCGTGAAAATTCAAAATACATATGTTTTCTACCAATATGAAGTGTTCAGAGAGTCAATCAGTCCCTAGCGGAACGTGTTAGAGGCAGAATGTGTGTTGCGGCAGCCGCACAGTGAAATCATATGTTTTTTAATGTCTGTAGACCCGAGACGGCGTGCGGTTTTAGTCGGTTCAAGCCCGACATAACCGGCTCCGCTGGCCGGCGGGGGGGTATCCGAAGGGATTTCCGCACGAAAAAAAAAAAAAGATACGTTTATGTACAAAAATCTTTTAAAACAAAACAAAAATAGGACGGATTATCCTACTAATATTAAAAACGCGATCAGATCGATCGCGAAAAAAAAAAGCGTAAATGCCACATCGTAGATATTGTGCCAGATGTACAACTCCGTTGATAAAAAGTTGAGAATCGAACTTTTATTTGTTATGCTACCATGCTAATGGCCACCTGCATTCATGAGTGTTTGGAGCCCCCATCAAGATCTTACCCAGAGTTACGGACCACGGGGCCCGCTCTTCTTTATTTTTGTTATTTGGTTCATATTGACTAGATTACAATATTAGAATTATTTTATACTGGATTCCATATAAAAGTTACATCATTATTTGTGTTGATACCACAACACAAATAAGTTTTAGAGTTAACCTTCGTTGTTTTTCTATGTGTCGCCGCGAAAATGTCCGCGGCCAGCGCCTCGTGCGACGTAATGTGGCAACTTTGCTATGCCAAAAAAAAGACGTCGATACCTTCGCCCTTTTTTTTTACGTGCGGAAATCCCTTCGGATACCCCCCACCGGCCAGCCATTATTATAAAACGTAAATTTTTCGACAATTTGTCAACATCCTTATTACTATTGAGAAGTTTTAGGTAAAACAAGGTGGAAGGAAAACTAAAAGCTACGTACATTTTTTTTTTTCCTTCGGATACCCCCGCGCCGGCCAGCGGGGCGGTTATGTCGTGCATCGACTAAAACCGCGCGGTGTCCTCCCCAAGTGTCCATTGCCGGGCACCCCGGGTAAGCTCTCGAAAGGATAACCCCAGGGCAAAAGGATAAGCGATACCCTCGCCTGAACTAAGTTTATGGAATAAGAATAGTAAAGGTCTTACAAACATCCTTGAGCCCCAAGCCAACCTCACCTGCAAGTTGGTGAAGCATTATCCCTCGCACCCCGACTGACCCTGGGCCATCTCCGGTTTCGAGATGGCCCCCTCGGGTTTGGGAACCACGGTGTCCCCGTCTTGCGCCCGTTTGGGGGAGGGGCGTTAGTCGCCCCACCGTCCCGGCCTGCTTCTGCTGGGGTGACAGGCGGCCTGGCGGCCTCACCTGCCACCCCCAGGCCTGCGCTCATGGAGGACGGAGGTCGTTAAGCGACTAAACAACGGACGAGGCTCTGGCGCAGGCTCTCCTCTCAGGGTTGGATATATATATAATATATTAAGTCTATATACCTATATATATAGACTTAATATATTGTATATAATAATATGTGGTGTACAATAAAGAGTATTCTATCTATCTTTGTCGAACCATAAAGCACTGGAACGCTTTACCCACACACGTATTCCGTTCTACCTACAATCCTGGGCTCGTTAAGCGGGGCGTGAAAAAACATCTGTTGGGGCTGTCGAGGTGGGGGCCACCATTCTAGGGCCAATCTCTGGAAATGGTGGCTACCACTTTTTGAACTTCACCTCAGCTTACCCTCAGGCGGGGTGCAGTCAATTTGACGGACTAAACATTTAAAAAAAAAACGATCTATCTATCTAATATACCAATCAAGGGCCTCGGCCCTCGGGCACAGAAGCGCAAACTGTGGTCGCACCGGGGGAAACGCTATTAAGATGATGAGTAAAGGAGTTATAATATCTTATTTTATCGTTTTCATTAACTTTCAATCGTCCACCCAATCACTAATAGTAAATTACAATAATAATGAACTGTACCACACAGATATATGATTGAGATTGCGACACAGACGGAACATGTCTGATATTTTGTGAGCCCAAATTTACTATTAGGTCGTTACATATGTCAGTCGGGGTGCGAGGGATATGCTCTATGGGCAACCTTACACCCCGGCGTCTGTAGACCCGAGACGGCGTGCGGTTTCAGTCGGTTCAAGCCCGACATAACCGCCCCCGCTGGCACGCGGAAAAAAAAAAAAAAAAGCTCGTTACATATGAAATTGCCGTTTTTCTTGAAGAAATTGGAGGAAACCCAATTTTCAGTACTAACATTTTTGCATTTTTTTTATGAATGATAAATCCAAATTTTATGTTTTTTTTGTGTAGGAATGAGACAAAATTAAGCTAACAAACAGCAACTTTTATTACATTTTTGAAAAGTGACTGCTGTTAAGTAATACGAAATTTATCATCAAAATGGATAGCATTTAGGAAGTACTGTTTTTGAAGATCGAATTAATTTTTCAAGCGGCCAATAAAAACAAAATTTAATACAGAGTTGTAAAATCTTGAAATCAGCTTTCAAACAAATTATAAATAATGGAAATAGCTATTAAATTACAGGAATAACGAACTCATGAATTTGTAAGAAAATTTCGGCAATTTCATAGGTAAAGACCTATTATGTAAGTACGCAAGACTGGTCCGAACTAAGGCTGGCGACCGTAGAGGTCGTTCGTTGTTAATTGATTGAGAAAGGCCAGAATTAAACATTTTATTATCCAGAATATTAGGCAGGTCACTGGAATTGGTGTAGAAATGAGTAGAATTGTTAAGTTATTTATTTATTTAATTTTAAACATAATTTATTCTTTCCAAGTAACAAATGAATGTTGACTGAATTTGACCCTGTCTAACCACTGACAAATAATAGGTACGTCAAAATTGTTATATTCCTTACTCATTACCATGACGAGTGACGACTGGTTTGAAAATTTGCTTCAACTCCATGTGTATACTTGTGTCATAAAGGTTACATAATTATATGGGTTACACTATGAAAAGGTTACAGAATGAAAGTGTTACACTTATAAATGTGGTAGTGAATCTGTTAATCGTTACCCATTTCATTTGTGTAACTTATATGTATGTAACAGATATTAATCTATCAAGTGTTATTAAGTGTTAACCGAAATGCTACGTTGCCAAACTTTTTATCCTGTTATAATTATAATTTAAATTTTTAAATAAAGTTATTTTGTACACGCCCAAGTACTTTAGAACGTTATTTCTGTTACACTTATTAACACATATACAAATAAACATACTTATATTTTTTTGTTTGTAAATACATACATATTATACATAGCAACACCCAGACCAATGCAAATAGACATGTTCATGCTTAGAAATATTTGCACTGAGCGGGAATCGAACCCTTGCCCCCTGTCGTAGTAGTCGAATGCACTACCACTACGCGACAGAAGCCACTGAAATCTTCATACCTGCTGGCCGGTACCTATACCTTTTTTTTTTCGTGCGAAAATCCCTTCGGCCACCCCCCCCGCCCCCCCCCCCTCCCCGCTGCTCGGCGGGGGCGGTTATGTCGGGCTTGAACTGACTAAAACTGCACGCCGGGGTGCAAGGTTGCCCATAGAGCATATCCCTCGCACCCTGACTGGCCCACTCGGGTTTAGGAACCACGGTGTCCCCGTCTTGCCCTGGTTTGGGGGAAGTGCGCTAGTCGCCCCGCCGTCCCGGCCTGCTTCTGCTGGGGTGACAGGCGGCCTCACCTGCCACCCCCAGGCCTGCGCTCATGGAGGATGGAGGTCGTTAAGCGATCTCTGGCGCCTGAGTCGCCTGCGACGCACGATGAGCATGTTGCGGGCTCGGCAGTTAAGAGAGAGCGGAGAGTTAAGCCGGTACACACCTACTGGATTAACAGGAACGTAAGCCGATAAGCCAAATCAAGATAAAGGGCTGAGGATGCCAGAGTCCGAACTCTCAAGTACATACAAACTTCACAGCCTGCGGTGCTTTGGACCCAACAGGGGATCTGGGACCAACGCTGTGGAGTAGATGGTTAAAAAAATATAAAGCATAAAAAAACAATGGGTTCTTTTCGTTGGCAACAGTAACGCATAATCATACTAGAAAAAAAAAACAAGAAAAAAATTTAACAAAAACATATAAGGTCAAGGTTTTGCTCAATAATGTAAGCAGTTGATTGTAATCTATAGGTATATCTATAAATAAATAAAATTGAAGTGTATGTTTGTAATATTAAAATAACAGCAAAAATTCAAGGTTTTAAAAAAAAATCTTTCTTTCTGTTTCTTTGACTTAGGTAATCTCTGGAACGGCTTAGTCGATTTTGTCGCGACTTTCACTAGCAGATAGATAATATTGTAAGGCGTAACATAGGTCACTTTAATTCTAGAAAAAATAATAGGATTTCGCGCAAAAGAACTATAACCCTAAAAATCTTAATCTACGCGGTCGAAATCGCGAGCACAGCTAGTAAATAATAACCGCTTGAATGAAGTAAACACGTTTTAACGCCAAACTAGACCAACGAAAAGGCTGCTTTTGCCGAATTATTTTTATGTCTCTGATTTAAATACCTTTTTTTCTTTTCGTGCGGAAATCCCCTCGGTTATCCGAGGTGTATGTCGGGTTCGAACCGACTTAAACCGCACGCCGTCTCGGGTGTAAGGTTGTAAGGTTGCTCATAAAGCATTACCCTCGCACCAAACACCTAACATAAATAATTCATGATTTATGGGTCTATTCACCGCTACCACCGACGCCGGTCAAGTGAAACTGAGTTTGCTGCTTGAACGACTGTCGGATACTTGGTTACCGTTTTTGCGGTAACGTTTGCACTGTTAAGGTTACCGAGCAGTGGGGGGTTCGATGGAGGTAACCTTGCGTTTAGTAACCATTTTATAGCTTACCTGTTTATGAACGTGTAATAGATTTGATAAACGCGAAGTGTTTTAAGCCTCGTCCACATTGGGACACAAGGTAAAAAAATATTTATTTGACTCAAGTTTATGTTAGACATATGATGAACACTGAGGTTATTTTGTCGAGGGTGTACCCGGGGTGCCTCTTGGCTGGCACCGGTGGGGTGAAGCCCGTTTGGGTTTCTATAAGTAAAAAGAAAAACATGTTGTTAATAACTCTCAATAAATGTATAATATACTGCTTCCGGGCGGTTTGGCCGTGGTCCAGATACGTTTCGTTGATCACTGCGGTCGACATCTTCAGTGGTACAGGTCCGGGCGGCGACGAGCGTAGAAGTCGCAGTCGACGAAACGTTTGGAACACAAGTTTCATCGGGACCACGGCAAAACAGTATATTCTACATGCAGCGCCGGCCGTGAAAGCCTAAAGAATTAAACTCTAAATAAACATAACATACACATAACATAAACTCACGCCTATATCCCCGAAGGGGTAGGCACAGGTGCTAGCACCCACATTTCACCAGTTTATGTTTAGGTCCCAATGTAATAGGTGGTGAGCCTATTGCCATTAACCGGGCACTTATAAACCTGCGATAAATACACACATAACTTCGAAAATCATCGAAAAGTCATTGGTGTGTGCCTTGGTAAAACCTGGGATCGAACCCGAGACCTCGTCTCAGCAGTCCATTACCCATACCACTAGGCTACCGTCTAAATAAAGTCAAGCAGAAAGGAACACAGAACACACTGAAACTGTATTCCGTACCAGGCTAATACCTACCTGTATTCAGAGTCGTAATACTTTGCTTGCTTTGCCAATAACTTCCCTGAAACATATTTTATTTACACACAACATTTGTACATATAATAGCATCTGGTGCCTTGTTTTTTCGTGCGAAAATCCCTTCGGAAACCCCCCCCCCCCGCCGGCCAGCGGGGGCGGTTATGTCGGCTTGAACCGACTAAAACCGCACGCCGTCTCGGGACTAATAAATAAAAGCTATGAAATTTTTTCATGTCTTGTTACAGAACATTTTTTCTCAACTTGTCTGGCAACGTGTTGCACTGTTTTGCTAATATCGCTAAAGATATCGGCAAATGTAGTACCAAGGTACCTTTATTTTTCGTGCGGAAATCCCCTCGGATACCCCTCCGCCGGCCAGCGGCATATCGAGCTTTAACCGACTAAAACCGAACGCCGTCTCGGGTCTACAGACGGTACCTACTCGCTTGTATTGTGCATAATTACAATGCCCTTAACTCAAAGTAATATTAAAAATTTCATAAAGCCTCTACGCCAAAAAATACTTATAGTGTAAGGAACAACCCTTCAAAAAGAAAAGAAAATGTCATTTAAGTATCGATTATACTGGCATCTTAAAACGCGTGAATTAAGTGACTCACAAAGAAAGAGTTTAAAAAAATATACTTTTATTCAGAGTAACAGCAAAAATAGTAATTACATTAATTTAACAATCAAAGATCTTATATACTAACTTATTGTTTATTCAGCACTTTGTCGGAAGTGACGCTCGGCCTAGATTCGGTTTGCTGATGCAAATCGAATCTTCTAGAACGTTATTTGCTGACAAAGCTAACGTTCGTATTTTGGGGTGCCTTAACTCCTCCCTCCCCAAGATAGGAATTATCCGAAGGCATCACAGATGGCTTCGAGGAATTTCGGTGAAAAACTAAGGTACATTTTAATTTCCAAAAAATTACTATAATTATTATTATTACAATTAAAATATATAAGAAAATTGTCCAAACACTGATTTCAAATGTTATGCGTTGAGTTGGCTCATCAAAGTCACAGTTTTTTGCACTCCTGAGGATTTCTTTCACATCGCTGAAGTCCACGTCCCTCAGGTCCACCTTCTGGGTTCTTGTTTGGATCTCGTTCTGCGCTGGGCTACCAGAGAACGCATTTAATACGTATTCACATTTTTGTATGAATACAGGTAATAATCTCGCATCGCCACTGTACACAGGTATGATTTTTACTATTTCCTGTGGGACACGGTTTATTCCTTCCATTGTAAAGTCAACAAATGAAAGTAATAAAAGTAATAAAATATAAATATAACTATTAAACTAATAAATCTATGAAAATATTACTACGGCGTTGTCCAATCCCTAATAATACACAAACATAGATTCAAAACAAGGTTAAAATGCAAAGGAAGAGCTGAAAGGAAGGTGAAAAGATTTACTCACAATTCCGCAGCTATCCGCATGATCTTTGAATAACTACTTAGCTCACTCTTACTGCTTCCCTCTTCCGTTGCTCGTGGTCCTTAATAAATTAGTTGGTTCGAGGATCCCTGCTAAACCGTAGAGACGGACGTCGGCTGCTTCTCGTAGATTTGAATACGAATACTGACAATCGACTACAGGAATCCTACCGGCTGCGCCAATTAAGTGACTCACAACGAAAGAGTTTAAAAAAATATACTTTTATTCAGAGTAACAGCAAAAATAGTAATTACATTAATTTAACAATCAAAGATCTTATATACTAACTTATTGTTAACTCAGCACTTTGTCGGAAGTGACGCTCGGCCTAGATTCGGTTTGCTGATGCAAATCGAATCTTCTAGAACGTTATTTGCTGACAAAGCTAACGTTCGTATTTTGGGGTTCCTTAACTCGTGCCAGTATAATCGATAAATTACATTTTTTTACGTTACACTTCATCGAGTAATCATACGCCAAAAATGCCTTACATCATTTTGGAAAAGAGCTGATACTCTTACACTGCTGGACGGATATTAACCAAACATAGCTAAGAACCACCTCAAGGAAGCTGGCTTTCAAATGAAAAAAACCACATCGAAATCGGTCCATCCGTTTGAGAGATACGATACCACAGACAGACACACAGACATAGATATCGATGTCAAACTGATAACAACCCTCTTTTTGCTTCGGGGGTTAAAAAAACACGGATAACATAAAAAATACAAAACAATATTATAGCAACAACAAAACAACAGTGTAAATCACACGACACGATAAGTACGTGGTGTTCAATCGCCACATCGAATTCTCAACTTGTGCCGAAACTATGTTGCGATACAAATTATATGTCCAAGTGTGAACGAGCTCGTTGTACATTTGAGCGCGTTTTCGCGTTCACGGTCAGCTCTAATCTAATGCTATCGTCAAGTCGGCCGTGTGCTTGGCTTGCGTGCTCCTTATCCCTCGTTTGAATATAAAATAAAATGTATTTAGTAAGTACAAAACTTGTAAAAAACAAAACACAAAAGTTGCCATAAACTTGTGTTAAAATGGTTCGTTCTCTTGTACTTCATATTGAGATTTGAAACAATAAGGACCGTATATAGGGCTATTCCGCCACGTTCGACGCTGAACGTGGACTCTTCCCACCTCTTCGTCGACAAGTTGCAACCGCGTACAGCCCTGAATTTGGCAGAACTTCGATGTACGCGACGGAACAGTGTTGGAGGCTATCATAATAAATACACATTTTCACTTATTTTATACCTGCTGCTTCCTTTTTAGGGTTTTATTTTTTTCGTCAAACCTATACATGTGGGTATCAATGGATAGGTCTTCAAAAATAATATTGAGGTTTCTAATATCATTTTTTTCTAAACTGAATAGTTTGCGCGAGAGACACTTCCAAAGTGGTGAAATGTTGGTCCCTCCCCCCCCTGTAACTTCTAAAATAAGAGAGTGATAAAACAAAAAAATATATATGATGTACATTACCATGTAAACTTCCACCGATAATTGGTTTGAACCAGATCTAGTGAGTAGTTTTTTTTAATACGTCTTAAATCGTAAACTGCAATTTACCTTTCATTATACAACTCAAATATATAAATTTTACTTGCTGCTACGGAACCCTTCATGGGCGAGTCCGACTCGCACTTGGCCGGTTTTTTATATATGCATTCGTTTATATATTCGTTGCAAAATCGTTCATGTGTAAGCAACCTAAGCTTCAATCCTACTAAATATTATCTTACTTCCTTCTAATATAACCGCGAAATTTTGTGAGGATGTATCCATGAATGTTTGTTACTTTTAACGGATCTGGCTGAAATTTGGTACAGGGATGGATTATAGTCTGGTATTAACACATAGGCTTTTTATCCCTAGAATAGGCTCCCATGGAAAATGAGAACGGGAATAGAACTCCACGCGGCCGAAACTGCGGGGTAGTCTGCTATATTTTCACGCTCATTGCAGATACGATTATGTTGTTTAAGTGGCAAATAAAGTGAATGTATCTTATCGTAAATACAACATTAGTACAGATTTATTAATCATATAAGACAGCTCTATTCGTGAGCAAGAGTCAGGAATATGATGCCTACCAATTGAAGGAATGTTGAGATCGGGTTTTATAATAGTTCCGTACAGGTCAAGAATGACAATGATTGCTCTTGCACATGTTTACTGGCCGCCGAAGATGCTATTTCCTCTCAATCGGCTGCTCCCATTGGAACTTGGATTCTGCTGTAGCTTTTCTTGCATACAAAAATGTCCTCGTAATATAGGCCGGTAGGGCACAGACATATTCCACCTAAATTTGGAGGCCAAGAATTGCCATTCGGTAGGAAACCTGCGTTCCGCATCGAGTCCATTCAAACATTCCAAACTACCTTACGTTATAAATATACAAAAAAAAACAGATGTTGTCCTGACGTTTCCTTATCGCTGCATCAGTGTCCAAAGTCTTCTATTTCGATTGTATAGGCTAAACTCTATGTTTATCTGATGGTACCGTATCTACCGTTATCTGTGGACGCTTACACCACACGTCCACCTGATACTAGCGTTACCTGTTCTTTGCATCAGAAGTGCTTTGATTTCAATCGCGTGTTGAAATCAGCCGGCAATAGGAACATGCAAAAAAAAGAGAATAGACGTAACTGAAGGTGATGACATATGTGGGGTCTCAGTGCCATGGATGCCCAAAACCGTGCGAAATGCAGTAGCAAAAGCTGAATCCGAACTCCTTGCTCCGAGGAGGGCGCTTTGGATGCAACCGGAACTAAAGCTCAGATGATGATGATGATGAATGCAAAAAACTAAAGATGAGTAAGGCCTCCGGTAGTTTCAAAAACTATACGAAACAGCATTTTCTTCATTCGAGCACAAGTCCCGGTCGTCCGTAAAGCCTATAATCTAATGGACATCGTGTCACCAACAAAATAAAACCTTTATCATAATCTGAATGTCATTGAAGCATACATAACTGTTGTTTCATAATTACAGGAAAACAACTTACAATTTTGCTATGCCTATTGGTCGTATAACCTAAATGTTTGTAATTCCGCAACTGAAAGTCGAAAGCTTAGCGCGCATCCGCCGCGCGCCGACTGCGCGTGAGTTTTCACTTTCGACGGCCGTTGCCCCTTCGGCCAACCTCGGCACACTTCGGCACGTTATGTCAAGGTCGGAAGACGGGGCTTCGTGTCATACTGTGACCTTCGGAATTAGGACATGACACGCTTGTTCTGGTTTCTTGCATTTATTCTGCGACGATTTTGTGTAACAAGGCCGTTACTAGGCTGCGAATCTGTAGTGGAAGATTAAGTTAGATGACATCGTATGTTTGAAATATAAAGAAGAAGTAAAGTTATTACCTTGTTGCTGCTCCTCCTAAGAGTCCTGAACTCCCGACCCGCAATAATGAAAAAGCTATTGAAATCACCGGGAGTTGAGGGAGGGAGCGCCTCTTCCCAACTTCAAAATTATTGAAATATGCATGCATCGGTTCTGTCGATAGTTGATAAGGAAAATAAAGAAAGAAAATAAAGTGATTCTTCTAGTGTTGCAACTGTTAATAGGCAACGGTTACCACGTACCATCTGGTGAGCCATGTGTGTGTGTTTGCTACCGTAGTAGTTTATAAAATCTACCTATATCCTCTAATTAGCTGTACATACAAACAGTTACGCCTCTTTAGCTGTAGTGCGGAAAAATATCGTTAACGTGTAATTAACATACATTCCTGATTATTAGGACCGTCAGTTTAAAAAATACGGTTTACTGGTCAACCGATATGTTTATTATTTATTATTTTTACCGATTCATGATAAAAAGTCGTTAAAAATAATAAAAAAATATAGAAATCGATTGCAACGCCGCGCCGCATAATCTGGTCCAATTGTGAATAAAAACTATAGAGACCCATGCGGCTTGGGTCGGTTCGAGTCCGAGATGACCACCCCCGCTGGCTGGCGGGGAATACCCGGAGGATTCCCGCACGAAATAAAAAGGTACAGGAACGTCAGGTACCTTATTTTTTTTTTTTAATCCCTTCGGATAGACCCCGCCCCCCGCCGCCCAGCGGGGGCGGTTATGTCGGGCTTGAACCGACTAAAACCGCACGCCGTCTCGGGTCTACAGACGCCGGGGTGTAAGGTTGCCCATAGAGCATATCCCACGCACTCCAACAGACCCTGGGCCATTCGCAGTGTCCCCTCTGATAACAGCAGAGGGGTACCTGGAGCGACTTCCCCCGCGGGCCTTGCAGGCCCGCCATACCTCGACCCCCTCGTGCAATGGGGTCAGCTGGCCCTGAAAAGGGCCGGTTGGTCAGACTCTTAACCGTTGACGTTGACGCCAGCTACTCCAGAGGAGCAATCAATGATGCGTCATCGCCCACGTTGCCCAGGGTGCACCAAACTTGCGAGGTGATCCAACCAGTCGCACCCCTGTCTCGAAAATACCTACACGTATTATATCTGTATTCAAATATAAGCATTGATTTTGTAGTATAGGCATAGGAGTAAACGTGCATGAACCGGGAACTGCGGTTGAAATGATGTCGATGAACAAACCTTGGTCGATGTTTTGCCAACCCTACATGCGTGTTATCGTTTTCAACTCGAGTTTATTGAATCATTAATGTAGTTAACCCAATTTTGATACCTTCGATACTATGTAGTCCAATATAGCACTACTTAACTGTCAATAAATGACAGGTCAGATTTCACCAGTAAAAATTATTGCGATCAAGTTCCATTTGACTGGGTTCTCACGTTTTAGGCTGGTTCTCACTAGTGAAAATCTGCCCCTGTGGCGTAGCGGTAGTGCATTCGACTGCTACGACAGGGGGCGCGGATTCGATTCCCACTTAGTGCAAATATTTGTATGCATGAATTTGTCTACTTGCATTGATCTGGGTGTTTCTATACACAATATTTACACAAAAAAAATTATAGTGGTATGTTTATCCGCATTCTAGAACCCATAACACAAGCTAGTTTAACTATGCTTACTTTGGGTCTAGGGAGCGCTGTGTAGAATGTCGTAGAATATTTTCATTATTCACTAGCTGTGCCCGCGACTTCGCCCGCGTGGATTTCGATTTTTATGGTTTTGGTTCTATTGCGTAGAACCCTAATTTTTACTACTAAAACCGCACGCCGTCTCGGGTCTTCAGACGCCGGGGTGTAAGGTTGCCCATAGAGTATATCCCTCGCACCCCGACTGACCCTCGGGTTTGGGAAATACGGTGTCCCCGTCTTGCTCCGGTTTGGGGGAGGGGCGCCAGTCGCCCCACCGTCCCGGCCTGCTTCTGCTGGGGTGACAGGCGGCCTCACCTGCCACCCCCAGGCCTGCGCTCATGGAGGACGGAGGTCGCTAAGCGACCAAGTCATCTCACCAAATTCAGAGACCTAATTTTGTGACACCTTATATAAGTACCTATGTTTATCCGCATTCTGGAAGCCATAACACAAGCTAGTTAACTTATGCTTATCTTATACATATTACTACTTCCTTAAATACATATTATACATAGAAACACCCAGACCAATGCAAATAGACATATCAGCATACAAATATTTGCAATGAGCAGGAATCGAACCCGCGCCCCCTGTCGTAGCAGTCGAATGTACTACCGCTAAGCCACAGAGGCCGTCAAACAAACCTAATACACATTAAAAAAGGTTATTTAAAACGTGTATTACTATTACCTACTGTAGACGAGAGGTGCGGGGTTCTAATGAACTATGAAGTAAGCAGCAAAACAGCAGACACACTTTTATCAATATATTTGAATTGCACACAAACTAGAGCTATGATATAATACAAACTAGGAACATGAGTACAATGGTTACACAATTACCATGTGCTGTTAAGACTGCCTATGCGTGGCAACTGCGTAACCTACTTGGTCAAGAGTTTGTGCAGGACTGCCGAGGAGCGGGTCACACGCCAACACCAGCACAACCCCCCGCCGCACCGCGCGCGGGCCCTTCCTTCATTACGGTGCGCTGGCGCTGACCACATCTGTTAATACAATGGACCCATCCCTCGGCCACTAACAATAGGAACTTACCTAGGCCCGAGGAGCGGGTCTCCAGCCAACACTAAAACGGCCCCGACGCACAGCGTTTACGACCTTTTCCTTAATTACGGTGCGTTTGCGTTGGCCACATCTGGTAGTACAATGGAGACCCATCCCTCGGTTACAACAATGGAATCTTACCTACTTAACTTACTATTACACAAAATATTCTTAAATACTACGTAGGTACATTTCTTAAAATACCACGATTAGTCGTGCTCCTTAACACCACCCCCCAGTTGGAGGCTTCAACCGATAACTGAACCGGTAGTAGGTAGCACGGCTACTCGAGTTACGGGACGACGCAGCATCCCTGTACTTGTTTTTATGTCAACTACACGCACATGTCCGCCACTTCCCGGATACACTTTGTCTATTACGCCGCGGGGCCACACATTACGCGGTTGTTTACCGTCACATATAAACACTATATCACCCACTTTCACTGAGTTGCTTGCCGTAGTCCACTGCTTGCGTCTGCATGCACTGATAAAGAGAAGGACGCGCGCAGTAACACGCAAAACTCGCGTCCACGTAGAATAGCGCGTCACGTCGATCAGGGGTTGGGTGTTGTCACCCATTGCCAGTACTCTCTCGATGCGCTCTGTATCATCAGCGGGTAACTCCTCACAGCTGTAGCTCGGCCACGGTACCTGGGGATCACAGAGAAACGGAGGACCCGAAAGCCACATGCCTTTATTATTAGGCCAGTCCATCCTGGTTGCTTCGTCAGCAGGGTTGGACTCGGAAGGCACCCAGTGCCAGTTGCTCCTCTTGCTTAAACTGTCGATTTCGGCTAACCTATGAGAGACGTAATTTTGATAGTCTCGCGCGTCAGAGTTAATCCACATAAGAACTGTTTTTGAATCAGTCCAGAGGTAGAGGTTCTCTATATTGAGATCAATTTCGCCTTTTACTGTCACTGCCAGTCTGCATGCTAAAACTGCTGCCTGCAACTCGAGACGTGGGATGGATACTACTTTAACAGGTGCAACGCGCGCTTTTCCGGCTACCATCGAACATACTCTATTGCCCTCAATATCGGTACCCACTAGAAAGGCTACAGCGGCGTAAGCTTTCTCACTAGCGTCCCCAAAAACATGCAGATCCACCGCTGTCCGTTCCAAACCGTGCCAGCGAGGTACAGCCACATTTGATAAGGCTTTTAATTTGGAAAGCCACTGGAACCAAATAGCGGCCTCGGAGTCCTTGATGCACTCATCCCACAATATGCCCGACTGCCAAATACGTTGCATAAGGACTCGAGATTGTATAATGCACGGGTACACGAACCCGAGCGGATCAAAAATGCACATTATGAACCTGAGAAACTCACGCTTGGTAGGCTTAATCTGACCTTCTACTAATTCCGTTGAAAGACGCTGAAATGACAGATCGAATCTCATAGAGTCACTTGACGGGCACCATATCATTCCTAAAGTGCGTGCGCTGTCAGATTTATCTAGCTTGACTCGGCCTGGAACAACATCTGGTAACATTTCACGTAATTCGGGTGAATTCGTCACCCACCCCCTGATATCAAAACCACCGGCTCGGTGTATGTGGGTGACGTCCGCGATCAGCTGTTGTGCCGTGTCAATAGAGTCTACACTGTCTATATAATCGTCTACATAGTGCCTTTTCCGTATGGCTTCAACCGCGGCGGGATGTGAATCTTTGTATTGCTCTGCATTTTTCTTCAACACGTAAATGGCTGAAGTGGGAGAGGAAGCCGCGCCGAAGATCATCGAGGTCATGACATAAATTGAAGGTTCTTCAATTCTGTCTTGACCGCGCCACAGAAACAATTGAGCCCCCTGATCTGCTTCGCGGATTTTCACTCGCAGAAACATATCCTCTATGTCGGCAGTGAAGGCTATACGGCCGGTCCGGAATCTAATAAGAATTCCTAACAAGGAATTCATCAAATCTGGCCCACTAAGTAAATTACAGTTCAGCGATGCGCCTTTATACGTAGCGGCTGCATCAAAGACTAGCCGCAGTTTACCTGGCTTGTTGGGGTTTGAGACTCCAAAGTGAGGTAAATACCATACCGGACTTGCCCTAATGCCTTCAACTTTGCGTGCGTACCCCGAAGTCAACAATCGGGCTACCTGTTTTGCATAAGCATCCCCAAATTCAGGATCACGATCCATCTTTCTCTCTATCCCAGCGAGGCGTTTGCGCGCATATTCGTAATTATCGGGCATTTCGACGTTATTACGGGACCACAACAAGCCTACTTCCCACTGCTGGGCGTTATCGGGGGAGCGGCGACACGTTGTATTTAGTGTTTCCAACGCACGTTCCGAATTACAATCTTTGCGAAGTACATGCGAAATGCCTATTGCCTCTAACTCAAACTGACTTTTCACTAACGCATGTAAATCGTCATGAGGTACGGACATGCAGTTGGCAGAATGGAACTCGCTGCTATTAACCCTTCCACCTAGCGGGCCATGGACGACCCAACCTAACCTGGTAAGTGAAGCAACTGGACGACCAGATTTACCTTGACGAATCTCCTCTCCAACGATGAGCTTCCAGTTGTCCTGTCCCAACAATAGCATAGGCTTCGCGTCCTTCATCTCGCTGCAATCCAGACCCCGTAGGTGAGCGTTGTCTCTGATCACTCGCGCTGGTAACGTCTGAGACGGCAAGTTCACGTTACGTAGAGTACGCACTACAATTTTATGGTTCGCTCCGTTCGGTCCGCGCACTATAACCTTAACACTACGTGAGTTGTTGTCGGTCACACAATGACCGCGGGCCGTCATCAACTTAAGAGGCACTATTGGTCCGTCTACATCACTTGTGAATTTGTCATCTAAAATGGATACGGATGCGCCGTCGTCCAATAATGCGTACGTTGATTGTTCGACCCCATAATTAGTCACAATAGTTACCGGTAACACTTTTAACAAGGCCCGCGCACGACTCTCACCAACATTTGTCAGAGTTTCATATCTAACCTGCGGGGGTGAGGTCTCAAGCGGCGATGTTGCATCAGGCGGCGGCGGTACGTTAGACGGTGGCTCCACTTCGGACGGCGGTGCCACGTTGCGATCTTTATGCAGTAACTCATGGTGTGGCCCATTACACTTACTGCAACGTTGCGCGCGACAATATCTTCTTGCGTGACACTTAACAATACACTTACCGCATATTCTATTTTGTACGAGCAAGTCCCAACGTTCATTTACAGAAATATTCTTAAAGTCTCTACATTCACTTAAATTATGGTTCCCTTTACACTTAACACAAGTAACCTTATTTTTACTGGTCTCAGTCCTCGTAAATGCGGCGATTGACTCTACCTGCGTATGCACGCGATGATTTGCTCCACTGGTTCGCACTGGCGCTAAACCCTTATCTCTGTCGCGGCAGGCGGCCGCCAACGATCCGAATGCCGGGTCGCCGCGGGCGCCGAATTTTCTATTCGCGTCGGTGTAACTTGCGTCGTTTAAGCTCATCGGAACATGATATGAGGACGCACGAGTTAATTCACTGAGGAAGTCCACTAAAATATTTAAGTTTGGAGACACTCTTAGATCAATGCCACTGTTATTATCCAAACGCATCGCAAATTGTCCGTACTGAGAGCGTTGGTATGGTGTTAACTTGTTTAATAGTTCAGTCACTAATTGTGGATTATTTATATATCCGTCCGCACGTATACTTCTTAGCACTGCTACACAATTTCGAACCGTACTCGTGAATTTACGAAGTTCATGTCCATTTTCGGAAACTTTCGGTAAATCCCGCACTTTCTTTATAGCACACTCTAACAATCGAATAGGGTGTCCGAACTCGTCTTGAAGGGCCGCAAGCACTTCTTCAGGATCTGATGATGTTCTCAGTAGGTCCCGAACTGCAGCTTTCGCCTCACCGACGAGCGCCACCCTTAGGCGCGCCATATTCTCCAGCGGTCGAAAATCATGCATCATACTGGTGCTACGATATGCTTGCTGAAAACTCAGCCAATCTGCGGCATTACCATCGAATTGTGGTATCTCGTACACTTGTCGCGGTACATTTCGCCCCTGCCCTAGCTTGCTGATAGCCTCTGCTAGCCGATCAATATCTGTTAGAGCCTGGTTCTTCGGCGGCATAGGCGACGCTTCGGATGGCGGATGTAATGGAGAGGGCGCACGTGTCGTGGTTGGAGGCACCACGTGCATCGTAGAGACAGGCGCGTGGGTGGCAGCATATGCCACGTGTGTCGAAGCGTCGGGTGCGTGAGGGGCAAGTGGCGCCAAGTGTATCGAAGCGTCGTGTACGTGGGCGGCAGAAGACGCCACGCGCATTGGAGTGTTGTTCGCATGGGCGGCCGCGGATGCCACGTGCATCGTAGCGTCGGTTGCGTGAGGGGCAGCGGACACCACGTGCATTGAAGCGTCGGTCACGTGGGGGGCAGCGGATGTCACATACCTTGAAGCATCGTTGCCAGGCGCGGAACGCTCGTTCATGCGGGGGCCGGCGGATGCGTCGTCTAGCCAGCGCGTCGCGCGTTCCGATATCTCATCGCTTGCCACGCTTCTCGGTGCTCCATTTCGCTCCATGAGGTCTTCTTGTGCTGCTATTTCCACCATATCGAGTGCGAGTTTCTTTTTTGCCAGACCTTCTTGTATCCGCGCAAACTTCAGCTCCGCTTCATATTCAGCGCGCATTCGTAGCGCGTCGCGGCCTGCCTGGCTCATCCTTGACGATGCGTGGCTGACGCTATACGGCGCACGAACTGTGCGTACTGAAGCCGGTGTTAGCTCCGATGGCGGTAATTCCCTATGGTCACTTAGACCACCTACCACGGAGCTCCTAGCGGGCTGCTGCGGCGCTCTTACCTGAAGATCCGGGGGTGATGAATCTCGTAATCCCGATTCTGAGCCTGTTAAATTATTCATTGCTTTTGTTGCACTCCGTGTCTGTCGCTTTCGACTGTAACTCATGGTTACTTACTTCAATCCGGCTCGAAGGACCAGTTATGTAGACGAGAGGTGCGGGGTTCTAATGAACTATGAAGTAAGCAGCAAAACAGCAGACACACTTTTATCAATATATTTGAATTGCACACAAACTAGAGCTATGATATAATACAAACTAGGAACATGAGTACAATGGTTACACAATTACCATGTGCTGTTAAGACTGCCTATGCGTGGCAACTGCGTAACCTACTTGGTCAAGAGTTTGTGCAGGACTGCCGAGGAGCGGGTCACACGCCAACACCAGCACAACCCCCCGCCGCACCGCGCGCGGGCCCTTCCTTCATTACGGTGCGCTGGCGCTGACCACATCTGTTAATACAATGGACCCATCCCTCGGCCACTAACAATAGGAACTTACCTAGGCCCGAGGAGCGGGTCTCCAGCCAACACTAAAACGGCCCCGACGCACAGCGTTTACGACCTTTTCCTTAATTACGGTGCGTTTGCGTTGGCCACATCTGGTAGTACAATGGAGACCCATCCCTCGGTTACAACAATGGAATCTTACCTACTTAACTTACTATTACACAAAATATTCTTAAATACTACGTAGGTACATTTCTTAAAATACCACGATTAGTCGTGCTCCTTAACACCTACTTTATTAATAGCGTACCGTGTTGTGGTCCCGTCAGATCAATAAAATGATTTCTTCATCGAAGTGCTAATTGAACCACTTCAATTACGACACTAAAAAAAAGCGACCAAGTGCGAGTCGGACTCGCCCATGAAGGGTTCCGTAGCAGCAAGTAACATAATAATGGGTTTTTTAAATTTTATATTTGAGTTGATTGAATGAAAGGTAAATTGCATTTTACGATTTATGACGTATTAAAAAAAACTATTTACTAGATCTCGTTCAAACCAATTATCGGTGGTAGTTTACATGCTAATGTACATCATATTTTTTTTTAGTTTATTCATTCTCTTATTTTAGAAGTTACAGGGGGGACACACATTTTACCACTTTGGAAGTGTCTCTCGCGCAAACTATTCAGTTCTGAGAAAAATGATATTAGAAACCTTAATATCATTTTTGAAGACCTATCCATAGATAACCCACACATACGGGTTAGATGAAAAAAAAAATTTGAGTTTCAGTTGTAAGTATGGGGAGTCCCCAAAATTGTTTTTTTTTTCTATTATTGTTTGAAAATCTTAATGCGGTTCACAGAATACATCTACTTACCAAGTTTCAACAGCATAGCTCTTATAGTTTCGGAAAAAAGTCGCTGTGGCATACGGACGGACAGACAGACAGACATGACGAATCTATAAGGGTTCCGTTATTTGCCAGTTGGCAACGGAACCCTAAAAACTGCATTCATTACGATTATCATAATTATTGTCCCATTACTCTACGTTACAGCGACGACAAAGGCTAATAATAATATTCGACGACATTCTACACAGCGCTTTCTAGACCCAAAGTAAGCATAGTTTAACTAGCTTATGCTATGGGTTCTAGAACGCGGATAAACATACTTATATACTTTTTTTTTTGTAAATACATACATATTATACATAGAAACACCTAGACCAATGCAAATAGACATATTCATGCATACAAATATTTTACTGTCGTAGCAGTCGAATGCACTACCGCTACGCCACAGAGGTATATGTCATTATAGCATAACATAACATAATAACATAAACTCACGCCTATGTCCCCGAAGGGGTAGGCAGAGGTGCTAGCACCCACATTTCGCCAGTTTATGTTTAGGTCCCAATGTAATAGGTGGCGAGCCTATTGCCATTAACCGGGCACTTACAAACCTGCGATAAATACACACATAACTTCGAAAAGCATCGAAAAGTCATTGGTGTGTGCCATGGTAAAACCTGGGATCGAACCCGAGACCTCGTCTCAGCAGTCCATTACCCATACCACTAGGCTACCGCGGTCATATGTCATTATAGATGGTGTCATTATAGGCAATATATTCGAATGCCAATGTCATAACATAACATACTTCACGCCTGTATCACCGAAGAGGTAGGAAGAAATGTATTACACACCCACGATTCCCCAGTTCGGTTAAGGTCCCAATGTAATAGGGGGCGAGCTTATTGCCATCTACCGGGCACATTAAGCGAGCGATAATTAACAATTATTAATGTGACACATTCGATATCAAACAAATTCACACTATTTTCATTGCGCGCTTGATATTATATCACAGTTACGCGCGCAGGATTAAACGGAAATGGAAACATGCAAATTAGAACTGTAGACATAATGACGTCACTGACGTCTCTTTTTTTTAATTTGTTTTCGTGCCGAAATCCCTTCAGAAAACCGCACTAAAACCGCACGCCGTCTCTAGACGCTGGGGTGTATGGTGGCGTCTCTCAAGTCTCTTTCATCATCTCAGCGTTGTTCCAGGTTGCATCTAAGGCTTAACCTCGGGGCTCGGTGTCTGCTTACCCCTCCTTTTGATTTGGGTTATACGGCTTTTATGAGAGCGACTGCCGTCTGTCCTACAAACCCCCAGAGGAAATCCTGCGCCAGAGCCTCGTCCGTCAGTGTACCGGTTTGCAGGTCAAGTTGGCTTGGCTCGGTCTTCAATGGGCCCCATACATACTATTTCAAGTCTCTTTGACCAATACAATGAGTTTTTTTGGGCACAATGACACTCTTTGACCATTACAATGAGTTTTTTTAGGCACGTGACACTCTTTGACCAATACAATGAGTTTTTTGGGCACGTGACACTCTTTGACCAATACAATGCGTTTTTTTAGGCACGTGACACTCTTTGACCAATACAATGAGTTTTTTTGGGCACGTGATAGATTTTTCTGCTATGCCATGTGTCGTTATTTTTTAAACCCCGACCCAAAAACGACAGGGTGTTATACGTTTAACGTGTCTGTGTGTCTGTCTCTATGGCATCGTAGCTATTGAACGGATGGACCATCATGATGTTTTTTTGTCTAAAAGATGATTTTTAATTTTAATTTTTAATCTATTTCAAACAGTTACGTAACTGGACAGCAGAATATACTAGCGACACGCTATGATGGCCATTTTGACACGTTAAACTAGTGATGTGAAATGTTAATTTAAAATAGAAAAAAAAAACAAATCAAATGCTAGTCACATCTATAGGTTTTTGGATATAATAGGTCTTTACCTATGAAATTGCCGAAATTTTCTTACAAATTCATGAGTTCGTTATTCCTGTAATTTAATAGCTATTTCCATTATTTATATTTTGTTTGAAAGTAGATTTCAAGATTTTACAAGTATTAAATTTTGTTTTTATTGGCCGCTTGATAAATTAATTCGATCTTCAAAAACAGTACTTCCTAAATGCTATCCATTTTGATGATAAATTTAGTATTACAGCTGTCACTTTTCAAAAATGTAATAAAAATTGTTGTTTGTTAGCTTAATGTTATCTCATTTATACACAAAAAAAACTCATAAAATTTGGATTTGTCATTCTTAAAAACAAATGCAAACATGTTAGTACTGAAAACTGGGTTTCCTCCAATTTCTTCAAGAAAAACGGCAATTTCATATGTAACGACCTAACATAATTCATTTTTTTACATTCGAATTTCGAAAACATAAATACCAAGTTGTGTCGTAAATTAGCACACTGCATCTCACTATTGGCAATAAAGAACAAAAATTTACTCCTTCAAACTTAGTATTTCTTTTTACGAAACTTCATGAGCGGACAAACGTCACAACGGCCATCATAGCGTGCCGCTAGTTTAGTATAGTACCTATCTAGATATACATAGAATGATTAGTAATATCACAGATTACATAAATATTCAATGATTGGTACAAAGCTCACGTTTTATCGCACGTGTGTTGATTCTGCTCCCGACTTTGTACATCTCAAACCGGGGCAAGACGGGGACATCGTGGTTCCCAAACCCGAGGGGGCCATCTCGAAACCGGAGATGGCCCAGGGTCAGTCGGGGTGCGAGGGATATGCTCTATGGGCAACCTTACACCCCGGCGTCTGCAGACCCGAGACGGCGTGCGGTTTTAGTCGGTTCAAGCCCGACATAACCGCCCCCGCTGGCCGACGGGATTTCCGCACGAAAAAAAAAAAAAAAAAGGTACGTAATGTTGTATTTGAATATTTTAGAACTGTTCGATAACATTACCTATTTTTGACGGCCTCTGTGGCGTAGCGGTAGTGCATTCGACTGCTACGACAGGGGGCGCGGGTTCGATTCCCGCTCAGTGCAAATATTTGTATGAATGAATATGTCTATTTGCATTGGTCTGGGTGTTTACATAAACATAACTTTACGCCTGTATCCCGAAGGGGTAGGCAGAGGTGTATTACACACCCACGATTCGCCAGTTATGTTAAGGTCCCAATGTAATAGGGGTGAGCCTATTGCCATCTACCTCAAACCGAAATTGGATTACTATGGAGGGTTTTTCGCAATCGTGCACGGTGTTACCTACCCGGTCGAATTTTGTGGCAAATTTGTGTCATCAAATTTCTACCACCAGTGAAATCATAAGCATTAAAAGCCAAATCATCTTAGTTATATGACTTTTACGTGAGCGAATGCTGTCTGATCTCCCACCCCTACAGGGCAGCCTGCGCCAGAGCCTCGGGTACCGACTTGCAGGTGAAGTTGGTGTTGGCCCCGAAAGTATGTTTATATACTTATATTATGTATAAGTATGTTTATCCGCATTCTGGAGCACATAACACAAGCTAGTTAAACTGTGCTTACTTTGGGTCTAGAAAGCGCTGTGTAGAATGTCGTAGAATATTTATTTATTATTATTTACTTATTTTGGCTAGTTCCGAATTGTTGTAGCAGTTATACCAAACGGAACTACTGTAATTCACCGACTTAAAAAAATGGAAGAGGTTGAATCAACTCGACCGTATAATTTCTTTATAGGTACTTTATTTTTTGTTTCAAACTTGTGCCGCGGAACTAACGGGATGGCAATCTTCTGAACTTTTTAAACAGAAATTATGTTCAATTTCAATAGGCTTTGAGCACAGAACTATTAATAAGAGGTAAAATTCTGTATTCTGTAATTAGTTCTGTAGCTCTCAGGTAGTTCAGAAGGGGCGGGAAGGGGAGGGTTCTGCTAGTTTTGGAATGCGATCATTTTCAATTCGAGTTCCATCTTCAGTGTTTACATTTTTAAACTCAGTTAGAAGCAACATAAAATGGTTTAAAAAATTCTACATTTTCCAAATTAATCCAGAACTTTTAGAAACCGACCGAAAGAAACCCATTGTGGAATAATGGGTAAATAAACGAATAATTTTACGAGTAATTTTATAATTGAACTGTATGTAATGTCGTTTAAGATTGAAATTCCTTTGTCAATTGAAGTTGTTTGTCTTGATAAGTATGAGTGCACATGTTTTTGTTTTAAGCGGATTTTCCTGTATTCTGAAGTGACATTATCTACTATTTTTGACCGGAGTCGTTGCTCCATTATCATTACATAACTATATGTCCCCCGCGGCTTCGCCTGTGGCACCTATTTATCCCAAACATGCCTGTAAACTTTTTTTTTCAGGCGTTTATTCAAATTTTTCTCTCCGTAAAAACCATCCTCCTAGTTCAAGGAATATTTTAAAAAAGAATTAAGGAAATCGGTTCAGCTGCTCTCGAGATTTGCGCTTAGCAACGCATTTAGCAAATCATTTTCATATTATAGATAAATATAGCCCTCCCTATTTGCTTCACCGTAGTCTTGTCAACTGACAAGACTTCGGTATGTGGATAACCAATGTCACATGGCAATGTCTGGACATTACCACTTCTACCGGCCCCGGATAGGAGAGGCAGACCCAATAAAAGTGCTAGCTAGACGTCGTAAGGGATGATATGCGTGTGCGTCTCACTGCCAGGGATGCCTAAAACCGTGCGAATGGGAGGAAGAAAGGAAGGAGCCCGGTTCGGAGGGAAGCCTCGAATACAACCGGGAGACAACGTTGAAATGAGCCGTGAGAAATTAATACTTTTGACCGGAATATTTATTTTGTAAGCTTTTAGTCAGCCTCACCACCTGTCCCGATGTTTGTCATCAAATCTTGCAAATCAAATTTAATTCACTTCCCGTTTACCGATTGAGCTGAGATTTTGCGTACATAAGTAAATCGCGTGACAATTCAATATTATGATGACATGGTGCTGATCTGATGATGGAGCTGGAAGGCGGTCATAGGAACTCTGTAATGAAACGATGCAACCCCATCTAGTTTCGGCTCGTTCGATTTATATTTTTAGTTCCCCCATATATATATATATATGGGTGGTTATCTGAAATTTGGTTAACTACTGACGTAATTTTGAAATTATTGTTTTTAGTTAAAAATCAGAACAGTTTATTTTATATGCTGTGGGTATAACATCTACTTTGCTGCATCTAAAAGGACCAGTCACTTTACTTGCTATTTTTTGAGAAACTTATGATTTTTTTAAATCAGTGTTCTAGGGACTGACGAGACGTGATAGGGACTGATGCCAAACACGGTTATTATGTCAAATCAACTGAAACAACAAATTATCAAACTCCTTGTAAGGTAAAATCTTCATCGAGCAGTCCGGGCAAGTTCTCGCTAAGCATTTTTCCGAGTAACGATCACAGTAAATTGTTTCCAGTGCAGTTTGATCAAGATCAGCAAAGTATCAGCAAAGTCAAGAACATTAGCATTTTTTAAGGCACCTAATTTCAAATTGATGTTGTTTTCATGAGTAACACAAGCACAGGTGTCACGGTCTGTAAGCTGAGTACAACAACCCAAAATAGACGAAATTTGCAGAACGAATTGTACCCTATTTTCATCAAAACTCGTATTGACAAATTTTTGATGCAAGTTTTTCAAGGAATCCAGCAAATATCTTCTTTGTTTTTTAATTTTTTTGCGAGTGATGCATCCTTTTTTTCCTGCCGCACAACGACTATTATTGTAATCTTCATAAAACTTGTGTACGATTTCTTCAACTCTCTTTCATATTTTGTACGATTAAATCCCTACTTTTTATATGTAATGGCTTTGTTTCCTAGTCTCCATATCTTATATTTGTGTCAGTGGACTGGACAAAATCGTTTTTAAGCAGGTTTTTTTTGGTGTGTCTCAATCTTGTTGTCCAAAATTTCCCTCTGAATCATATCGCAAAATAACGCTTTTTTATCAATTCTACTTTTTGATTAGGGTCGTTGGCCATTTCTACAATTTTACTTTTTGGTGTTACTGCTTGCTTCTTTTTTACCATTCTATGTTTCAGTCTTCTGTTTCTTTGTTGTTCGCTGACAAGTTTTTTACTTAATTTTTCAATGAGTAAGTTCTTCCTCTTCAGTATACTATTTCTTTTTTTCCGTTGAACTATACTCCTTCTTCTAGCTTCAGCTTCTGTTTCATTATTTAATAAAGGAACCTCAGGAATAATTTCATCTTCCAATGATGGCGGCGTATTTTGGTCTACGTATTTATCTGTATTTGCACGAATCTTTTTTTTTCTATAATCAGATGAATAGGCTACCAAGTCTTTACTTGCCTTTCTTTGCTCACGCGGAGTCATATCTTTTACACATTTCCGTTGTCCTTTTTCCTTTTTCTTTAGATATTTTAGTCGTTCCTTTTCTTTGTATTCTGCCAGCAAAACAGGGTAAGTTTTAACTTTTTCCAATCGCCTCTTTGCCTGTTCAGACTTATTTTTTGCAATTTCCTCTTTAGACAATGTTTTTTTCTTTCTAGGTGCCATATTCTACAACAAATACATTAGTATTATGTTTAAAACCATGCATCACACAGTATGACCATCAGTCCCTAGATGTGGCGTCAGGCCCTAGTTAATATTACGACTAGGGCCTGACGGTCTAGGGACTGACGAAACGTAACAAAATCAAATGAAACCTATTATTTAAAATCAACATCAAAACCAATAGGCGTTCAAAATAATAAGGCAGATCAAACTCATATTTACAATAAGTAATGAGATCAATTCGTAATTAACTATCTTTAAAACGACTTACCTAGGGCCTGAGAGTTTGACTGGCACAGCACGTGTTTCCGCAGCAAAGTCGTCGACCGCACTAATAAAAAAATGGCTGCCGCGGCTTGGGTCGTGTTTGCAACTAACTTGACACCGATGCTATCGTATTGAGTGAGTTATGAAACAGCCATATGCTTGGATGCCGCGTTTTTTTGAATTTCGTAAATGACTAGGGCCTGATATTTTTTATCGCTTACACTTTTTGACTTGAAATAATCTGATGAAACATAATGTTATTATATTTTAAATCGTAATGACAATGTTAGTAATGTAATAGTAAATGAATTTAAATAAAGTTTGATCAAATTATTCTTATAGAATTATAATTACAGTGAAATGAATACTAAATTCGGGAGATCTTACATGGCTAGGGCCTGATATTTGGAGTAAGAAATGTCTTTTTTTGGAAATAAAGAATATTATGTTATATATCGAAATGAGTGACTGAACTAAATGGACTTTTTAACATCGTTTAGTAGTTTCAAATACTGGATAAAAAAATTATAATATTGTAAAAATTTATGCTAACACCAAGTTAACTAAATTTCAGATAACCACCCATATATATATATATATATATATATATATAAAATCGTTGTAGCCTTTATATATTATATAAGTATATACAAGAATTGCTTATTTAACCCTTGACGCGATGCACCGCGAAATAGCCTTTATGCATCTAATGTCGAGGGGGGGCAAGTCATTTACAATTTGGAGGTCATAGGTCACCGAAAATGCATATTTTAGATATCAAGAACATAATTATATATCATAATGCGTATATCAAAATGATCGTCACTAAACTAGGAATCATTATATATAAAGTAAATACCTGTAAATCCGAATGTTTTTACGATATGAGTTTATAATTCCAAAGTTTTGATTTTTACGTTCTGCTTCAACATGTTTACACAACAATTATCTCAGCTGAATCACCATAATCACTTACACTAATATCACTAAAGAATTACACATATATTGAAGTATTCACTGTACTAAAGTTACACTACACTATAACACGATATCCACAAAAAAATCCAATAAGATTCCGATAAGAACGCTCTCGCGAAAAAAATGGCGCGGATTGCACTCAGACTGCAGTCAGCCGGCGGCGCGCAAATATCCGTTATTCTTTTTCGCGGGAACGTGACGTCACAATGCCACCTGCAACTCGCACCTGCGTTTAGGTACAGTCGCAAAGTTAAGCTATTGAGATTCAACTTTATTTATGTATAAATAAATGTAATACTATTTTACAATATTATACGAATCGATTTTTCTTTAGAAAAATGAATTACTATTATGTTACCTATTTATACTTGATTCTGTAGAAACTAAACCACACTGCATCAAATTAGAACCAAATCAAAAAAATTGTTTTGAAAATTAATTTTGAACTTTGATTATTCTAATTTTTGTACCCAGTCTTGTACTGAACCTCAAAATAATTTTAATTTTTCAAGTACTATCCAAATTCTATAATGTAGATGTTTAAATTATCGTAATTTTGAAACTTGCCCAATAATATTTATATAGCTGTTGTTTGACATGAAATCGGCGAACAAAGGAGATATTTTGTGGTTAAATTAATCTTCTTTATATATAAAAAGTGGCCAAGTGTGAGTCGAACTCGCCCATGAAGGGTTCCGTAGCAGCAAGTAATATAACAATGCTTTTTTTTAAATTTCATATTTGAATTGATTGAATGAAAGGTAAATTGCGGTTTACGATTTATGACGTATTAAAAAAAACTACTTACTAGATCTCGTTCACACCAATTTTCGGTGGAAGTTTACATGGTAATGTACATCATATATATTTTTTAGGTTTATCATTGTCTTATTTTAGAAGTTACAGGGGGAGACACACATTTTACCACTTTGGAAGTGTCTCTTGCGCAAACAATTCAGTTTAGAGAAAAATTATATTAGAAACCTCAATATCATTTTTGAAGACCTATCCACAGAAACACACGTGTATGCGTTTGATGTAAAAAAAAATTGAGTTTCATTTCTGAGTATGGGGAGCGCCCAAAATTTATTGCTTTTTTTATTTTTGTGTGAAAATCTTAACGCGGTTCACAGAATACATCTACTTACCAAGTTTCAACAGCATAGTTCTTTTAGTTTCGGAAAAAAGTGGCTATGACATACGGACGGACAGATAGACAGACATGACGAATCTATAAGGGTTCCGTTTTTTGCCATTTGGCAACGGAACCCTAAAAATGAATTGCTGTTCGTTAGTCTCACTAAAACTCGAGGACGGCTGGACCGATTTGGCTAATTTTGCTCTTGAATTATTTGTGGAGGTCCAGAGAAGGTTTAAAAGGTGAATAAATATGGAAGTTGTTATCGATTGAGGCAGTACGAAGTCTGCCGGGTCAGCTAGTAAAAAAAATATTTCTTGCCGACGCTAGGGCCACTAATCTTTAGGTCCACTTGCCCGTTTTGACACCTTATAATTTTATTATTTTTTCACTGACAATTCAGACACCGTCAAAATTAAAGCTATTTTGTGCTGTTAGCATAGTACAAATATAAAAATACTAATAATAAAGTGTCTATACGGACAAGTCAACCCAGAGATTAGTGGCCCTAACGCCGGCCAGCCATAATAACAAATAGCTGTTTGGTTATCCATGCCCACAGCATAATAAGGTACACATACATAATGCTGAGCTCAAATCCCGGTTGCTTACACTGGTAAGCTCGGGTTTCACTCCGCATAACTATTTATTTCATGATTTACAAACCTGTTTATGACCGGCTGACCTGAAATCGAACCTCATTGGGAATGCCGGACTTCCACTGCTACCGGAACTCTGTAAGCTGCAAACCACGCTAATCGGATGAAGGACTAGAATGGAGCGTGAACCTTGTGACCTAACGAAGACAAGGCGTGTCCTCCTAAGGACTCCACACGGTATCGAATACTCAAAGCAATACTTTACAAAAGTTAGCAAATTTATTTCATCGTTTGAAGTATAAATAAATGAAAATTCGAATATCTTTAAAATATTAAAACTATTTTGTACAGTTGGCATAGTACAAAATAGCTTTGATATTCGGATGGTGTCCGAATTGTCAGAAAAATAAAATAAATTCTCAGCAGTCCGTTACGTACGCCACTGGGCTATCGCCGCTTTTATAGAAACCTGAAAATTAAATATTTAGGATAGCACTAATGAAATACAGTCATGGATATCATAAATTTTTATTTTATAATTCCTTTCATGAATAAATTCGCGATCGCTTCAGAAGAATGTGTGACAGCGGTGACGTTTTGCCTGATGTTGAGGTTGAACGTTTTACTAAAACACAGGTTTGTTAGCCGGCACAAAACTGTGGTCTACTTCTACCACTAGGCCCTGTTGACTTCATGACCAAACTTGAGATTTGCCATGGTGCAACGTCCATCATTTCCCCCATTTCCACATCGTCATCCACTTCTTCCAGCAGCTCCAATAATCCAGGGCTAGAAAGAAACAAAAATAAATAAAAATATAAATAGAAAACCTTACTTCTGGTTTAGGACAGAAATATCGTCCGTTAGCTAAGGCTTCTAAAAGCTTACTCAATTATTAGCCTTTTGTAGCCCACTACTGGACATAGGATTCTCCCATAGAGCGCCATAGTACCCGATCTTCCGCCTTGAAAAAAAGATACAACCAAATATATCTTTTTTCTAAGATTTAAGGGTGTATACTTAGATCTTCAGAGCCCACGCCGACCTCACCTGCTACCTGGTACACCTGCCGACTGGAACTGGCTCTGCTGTCGGGGTTGGAAGGTCAGATGGCAGTTGCTCACTTAAAAGCCAACTTTAGCCAATCAAATATTAATAAAGCGGACCCTGGGCTTCTTGAATCCATCCGGAACATATCTAAACACACGAAAGTCTATGCAAGTGACTCACAAATAATATATGCACCCTAAAAAGAAAACATTCGTCAGTCGTGTAAAAATTAAAGCAATTTACGTATCCAACCCGGTGCGTTGACGTGGACCACCACCCGTCTGCAACGTGGGTTCATTCTGGGCGTAAGAGAAAAAATACTAAGGAACAGATTTTTCCCAAATTACCTAATTCTGACACATTCGAGATACATAAACTAAATAACTTACGTGTCTAGTACAACGTCTCGTCGTATGCTGCCACCAGGGGTTTCCTTCAAGGTCACAACGTTGGGCCGATTGGCTCTGTCCCTGTGTCGGTATCGCCGACCGTGACCAGCTGGTTGCACTCATACTACGGCGTCTGTTCGATCTAAAAAAAATATAGCAAAGTTACAATAATAAATATTTGTGTTATGAAAAGCGATGTCACATCGCATATTGTTTTACGTTAACTATATTTGAATGACAAGGAAACTAAAAATACGTCCTGAGACTTTAACCTCAGCTTACCATCAGGCGAGGTGAAGTCAAATTGACGTGTCCTAAATATATAAAAAAAAGGCACGGTGACCGTTTACCATCATACGTAATCGTAAATTACATGTATACGAAACTTGCATCTTGTTGAACTAGCAACTAGATAGATGTTACGGTGACCGCTTACCATCAAATGTATATTATGATCTAGTGTTATTCTATCTAACCCAAATTACCTTTACCTCAGCTTACCATCAGGCGAGGTGAAGTCAAATTGTCCTATTTATATTTAAAAAAAAACCTAATCTGACGTAATCAAAAAAATTGTTTGCCACCGTAGTATTGAAATACCAATGTTTTTAGCAAAATACCAAGGTGGTGCTTTATGGCTATTATTTTTATTTTATTCATAAAGGTGAATAAAATACAATACATGAATACGAAACTAGCATCTTGACGAACTCTCACATGATTTATGTGAGTGAGTGTACTTGAGTGGTATCTACTTTATCGAACATCCGTACCTATGATAGCTATAAATATATGAAATTCGACCTTATTTATATTTTGACTATGATTTTTGATGAAATATGCAATAATACGAAAAAAGAATTACTGATATTTATTTGTCGATAGTTATTCTAACAACTTATCCGTATTTCAAAATAATTCAAACTAGATTATTATATATATATTTGATGAACTATGTGAGATGTTATTGAAAGAAACTCGTTTTCATCATGGCGGTCAAAATTTAGTCACTTTTGTACATTTAGAACATGATTATAAAGTGAATTTGTAATAATATGAAAATTTAATCACTGATTATGTTTTGCAATTTAATACTTTAACGACTTATGTATATTATAAATCTACCAACGTGATATTTTAATTGGAAATCTTATGTAAAACACGACAAGCTATTTCATAAAAAGGTTCAAATCAAATTGATAAACTTTTATCAGTAATATTTTCACCACTTTCCGTTTAAATTTCTCTTTATACGTAAACTACAACTAATTCTCAATAATTATATGTATAATAACACATAAAAACACTTACCGCTTTCTCAAATAATCCATATTTATTGTGCACTTCACACACCAAAACTTTCACAACAATGAACTCAACAGAAAATGGCGGCCCAGAAGGTCAATGTATTTTTATTTTAATATTTTTTGCGTTCCGTTGTCACTATCTTCGTTCAAAACTTATAAAATACGATTACCATAAGGTAAACATTGGGCTAAAGTTAAACGCCCAACGTTTTGATGTAAACGAAACGTTTAAATCCAATGACAAAATAGAGTGAGTTTATTTGTGCAAACCGTGGCACAAAAAACATTCAACGGTGCAACTTTATTTGTGCTAATGGGTGAACAAAAAACGCGCGACGGGTTAAAGGTATTAGACAGATAGATAAGCAGAAAAGATTTGTTACTTTGTAATCGATAAACTCAAACTACCGAACCGATTTCAAAAATTATTCAAGAATGCTGCATTATCCCTGAGTAACATACTACTTTTTATCCCGGTATTCCCATGTGATCAGGACTTTCGCGCGTGTAACCGCGTGGCGATGCTAGTATAAAATAAATAAAAAAATACATACAGGCGCAATAAATACATTTCTGTGTTCAAAATAGTTCATTCAAGATAAATCACTTAAACTAGCAGCACGCTATGATGGCCGTTTGACGTTTGCCCATGAAGTTTCGTAAAAACAAATGGTACTAAGTTTGAGGGAGTAAATTTCTGTTCTTTATTGCCAATAGTGACATGCAGTGTACTAATTTACGACACAACTTGGCATTTATGTTTTTCGAAATTCGAAATTTAAAAAATGAATTTTAAATATCCAAAAACTATAGATTTTTTTTTCATTTGTTTTTTTTCTATTTTAAATTTACATTTCACATCACTACTTTAACGTGTCAAAACGGCCACCATAGCGTGCTGCTAGTATAATCAGTTATGTTACAAAGTTACATTGAACAATCATCGTACCGAAATTTATTAGGTGACCTAGTTATAGGATGCGTGTTCGATAGAATCCTACCATGTCAACGAGATAACTAAATTATCCGGTACTCGGAAAAGAGCTCGGTATCTGTCAATCTGATTTAATATGAAACTATCTTCATAGTTTAATATACTAACCAAGTTCATTTCTCTGGTTTGAATAACATTTTTTGTGATAGTCTTGCACTATGTACGCAGTGGGTTTTTAAACTAGGTCCGCAAGGCAGTAGCTCTTGAAATATTGAGCTGAGAGTGCCGCAAGCTTTCTTTTTCTGATCCGTACATACTATGACCATGGACCACATTTTGGCGCCAAAATTTAGGTTTTGCAAATTGTAGTTTTTGAGAAATCAGCTTTAAAATTTTTGTTCGGTGATTATTCTTCCGTGGTACTTCATAATTTAAATTTGGATAGCCTATGTCCGTCACATCACTATCATCTATGATTATGCTAAAAACCATTAAAATCGGTCGAAGGGTCTAGGCGCTAGAGGGACACAAACAAAATACATGGAGTGGAGTGAAAGGAGCTTTCGCTCGACTTCGTCTCACTCTCAACTTAATGATGTCTCTCTTGTATGTATGTATTGGAAGTATGTAATACCATATAGTTGTAGCATAGCGGAACCCGGGTTCCGGGGTGAGATCCTCGGATGCAACCGGGACTCTTTTTTTTTTATATTTAGGACACGTCAATTTGACTTTACCTCGCCTGATGGTAAGCTGAAGGTAAAGTCTCAGGAAAGAGGGTCACCATTACATACACGTACCATGTTAACAATGGTGGCACTCAGCTTGACGGCCTCATCAGAAGAGGATTGTCGTCGCAGCACCGCGTGACATCACCGCTCCCACTAGTGCTGCGACCACAATCCCCCTGCCCGGCTATGCACTTGCTGACCCCTAAACGCAATCAAACCGAAATTGGATTACCATGGAGGGTTTTTCGCAATCGTGCACGGTGGTACCTACCCGGTCGAATTATGTGACAAATTTGTGTCATCCAATTCTTGTTATTATAGTCAATGTTTTTTTTTGTTAATAGAGTAACCTCTTTATTACATATCTGTCTATTTATTCTGCGTTTAATCTATGGCCGATGTCTTTGTGCCCTTCCATTATACGCCTTATCACGATAATATCCGTCTGTAAACCTACTACAAATAAATTACACATTTTCTGGAAGATCTTACACCTCTTATGTATTCTGCCTGCTGGATCCCCGCTACCATGAACACGACATGGTGTCAGCAGCGAAAATTCTGAGAGAATAGTCCAAATGACTAATTTAATTACGGTAGGAGGAGTGGTTTCCGAAGACACTACCGACCGGATTTCATCGTTATTCAGGTCGTAGTATCTGTTTAGGCCTGTCCTTTTACACGGCTGCGAAGCATGGTGACACAAACAGGAGCTGCATGCCACGGAGATGTATGTGCGCCGCTCGATGTCCGAGTCACGCGTGAGGATCGCGTGAGGAACTCTCGCATCCGGGCAGCCTTCATGTCCGTGACATCGCAGACAAAATGCAGGAAAGTCGCGACCGCTGGTGCGACCACGTTCTGCGGCGACCGCCAGGCTTCGTGGGTAGCAAATATCTGGCCATGCTGCCTTCGCCGGGCCCCGGAGAGACCCAAGAAGAGCTGGCTTGACGCCGTAAAAGATGACAAGCGTGCCAATAGCCTAGTAGGTAATAATGAGAAGAAAAAGTCGGAAAACGGACCCGGACTCCAAGGTGACAGCCTCGGACACACCTAATACATATTATAAAACAACGTCCTCCGCCGCGTCTGTCTGTCTGCCTGTTCGCGATACACTCAAAAAATACCGCAGCGATTTTCATGCTGTTTTCAACAATGGATAGAGTGGTTCTCGAGGAAGGTTTTGTTTTTGTATACATTGGCTAATTTCGCAGCTTTCGACGAATTCCACATGGGTGAACCCGCGGGCATCAGCTAGTATAATATAATCCGTTGAGATGGCTCTGCAAATTCCTGGAAAAGCTACTAGCCCAATACGCTTTATTGATTTTGCATAAAGGAATATGGACTATATTTTATATCATACGTAATTGTTTAATGAATCAGTCTCCGATAGCTAAATCTGTAGGGAACATGATACAATAATATTTATGAATATAACGATCATCGACCTCTTATCACGTTATCATGTGAGGAAATATTGCACTTGGCAGAGGCACTAGTTGATAACGAATGATTGTCTTTGTATTATTTTTTTTTTGTTACTTATGTCTATAAATAGTGTAAGCATATTATTCTTTTTTAGGGTTCCGTTGCCAAATGGCAAAAAACGGAACCCTTATAGATTCTTCATGTCTGTCTGTCTATCTGTCCGTCCGTATGTCACAGCCACGTTTCTCCGAAACTATAAGAACTAGGCTGTTGAAACTTGGTAAGGAGATGTATTCTGTGAACCGCATTAAGATTTTCACGTAAAAATAAACATTAAATTTTGGGGGTTCCCCATACTTAGAACTGAAACTCATTTTTTACTACTACGGAACCCTTCATGGGCGAGTCCGACTCGCACTTGGCCGCTTTTTTGTTACTTATGTTAATAAATAGTGTGGGCATATTATTCTTTTTTTGTTACTTAAGTCAATAAATAGTGTAGGCATATTATTCTTCTTTTTGTTACTAATGTCAATAAATAGTGTAGGCATAACCAATGAGTTTGATATAGAGGTGATAGATCGTTTAGAGCGCCGCACAATCAAAGTCGATAACTGACTTCCAAGTGATGAGAATCTCGTGCAAGCCGAAAAAGAAAACAAAATAATCTAATGTATAAAATCTCGTATCACAGTGTTCGTCATCGAACTCCTTTAAAACGACTTGACCGTTTCTTATGAAATTTTAGTGTAAATATACAATCGGTCTGAGAAGAGGTCGTAGGTTATTTTTTATTGTATCCCTAGCGCTAGGTGAACGGGATATAAATTTCGGAGCCGTGAGCAACAGCCAGTAATAAAATCTAAGACATTATTACAGCTAAATATAGACCTAAGCTATGTATAGCTAGTAATAACATGGGTTCTAGAATGCACTACCAGTAATAACTTTTTTAGACGTAGTGTTGACACATATAATGATGATTTTAAAGAATTAGATATATTCAGTAATCGTTTGGCTGCTTACAAAATAAAATTACGCAAGCAACTCCTAACCACATAAATCATTATATTTGTTATTTAACACTTAATTGTGACAGTTGTCTTCATTCGGTGCATGACTGTATGTTTTGTATGTAACTACTCTTGTTTTTCTTTCTTGTATGTATCAGTATTAATTGTAATGTACCGTATACTATCTTAAACTATTATGGAACTCTAAGTCTATAAGTATATATTTTTTCTTCTTGATGTAAAAACTGTATATGACTGTCTGTTTCCTAAATAAAAAAAAAAAATAATAAAATAAATGCAGATAAACATAAGTACTTACATACATTAATTACTTCTCGTAAATAAAAGAAAATGAATTTTCATTAGAACTTACGATTGAGAATAATTAAAAAATCAATTTCTATTGCTGAATATAAAGTCATTAACATTAATTTACCAATGTTACAGAACTCCTAATGCGAATCGCTAAACTAATAATCTATTAATTCAACATTAATATCCACTTAGTTCATAATTACTTGTTTTACTGAATATAAATTTAGTGTCATTTAACCCTTGGTCAGTGCTACATACCAGCTCTGTGTTGTATCAGACAAGTACCTAGAATCTTGCGAACTGTTATAATTAATACCTAATCCATAACCAACGGATATAGTTTTTAAAGTGAACTGTGAGAGAACGTGTCGTCAGTTTTCGATATACCGAACCGCGAAATGTAAGTCAAAATCTTTTTTTTTTCCTTTGGCAAATATGTAATGAATGCAAGTGTCAAGTAATTAGATAAATCAAGTCATTTGCATATGAATTCAATACAACGCAGCGTTTTTTTTAGTCAAGGTCAAGTAAAGTCCGTCATAGTCATAGTCAAGTCAAAGTCCTACCCTAGTAAAGTAGTGGAGGCTTTACTAGAGGCTTCTTTGGAGTTTTGGAAACAACACGGAAAATCACATTTTACTGTAAATATGCCACTTTCCAACACTTGTGCGTGTTGTCGACGACTATTATGTCTAAAAACCCACCATTTTTACACATAAAAACACGAAATTACACACATTTTAGAAAATGAAACACTGCCTCGATGTTACTTATCCCACGTTGGCGCCAAAACTAAAGTCGAAATCTTGCCATATCTAGGTTCTCTGTCGTACCATAAAGACTTGCAAATGTAATTCTTCTTCTTACGGTCCCGGGTCCTTTAAGCGAGGTGTGAAAAAGCATCTGAGGAGGCTGTCAAGCTAAGAGCCTCCTTTGTAGCATTTCCGTTGTCTGTAATGGTGACCCTCATTACTAAGACTTTACGTTTAGCTTCAGGCTATCAGGCGAGGTAATGTCATTGATGTGATCATTATAATTTTTTTTTATAAAATCAATAGCAAGTCTCCGCTGCTATAATAACATGATTTTGACAGAAAATACGTATTGTACTATATATATACTATGCTAACTGTACATATAGCTTAATAAATAAATTAAATATTTTGATGGTGTCCGAACTGTCAGTAAAAAATGTGGCAATTCGGACTAGTGGCCCTTTTTCCTTTTTTGCGGGCATCCTCCGATTCTCCCCCGTCGGCCACCGGGGGTAGTTATGTCGGATTCGAACCGACTAAAACCGCACGCGGTCTCGGGTCTTCAGACGCCGGGGTGTAAGGTGGCCCCATAAGGCATTTCCCTCACAACCCATTTTCATCTCCGGTTTCTATATAGCCTCCTCGGGTTTGGTTTGGGAAAGAGGGTGAGGGGCACGCAGTACGCCGCCGCCCTGGCCTGCGTCTGCTAGGGTGACAGGCGGCTCCACCTGTCACCCCCAGGCCTGCGCTCATGGAGGAGGGATATCGTTCAGCGGACTAGTGGCCCTAACGTCGGCTGGCCGACGTAAATGCGGCGTTTGTCTCGGTTTGAAACATTTAAATGTAGTCCGATAAGATCCTTGTGTAAATTAAGTTGATATTTTCATCACTCAAAAACTGCTCGATCATTTTTCGACCTTTTTTTCGACTTTTCATTCGACTTTACTCGATTTCATTTACTTCCAAAAGTTGCCACCAAATTCCATTCCAATCCTGCGCTAGTGTTGCAGTCGGGAGTACCAAATGCCCGATTTCGATTCCAATTTCGTGAAATCGAGTGTCGAGAGTAAGCCTGCTGTTCTAAATTTATCGCCTGGCATGGAAGAAGTCACGACAGGCATGGAAAGGGACAGGACGATCTTGTTCTTTAGTTTTTTTTTGAAAAGAATATTAGTAACCGAAATTACTAATAATAATATAGACTCTAGCTAAGCTTACTTGCTTGTGTGGAAGAGTGGGTTCACGTCGGTAGTGTAATGGCCAGGATTCGAACCCGGGACCTCTCAATCGGAAGGCCGACTCTCGCGACGCTTGAACACTATATTCTTATCTATATTAAAGTAAATCTCAATTGTTCCAGATAGTGTAGTGCCATGCACGATCAGGAGGCCGAGGGTGAGCCCGCGCACCACGCGCGCCGCCCGATGAACGCATTCCTCATATTTTGCAAGCGACACCGCAGCGTCGTCAGGGACAAGTATCCTAATCTTGAGAACAGGTAACTATTTTTCGTGTTTTTATGCCCCTTGGATACACCCCCCACCCCTCTGTCGCCCCCCCCTTTGAATCGACTAAAACTGTACGCCGTCTCGGGTCTTTAGCCGCCGGAGTAAGGTGGCCCGCCCATAAGGCATTTCCCTAGCACCCCGACTGACCCAGGTCCACCTCCGGTTTCGAGATGGCCCCCTCGGGTTTGGGAACCACGGTGTAAAGAAATACTTAGTTACTATTCCGAAATGGACAGGAGTCCATCCCAGGGGATCTATAGGTATAATGGCATGGTATATAGGAAGGATCCTATTCTTAAAATTTTGATTACCTATTCTTAAAAGGACCCATTCCAGAAATCGTTTAAATCTGGGAAACTGTAAAAGAAATTTAAAAAAAAAAAGATATTAAAATAATGTAACTAGTGCATGCTATAAGTTTTCCATTTGGCAAACTAGTACGCTGTCGACATTTTGGTCAGCGGTTACCGTGGTCAATTGATGATTGCAATCGCGTTACCTGGAAAAAATTGCTAAAGTTACAAATAAAAAAGGGGAAGAGCAAGGAAAGGGCAAAGGGTAAGCGTACGATATGCGTCATCCTGCAACTTTTATTAAACAAGAGGGTGGAACTTTCCCATACCTCAGATCTAGATAGTTACAAAGACATCACAGCTCCTTGAGCTTAAGGAAATCTTTTTCCGGATACAAATTATCCCCAATTCACGATTCTGATATAACCCCTTTTCGTACTTGCAGATCAATCACGAAAATTCTCGGCGAGTGGTGGGCCAACTTGGACAAAGAAGAGAAAGCCTGTTACACAGGTCTTGCAAAACAGGTGTGTAGTCTGCAGCTTGTCAAAAAATTAACACTTATATCATTTAAAGAAGCATTAGAGCACCAACTGACTTATTTCTCTGTTCTTCTCCAGTACAAAGACGCCTTCTTCAGCGCTAACCCCGATTTCAAGTGGTATAAGTTGCCTGCGCCACCGCTTCGCACACTGTCGTCCCGACCCCGAGATCAAAACGACAAGCAGGCAGAATCCCCCACTAGGGAACATCAAGAGAATGAAGTAGAGAAGACCAATAATAACTCTACTAAAGTGGACTTCAATAAAAGGTCAAGAGATGACATCTTTGATCACCCCAAACCACTCTCTATGTTTACCCCTGGCAAACTGGCCGATGAAGCCCAGATGGGAGGCCTCAGTAGTCTCCTAGCTACCAAGACTGAAACTCACACTACAAACCCTTACTACTCACCCCCGTGCTTTAAGATTAACACGATCTCAACCCCAAACGAATACAGATCTCATAACTTAATAGAAAGGGCCAAATTGAAACGTAACTCTGGAGAGGACAGTATACGCGAGCTGCAGAACGCTCTCACAGAAACTTCTAAAGTATTTGAAGAAGAGTTTGATGATGAGAAGCGGAGGATATACTACGGTATGCCGAACGAAGGAGGGTATACTAACCAGGATGTGATAGACCAAATAGTTGATAAGAGATACTCTAGAGATGATGAATACGCTTTCCAGAGGACCTGGTCAGACGATGAGAAAAATATGAGATCTGGAAGGTCATGTAAGGGCAAGAGATACCAAGAATTTATGGCCGTTGGGGGTCTTATTGTTAATAAGAGACAGAAACGGGATTCAGATAAACTAGACGAAAACTACAGTGCTGCCTGTAGTTGGGATACCGGATGCGCGCGCAGCGACGAATCCTACACCTCGATCAACGAAGATCCAAAACAGAGCTGTTCGTTCTTCGACAAGTCAGCTGACGGTGAAGACAAAATCGACACACTCGATGGACCCGAACCAGACAATAATGGAAATAAAACCTTCAAGGCTGCCGACTTCGATTTAGATGCCAAAATAAGAGCATTGCCCTCGCTTAGCTTAGAGAAGTTCCAGCAGAAGAAACGTGAAAACAAACGCAAGAAGAAGACTATCAATTTGAAGCCGAAAGCGCTCGAGTCTTCCCACATCGTAAACTCTGTGCCCCGCCCGATGTTGAACGACAGGCGAAGCATGGTTGAGAATTGGCGGGAGACCGTGATCGGTAGTCAGAAGCGAAAACCCCGTAAGATAAGCATCAATCGCTTCGAAATCAATAGCATGGTTTCGAGCTTTGATTTGAACGAAGCTCATAATATTAGTCCGGAGATAAAATTCGCCATGGAAGCGCCTTGCACGGATGTTCAAAACATGGAGATCTGCAAACAGTCCCATCACAGCGTGGACATGATGGCCTTAGCCACGCTCGCTGAAGTCGCGGCTAACACGTCGAAGATGGACGACCCGTCTATCATGGACTACATGACCGCCAAGGCAGGTGACCACGCTTCCGTGGTATGAAATACCAACAACTAGCCTTAAAAACAAATTCCAAATATTATTTACTTTGTAATCAGATAATATTTATATATAGATCTAATTTTACATTGTACGCATAAAGAAATAATATTATTGTATACTTTTAACGTAGTTTTTATAACGTAGCTATAGTAACTATTTATATGGAAAATAGAAAAAAAATGAAACTATATGTATACCTAATTTTAGATGTCGGTTAGGTTGCTACATAATGCTTTGTTAGGTCTAGAATACTCTAGAAGTAATAAAATAGAATTAAGGGGAGCCGGAATATTAAACGTTAGTTAGTTATCTTTAACAAATAACCAATTATATTACATTAATATTTGTCATGCAGTAAAGAAAAATAAGTTAATGTTTCACAACAGACTTTGACACGGAGATTTGAGCAATTTTGCACACATAAAACGAGCCAGCATCCTTTTTTTTTAAATTTGATCGCGTTAAATACTTTTCAAATAAATTTTAAGTTATAAAAATATTCAATATATTATTTTATAACTAACTTTTATTCCAATTTTGTAGGTACGATGTCTTTTTTTCGTCGCAAAATAGTTTTTTTTTGTGGGCACCCTTAATGTCTGAAAATAACTACAAAGCATAATGTATTTAACTAATTTATGAAGAAATACAAATAAATTAAAATTATGTTATGGATTTTAGATTAAACAAACGATCGTATAATCTAAAATGATGCGCCACTCCATTTGTTTATTAAGTATTTCTCTACTAGTGGGTATTATTTTTTACAGTTTAGATAAATAAGTAAGACATTTTTCAACACAAATACGTAAAATTCATCGCCATAGAATACATAATATACTATGTAAATTATTAAGTAAGGTATTTCGTCAAAGAGTTTTTTTCTAAAAAAATAGTGTTCAACACTTTTGTGAATAAATATAAGAATGTTCATCAAATTGTTTATTTTTGTTAACAAATTAACATTATTATCTGTTATAAATACAAAAATATTCAGTTTATTCTTAATATTGATTGCATCAGTGTCTAAAAAAGGTATTTGCGCATTTTTTTCACTATTCAAATTGTCAATACGTGTATTTTTTTCCTAAGAAATGTGTTGAAAAATGTCGTACGAAACGCGTGAGCATTAGTAATTACATTTTCGTCCTATACCCTCATTCGGCCCGAACTGCAATTCAGCCTCGAGTGCAATGGATAACTTAACTTACTTATATCATAATGTACTGTAAGTACTATAAAATAAATAGTTTCAAAATTCGCGTGGTAAGGTGAAAAAATGTATCATTACTCAACACTTGTGACACTTTAGTAGATAACTCTGAACATAGGAACAACCATAAGCTTTGTTGTCATGAATTGCCAGAGTAATAAATACAATTCGAACTATAATTTCATAACAACATTAATGTAGTGAGATGTATGCTCCTGAATTCTAAAACTATGAAACGCAAAATTCAGTAAAGGTGTACATTATTTTAGTTTAAACGAAGTAGGCGAGGCATGGCGCCATGTGCCGCGCGTCCATCGCTCGCGCAGGTTCATGCCAAACAGTCATTTAGGTACCTCCTAAACCTCATTATGTATAAAGTTAGGTTATTTAAATCGCCTTAATAATTTAGAGATTTAAAAGAACGGAAAACACCATGCATAGACTGCATTGCATTTTTAAGGTGATTTATTATTTTCGTTGGTAACATTGCACATGTGCAATTATCATTTACTTATACATATTTATATTATATACTAGTGACAAAAGTCACATGTTTTTTTGTATAAAAGCGAATTTATCACAATTAACGTTATGGCAACTGCTGGACGCAAAATGTTGGAATATGATCCTGGGGATAGTGATGTATCAATGAGCTTATGGGATATCGATAATATTTTATAGGTTGCAATACTTAGGGCATATGTAATCGCTGTAACGCCTGTCTACCTTTTTTTTCGTGCGGAAAACCCTTTGGATACCCCCCGCCGGCCAGCGGTGGCGGTTATGTCGGGCTTGAACCGACTAAAACCGCACATTTCCGGTGAAACTACTCAAGCCTGGGTAAATTCAAAAGGACATATCATATGTAAAATTTGTAAAATTAGACTCTTTATCTTGGGGAAATGACACTTTACTTCCAGGAACATTGACAGTAAATGTAGGTGGTTACATATGTCAGATTGTCAATATAATATAGATCTATGTCAGTAATTCGCTATTTCCAGGCCAAGATTGGAATTTCTGTTTAAGCTGTTTTATATAAAAGTTTTAAGAGTACACTATAGCTTTAACAAAGTGCTAAAAAGATAGCTAATCAAGAATTCCAATCGAAAAAAAAGTTTGTAAAAGATAAATCTATTTATCTTTTTTACAAGAATTTATAATTAAGCAGCCACTATTGGGTAAAGAAAGAGATCTTTTTGGTAAGGATTGTGATAGTGTAGGCTAAGAATGGAATGAAGCAGAAGTATGTTTATTGCTACTGAGGGCCTCAGAATACCGGCCGAACGTCACTATGTGAGTAAAACTCGCATTTTTTCTTTGTGATATAAAACCTTGACTGGTGTTGTTAGTTTAAAACTCTAAAGATATCTTTCTTTCACAATAATTACTTATCAAATTCATAAAAAGATATCATTTTACTCATTTGAAATGTCAGAAAAGACATTTAGATAATGCGTGAATTAGATTAATCTTGTCCCTATTAGGTACCTGATGTTTATCGAAAATTCATGAATTTCATGTGTGAAAAAGAAAAAATATATCATCGCATTATGTAGGTATTTTGAAACCATTTTTTAAGTTTATCATTAATGTCAATAGTAGATTAATAATAAATTTACATGTATTTTAATTAAGAACAGTGTTTCTCAAATGTTCGTTTTTGTTTATTTTTGTAATGGATTTTAAGGGTTTCTGTGATTTTATTCTATCTTATGTTAATGTCGCCAGACGTAAAGTTTTAGTTGCAGGTCTAGTCTAGATTAGGGTTTACAAAGAAAAAAATCAAGTACTAAATTCAAAAAGTGCACTTATATTTTTTAAATTTACAAAATGATGACACAAGCCATAATGTGACATGCTCATCCAAAGACCAAATGTATTTAGAATAGAGAAGCTAGGTTGTAGATATTGTATATGTAATATATAGGTTATATATAAAATATTATAAATGAGTAATATCTTTACAACACGTCAATAATGCGGCATTATAGAATGTCCAAATTTATCATGTTACTCTTTAATTTCATTTGTAAATTTGTTGCACATTTTGTTTCTTTTTACCAACGGTCTTTCTCGCATAGATTTTAAAGGTAAATAATTGTTGATTTTATGTAAAGTTTAATTGATTGTTACGTTTTATTAGACGGTTCCTAAATAATTTTTAATTATGAGCTTTATGAAGCTTTACAATATCGTAATAATATTTATCTTATGAATAAAAAACTATATATTTTGCCTTGTCGAGATAGAGCCTTATTTTGTATTTGAAAAATACCTAGTATTAAGGTGAATAGAGAAGGGGCCAGTACACGAACACGGAGATTTAGGAATACATGAATCACAATTTTTAAATTATTATTATATGAAACCTTCACAATTACAATATTTATCATGGTATTTTTGAGATTAAAATGTAATCTCTAGTTTAACCTGTAGGATCCGATTTTAGAAAATGGTGCTGGAAGATCTGTAATTTATTTTAAGTGAGCGGTCCATTGCTTGTACTCATTAATCAATGGACATTAAGTCAAACGTAGGTATTGTAAAGGATTATTATTATTTAAGATATTTCGCGATCATTTTGTGCTATATTATATTAAATATCCTGAACAAACAGTACATTGTTGGGCGCAAAATGGTTGTTTATGTTTTTTTTTCTCGGTATTGGCAAATTTTAATTATTTTGAGAAACACTGTTATTATGTTATAAGTTAGGGCATAATATGTCGGCACCCAAAGTGTTTACCTGTTTGGTTCCAAAGTATATTGTTGAATGTTTTGTTACAGACGTCGAGTCGGTTCGTTCTATATCCTTTTATTGTAGTAATAAAGTTTATTCATATTAACAAACGCTTGGTTTACATTTATATTGGTTGCAAATATATTTACAATCGTTTATTCCCAGTTGTGACCACTGGTTTTATCACGCAAGTGGGAAAAATAATCCCGACTACCACCAGTGGTGACATAAAAACGTATTAAGTTACCCTGACTCGCCTGGTTGTAGTCACTGGTGACAAATGAAAAAAAAACTACATGCGACACAAAAATATAATCACGCCCTTAAATCCCCAAAGACGCTGGTGCTTATGGCTGGTGCTTTTCTTTTTTATGTGTGGAAACCCCCAGTAGGTATGTAAAGACAGAAGCAGATGGCGGTCTATTGTCTATTGAGAGGAAAAAGAGGCGTATTTATGTACATATAACCTAAAATAGATAAAAATTAGGAATGAATGGATTGAGAAACAAATTTGCTATCACTTTGTGATTGGATTCTGTCAGTCAAGTATCTATAGATACATTACATATAATAAAATCGTAATAAGGTGGAATATGTTTTCAAAAAAATGTATGCTAAGGTATGTGTTCTAGGATACCGACGATGCCGAAAATGTGAGTATCGATTTAAACTGTTATTGATCATAACTTTATTATGATAACATTGACACGTCCACGTGTTGTCCTGAAGCAGATACCGAGCCGTTGTCTCTGCCTACCCCGGAGAGCGGAAAGAAAAAGCGTGAGTATACAATTTTGGTCTGATGAGTATAATAGGTAACATGACGGCACACGAAATTGCTCTAAATAACTAAATGTGCGTGATAAATCCAATGCAAAATGTGTTCATCAATAAATAAATACAAATACAATACATCCCCCACCGAAATCTGCTTAAAAATTTCTCCGCCCACTGAAATCAAATTCAAAGATTGAGGTTAAGAGTTCCTTTGCTCTGTTGGGGACACAGAGCAATATACTCAGAGGAAAGGGAAGTATATATTAATTAGTGTATCAGCCAAGGACGTGTTAGCGGCCGTTGGCTCTTTCCGGAGTGGGTCTGCCGGCGGCCTTGATGGCCTAACTCCTCAACATTTAAAGGACCTTACCAGCGTAAGCGTTGGAGAAGCTGGCGACGCACTCTTGAAAGAACTAACGGCCCTAATTAACCTGATGTTGTCCGGCAATGTGGACGAAGGTATCATCGATTTACTGTACGGCGCCAATTTATGCGCCTTACGTAAAAAAGATGGTGGTATTCGTCCCATTGCCGTAGGTTGTACATACAGGCGAATAGCAGCCAAATTAAATTAGACTCTCTCACAAATAAATTCCAGCCCCTGCAACTCGGCTTCGGCTCCAAAGGGGGCTGTGAGGCTGCTGTTCACGCCCTGTCCACGTTCCTTGGCTGCAGTGAAGGAGAGGTTATCCTCAAAGTTGACTTGAGGAATGCCTTTAACTCGGTTAACAGGGACACTTTGTTGACACAAGCCAAATTAGAAACCCCCAAAATTTTTAAATTTCTTTGGCAATGCTATAGGCATCCTTCTAAATTACTTTATAAGGATAATATCTTAGATTCAGCGGTAGGGTGTCAACAAGGTGATCCTCTTGGGCCAGTCATTTTTAGCCTGGCTATTCATCCCATTATTCAGCGACTAAATTCCAAATTTAACATCTGGTATCTAGATGACGGTACTCTTGGTGGTGACGTTGAGACAGTATTAAAAGATTTGGCATTTCTAAAAGAAGAATTTAGTTCAATTGGCCTAGAATTAAATTCCACCAAATGCGAAATTTTTCTTTGTGATCAAACTGACAGTCTTTCGGTGCTCTCAAAATTCAATGCTTTGGCTCCAAATTTAAAAGTTTTACAAAAAAGTTCTCTCCGCCTCCTTGGGTCACCCATTCTAGAAGATGCTTATGAGTCATTTGTGGAAGAGAAAATACAAAATTTTTGCGAAGTCTCGGACCGCCTGTGCCAAATTAATATTCATTCAGCCTTCACCATTATTCGGTTTTGTCTTTTCGTACCTAAATTTACACATGCTCTGCGTTCATCTCAACTTTTTAAATGTTTGTCTCTTTTAGGTCGAGTGGATAGAGTGTTGCAAGACACTCTATGCAAAATTTTAAATGTAAATTTGAGCGACCGAGTGTGGCTTCAGGCGTCCCTCCCAGTTCGCCATGGCGGCCTCGGCGTTCGCAAAATTGCAGATGTAAGTATGCCAGCGTTTCTATCTTCGGTCTACGGCACTGAAGAATTAGTCAGGAAAATTCTATCTCCTTCACTGATTGATTCGGATGTGCCAGGTAAGGCCGAAGCTCTAAATGCTTGGAAAATGGCTTGCCCAAATACCGTCATGCCCGCCAACCCATCTTCCCAAAGGCAATGGGATGAGCCGCTCTGTATTGGCGTTAAAAAACATTTAATCAGTACAGCTACCACTGCAGCTGAGTGTGCTCGCCTATTGGCTGTGGGGGAATGGGAATCTGGTGTTTGGCTTCAGGCACTTCCTTCGCCCAACATTGGTACAATGTTGGACGACACGACCTTCCGCATCGCGACTTGCCTACGTTTGGGGGCACCGTGTGTCTCTCCACATCGATGTCTATGTGGAGAAGCAGTCGATTGCCTTGGACACCACGGATTATCTTGCAGCAGGAGCGCAGGCCGCATATCCCGACATGCTAATATTAACGACATTATCCGTCGGGCTCTTGTCACCGCCGGCGTGCCAGCTATTCTTGAACCTGTTGGCTTGGCGCGCGACGATGGCAAGAGACCGGATGGTATGTCGTTGTTGCCTTGGAAGATGGGTAGGCCTTTGGTGTGGGACGCAACTTGCGTCGACACCCTGGCGCCTTCCCATCTTCCAAGTACGATGGATTGCGCATGCGCTGCTGCTGCATCAGCGGAGACTCTCAAACGGCGCAAATATACCAATTTAACTGGTAATTATATTTTTGAGCCGTTTGGAGTCGAAACGTTGGGTCCGTGGGGTCCAAGCGCGCGCGCGCTATTCAAAGAAATAGTGAAGCGCCTAATCGACTCTTCCCGTGACCATAGGGCTGGCCTTTACCTCGCTCAAAGAATTAGTATCGCTATTCAGCGTGGTAATGCCGCCAGCCTTTTGGGCACGGTTCCAGTAGAGATCGATGGGGAGGAATTTTTCGATGCCTGAAGTTGCAGTCTCTCCCTTCCTTTTATTTTATTTTTGTATATATTGTATTATATAGTATTAAAATAAGACAATAATTATAACAATAATATGTATTTACAATTGGATAATAATAATAGATTCTATACCTGAAAAAAAAAAATTAATCTGTGGTTGGAGACAACCACAGGCAGTGTTCCCAACTACACTGTAATAGTGGTATAAAAACACTGCATTTTCGGATAATTTACCACCTACTGTAGAGTTATTGATATTACACTGTAATTTGTGACTACTGATAAATCAGTTTCTTTTACTGGTTAGGTAAAAATACAATGATCTTAAGTTGCTACAACGAATAATTATACTTTATTTTTATCACCAAGGATCTAGCAACATTCTCTGTTTTGTTGAATCTGTGAAATTGGAATCTCCGTTATTCCCGAACTTGGCTCAAATGCTTTGAATAACGGGGATTTCCCGAACGAACTTCACATGGAAATACGGTTAAATTAAAAATTCATACGTGTTGTACGGTTACGATGAAAATTATGACATCCGTATTGGGTTAATTTACAATAGTAGTTTGTTCAGCGTCTAAACTCACTCCATACTTATTACATTGACGTTAACGGGACTTGATTGAACTTGACTATAATATTAATCTATAACTTTGTCTTTTTATCTTTTTTTTGTGAGTTGTGTGTTAAAAATGAGAACCGTAAAATGGGGTGACTTTAGAACGATGGAGTGGCTTTGATGATAACATAAAAAAATTACTTTTACCTAAATTTCTCATGAAATATCCGAACGCGTCCTAATATTTTTTTTGGTGTTGGTAGAACTGATATTTCAGCCATTTTGTCATTCATTCCCAAAGCGCAGACGCATCAGAGAACGTGACAAATAATTCTCGAAGTTACACCCAATGAATGTAAGTAAATCATGGTCATAATAACTTATAATATACCCAAGTAACTACTTTTATTTTCTTTTTGAGCTTTATGTCTATACATTTCATGGTTTATGGTGATTATGTTCCGAATTTCACATAAATTATTTTTGCAAGATTTTTGAGGTTATTATTGTTAAAGTTATTGGGGCTACTTTGATAATTTCAACGGGGCGATATTGATAGAAATCAAAGTCGCCCCGTTGCATGTCGCTTTCGATTTGGACAAGTTTTATTTAGCTTATCAAAGTTACCCCTTTACAGGAATAAACATGGTGCGAAATTACAAAAAAAGCCGGGCTCAAGAAATTACAAAGCTGTTGAAAAAATAACAAATCTGGAGATGATAATTAATTTGGCTTTAATAACACGTACGAAATACCATTTGACATTTTATATAACAAATATAAAGGGTTGCATATACATTTAGCCAGTGGTCTACATAAATAAATATTTGAAAGAGAAAGAAAGAAAAGTTTTTTTATTCTGTACCTGCCTACATAATAAAATTACATCAAATCAGTACATATAAAAAACACATCCACACAGAATAATGGCCGCCTCTCAGCTTTTAGGCTGTCCGCGTATTAGTGCCAAAAAGCGGACAGCGCTGGTTTTCAGAGGCGGCCAACTACTTCATACATTTACTTCATACACATACTATTTCACTAATATAAAACTTATTTGAATGTTGATTTAACCTAAAATAATATTAAATATAATAAATAATATAATAAAGCCCCCTTAATCAATGTCACCCCAAATTAATTAAACTATTAATAACTCATAAAGTTATTGAAGGAAAAAAAAATTTTTTTTCAATGATTTGCTCCTTTTACGGGTTACTTTCAAATACGATTGAAAAAGCACGTGGTATCAAAGTGACCCCACTGACCGATTTTTTTTTTCTGCAAAACGGTTACACTTTTTTTAAGTTTGTATGTACTGAACTCAAAAAACCGATTATTCAGTTTTTTTTCTTAAGCGTTATCTCAAATTAAAAAGAAATAGAGAATGATTTATTCCTAAACATAATCAAAGCCACCCCATTTTACGGTAGTATAGATAGTGATAGTGAAGTAGATTTTCCAGGACCATCGACATCAAAGAAACTTATGCATTACGTACAAAAGTTTAGAGATGTATGGCTAAAGCACAGAGAATATTCCAATTGGCTACGTAAGTGCCCCAAAGACGATACCAAAGCCATGTAATTTAGGTAATGCAACCATGACAGCTGATATACATGTAATTAAAAGACACTCGGAAGGAAGTAAGCATAAAATTAAATTAACTGCGTCTTCGACCTCTAGGTCTAAGCAACCTTCCATAATTAGTGCGCTAAAACAGACATCGGCTACAGAAAAGCAGATGGTAAATATTAGTGAGATCAAATTAGCCGCATTTGTTGCAGAACATAAGATTTCACACAATGTGATGAACCATTTAAGTGACCTCCTACCTAAATTATTTCCCGATTCTAATATTGCAAAAGCTATGAAAATGAAACCTACGAAGTTGCAAGCTACAATAAATAACTATATTGGCGCTGCAGAGAAGGAAGAAATGGTCAATGACTTGAAAATACAATATTTTTCTATTTTAATCGATGAAAGTACTGACATTGCCGTCGTTAAAACATTGGCGATTGTAGTTAGATATTATGATGCGAACTTGGGCAAAATTATTAGTAGGTTTTGGAATTTAGTTCAGTTATTTGACGGGGAAACATATGATCACTCTGCAACTGCTGAAAAAATATTTAACAAAGTCATAAAGTCATTTCAAAAGCACTCTATTCCACTAGAAAATGTTATAAGTTTTGGATCAGACGGTTGTAATACGATAATGGGTTGCTAGAATTCTGTATCGAGTAGATTTCGTCAACTTTTACCTGGAGTAACAGTTATAAAATGTATGTCACTCTCTCCATCTTTGCGCCAGTGAAGCCTGTAAAGAATTGCCAATAGAGTGTGAAAAATTAGCTCGTAATATATACAACTACTTTAAAACCAGTTGCAAACGGCTAAGTGAGCTAAAGGAGTTCCAGCGCTTTGCTGAAGTAGACATTCACTAAATACTGCGCCCGAGTCAGACACGATGGTTATCATTATCGGCCGTTGTGGAGAGAATTTTGAAACAATGGGATGCCCTTCTACTTTACTTTGATAATAAATGGCTGATTAACTCGATAGCGGCGATAGCCCAGTGGAGTAAGTAACGGACTGCTGAGACGAGGTCTCGATTTCGATCCCCAGTCGCCCCGGGCACACACCTCTGACTTTTCGTAGTTATGTGTGCATTAATAAATGTTAATTATCGCTTGCTTCCTAATGTGCCCGGTAGATGGCAATAGGCTCGTCCCCTATTACATTGGGACCTTAACATAACTGGCGAATCGTAGGTGTGTAATACACCTCTGCCTACCCCTTGGGGGATACAGGCGTGAAGTTATATGTGTGTATGTGTGATTAACTCAGAGTGCAAACAAATTCACATTGATCTAAACAATGTAATAATGAAAGCATACTATCATTTTCTTGGTTATATGCTGCCAAAATTTACACAGATAAATACTTTTTTCCAAAGTGAATCTGCTGTCATCGTAGAAATGGATAGCAAAATGACTGAATTTTAACAAGAATTGTTGCTGATTTGAATGCCCAGAACATATGTTAATTCAGTACCAATTGAAACTATTGATCCCACCGATGACGCAAATTATAGAAATATAGAGGAAACGTATCTGGGATTAGGAGTACAAAATCAATTTTTGCTGGCAGAAAATAGTGAGCATATGCAAACAATTTTGGATTTCAAAAGAAAATGCAGACAATTTGTATTAAAAGCTTGCGTGGGAATTAGAAAACGTTACTCCATCAATGACAAAGTCCTGGGATAAATTGCTAAATTGAGTCCTGTAAATTGTATATTAGATGTTAGAAAAGAAACACTAATAAATATGTTTGTGTTATTACCAAGACTAGCCCCTGAATCAGTTCAACAAGAACTAGATGATGAGTGGCGGAAGCTACCGTTATATGTGAAACAGGAAAAAATTGATGTTGATCAAGAGCCCGACGAATTTTGGCATAAAGTTCCCAATAATTTACTAATAATATTCTTTTAGGTGGTGCAATTAGGTAAAGTCAACGAGCAGATTTCCTATTTTGAAAAACTTCCAAAATTCATGTTGGGAATTTTGTCATTACCTCATTGAAATGTTGAATGTGAGAGAATTTTTAGCAAGGTAAGAAAGGTTTGCAGCTTTACATTTTCATAAAATGTAACTCTTTCATCACGTTTGTTTAAGGTTAACGATATTAAAACCAAGAAGCGTAACAAACTGCTGACTAAATCAATTAAAGGTAATCTTTTGAGTGAGCAGGCTGTTCGTAGAAACGGAACAACGTGTGTCAATTTCCAACCGACACAAAAAATGCTCAATCATTTTAACACGTCTAGGTATCAAAGTGAAGACGAAATTGTTATTTTATCTGATTAAACTTATAATTGTTATGTTAATGTAGAATTGTGCAGGTACTGCTGATTAAAAGTTTTTTTTTATTATCAATATACCTAGTTATTATTTGAATCTCATACACTGTAATACTGCCACTATTTTTAATAAGCTGACCACACAATTTATTTAAATGCACTGTATTTTTAACATAAAAACACTGTAACAAATTTTTTGAAGTTGGGAACACTGACCACAGGGAACACCAAACTTTCACGACGCGAGCTCGAGTCTCGAATTTCCTGAATGCCAATAGCTTTAGTACATATTCTTATCTATGGCCAATAGGGCTAAGCTTGCTCTTCAAACGTGCACTCTATTGTTGTCAAGTGTCAAATATCTGTCACTTAACCTACGGTACGGATCGCAAATTTCGTTACAAAATTGGCGAATTATCGAATACATTCGGTGTGTATTCTGTTAAAACATAAATATACACAATTTGATGCTCACCCGTGTGTGTTGTTAATAATTTTGTTTCAAATCTGGATGAAGATACTATGATCGCTGCGTCCGAGCCTCTGGTAAGCTTTGTTTTTAATTTGTTTAGCATTTTCTGTTTGCCGGGAACCAAGTCGGTGTTTCTAAGAAAAACTTCTGCAGTAAAACTGCAATTGCCGAATCAGGAATTTATTAATCTGTTATCATTTTCATACTTACATTTTCTTCTTGGAGTAGTCAATGTGCAATTACTATCTAAGTGGATATGCTCTATATTTCTCTTTTCAATGATACTTGACTACTAATATCCTAACTAGGCTCGTGTTTTTATTCAAAAATTTTGACGCATACTGGTAGAACACCATCATTGTTTTTTAGATAGTGTACTCTTCCAGTACTTATTTGTTGGTATTATTAATTTTGAGCAAACTGACCGACTGTTTTATTCATTACTTATATTACTTCTATGTGTTACACCTATTTGACTCTTATAATTTTAAAGTTTTTATATTATTATTATTTAACTAATACACTAGCAGCCTAAGCTGATGCGTGTATATCACTGCACTTGTGTTTTTATATTTGTATAATTTTGTTTCTGATAGGAGTTTGTGCCACATGGCAGAACAGTGTTAGCAAGCCACCCAGGACAAATATACAGCAAGCATAATATGTCAGCCTCGGAGAACTCTCTTCTTTACAAACTCACCAACTTTGGTATTAAAGATGAGAGTCTGTTGGGAGCTAAGGAAGAGAAGGAGTGGTGGTGTATCAGAGAAATGTATTACAGAAGTGGAGATGGTTAGTTGACTATTGGAATATTTTAGAACTTTTTATAAAAAAACTAAACTAAACTTGATAGTATATTTTTCACCTCTCTTTTTCATTGTTTTCCTACTTTTTCTCTTAAACCATACAGTACAATACACACAATATGTTATAAATCTGTATTTAGAAATATCAAATATTCATGATGCCAATCTCATTTTAAATAAACCTTTTTTCCAGATTTTGAAGAAGAACTGCCCCAAAATAAAGATTCAAAATATGAATACAACTCGGAATCATTCCGTGCTCCGAGTCGCATAAAAACCGACTTCAACATCTCCATCAAGTCTGAGCTTCTAAACAGTATGAAGAAAATGGAGTCTGAAGGCATAAACTCTGCTGGCCCGTCGCAAGGGAGTTCAGCTAACAGCTCTAGTAACATGTCGAAGAAGTTTAACTTGACTGGTGGAACAAATCAGAGTTCAAAGAAAAAACCATTGAATCCAAAGACTGATTGCTCTTATGAGGAGGAGTTGTATGTAAAGGGTTGTACTGCTGTGTGGTCTAAAGGTATTACTTAAAGTTTTACTGAAATTTAACAAAAGAAAAGTAGATGGCCTATATAGCCATCTGAAAATGCTTTGGTGTAGAAAAATAAAAAAGAATATTCTTTTTTCAGGCCTCATTTCAACACCAGCTACAAAACTCTCCGATCCAGAACATAGAGAAACCATAGCTTGTTACACCATAGATAATCCTATAAATCATGCTGCCTTTTGCAACTTTCATGTTGATATCAAAAACACCATGCTCATAGACGCTTTAAACTCTCAGATAGGGGACGTAAAGAAAAATATTAAGATAGAAGATACAACGGAACATATTCAAACTAAAATGATGCCTGCAATACTGTTGATTGACAGCAAATGCATGAAAGTTTACGCCAATGATGGACGGGAATACATCACAAGTATTCCATTCCAAGTTAAGAAAGTCTGGCCAATGAAATATGGGGTATTATTAGAGAAAAAACCTACAACATTATCTCGAAACTCAATTCTACGTAACTCATTTTCAAGATTGAATGAATCTCATAACAGTTCTTTTTCAAAATCAAACTTTCCATTTAACTTGAGTAGCAAATTGCGCGCTGAATCTGTATGTGGTTTCGATCAAGACGTGTCATTACCCACTTGTTTTTCTGTTACTCATCCATTAGACGAAGTTACACCCATACTGATGAAGTCACCTTCCCATGGTCTTCAATACTACAACGACGGAGATTTACAAATAATATTTGTCAGCTCAAATCCAAGTATCATACTGTTATATGATTGGAAATTAGCCACACATTCACTTTGGAGGATTAGAAAATCCGTCCGGGAAGAATGTCTTTCAATGTGCCCAAATATGAACGCATCTACAACAGTATTCAGCCAGTCGTGTGACTATATAGGCAGTCCAATGCAAAGTCAGAGAAACTTAACCAGTTGGGCTACTGGTTTAGGCAGCCCGTACCAGTCCAAAAAGGTGCCTGGAACTCCGACATTGTCTAGATCACGAATTAACAGTCCAATGGCGAATATATTTCATCAGCAGGGATTATCGCCTCATGCATCAATTGGTCAAGCATCATATATGTCCGTGATGCCAAATACCGCTTCTCAAAACCCACCATCTTTGCCATTGTATCCGGACATTTGTTTGGATCACATATGGACAGATAGTCAGACGATTAAACGTGATTGGATAAAATCTCCAAGTGATATGAAGGCTTTTCTTCATACGGATTTAGTTGGGCTGGATTATTTGTGTTTTATTATCAAAGTCGAGGGTGTGTCTAAACTGCAGATAGTGAGATTGCAGCGGTCTCACTCTCATGGACAAACTTCTAAGACTAATTTGATGGTAGGAGCGGTGTCGACTGTGTTAGCGAAAGATGCAGTCGTGTTAGAGCATCTCAATATGATTGCGTTGATTGATGAAGCTGGGAACATCATATTGCAGTCTGGGAATAGTATTGTTGGAAAGGTTAGTTGAAAGTTTGTTGTTGACCAGTGAGTAATCAGAACTCCAGTAAAACATAGTACCGATATGGTATTAAAAAAAAATGTACAATGAAATTTATAGGTAATGTCATAAGAAATTCTTAGCTGGTAGACCATATCCCCACCTTCGATCTCGTACAGTGACTTAGTGCGTGAACACTATGCATTACTTTTTCAATTCTAGGAAACAAGAATTGTGAGTGAAATTGGCCTGTTTATTCCTGATGGTAGATATAAAGTTGTATTCACAATTTGAATACACCAAAAAACATAGCAAAATGTTGGTGTCAACTTAACACACATATTTTGCTTTGATTTTACTGTAAAACCAAAGCAAAATGTAAAACTTTTACATAATAATGTATATGATCCTTTTGCCATCATCATTCCGGTTGAATCTGAAGCTTTCATCTCAGACTTCTCAGAGCCCGGTGTCCACTAACCTTTTGCTATCAATTGCCCCTTTTTTCATGGGCTATAATTTTTTTCTATTAGATGAAGAACTGCTATATCCCTTAGTAGTCTTTTACAACCCCCACGGCAAGTCATAGGGTCACCGGAAAACATTCCTCACTTGTTAACTACTATTTCTCCCTTCCAGGTCCACGTAGGTGGCGTGCTAGCCCGCCTAATAGACTCCCCCTACACTAAACGAGCCACTTTACAATCGCCCTTCCCTCGACGAAGCAGTTTATTGCCAAGCAGGGTGAATGATCCCACATTTGATGATTCTGCGTTACATTTACTGTCACCTGTTCCACATTCTTCGGCTTCTAGACTTGAACAGAAAGAAACATCAGGTAAATAGTTACATGAATAGCTTTAAGATAATATCTAGGGGAAACAGAGCCATGCTTTTCTAGTAGCAAAAGGTTCTATAACATGATTCCTACTGGCTCCTCTGAATACGTGATTACAACAATCCATACTAATATTATAAATACTTACTAATGTAAGTCGTCTCTCTATCTCTCCGTCTGTCTGGTACGTCTTCAAGCCTAGACTGCTTTATAGATTTTGTTAAAAGTTGACATAGAGAAAAAAACAGAATAATTATTATATATGATTTTAGATTGACATGGTCATTTACATTAAAATTAGAATTATAAACGGGATATTTACCATGTTTAGTATCTTTTTCGAGAATCCGATATTTCGGCACTGTTACAAGTACCATGATCACGGATGTACTAAAGTTCTGCAAGCTAGTTGTTTCTGTAACAACTGCAATTCCAAAAACCGCGCGAGCCGATACTGTGAGTGTTGTGTGTCGTGAACGTGATCGAGTGCGTAGTGAGAACGCGGACAGTGGTAGTGGTGACGCGCGTCAGAAACGAGTGAGGAAGAGGGTAGACCGATACGGTTTGCCGAGTAACAACTAGCTTGCAGAACTTTAGTACATCCGTGATCATGGTACTTGTAACAGTGCCGAAATATCGGATTCTCGAAAAAGATACTAAACATGGTAAATATCCCGTTTATAATTCTAATTTTAAGAATAATTATTATTTCAATATGTGGATAGCTACTTTTGGCACTAAAGGGTTCATCAAGTCTTCCCTAGATACCTGAAACCATTGTCGGCTTCCCTTTATAACAATGATGATCAATAATAACTATTTCAGACCAAACCACCAAAAAGGGTTCCTACCCGGAATTTCAGGATGTCTGGAACACAATTCTTTACTGGCGGAAAGTTTAAAAGATGCCAGATCAAATGAAAAGCAAATAACAGTTTGTTGGATAGACCTAGAAAACGCTTTTGGCTCAGTACAACACGAGCTTATGTTGTTTGCATTAAAATGGTATCACTTTCCGTCCATCATTTGGGAAATAATATCCTCTTATTATGGTAAATTAAAGTTTGTGATTAATACCAAAGATGGATACACGCAACCTTTAAATTATAATGTTGGTTTGTTCCAAGGTTGCTGTTTATCACCTATAGTTTTCAATATAGTAATAAATATTTTAATAGATAACATTTCCACACACGACAAGAAGTGGGGCTATCGGTTCAAGCTAAACGGTAAATATACGGAGTCTATCCTCGCATTCGCGGACGATTTGGCAATACAGACTCGTAACCCAAAGCAGTGCCAGGACCTACTGCGTAGAGTAGACGATTTCTGTACATGGACAGATGGAATGAGAGCAAAACCTAGCAAATGCTACTGTCTATGTCTGGGTAGGCGGGGTACCAGGTATACTTCATATGACCCAGGGCTTAGTATAGGCGGGGAAAACGTTTCAACTATATCTGAAACCGTGCCTTTTAAATTCCTCGGAAGAAAGATTGACAACAGAGGTTGCACTCCAGCTTTGGACGAATTAATTGATAGTTTCATCATCGATTTAAAAAAGGTAGACCAACAACCAATAAGTAATGTTAAAAAAGCTTGGATCTATGACAATTATTTAACCTCGCGTCTTAACTGGCCGTTTCTTATATATGATATAAACCAGAGCCTCCTCAAAAAACTAGATGCGAGTGTCACGAAGACACTGAAGTCGTGGCTAGGGCTAGCTCAGTCGGCCGACCCGTCGGCACTATATAGATCCGCGAATAATTTTGGAATGACGCTTAAGAAGCCATCAGAACTCTATAAACACCTAAGAGTAACTAAAATGCACGTCTTATCGGAATCTAAAGACGAAATAGTAAAAGTCCTTCCAAAAGATAAAAATGCATCGGAGCTCGAATCACGCCTCCAGTTCCATAAAAGATTCATGATAGGCTCGCAGACTGGTAGAGTAGGTCTAGGTAATATTCAGAGACAAACAGATAAAGAAATAACAAAATCTTTTCTTCTAGCAGACGAAAACAACACCTATAAGGTGCACGCAATGAACCTAGAAATGCAAAACGAATGGTTGACTCTAGGTGAATTTTGTATTCCCATAGCCTTAAAATGGCGTACCATAATATACGACTGGTCACCGGCCTTACTTAAATTTTACCTAAATGCATTCCAGTTGACCCTCCCCGACCAAAGCAATCTGGTCAGATGGGGAAAAGCCACAGATAAAACATGTAACTCATGTGGTGAAGCAACTGGTACGGCTAGGCACCTACTAGTGGGTTGTAAAACGCTATTAGACCGGGGTCATTACTCGCGCCGTCATGATAAGGTATTAGAAATCATACGTGAGGCTGTAAGTTTGGCGGTAGCTAGAGCGAAAAAAGGATTAACCACAAACCAAAGAAATGAAATTGCGTTTGTAAAGGAAGGCTGCTCAAAGAAATCACTTCAAAAGCCTTATTCAATTTTGATAGCTGCCGTTGACTGGACAATACTCGTAGACACGTATGAGAAGCACTATAGGATACCGGAGGATGTCTGTGCCTCATCATCCAGACCCGACATATTCCTTTTTTCACGATCGCATAAGCGTGCAGTGCTTGTAGAACTCACAGTACCGTGGGAAACTAATATACCTAAAGACCACGCTATAAAGACAAACAGATACTTTGATTTGACAAACGAGTTAACCAAAAACGGCTACGTGGTTAAACTCTATGCCGTAGAAGTAGGAGCAAGGGGAATTCCAGCTAAATCCCTGTACAACTTACTTAAAGACCTCGGATTGCCAAGAGCTTCAGTAAGCTCTTTATTAAAACGTATATCAAAAGCGGCATTGTTAGGATCTTACCAAATTTGGATAGGTAGGGGGGGGGGAACACTACTGACGGTGGAGGTGAGCGCTGATGCATCACAAGGTGGCCACCCTAAACCTACATCTGGGTCGCAAGTCCCAGTCGCCGTCATGGTGTTCCTCTCTGTACCACGCTATGGACCCGGCGGCCGCACGGTGAATCCATGGAGTGCTGAGAATCGGATCTCTCATTTCAAGTGGGGCCGGAAGCCGGACGGACGATCCACCCACGGAGTTTGCGGGCCATTTCATCCATTTCCCCAATCCTCCCGTTATAACATAGTAACTAACCCTTTTTGTATAGATTTAGATCGGAAAAAGAGAACCTCTAAGACGGGACTGGAACCCGCGATCAGTATTTAACAGAGGGAATGCTCTGACCAACTGAGCTACCTAGATATTAACGGACGGACTACACGTCCCAGATATTCGAAATTCTTCGATATATTATATATGTCTCAGGGCGACGCTGGAGCCATCTACCGTAATTCTTGCGAATGACTTTATCGGCGGAATAAAAAAATTGTTTGTAAAGTAATTCATTGTTTCTGCAGTTCACAAGAATTACGGTAGATGGCTCCAGCGTCGCCACAGACGTATATAATATATCGGAGAATTTAGAATATCGAGGACGTGTCTAGGTAGCGCAGTTGGTCAGAGCATTCCCTCTGTAAGGGACTGGTCGTGGGTTCAAGACCTATAATATCCTATCTATATTAAAAGTAGGCATATTAATTGCTTCAAAATTTCATTGAATCAATGTGGCGGAGTAAACTTACATACAATAAAAAGTATCCTCCCGTTATAAGCTACATTATTATATGAAATCGAACGAACAGAGGTAATTCCGTATTTATAATATAATTAGCATCGCCACGCGGTTTCAGCCGCGTAAGTCTTGATCCCGTGGGAATATCGGGATAAAAAGTAGCCTATGTTACTCAGGGATAATGTAGCATTCTAATGGTGAAAGAATTTTTGAAATGGCTCCAGTATTTTTTGAGCCAATTCGTTACAAACATGCTTACATACAAATCTTTCCTCTTTATAATATTAGTGTAGATTAAGGATATTATAAAATACTAGCTGACTCGCCACTGTCTCGTACGGGAAAATTTCCCTGAACAATGATAATTTTGCTCCAATTGCAGTGCCACATACCGGGTCTAATAATTGTACTACGCATATAATCCAAGCTAAAAGGTGACAAAGTTTTATCGCAACCGAATGATAGCTACGGCAGCCCATAAAATACGAATAAACATATAAAGTCAATTCTACCCTCCTCAACAGGTCTATGCGGTCTTTGTGACGCGGCAGGCAACCGCCTCACTCTGCAGTTCGAAGCTGGCTCGATGTACAGGATATCGCTACCTCCTTTGACTTGCTCCACACTAGTCACCCGCTGTTACACTGCGCTTAGAGCGATGTTGCCCAAGGATGTTACTATGCAGGTAGTGTGAGGACACCCATGAAGTTAAACTAAATGCAACAATAAAAAGAAAACATATATTGTTTAGATTTAAATCAGAAAATCTCAGCATCCAGGAAGAAGCTTGCACCCGACACAGTTTCTTTCTAGGGCGAATTCTCTGCAAACTAAGCTACCCAGACTTGACCTGGATAGCTGAAACTCTCGTTAACATATTTCTAAAGATCCCGCAGGAGCCGATTTTTTATGGACTACGGAAACAATGAATTATATTTCTATCCACCGCCACCGCCTCTTCAATGAAAATTAACTTCATAGAAAATGTTAGCATACAAATTGCTTCAAAATTTCATTTATATATTATTTTAAAACAAACCTAATCTACTTCGCCACAAGCGATCCTACATCACGATATAAAAGTTTTCACACTGTCGAAAATTCAGGTCTCGTCCTGCATACTTACATTTTCAATTAACATTTGTAGTTATCAAACTAAAGAATCACTATCATTCACAGGTCATAACCAAATGGTACGGCGTCCGCAACGCTCCCGGAACACAAGATCTCACACCAGAACAAGAGTGGTCCATGTTCTCCACACTATTATTCTCCCTAATAGGATATGACGTCGAACGTCTGAACAAGCAACACGATGACTCCGACAACCCCGAAGTTGCAACAAAAAAACAAAGAACCTCTAGTGATGGGACACTAGACGACTGGGACTATCTTCTAAATTCAAAAATGCATAAGACCATAGGGCCTTCACTGACCATGCTGAAGTTACCTATACCGAATGTTGATAGTCAGAAAAAGAGGCGGTCAAGCAATGATGTGCAAAAAACTGGTCAATTTAATCCGAACTCTTTATTATACCCATATGTGATTCAAGTGTTATTTTCTCTACATTTGGTGTACGAAGAAATTAAATTAAATACTCTTTTGTGTAATAATTTAAAACCGTTGGCAATATTTTTGTATCAAATTTCAAAAGATTTGAAATTGGACGCGTATGTGGATCATTACTGGCTGGATTTTCCGACGGATTTGAATTTGGAATATGAAGAGGAATCTCAGATCACTGAAGAGAACCGGAGTATGATATCTGAGCCATCGCATTTCACTCGAGACCCGCCGAATATTAATTCGTATTTGAATCAAATGTTGAAAAATATAGGTGTGGACCAGTACCCATATTTGGGTGATGTCAATAATATGTCCAGGGATATTATTGAGGTGAGTTTATACTAACTAACATTCAAAATAGTATATTATGCAACTAGTGAATAAAGGACGGATTTAAAGCGAGGGCTGTAGATGAGTCACGAGCAAGTGAAGGATTCTAATGATTGAATCACGAGCGCAGCGAGTGATTCAACTGTTAGAATCCTGAACGACGCTAGTGATTCATGGCCCTCGATATAAATTCGTACTTTATTCAGGAGTTGCATACTATACTTTATACCATGACTACGAGAAAAGACATAATTTAAGCGAAAATAGAAATTTAATCAAGAAATAAGAATTGTTACATTAATTCAAATGGACATTAAAATTAGAGCAATGACTGAAATTAAGCGTAATTTTCTTATTATCATTAGAGTGGTCAACTTGTGAAACAATATTTATTAATCTAATGCCAAACTCCTTGTCGCAAATATCGACCAATCAAATCTCGAGAATTTATTTGCACCAAAGAGTTTTGAATTTCGAATCTTAGCGCAAGGAGTTTGTGTAAGCATTGAAATAGAGACCGGATATATTTTTGTGTTCCAAATTCAAACACCAAAATAGTGAATAAAAACAAAACAGTGAATAAATAGTTATTTATGCAACTGTGGTATAATGAGGGGTATTAAAACATGAATGTGGGTTTATCACACGAAGCGAAGCTGAGTGTGATAATAGTATCACATGAGTGTTTTAATACCTAATTATACAGTTGCATACAAGACTTTATCTACACCCATGATAAACTAATAATACATCTTCAGAGAATGATGTACTGCCCTTTGATATTTTCCAATTCATGAAATCTTGGTACGCCTTTTCATACTGTTTCTAGATTTTTCGGGTAGTAATTTGTTAGAAATGTCCTTTGTTGCATTCGAAATGTCTGGAGGTGTGTTATCAAAACTTGAATCGCTCATTTTCGTAAGTAAACAAAACAATTTGCAAAAATAATAGCGAAGAAAAATAGCGGGAATTCGAATTCGAACGAATAAGCTTTAATTTTTTTTTAAGGCGCGCCGCGCGACTCTGTGGTAGTGCAATGCAACGCGCGTGAATGACAGTTCTTTTTTTGAAACTCATACAGATTCCACGCATCGAGCGGTAAGAATTTGGCTGTCTGATGAGTAACCCTTTGCGCGGAAGAGATTGAAAAAGCGAAAGGAGTGTTATTATGAAATTTCATACAACATTATAACACCCGTTCGGATGATATTATGGTTATTATGACATTGGATGTATTAATGTTGGCAATAAGCTAACTGTTTCAGAATCTTTTATAGAGGTTTTAAAGCATGGGTGTAGATAAAGGCCTTTTTATTCACTGTTTTGCGTGAATAAAATAAGCTTTTTAGAGTAGGTATGGTATAAATACATTGAGTTACTGAATCACATAAAAATATTGGTTGAAAAATGGATTTTGCTGAAAGTTTACACATGAATGTTTCTAAGAACCCATATTGCAAGATAGGCTTTTTGTCTAGATGGTGCTGTGCATTTATGTTTAACTAGCTAGTGCCCGCGGCTCCGCTCCTTTATCCGAGCGCCAATCCCTATTACATCCAAAGTCTGTATTTCGGAACGAATGGCTCTGCCACTTGAAATACTGATTATGAATTAACATGCCTATGTAATATTCTAGGGAATAATCTATCTCTGTGTCAAATATCATCCAGATCCGTTCAGCCATTCTGGCATGATTGAAGAAACAAACATCCATTCATCCAAAATGAGACGTGTCAGACGGGTGATGCCCGCTCAGTGCAAATATTTGTATTCATGAATATGTCTATTTGTATTGGTGTTTTTTTTTTATACCACTCTGGTGGCAGACAAGCACACGGCCTACCTGATGGGAAGCGGTTACCGCGGCCTATAGACGTGTGCAACACCAGTGGCGTCACACTCGCGCTGCCGACCCTGTAAAGGAAAGGGGATGGGAAAGGAGTTTGGGAGGGGATGGAAAAGGAGTTTGGGCTCCGGCACTCTCACTCACCAAACGGAACGCAACAGTTCAAATACTGTTACTTGGCGTCGATATTCTGTGAGAGGGTGGTGCTTTCCCGGTCGAGTCGGCCCATTCATGCAACGGCCAAAATGACTGTTGCTTGACTATCCCACTAACTAAAGGTCATATCTCCAGTTCTAATTGACCCATTGCAATCAATCATACAGCAAAATTCAAGTAACACACAACTAATTTATAATGTTAGTAAAGTAAAGTATATTATTTATTTATATATTTATTAAACTTTATGCACAAGTAGGTACATAGGTGGACTTAAAGCCATGGACATAACGGCATTCTCGCTATACAGATAGGTCTCAAAATTCATTAACTCATTAGTTTCGTCATTCCGGTCCGAATTCGAAATTCAAAATCATTCCCGCCTTACCCAGGAACCGTGATACAATTTTTTTTTAAACAGCTTTTTTAGTATACACTAGCTGTGCCCGCGACTTCGTCCGCATGGTTTTCGATTTTTATGGTTTTGGCTCTTTTGCGCGGAACCCTAATTTTGTTTCTAAAGTTAAAGTACCTTATGTTACGCCTTGTAACATTACCTTTTTTTTTTTTTTTTATCGTGCGGAAATCCCTTCGGATACCCCCCCGCCGGCAGCGGGGGCGGTTATGTCGGGCTTGCACCGACTAAAACCGCACGCCGTCTCGGGTCTTCAGACGCCGGGGTGTAATGTTACCCATAGAGCATATCCCTCGCACCCCGGCTGACCCTAGGCCATCTCACCACTAACAGCATCGCTCATCCTGTCTCCTCTGAAAGCAGAGGAGTACGGAGAGCGATGTGTTCCCGCCACGTTGGGTATTGGCCGACGATCAATGCCAACCCTATGAAGGGGTGAAGGGGAAGCCATTGACCGGCGCCCAGGGTGTACCGGCCGCTCCGATTCCGTTCCCCCCAGACTGTAGCGGGATCGGAATCGGAGCGACACTCGAGGAGGTTACCCAACACACACCCCCCTTGTAACATTACCTATCTGCCAGTGAAAAGCCCGTCAAAATCGGTCCAGCCATTTCAGAGATTAGCCGGAACAAACAGACAGACAGACAAAAATTGTAAAACATGTTATTTTGGTGTATGTGCCGGATATATATTCATATACATGTAGTAAAAAACGGTTATTTCAATATTACAAACAGACACTCCAATTTTATTTATATGTATACACTAGCTGTTGCCCGCGGCTTCACCCGCGTGGAATTCTGATCCCAATCCTGCTACCATTGGAACCCTATTCCTTCACCACAACCTATATAAGAGACAATTCCACCATACATCATTTAAGGCAGTGTTTTCGTTCAAAGCTCCCAGACGGCTAATTTTGTTTTGACTCCAACAAATATCGTTATATTATAGTCAATGTATACAAAAACTTGACAAATTATATACTAAAACCTTCCTCGAGAACCAATCTAACCATTGGTTAAAACAGCACGAAAATCGGTATAGTAGTGTTTGAGTTTATTGCGAACAGACAGACAGACGCGGCGAAGGAATTTGTTTTATAATATGTATATATAACATAACATAACTTCACGCCTGTATCCCCGAGGGGGTAGGCAGAGGTGTATTGCACACCCACGATTCGCCAGTTATGTTTAGGTCCCAATGTAATAGGGGGCGAACCTATTGCCATCTACCGGGCACATTACTAAGCGAGCGATAATCAACATTTTTAATACACACATAACTACGAAAAGTCAGAGGTGTGTGCCAGGGGCGACTGGGGATCGAACTCGAGACCTCGTCTCGGCAGTCCGTTACGTACACCACTGGGCTATCGCCGCTATATATATAGGGCCGGTTTTTCAATCGCCAGATAAAACGTCAGATACCAATCTAGTTGATAATTTTAACTGACATTTTAACAATCGAATAAAATATTCCAATTTTTCAATAAACAGATAGCGGTCAGATAACTAACCTACTGATTTTTGTTACTAGCTTCACACTAAATTAGCGAGAGCAGGACGCACTTATGTACATTTACAGATTTTAAAAAGAGACAGCGAACTTTCGTCGCAGTGACAGCGGGTGTCTCATTTTGACAGTAGTCATAACATAACCATTAATTGGTCTTGCCGTTAACGTGTTGTTATTTTCAATTTCTCTTCTCGTGTGATATTGTGATTTTGCGTATAATAATGGAAATTACAAAGAAACGGGAACGGGCAACAAATTTCAGTCAAAGTGAAGTCAGAGTACTAACCGAATTAGTTACAAAATATCGCGGAATCATAGAAAATAAAAAGACCGACGCTGTTACTAACAAGGACAAGGAAGCTGCCTGGAACAAAATAGCGTCGGTCTTTAATGCCACTACAGGTGGTACTCCCCGAAATTCAAAGAATTTAAAACTGAAATACGATTCAATTAAAAAGGAGATGAAGAAGAGTATGGCGAAGCATCGCCAAGAGCTCTATAGAACGGGCGGGGGGCCTTCTTCAGGAGCAGACTTGACTGAAGTTCAGGAGAAGGTTTTGGCGATATGCTCGAATATCACAGGGTTAGATGCTCGAAACGACAGCGACAGTATTCCAGGTATGACACAAAATTTTCTACTTTTCATTCATGCATGACTGAGACGCTCCTGGGCTTCAACCCACTTGATTTGTGGAACATACTGTACGCACTCATTATTATCAGCTATTTTTAACTTTTTGGTAACTATTATTTTAATATTTGTTTATTGTTTTCAGCACCGCCAGTTCCTACAAAAGATCCTGCTAAAGATGAAAAATTGCCTCATCAATTGTTGAACGAGATAATAATTGTGCCAAGTGATGACATCCCAATGTCTTTAGGTATAGTGATATATTATACCTATTTATGATTTATATTTTATGTGTTCCCACAAGTGATCTATTTTCAATGAACCATGCGTTCATGTGAATTTTTGTTGTAGGTGAAAATGACATTAGTGATGGCCAAATTTTAAAAGGGAATTCAGCAATCCAATGTACTGAAAATGGTATGTTTACATTGTTTAATTTTTTTTTTCTACTATGTAATGGCACAATCAGATCATTCACATGGTAAGAGCCTTTTCTACCCATGGAAAGATGCAGTGCCTAAATTACTTTTTAACATTGTATCTTGCATCCAAATAAATACTGTCTGACACTGATTGCTAGTTTCAACTTTCAACTTGGTACAGTTTTTATAATTAAAGCTTTTTTTTTAGTTTTAGACCAAGGCGCTTTGAATGCTGATCAACCTAAGCAGGATGATATTATACAAACTGATGATTGTGAGTATTATTCTAATCTGCTTATCAAGTTACCCTGTCTGTTGTAGACAGCCTCTGTGGTGTGGCCGCTACGCAAGAGGCGCGGGTTCGATCCCCACGCAGTGCAAATTTTTGTATGCATGAATATGGGTATTTGCATTGGTCTGGTCGTGTCTCGGAGAACTCGGAGTTATATAGGGGAAATGGGTGAAATGGCCCACACAGAAGGGCTGATCACCCACTGGCAGTAGTAGTAGTAGTACCCTGTCTATTTATAATAACTAATAATAAAAATAAAAACCTATATTTTCAGCAAACAATTGGTCATCATGGAAGCCAAAAAACTTAAAAACAAAAATCAACCCCATGTTGAGAAATGCAAATGTAACCAAAGCAGGGGTGACAGCAACGTTAGATAAACTAACGAAAGCTCGCTTAGAGTTAGTAGAGATGCAAAAAGAAAACACATTAAAAGAACATGCCTTTGTGGAAGAGGAACACCATCTGAGAATGTTGCATCTACAAAATGATGAAAAAAGAAAACAAGAGCTTCATGAAATACTTGTTCGTCAGTTGAGCAAGAAGGACAGCCAGCAAACTACATATAATGTTTTAAATAATATGAAAATGTGATTAAAGTTGAGTTTAAAATGAAAGATAAATTACACGATATAAACTTTTATTTTATTTTCATGAAAAAACCTTTATGTAATACAGGTATGTTCAAAGTCACGATTGCTGGTTCATTAGATTTTCAAAGTATCCTAACATAGAATCCCTGGTGCTATTGGGAAGTCGTTCTGGTTCTGAATGTTCAGCTATAGTAGGGCCAAATTGTAGTTCTTCGGGTATGTGGACTTCAGGGTCCAATGGTGGCTCACTCTCATTTGAACTTCTGGCCAGATTGTGTAAAATTGCTGTTGCCACAATAATGTCTTGAGCAAGTGTGATTCGGCACCGCAGTCCTATACTTAATATAGGAAATCTCCTTTTCCAAACTCCAAAACATCTCTCTATCACATTTCGAGTTCGTATATGAGACTCATTATATAACCTTTCCACTCCTGTCCGAGGATTGCTTAGTGGAGTCAATAAATAATTGTTTGAAAAATATCCACTATCTCCTAAAATTACTGCATTCTGGAATCTGTTACTGTCCAATTGAAATTTGGCTCCAGAATTTGAAAATATCAAGCTGTCGTGTGTTGATCCAGGCCATCTTGTAACAATATCTTCAAATTTAAGGTCACTTGTGCACATAGCCTGGACATTTAATGAGAAGAAACCTTTTCTATTTCTGTAGTCTTCTGCAGTAGGCCCACCTAAAAAGAATAATAAGTGTTATATGTGGACATCATGCTTGTTTATAGTGTGGAAGAATTGATACCTTGTTCATACTCCTTTTTATTTGATCCTCTATGAATATTTGCATTGCTATTATGATATGTTTACCCTCAACTAGCAGGTTCAAGAATGGCTATAAAAATGTAATGTGAACAATGAAGAGAAAATGAAAATGTTTTTAAGTAGGTACACAAACTTACCTGGAGATAATATTTTGATATGAGTACAGTCTAATGCAGCAATTACCCTTGGAAATCGAGCAATGTTGTAAAATCCTTCCTGTACCAATATCATTTCGTCTCTGTTACCAGGCAATTTAATAAACTCAGGACGAAGAGAGGCGATTGCTTCAGTAACCCTTTTTATTATTTTATATGCAGTCGAATTGTGTATTCCAGCAAAATCACCAATGGTGATGTAGAAACTACCACAAGCGTAGAACCGCAAAGTCAGCAGCAATTGCTGTAAAGGTGGGATGGATTGGTTTCTGCAAAATAAATGATATATAGTTATAAGTTACACTTTCTTTGTTCAAGTAGAATCAGGTGTGTAGTAAAGGAAATTTAAAACTTTCTTTTCTCATGAGGGGATACTGAGCATAGTGATTCTGTCAAAGTTATCAGATATCATTGATTAAGAAGGAATTTATTCTTACCTATTTGTTTGTGTGGCAATTTTACTTCCAATTAATGTTAATAATAGTTCCACAGTGTATTTTTGAAGACGAAATCGCCTGTGAAATTTTGTGTCGTTCCATTCAGACATATTATCGGGCCGTTCTCTTACAACTCTTTCTTTCCTGTCTGGATTTAAGTAATTCAGCACTGTATAGTCTTCTTCGATCATTAAATCGTCGATTGAATCAAAAAAATCCATGCTTAAAATATTTTAAACGGCGCGCGTAATGATGACAGAAACGTCAAATAACTACAGATAGTCGCTAACTGAGGTCCGAACGGCCAGATAAATTTATCAGTCAGTTAGGGAGTTTATCAATCAGTTAAAGCTTATCTAGTGGTTGAAAAATTGAGAATCATGTTAACTGTAGAATTAATCCTATCTGGTTGTTTATCTGAGCATTGAAAAATCGGCCCATAATGTATATTAATATAATATGTATGCTGTCGTTCCAGATCCTTGCGATAGTAGGGTGCGGCAAGACTGCGGGCGTGCGGACGATCTCTCGTCGGGATGCTGTGGCGGCCAGCAGCACGCCGCGAGCCAGGAGAGATGCGAACAACTACTCGTCACCTTACTGCCAGGCCGTCATCTCCGCCGTGGATAGAGGTGAGACCAGCGGTTGCAAATAAGTACGCCGATACCTGGGCTTAATCGAGAGGGCAAAGTTTGAATCCTGGCCATTAAATTACCGACGTGAATTCAATAGCATTAAGCTTTGGATATGCTAAGGGGAGTATTAGTAAGGCTGAGTGCAGAATAAAGACAAGACATTCTTAAGACAGACTATTGCTCTACAGAAACATATGAAAGATAGAACATATGAGATGTCAAGTTTTGGTGTCGCCATGTGAAATTTATAACGAGTCCAAATAGGCATGACGACAATATTAATTAATCAAAGATTTAATGATTTTAGGGGAAAATACATATTAAAAGGATTTAAAAGACTGATTTCATTTTATTTAAAAATCTGAGATTATTTAGATTTTCTATAAAATAAAAGATAAAAATACTGCAATCGGCCATTTTGACTGAAACACGAATCACAGCGCTTGACGTCACGGTTTAGTAAACAAACAAATGTCACTGTGTTCTACTGCTTACTCATTTGATTTTTCTTACTTGTTGTTTACATAACCGTGACGTCAGAGCGGACGCCATGACACATGCGAGCTTATTTCGCGCACTATTTAAAAATATTTGTAAAATAGCTTTAAACTCTAGTTTATTACCGAAATAAAGATTTTTTTTAAAATAGTAAACGTTTACCCCCGCTACGGAAGAGTATTTCAAAATCTTTCGTCATGCCTATTGTCAATTATAGTTAAAAAACTAGTGGTGCGGAAATCACACAGTGATGGTCAAACTTCGGGACAAACTTAGATATTTTTGTTGCAGTATTTTTATTCAAAATTACAGACCTTAGGCTTTATGCATATTATTCGACGCGTCTTTATATATTGAGCAATAAATATGAAGCAAATGAAATCAAATCAAACGTCTTCGACGTCAAAAACACAAAAAAATGATTTTATATTTCAGTTTCAGAGTCTGGTTGTTTTATGTAAATATACAATATACGTATTGTCATTGTCACTCAAATGTCAAAGTCAAATACGCGTTACTCTGATAACTCGAAAGAAACTCACTTGTAAAAGTTTTTTAGGGACACTTTGTATGGTAGGTATCCGAAACCTTGAACGTACAAACCCCAAAATCTAATTAGTGCTTCCCATTAACCAAACAAGATGATTGGCGAAATAATTTTTTAAATCGGATAAGTGGTTCTTGAGTTATTGCGTAAACAGACATCCAGACATAAAAATTTTTTTTGCTTAATTAAACTTAGAATCATGTGAAACGTCGAGAAAAGTGATAAAAAGTGGGTGTAAGATTTTGTTTTTTTTTTTGCGTGATTTTAAGACTTCGGTGTCCACCTGGTTGGTGGCCCGAAGTAAAAGAAATTATGTACATTTTCTTACAACCATTTAGCCGCGATTTGATTCGATTAATAAAATAATTAAACCTTTATTGTGATGGTGCATAGTTTATAATTTTCGAAAAGTTATATTATGTAACATTGTGAAGATAAAATTTTGTATAAGATTCAAACTGTAGAACACGGAATTATATAATTAAAGAAGGACATTTCGTCACTAAATGTCCTTGGTGGACGGTTTATTTAAGACGATATTATTTGTAAAGTTGCTCGTAGATGTAGATAGAGTGTGTAGATGAGGTAGAGTGTGATGTGTGTAGTAGGTAGAGTAGATGTCGCTGTTTCATTCTGAAACGCGATTGTGTTTAGTATACGAAAACCTATAAAGGTCCATGTATATGGTCAATCGGAAGCATTTTGTCGGTCTGTCTTTGAATTAAATTAGGTCGTTACATATGAAATTGCCGTTTTTCTTGAAGAAATTGGAGGAAACCCAATTTTCAGTACTAACATTTTTGCATTTTTTTTAGGAATGACTAATCCAAATTTTATGTTTTTTTTTGTGTTGAATGAGACAACATTAAGCTAACAAACAGCAACTTTTATTACATTTTTGAAAAGTGACAGCTGTTAAGTAATACGAAATTTATCATGAAACTGGATAGCATTTAGGAAGTACTGTTTTTGAAGATCGAATTAATTTATCAAGCGGCCAATAAAAACAAAATTTAATATAGAGTTGTAAAATCTTGAAATCAACGTTCAAACAAATTATAAATAATGGAACTACCTATTAAATTGCAGGAAAAACGAACTCATGAATTTGTAAGAAAATTTCGGCAATTTCATAGGTAAAGACCTATTATTACAGTCTCAATAAAGTACAGTGCTAAGATCAGGCGTCAGTTGTTTCCTTTTGGAAACTCCAAGTCGTCACAACTCGAAGCTATCGAAGAGAGAACCAGGCAGACGACATCTTGGCCACTAGTTCAACCGGTGCGTTGCGGCGCAAACAGCACACTTGAAACAAAACAAAACTATAATAGTACATTACGATATTAGTGCGTAAAGATGGTTATAACTTGCGAGGCGGAATTTCAGCCCGAGCCGAAGGCGTGGGCGTAATTGAGCCAAGCATGTTATAACCAATACGCACGTATATCGTACGACGTTTTTTAACACATTTGCGAGGAAACAGGATTTTTTTTTAAATATTTTGTTCATTTTTAATTATTGAAACAGTTAGTGATATTAACAGCGCGCTAGCGCCGCCTACTGACTGGCGCCGCGCGGCGATTAGTTCGAAATTTGAATAGCAACAGCGCGCTGCTCACTAGCTAGAGTGGTGCGGCGGCGATCAGTTCCATATTTGAAATGGCAAATAATACTGTTATGGAATTTGTATGGACTATAACTTAACCATTTGCTTTGATAACACACGCGTTTGTTATGACCCGCTTTTCATATTTAAAACCGGTGGAATTACATCAGCTTTACGAGCAAGGGTGTTAAAAATACCACAAGTCACGTCACGACAAGTCTGTCTTAAGACTGTCTTACCTGTAATAAACACTCAGCTTAATTTCGGATACTAGTAATCTTTAAAGTTTGACCCGTCACGTCGTGCCTATTTTCCAACGCGAGTTGTCGCGTGGGGTCTTTATAAACTGCAGGGAAGCCGTGTTTTACAATTTTATTTTACCAATAATTTTAACGGAAAAGTTAGGTAATATATTCCCGTATTATAATTAAAACCGATATTCCAGAATTATATGTTTATTTACAACCTTTTTTTATAACTTAAAAAAAAAATCTGGCTTTGATAGTTTTTTTAAATTTTTTTTTTTATATAAGCAATTTCTGTCATTTTAATGCATCTTTGTAATTGACACAATATAAATAATGTAATGGGAAATGAATTCAACAAAAACTAATAAAAAACACACACATCTTATCTTTTCTCTAAAAGGACTGCTGAGACGAGGTCTAGGGTTCGATCCCAGGTATTACCATGGCACACACCAATGACTTTTCGATGCATTTCAAAGTTATGTGTGTATTTATCGCAGGTTTATAAGTGCCCGGTTAATGGCAATAGTCTCGCCACTTTAAAATATTCGCCATTTTGCACACTTTCCAGCCGACCTTTTCCTTGATTCGCTTGTGATTCAATTCTGAGCTACTTCGCTAGTTCGTGACTTGAAGTAAGCACTCACAGCAAAAACTAATCTGCTTACTTGTTGAACAAATAACAAATTTCTTTTTTTTCTCTCTCAGGTATAACCCTTCGCGAAATAGACAGTCTCCCTCCAGCATTAGCGCTTCTACTTCTCACAATATTGTCTCATTGCAAGAGCTCCCCTCCCGCCGACTGGCCCCCCGAAGCATACAACCTGGTAATGAGGGAGGACCTGGCCCACCAGGCTGATGTGGCACAAGCTATGAGCACTGCTAACGATTATATGGAGTGTGAGTATTGCATTTGTTTAAAATAACGGTGATGTTGCGTTGTGCAACAAAGAGAGATGAAAAGAAATATGCATCCGACACGACAAGACTATTAAACTGACAAGAAAATTGGTCTACGATATATGTGGGAGGGAGCGGTAAATAAACGCGGTAATCACTTTAAACTCGTATATTCTTATTTAAATCTTATATGAACACCTGCGACACACCATTTTTTCCACAGTTCTCCACGTTCTTCCCTCTCTCTCGCACGCTGTCTCTTTCTCTCTTTCTATTCATTCGTCTGTTTGACTTCACTCATATCCTTCCTCACGCTCACACGCATTCCTTCTCACTTACTCACACTACACAATCATAATACCTATCATATATCCCACATATATGACGTAAAAAACTACTTACTAGATCTCGTTCAAACCAATTTTCGGTGGAAGTTTACATGGTATATTATATATTTTTTTTAACTTTATCATTCTCTTATTTTAGAACAGGGACACATTTTACCACTTTGGAAGTGTCTTGCGCAAACTATTCAGTTTAGAAAAAAATGATATAAGAAACCTCAATTTCATTTTTGAAGACCTATCCATAGATATCCCATACGTATGTGTTTGATGAAAAAAATATATTTGAGTTTCAGTTCTAAGTATGGGGAACCCCCAAAATTCGTTGTTTTTTTTTCTATTTTTGTGTAAAAATCTTAATGCGGTTCACAGAATACATCTACTTACCAAGTTTCAACAGCATAGTTCTTATAGTTTCGGAAACAAGTGGTTGTGACATACGGACTGACAGACAGACATTTGGACAACGGAACCCGAAAAATAACCTAGACTTGTGTTTCGTTTTTGTGGGAACACAGCTGGCTTTTGATTTGAGACATTAGAAAGAAGATTGGGAGTTCGTCTAACATCGCCGTGCTTCTGTTTTGTAGAGCGTTCTGTCTATCGCAGCTTAATATCTTTCTAGAGTAGTTGAAACCGAAGTTATAAATTTAATTGGGTTGGTACTCTTTCGAGTCTCTCTCTAAATCCACAATGTCATAGTATCGTATATATTCATAGGCTAGAGCATTTGCTTACCATTAGGTAAACTGTATGCAAGCTTTTTCACACGGTTACATTGACACCTTACAACCAGCTTGATGATTGAAGCGGTTACCATAGTCTGAACTTACAGTCAGCGTCAAAAGGTGATGTTATTTTGTTGTATAAGTAACAGATTTTTTATATTTCTCAATGAAAATGCTGTTTAACCATCTTAGTGGGCTCTATTGAAACAGTTTAAATTTTGATTACAATTATTAATTTTCAATTTCTTTTTAAGCTAGAAATTATTATCTACTTTTGATGGTGAACTATACACGCAAACCAGCTTCTTTTTATAGTCATAATGAAAATCTGCATTATTTTTTGGAAGGTCTTATATTTTTATTTGCTACAGTTATAGCGCTCGAAGTTTTAGAAAAAGATACGGTGTACACAATGGCGAAACGAGTTGTAGACCCTCCTAGGACGAATGCGGAGGACGCTGACGTCATAACAGGCTGCGAGCATCTCAATACGCAACTGCTTAGTTTGCTGTATCCTAGAGATCATAGGTACGTAGAAATTGAAGTGATCAAGTGAAGAACAGCGTGATAAGGGAACGTTGTGGTATGGTAGAAGAGGTAGGGACCAAGGCAGACAAAGGGATGCTTAGATGGTTCGGTCATGTAGAGAGGATGGATGAAAGAAGATTGAAAATTAAAAAAAAACTAAAAAACACGCTTTTTTTAGAAAACCGAACTGAAAAAATAGAAAATGAGTTTTAATAAATTTAAATTAAGAATAGTGTTGAAAATTTCAATAAATATAAATTAATAATAGTGTAAATAAAATAAAATGTAATTCATTAAAAAAAAAAGCGTGGTGTGCATGGGTCAATAGGTATAAATATTTTATTGACAGACATGAGTAGTGATTATCATTTTGATAATATCTTAAAAAGCACCCCACGCTTTTTTTAAATATTTTTTCTTTTTATTTACACTAATATTAATTTATATCTAATGAAATTTTTAATACTATTCTTACTTTAAATTTATTAAAACTGATTTTCTATTTTTTTAGTTCGGTTTTCTATAAAAAGCGAGTTTTTTAGTTTTTTTTCACCTATTATTTATTTCCTACTTTATAGTTTTGTTTATTTATAAAAATGTTTTTTTAGTTCTTTTAAACTACTATATGCTTTGTTGAATTAAAAATTCTCTTTAGTGTTCGAAAATTTGTTAATATTAGATAAATCGGCTAAAGATAATGGATGGAAATTAAAATTTCTGCCTTATCGACTATAGATGAAAATTATATAAATTAAAAAAAGTCTTATTTTGCAAATTGAAAAATGCAATAATTTTATCAAATTAGTGTATTGTCATCGGTCCTCGATAAATCTACAAAGGTTGAACGAAATCTGGCCGTTTAAAGTGGGTCAAAATCGTGCCTAAAGGAGTCGGTTACAAACAAACATACAGGTGAAGCTAATAAAAAGCGTATAAAAACAGATTTATTGGGCGAGGATGTATGGGCATATGGGCAAACCCGCTAATTGTCCACCTGGGCAGACGTATATCATATGAAAGAAAGAAAATTATGAAATTATGAATTCTTGGATAGTAGCAGTGGATCGAAAGATGCGTGATACATATTGTATGTATTTATGATGACAATGTGTCTTCTAGAATATTCGGTCTCTTTCAGAATGACCGAAGTAATAAACCTGCTTCAGTCTTCCATCCCCGTCACCATCACCCTGACACAGCGGCCGGAGGTATCCGATCACGACTTCATAGAGGAACAGGACAAGTACCTGTATGCTATCAGCACGAGGACCATGGCGCTGCCAATTGCTAGGTGAGACCATCCGCTATTATAAGTTTCCTAGAGCCTACTTCGTGGTCACACTTTAAACTCTCCTAACAAAATTCTCGGTATTTAGTCGGTATAAGTGTGGGTAAAAATCTTGACAATGTACTCTAGATGCGCAGAACAAGATTTTAGGTCTCTCTTGTGGTAAGTGCGGGGCACGACGGCGTACGCGCACCTATCATCAATCATAGATATAGTAAACTAATGACGGACTCAAAGGGCTTGCGCCATTAGTTGATCAGTCCTTTTGTTTGTTTTTTGGTTGACCAGTTGCAGCGTGAGAGGGTGCTGTCTGTATGTGTGTGTGTGCGTGTGTGTGCCCGCAGGGGCATGGCGACGCTCCGCACGGCCGCTTGCGGCGCCACGCTGGGTGCGGAGGTGCCTCGCGTGTACGTGTGGGGGCACTGCCTGTATGTGTGTGTGTGTGTGTGTGTCCGCAGGGGCATGGCGGCGTTCCGCACGGCCCCTTGCGGCGACACGCTGGGCGCGGAGGTGCCTCACGTGTGCGTGTGGGGGCGCTGCCTGTATGTGTGTGTGTGTGTGTCCGCAGGGGCATGGCGACGCTCCGCACGGCCGCTTGCGGCGCCACGCTGGGCACGGAGGTGCCTCGCGTGTGCGTGTGGGGGCGCTGCCTGTATGTGTGTGTGTGTGTGTGTGTCCGCAGGGGCATGGCGGCGTTCCGCACGGCCCCTTGCGGCGACACGCTGGGCGCGGAGGTGCCTCACGTGTGCGTGTGGGGGCGCTGCCTGTATGTGTGTATGTGTGTGTCCGCAGGGGCATGGCGGCGTTCCGCACGGCCCCTTGCGGCGACACGCTGGGCGCGGAGGTGCCTCACGTGTGCGTGTGGGGGCGCTGCCTGTATGTGTGTGTGTGTGTGTCCGCAGGGGCATGGCGACGCTCCGCACGGCCGCTTGCGGCGCCACGCTGGGCGCGGAGGTGCCTCGCGTGTGCGTGTGGGGGCGCTGCCTGTATGTGTGTGTGTGTGTGTGTGTCCGCAGGGGCATGGCGGCGTTCCGCACGGCCCCTTGCGGCGACACGCTGGGCGCGGAGGTGCCTCACGTGTGCGTGTGGGGGCGCTGCCTGTATGTGTGTATGTGTGTGTCCGCAGGGGCATGGCGGCGTTCCGCACGGCGCCTTGCGGCGCCACGCTGGGCGCGGAGGTGCCGCGCGTGTGCGTGTGGGGGCGCTGCCTGTATGTGTGTGTGTGTGTGTCTGTAGGTGCATGGCGACGCTCCGCACGGCGCCACGCTGGGCGCGGAGGTGCCGCGCGTGTGCGTGTGGGGGCGCTGCCTGTATGTGTGTGTGTGTGTGTGTATCCGCAGGGGCATGGCGACGCTCCGCACGGCGCCTTGCGGCGCCACGATGGGCGCGGAGGTGCCGCGCGTGTGCGTGTGGGGGCGCTGCCTGTATGTGTGTGTGTGTGTGTCCGCAGGGGCATGGCGACGCTCCGCACGGCGCCTTGCGGCGCCACGCTGGGCGCGGAGGTGCCGCGCGTGTGCGTGTGGTGGCGCTGCCTGTATGTGTGTGTGTGTCCGCAGGGGCATGGTGACGCTCCGCACGGCGCCTTGCGGCGCCACGCTGGGCGCGGAGGTGCCGCGCGTGTGCGTGTGGGGGCGCTGCCTGTATGTGTGTGTGTGTCCGCAGGGGCATGGTGACGCTCCGCACGGCGCCTTGCGGCGCCACGCTGGGCGCGGAGGTGCCGCGCGTGTGCGTGTGGGGGCGCTGCCTGTATGTGTGTGTGTGTCCGCAGGGGCATGGCGACGCTCCGCACGGCGCCTTGCGGCGCCACGCTGGGCGCGGAGGTGCCGCGCGTGTGCGTGTGGGGGCGCTGCCTGTATGTGTGTGTGTGTCCGCAGGGGCATGGCGACGCTCCGCACGGCGCCTTGCGGCGCTACGCTGGGCGCGGAGGTGCCGCGCGTGTGCGTGTGGGGGCGCTGCCTGTATGTGTGTGTGTGTCCGCAGGGGCATGGCGACGCTCCGCACGGCGCCTTGCGGCGCCACGCTGGGCGCGGAGGTGCCGCGCGTGTGCGTGTGGGGGCGCTGCCTGTATGTGTGTGTGTGTCCGCAGGGGCATGGCGACGCTCCGCACGGCGCCTTGCGGCGCCACGCTGGGCGCGGAGGTGCCGCGCGTGTGCGTGTGGGGGCGCTGCCTGTATGTGTGTGTGTGTCCGCAGGGGCATGGCGACGCTCCGCACGGCGCCTTGCGGCGCCACGCTGGGCGCGGAGGTGCCGCGCGTGTGCGTGTGGGGGCGCTGCCTGTATGTGTGTGTGTGTCCGCAGGGGCATGGCGACGCTCCGCACGGCGCCTTGCGGCGCCACGCTGGGCGCGGAGGTGCCGCGCGTGTGCGTGTGGGGGCGCTGCCTGTATGTGTGTGTGTGTGTGTGTCCGCAGGGGCATGGCGACGCTCCGCACGGCGCCTTGCGGCGCCACGCTGGGCGCGGAGGTGCCGCGCGTGTGCGTGTGGGGGCGCTGCCTGTATGTGTGTGTGTGTCCGCAGGGGCATGGCGACGCTCCGCACGGCGCCTTGCGGCGCCACGCTGGGCGCGGAGGTGCCGCGCGTGTGCGTGTGGGGGCGCTGCCTGTATGTGTGTGTGTGTCCGCAGGGGCATGGCGACGCTCCGCACGGCGCCTTGCGGCGCCACGCTGGGCGCGGAGGTGCCGCGCGTGTGCGTGTGGGGGCGCTGCCTGTATGTGTGTGTGTGTGTGTGTCCGCAGGGGCATGGCGACGCTCCGCACGGCGCCTTGCGGCGCCACGCTGGGCGCGGAGGTGCCGCGCGTGTGCGTGTGGGGGCGCTGCCTGTATGTGTGTGTGTGTCCGCAGGGGCATGGCGACGCTCCGCACGGCGCCTTGCGGCGCCACGCTGGGCGCGGAGGTGCCGCGCGTGTGCGTGTGGGGGCGCTGCCTGTATGTGTGTGTGTGTCCGCAGGGGCATGGCGACGCTCCGCACGGCGCCTTGCGGCGCCACGCTGGGCGCGGAGGTGCCGCGCGTGTGCGTGTGGGGGCGCTGCCTGTATGTGTGTGTGTGTGTGTGTCCGCAGGGGCATGGCGACGCTCCGCACGGCGCCTTGCGGCGCCACGCTGGGCGCGGAGGTGCCGCGCGTGTGCGTGTGGGGGCGCTGGCGCGGGCGTGGGGCCGGTGAGGCGGCGCCGGCGCCGCACGCCTGGCCCGCGTTCCACAACGGCGCCGCTGCCGGACTGGCGCTCGTGCCGCTCTCCGGCTTCACCATCGACTCCGAGTGGGTCATCTACAACAAACCTCGGGTGAGTGGCGTCTTCAGGCGCTTCACTATTTTTACCTCTTTCGTATTTCGGAGCCGGTGGCGTATAGTGCATTCGACTGCTACGACAGAGGGCGGAGGTCCGAATATTTGTATGCATGTATATATCTATTTGCATTGGTCTGGGTGTTTCTATGTATAATATGTATGTATTTACAAATTAAAGTATATGTTTATCCGCATTCTGGAACTCATAACACAAGCTAGTTAAACAATACTTACTTTGGGCCTAGAAGGCGCTGTGTAGTATGTCGTAGAATATTATTTTATTATTAGCATTTCGTTTCACGTTTATAACTATTATAACATATATAGGTTATAACAGAACTGTCTCGATAGTAATAAATATTATTAATTATTGTCTACAGCTCAGTGTGTTTCATTTTAAGTAGCTTGTACATTGATCCTTCCAACCGTTCGAGAAGTGTACATTGGTCCTTCGAACCAATCGAGAAGTGTACATTGGTCCTTCGAGCCGGAACACAGTATATTAAAATGTATATATATACTATCCAGGGTACCGCAGAAATGTCAACGGAACACGCGGGATTCCTTATGGGACTGGGCTTAAACGGCCATCTCCGGGACATGCCATTTATGAATATATACGAATATCTCGTCAAATGCAACGAGATGATCAGTGTTGGATTACTCCTAGGACTTGCCGCTACATACAGAGGTAGGTATGCTCTTATGTCAAACGTGGCTCCTTTTGAAAATATGTGTAACTGCTATTTCGTCAGATTCTATACCATAGTCCGCCATTGTAATTTCAATTGCAATTTCAAATTCAAATGTATGATTTTTTAAACACTGCTCTAATTTTGTCTTAATTAGGTTTCACCTTGGAATATCTGTATATTATTAGGTATATTTCCTATTTTCCGTTATTAGAAGATTTGGGCATAGGAAGATTTAACAAACAAACAACTAGAAGTAACGTAGTAACTATACAGATTGTATGATTTTTTTTATTTAAATATGTGTTCTGACACTGAGTCCAGGTCATATGAAGGTCAAGTGATGGTCACTCAATTTTATGATACAAGAATGCTACATATTGTTGCAGGCACTATGGACGTCCAAGCGACGAAGATGATGAGTATCCACCTTGAGCCCTTGCTGCCACCCACCTCCATCGAGCTGGATATCCAGCAGAACATCCTGGTGGCCGCGCTGCTGGGTGTGGGGCTCATATACCAGGGCACTGCGCATACGCATTACTCGCAACTCTTACTTCTCGAAATAGGTAAGATTGATGCCATCGGTGATATAATGCGTTTCTAACGGTATTTCAGTGCAATGAAAATCGTACATAATGTCTTTGCGAATTTACTCGTTATAATCACCTAGCTATGCATATATTGTTTTCAATGTGATTCATAAAGTATATTCTATATGCGAAAAAACAGTCGCAAATAAACAAGCTTCGCCACACGTCTAATTGTGTCTCTCTAAATACTCAAACAAAACTAAGCCTTATTTCAACCACCAAACAGTGTTCCGTAAATGTGTTTGTCCTTCAAACCGATCGCCTCATCATCTTTCAAGCTTTTCATCGGAATCACAGTTTGTATCAATAAACTTTATATCAACCGGTGTTCCGTACATCATCGTGGTCCTTCGAGCCGGTCGACTACGTGCACTACCTAACAGAGCCCGTGTGCAGGCAAGCCGCCCGGGCCGGAGATGGAGAACTGCGTGGAGCGCGAGGGCTACGCGCTGGCGGCGGGGCTGGCGCTGGGGCTGGTGTGCGCGGGCGCGGCGCGCGCCGGCGCCGCGCTGGCGCCGCTCGCGCACAAGCTGCGCACCTACATGCTGGGCGGCGACAAGCATCCGCTCACTGGTGCGTGCGAGTTTACTATCCTGATGATGTCATTTAAGTTGGATTTCATTAGCCATCCTCATAGCGATTTTCCAGTTCCCGGGCCGCTTATTGTTTTTAAAGTGAAACTTTTATTACATCGTCTCAATTTTCGTCTGTGTGTTGCATGTCATAAAGAGAAAGGCGCTCGTCATAGCAGCCAAGGCCAATATGGCGGCGCCTATAGTTCGCAGCAGCTGACCGTGTAGTGTATAGACTATTACTCATTTGTGCCAGTGCTCCACGCTATTTTGTTTGTTTTTGTCAGTGTTTAATGTAAATCTTGTTTTTATACCCTTAATGGAATGTAAATGTGAAAAGAAGTTTCACTTTTACCGTGGTTTCATAAAACCACACAATCCTTTTGATTGGTATGTCTGCTTTTCTGGAAGCGACTGCTATGTGACCTCCCAAGCTTAGAGGAAGGCAAGCGCCGGGATGTCGTCCGTTGTTTAGCAGGTGCACCGACTTGCAGGGGAGGTTGGCTTGGGCCTCAAGGATGTTGGAGCGCTCTCTACACCCTATGTGGATAATGTGATGCTTGGTAGATTTTATTAAGAAAAATTCTCATCTTAGCGTTATTCACGATTGCATCTTAAGCTTTTACGTCTGAGCCCAGTGTCTGCTTACTCTCCTACTAAGTATGTATGAGCATCAAAATAGTAGTTTATGCAACTGTCATATAAGAAGGGGTATTAAAACACGAGAGTCTGTTTATGCGATAATAGGTTGACTCGAGTGTTTTAATACCTTTTTTTTTTTTTTTTTTTTTTTTTTTTTTATCGTGCGGAAATCCCTTCGGATACCCCCCCGCCGGCCAGCGGGGGCGGTTATGTCGGGCTTGCACCGACTAAAACCGCACGCCGTCTCGGGTCTTCAGACGCCGGGGTGTAAGGTTACCCATAGAGCATATCCCTCGCACCCCGGCTGACCCTGGGCCATCTCACCACTAACAGCATCGCTCATCCTGTGTCCTCTGAAAGCAGAGGAGTACGGAGAGCGATGTGTTCCCGCCACGTTGGGTATTGGCCGACGATCAATGCCAACCCTATGAAGGGGTGAAGGGGAAGCCATTGACCGCCGCCCAGGGTGTACCGGCCGCTCCGATTCCGTTCCCCCCGGACTGCAGCGGGATCGGAATCGGAGCGACACTCGAGGAGGTTACCCAACACACACCCCAAGTGTTTTAATACCTAAGTTATATGCAGTTTCATACACTACTTTATCTTCACTCATAGGAAAACTGAAATTAAACAAAGTAGGTAGGTTACAAGGGCGCCATTTTTTTTCACAGGTCGAACTGCGCATGCGTGCGCGTTTTTTTTTTTCATATTCAGCCTAAAACCTTAGACTAGTTTAATGAATAAAAAAAGATAGCGATACTATAATGAGTTTTATCTACGCCCATGCTTTAAATCCTCTATAAAAGATTCTGAAACAGTTAGCTTATTGCCAACATTAATACATCCAATGTCCTACTAACCATAATAACATCCGAACGGGTGTTATAATGTTGTATGAAATTTCATAATAACACTCCTTTCGCTTTTTCAATGTCTTCCGCGCAAAGGGTTACTCATCAGACAGCCAAATTCTTACCACTCGATGTGTGGAATCTGCATATGAGTTTCAAAAAAAGAACTGTCATTCACGCGCGTTGCATTGCACTACCACCGCGGCGGCGCGCCGTAAAAAAAAATTAAAGCTTATTCGTTCGAATTCGAATTCGAATTCCCGCTATTTTTCTTCGCTATTATTTTTGCAAATTGTTTTGTTTACTTACGAAAATGAGCGATTTAAGTTTTGATAACACACCTCCAGACATTTCGAATGCAGCAAAGGACATTTCTAACAAATTACTACCGGAAAAATCTAGAAAACAGTATGAAAAGGCGTACCAAGATTTCATGAATTGGAAAATATCAAAGGGCAGTACATCATTCTCTGAAGATCTATTATTAGTTTATCATGGGTGTAGATAAAGTCTTGTATGCAACTGTATAATTAGGTATTAAAACACTCATGTGATACTATTATCACACTCAGCTTCGCTTCGTGTGATAAACCCACATTCATGTTTTAATACCCCTCATTATACCACAGTTGCATAAATAACTATTATGATACAGTTGGCGGTACTATAATAAGTTTTATCTACACCCATGCTTTAAATCCTCTATAAAATATTCTGAAACAGTTAGCTTATTGCCAACATTAATACATCCAATGTCCTAATAACCATAATATCATCCGAACGGGTGTTATTATGTTGTATGAAATTTCATAATAACACTCCTGAAAAGAGTTGGGGTTGCCTTGTATTATGGTTGACTCTACACAACTCCAACTCTTGGTTTGTTTGTTATATATTGGTATAAAAGGTATTGGTAAAACAAGAGTAAGTTTAAGGAAAGTATTTATATTCACTCACTAATAGTTTATACTAAATATGGTTTATGTTATAATTAACCTATATTAATTAAGATAATGATTCTAATGGTTTGAAATTAATGGTTAATGGTTTTGATTGCGAGTACGCGGTAGCTCCGTGAGGCCTTTGGACACGAAACTGGCTACACATTAGCCAAATCGAACAAATATGCATAATTGCAAGCGATGCAATTATACGCATTTGTCGAGTGTTTGATTTACTCGAACATATTCCCGACAGCAAGATGAGTACGGGATGATAAGTGATGGTGCATGAAGTGATATGATAATTACAATGTAAACTAAGAATTTCTCTAAATGGTAAGGTTCAAAAATATTTAATAACATGTAAGATATTAACAAAAACTTAACATTTAAACTATAGTGTCTTCAACAGTAAATGTGTCGTTTAAGTGGCCATTGTCCGTACTTTCATTTCGCTTATTTATACTAGGCCACCGTTTGGCGCAACGGTGCAACTGATGACCGATATCACTTTGGTTGTTTATCTCACTCACGATTATCACTTCACTATTATTTGGTCTATTGTCTAAATTCGGACGCGGAGAGGCTCCTGGGGGCTCCCGTCGCTGCTGCAAACTTGTTGTATGGTGTACTCGTCTTCGAGGTGGTTCAATCATCTCCATTATCTGCTGACAATCCCTTTCACCATCTCTTGCATTAGCAGGTTCTCGGCGCGGTTCGCCAGATCCATGCAACGATCGCACCGACAGCGCATGATATCGTCGTGTAACTGATCACGTAGTGATGAATGTCATGGGGCGATAAATCCTCAACTTCGGCGTTGCTGCTCCTTAACTCTTCTATTGACTATTCGACACTGGTCATGGAGACATTAATGTTTTCACTCTCCATAGGTATCTCATCAGGGATTTTAATGTTTACCAAATGGTTAATTTGGTCGAACTCTGGCACGTAGAGGGGTGTCGATGAGTTGAATTGATTTGACTGGTGGCGAACGGAGTATAGTGCGAAGTCCTTGCCTTTAACGACGCATTCCTGACAGACGACTAGAACTCCAGCTCGACTCAAGTGACTCACGGTTACCTGATCGTCGCATATTATTTTTATTGTGTAGGTGTCACATCAAAAGTAAAAGTGCTGAGAGATCAAATGTAGGTTTATCCATTCGTTTGTACAATTTCTCTTTTCTGTTCTGCATTGGTTTGTGCCGAGATCCTTTTCGCAGAAACTTTCGTCATTTTTCAGGTCTAAAACTGGTTTGAGCAACTGACACATGTACGTTGCCCCATGGTGTAGACATGATATTATTTCTTCAGTGGTCATGGTGAAATAAGAATCCCTTTTTAAGTTGACAGCTGCGTATTCGGAAACAGGTATTATTTTGACCTTATTCGACTTGGTTTGGAGCGGTATTGGTATGAGTTTGTATAGTTGGAAGCTATCTCTCGATATTAGTGGGAAGGTAATCTCTATTATAACGTAACTCGACGTAGCTCTAGCTTTAACCTTCAATAATTTGTAGATATATTTGTAGTGTCTAGGTTTTGAATAGGTAGTGTGAGTTCGCTAGGCATTTTACCGTATATAATTTGAAGTTCTCGTTCGAGTTGTGCTGGCGGCAGCAGGTGTATACTTAACTGACCATGGTAAATATCAGTAATTGTATCAAGCAATGTGTTTTGAAGTCGTCTTAAGCCTTGTAACAAGTTATTGCCGGTCATTGCAGATAAGGTGAAATCGATGACGTAAGACATGTTCTGAACATTATCTTTGAGAGAGCTGGTGTTGTCTTGCAAGTCTAATAATCTTTTGTTGATTAGTTTGTGTTGCTGGTTGACAGTACTCTCCATTCTCTTCATTAGATTGAACTCGGCTTCAATAATGGAAGTTTGGTTTTTCCATAAATTCGCCAGGTGTTTTTCGTTGCGGTGTATAGCATCAATATCCTTGACATACTGGTCAGCAAAACGTGAATCCAATACACCGAACAGGTCATTCGCCAGATATCCGACACCATTTATTAAACCGCGCCTCCGCCGCGCTGTCTGCGACGGTACGCTCCACCGTCTAGAGGGAACATTAAAGTGCTGCGTTAGCAAGAGTTCATTGTAGTACTCGAATTCCTGGTAATCGTGCCGGGCTTGTTGTACTATCATATTACAATGAGTCGGTATACTGATAATTGAGCATTGTTTTGATAAATAATTCGTGATTTTGTTATAGGTTTCTACACCTGTCCAATACGGTTCCATGTCATAGTACATAACTAAAGTCCATTTGTCTCTAATTAATTGCACCTTTGTTACGGGATCGAAATATAAGGACATGTTGCTTGGTAGTTGTTTAATGGTGCGTAGGCTGTTAGTTGGCAGGATCAGCATTAGAACGCATAACAACACGGTGAATGCTGTTCCCGTTCCTGTTCTGGTTATATTTGTTTTTCTTTTTTCTGTAGACTTGACGGTACTGGTTTCAGTCGTAATGGGTGGTGGTTTCTGGATTGTTTCACTATTTTGTTCAAGGGTAATAGTGACAATTTTACGATAGGACGTTTTATTTCGCCGTTTTTAGGTTCGTGTCGAGGTTCAGGTGAATCTCCCATAAGCTGGTGCTGCTTAATAGGGTCGTGCCTTCTGCACATGACACTTCGTATAATAAACTTTTTGGTAGCCATATATCCACCGATGATCCAGTACTGTTGTCTTAGATTTGCTAATGTAAGACGGGATTCTCCGTGGAAGGTGAATCTATGGGCTTGGTCTATAATTAAGGTGGTTATCAAATGGTTGTGGGGTAAGATGATAGGATGTTTCATATCAAGACTTTTGTGAGCGTTTGTCAACCTTCCGCCCACACGTAGTATTCCGTGTTTGTCAATGATCGGGTTCAAAGTTAAAAATTTTCTCTTTGTTTGTACTCTACCATGTTTATTTAAATGTTCTAACGCGTCCGCAATTTTTTTTTGCTGAATGGTTTTGATTATCAGCAGTTTCGCGACACGGAGCTCGTGTATTTCTAGGTAGTGTCGATGAACTTGCTTTTTATAGGTAGGCAGTCGTAATATCCATGCGTAAATTCTGATGATTTTCGATATACTACTGAACTTATTTAGTAGATAGTTAACAATACAACAAATAATTTTAAGATAGCTGGCTTGACCTCTTCGTTCACCCGTATCATTCTGTACATTTTTTCAATGTCAGTGTATACGTATTGAAACTGTCTCCATTTTAGGATAAGCTCTTGAAGATCTTTCTGTATATTGGGACCTCTGTATAACACGTCGTTCAAGCTGTATCCTGATGATGATTTTGCTGACCCTTAGCTTAGTGGTAGTTGACTCAGCTCGAGTGACTGCATGATGTGGCAAGAAGCACTCGATTGCTTGGTTATCGCTCGAGGGAATCATATGATTCAACTGTAGATATTCGTTCATAAATTGTTGGTAGCCTTTTTTCAGTTCTCCTTTTTTCTCTAAATTCTTCTCAAGATTTCTATACTGGGCTAACGCTTGTGGTTTTGTAGCCCCAGCTTCTCTTTGAATGATGGTTTGAATGGTAAGCGGACTTCATATGTGCCGGTGTCAAGCCTTGTTGTGGTTTTGTGGAAATACTCCAGACACTCATGATCATCCGTAGACATTTCTATTTTTTGGTTTATGTCTTCGTTCTCCCAAAACTTCAGTAATTACTCAGTGTTATGGAGGACAACGTTGCAGTGGTAGTGTGTTCTGATAGATCCGCATAGGAGCCAACCCAACTGTGTTTGTTGTGCTATTGGTTGCCTGTCGTTGTCTCCCCTCAAGATACCTCCTAATATTATTTTACTGTAGACATCAGCTCCTAGGAGTAGTTCTACTGATCTACTGGTATAAAATTCTGGATCAGCTAAATTTATTCCCTGTATGTGACTCGCAAGTCAATGGTTTCTGGAAGGTTTTGTTGGGCAATTGTTTCAAAAGATTGTTCATGATAATAACATTCGTATTAACGGAAAAGTCGCTGTGTATAGAATGTATGGTTAATTCTAACTGGCCTTTTGTGTTGTTTCCTTTCTCCCCTACGCCGAATATTCGGCCCTTAAAATTAGAACGTTTTAATCCTAATGTTTGGGCCGCCTTTTCGTTTATTAGTGATATCCGTGAACCCTGGTCGACTAAAGCCCGCAAGGTATGTAGAGTTCCATCAATTCCCACGACCTTAACTACAGCGGTTGCTAGTAGAACATCAGACAGGTCATCCCGTGAAGCGTTCGATGACCTAGATTGTTGTTTCTTAGTTGCTACACTGTTTGTTTCTGCTGATGTAGATGGACCTTGAGCGTCAATGGCCTCGTGTAATAAAGTGTTATGCGGACCTAAGCACTTACGACATCGTTTCTTCGATACACATGGTTTATTGAAGTGGCAAATTAAGCAATTTTTACAATAATTTAATTGCTCTACTTTATTTAATTTTTGCTCATCCGTCGTTTGTAGAAATTCAGAACAATGCCATATTAATCCGTGGTCAGCATTGCACAGTCCACAGGTTAATGAACGTGAAATGTGGTATGCGTTTGTGCTCGGATTCGTCTGTTCATTTTTAGGTGATTGTTGGTTGTTGCCATGTGAATTTTTCTTATAGCTTTGATGGGGATAACTTGTTGTTTTTGAGGCTTGAGGTGTTACGGTTTTCTGGTTTGTAGGTTCCTGTTTACGGTGAGATGCTTCTAAGGCTGTGAATTTTCTTTCTAAATATTCCAGAAATTCCTGTAAGGACGGCAATTCTCTGGGATTTTTTATTGAAGATATGTATTCTGCGTGGGAATCATTGTCTAGTTTTTGCGATAAGAGATGCACTAGAAGTGGGTCCCACGTTGAGATATCCACCCCTAAGATTTGTATGGCATGTAGAGTTTCGTTGGTAACGTCATGCAGCCTTTTTATCGATTTTAACATTAGTGTATTTTGCTGCTGCCCCGGTACGTTCGGCAATTCGAGCATCCTGCGAATGTGGGACGTGAATATCGACTTGTTGTTGTCGTATCGATGGGTTAAAATCTCCCAACAGGCTTGGTAATTGTCGAAACTAATTTGTAGATGGTGTATTAGACGTTCGGCCTCTCCAGCCACCTTATTCTTCAAAAATTGCATTTTTTGTGCGTTAGACATAGATGGATTTTTGTCGATGGCCTCAGTGAATAGATCTTTAAACGAGACCCACTGGTTATAGGTTCCGTTAAATATAGGAATGCTTATTTGAGGGGTAGAATGTTCACGGTGTTTCACGGACCACATTTTCATATATATGTTGTTCGTCAACTCATTGTATGCGGCCTCGTGTCTGCTAAATTCACTTTGATACCGGAAATCATCACCTCCGTCTTCACCCTCGATCTCCCAGTGGAGTTGGTCAACCTGTCCCCAGCGGTTGTCCAAAGACTTTAGAGCACTTTGGAATTGCCACTTGTTTTCCAAACTGTCTATGTCTATATTACTGACAGTTCTCATAAAGACCTTAAAGTTGATGGACTGTTTTTTCATTAATTGTTCCTGTCTTTGCGACCCTGTCGGTGTATGGTAGAATGCCTCTTGTCGCGGGGACCTCTCGCGACGAGGCAGTGTCTCTGGTTGGTGTTGCTCCGTTTCCGCATCTGGTTTGCGCAGTTCGGAGCGTGGTTGTTCCCTTGTGTGGACACCTGGTGCCTGGTTTGCTCGCTCTGGATCCACTTGACGAGGGCTAACACCTAGCAGCTGCTTTTTGTGCAATTGTTCTATAGTGTCTTCAATCCTTTCTTTAATATTCTTATATTCTTCCTGGGTTGTCTCGAAACAACTCTTTTTAAAATATACGTGGTCGAATTCCGCCAACTCACACATTTTACGGTGGTTGCTTTGGTACTCTCCCCAGTAAGCTTCCAACATTTCCGCTTTCCGCTTGTAATTGTAGATGGTCTTCCTGTCAGAGCCATCTTTCTTGATATTTGTCAAGAATTTGGTCAGAACTTCATAGAGCTCGGTTTGGTTGATTAATACGGCGTCGGAATTCATGTTTAGAAATTGGTTCAAAAGAGAACTAAACGGTAGTGGTTAGGAATAATAATGGTTTGATCTGACCTGGTTTGCGGCGTCTGGTCTGGTGCTGCGACCACAGTTGGCAAGCTTGTACAAACCGCTGTGATCCCCTCGCTTGTCTGGTGCAGGCACTGTATCACTGTATAGCCACTGGTTGTTTTATCGAAGGACCATGAAAAGAGTTGAGGTTGCCTTGTATTATGGTTGACTCTACACAACTCCAACTCTTGGTTTGTTTGTTATATATTGGTATAAAAGGTATTGGTAAAACAAGAGTAAGTTTAAGGAAAGTATTTATATTCACTCACTAATAGTTTATACTAAATATGGTTTATGTTATAATTAACCTATATTAATTAAGATAATGATTCTAATGGTTTGAAATTAATGGTTAATGGTTTTGGTTGCGAGTACGCGGTAGCTCCGTGAGGCCTTTGGACACGAAACTGGCTACACGTTAGCCAAATCGAACAAATATGCATAATTGCAAGCGATGCAATTATACGCATTTGTCGAGTGTTTGATTTACTCGAACAACTCCTTTCGCTTTTTCAATCTCTTCCGCGCATAGGGTTACTCATCAGACAGCCAAATTCTTACCGCTCGATGCGTGGAATCTGTATGAGTTTCAAAAAAAAAACTGTCATTCACGCGCGTTGCATTGCACTACCACAGCGGCGGGCGCGCCGTAAAAAAATAATTAAAGCTTATTCGTTGGAATTCGAATTCCCGCTATTTTTCTTCGCTATTATTTTTGCAAATTGTTTTGTTTACTTACGAAAATGAGCGATTCAAGTTTTGATAACACACCTTTAGACATTTCGAATGCAGCAACGGACATTTCTAACGAATTACTACCGGAAAAATCTAGAAAACAGTATGAAAAGGCGTACCAAGATTTCATGAATTGGAAAATATCAAAGGGCAGTACATCATTCTCTGAAGATGTAATCATGGGTGTAGATGAAGTCTTGTATGCAACTGTATAATTAGGTATTAAAACACTCATGTGATACTATTATCACACTCAGCTTCGCTTCGTGTGATAAACCCACATTCATGTTTTAATACCCCTCATTATACCACAGTTGCATAAATAACTATTATTTTTAATTTTATGTATATGCGTTTATAAAGTGCGTATGTATAGAATCGTCTTTGAATTCGTAATTCGAATTTTTCGATTTGAGTGTAGATAAACATCATTCTATATTCACAGTCAGATTCGCGGGGCCATAGGTAGAGTCTGTGAAAAGAATCTGGCAGTGAAAACTCACAGGTCTCTATAGTTTGTTTCTTTTCATTTGGCCCCTGACGCAATAGCGACGTGGTGTTATAAGTTTGACGTGTCTATGTGTGTGTATGTTTGTCTGTGGCATCGTAGCTCCCGAATGGGCGTACCGATTTTGATTTTGTTTTTATGTTTGAAAGGTGAATTAGTCGGGAGGTTCTTAGCTATGTTGGTGGTTTTAAATTTTTTTAAATATAATCATCACTTTCATAAGAAATCTGAATTTTGCGCTTCTGTGACATATCTTCCATGTTTACCCATTTGTTGTCCTTCTCCACGATTCCCCAAAGGTTTGCTGGGAGAAAACTCAATACTGAGTTAAGCTCGCAAGCAAACATCACAGAAACACTGACAAAAACAAACAAAATAGCGTGGAGCACTGGCACAAATGAGTAATAGTCTATACACTACACGGTCAGCTGCTGCGAACTATAGGCGCCGCCATATTGGCAGCATGATTGCGGCAATGGTGCGGAGCACGAGCGAGTGGGCCGCCGCCACCTCCTTCTGCGAGCATGTAATGCTCGCGAAGGAGATGGCGGAGCGCGCCCGGGAGAGGTTCAGAACTCCCGGCCCGCTGAGCCCGCAAGATGCTCGCCGCGCGTCGCAGGCGACTCAGGCGCCGGAGGTCGCTCAACGACGTCCGTCCTCCATGAGCGCAGGCCTGGGGGTGGCAGGTGAGGCCGCCTGTCACCCCAGCAGAAGCAGGCCGGGACGGTGGGGCGACTAGCGCCCCTCCCCCAAACCGGGGCAAGACGGGGACACCGTGGTTCCAAACCCGAGGGGGCCATCTCGAAACCGGAGATGGCCCAGGGTCAGTCGAGGTGGGGTGCTTGGATGGGGACCTCCACGCGGTGCACCCTGGGGAACGGAGACAGCAGCGCCTCTCTCCTAGGGCGAGAGAGACGCTGCCGCCTACGGCCAACTCCGACCGAGGCGAGGACGGCCCTGTTGAGGGCTGTTCGGAAGCTTTCCACCTGTCCCTCTGATTAGCAGATGGCACAGTGGAGAGTAAGTAAGGGGGCCATCTCGAAACCGGAGATGGCCCAGGGTCAGTCGGGGAGCGAGGGATATGCTCTATGGGTAACCTTACACCCCGGCGCGGCGTCTGTAGACCCGAGACGGCGTGCGGTTTTAGTCGGTTCAAGCCCGACATAACCGCCCCCGCTGCCCGGCGGGGGGGTATCCGAAGGGATTTCCGCAAAAAAAAAAAGGCGCCGCCATATTGATCTTGGCTGCTATGACGAGCGCCTTTCACTTTATCCCTACTCCGCGGCCGACCGTCACGCGACATGCAAGACACAGACGAAAAAGTTTGAGACGATGTAATAAAAGTTTCACTTTAAAAATAAATAAAAATCTTCCTATTTGTCGTAATTTTTGTAATGTACTTCGTGAGTGGACTGAGCACGTTTCGTTCCGGCCGCGCGCCCAGGTTCGCAGAAGGAGAAGTACAAGCAGGGCTCGTTCGCGGTGCGCGAGGGTGCGACCGTGAACCTGGACGTGACGTCGCCGGGCGCCACGCTGGCGCTGGGCCTCATGTTCCTGCGCTCGGGCAGCGCGGCGCTGGCGGCGTGGCTGGAGCCGCCGCGCACGGCCTACCAACTGGACTTCGTGCGCCCCGACCTGCTCATGCTGCGCGTCATCGCCAGAGGTACCGGAGCCCCGGGGCACCGCTCACTGAAGGAGCAGCGGTCGGAATTCGTCACTCAAAATAGTTGCTACAAAGTTTGTGCAGCTTTGCCTTTGAATGACAGTGAACTTTAACTCACGCAAATAAGATTTAAAATCGTTTGTGATATTTTGCTTCAAGAAGCCGCTCCTCTTTCAGTGGGAATTGATCCTAAAGTACAAGTGATCATTTGTAGTTATAAAGTTATAAAGTTTTGTGTATAAATAGGGCCCGAGGAACGCAAACGATCTACGTGCAAAAGAGGTCCGTACCCGGACATGACCTGGACCATGGACCCGTAGTATGACAATGAGTTCCCTACCTGAAGCGAGCGATGTTAAAAGCTAGCACCAAGCCTTATTTTGATGCGAAATCTTTGCATGACCGTAGAATTTCCTCTGTTTTACAGGCCTGGTGCTGTGGGACGATATCGAGCCGACAGAGGAGTGGGTGGAGAGTCAAGTACCTGAAACTATAAAGCCGTACTGTTTCGTGAAACCCACGGAGGATAGCATTGATTACGAAGCTATGAAGTAAGTTACTGGTCAAGTCAACCACGTACGCTCCAAGTCTGTTTAATAGACAAATGGTTCATTATAATTGGGTGCTTGTAAACTGATTGCAAAGGATCTTAACACCGCAATCTAAAACTGATCTATGAATATACAACGCCATCTATGGTCAATTTACGGTACCAATTTTTTCATTTTTTCGTTTCGCTATTACTCGTATTGTTGGAATTGGATATGCACGCCCCCTTGAAAAATTCACCCTGTATCCCCCCCCCCCCCCGCAGCCAGGCCTACTGCAACATAATCGCGGGCGCGTGCTTCGCCATGGGGCTGCGCTTCGCCGGGTCGGGCGACACGGACGCGCGCGACACGGCGCTGCACTTCACCCGGCTGTTCGTCACCGTGGCCGGCAAGAGCGTCGCTGAGCTGGCCGGCCGGACTACGCTGGAGGCGTGCATGTGTGTCTGCTTGCTGTCAGCTGGCATGGTGAGTACCGATGTTTCTAAGATTAAGGAGCATTTTCTACGAAATATTTTGTGAAATTTCGAAACTATTAATTGCTTTCTGGGTAATAAATTGTCTGAATTTCCAAAAGATTGTTTTTGTAAACGTTCAAATTAAAAGCATCTCAATAAGTTTCGTTTTCGGCTATTTCTTCTTATATGAGCCAGGCCCTGTAGACGAAGTGATATTCTATTAGTGGAATCACTTCAAAGCGAATCGTTTTCTATTTCTATTTTCGTTTTCATTGAATCAGGTGAGACAGCGGTGAGTGATTATAACAATAATATTATAAATTATTTATTACGTGTAATCTAAAATAAGTAAGTAAGTCTCTAAAATGTTTTTAAATTTTTGCAATTACTTTAATGATTATGTTAGTCTCATACATTGCTAAACTTTTCCATTGCCGTTATCGCTATTAGAATGTGACTTTGTCTAGACGCGCAGTGTTTTTTTTCGTAAAAATTAATTAAGTAATCTGCGATTTAATTAAAATTTGAAGCGGTTAGTTTACTAAATTTTCCTATAAATATAAATCGGAAAATGTCAACATCTAGGACGGGACTTGAATCAGCATCTAATTCCTTTTCTGGAGGTAAAGGTTATAACCGCTGAACGTGTCAGACAGTCTACAAACTTATAACCGCTGAACCTGTCAGACGGTCTACAAATCTATAACCGCTGAACCTGTCAGACGATCTACTCACCAGCTACCTCAGTCGTAGGGTGCATGAGCTCCATAATCCCAGGGCGCCTTTTCATCAGAGGTCAGAGAATAGAATAGTGCCGTGGGTGTACGAGGAACTTTCGGGTGTCACTTCAAAGAAAACTCTCTTACACACAGTTATACATACATATATTTACTCCAGATACAAAATACACAAGTCACAAAAAGTTCAGAAATACATAAGTAGGTTACAAGTTGACTGAGAATTACATAAAGGTCTTGCCGGTCTCTCCACTTATGCGTAGGGCCTTCCTAGCCAACCCAAGGTGGTTGGGAAACTCCTCTACGCCCAAGTAAGTACAAGATTAGTGAAATTTAGGGTACACACAAAATATTACAGATAAATTTTATACGTAACCAGAGCCTTGGTTTTCTGCCAGCACGGGGCCAAGCATCGTCCCGCGAGTCCTCCATTGTCTACCGAGATGTAGACGAGAAGAGCCCTCGGTATAGCGATACTGACACTCGGGATTGCATTTCCGCTCAATCACGTTCGCAAGTTGCGATTCCAAGACCCGAATCTGGGACCCTGAGACCAAAATGAGTATAAAGTATTGACTCTAATGCAGAAGAAACTTAGAAGCAAATATAGTGCAGAAACTTACCAACGATGTGGGAATATCACTGAATCTAATTAGTATAGGTTATGAACTTATAGAAATTGACAAAATAGTCTATACACAAAATAACCGTTATAGGTTCTCAACGAAGAATTCTCAAGTGACGGCCCGCCAGCTGACCTGGCCTTATATACCTTCTAGCTAAGAACTTTCTCGAAAAGACCAAATTCCAGCGTTTTTTTCACGAGCAGTCTCACTGAAAACACAAAGTCACTCCGACAATGCGGCACAATCAGGTGTCAACTTGTCGCTGTGAACACAAGGCAGATTAAGTATCTACTTAATTTATACGTATTTTACTAGACAAACCATAGCTTATGAAGATGAAAACCATAGAGGGACTGAGTTAATAAATTAGGGAAAAGCCTGGAACTTAACGTTTGACTACAAATCATAATTATTCTTCCCAAAGGACAGAATACAGGGACACATTAATTGAAAATGAAATTTTATTGCATCCATTACACCAACGCCATCTCGTGGTATTACTGTGAACCACAACACCACTAGGGGATTCCGATCGAACGCTGCTACACTCCGGGAGAACTCCCTGCATAGATGTCGCTACCGGATCTCCTTATTTTAATATCTATTTCAGAAAATAAATTGTTACAAGGTCTCTTGGAGTCATCACCTTGATAATCGAGCTATTTAAGCGCGGCCTGGACATTCTAAATCTCCTTTCGTTTCCCCTAGAAAGGTTGCGGGTTCAAGTCCCGCCCTGGTAATTGACTTTTTCTGATAAAAATTGTGTGGCAGTATATAAATGACGTTGCAGGTGATGGCGGGGCGCGGCGACCTGCAGGTGCTGCGCGCCAGCCGCCGCCTGCGCGCGCGCACGCCCGCGCACGCGCCGCGCGCGCACGCGCCCGCGCTCACGCACGGCGGACAGGTGCGCGCCACACGCCACACGCCACACGCGACACACGACACACGACTCGCGACACACGCCACACGCCACATGGGACACACGACACACGACTCGCGACACACGCCACACGCCACACGGGACACGCGACACACGCCACAGGACACGTGACACACGCCACACGGGACACACGACACGCGACACACGACTCGCGACACACGCCACACGACACGCGACACACACCACACGGGACACGCCACACGACACGCGACACGCGACACACGCCACACGACTCACGACTCGCGACACACGCCACACGGCACGCGACAGACGCCACACGGGACACGCGACATGCGACACACGCCACACGGGACACACGACACGCGACACACGTCTCGCGACACACGACACTCGACACACGCCACACGCCACACGCCACACGGGACACACGACACGCGACACACGTCACACGACACACGCCACACGACACGCGAAATACGCCACACGGGACACACGACACGCGACACACGCCACACGGGACATACGACACGCGACACGCGACACACGACACGCGACACACGCCACACGACACGCGACACACGCCACACGCTACAAGGGACACACGACACGCCACACGACACACGCCACACGACACGCGACACACGCCACACGTCACACGCGCACGCGACACACGCTCGCTATCACTGACTCAATGTCATTTATACTTTTTTACAATTGCAAATAACTTGCGGCAGTACGCAAAAAAAAACTTGGGTTATGTTAAACTAGCTGACCCGGCAAACTGCTGTCCGCCTTAGAATCAAGTTATATCGGTTACCTTATCAGATCATTCATTTCATGAATATCCTTGCACCCCAGACAGGGATGCACGCAAAATAAAACCACAAAACGAACAATATAAGCGGAGATAAATCAAAAAAATCAAATATCCCATATCCCAAAAATCAAATAGACCTTACGATCGAGAGGTCCCGGTTTCGAATCCTGGCCATTACAGTACCGACGTGAACCCACTCCTAATACAAGCAATTTAGCTTAGCTGGAGGGGTTAGGGGGAATATTACTAATATTATTTCGGTTGCTAATATTCTTTTTAATAAAAAAAAAAACTTTAGTACCAAAAAACAATGATTTATATGTAGAAGGAAAATTACAATTAGAAATACAAATATAAAATAACACTATACAAGAAGAAGTGAAACTATTTGGAGCGCAGCTACACAACGCATTGAAAGTGCAATGCCGCAACGTCCCCCTACGTACCCTATAGTATGTCACGTGACGCGTTACAACGCGCCGGACTTGTGACAGCGTACCGCCACCGCAGTGCCCAAAGACAGATCCAAAAACGTCATGTGCTCTTTGTGTGCATGTTTTTTTTTTAAATTATAATAAGGCTTTGGCGCAAGGCCTTCAGGTTAATCATAAACATAGAAACACTTAGTCTTGAACTAGTAAAGTAGTAGGAGCTTTACTAAATGCTTCTTTGGAGTTTTGGAAACAACACGGAAAATCACAATTCACGGTAAATATATGCCACTTTCCTACACTTGTGCATGTTGTCGAAGACGTTATGTCTAAAAACCCACTATTTTTACACATAAAAACTCGAAATTACAGAAATTTTAGAAAATGAAACACTGCTTCGATGCGTCTTTTCCCGTGTTGGCGCCAAAACTCTCCTTGTGTGCATGTTGATTTGACGGTGGCGTTCAGTTGAAATAATCTAAGAAGTGTATTTCGACATCTGTCGTTTAGTGTTGGGTGTCTACAAATCGATTGTGAGAATAATCGAATGCAGCAGATTTGCCTGCGTCAAACCCCATCGGCGCCTTAAAGAGCCGGCGGGTACGCGCCGCTTCCAACCTTATTTTCATAAAATTAACGTATGAAATTGCGTGTGTATCGTATACGAATGGATTTGGAATGAGTTGAGCTATATTCTAAGCCACTAAGCTAAGAACACTCGTGGTTTATTACGTTACTTATAATTTGTCATATGAACCGATTAATCTTTACCACCGTAACGTACTTAATACGTACGTAAACATAATACGTTTTAGGACGTCTCGCAGAAATAAAGAATCCCAGCCAGATTTTAAATTAATTGTAGCAATTTGAACTGAAATATGTTGCATTACATTTCATCAAGTTAATATCATACAATATTATTCATTTAAATAGTAGTTTATGCAACTGTCATATAGTGTTTTAATACCTAAGTTATATGCAGTTTCATACACTACTCTATCTTCACTCATAGGAAAAATTGAAATTAAACAAAGTAGGTAGGTTACAAGGAAGTAATTTAGCGTGCGCCATTTTTTTCACAGTTCGAACTGCGCATGCGTGCGCCTTTTTTACATATTCCGCCTAAAACCATAGGCTAGTTTAATTAATAAAAAAAGATAGAGGTACTGTAATGAGTTTTATGATACAGTTGGCGGTACTATAATAAGTTTTATTTTTAATTTTATGTATATGCGTTTATAAAGTGCGTATGTATAGAATCGTCTTTGAATTCATAATTCAAATTTTTCGATTTGAGTGTAGATAAAATTGTTTAACTAATAACTTCTAATTCTGGAATTACTTTATTTTCGTTCGAATCGTGCAAGGTTTACTTTCTTTGTCTATCGTCTGTCAAACCCATGTAGCAAAATACACTTTTTTTTGATTATTTTGACTATATTAATAGTAACAATAAAACGTTTCTTTCGCTACATACTCGTTAAGTCTGTTAACGAGTATGTAGCGAAAGAAACGTGTGAAGTGACCCTACACACTAAATCAGACCTCCCTCTTAACCTTTTTGTGATATTACCTCTAGATGGCGGTGCATTGTACAATCGGGCTGCTGTTCCTGGGCGGAGGGCGGGCGACCCTGAGCACGTCCCCTACGGCCGTAGCGGCTCTCCTGGCTGCGTTCTTCCCAAAGTTCCCCACGCATAGTGAAGATAACAGGTAATGTTTACTGCTGGCTAGTGATGTATCGCATCGTTAAAAATGTTAAACAACGGATATCGATATTTGTTTATTGTCAAGATCCGTGGATACAGATAACTATTACTAATAATATTATAAACGTGCAAATTTGTGAGTTATATATGCATGTATCTTTATTGCTATTTCACGCAAAAACGGCTGAACTGATCTGGCTGAAATTTGGCACAGGGATAGATTATCGTCCGGAATCACACATAGGCTACTTTTATCCCGCGAATAGGTTCCCATGGGTTGCAGGAACGGGATTTGAATTCTACGCGGGCGGAGCCGCTGGCAACAGCTAGTAATATTATAAACGTGAAAGTATGTGAAGATGTATGAATGTTTGTTACTCTTTCACGCAAAAACGACTGAAAGGAACTGGCTGAAATTTGTTACCGGGATAGATTAGTCTGGAATAGTATATAGGCTACCTTTTATCCCTGGAATAGGTTCTCATGGGCAACGGGGATGGAAACAGATTCCACACAGCCCTAGCCGCGCGTAAAAGCTAGTCACTAATGTTGCCAATCGATAGTCGACTATCGCTAAACTATCGATAGTCTATCGATAGATGACGTCATTTCAATAGTATCGATATAATCGATAGTATCGACACTATCGATGGTGTGAGTCAGGGCAATACTATTTATATACAATAATAGTATCGATATTATCGATAGTATTAGCACCAATAGTATCAATACTATCGATAGTATCGATACTATTGAAGACGCATATTATTTAGGTGTAAACTACCGATAATATCAATAGTATCGATAGCCTACACTATCGATAGTTTAATAAACTGCGATAGTATTGGTTCCAATCAATCAGTTACATAGCAAGTAAATATCTCACATAAATACTAAGTATAGTAAAATAATGAATTATTATCTTATGGAGAATCCGAATACCATAATAAAATAACACAGGCCTGGGCAACAATTGCTATAATTGAAAAACGATAGTATCGACGTTTATTAAACTATCGATTGTGTAATACTATCGATAGTTTCATACTATTGATAGTATCTTTGTTTTATTACAGCAATACTATCGATAACATCGATAGTATCGATAGTATTACATAAAAAAAATTGATACTGTCGATACTATTGATAGTATTGTCGTGTAATTTTATATAAATATATATAAAAATGTTGCTTCCAAGCAATAGTATTAATTTATTTGTACTATCGATGGTATCGATAATATCGATGTTATCGATAGCACTATCGATATTGTTACTAGTTTTCGAGGTCACCTATCGATAGCGGAAGTATCGATATTTAGGCATCTCTACTAGTCACCAATATATTCTATATAGTTTCATTTACGTATTAAAATTGTATAAGTTAAAAAAGCCACAAAAATCTAACGGATAAGGACATCCAGCACACCACTACTGCAAACCAAAACATAACATATATATAACTTCACGCCTGCATCCCCGAAGGGGTAGGCAGAGGTGTATTACACACCCACGATTCGCCAATTATGTTTAAGCCCCAATGTAATAGGGGGCGAGCCTATTGCCATCTACTGGGGATCGAACTCGAGACCTCGTCTCGGCAGTCCGTATGTACGCCACTGGACTATCGCCGCTTTTTTTCGCTCACTTGAGAAACATATTGAACTTCAAAATTCTTTGCTTTGCAGATACCATCTCCAAGCGTTTAGACATCTCTACGTGTTAGCTGTCGAAGCGAGGTTAATACTGCCAAGAGATCTGAGCACCGAAAAGCTCTGCTACGCCCATATACAGGTAATTCGTAAGACACTTCAAACAGTATTGTAATAAACCTGATACATTGTATTTCAATTACATTTTTTAAGCAATTAGTATGCTTACTTTTACTATAGATTAAGATCGGAAAAAGAGAACATCTAGGACGGGACTTGAACCCGCGACCAGTCCCTCACAGGGGGAATAATCTGACCAACTGAGCCCACGGTGGCTCAGTTTGTCACATCCCAGATATTCGAAATTCTCCGATATATTATAAACGTCTTAAGGCGACGCTGGAGCCATCTACCGTAATTCTTGCGAACTACGGAAACAATGAATGACTTTACATTTAAAAAAAAACAAGGTTTAAAAATGATTGTAATGTCATTCATTCTTTTCATCTTCTCATTCATTCAGAATATCTGGGACGTGTCTGGGCTCAGTTGGTCAGATTATTCCCCCTGTAAAGTGACTAGTCGCGGGTTCAAGTCCCATCCTAGATGTTCTCTTTTTCCGATCTAAATCTACTGATATATTTTATTTATCATAAACAATTTATCTACTACGAACTTTGAGGCTGAGCCCACCTCACCTACAAGTGTGCATCTGCTGATGGCAGATGGCCTGCTGCAAGGTTCTGGCGCAGGTTTTCCTCTTGGGATGGTTTCTTTTTAGGGATTTTCTTTAGAAAAGCCTTATTGCTATCGAGTTGTCGTCGACGTCGTCGTCGACGTTTCCAATTTTCTGTCACGGTTTTGGGTATGAAGGAGATGAGCTATCGAGTTGCTGTTTTCGGTAATAGATTCGTGCTGGGGTGAATCATTGCAAGATAAAGAAAAAATCGCAAAAAAGAAAAAACGCAAAATCGAAAATCCCTTGTATTCGACTGAGCTCGTCTCAGGAATTCAACTTGTTTTAATACTAGCATCTTTTTTCAGAGACTTTCCTAGTCTAATGCCTTTCATATCGGTTCTCTCTTTGCTACTGCTCGTACTTTCATTCATTTCATACTTGTTCTTTCAATCATTCGTTTACGGGCGAGACACCCTCGTATGATTCTATTTATCTATTTTTTTTTTAACCACTCAGGTGGCAGGCAAGCTCACGGCCCACCTGATGGGAAGTGGTTACCGCGGCCTATGGACGTGTGCAACACCAGGGGCGTCACACTCGCGCTGCCGACCCTGTAAAAACCTTCTAATGCCCTTCTTGAAGGACCCCATATTGTAGTCGCTTGGGAAAACCACAGCAGGGAGATCATTCCACAGCCTGAGGGTGCGCGGAATGAAGTGCCTTTCATATCTAACTGTACGCACCGTTTCCGGTCGCAACGTGTGAGGATGAATTCCCTGTCTGTGGCGAGCGGTGCGATGATAGAATGTGGCCGTGGGTATCATATCAAACAATTCTTCTGAACACACCCCGTTATAAAGGCGGTAGAAAACGCACAGGGAGGCGAAATCTCTCCTAAGGTTAAGCGGTTCCACACTGCCTGTAAGTATGGGATCGTCGACGATCCTCAGCGCCCGTCTTTGCACCGAGTCGAACGGGTCAAGTTGGTATCTAGGTGCTCCGGCAAAAAGGTGACAGCAGTACTCCATCTGGGGCCGGACTTGCGACTTATAAAGAAGAAGTCTTTGCTCCGCAGTGAAGTACTGCTTCGCCCTGTTGAGCACTCCAAGTTTCATAGATGCCAACTTGACTTTGTCTTCCAGGTAACTACGGTACTGGACCTCGCTGGAGATTTTGACACCGAGGATCCCGATACTAAATTATTCTAAATTATAATATTTCTAGTTAACTTGGGGTATACTTATTGTAGTCTACATTATTCCTATTATATATTTGTTTTTGTTTATATAACATTTCTCTCCCATTCTTATATATCTATGGATTGCAGTTTGGCACTTGGTTGAGGAAAGTCGTGTCTACAGATATAATAATAACAAATAAAATTATTAGCTGAATCGTGACCTTGTTTCTACCACTGAAAACTGTGTCAAATGCGAAGTGTACAAAAGTGTAAAGTGAATTAGTGATAATGATCTGTAATTAGAGTAGACATTATCCCAGTACAATGGAAGGCAGTCCCTTCAATAGGGGTAATAGGACCACCCGCACGCCCCCTCCGACGCCCGCACCTGCTCCTCGCCCAAATGTTCATGAAATGGAGGTCGTCTCAACCCCCGAGATACAGAACTGGATGACATCTATTGAGCAGTGCCTTAATGAGGTATGTACCATCGCTTCAGAGGGTAAGCTGAACTCTGAGCAGAAGTTACGTGTTAGCACATTGTGCCGTAGAGTGGGAAGTGGCACCTCTCAAATGGCAGTTCAATATCAGTCCCTTAAAATGAAAGCGATCCAAGCTAGCACAACTGTGCAGGCGCTGCAGGAACAGTTTGATCTATCTCGCAATCTACATGACCTAAAACAGACCATTGAAGAATCTTCCAAGCATGCATCTGGAACATCATTCGCCGATATGGTAAAAAAGGGTACCAACAACTACTTACCAAAAGCGAGCTTCAGTTCGGTGGCGATTTATCCCAATGATAAAACCAAGACAAGTGAGGATACCAAGTCGCTGGTCCAAAAAATTATATGCCCTGAGCAAATGAAATTGCAGGTAAGAGGGCTGCGCAAAACAAAGAATGGTGGCATTATCATCAGCACAGACACAAAGGGAGACATCGAAAAATTGAAGAGATCAGCCCAGCTAACAAATTCAGGCCTTACTATTGATGACCAGCATAAAAGAAAGCCGAGAGTAATAGTGATCGGGGTGCCAACTGTTATGCAAGAAAAGGAAGTATTTACCTGCTTGTACCACCAGAATCTAGGAGATAAGCTGCAGGATTATAGCCTTGAAACTTTCCTATCTTCAATCAGGCTAAGCCATAGGTCGGGTAAGAAGGAAGCAGAGACCTGCAACTACGTGATTGAAGTGCCTGCAAACATCCGCAAAGTCCTGATCACACAAGAAAGGGTATTTGTGAACTGGTCATCTTGTCCCGTTAGAGATTTTACGCTGGTTACACGATGCTATAAGTGCCAACAGTACGGGCATGCTGCAAAAACATTCAGGGAGGCGTCATACACCTGTGGACAGTGCGGAGAGTTGGGACACTCGGTGAAAGACTGCACAAAAAGGACGGAGGAAGCAAAATGCGCTACTTGCTCACGCTTCAAAAAGCCGAGCAATCATGCCACAGGCGCGACTGACTGCCCAGCAAAACTAATGGCTGAAAGAAGGTATATCAACTCAATTGATTATGAAGGCGCCTAAGAGCGCCGGTTACGTAGCTATTAACTGACCTTTCTTTGTTTCGTATAGTTTTAGTTAATTTTAGTTTTATAATCTATAACAATGATTCAGAATATATTAAATGACCTAGATAACTTCTCGGTATCAGAGTCTAGGACGTGTGAGGCAGAAGAGTGCAAACAATATCTAACCTCGTACAGTAACCCATTAACCATTATCACACAAAACATACGTAGTATCTATAAGAATTTTGATAATTTTCTAACATTACAACATAGAATAAATATGAATCCTGATGTCATTGTATTAACGGAATGTAGGCTTGCTTTACCATATGACATACCACTAATACCAGGATATAATATGTACAGAAGTAATACAACATACAACCAGAACGATGGGGTAGTAGTTTATACAAAAAGTAGTATTAATGCAGTTATCGAGGAACCAAACATGCAAGAATGTAACAGGTTATTAATAAGAATAGGGTCAGAAATAGCGATACTAGCAATATATAGACCCCCCTGCTTTACAGATAAGTATAGGTTTATTGAATCATTAAATGACAACTTGACAAACCTAGCTCCCTACAAATGCGTAGCATTAATCGGAGACATTAATATAAATATCCTGCAAGGACAACAAGACGTAAAGGAGGATGCCTTACATTACCTCAACTTCTGCTCATTTCATGGCTTATTGCCTACTCACTCTTTTATCACGCGTCAAGCAAGTGGGTCTTGCCTTGACCACATCATGCTAAAATCGCACTATCCTTCACATGCACTTGTCATCAATTCTACTATAACCGATCATAATGCTGCCCTACTAACCCTGAGTTGCAAATTACCTAAGGTAGATAAAATTCGCATAGTATCTAAAATAAATATGAATAAACTCGAAGGCGATTTATGCGACATCGACTTTGACCCAGTTTACTATTCTGATGATCCGCAATTTTGTATGCAATACCTAATTGACAATGTAAAAAATGCAATACAGAAAAACACCAGTGTAACACGATTGTATAATAAAAAAATTAGCTTGAAACCTTGGATCACACCAGGTCTCATCCGATGTATGAAACACAGGGATCAACTCCACTTGAAATGTAGACGTGACCCTGATAATGTAACGTTACAGATAACATACAAAAGATATAGAAATTTTTGCAATGATCTGTTACGTAAAGTTAAAATAAGCCATGACAAATTAGAACTGGAAAAGGCAGGTTGAATAGTAAATTGATATGGCAACATATTAAGAATATAACATATACCACGAAGCAAAATGAATCGCCCTCAAGTTTATTGTGCGCCCATTCGTCACAGGTAACATCAGCTAACATAGTGGATAATTTCTTTTTAAATGTTGGTAAGCGTCTTGCGCAGCAAACTCAAGCACGCATACAGTTCCCCACAAGCCCTCCTTTCCCTAGTAGAACTACGTTATCATCTTTTGTGCTATATTAGACACCGACGAAGAGGAGGTTGAAAGGCTAATCATGAATTTAAAAGATGATTGTGCTATTGGTTGGGACCGCATATCAAATAAAATCATTAAAAAATTCAGGCATATACTAGTGCAACCATTAACTAATATCTTCCAGAAATGTCTATCGACAGGTGTTTTCCCTAAGTGCCTTAAAAAAGCTATGAAAATCCCTGTGTATAAGTCTGGAAAGAAAGATCAGGTAACAAATTACAGGCCTATTTCCTTACTTCCTGCAATATCAAAAATACTAGAAAAAATTATAAATAATAGATTGATAAAATATTTGGAGGATAACTCACTTTTATCAAATACCCAGTATGGTTTTAGAGCTAATAGGTCAACGGCTGACGCTGTACATCATCTGACTGATTATATAGCACAAGAGCTTGATAAGGGTAATCACACAATAGGAATCTTCCTGGACCTTGCCAAAGCTTATGATACGGTCTATATTCCTAAGCTGTTAAGTAAGCTTGACAATATAGGAATAAGAGGAATGCAGCTGGATCTACTCAAAAGCTATTTAGAAGAGCGTACTCAATGTGTGAAGATCGGTAGTGTTATCAGTGAGGACCTTGAGAATACCTCATTTGGCATTCCCCAAGGTAGCATATTAGGAAGCACACTGTTCTTAATTTATATAAACGAACTGTGTAATATAAGTCTAGAACACGGAATGATCATATCATACGCGGACGACACTGCCCTCCTTTTTTCTGCTGGGTCAGAACTAGAGGCGTATGGGCGTGCACAGCGTGGATTTAACATCGTAAACAAATGGCTTCAGTACAATTTACTAACACTAAATGCAGATAAATCTAAATATATTACATTCTCGATGCGCAAAAGATCGACTACGACCCGAAATGGCCCACTGCAAGCTCACTATTGTCAAGACCCTAATTACAGAGAAAGCAACTGTAACTGCCCAGATATAAAAATAACAGACAAAATAAAATACCTGGGTATTATAATAGATGAGAATCTTTCGTTTAAACAGCATAGTGAGGCACTAACTAAGCGACTTCGCAAGTTGATATTTGTGTTCAAAAAAATAAGATATATTACTGATCCAAAATTAATTAAACAAGTCTACTATGCCCTTTGTCAGTCAATACTAACATACTGCATAACATCATGGGGAGGAGGGAGTAAAACATTGTTGTTGCCCATCGAGAGAGCTCAGAGAGCGATCCTCAAGGTAGCAACGTTCCGCTCTTTCCTATTTCCCACCAGCCTCCTATATAAATCCTGTGAAGTACTAACAGTCCGCCAGCTATTTATATTGAGCACAGTACTAAAACAGCATGCAGCACTTCCCTACAGCACTGAAGTCATTAATAAAAGACGGAAAGATATTGTATGCACTGAAAGAATTGCGATTAAACACGAATATACAGGCAAATTTTATTTATTCTTGGGACCGCTTCTGTATAATAGGATAAATGCTGTAAAAAACATTTATTCTCTTAACTATATCCATTGTAAGCAAGCTGTGAAGAAGGCCCTCCAAAATTTGTCCTACGATCAGACAGAGGAGTTAATTAATGTTTTAAAGTAAGTAGTGTTAAGTAGTATAAGCACAGAATAAATAGTAGTACAAGTAGTATAAGCGAGACATTGATTTCGCATTGCTCCGCTTTGCAGCGTATTATTCTTCGTAAATTGTCATATCTGTAATATAAACTTGATTATTTTAAAATTACTATAAACGCACTTGACGCCTGAAGCACAGGACTACCTAGTTCAGGCGCACAGAACGTAATATATTTAAATACCTATATAAGACACCTAAGTATACACTCATAAATAAGTATATAGTTTATAGATATATATATAAACATATATCTAAGGCATGCACATGCGCAAATTATAATTTAATAATGCATGATAGATTAAGGAACTATGTAAATTTTATTGTACAATGTTTACTGGAATAAATTATTATTATTATTGAAAAAAAAAAAAAAAAAAAAAATGGGGAGTGGGTTCTTACTTCTAATATACATTATTTTTTTATATTTAACGGCCAATGTGGCGTGGCGGTAGTGCATTCGACTGCTACTTCAGGGGGCGCGGGTTCAATTCCCGCTCAGTGCAAATATTTGTATGCATGAATATGTCTATTTGCATTGTTCTGAATGTTTCTATGTATAACATGTATGTATTTACAAAAAAAAAAGAATATAGGTATGTTTACCGCATTCTAGAACCCATAACACAAGCTAGTTAAAATAAGCTTAATTTGGGTCTAGAAAGCGTTGTGTAGAATGTCGTAGAATATTTATTAAAAAAAAATGATTTTATTTCTGGGGGTGGGGTTTGTTTTTTATACTAACATCTTTGACATGATCAAAGCCTACTCTCCAAAGTTTGGAGTGGGGGGTTTGACGTCAGTCGCTCCCATAAAAATCAAATAAGCCAGACCAAAATGAGAAGAGGCAGGGAGCTTAAAATGAGTTTAGGGGGGTAGTATAGGTTTTCCATTAAACAGTAAACGATCTCATTACGTGTAATGTGCTTCTAATGGGAATAAACGTAAGTAGATGCATGCAATGTGTAACGGAGCCTGCAATTTTCTGTCACTAGTCTCATAGGCGTTCTCGATTACTGAGTCAGATTAATGTTATCTCGATACTGCATTTTCAGCGGCGATAGCCCAGTGGAAGCGGCGATAGCCCAGTGGCGTACGTAACGGACTGCTGAGACGAGATCTCGAGTTCGATCCCCAGTCGCCCCGGGCACACACCTCTGACTTTTCGTAGTTATGTGTGCATTAATAAATGTTAATTATCGCTCGCTTAACAATGTGCCCGGTAGATGGCAATAGGCTCGCCCCTATTACCTTAGGACCTTAACATAACTGACGAATCGTGGGTGTGTAATACATCTCTGCCTACGCTTTCGGGGATACAGGCGTGAAGTTTCGTTATGTTATGTTATGCATTTTCAAACGCATCTTTATTGTTGTTCATACAGGTGATAGACTTACAAGGCGTAGTAAAAGAAATGAAAGCACCCTGTATAATTCCTGAACTCAACACGCTGAAAGAAGTAAAGATCAACGACCCTCGGTACTGGCCTATCACCTTTCAACGGGATCGCAACTGGGACCAGTTGAAGTAAGTATATTGGCCTGACATGGCGACTGGTAGGACAGCTCACAGAGCATATGCAGACAGGTGTTGTGATTACATTTCCCTATGAAAGAACACGTGACATTTTTTTTTAATGAACGATAGACTCACCTGGTTGTAAGTGACGATGTGGTCTACGATGGATCACGTTTGCTTAGAAGGAACCTATTCACTCGAGACTTGAAGATTCCGAGGTTATAGCTTTCCGGAAACACAGACTCAGGCAGGCAATTCCACTCCTTAGCTGTACGCATAATAAATGTGTCGCCGAAACGTTTCGTGCGTATGAGTGGAATATCCACCATGTAGCGGTGTCGTGTCGCTGTGCGTCTGGTCGTTCGTTGATGGAAAGGATTTGGAGGTATCAAGTTATGCAATTCCAGCGCAAACTCTACGAAATGCATCCGGTAAAAAACCGATAGGCCTGCAACTTTGCGTCGATGTTCAAGGCTCTGAAGCCTTTTCTCGACAAGTGCATCGTTGTTCTCGTCTCTCTATTGTCTCCAGCGCTTCTAGGTGGTATTTAGCTGAGCCATCACACAGATACGAGCAGTACTCCATACAGGATCGAACCTGCGTTTGGTATAAGTTGAGCAACTGTTCCGGTGTGAAGTACTGTCGCACCTTCGACAGAATACCCAGCTTTTTACGCGCCTTTGCGTGGGTGAGGGTTAATGAAGGACTTTTATTTACCCAGTTCTTTGTGTTACATCTAGCGGGCAATAGCATGAACAAACACACAAAGTATTGTTATCGATCATTGATTAAATTTATATTTTTTATTATATAAGGCCGAGAGTCATAGTGCACAGTTGTTTAGGCGGCCTCCTCTCTGTTTATGCCCTGTGGGACAGCCCCACAGCAAAAGTCACCTGCCAATCTCGTCGTAACTATAGTTTTATACTTAAATGATCTCAAATGTTTAAAATATATTTGGGTTAGATCAGGTGGAGAAATAAAGCATCAGCGTATGGAAGGTAGAAAGTGTATATATTGAGTCATCCAAAGCGTATAATTTCCACACAGCAAACACCAATTTAAATAATATAGCAACAGAAATTATTACAAATATAGCAAGCAGAATAAGGCTGCTGATGACAGTACGTTAGCGCGGCGAGATAGTCTACAATTACAAAGCGTGAAGCCTAGGTTGAGACTGGCGGCAGTGGGCCCGTCGCGGTCCCGCCGGCGTCGGCGCAGCTAAAGCCGGCCACACACGTTGCGGTATACTTGTACAAGTCCGCGTTTTTTCGATGTGCCCACAGACGCTCAAGTATACATGTGCAAGTGTCATTTTTGTCACAGCGAGCGTCCAGGCATGTCGTGCTGCGATGGATGACGCTTTGGCAGTAGTTGGCATTATTTATGCTACAATTTTTTTTTAAATATGAGAAAAAAACGAACTGTGTTTACTAAAGAGTGGTTGAACAAACGAGAACAGTATTCCCACATCAGTTTGTTAAAGGAATTAAAATTGACCATGGTACATATTCCGATTTATACGATATTCCGACTCTTTTTTCTCCATCCAATGGTTGCCTGTAAGAGTGCCCACAGTGCGATAAGGCCGGCAATTGTATATACTATAATGTAATATTTGTATTTCTTTGTATCTTATTCTTGGTGTACAATAAAGAGATACTACTTAGATAAAATATAACTAGTGTTTGGTGGCCGTCTTTTTTTTTTATATTTAGGACACGTCAATTTGACTTCACCTCGCCTGATGGTACGCTGAAAGTAAAGTCTCAGGAAAGAGGGTCACCATTACATACACGTACCATGTTAACAATGGTGGCACTCAGCTTGACGGCCTCATCAGAAGAGGATTGTGGTCGCAGCACCGCGTGACACCCACCGGTCCCACTAGTGCTGCGACCACAACCCCCCTGCCCGGCTATGCACTTGCTGACCCCTGAACGCAATCAAACCGAAATTGGATTACTATGGAGGGTTTTTTGCAATCGTGCACGGTTGTACCTTTTTTTTTTTTTTTTTCGTGCGGAATTCCCTTCGGATACCCCGCCGCCGGCCAGGCACGGTGCTACCTACCCGGTCGAATTTTGTGACAAAGGACAATGCCCATGTCAGTATGGAAATCGGTTGCACACTTTATTTTGCTATGCCACATAAGTATAAACTGCATTATAAAGCCTGCATTAAGTATTATCTGAAATATAAACGCATATTGTAATAGAACTTGGGGTTATTGAGAAATTAAATGATTACAACAAGAAAACCAACAAAATAAGAAAATATTGTGATATTGATTGTTGAACTGACGTTTGAGTTTATGACAGGGATATCATGTATAAATTAAGAGAAAACTACAACTGAAGCACACATTATTTTACAACTTTAACTGATTATCACTAATAAATTACGAATCCATACACGAAATATTAAGATTTCATAACTGCAATATATTTGAATGTCACATTGCGAATTATTATCACGTATTATTATTTAACAATTTTATTTCAAAAAGATTGGTATATTTGCATTCTACCACCAAAGGTTTATTTTATATAATGGTAACAATTAAATTAAAATGGAAACGATTATTCATTCAAGTTTTATGTCTTTATAATTTAAATTAAAACCCCAAGTTCTATAGAAGCGATTTAGTGTTGAAAAGTAATACTATAATCAATATTATTTTTTAACATTTGAAATATTGACGCGAACGTCTAAAAGCGCAACCAAGAATGGGCATTCTCCTTTGTGTCATCAAATTTCTACCATCAGTAATTCTGTTCAGTGGTTCTGTAGTGGTTACGTGAGTCCGCCACATATAGTTCATTATCTCTTAATTTTTTCAGACTTTTCCTGGAATACTCGTGGTGCATAGACATAAAGCAACGCGCCGGTTGTCTCTCCTACCTCGACGACCCACAAGGCTTCCTGACCATATTGGCCCAAACATTGACGCTCGACAAGGCCAACATCTGGTCCACCTCCGCCGACAACATCGAACTGTTCACCAACGACGACAAAATACGAAACTTCGTCAAACAATATTTGGTCAAAGATGTTACCACCAATGTTTGTGCTGACTGTTTGGTGGACTCTAAAAAGAGGAAAGGTTTCAAAGAAGTGGTTTTGAATAAACAGTGCTTGTGTAGGAAATATACGAAGGAAGAAAAAGAGCATTTACAAACGTTGGGTATGGTGACGTATGAGTGTGTTGCTAAAGATATTCTATGTGCTTTGCCGATTTGGACGACGTTTTTGAAGGTTAGTTTTTGTTTTAAATAATGTAGCTGTTATGTTTTTTTTTATAAATAATATTAGTAAAAAAAAAAAAAAAAAGAAATAATAAATATTTGGATTTGGCTCACGAGGTTGTCGACATGTGGAGTGTGGATTCGGCGATAATTGTTCCGATAGTTGTATCGGTTCACGGACTGATTGCCAAGAGCCTCGAACAACATCTCCAGAGACTCGCGTTAGGCAGTTGGGTCAAGGCCTTGATGCAGAAGGCAGTGCTCCTCGACACGGCACGTATTGTGAGGTGATTCCTCTGTCTGGAGCCCTAACCACCGGTAGCTTGGTCCCTGTACCCGATGCCGGTGGGCCACTATTTTTTATATTTTTAAATATATTTGTTTTATTTTTATATAGAATGTATTTAAAAATATAATTTATATGTATTTTAAATGTAATAAAGGGAATAATAATAATAATAATGCCCGAATAGTCCGGCGGTTCCTCGGCCAATCGTCCTAATCCCTCGGCCGACTGTTGCCCACCTCGCCGGGGTTATCTTGCCGCCTCTCCCAAACTAGGGGGGAGTCCGGGGGGGCGTGAAGTACTTTGATGAGAATAATAATAGTTTCTTTTTATATAGAATGTATTTAAAAATTTAATTTATATGTATTTAAAGTTTAATAAAGGAAATAATAATAATAAACGACATTCTACACAGCGCTTTCTAGACCCAAAGTAAGCATAGTTTAACTAGCTTGTGTTATGGGTTCTAAAATGCGGATAAACATACTTATATACTTTTTTTTTTGTAATTACATACATACATGTTTTGTGGTGTGTAACCACCAAGACCTCGAGCCCAAGTCCACCTGTAACTCGGCACTCCTGCTGAATGACGGATGAGGCGCAGGATTTCCTTTGGGGTTCAAGGGACAGTACAACTGAAGACTGCTGTCCGGGCAGTGGCTCCCTTAAAAACCTAGATTAACACTGTCCATGGATTAATCGTTCTCTATGATCTTTATCGATATTTTGATTTAATGTCTATTTAATGTTAAAATTTAAAAGCGGCGATAGCCCAGTGGCGTACGTAACGGACTGCCGAGACGAGGTCTCGAGTTCGATCCCCAGTCGCCCCGGGTACACACCTCTAACTTTTCGTAGTTATGTGTGTATTAAAAATGTTGATATCGCTCGCTTAGTAATGTGCCCGGTAGATGGCAATAGGCTCGCCCCCTATTACATTCGGACCTAAACATAACTGGCGAATTGTGGGTGTGTAATACACCTCTGCCTACCCCTTCGGGGATACAGGCGTGAAGTTATGTTATGTTATTTAATGTTTGGTTCCTGTTTAACATGACTAGTTGTGTCCCGTGGCATACTTCGCTCCGTGGCACCCATTTGTCCCAGAGATGTCCGTAATTCATTAGTTTTACAATAATGTATGGATATTTGCCCGATTTGTTGACATTTATGATTACTGCTCCGATCTCTTAGGTAGTAGCGTGATGGGGGCCATCTCGAAACCGGAGATGGCCCAGGGTCAGTCGGGGTGCGAGGGATATGCTCTATGGGCAACCTTACACCCCGGCGTCTGCAGACCCGAGACGGCGTGCGGTTTTAGTCGGTTCAAGCCCGAAATAACCGCCCCCGCTGGCCGGCGGGGGGGTATCCGAGGGGATTTCCGCACGAAAAAAAAAAATGGTAGTAGCGTGATGATATATAGCCTATATATAACCTTCCCCGATAAATGGGCTATTCAACACAAACTACGAACTAGTTGTTCCTGAGATTTGCGCGTTCAACCAAAAACACTCTTCGGCTTTATAATATTAGTATAATAAATATATAATTAAAGACCAAAATTATAATAAAAAATTAATTAATAAATTTAAAAAAATATATAATAAAAGACCTGATCCATGCATCCCCTTCCTTTCCTAAATCCCGCTTGTACATCCCACAACTTTTCATTAGTTTCATTCATCACTCTTTTCATCAAGATTTTTGCATACAGTCCCTATAATAGATATTGGTTAATTAATCAGATATTGGTTAATTAATCAGATATTGGTTAATCTCTGTGATAAGATAACAATACTATTATTAATCTCAATAACGGACTTGGTATTAGAATTAGATATAATTATGAAGATATGATAGTTAATCTATAGTATTATAAAATTGTAAACTAGTCGTGTCTGTACATTGAAGATTTTAAAAGAAAAATACTTTGGTTATGTCAAATGAATGATTCTGAACACAAAAATATTATATTTGGCATTCTTGTCAGCGTTCGCGATGGATGCAAAAACTATTGGACGGATTTTGATGCGGTTTTTTTCTATTCGAAAGTTCTTCGGCAATTTTTTTTTTTAATATATTTAGGACACGTCAATTTCACTTCACCTCGCCTGATGGTAAGCTGAAGGTAAAGTCTCAGGAAAGAGGGTCACCATTACATACACGTACCATGTTAACAATGGTGGCACTCAGCTTGACGGCCTCATCAGAAGAGGATTGTCGTCGCAGCACCGCGTGACACCCACCGGTCCCACTAGTGCTGCGACCACAATCCCCCTGCCCGGCTATGCACTCGCTGACCCCTGAACGCAATCAAACCGAAATTAGATTACTATGGAGGGTTTATCGCAATCGTGCACGGTGGTACCCACCCGGCCGAATTTTGTGACTAATTTGTGACATCAAATTTCTACCACCAGTAACATACGGCAAAATTTGCATTTTGCCGTATGTTTGATTGCAATTGGTTAAGTAGAACCGGAGATATGACGATAACCGACATCCGCGCGGGCGGAGCCGCGGGCGTCAGCTAGTTTTTACTATCATACTAGCTAATGCCTGCGGCAGCATTGCAACCAATTGCAATAGGACTGACGAAGGAACCGCATCAAAATCCATTCAGTAGTTTTTGCGTCCATCGTAAACAAAGAGACAAGTATTAAAAAAAATAATTATAATCGTTCATTTAACCTAATCCAAGTGTTGTTTTTTAGGGTTCCGTTGCCAAATGGCAAAAAACGGAACCCTTATAGATTCGTCATGTCAGTCTGTCTGTCCGTCCGTATGTCACAGCCACTTTTCTCCGAAACTATAAGTACTATGCTGTTGAAACTTGGTAAGTAGATGTATTCTGTGAACCGCATTAAGATTTTCACACAAAAATAGAAGAAAACATTAAATTTTGGGGGTTCCCCATACTTAGAACTTAAACTCAAAAAAAATATTTTCATCAAATCTATACGTGTGTGATATCTATGGATAGGTCTTCATAAATGATATTGAGGTTTCTAAAATATATTTTTTCTAAACTGAATAGTTTGGAAGAGAGACACTTCCAAAGTGGTAAAATGTGTGTCCCCCCCCCCCTGTAACTTCTAAAATAAGAGAATGATAAAACTAAAAAAATATATGATGTACATTACCATGTAAACTTCCACCGAAAATTGGTTTGAACGAGATCTAGTAAGTAGTTTTTTTATAAGACGTCATAAATCGTAAAACGAAATTTACCTTTCATTCAATCAACTCAAATATAAAATTTTAAAAAAGCATTATTATGTTACTTGCTGCTACGGAACCCTTCATAGGCGAGTCCGACTCGCACTTGGCTGCTTTTTTAATATCTCCAATATACAGACACAACTAATTTACAATTTTATAATAGTATAGATTTATTCTCTTGACTGCAGTTCACCTTACAAGCAATCGTACACTTTTCATGGGATCAAACGACACCAAACAGTTCAGTACTTTCTTAACTTGATGCATGTAGTAGCACCGCAATAAATGAATACATTTTTTTTAACACATAACGTAACATAACTTCACGCCTGTATTCCCGAAGGGGTAGGTAGAGGTGTATTACACACCCACGATTCGCCAGTTATGTTAAGGTCCCAATGTAATAAGGGGCGAGCCTATTGCCATCTACCGGGCACATTATTAAGCGTGCGATAATTAACATTTATTAATGCACACATAAGTACGAAAAGTCAGAGGTTTGTGTCCAGGGCGACTTGGGATCGAACTTGAGACCTCGTCTCAGCAGTCCGTTACGTATGCCACTGGACTATAGCCGCATTTTTTTTTACAGATAATAAAAACAATGAAACCAGAACCTTCTTCATACAATATGTGGCAAATCAAATTGCTTTTATCACAAATCGATTATTACAACAAAAAAATCATGGACGAAATGAAAATCGACGGCCAAGAGTCCCAGAACGAGCCTCTAATATCTAGCGAGTTCACTTTGGCGATCAAACAAAAGGTGTGCAATATATTTGACTCTTGGGAACCGAGACTTATACCTTACACTAGAAAGTACCTTGGCTTGCCGAGCAGTAGGAGAATCAGTACTTGTGACGATGATGTTAAGAAGATCTTGGCCGGGTTTTTGGTGTATCACGATTTGCCGAAAGATGCATTGAAGGAGTCAGCAGGTAAGAATTATAAATTAATAAAATTTCGAAGCAATTAGCATGCATTTTCAGGAACAGTTATCATAGTTATTGCTTTAAAATTTCATTTATTCGAATTCAACGTAAAAAAGTACATTTATGAAAGTCAAAGTAACATTTATGAACGTAAAAGTAACTTCTATGATCCTCAAAAGAAAAATTTACGAATAAACAGTAACACTTATGAACGTCAAATTACCAACATGTTTACTTTATTTAATAACAGGTGACGGCGAACTTCAAGTACTTCTGAACTTGGATAGTCACCTATCCGCGGAGGCTCAAAGTGCGGTGTGGCAGTTGTACAGATGATCGCAGCTCTTAGAGTGCGGGTACATGACGCGCTCGCGCTGCTCCGGCGACTGTGTGCATGACTGGTGTTAGTGTGGCCACGCCCGGTGTTAGTGTACGTAAGGCCTGTGTTAGTGCGTCCACACCCGGTGTTAGTGTATACAAGGCCGGTGTTAGCGTACGCAAGGCCTGTATCAGGGCTGCAAAGCAAGGTGCTGTGCGGACAACAATTGTTAGTGATATCAGGACTAGTATTTGTGTACATCTAGTACTATTGTATTTAATTACATGATGTTATTAATAATTATTTGATGATGACATCTGTAATTTTATTCTGATAAAATGTATTACTACACAGTAAAATTTAAGTGTTGTACTATGTAAACACCAAAAGCTACTATTATTTATTTTTTACTCATTAATAATAAATGTACTAAAATAAGTACAGTTCTCGGCTTTTGTTTTGGCACGTCGGGAAGAAGAGTTATTACCAACGCGACGTGCTAAATCAAAACTGGGTACAGTATAGGCGACCAAAGAGTTACCTGGACAGGCCCACTAACAAACGAACATGTAAACCTGCACAGCTATTTCTTTGGCCGTGTGTACATCTCAATGTTTGAATTGTAAGAATGTGTATCAACTTTAAAATGTAATGCGTGTGTATTATCGAGCGTGTCACCACCGATGACGTCACAGGAGCCATTTAGTGATAATGCTCACCGTAAACAGAATCTGTTTAATCGTTTAACGAAATTTAAACTTTATTTAGAGTATGCTATACTCTACATAAAGTTATGGTCCATAGACTACATTCGTACTATCTAACATAATGACTTTACTACTAAACTATACGGAGCGAAAAAATTAGTATCGCGAAAGACCACAACCCGACTACAAACCACTTTTTGTAGCAGTCATACAGATGACATTACAAAAAGGCACATTTTGCCTATAGAGATAGGTGTCAAGATTGATTTCCTCATTTTTAGGAAATCGTGCCTCAAAAGGTAAAACAGGAACCCTTAAAAGAGCACTCTTTTGTCCGTCTGTCTGTCTGTCCGTGTCACCACCGATTTTCCCAGGAACGGGTGGACCTAGCGAGTTGAAATTTACACCAGATACTGAGGTCTATAGTTCTTAGGCCCAGGAAACGTTACACAATTTTTGTCCTAAACATCTAGTTTAGTATATATTATACTAGCTGTGCCCGCTACTTCGTCAGCGTGGGTTTCGATATTTATGGTTTTGGTTCTTTTGCGTGGAATCCTAATTTTTTTTTCTAAAATTAAAGTACCTTATGTTGCGCCTTGTAACATCACCTATCTGCCAGTGAAAGTCCCGTCAAAATCGGTCCAGCCATTTCAGAGATTAGCCGGTACAAACAGACAGACAGACAGACAATAATAGTAAAAATGTTATTTTGGTGTATGTACCGTATATATATTCATATACATGTAGTAAAAAACGGTTATTTCAATATTACAAGCTGACACTCCAATTTTATTTATATGTATAGGTGTAACTATGGTTTTTAATCACCTGTGATTAATGATCCTATGAAAGATGTTTAGTGATATGTAGCAAGGGGTATATGATGTAAGAATAAACTGTGCGTATATTATAACAGGTGATAAGTCGAATAAGATGTCTTATTGAGCTGAGTGAGACGAAGTCGAGCGAAAGCTCCTCATACCAGACTTCAAGATTTTCTTTGTCACAGGTCTCCTCCTAAACTACTAATCCAATCAGAACCAAATTTGGCATGATTAAAGAGGTCAATCAGAGGAAGGTTTATGGATATATTTTGAAAAAAATAATGCTACCACACAGGAATGATCACCGTTAAAAAAATTCCAGATGGAATTACTTAATAACCGCTCGAGACACCAGAGTTGTGACTCTCAAAAAGAATTTTCTAAATCGGACTTGCCACGGAGGAATGAGCACTGTTCAAAATTTTCAAAATCTGATTCACGATGTCTCACTCAGCTCAACATTGCAAGCAGCGATTCGCCTTGCAGACCTAGAATGTGTAGCTAAAGTTATTGTTTACTTAATAATACATTTGGCAGTACATCCTACTGGTATTATTTTTAATCACTCCTTTTCAGGGTATAAAATTCTTACATAATGTGAATACGTTATACAACGTTTCTCGGTATATTTATTTTTTAGGGATTTTCTTTAGAAAAGCCCTATTGCTATCGAGTTGTCGTCGACGTCGTCGTTGCCAATTTTCTGTCACGGTTTTGGGTATGAAGGAGATGAGCTATCGAGTTGCTGTTTTCGGTAATAGATTCGTGCTGGGGTGAACCATTGCAAGATAAAAAAAAATAGCAAAACAAAAAACGCAAAATCGAAAATCCCTTGTATTCGGCTGAGCTCGTCTCAGGAATTCAACTTGTTTCATGATGAAGCGTATGCAGCCACCACGCTGTTCAGGGGTCTCTTGGAATGGTAACTTTTCAAAATGACAAGTTTCTCAAAATGGATACTTTCTCGAAATGGCCTTTTCTTAAAACGCAACTAGAAAAACTTATTTTCAAATTTTATACCAAAATATTCTTGTGAATTTTCCGCCATCTTGAAAAAAGGTTACCTAAATTCAGTTTTTTCATAACTCGGTTCTCCGTTTTAATGAAATCAATATACGTATCGTTTTCGGGGTTTGTGATTACGAATATATTATATATTTAGCGATAAAATGTGGCAGATTCGAAATTTTCAATAAAATCAATATGGGTACCTATCGTTTTCTAATAATAATGACTGGACTTATATTCGTAATCACCAACCCCGAAAACCTTGAAATTTAGTTTTCTCGGTTCATTTGCACCTCTAACCAGTTTTTTTTCTGACGTGATTACAGAACTAAGATCGCTTATTATAATTATAATTTGTTACAGTTAACGTAATAAACCGGTAATCAGATATCATATAGGTACCTTTTTTATTTTATTTTTTTTCGTGCGGAAACCCCTTCGGATACCCCCCGCCGGACAGCGGGGGCGGTTATGTCGGGCTTGAACCGACTAAAACCGCACGCCGTCTCGGGTTTACAGATGCCGGGGTGAAAGGTTGCCCATAGAGCATATCCCTCGCATCCCGACTGACCCTGGGCCATCTCCGGTTTCGAGATGGCTCCCTCGGGTTTGGGAACCACGGTGTCCCCGTCTTGCCGCGGTTTGGGGGAGGGGCGCTATTCGCCCCACCGTCCCGGCCTGCTTCTGCTGGGGTGACAGGCGGCCTCACCTGCCACCCCCAGGCCTGCGCTCATGGAGGACGGAGGTCGTTAAGCGACCTCCGGCGCCTGATTCGCCTGCGACGCGCGGCGAGCATGTTGGGGGTTCGGCGGGCCGGGAGAGTTCTAAATCTCTCCCGGGCGCGCTCCGCTATCTCCTTCGCGAGCAATTACATGCTCGCAGAAGGAGATGGCGGCGGCCCACGCGCTCGCGCTCCGCACCATTGCCGCAATCATGCTGCCGAGCGAGAGGACTCCCACCCCGATGGCTGCCACGAGGTCACGCCTCGGCGCCTCCCACGCCGGGCAGTCCGCCAGCGTGTGCAGCCCTGAGTCCTCGCTCGCGTCACAGTGATGACACTCAGGCGTTGGCTCCTTCCTGATCCGATGCAGGTGGTCCCCGAAGTACCCCTTCCCGGAGATCACCTGCGTCAGTCGGTACGAGAGGCTTCCGTATCGCCTCTCTAGAGCCAATCCTCCATGAGGGGCCTTACTGCCGCTATTGCGGCGTGCCCTGCGCTTGGTCGCCCAAGTCGTTCCTTCCATTCCTTCCACCACGACGGCCTGGCGGAGCTGGGACTGCACGGCCTCAATTTCACGAAGCTCGGGGTTCCGTCCCTGCTCCCGCGCCTCCTTTCGCCACTGGTACAGTTGCGAAAGGGCTCTCGCCCATCCATCATATAGGTACCTACGAATTGATTTTGCATTTGTGATAATGATCACCTATTTGTGACAAAACACGTGAACGATAAAGAGGAACAACAATAGCAGTAAACTGTGGCGTTGACGTAAACGAGAGCCTCTGTGCAGCGGGAAATCTTGGGTATTCACGCCCTGCTTGCTTAGATGCGCCTCGACTTAGCTTACAGTAAAATAGCAACTTGCACATATCCTTATCACGATGACAGTGAGCGTATATATCTCTTCGTTTCAAACGGTTTTATTTAACTTGCCCTATATGTCATATATTTAGATATATATTTAGACTATATTTAGATCGGAAAAAGAGAACATCTATGCGTTAGTTATGGGGCGGAGTCATCAAAAAACTATGTTTAAAAAGTCATCAAAAAACTGTTTAAAAATGATTGAAAAGTTATTCATTGCTTCCGTAGTTCGCCAAAATTACGGTAGATGGCTCCAGCGTTGCCTTGAAACGTATATAATATATTGGAGAATTTCGGATATCTGAAACGTATCTAGGTAGCTCAGTTGGTCAGAGCATTCGCCCTGTAAGGGACTAGTCGCGGGTTCAAGTCCCGTCCTATATGTTCTCTTTTTCCGATCTAAATCTATTGGAAAAGTAAGCATACTAATTGATAAAAGTTTTTACTGAATTATCTTGCCCTGTTGATTTATGTTTGGGTCATTCAAAATTTTTAATCAAATCGAACTATTGCCTTAGAATATGGTTACATATTAGGTTTTATAGTAGTCATTTGAGTTCAGCATATTCTACCGTTTTACGTTACGTTTACCCCTTAGAGGGTGAATTACTCGATGGGGTGAATTAAAGGTTGAAAGTTTATATAGGAAGGAAGTTTAAGTAGAAATTGACGATACTTTGAAGTAAGAAACATGAAATCTTTGAACATTTGATATTTCTGTGCTTTGGTCGCTTTCATCTTCGACATCCAAGCGCCAGACCCAGTCACATCTAAAGCTTGTACTTTGGAGCCCTTCGCCCATCAGGTAATAATATACTACGTACACCTGGGCTACTCTCGTCCTTTCTGTAAGTTGCTTTGTTTTATCTTTTACGGGAGCAAATGCTTTCTAATTTCCCATCCCCGAGAGGAAAGCCTGCGCCAGAGTTAAATCAGCAGGTAATTGGCTTTTATGGGAGCGACTGCCAACTGACCTCGCAGTCCTGAGAGGAAAGATTCACCGGCTTACAGGTGAGGTTGGCTTGGGTCCCGAAGATCTGGTTAGTCTAGTTACAGTATGGATTTAAGTGAGGGGCCCCTACTTACATCCATACTGTATGCCCTGTGTTATAATCCGTTCTATTTTTGCCTTGAAGCGTTTTTCTATATACCCGAAAAATTAAGGCAGTACCGTTAGCAAACACTGCAACATGCGTTAACAAGACGTCTAAAGGGTTAAAATTAACCACTTCATCAAAGAGGTAATTATCGGATTATAATTACGTCTGATTAAGATATGGAATCTCAGGAATAACAAGTACCGATGACGTTATTCCCCTCTAATCAAACGTTACTGTCTCATCTGTCTGTACGTCATGATTTACTTTTACGCGACTACCCAATAAATTGGTGTAATGTTTATTCTGCCATAGCTTTAAAATACCTCAACAGAGCTGGATGCATAGTTAAAAGTAAAAAAAATCCCTCAGGCACCCCACGCTTTTTAACAGTTACTTTTTTCTTTTTATTTGGTCTTCTCTTAAAGCGTAAGAACACGCTTTAAGAGAAGATTTAGTTTTTTTTTTAATTAAATATTTATCTGCAATATTTTACGCCGTATACTATGTATTATCTACCAGTGAAGGTCCCGTCAATATCGGCCCAGCCATTCCAGAGATACCTTATTCCAGCAGACAGACAAACGTTTAAATATTGGTTTTTTGTTGTAGTGCCGTGTAGGTATAGGTACATTTGACGGCCTCTGTGGCGTAACGGTAGTGCATTCGACTGCTACGTCAGGGGGCGCGGGTTCGATTCCCGCTCAGTGCAAATATTTGTATGCATGAATGTCTATTTGCATTGGTCTGGGTGTTTCTATGTATAATATAGTAATTAGTAGTAATTATAGTATAATTTCTATTTACAAAAAAAAGTATTTAAGTATGTTTATCCGCAGTCTGGAACCCATAACACAAGCTAGTTAAACTATGCTTACTTTGGGTCTAGAATGCGCTGTGCAAAATGTCGTAGAATATTTATTTATTATTTATTTATTCATATGCATTAATTGAAATGCTGTTATTTTAACATTACGAATAGACACTTCAATTTCATAAACATAACATATAAACTCACGCCTATATCCCCGAAGGGGTAGGCAGAGGTGCTAGCACCCACATTTCGCCAGTTTATGTTTAGGTCCCAATGTAATAGGTGGCGAGCCTATTGCCATTAACCGGGCACTTATGAACCTGCGATAAATACACACATAACTTCGAAAAGCATCGGAAAGTCATTGGTGTGTGCCATGGTAAAACCTGGGATCGAACCCGAGACCTCGTCTCAGAAGTCCATTACCCATACCACTAGGCTACCGCGGCTTCAATTTCATTTATTTGTATATACCTAGATTTGGCGTGACGCTGTAATCCCTCTTCATCATGCGAAAAGGTTGGTTAATCAAACCAAGCATCGCCGGTATCACACATACAGCAACCGCTAATGAAATGTTACCTATCAAAATTAATCAATCGATCATAGTTAGCAATGATTTGGCCACTGATATACCTATATATGTAAGTGCTAGCGCGGTGGAAGAGCCCATAGTCTTGGGACGTTGTCCAATATGGACTACAAAACTGGGCTTCTGGTGTTAACCTTCCTGGTCGGGAGCTTTGGTAAGTATGCTAATTTCGTTCATGGAACCCACTCCTGGTATAAAGAACCTATATTCTATTCCAGAGTATGATCTACTTCTGTGCTGAATTTCATCCAGATTCGGTCAGATATTACTTACTTAGAGACCGACCGGTACCGCCGCGCTGTACCGCTTCCACGGAACGCGTGGCGTAGTGGGGGACGGCACAGCGGTACCGGTCGGTCTGTAGTAAGATTAGAAATGTTGCCGCACCCTCTGTTACGTAGGTAACCTCTTTATAGGTAGGTACACCTTTGCTTCGTGGATACCTGTAAAAATAGTGACAAAAACTAAAACCAATTTCGAATTGAAACTAGTAGGAAATCGCGAAATCATACAAAAACACGCATAGATAAAGAAATCTCAGGCAAAAGTAGATTTTATATGGGATCGAAATTTTTAGACTATTCTCCTGCGCTGTCAGCACAGAAACCCTTTTAATCTTCTCCCCCCTCCCTCCAAAATATGGCCATCAAAAAAAATACAGGGTCGGCAGCGCGAGTGTGACCCCCTGGTGTTGCACACGTCCATAGGCCGCGGTAACAGCTTCCCATCAGGTGGGTCGTGTGCTTGTCTGCCACCTAAGTAGTATAAAAAAAACTAAATGCATCCTATACCTAGATCAAATTGTAATAGACAACAGCGCTCAGATTCTCAAATCTCAATTTCTGACAATTTTTAAATCATCATCCTCGCAGCGATTTTCCAGTTGCGTGCAAGTTTGCACTTTGGAGACCAGGGTCCGCTTATTATTTTCTGATTGGTATGTCGACTTTTCTGGGAGCGACTACCGTTTCATTTCCTAACCCTAAGAGGAAACCCTGCGCCAGAACCTCGTCTGTTGTTTAGCAGGTGCAGGTGAGGTTGGTTTGGTCCTCAAGTATGTACAGGAGTACACTCGTGGGCCGCCGCCACCTCCTTCTGCGATCATGTAATGCTCGCGAAGGAGATGGCGGAGCGCGCCTGGGAGAGATTTAGAACTCTCCCAGCCCGCCGAGAGCCCAACATGCTCGCCACGCGTCGCCAGCGACTCAGCCGACTTAACGACCTCCGTCCTCCATGAGCGCAGGCCTGGGGGTGGCAGGTAAGGCCGCATGTCACCCCAGCAGAAGCAGGCCGGGACGGTGGGGCGACTAGCGTCCTTCCCCCAAACAGGGCAAGACGGGGACACCGCGTGGTTCCCAAACCCGAGGGGGCCATCTCAAAACCGGAAATGGCCCAGGGTCAGTAGGGGTGCGAGGGATATGCTCTATGGGCAACTTTACACCCCGGCGTCTGTAGACCCGAGATGGCGTGCCGTTTTAGTCGGTTCAAGCCCGACATAACCGCCCCCGCTGCCCGGCGGGGGGTATCGAGGGGACTTGGGTACACCATGTGTCTATTTTTAAATATCTACCTTTTATATTCCAGCTCGTCCAGCATCCGAAGATCTTGACTCCAACTTCTTCCGCCATGATGTCGGCGCCCGCATCGTGGGTGGCACACTAGCTGCCCCCGGCAGTCATCCTCACATGGTGGCTCTGTCCACCGGCTTTCTGATCAGAGTGTTATTCTGCGGAGGATCCCTCATCTCACAACGCACCGTCTTGAGTGCCGCTCACTGCATTTACGCTGTAATTAGTGGCAGCGGCCTGGATAGGTGAGTACCTTTTTTTTTTTTTTTTTTTCGTGCGGAAATCCCTTCGGATACCCCCCCGCCGGCCAGCGGGGGCGGTTATGTCGGGCTTGCACCGACTAAAACCGCACGCCGTCTCGGGTCTTAAGACGCCGGGGTGTAAGGTTACCCATAGAGCATATCCCTCGCACCCCGACTGACCCTGGGCCATCTCCGGTTTCGAGATGGCCCACTTACTTGCTCTCCACTGTGCCATCTGTTAATCAGAGGGACACGTGGAAAGCTTCCGAACAGCCCTCAACAGAGCCGTCCCCGCCTCGGTCGGAGTTGGCCGTAGGCGGCAGCGTCTCTCCCACCCTAGGAGAGAGGCGCTGCTGTCTCCTTTGCCCAGGGTGCACCGCGTGGAGGTCCCCAACCAAGCATTTTTGTTTTTTTTTTTTTTTTTTTTAACTTAAATACGTCTTTAAAATTGCTTTCATATCCCTATTCAAAAAAGGAAAACAAAATATTTTTTTTTTTTTTAAAATAGCACCGGCTTCAAAAACCAAGAAGGGACTGAAAAGTGATAAATAACTTTAATACATATTTCATTCAAAAGACAAAAACGCTCTTAAGACTTATCAAAAGTCGGTGCCAAACCAAAGAGGTATTAGGAATATTAGGTAGAAATGTAGGGTTTCGCGGTGAGCTCGTAGGCGGTGCCGCCGTCACGTGCTACGCGGACGACACGCTCGTGACGGCGTGCGGGGCGACGTACCGCGAAGCGACCCGAAAGGCCACGACCGCGGTTGCCCAAGTCGTTAGGCGGATCCGGCGGCTGGGTCTCGAGGTGGCCCTGCATAAAACCGAGGCCCTGTTCTTCCATGGGCCTCGGAGCAAGCCACCCGAGGGATCCAGTCTCATCGTGGGAGGAAATCGCATCGGCATCAAGCCCCAAATGAAATATTTGGGGCTCGTGCTCGACGGCCGATGGGACTTCGGAGAGCACATCCGAAGTCTGGCCCCCAAATTGAAGGGCACAGCTCTTGCTCTGGCTCGGCTGTTGCCCAACATGAGGGGGCCCGATGACTCCTGCAGGAGACTCTACGCGGGGATCGTGCGGTCCATGGCCCTGTATGGGTGCCCAATATGGGCGGAGGCCCTGAGGACCAGAACTGTGCAGATGCTGCGCGCTCCGCAGCGAGTTCTGGCCATCAGGGTCATCCGAGGGTACCGCACGATCTCCTTCGAGGCGGCGAGTCTCCTTGCCGGAACTCCGCCATGGGACCTGGAAGCGAGAGCCCTTTCGCAACTGTACCAGTGGCGAAAGGAGGCGCGGGAGCAGGGATGGAACCCCGAGCCTCGAGAAATCGAGGCCGTGCAGTCCCAGCTCCGCCAGGCCATCGTGGTGGAGTGGAAGGAACGACTTGGGCAACCAAGCGCAGGGCACGCCGCAATAGCGGCGGTAAGGCCCATCATGGAGGATTGGCTGGAGAGGCGACACGGAAGCCTCTCATACCGACTGACGCAGGTGATCTCAGGGAAGGGGTGCTTCGGGGACCACCTGCATCGGATCAGGAAGGAGCCAACGCCTGAGTGTCATCACTGCGACGCGAGGGAGGACTCAGGGCTGCACACGCTGGCGGACTGCCCGGCGTGGGAGGCGCCGAGGCGTGACCTCGTGGCAGCCATCGGGGTGGGAGTCCTCTCGCTCGGCAGCATGATTGCGGCAATGGTGCGGAGCGCGAGCGCGTGGGCCGCCGCCGCCTCCTTCTGCGAGCATGTAATGCTCGCGAAGGAGGTGGCGGAGTGCGCCCGGGAGAGACTTAGAACTCTCCCGGTCCGCCGAGCCCGCAACTTGCTCGCCGCGCGTCGCAGGCAACTCAGGCGCCGGAGGTCGCTTAACGACCTCCGTCCTCCATGAGCGCAGGCCTGGGGGTGGCGGGTGAGGCCACCTGTCACCCCAGCAGAAGCAGGCCGGGACGGTGGGGCGACTAGCGCCCCTCCCCCAAACCGGGGCAAGACGGGGACACCGTGGTTCCCAAACCCGAGGGGGCCATCTCGAAACCGGAGATGGCCCAGGGTCAGTCGGGGTGCGAGGGATATGCTCTATGGGCAACCTTACACCCCGGCGTCTGTAGACCCGAGACGGCGTGCGGTTTTAGTCGGTTCAAGCCCGACATAACCGCCCCCGCTGGCACGCGGGGGGGTATCCGAAGGGATTTCCGCACGATAAAAAAAAAAAAAAAAAGGTAGAAATGTAGGGTACGTACACTCTGTCATCACTGCGACGCTAGCGAGGACTCAGGGCTGCACACGCTTGCGGACTGCCCGGCATGGGAGGCGCCGAGGCGTGACCTCGTGGCCGCTATCGGGGTGGGAGTCCTCTCGCTCCGCAGCATGATTGCGGCAATGGTGCGGAGCGCAGGCCTCCGTCCTCCATGAGCGCAGGCCTGAGGGTGGCAGGTGAGGCCGCCTGTCACCCCACAGGAAGCAGGCTGGGACGGTGGGGCGACTAGCGCCCCTCCCCCAAACTGGGGCAAGACGGGGACACCGTGGTTTCCAAACCCGAGGGGGCCATCTCGAAACCGGATATGGCCCAGGGTCAGTCGGGGTGCGAGGGATATGCTCTATGGGCAACCTTACACCCCGGCATCTGAAGACCCGAGACGGCGTGCGGTTTTAGTCGGTTCAAGTCCGACATAACCGCCCCCGCTGGCCGACGGGGGGGTATCCGAAGGGATTTCCGCACTAACAAAAAAAAAAAGGGTACGTACACTCGCGAAGTCCTGCCACTTCATGTCTCCCCGTGGCATTTAATGCAATCTGTAACCGTAGTGGCACAATACATGTGGGTTGAGACAGTTTAAGATACTAAGGTGAACTCTCTTATTCAATAGCAACCTGCGTGTAACCGTCGGCACCAACGTGTGGAATAGTGGCGGTGCTAGTTACACTGTGCTCCGCGGTGTGAATCATCCGGATTATCACTACGAAACAATAAAAAACGACGTGGGTGTGCTCATCACGAACTTTAATATCCCATTAAGCGCAACAGTACAAATCGTACCATTATCTTACGCCCCAGTCGACGGTAACGTGCCCGTCCGTCTTGCTGGCTGGGGCAGAACCACAGTAAGTGAAAATCTATAATTTTACCTTTTGCCACAGAATAAATAATAGTACAACTTTTGCGGCATGACTAGTAAATACCTATATGGCCGTCTGCTGCCCTATGCATGTGCTCTCATGCACGCGTACTGTTTTGAGCAAATTATGTAAAAGTACCTTTTTTTTTTTTTTTTTCGTGCGGAAATCCCTTCGGATACCGCCCCCGCTAGAGAGCGGGGGGTCTCCAGCGGGGGCGGTTATGTCGGGCTTGCACCGACTAAAACCGCACGCCGTCTCGGGTCTTAAGATGCCGGGGTGTAAGGTTACCCATAGAGCATATCCCTCGCACCCTGACTGACCCTGGGCCATCTCCGGTTTCGAGATGGCCTCCTTACTTGCTCTCCACTGTGCCCTCTGCTAATCAAAGGGACACGTGGAAAGCTTCCGAACAGCCCTCAACAGGGCCGTCCTCGCCTCGGTCGGAGTTGGCCGTAGGCGGCAGCGTCTCTCCCACCCTAGGAGAGAGGCGCTGCCGTCTCCGTTGCCCAGGGTGCACCGCGTGGAGGTCCCCAACCAAGCACCCCTATGTAAAAGTACCTATGTATTTTTTGCACGAAATTCGCACAATATATATTAATTGCACGAAACAGGCGCCCGCATGCGAACACGCGCATGAGTCAGCGGACGGCATAAATTTTTGAGTACCTAACTTTAATTTAGAATCCATTTTGGAAAAAAAATATTGAAATAATAAAACGGGGTAATATATTCATTATTAAATTGTTTAGGGATTTTCTTTAGAAAAGCCCTATGGCTATCGAGTTGTCGTCGTCGACGTCGTCGTTGCTAATTTTCTGTCACGGTTTTGGGTATGAAGGAGATGAGCTATCGAGTTGCTGTTTTCCGTAATAGATTCGTGCTGGGGTGAACCATTGCAAGATAAAGAAAAAATCGCAAAAAATCGCAAAAAAAAAAAAAACGCAAAATCGAAAATCCCTTGTATTCGGCTGAGCTCGTCTCAGGAATTCAACTTGTTATCTGTTAGTATAGGGTTGTAGTTGTAGTTGCGAATTAAAATCATAAATGCATGGAAACACTTATAAATCACTTGCTTTATCTTTTTGTCTTGTATTCTAACGAATTTAATAAATATATTCATTTGATTAAAAAAATATTTTAATCGTCCAATATGAAGACACCATATTGTAGAAATATAGACTGTGTTTGTTTTACCTAGAGCCATTGACATTTGCGCACCAAAAACGTACTTAAATCTAACCCTTTTTCGTCTTCCACAATTTTGGAATCTGGTCCCGCTCCAAGCATGCACTGAGAAGCCCTCTCAGTCGGGGCTTGAAAGCGTCGTCGACTCCGAATGCCGTCGGGTCCCGGGGTGTTTTTGGCTCTGAGCCTTCGCACCGCCAGCTCTGACTAAAAACGTAAATTCTAACCCTCACGTGTAACATTTTAACCAGTAACTCATAACATTATATTACATACTTACATTTTAATCTTTGAATTTCCAGCTTGGTGGTCCTACATCTACCAATCTCCGGGAATTGGACCTGACTACTATCACAGGACAAGAGTGCATTCAGCGCATGGAACGTGCCCGTATTGAGCTGAACTACCCTGACGCCCCTCCAGTTGACCCCACGATCGAACTCTGTGCTTTCCGTGGTGCTGGTTATGGTACATGCCTCGTAAGTGCCTAGACTTTAACTTGATCAGTTCACCTTGCAGACTAAGGCTAGAGTCACATATTTGGAATAGCTGTCTGAATTCAGCACCTGAATTGCATTTTTGGCCTTGTCTCACACATCCAGAAAAAATTAGAGAGATCAGTAGTCTCTGGTAGTCTCATAAAATTAGTCTATAGACTGGTATTACACGGCTCATGCAAACATCTTAAAATAGAGACACACTTATCACAGACCTTTTCGCTTTACCAACATAATAAAAATTCAGAACCAGAATTTCCGGATGTGTGAGCTGCTCCGATCTATGCTATGCAAATGCAATTCGGTGCGTTATGAATTCATCTTCTGAAATATTCCGGTACGGTAACGCACGTAATGTTATTCTGTTAGATCTATCTGAGAAATTAATAATCTGATGTGTGAGGAGCACGCAGGTTTTGTATGGAATTCTGAGCGTTCTGTATTCAGCCTCTGAGTTCAGATGCTGCATTCAGACAGCTAGTCCGGATGTGTGAGTGCAGCCTTAGAGTAGGGATTCACCCGAAAGTCATTCGTCTCCACGTGTTGCCTAACTGCAAACAAGCATTCCCACTTAGCTACGGTATGTACACGGCTTTTAGGCTGGCATGGCGGATAGAATAATTTGAGTCTGGTTAAGATCGGTTTCGATTTTATAGAGCGTTCACACAACACACCGGCACACACAACAGTCTTTACACACGGCTTCGACAGTTAGGCGTCCTTGTGTCACTGACAAAATGGGCTCCAGTTCATAACTAGCGCCAGGTTTCTACCTGTCATATCTGAACTGGACACCCATTTGGTGTATTTGTGGGCCACATTTTTAATCTTCAGAGCTGTGCTTCTGTTGTGTTTGGAGATTGGAAGTATGGGTAAACATTTTTTTAGTTTCCAATAAATAAACATAACATAACTTCTTCTTCTTTTGTAAACGCACCGAACACCTGATTACATACAGAAGCGGTGGGGTATGTACACAAATAGACTACATCCTAACAGATCGGCACCGGCTGAAGACTTTCAGGGACTGTAAAGTAATACCCGGAGAACCGCTCACATCACAACATCGTATCTTAGTCGCTGAATTTACAATGCCTAAATCGATAAAGGTGAAAAGAGAGAAGATCACGCGGATACGCTGGCACAAACTCGAACGTGAAGAGGGGCAAAAGCTGTGTGAAGACATCGCTGAGTACCTTGAGTCACAACAAGAGGACACTGCCAATAATATGTGGAGATACTTCCAAATATTTTGCCACCTAAAAGCAAAACAGTACCTTGGCGTATCAAAAGGCGCCATCTGCGGCGACAAAGACACAAAATGGTGGCAGGAAGACGTCAGAGAAGCATTGAGCACCAAGAAAACTCTCTTTAAGCAATGGCAAACAACAACAGATGATGCCGATCGCACAGCCTACAGGGGCGCAAAGAAGATTGCAAAACGAACCGTGGCGCAAGCGAAAGCCATGTCAGACGATGATTTTTACGCCAAACTGGAAACTGCCACGAACGACAAAGAAATCTTCAAAATAGCAAAACAGCGTCACAGGAACAGCAAGGATACAAAGACCATCAAGTACATCAAAAATGAACAAGGCCAACTGCTCACAGCGGACGAAGACATAAATAAGCAATGGTTAGAGTATTACTCTGCACTTCTCAATGAAACCTTTCCAAGTGAAAAACTGCGCGATATTCCTGCTACTAAAGGCCCGATACCATGCATATCACCCGCAGAGGTTCACGCAGCAATTAAGGCTATGGCAAACAACAAAGCCCGTGGACCTGATGATATACCTGCTGAACTGTGGAAGAAACTGGGAGACACCGGTGTAATGTTCCTGATTAAACTTTTCAACAGGATTCTGACTGACGGAATGCCCGATGATTGGAGGAGTTTCCTGCTACCATTTTATAAGAACAAGGGTGACATCAGACTATGTGGAAACTACAGAGCCATAAAGCTAATATCACACACCTTCAAAATATGGGAAAGAGTCATCAACAGCAGATTACGGCAACTCACCGAGGTGTCTGAAAATCAATGCGGTTTCGTCCTCGGAAGGTCGACAACCGATGCCATACAATTCAATCAGAATTCTGTTGGAGAAACACAGAGACAGTCAAACCGACCTACACATGGTATTTATCGACTTGGAAAAAGCATTCGACCGCGTTCCAAGAGAACTTATCTGGCAAGCCCTAAGAGCACAAAAAGTCCCAGAGCACTACATACTTCTGGCAAAAGACATGTATCACGCTGTTAAAACTAAAGTGCGAAGCCCAGCTGGAACAAGCGATGAGTTCGATGTGATGGTCGGAGTGCATCAAGGTTCAGCATTGAGCCCCCTGCTCTTTATCCTCGTAATGCAATACCTTACGGCGGAATTACAGCGCCCCCCACCATGGGATATCCTTTATGCTGACGACATTGTTCTAGTCAGCGAAGACCCCAACAATCTACAGCAAATGGTGGAAGAATGGAAAGGAGCACTCGAGAGAGCAGGTTTGCGAGTTAGCAGAGAGAAGACCGAGTATCTGCACTGCAATTTCAGTGCCACCAACATCAGCAACACTATCCATCTGCAGGGCACCACACTAAAGGAAGTCGACCACTTTAAATACCTTGGCTCAATCATCTGCAATGATGGGACTATAGATGCCGATGTAACCCACCGTGTAAACACCGGGTGGATGAAATAGAGGGAGCTATCTGGGGTCTTATGCGATAAAAGAATGCCCGTTCGCACTAAAGGCAGAGTTTACAAAGCAGCAGTTCGCCCGGCCATAACATACGGCGCCGAATGCTGGCCATTGAAAAAGCAGCAGAAACTTCACGTCGCAGAAATGAGAATGCTAAGATGGGCTGGTGGGGTAACAATGCTGGACCACGTTCAAAATATCCATATTCGGGGCAGTTTTAAAGTAACGCCTATACCAGAAAAGATCTTTGAGAGCCGCTTAAGATGGTACGGTCATGTCATGGGGCGACCATCCGACCACATGACGAGAAAAGTGCTCGATATTGGTACGCAGCCCAGAAGACGCGGTAGACCTCGCCTAACATGGATGTCCGTTATTGACAAGGACCTGAAAAGGACACAATTAACACCCCAGACGACCCAGGACAGACCGTCCTGGCGAAGATTGACCAGAAGGGCCGACCCCAAATAAATGGGACTAAGGCCAGGCAGAAGAAGAAGAAACATAACATAACTTCACGCCTGTATCCCCGATGGGGTAGGCAGAGGTTTATTACACACCCACGATTCGCCAGTTATGTTTAGGTCCCAATGTAATAGGGGGCGAGCCTATTGCCATCTCCCGGGCACATTACTAAGCGAGCGGTAATTAACAATTTTTAGTATACACATAACTACGAAAAGTCATGTGTGTGTGCCCAGGGCGACTGGGGTTTGAACTCGAGTTCTCGTCTCGGCAGTCTGATACGTACGCCATTGGGCTATCGCCGTTATTAGTTTCCAATGTTATAGAATATTAGCTGTCGCACGCATGGAGTTTTGATCCCGTGGCAATATCAGGATAAAAATAGCGGCATTCTAATGGTGAAAGAACATTTGACATTGTTTTAGTATTAGAGTTTATGGATTACAAACAAATCAATATTTCCCCTTTATAATATTAATAGATTTAGATTATGCTTTGTTGTTTTTGACCACTTTGCACAAAACTCTTTCTTTATCCTTTCCTTAGAATCCGTTCTCCGACTTCAGTTTATTATAATTTAACGTTTATCGTACAGAGTGACTCCGGTTCTGCCCTGCGCCGTATCGACAACGGACAACAGATCGGCGTTGTGTCCTGGGGCTTGCCCTGCGCCCTCGGTGCCCCTGATATGTACGTGCGTGTCAGCACCTTCCAGGACTTCATCCAGTCTAACACCGTCTAACTGCCTCTATAGAACCACATAACTGACAAGAGAAACGTGTGTAACAGAGAACTGTGAAGTAAATAGTGATTTATCTGTTTTTTACAAGATTTATTTAGTCTCACCTGTCCCGATATTTTTCATCAAATCTAGCAAAATTAAATTTGACCCACTTCCCGATTACCGATTGAGCTGAGATTTTGCATACACGTGGTAATCGCGTGACAATACAATATTATGATGACATGGTGCTGATCTGATGGTAGAGTTGGAAGGTGGCCATAGGAACTTCGCAATGAAACGGCACAAATTTATCCAGTTTGAGCCCGTTTGAATCGTCTTGACGAGTAGTTTATCTTTCAATGGTAACCAGGGTCTGATGATGGAGCTGAAAGGTGGTCATAGGAACTCTAATGAAACGACGCAACCCAAAGTGTTTCGGCTTGTTTGATTTTAAATTTTTTGTTATTAACAAAAACAGAATAAAAGCTAGTTGTTAAAAAGTTGTTTTTGTTTAAATTCTACTTGTTTACCTGTTAATTCCTGAAGTGGTAGGGGCATCTATAAATTACGTCACACGTTATGGTGGCAGGTGACCTCTGTGACGTAGCGGTAGTGCGTTCAACTAAGTAACTCGGAGGTCGCAGGTTCGATACCCGCTCACTGCAAATATTTGTATGCATGAATGTCTATTTATTTGCTTTGGTCTCGATGTTTCTATGTATATTATCTATGTATTTTACAAAAGAAAATTCGCATTCGCATTCTAGAACTCATAACACAATATAGTTAAGCAATGCTTACATTGGATCTAGAATAGTCTAGATAGCGTTGTGTAGAATGTCGTAGAATATTTATTTATTATTTATTTGGGAATATAATTCAATGTGATAAGTGGTGGTGTGTGGTGGTTTCAATTAAACAAGGCATCTCGAAGCCCGTGGTCCATTTTTCTTGTTTTCCTCGTCCTCTTCGCAAGGTCTTCGACATCCCTGCCAGTGAGACCATTGACATGTATGTCATAACCTACGAAGTCAAGCCAGAATTACCTGAAAAGCCATCCATGTGGAAATCGAACCTAACCCACATTACTGTGTTAAGTCCTAGAAGTACCTAATAAACGTACCTACCTACTTCAATCTTCAATTCACTTATCGTGAATCGGACGGCTGCATAGCTGCAATGGTTATGGGAGGCTCTTCCGATACAACTAACGGTGCCAAGTGCCAACTGTGCACTCAAAATAATAGAATACAAATAAACTTTATTGTAAACCAATCAGAGTATGCATAGTTACTTGGAATACACAGTCAACATATGTACAAATGGCAGCTTTATCGCTGAAAGCAATTTCTTACAGGCAACCTTTGGATGGACACGAATTGGAACATTTATGGGTGGGTATTTATTGGTGTAGTTTATAGGAAAGGAAGAAATAAAATAAACTAAAAGATAAAATAAATAAATAAAAATATTGTTCATTCATATAAAATAAATATCAATGTCAACTTATAGGGTATATACATATACATGCATAAACATACATAAATACATAAGATATAAACGATACACAATAAGAAACTAAGAAGCCAGGTAGTGATCTTTAACCATATTTTTAAAGGTGGCCAGAGATTGGGCGCGCCTGATGGATAAAGGCAGTGCATTCCACAAGCGTACCGCCTGTACAGTAAAAGATTTGTCATAGAAGCTTGTGGAATGCTTGGGTACTGCCAATTCCAATGATACTGATGACCTCAAGGACCATGAATGTGTGTCATTGAGAAACACAAAACGTTCTTTTAGGTAACTAGGAGTTAGGGATTAAAAATAATACTGTAAAGCATGAGCAGAATATGAGCATTTCGGCGAAGTCAAATTGGGAGCCACTTGAGCAAGTTGTGAAACTCGGAAACGTGATCATATTTGCGGAGACCAAATATAAATCTAATACAAAAAAATTTAAGGCGCTCAATATTATCAAGTTGCTCCTCAGTGAGATCAAGATCGCTGACATCGGTATAATCAAGTAGAGGAAGAAGAAGAGATTCTGCAAAAACATTTTTAGTTGCTGTTGGCAAAAAGTTTCGCAGTCTACGCATGGACCCCGCTATGTCATGGCGTATATAGATAGCAACACCACCACAAGCAGAACCCGTGCGATCAGAGCGCGACAGGGTTAATAGTATTATTAGTGTCATAAATACACCGCCTTACTAGTATATATACGCCTTAATAGTATTATTAATCATTCCTTTTCAGGCTAATAGTAAAATTATTCCACAACTTGAATACGTTACACATTTTTCGGTATAATTTTTCTCATAATGAAGCCTTTAAAACCGCCACGCTGTACAGGGAATTCTTGAATGACAACTTTTTAAAACGACGACCTTTTTAAAATGGCAATCTCAAAATGACAACATTTTCAAAATTACAATTTTCTCAAAATGACAACTTTCTCAAACTGACAAAAATGTTCTAATCGACTAATTTCCGTAGCATCATGTCATTATTGTCATTCCACTTCTCAGGGCACAACGAAGCGGATACACCTACATTGAAGTCGGACCGACATTACAATTAATATTTACTGAAGGCGATACATTATTATCGCTAATTACGTTTATTAATAACTATTGTTTTGATGGCGCAACAGTAGTGAGCGTGATGCAGTCACGCTCACTACTGTTGGAGTGGAGTGGTGGAGTACCGTGGAGTTCGGGGTCATTTGACCGACCCGGGAATCGATGGAGATATTGGGTTTATCTGTCGTATCGCTGTCACTCGAGAAGTATTAAAGTGCCCCGTGCCCGGTATATAAGAGCCAAGAAGCAAGTACTCCTAATGGCGGTGCGTACGCGGCTGTAGCCGCTAATAAATACATAGTCTGCATAGTCACACCACTTTCCCGTTCGGATAGGCAGACAACAAGCGTCGGTAACTTAGTGGTTTAGGAGTCGGCCTCACAATATCATACAAATCAATATTAGCAGGATTCATAATACTATAATCGGTTACAGATAACGTAATAAACCGGTAATATCAGATATCATATAGGTACCTACGAATTGATTTTGCATTTGTGATAATGATCACCTATTTGTGACAAAACACGTGAACGATAAAGAGGAACAACAATAGCAGTAAACTGTGGCGTTGACGTAAACGAGAGCCTCTGTGCAGCGGGAAAACTTGGGTATTCACGCCCTGCTTGCTTAGATGCGCCTCGACTTAGCTTACAGTAAAATAGCAACTAGCACATATCCTTGTCACGATGACAGTGAGCGTATATATCTCTTCGTTTCAAACGGTTTTATTTAACTTGCCCTGGTTATTTATTTGTTTGTTTGAGTCATTCATAATTTTGCCTTAGAATATAGTTACATATTAGGTTTTATAGTAGTAATTTGAGTGCAGCATATTCTACCGTTTTTACGTTACGTTTACCCCATAGGGGGTGAATTCCTCGATGAGGTGAAATAAGGGTTAAAAGTCTATATAGGAAGAAAGAGACGACACTTCGAAGTAAGAACCATGAAATCTTTAAACATTTGATATTTCTGTGCTTTGGTCGTTTTCATTCAAAGCTTGTACTTTAGAGCCCAGAATCCGCTCTTGTCCTTTCTGTAATATGCTTTGTTTTGACTTTTACGGGTGCAACTGCTGTCTAACTCCTCATCCCCGAGAGGAAAGCCTGCGCCAGTATAGTCCGTCAATCAGCAGGTGTACCAGCTTGCAGGTGAGGTTGGCTTGGGCCCCCGAAGATCTTGGCAGGGCCCCTTACTTACCTCCATACTGAAATTACCCTGGGCCTCAATTCTACAGTTTTGTGTTAAAGCAAGTTACTGTCATTCCAGTGACACTTTAAAGAAATGCCATTTAATTTAAGACTTTAACTTCATTAAAATAAAGTCTGAAAAAAGCATTTTGTAGAGGAAAGAAAATGTGTAATGACCTCTCTTCTATTTATTTTAGACACTGTATTCGTACCGGTAAAGTCTAAAATTAAATGGTATTTTTTATATTGTCAGTGGAATAACAGTGGCTTACTCTAAAATAAAATTAGCAGAATCGAGGCCCTTTTATTGTGTCACTAGCTGTTACCCGCGACTCCGCCCACGTGGATTTCTAATCCAGTTCCTGCTACCCAGGGGAACCTATTCCCGGGATGAAAAGTAGCCTATGTGTTATTCCGGTATATAGTCTATCCCTGTACTAAATTTCAGCCATATCCGTTCAGCCGTTTTTGCGTGAAAGAGCACAAACATACATACATACATACTCACAAACTTTCGCGTTTATAATTTTCTATTTTCAATTATGTTGTACTAGTAATTAAACGGTTACTCATAACAATTACAATAAGACTAATAAGTAATTTAAATTTAACTTAATTTGCTAAAATCTTACAAAGTTAAGAATGTGCCCATTGTCACTTTTTATTGTCTTTATTATGATTGAAAGACACTTTGTTCTTGTGTTCTTTAAGAGTAACACTCACTGCACTACGTAACACTAATCTCACTAAACTAACTCAAAGGGCTTAGTTCTTTTAAGTCTTCTTACTATGTCCGTGGTGTCAAGGAGCTGGATAGCCTCGACATTCACATGTTGAAGCAACCTTTGTTTATGTCCTTTAGCGTGTTTTTTATAACTTCATTAACAAGATTCACTCCTAGGTCTCGGTGAATGTCATCATTTTTAACGTACCAGGGAGCATTTACTATACACCGAAGTACCATATTTTGGAATCTCTGCATGATTTCAACGTTGGTTCGTTTTGTACAGCCCCAAAGTTGAATACCGTATGTCCATACAGGCATGAGTACTTGCTCGTATAAAAGTACTTTGTTGTACACTGACAAAGTAGAATGTCTGCCAAGTAGCCAGTATATATTTTTGTAGGCTAGGCGTTTCTTTTCGACGTGAGTCTTCCAGCGAAGTTTTGCATCCAGTGTCATACCCAACTATTTGGCCGTATTTTCATATGGTATTACACTACTGTTAATGTATACCGGTGTATGATCAGGTCTTTTGTTTGTGAAATCTATATGAGTCGATTTTGACTCATTCAATTTGATTCGCCATTTTTTGTCCAATCGGCGATGGCATTGACGGCAATTTGTACCTTCTCAACTGCTTCTTTGTGAGTGACACCTGTAGCCATGATAGCTGTGTCGTCTGCAAAGGTAGCAATGATGCTGTTTTTTGTTTCAGGGATATCACAGGTGTACAATAGGTACAGAATAGGTCCAAGAACACTTCCCTGTGGTACGCCAGCTTTTATTTCATTGATATCTGAATAGGCATCCTCGTGTCTAACTCTAAATGTCCTTCCTGTTAAATAAGATTCTAAAATGTCCACAAATAGTTTTGGGAGTATTTTACCCAATTTGTATATAAGGCCACACCTTATCAAACGCCTGAGCTACATCTAGAAATACTGTAGAACAAACTTTCTTTTCTTCTAATGCTTTTTCAATAACATTGGTAATTCTATGAATTTGGTCTATTGTAGAATGTTTTTCTCTAAAACCGAATTGGTAATTAGGAATCAGTTCTCTATCTTCTATAATAGGTTTTAGACGCCTGAGTAGCAGTTTTTCGAATAATTTCACTATGATTGGTAAAAGTGAAATGGGTCTGTATGATGTTACTTCACGAGGTGGTTTTCCCGGCTTAGGCATCATAATAACTTCAGCAACCTTCCACATACCAGGCACCTGTTTTAGTCGAAAGGTGGCATTGATGAGGGTTGTTAGTTTTACTATGGCTTTACGTGGGAGATTGTAGAGGAGTTCGCCAGTGATTAAGTCGTATCCTGGCGATTTCTTTTTGATCATGCTGTTAACTTCTTTTGGGGTTACTAGTTTAATTTCCGAGTCGTCATTGTAAGTCATGTCCAATGCTATGTTTTCAGAGCTGTCCTCACTGTTCGTTTGAAAAATTTGCTCTAAAAGTTCTGCAAATACAGTCGCTCTCTTCATTACTTGTGGCCCATTTGCCATCTATTTTTTGAATAGGGGAAACGTGAGTGATGGGCTTATTAAAGCTTTTAGTGGCTTTCCATAGTGAGTAATCTGATGTTCCATTACTAGATAGTTGACTAAGGTAAGCATTTGTAGCATCATCATGAAATTTCTGAATTGCTCTACTTAATTTTTTTGTGAGTTTATTTAGGAGTGTTTTATCAGGTGGATATCTAAATTCTTGCCCCTTTTGTCTCTGGACTCGCTATATGGCTATAAGATTTCTTATTTCTGCTGGATATCTGTGCATTGCAACTTTTCTTTTTATGTCAGGAGTATTTCGCCAGGCGCAGCTTTGTATGTCGGTAATAAATTTTGCTACTTCTTCATCTACTTGCTGTTTATTTTTAAGAGGTACTTTCAGGATTATACTATTGTCTAAATCAGATTGGAAGCTCTTCCAGTTCGTGTTATTGCTTACTAGACTTGGGTTGCTTTCTCTTTGTATTATTGTCTCGCTAGTTAATATAATAGGTGAATGATCGGAATGCATATCAAATCCTTCTTCTATATTAAGGTATGGAGCTGACAGATTCTTGTAAATCAAGAAGTCAATCAGATCTGGTTTTCTTCGAACATCGGTAGGCCAGTAAGTGGGTTTCCCTGATGAAATCACATTGCACTTTATTTCCCTGATAGGACATAGCAATTCTTTGCACTTCGTGTTAGTTAATCTGGATCCCCAATGTGTATTCTTAGCATTAAAATCACCTCCTAATATGAATGTGTTACCTAGAACTTTCAATATATTGCTTTACTCATCTGTTTTCAGCGCATACTTAGGTGGAATGTATATAGCTGCTATAGTTATATAATGAAGTTTGCTTCTGACCACAACGGCTATAGTTTGTACAAATGGTTCATTTCTGTTCCAAATAATGTTAGATGTTCTCTTTAATAATAATGGCACTTCCTCCGCTCGCAGTGTTATTGGGATGCAGTGCATGATATATTTTATAGCCTTTTATATGAATAAAGGATTCTCTGGTAAAATGGGATTCCGATATGAGACACACATCAATTTGCTTTGTTAATAAGACTGCCTGCAGCTCGTTTCGATTCTTTAGGAGTCCGTTTGCATTCCACGTCATTATTTTTAGTGTGTTAGTTATTTTTGTTTTGAATAAATAGATGGTTGTGTACTTTCTATGTTCCTCAACATATGATCAAATGAGGTTAACATGGTTAAAATTTTATTAATATTTTCTTTGTAGTATTTCCAGACCTAATTTACAACGAAGGCTGTGACTCTGGCTGCGATGCTTTTATAATTTGCGCATAAGACATACTATTTGTTACTTTTTGGTGAGTAGATCGCAACGGTTCTTGTCTCTCAGCACCAGTGGTCAGAATGTTAGATGGAGTTACTTTTCTTTTTGAAGCTTTATTTTTTAAATGTTGCAGTTCTTTAGCTACCATACACCCTCTATAATTAGCCGGCTGGGGTTCGCCACAGTGAACACATTTAGGTTTTGTAGCTGTTGACTTTGTGCAGTCCTTGGTGAGGTGTTTACCAGTGCACTTCACACACCTAGGTTCCTTTGAACAATATTTTTGGGTATGGCCATATGCTTGGCATCGTTTGCACTGTGGGATTAATTTGTATGTTTTTATAGGCTGTACATCTACCTTACAACCTAGTATGGTCTTAATACCATAGATAATGGTTTATATCTTCATATTTTTGAAATGATAACATAAACATATTTAAAGGTTCCTTAGTCCTCCAACTTAATTTGTTTACCGCATCCTGGATTTTATAGCCTTTAGCATTTAGGTCTTCGACTATTCTGTTCGGCAAACATGACGAGTATAGATTTTTGGCCATTACTCTTATCGGTCTGTCCTGACTATTCTCATACGAGTGCCAGAGACAGTAATTTTGCAACAACAATTTAGCTATCCCTCTATATGAATCTTCATCCTTGGCGTTTAATTTGACGGTATCCCCGTTCATCATTTTTACCGTGAATGAATCTCTATTTAAACTAGTCAAAAGAAGGTCGTAGAACTGCTGGTAGTTCTTAATATTTTCGACTATGACCGGTGGAGGTCTCGTACTCTTTTAGGTAGATTTCGATGAAATCGATCTACCTATTGGTTTCTTGACTACTGTCGAATTTAAAAAAATATTCTTCATAGGAGGTCTAGTTATGACCCCCTGAGTCCGAAATGACCACTGGTCAAAAAGTTTATATATATATATATATGTATGTATGGTTCCACTTCCCAAAATTTGCGGCACTCTCACGGTCGCATTTTTGCCCCGATCGCTTTCAAACTGCGGTCAAAAATTGATTGGGTGTAAACTTAGTTTAAGTTCGTGAACGGGTGGAATCCGGCCTAAGGGGACGGTAGGGCGTCACTTTTTGTGAAATCAGTTTTTCCTCAAAATTTCACGTTCCATGAAAGATATTCAAACCGTTCTAATTTTATCCCATAGTATACATGAATACCAACAACTTTTAATTATAAACTATAAGATTAAAACTTTAACTAAAAGTGGAGGGGGGGAAAACCAAAATTTTTCGGGAAAAAAATCATAACTTCCAACCGGTGAATATTCTTGTTGTAGGAAACATTTTTAATCGATAGGCCATTTTTAAGTCTAAAATAAATGTCTGAAAAGTTTTTCGCTAAAAGTTACCGTTTTCGAGAAAAAAAAATTAAACATGTTAATAAAATAATATTAATTGCTTCACGAAATCTACCTGTGCGTTCCCCCTGCGGGAACGGATTTTTTTCTTTTGGTTTCTCGGGCTTTGTACTGGCCTGAGATTCATTTAGGCTTACTCCCTGAGAAAGAGGAGACAGTGAAGTATTCAACTTCCTTTTTTTCCTACTTTTTTGTCGTACCCACTCTGTTTCTCTGGCAAGGTCCTCTTCGTCAGTCCCATATTCGACTGCCTTTTGAGGTTTATCTCTCGTTGAATGTTCACCCTCTGTAGTAACATTCTTTTGCTCCTGAATGACTCTCAGCTTGTGTTGCAACGCTTCAATTTGACTACTAAGGTCTTTTACTAGTTGCTGTAGTTCTATGCGCTCATTCTGTTCCTCTTTATACCGAGTGTACAACTGATGTTCTAGTTCAGTTTTGAGGACTACTTTGTTTGGTGAAGCCATGATTGAGTACAAGTTATAATTTTAAAAACTATAACTTACCATTTATTTGCACAATTATACATGATTCACTTACGGTGGAATGTAGGTCATCGTGGTGACCGTGTTGACAACACGCGTCGGAATAGGCTGCTGCGTCAACACTTTTACAGAAGCGCGTACTTATGCAATGTGTATGACGTGACCGTTCTCACTGAAAGTCGATCGAACACTGATTGTGATCTGATCGCGTTTATAATATTAGTAGGATAATCCGTCCTATTTTTGTTTTGTTTTAAAAGATTTTTGTACATACCCGTACCTTTTTTTCTTTTTTTTTTCGTGCGTAAATCCCCTCGGATATCGCCCCGCCGGCCAGCGGGGGCGGTTCGGTTATGTCGGGCTTGAACCGACTAAAACCGCACGCCGTCTTGGGTCTTCAGACGCCGGGGATTAAGGATGCCCATTAAGCATTTTCCCCGCACCCCGAGACTTTACATACCCGTACCTTTTTATTTTTCTTTTTTTCGTGCTGAAATCCCTTCGGATACCCCCCCGCCGGCCAGCAAGGGCGGTTATTTCGGGCTTGAACCGACTAAAACCGCACGCCGTCTCGGGTCTTAAAACGCTGGAGTGTAAGGTTGCCCATAGAGCATATCCCTCGCACCCCGACTGACCCTGGGCCATCTCCAGTTTCGAGATGACCCCCTCGGGTTTGGGAACCACGGTGTTCCCGTCTTGCCCCGGTTTGGGGGAGGGGCGCTAGTCGCTCCACCGTCCCGGCCTGCTTCTGCTGGGGTGACAGGCGGCCTCACCTGCCACCCCCAGGCCTGCGCTCATGGAGGACGGAGGTCGTTAAGCGACCTCCGGGGCCTGAGTCGCCTGCGACGCGCGGCGAGCATGTTGCGGGCTCGGCGGGCCGGGAGAGTTCTAAACCTCTCCCGGGCGCGCTCCGCCATCTCCTTCTCGAGCATTACATGCTCGCAGAAGGAGGTGGCGGCGACCCACCCGCTCGCGATCCGCACCATTGCCGCAAAAATGCTGCCGAGCGAGAGTACTCCCACCCCGATGGCTGCCACGAGGTTACGCCTCGGCGCCTCCCACACCGCGCCGGGCAGTCCGCCAGTGTGTGCAGCCCTGAGTCCTCGCTCGCGTCGCAGTGATGGCACTCAGGCGTTGGCTCCTTCCTGATCCGATGCAGATCCGAATCTCCCCTTACCGGAGATCACCTGCGTCAGTCGGTACGAGAGGCTTCCGTGTCGCCTCTCTAGCTAATCCTCCATGATGGGCCTTATTGCCACTATTGCGGAGTGCCCTTACATATCCGTACCTTTCTTTTTTTAATCTTTTTTTTTATTGTTAGCAAACACTGCAACATGCGTTAACAAGACGTCTAAAGGGTTCGCTTATCAAAGAGGTAATAATCCGATTATAATTACGTCTGATCAAGATCTCAGGATAACAAGTACCTACGACGTTATTCCCCTCTAATCAAACGTTATAACGTTATCTCAGCTGTCTGTATGTCATGATTTATTTGTACGCGACTGCCCAAAAAAGGAGTGCAATGTTTATTCTGCCATTTATTTTTAAAATACCTCAACATACCTTTTTACAGTTAAAAAGGGTAAAAATAAATCGTGACGTGTATTTTTGCCTATGTTACACCTTAAAATATTAGCTATCGGCTACTGAAGTTCCCGATAAAGTCGTCCCAGCCATTTCAGAGATTACCTAATTCAAACAGACAAAGACAGGTAGACAAAAGTTTAAATATTGTTTTTTTTTGTTGTAGTACCATGTATACATTCATATGCATTCGTTGAGAAGCTGTTGTTTTATCATTACAAACAGACACTTCAATTTTTATTTATTTGTATCTATCGATTTGGCCTTGTATCAAAAGGGCACTGAATAGTTTAACAGGTTTGTATACTTAATCCCTCTTCAGCATGCGACAATGCTGGTTTACCAACCCAGGCATCGCCAGAATCTCACATACAGCAACTGCTAATTAGGTATTACCTATCAAAATTAATCAATCGATCATAGTTAACAATGATTTGGCCACTGATATACCTATATATGTAAGTGCTAGCGCGGTGGAAGAGCCCATATTCTTCGGACGTTGTCTAATATGGACTACAAAACTGGGCTTCTGGTGTTAACCTTCCTGGTGGGGAGCTTTGGTGAGTATAATAACATACACTTATTATAGACACTAGCTAAATGAATTCATAAAGGAGTCCACGTCTCCATCCGGGAAATACTGATTTCGTTCGGACTTCCCACAGGAACTTATTCCTGGTATAAAAACCCTATATGCATCATTTATTTCAGTGCCTAATTTCATTAAAATCCGTTCATCTATTGCGTGATTGAGTAACGAGCGTCCCTCTATTGCCAATAATATAATTGTTGTATCTGAGTGAGACGAAGTCGAGCGAAAGCTCCTCATACCAGACTTCAGGATTTTCTTTGTCACAGGTCTCCTCCTAAACTACTAATCCAATCAGAACCAAATTTGGCATAATTAAAGAGGTCAATCAGAGGAAGATTTATGGATATATTTTGAAAAAATTAATGCTACCACAGAGGAATGATCACCGTTAAAAAAAATCCAGATGGAATTACATAATAACGGCTCGAGACACTGTGACCAAACTTTACACGCTCAGAAAGCATGTCCCGAGTTGTGACTTTCAAAAAGAATTTTCAAAATCGGATTTGCCACGGAGGAATGATCACTGTTCAAAATTTTCAAAATCTGATTCCTCAATAGCGGTCAAATCTATTGGACAAGAATTACGATGTCTCACTCAGCTCAACATTGCAAGCAGCGATTCGCCTTGCAGACCTAGTATATCTTTTTATATATAAAAATGAATTGCTGTTCGTTAGTCCCGCTAAAACTCGAGAACGGCTGAACCGATTTGGCTAATTTTGGTCTTGAATTATTTGTGGAGGTCCAGAGAAGGTTTAAAAGGTGAATAAATATGGAAGTTGTTATCGATTGAGGCAGTACGAAGTCTGCCGGGTCAGCTAGTATTGTATAAAAGTTATTTCTTTTGTTTTGGATCAGTTCGGATTTGTGTGTTTTAAAAACTGTATTTTGTGTTACTGTACTAGTGAGCCAGTGTCGAAAGCAAACTACGACATTCTACGTCATTCTACACAGCGCTTTCTAGACCTAAAGTAAGCATAGTTTAACTAGCTAAACTTCGGTTGTCTGGACAAACCTGTAAAGGTTTTTCTGGCAATTTTTAGGGATTTTCTTTAGAAAAGCCCTATTGCTATCGAGTTGTCGTCGACGTCGTCGACGTCGTCGTTGCCAATTTTCTGTCACGGTTTTGGGTATGAAGGAGATGAGCTATCGAGTTGCTGTTTTCGGTAATAGATTCGTGCTGGGGTGAACCATTGCAAGATAAAGAAAAAATCGCAAAAAATCGCAAAAAAAAAACGCAGAATCGAAAATCCCTTGTATTCGGCTGAGCTCGTCTCAGGAATTCAACTTGTTTACATTGAACGCCACGTTGATTCTAGTTTGTGAACAAAAATTTGAATGTCGAATTGTCAATTGAATTTAATAGTTTTATTCCTTTTTTTTAATGAATGGCCCTGTGCTTTCATAGTTTCATTCCAAATGTTGCTTAACATTTAGTTTCAAGTATCTATGGTAGCGTCTATAGTCAAGGACAAAAGTTGATTAGAACTAAAATGTTTATGAGCCGTTTGTTATATTGGAACACATGTTACTTAACATAATTGTTGTACAAGTAGTTTTATAATTCCCAGACGACAAAGTTAATATATTTCATGGTTTGTTTATTATACTATGAACTACTTAAGAGCTAAGAAGATCAATTATATTAGAATTCGCTAAGCTACTTTAATAATCTTATGAGTTAACTATTTCGAAATTTAGATTAATTGTGATAGTGACGACAAAAACAGTTCCAAACTTTCACCCGAGTTGAGGTGCAATCTCTTTTTTGGGCCGTATGCTTGTCTGCCACACAAATGTATAAAAAAAACAATATGTAGGTACCACACAACAAGGGCACGCGGCTATAGAGGCGGTAAGGCCCATCATGGAGGATTTGCTAGAGAGGCGACACGGAAGCCTCTCGTACCGACTGACGCCGGTGATCTCCGGTAAGGGCAGCTTCCGGGACCCCCTGCATCGGATCAGGAAGGAGCCAACGTCTGATTGCCATCATCTGACGCGAGCGAGGACTCGGGGCTACACACCCTAGTAGTCACCGGCGTGGGAGGTGCCGAGGCGTGACCTCATGGCGGCTATCGGGGTGGGAGTCCTCTCGCTCGGCAGCATGATTACAGCAATGGTGTGGAGCGCGAGCACGTGGCCGCCGCCGCTTCCTTCTGCGAGCAAGTTATGCTCGAGAAGCAGATGGGGGAGCGAGCCCGGGAGAGATTTCGAATCTCCCGGCCCGCCGAGCCCGCAACACACTCGCCGCGCGTCGCAGTCGACTCAGACGCCGGAGGTCGTATAAATAAATATTAAATAAACAATCTAAAATTTTTTTAATATCTATTCCAGCTCTTCCAGCGTCCGAAGATCATGAATCCTACTTCTTCCGCCATGATGTCGGTGCCCGCATCGTGGGTGGCACACAAGCTGCTCCCGGTAGTCATCCTCATATGGTGGCTATGTCCAACGGCTTTCTGATCAGATCGTTACTCTGCGGAGGGTCGCTCATCTCGCCACGTACTGTCTTGACTGCCGCTCACTGCATTCGTGCTGTTTTGAGTGGTAGCAACTTGGATAGGTGAGTACCTTTTTTTTTTTTTTTTTTTTTTCGTGCGGAAATCCCTTCGGATACCCCCCCGCGTGCCAGCGGGGGTGGCTATGTCGGGCTTGAACCGACTAAAACCGCACGCCGTCTTGGGTCTACAGACACCGGGGTGTAAGGTTTCCCATAGAGCATATCCCTCGCACCCCGACTGACCCTGGACCATACCTTTTTTTTTTTTTTTTTTTTTTTATCGTGCGGAAATCCCTTCGGATACCCCCCCGCCGGCCAGCGGGGGCGGTTATGTCGGGCTTGCACCGACTAAAACCGCACGCCGTCTCGGGTCTTCAGACGCCGGGGTGTAAGGTTACCCATAGAGCATATCCCTCGCACCCCGGCTGACCCTGGGCCATCTCACCACTAACAGCATCGCTCATCCTGTCTCCTCTGAAAGCAGAGGCGTACGGAGAGCGATGTGTTCCCGCCACGTTGGGTATTGGCCGACGATCAATGCCAACCCTATGAAGGGGTGAAGGGGAAGCCATTGACCGCCGCCCAGGGTGTACCGGCCGCTCCGATTCCGTTCCCCCCGGACTGCAGCGGGATCGGAATCGGAGCGACACTCGAGGAGGTTACCCAACACACACCCCACCCTGGACCATACCTAATTTTTTACGTGAATACGTGTTTAAATTCATTTCCATAAGAGGCAATTTAAAAAAAAACCGACCAAGTGCGAGTCGGACTCGCACACCGAGGGTTCCGTACAAACCTGTAGGTATATAAGTAAAAGTTCACCCATCACGACAATCGAGTCATAGTGTTATGGCAGTAGTAACATTAAAATAACTAAGAATTTACGGTTTCCGCAATTTTTCCGTTATCTGTACTATAAGATGTTACTTCGTACCAAATTTCAAGATTCTAAGTTCACGGGAAGTACCCTGGTTTTGATCCCCGTGCGAGTTTCGAAAATTTGCGGAAATTTGCGGCATAAACGGCTGTATCTTTTGATTGCTTTGGCTTAGAAGTTTGATTTTTTCACAGCTCCAAGGTAGACCTGAGTATTAGATATAAATTTCAGTTTCATACCTCCACGCGTTCCTGAGAAAAACGGTCTTGACAGACGGACGGACGGACAATGAAGTGATCCTATAAGGGTTCCGTTTTTTCCTTTTGAGGTACGGAACCCTGGGGTGCGACTGGTTGGATTACCTCCAAGTTTGGTGCACCCTGGGCAACGTGGGCGATGACGCATCATTGATTGCTCCTCTGGAGTAGCTGGCGTCAACGTCAACGGCCAAGAGTCTGACCAACCGGCCCTTTTCAGGGCCAGCTGACCCCATTGCACGAGGGGGTCGAAGTATGGCGGGCCTGCAAGGGGGTCGCTCCAGGTACCCCTCTGCTGTTATCAGAGGGGACACTGCGAATGGCCCAGGGTCAGTCGGAGTGCGAGGGATATGCTCTATGGGTAACCTTACACCCCGGCGTCTGTAGACCCGAGACGGCGTGCGGTTTTAGTCGGTTCAAGCCCGACATAACCGCCCCCGCTAGTCGGCGGGGGGATATCCGAAGGGATTTCCGCACAATAAAAAAAAAAAAAAAAAAGGTACGGAACCCTAAAAACGAATGATAACAAAATCGGGGGTACAGTTTGGTGTTGCAACTAAATATCTATCATCTCCAAAATTTAATTTAATTACACCACTAGGTAGTTAAAGGATCAAAGAATTTATTACGCTTAGTAAGGACTGTGACACATGACGCGCGGCGGAAGGGGAAGCGCCGCCATTTTAAGGGCATTTGGCTGCGTATTAGTCGACACGAGACATATTCACGTACCTACAGCACTTTGCCCTGTCCATGACACAGCCACACCCTATTTATTTTCTTTCTTAGTCCTGCGATCTGCCTTGTCTGGGCATTTAGCTTGTGGTTAAAAGATTTATATTTGGCATGGATAATATACGCCCAGTGGCGTATCCATATGGGTATCAGGACTTCTGAGATCCTGTTCTACTCCTGAGGAGGTCCTGGAGAGGTCTGCTTTACAGGTGTTGGTGGACTTTGACAGGTTGCCAGCAAGCTTGTTGGGATGCCTCTTTATACGACGAGAGTAAGACTTCAGCTTTTTAGTACAGGAAATTTTAAGCAATTAGTAGGTATGTTAATTACATAACATAACACATAACATAAACTCACGCCTATATCCCCGAAGGGATAGGCAGAGGTGCTAGCACCCACATTTCGCCAGTTTATGTTTAGGTCCCAATGTAATAGGTGGCGAGCCTATTGCCATTAACCAGGCACTTATAAATCTGCGATAAATACACACATAACTTCGAAAAGCATCGAAAAGTCATTGGTGTGTGCCATGCTAAAACCTGGGATCGAACCTGAGACATCGTCTCAGCAGTCCATTACCTTGGTCATTACCTTGTACATTGTTAATTATTCCTATACAATATGTAACAAAACTAGTGTCCGATTCGTGAAGGTATAGGTATCAATGTTAGGTTCTGTTTGTAATCCTTTTTCAAAAATAAGTTATTAAAATACCATACAAAAACTGCAATAAAATTTAGATCAATGAGGTAATTTACATGATTACATAGGAGGGTGCGGCGGTAGCTCAGTCAGCAGGGGGCCGGTGTTGTGGACCGCCGCTAAATATGATTGGATATCTACGATGTCACATTCTTAGATTTTGGGGAGATGCTGGGTAATTAGGATACTAGGATATTTGAAAATCCAATAATACCTTCTTTTTTTTTTTATCGTGCGGAAATCCCTTCGGATACCCCCCGCCGGCCAGTGGGGGCGGTTATGTCGGGCTTGCACCGACTAAAACCGCACGCCGTCTCGGGTCTTCAGACGCCGGGGTGTAAGGTTACCCATAGAGCATATCCCTCGCACCCCGGCTGACCCTGGGCCATCTCTCCACTAACAGCATCGCTCATCCTGTCTCCTCTGAAAGCAGAGGAGTACGGAGAGCGATGTGTTCCCGCCACGTTGGGTATTGGCCGACGATCAAAGCCAACCCTATGAAGGGGTGAAGGGGAAGCCATTGACCGCCGCCCAGGGTGTACCGGCCGCTCCGATTCCGTTCCCCCCGGACTGCAGCGGGATCGGAATCGGAGCGACACTCGAGGAGGTTACCCAACACACACCCCAATCCAATAATACCTACATTGGTTTCTTTTCATATTTTCACGAGAGACACGAATCTTAGAGCCTGCGCTGCGTCGTGCGTGTTACGCGTGGGCACGTCATACAAATCGTATGTCTTTTTTGCACTATTTAGTGCAAATTATCTGCACGAAATTAACTCAGTATTATTTGCACGAAAAAGGCGCCCCCATGCGTGCACACGCACGACGTAGCGCTGGCCCTTACTCGCAGTACTAAGGCTCCTGAAACGAATTTTGTTTTTAATTATGACGCTAAAGTAAACTTTCTTATTCAAATAGCAACCTGCGTGTAACCGTCGGTACCAACGTGTGGAATAGTGGCGGTGCTAGTTACACTTTGCTCCGCGGTGTGATGCATCCAGCATATAACCACCAAGCTATCAAGAACGATGTGGGTGTACTCAACACGAACGTTAATATCCCACTAAGCGCAACAGTACAAACCGTACCTCTATCTTACGCTCAAGTCGGCGCCAACGTGAACGTCCGCGTTGCTGGCTGGGGTAGAACTAGAGTAAGTGAAAATCTATAATTTTACGTTCTTTCTTTGCCGCAATACCATTAAATTCCTATATGGCCGTCCGCTGCCATAGGCGCTGGATAAACAGAACGGGCATGAGACGCGGACGCGCCACAGACGTGTCACTCCCCTCAGTGAGTTTCATACAAAATGTATAGAAGTCTCGCAGAACAAACAGATAAAACTGGGCACGGGCGAGACACGGCCACAATGCTTTCGACGACTGCGCCCTATCCTGAAAAATATAGAAGAGGCTCGACGCGGACAAGACGTCGCCGGCGTCAGGGGGAGGAGGATTAAACACGTGACACCCACCCATGCAGCTGCACCCCGTCTCTTTGTTATACTTTTTAACAGCGGACACGTCTGCGACGCGTCTGTGGCTTGCCCGCGTCTCACGTCCATTCTGTTGGTCCGGTCCGGGTTTGTATGCATGTGCTTGCATGCGGGCGTACTGTTTCGTGCAAGTTATGATTCATATGTACTTTTATGTTTTTTTGTTCCCAAGAAATTCGCACAGTTGCTATAATTTGCACGTAACAGGTGCCCGCATGCGTGCACGGGCATAAGGCAGCGGATGGCGTAAATTTTTTAATAAATTCAATTTTAGAAAAAAATATTGAAGAAATAAAACGACTATTAATTATGTTTATTATCAAATTGTTTCCTGATAAGTGTTGTTGTAGTTGCGAATTAAAAGTGACCTCTGTGGCGTAACGGTAGTGCGTTCGACTGGTAAGCTAGTTAAGCAGGATTCCCGCTCAGTGCAAATATTAATATCCATGAATATGTATTTGCATAGTTTTGGTGTTTCGATGTATAATATGTAGATAAAAACTGTATTGAATTATGTTTATCCGCATTCTAGAACCCATAAGCTTGTTAAGCTATGCTCTAGATAGCGCTGTTTAGAATGTCCTACAATATTTCTTTAACATTTATTTATATACTAGCTGACCTTACAGAAGCAGGCTGTGCCGGAGGCGTGTCGTGTGTGTCCTAAACACGCCTGCCTACTCACCGACGCGGGATGAAACCCGACCCCACCAGGCGAGACCGCGCTGGCGGCCAAGGTCCGCCGGTAACCCTGGGATTATCCTTTCGAGGGCTTACCCGGGGTGCCCGGCAATGGACACTTGGGCAGGACACCGTGCGGTTTTAGTCGATGCACAACATAACCGCTGGCCAGCGGGGGGGTATCCGAAGGGATTTCCGCACGTATAAAAACAAAATGCTGACCCGGCAAACTTCGTTCTGCCTTAGAATCAAGTTATGTTGGTTAATATCTTATCAATTGAATTTATTTCGTGAATGTCTTCATGCACCCTGGCATTAAAGACCTGAGAAGGCGTGAGGTTTTGGTTGCTTCGAGTCCGACATAACCACCCCCTCTGGCCTGTGGGGGCGAGGGGGGCTGCCATGGCGATTGGTGCAAAAAAAAACACAAATAGGTACAGTATAGGCGGAGACAAATCAAAGAAATTAAAGCTCATGAAATCGGTCCACCCGTTCTTGAGTTTACATATAGATTATGCATTTCAAGATGAATTGCATGGTATCACTTATAAATAACTAGCATCGTGAGTTTCACCCGCGTAAGTCCTGACCCTCTGGGAATATCGGGATAAAAAGTTGCCTAATTTACTCAGGGATCACAATTGTAGAAATATATACACTATGTTTTACCTAGAGCCACTAAAATGCGCGCTCTCATAAATTCTTATCTCATGTGTAACACTGTAAACTCACAACATTGTATTACACTAGCTGTGCTCCGCGGCTTCGCCCGTGGCATACTTCGTCCCCATCGCGCCCATTTGTCCCATACAGGTCCATAATTTATTATTTATACAATAATGTATGGAAGTTTGCCCGATTTGTTAAAATTTATGATGACTGCTCAGCTCTCCTAGGTAGTAGCGTGATAATATACCTACAGCCTTTTCCGATAAATGGGCTATCCAACACAAATTTTTTTTTCTATACGAACCAGTAGTTTCTGAGATTAGCCCGTTCAACCAAACAAAAAAATTCTTAAGCTTTAGAATATTGATATAGAGATACTTACTCAGATTTTAATCTTTGAATTTTTAGGCTGGTGGTCCCATATCTAACACCCTCCTGGAAGTAGACTTGACTTCTATCACAGGACAAGACTGCATCGAGCGCGTCAACCGTGCCCGTATTGAGCTGAACCAGCGCAACGCCCCCCCAGTCGACCCCGAGATCGAGCTCTGCACTTTCCGCGGTACTGGACATGGTACATGCAACGTAAGTACACAGAATGATCAGTTTACCTTGCAGACTTAGAGTAGGGTGGGATCCGTTCACCGCGGTCGCAACCTCCTGCGAGAATGTCATCTCGTATAAGGAAGACGCGGAACGAATTAGGGAGGGAGATCCCCTTGCTGATCCGACATGCTGCCGGCGAACCGGGTGGTGGAGGGGCGAGTATTTGCATCTCATGCCGCCCTGAGTGTGGCTTCAGGTGTGTGGGACGGAGTTAACCCTCCACCCGCCGGTCTAGCCACCCGCGAAGAGGTGACGTCCGTGTGTTTCTGGACGTCGCCTAATTGAGAGTTTTAAGGTGCAGGTGCCCGTGATACACTGCGGGCACGCCCTTAGTGTGAGAGAGCCACACATAACCGCGTGGCCTCCCATGAAACAAAACAAGAAAAGGGGGTGGATAACCATCATGTTCCCGACGTGTTGCCGTTGAACAATCACTCCTACTTAGATGCTTCAGTCTATATTCAACCTTGGCGATCTTCACCCATGGTGGGACCCATATGGTGTATTTGTGTGCCTGTCATTAATCTTCAGATCTGTGCTTCTGTTGTATTTAGAGATAAGAAGTATGTTCAGAAATACAGAAGCTCTTTTTAGACGACTCATGTATTTCGTTAGACCATCTTCTCCCAAACGGCTGAACCGATTCTAATGAAATTTCACACAAACAAAGATGTTACTGTTTTTCTTTTTATTTTTCAATAAACATAAAAGCCCCATTCTCGCGATTGGTATTAAATTAAGTAATTTGTTTAAGACAAAAAAAGAAAAACGAAAATCGGACTAGCCACTGAGGAATTATCACCGTTCGAAAAAGTCCTAGTGAAATTGCTTCACTTAATTTTTGCAACAGCAGAATGAATTGCAGACCTAGTTAACGAGTACACGTTCTTCTAGTTTTCAATGTTGTAGTGTCGCCGGCGTGGCGTTCTGATTCCGTGGCAATATCGGGATAAAAAGTAGTGTTACTCAGAGAAAGAGAATGATTGAAAACTCTTCAGTATTAGAGTTTATCGATTAAAAACAAACCAATCTTTAAATTATGTTTTGTTGCTTGTGACCACTTTGCACAAAACACTTTCTATCTTTTTCTTCTCTTTAGAATATGTTCTCCTACTTTAGTTTACATAATTCTATGTTCATCGTACAGGGTGACTCCGGCTCTGCCCTGCGCCGGAACGACAACGGACAACAGGTCGGCATCGTGTCCTGGGGCTTTCCCTGCGCCCTCGGTGCCCCTGATATGTTCGTACGTGTCAGCGCCTTCCAGAGCTTCATCCAGTCTAACACCGTCTAACTGCCTCTATAGACCTACAGACAAGAGAAACGTGTGACAACAACTGTGAAATAAAAATATGGGAGTTATTTAACTGTTTTTTTTTTACCTGTTAATTCCTGAAAAGGCAGAGGGCATCCATAAATTACGTCACACATTAACGGCGTCGTGGTAGGTCGTGGGTTCGATTCCCGCTCAGCATAAATATTTGAATGCATGAATATGTCTATTTGCATTGGTCTGCGTGTTTCAATGTACCTATAATATGTATGTATTTAAAAAAAAAATGTATCTGAGTATGTTTATCAGCATTCTAATATATAACAAATAAAGCAGGATTAACCGAAAAGTCATCCATGTGGGAATCAAACCTACATTACCTTGTAAAGGTCGGCGTCTTTTTTTTATTTTTTAACGTGTGTCTTCACCCCAACGGTGCCAACGATGGAATGGACCGGACGAATGGCGTGTCGGAATCGGACCGACTAGAACCACACGGTGTCCTCCCAAGTTTTCCTTGCGGGCACCCCGGGTAAGCTCTCGAAAGGATAACCTCAGGGTTACCGGCGGACTTTGGCCGGCACCGCGGTCTCGCCTGGTGTGGTCGGGTTTTATCCTGCGACGGTGAGTTGGCAGGCGTGTGTAGGACACGCCTCCATTTTGGCCTGCTTCTGTTTCTTTTTTTTTTTTCATCATGCGGAAATCACTTCGGATACCGCCCCCGCTGGAGAGCGGGGGTCTCCAGCGGGGGCGGTTATGTCGGGCTTGCACCGACTAAAACCGCACGCCGTCTCGGGTCTTAAGACGCCGGGGTGTAAGGTTACTCATAGAGCATATCCCTCGCACCCCGACTGACCCTGGGCCATCTCCGGTTTCGAGATGGCCCCCTTACATGCTCTCCACTGTGCCCTCTGCTAATCAGAGGGACACGTGGAAAGCCTCCGAACAGCCCTCAACAGGGCCGTCCTCGCCTCGGTCGGAGTTGGTCGTAGGCGGCAGCGTCTCTCCCACCCTAGGAGAGAGGCACTGCCGCCTCCGTTGCCCAGGGTGCACCGCGTGGAGGTCCCCAACCAAGCACCCCAAGTACCCTAGTACCTACTCCTACTTTTTTTAAATAATGCAGTATGCACTTGGTTACTTCCAAAGAAATATGGTGGAGACAAAAAAACGTATGTAAATCCATTGTTACCGTGCTTAGTGGGAGATAAAATTTCCGTAGAAATATGCGGGAGAGAAAAGTGTATGAATCCATTGTTAACGTGCTAAGCGGGAGACAGAAGTGTATGAAAATTGATTGTTAACGTGTTATATTCTTTAATTCTGTTGTTTTTCTTGTATGTGTGGTTATATAGCACTATGTATCAATCGGAAGAAAGTGCGATTCGCAACTCATGTGTATTGAGACCATACGCTGCGAGACGGGCCTCAAACAACACCCTTTTTTTTTTTTGTGCGGAAATCCCTTCGGTTACCCCCCCGCCGGCTAGCGGGGGTGGTTATGTCGGGCTTGAACCGACTAAAACCGCACGCCGTCTCGGGTCTACAGACGCCGGACTGTAAGGTTACCCATAGAGCATATCCCTCGCACTCCGACTGACCCTGGGTCATTCGCAGTGTCCCCTCTGATAGCAGCAGAGGGGTACCTGGAGCGACCACCCCTCCCGTGGGCCTTGCAGGCCCTCCATACCCCGACCTCCTCTTGCAATGGGGTCAGCTGGCCCTGAAAAGGGCCGGTTGGTCAGACTCTTGGCCGTTGACGTTGAAACCAGCTACTCCAGAGGAGCAATCAATGATGCGTCATCGTCCACGTTGCCCAGGGTGCACCAAACTTGGAGGTGATCCAACCAGTCGCACCCCTCAAACAACACCCTTGTTATTAATCGGTCCCTTTCTACCATCGATGAACAATGTACTATTACTAAGCACACATACATAACAATTAAATTTCTGTTTGAAAAGAACAGGTATCTAGTATTCTAAAAACAACAAATTAAAAAAAAGAGCGAACAAGAACGAGTAGGTAACAAATTCATGTCCCCAGTACATAGTGACCAGTGATGCGCCATTCTCTGCAATGTGCTATTGTAGAACATAATAATAATAATATAAGGTGTCACCAAATTAGGGCTCTGAATTTGGTGAGATGACTTGGTATCGACAAAATATGTATTTGAAACAAAAAAAAATAATATCGGGTAAAATAAAAATAAATAAATAAAAAAATATAAAAAGAAAAAATAAAAAAAAACACCACCAGCGACGAGCACACGTGACGCTGGTCGCGATTTAGGTATTTCCCACACATCCGCTTGGAGAATACTGCGCCGATACTATCCGCGATACCAATCCGCGAAACTAAATCGCGACCAGCGTCACGTGTGCTCGTCGCGTCACGTGACACTGGTCACTGGTGGTTTTTTTAAATTTTTCTTTTCTTTTTAATTTTTTTTTTTTATTGTACCCGATATTATTTTTTTTAAACGTAGACGTTCACACAATGGTGCATATCTTTTTCTTTGTTTTTGTTTATACCACTCAAGTGGCAGACATGCTCACGGCCCACCTGATGGGAAACGGTTACCGCGGCCTATGGACGTGTGCAACACCAGTTGCTTCATACTCGCGCTGTCGACCCTGTAAAAACCTTCTAAAGCCCTTCTTGAAGAACCCCATATTGTAGTCGCTTGGGAAAACCACAGCAGGGTGATCATTCCACAGCCTGAGGGTGCGCGGAATAAACAAGTGTGCCAAAAAACCGACAATATACCGATTACGCGCTGCGGTGACCAATCATGCGCCACTTTATACCATTACCTCCTGAACACAATGGCGGTGGCGTGCCTTGGCGCCCGTGGCTTATCATTAAATTATAATATCCACTGATTACTTACCGTAATGTAATTAAACAATCAGATACCTACTATTATTTTATAATCTGTCTGAAGGTGAATATTACGAACAGTGATGTTAATATTTTTGGATTCGTCTGCTACGATTGTTGTAATAAACTTTGATGAGCTGTTTCATTGTTACTAACCTTCATTTGTGTCCTAATGACTTCTCAGGAGCTTAGGTAGACGTTTTACACAATGAAATTAATTAAAGTAAAACGCGATTGATCTCCGTTCCGAGAGAGATTCATTCTCCGAGTCTTTTTCCATCAGTTGGGGTCGGTCAGTGTAACTGTGAAACGGAAAAACTTTGATTGAGCTGAGTGAGACGAAGTCGAGCGAAAGCTCCTCATACCAGACTTCAGGATTTTCTTTGTCACAGGTCTCCTCCTAAACTACTAATCCAATCAGAACCAAATTTGGCATGATTAAAGAGGTCAATCAGAGGAAGGTTTATGGATATATTTTGAAAAAATTAATGCTACCACTGAGGAATGATCACCGTTAAAAAAATCCAGATGGAATTACATAATAACCGCTCGAGACACTGTGACCAAACTTTACACGCTCAGAAAGCATGTCCAGCATTTTGACTTTCAAAAAGAATTTTCAAAATCAGACTTGCCACGGAGGAATGATCACTGTTCAAAATTTTCAAAATCTGATTCACGATGTCTCACTCAGCTCAACATTGCAAGCAGCGATTCGCCTTGCAGACCTAGTATTTCCGTGAACCAACTACATACTTACCATAACGAAATTTAGTAACACCACAATTCACTGGCGAAATCGAGTATTATATTTTTCCACGACCTCCGTGTCGTGGCGGTAGAGCGTTCGACTGCTGCGTCGGAGGTCGTGGGTTCGATTCCCGCTTAATGCAAATATATTTATGATGCATGAATATGTCTATTTGCATTAGTCTGGGTGTTACTATGTATAATATGTATTAAAAAAAAATACACAAGTATATTTATCCACATTCTAGGACCAAAAACACAACCTATTACTTGGCAAATTTATACGTGACATTGCCATGGTTCGCGCGGGATATGGGGTGTAAGGTAGGGAGGTTGGTAAAACGTTCCCTGCCTTACGCCCCTCATCCCGCGCGATCCATGGGAGTGTCAAGCATGAATCTACCAAGCTATAGTTAGAGTGCGCGCCAGATAAGTCTGCGCGCTACTGGTGGCGTAACTAATGTTGCCAGTTATGGGAAATGATTTCCCGATCAAAAATATAAATTGGAGATGAGGAAAAAATTTAACTAAATCAAGTGAACTACGACCAAACAATAGCTGAATAGTAATAATAAAGATAGGAAGAATATGAAATATGACCCTATTTTAATCTACAGAGATTTTGCTTTTGGCATCGACCGACCACTACCGCGGCACGCTTCGCTCGGCTCATGCGATGAGTTGTCGCAGTTTAAACCTAATTTTAACCTACTAATAATTGGACGTTGAGGGTATTGGGGCCTGCTGGTTGTTAACTAAAAGTGTTTGTACCTTAGAAATAGGTAAATAAAAACAACATTAAATATTATTCGAAATCTGTTATTGGGTAAACAACACTTAAATAACTTAAATTACACTTGAAATTTTATCCCCCTAAGAGTAAACTCAAAAACCCCTAAAAATTGGGGGGAAAACTCCTAAGTTGGCGACACTATGGTGGCGTGCGATTAGTTCCAATTTTGGCCGCGCGCAGACTTATCTGGCGCGCACTCTAAGCTATACCTCCGTCCTCCATGAGCGCAGGTCTGGGGGTGGCGGGTGAGGCCACCTGTCACCCCAGCAGAAGCAGGCCGGGACGGTGGGGCGACTAGCGCCCCTCCCCCCAAACCGGGGCAAGACGGGGACACAGTGGTTCCCAAACCCGAGGGGGCCATCTCGAAACCGGAGATGGCCCAGGGTCAGTCGGGGTGCGAGGGATATGCTCTATGAGCAACCTTACACCCCGGCGTCTGTAGACCCGAGACGGCGTGCGGTTTTAGTCGGTTCAAGCCCGACATAACCACCCCCGCTGGCACGCGGGGGGGTATCCGAAGGGATTTCCGCACGAAAAAAAAAAAAAAAAAGGTACTTGCCTGCCTTGGGTTACATAGAGCTGTGTAGAATGTCCTAATAATTGTTGTATGTATCAGACAGGTAGGATGGTTACATCTCACTAGTCCCATGGGACACCCGATACTTTGATGAAAAATACTATCAGTCAAAGACGAGGATCGGCTATCTAAGTATTGGTTAAATCGAGTCAGACTATATAATTGAAGACTACTAGACGACCAACCGACTTCGCTGAGATAACATACGTGTTAATCTGTACTTATTAAGTCAATAGCCTGTTCCTAAAATGAAATACGTCATTTGAAAGTCAGAGGACAGTTTCTTATGTTTATCAGTAATTCTAAATTCTGAATCATAGAAATATTTTTGTTGTATAAATAGTAACGATGTTTTATAATTATGCACCAGTTTCAATTGAACACGTTATCAAGACAACCTCTATTGTGAGCAACATGCTCTTCTTAACTATTTCTATGGTTTTCACCATGTTGTGTGCTATTGGACATGGTAAGATTTTGCTATTTAATAAATAATAATAAATAAATATTCTAGGACATTCTACACAGAGCTATCTAGACCCAATAATACTCGTGTTATGGCTTCCAGAATGCGAATACTTAGATATATATTTTTTTGGTAAATACATACATATTATACATAGAAACACCCAGACCAATGCAAATGTTCATATTCATGCATACAAATATTTGCATTGAGCGAGATTCGAACTCGCGTCACTTACTTAGTCATTATTATACGATATCTATTTTTATTTTTGGGGATGTTCGGGCCCCCTTAAAGTCCTTCGGGGTCAGGCCAATCTTACCAGCTGGTATATCTACCGATCAACGGACAAGTCTCTGGCGCACGCTTTCCTCTTGGGAGGGGGGGTCAAACGGCAGTCGCTTCCGGAAAAGCCGATATACCAATCAGAAATAATAAGCGAACCTCGGGCTCCATCTATTGATATGATAGCTTTTATATTTTTCTGCAAAACTGTACTTTTACTACAATTCCTTGTGGTGAGGATTGACAGGACATCACGAACTTAATTGTCATTTGTTAAAGAAGAAGTAATGTTGTTTGGAAAACCATTTAAAACAGAACAGAATATTCCTATATATTTAGATCGGAAAAAGCGAACATCTAGGACGGGACTTGAACCCGCGACCAGTCCCTTATATATATAATTTTATATATAATATATCCGAGAATTTCGAATATCTGGGACGTGTCTAGGTGGCTCAGTTGGTCAGAGCGTTCCCCCTGTAAGGGACTGGTCGCGGGTTCAAGTCCCGTCCGTGAAAAGAACGATGAATATCACCACATGATACATGAAAAGTAAGGCATACAAAATGCTTAAAATTTTTATTGAAAGAACAGAATATTACTTGTAACTTCAATTCACGAAATTGAAAATTTCAGGAGTACCCTTACAGAAGGTAGCCCTGAAGAATTCAACAGATAACTTGACCAAATACTTCAATCCACGAATAGTTGGTGGTATTGATGTTCCAGAAGGATCTGCCCCGTATATGGTAGCATTAGTGGTAGGAGAAAGTGTCACCACCCTGGCCTGTGGAGGATCCATAGTGTCGTCTAATCTGGTACTAACTGCTGCTCAATGTATCGACAGGTATATTATATGGAATGAGTTGATACCGTAAGTTATACTTTGATTCTATTAGCTGGTACCAATCTATGATATTTACAGAATAAATACATAAATTTAATAATATAAGGTGTCACAAAATTAGGTCTCTGAATTTGGTGAGATGACTTGGTATCGACAAAATATGTATCTGAAACAAAAAAAAAATATCGGGTAAAATAAAAATAAAATAAAATAAAATAAAAAAACACCACCAGCGACGAGCACACGTGACGCTGGTCGCGATTTAGGTATTTCCCACACATCCGCTTGGAGAATACTGCGACGATACTATTCGCGATACCAATTCGCGAAACTAAATCGCGACCAGCGTCACGTGTGCTCGTCGCGTCACGTGACACTGGTCGCTGTTGGTGTTTTTTTTTCAATTTTTCATTTTTTTTTAAATATTTTTTTAATATATTTTTTTTATTTTACCCGATATTTTTTTTTTGTTTCAAATACATATTTTGTCGATACCAAGTCATTTCACCAAATTCAGAGACCTAATTTTGTGACACCTTATATAAGGGAAGCTAGTGAACCAACGCGAGTTGGTCTTCGAGTGCCGAATGATTGAAGTCTCCACATTTTTTAGTCTTGCGTCCTGTATTGTGCTATATAAACGTTAGTTATAAAAGTTCTATAGACATAGAACTGGGATTACCTTGTACCTTTTGAAGACGATCAAAAGAAGCATTTGATATACTTAAATCTTACAAGCTGATGCCCGCCGGTCTGCCCGCGTGGAATTCTGATCCCGTTCCCGCTACTCATGGGAACATATATTTCAGGGATAAAAAGTAGCCTATGTGTTATCCAGGCGAGGCCGCGCTGGCGGTCAAGGTCCGCCGGTAGCCCTGGGGTTATCCTTTCGAAGGCTTAACCGGGGTGCCCGGCAATGGGCACTTGGGGACGACAACGTGCGGTTTTAGCCTATGTGCTATTCCAGACACGTGATGATCCTTCCCTGTACAAAATTTCAGGCAGATTTAAGTACCTTTTTTCTTTCTTTTTTTTCTATACGGAAATACTCATCATTCGGATAACAAACATCCAACTTCACAAACTTTAATTTTTGTTTTTTTTTTAAATTTAATACACGTCAATTTGACTTCACCTCGCCTGATGGTAAGCTGAAGGTAAAGTCTCAGGAAAGAGGGTCACCATTACATACACGTACCATGTTAACAATGGTGGCACTCAGCTTGACGGCCTCATCAGAAGAGGATTGTCGTCGCAGCACCGCGTGACACCCACCGGTCCCACTAGTGCTGCGACCACAATCCCCCTGCCCGGCTATGCACTTGCTGACCCCTGAACGTAATCAAACCGAAATTGGATTACTATGGAGGGTTTTTCGCAATCGTGCACGGTGGTACTCACCCGGCCGAATTTTGTGACAAATTTGTGTCTTCAAATTTCTACTACCATCATATCTTTATTATAATTAGAATACAGAATCGGCGGTAGCCCAGTGGCGCTTGTAACGGACTGCCGAGACGAGGTCTCGAGTTCGATCCCCAGTCGCCCCGGGCACACACCTCTGACTTTTCGTAGTTATGTGTGTTTTATAAATGTTAATTATCGCTCGCTTAGTAATGTGCCCGGTAGATAGCATGGATTACATTGGGACTTTAACATAACTGCCGAATCGTGGGTGTGTAATACACCTCTGCCTACCCCTACGGGGATACAGGCGTGAAGTTATGTTATGTGATGTTAGTAGAGTATTATATGATAGGATATATATTATAGGATAAATTGTGTAACTTTTTCTTGCCAGATCCTACCGCGGTGTGGTTGGCAGCAATCGCTGGAACAGTGGCGGTTACCCTGTGAACTTCAAGGGATTCCATATGCACCCACAGTGGGACAGACACAGTCTTCTGAACGACATTGGGTTCTTACCGCTTGACAAGGACCTGACCTGGAGCAGTACTGTGGGAATGATTGGAATAAACTTGGACTTCATTGAGGGTGGACAGCCTAGTTATGTCAATGGCTGGGGATTACTGAATGTAAGATTTTATATACCTACATATGATATTTAGGTTGAGTTGGAACAGAAGTCATTTGACGCAGTATGTTCAAAATTTAGTTTGACTGAAGTTAAATAAATAAATATTCTACGACATTCTACTCAGCGCTTTCTAGACCCAAAGTAAGCATAGTTTAACTAGCTTGTGTTATAGATTCCAGAATGCGGATAAACATACTTATATACTTTTTTTTTGTAAATACATAATATTATACATAGAAACACCTAGACCAACGCAAATAGACGTATTCGTGCATACAAATATTTGCACTGAGCGGGAATCGAACACGCGCCCCCTGTCGTGGCAGTCGAATGCACCCACTACGCCACAGAGGCCGTCAAATTAGAAATAATAGTTTTCCGCAACATGCCGTGCTTCTTAGACGGCCTCTGTGGCGTAACGGTAGTGCATTCGACTGCTACGACAGGGGCGCGGGTTCGATTCCCGCTCAGTGCAAATATTTGTATGCATGAATATGTCTATTTGCATTGGTCTGGGTGTTTCTATGTATAATATGTATGTATTTACAATAGTTTATAAGTATGTTTATCCGCATTCTGGAAGCCATAACACAAGCTAGTTAAACTATGCTTACCTTGGGTCTTGAAAGCGCTGTGTAGAATGTCGTAGAATATTTATTATTATTATTATTTATTTAGACAACGTTAAGCCGTCATTCCCGCTTACCCTACAAACATCTATGAAAGTCGTTATGGGTAGTTGGAGCCTAGAAAGTTGGACAACTGGTCTCCCTGCAGGACTTTGATATCACCAATGGGTTGTGGAGGTCTGATCAAGTCTGATGGCAGTCGCATCACAGAAAACATCGGAGTTTGGCCGTATCGTAGTTAGACCAAAAGGCCGTCCCAAACTGAGTTAGTCAAAGGCTCGGAGGATGAGTTTTCAGCAACATAGCAATGCATATGCAATTCCGAAAGATTCTATGCGACATTTGAAGTAAAATTGTTAATTTTCTTACATTTTTAGCCCTGGCAACTAAATGGCCCAATGCCCGAAAAGTTGCAGCGTCTCAACGTCAGTACCTTATCAGATGAAAGTTGTATCGCTACTTTTGAAGAATTCGGCATTCGAATTTATCCTGCCATCGAGATCTGCGCTCTTCATTCAGTGGGACATGGCATGTGCTACGTAAGTAGTTGCTGAATAACAATAGCTATCCATTTGTCGGCCCCGTTAGCCTTCTACTTTCTTTTAGTTTCTAGTTTCTACTTTACTTTTATCATGCCATGCCATACCATGCGTCATTTAGGGATGATTCGTTATGCAGCTCCCAAAATATGGAACAATCTTCCACCACACCGTTACGCTCCATTACTACGAGAACCACGTTTAGGAAACGTTTACGGCTGTTTCTCTTGGAAGCTCAAAGGAGGTTGGATAACGTAAACGCAAATATATCGTTAATTTAAGTTTATTGATGACACACATTTGATTATATATATCATCTATTAACCGTATCATTATATTTATTTATACACTATACTCTGTCACACCATTTATTTCACAAACACACCGCTACACACGGCTTTGACGGTGGGGCGTCCGTGTGCCACTAACCAGTTGGGGTTCTGTAGAAAACCAGCGCCAGGTTACTATCTGCCACATGCTGAACTGGGCACCCATTTAGTGCATTCGTGTGCCACATTACTATTGTGCTCCTGTTATTTTAAAATCAGTATCTTCAGATGTCATGTAATTTTATGTACTTATGTAGTTTGTGGCCTCTTTGTACTAATTAACGTTTCTTTCTTTTTTTCTATATAGTTACTGACTCTTTGCTAAATAGATGTAACACAGCATATATAGTAAATAATCACTGTTATTTCGGTTACTAACATTCTTAAAAAAAAAAAAAAACAATATAACCAATAGATTCGATTTTCAAAACTTTTCTAATGTTGGCAGTATGTATGTGAATTATATTTTTTCACATTGCTCTAATTTTACTTTAAATTTTAACTGATTATCAATATGTATACCTGTTTCATTAAATATGTGTGTAGTATTTAAAATTTCCACACATAGTCGAAATGAAAAGTATTTAGCTCGGGTGAATGTCACCCATTTCTCCCTCGAACTATTGGCGCTCTCACTTCGTTTTCGTGCGCCAGAACTATCTCGGGTGAAATGGGTGACTGTCAACCCTTGTCTCTCAATCTACTTTATATTCAGATGGCTCATCATAGTGTGGTTTAATAATAACGTTTGTATTTCCAGGGAGACGCCGGTAGTCCTCTAATATCGGTTACTAGCAATATGATAATTGGGATCGTAGTCTGGGGAGTCAATTGTGCTATGGGGTATCCAGATGTGTACACCAGAGTGAGCGGAGTGAGTGACTTCGTACTGGATATAAAAGAGCTGTACCGGTAAAGAGCTTCTTTCAGATCATTGTTTTATGTTATGTGTAGAATGTCGTAGAATATTTATTATTTATTTATTATTATTATTGTTTAATTTTATTTCACTATAGAATTGTTACCTAATATTATGATAAATAAAAGTTTTGTTTTTGAATACATCTTTATATTATAACTAGCAACCCGCCCTTGCTTCGCTTCGGTTTAAATGAGTTTTTTTTCGCTCAAGCCATATAATAATATAGCCTACATCCATCGGGGTAATGTACCTTTCAAATGGTGAAATAATTTTTCTAATAAGTTCAGTGGTTCCGAAGATTACCTTCAACATATAACCAAACTCACAAAATTAGGCCTCTCTCTTTAAATACTATAACTAGGTCTGCAAGGCGAATCGCTGCTTGCAATGTTGAGCTGAGTGAGACATGGTGATTTGAATTTTGAAAATTTTGAACAGTGATCGTTCCTCCGTGGCAAGTCCGATTTTGAAAATTCTTTTTGAAAGTCACAACTCTGGACATGCTTTCTGAGCGTGTAAAGTTTGGCCACAGTGTCTCGAGCGGTTATTATGTAATTCCATCTGGAATTTTTTTAACGGTGATCATTCCTCATTGGTAGCATTAATTTTTTCAAAATATATCCATAAACCTTCCTCTGATTGACCTCTTTAATCATGCCAAATTTGGTTCTGATTGGATTAGTAGTTTAGGAGACCTGTGACAAAGAAAATCCTGAAGTCTGGTATGAGGAGCTTTCGCTCGACTTGGTCTCACTCTGCTCAATAATAGGTCTTTACCTATGAAATTGCCGAAATTTTCTAACAAATTCATGAGTTCGTTATTCCTGTAATTTAATAGCTATTTCCATTATTTATATTTCGTTTGAAAGTTGATTTTACAACTCTGTATTAAATTTTGTTTTTATTGGCCGCTTGATAAATTAATTCGATCTTCAAAAACAGTGCTTCCTAAATGCTATCCATTTTGATGATAAATTTCGTATTACTTAACAGCTGTCACTTTACAAAAATGTAATAAAAGCTGCTGTTTGTTAGCCTAATGTTGTCTCATTTATACACAAAAAAAAACATAAAATTTGGATTTGTCATTCCTAAAAAAAATGCAAAAATGTTAGTACTGAAAATTGGGTTTCCTCCAATTTCTTCACGAAAAACGGCAATTTCATATGTAACGACCTAATATGTATAGATTATTAATACGTTAACGTTAACTTCATCCAAAATCGGTAAACCTGAGACTCAGTCGCAGGCTTTCCTCTCGGCGCGGCGTTGGGAAGTTAGACGGCAGTTGCTCCCATAAAAGCCGCATAAGCGGCTAAAGGATGAGAAGTATTAAGCAGACCCTGGGCTACGAGGTAAGAGCCTGGGATACAACAGGGTTAAGATAATGATGATGTCAGGTATGCACTTTCGTAACTTCTTTACGATAACAGCCGACTTCGACTCCACACGGCAAAAAATTCGGCAAAAAAGCGTCGGTAGCTTAATGGTTAAGGAGTCGACCTTACGATCGAGAGGTCCCGAGTTCGAATCCTGGCCATTACACTATCGACGTGAACCCACTCCTAAAACAAGCTATTTAGCTTAGCTGGAAGGGTTAGGGGAATATTAGTAATTGTGGTTACTAGTATTCTTTAAAAAAAAAATAAAAAAAAAATTACACTTATGCGCAAATTACCTTTTGCATGACACTTTGGAGTTAGAAGGTCTATTGAATGTTGAGATACTCTAAGTGAAATAAACTCCAATAATGTGCTAATCATTTATTGGCTCATCACAAACTGAGATTCTCGATTATCATAACAATTTCTTATCATGAAAAATATATGTATTTTACAATAACAATCTGACAGGAATCTGTCGATGATCGAACATTCGAAATATTTTTTAATACTCTATATTTATTATGACCACGGAGGTTCATATATAACTATATGAAGATCCGTGACCATACGACATGGACGCTACATCACCAATTATATTTAATAAGTTAGTTAAACACTGGAAGGAAATTAGTATCACGACATTTAAAAATGAATTAGAAGCCTTCTTCTGCAAAATACATATTATATCGTTTGTTATAATATATATCCATAAACTACTTAAAGATCTAGGCCTATGGAGAGCTACGAATGTCTAAAGCGGCACTAGTAGGTTCGTATCAAATTTGGTTAGGCAGGGAGGGGCGTCCCCACCAGGCGAGGCCGCGAAGGCGGCCAAAGTCCGCCGGCAACCCTGGGGTTATCCTTTCGAGGGCTTACCCGGGGTGCCCGGCAACGGACACTTGGGGAGGACACCGTGCGGTTTTAGTCGAGACACGACATAACCACCCCCGCTGGCCAGCGGGGGGTATCCGAAGGGATTTCCGCACGTAAAAAAAAAAAAAAAAAAAAAAGGCAGGGAGGGGAACTTGGGTAGTGTAGGTGAGTGTTGATGTACATCAACAAAAGGGGCCCCTTCTATACCTACACTTGGGTCGCAAGTCCCAGGCACTGTCCCGAGTTCCCAACTCAGCAACGCGATGGACCCGGCACCCGCACGGAGAATCCATGGATTGCTAAGAATATCGGTCTCATTATTACGTAATTTTATTATATCTCAATGATTATAACATAACATGGGTGTGTAATACATCTCTGCCTACCAAATCGGGGATACAGGCATGAAGTTTTGTTATATAATAACATTACGGATATTCTGACAGATAGCATAAATTAGAAAATATGGAGCTAATTCTCTTTGACATTTTTTTTTCGTGTGTAAATCTTTTCTGATACCCCCCCGCCAGCGGGGGCGGTTCTGTCAGGCTTGAACCGACTAAAACCGGACGCCGTCTCGGGTCTAAAGACGCCGGGGTGTAAGGAAGGAAGGTATGGAGCATATCCCTCGCACCCCGACTGACCCTGGGCCATCTCCGGTTTCGAGATGGTGACCGGATACCTATTCCTGAGACCCCAAATAAATACAAAACACATCTCGGCGCCAGGATATGCTAGTCCCATTCCGCCTATTGTTTTGAACTTTTTCCATATTTGCGATTGGTCTACCACATCGACAATAATATACTATGTTGTAGATAAGCTTTTCACAAATATGAATCCGCTTGAAAAATCATCGTAGGTTATTTAAAAACATTTTTTGGCCAATTAAATTAAAAAAATCTTTGTTTTTGTCTTTGTTACGCGAAAACTTATGCCTATACTTAAACCCGCCCTCACTGTACCTGGCGCAAAGGTTCAGCGTAGCTCGTGCAAAGGTAATATAATAATAATTATTATTATTTTACATTGCATTGCTTTGCATAATAATAATATATATTTTATATTTCTTTTTTTTCACAGACGTCACCATAATTTCAGTTATTTATCTTTAGGTACTCTGTACTATAATAAAATAGTAAATAAGCTGTTTCCTTAATTTGAAAATATTAAAAAAAAATATTATGTTAAATGAACGATTCTGAACACAATTTTTTTTTAGAATTCTTGTCTACTTGTTCGCGATGAACGCAAAAACTACTGAACGGATTTGGATGCGGTTTTTTTTCTATTAGTAAGGTCTTGGTCAGACTTTAAATCTGCCAATTTCATTGCAATTGGTTTAGTAGAACCGGAGATATGACCGAAAAACGATAACCGACCTCCGTACGGGCGGAGCCGCGGGCATCAGCTAGTATCTTATAAGTTGCTCTCTTTCTAGAACCTACCACGGTGTGGTTTGCACCAAGCGCTACAATAGTGGTGGTTATCCTGTCTACTTCAAGGAACTCCATATTCATCCACAGAGGAGATGGTTTTCTCTCGACCACAATTAGAGCAGCGAGCGTGGTTCAAGGACAGGGAAGGTCAAGCAGCGATATGCCAACACGAACAGCTGATTGTCAAGCAATAGCAGGAATGACCTGGCGGCCAACAAGTAAGACGAGCGTCGGGAGGACACCGGTACAGGAGCTCAGCGAGCCGTCGCGGGAGGCCGGAACGCGGGGCCCGCGTGACCATCGCCAGCAGCAACGCAACCGAGGGTCGATGACGTCGATGCGTGGGCAGGCAGCGGTGGCGCCGGCCATGAAACAATGTCGAGCTTGCGGTGGACCGCATACCGAGTCGGCAAGTAGATTTGCACGTTACGTATGCCGCGTTTGTAACAAGATGGGGCACCTTCAGCGGATGTGCCAATACTTATCAGGCCCGCACTGGGTGAAAGCGACCTCGGCAGACAAAGAGTTAGAAACGGACAGTGATCACAGTGACGAGGTAATAAATATTGATTTAGAGGTTTACGGTTACGTTATTAGTTCAGAACAAAAGAATATGTATGGAATGTGATACAGGTAGTGCGATATCGTGCATTAGCTACAAAATGTATACAAAAATGTTCACTCATTTAGCTATTAATAAATGTAACCTTGTTCTACGATATTATACTGGTGAATTAGGGTAATATAATATAATAATATAATAATAATAGGGTTAAAGACTTAGAGTTGTATGTAATTAAAAACGGAAAAACAGCTTTACTGGGTAGACAATGGATATTAGAATTAGGTATTCAATTACCTACTATAACCAATGTTAATATAATATCCAACAAAGACTTTAATATGGATTCATTTAGTTCTAGATATTGTAATGTGTTTGCGGAGGGACTGGGTCGATTCACGGGGCCACCGGTGAGCGTGCACGTGCGTGAGGGGGCGCGGCCGGTGTTCCTGCGCGCGCGCCCGCTGGCGTACGCGCTGCGCGAGCCGGTGGAGCGGGTCCTGCAGCAGCATGTGCGGGATGGCATCCTAACCCCCGTGGAGCGTTCCGACTGGGCTACGCCGATCGTGCCGGTGCTCAAGAAGGACGGTAACATTAGAATTTGTGCAGATTATAAATTGACATTAAATAAAGTTTTGGAAGTTGATCGTTATCCCCTCCCACAAGTAGAGGACTTATTGGTTAGGTTACATGGGGGTAAAAGATTTAGTAAAATTGACTTATCGCAGGCCTATGCACAATTTTTACTTGATGACTCTAAGAAATATACAGTCATAAATACCCACAAGGGATTATTTATGTACAACCGCTTGGTCTACGGATTGTCGTCGAGTTCAGGAATTTTCCAGCGAAGACTGGAAGAGTTATTTTCTGATTTACCGCGCGTTGGGGTTTTATTGGATGATATTATAGTAACCGGGTTATCGAGTAGATAACTTACACAAAGTCTTTCAACGTTTAGATAAATACGGGTTAAAAGTGAAAAAAGAAAAGTGCGACTTCTTTGCGAAATCCATTACATATCTAGGTGATGTTATTAGTGAGGCTGGAGTTCAAACTTGCCCAAATAAAATTCATGCTATTTTGGACACACCCGTACCCACGAACGTGGGAGAATTACGATCTTTCATAGGTATGATCATGTACTACTCGAAATTTATAAAAAAATTAAGTACTATGATTGCTCCCTTGTACGAGTTATTGAGGAAGGGTTCGAAATATGATTGGAGTGCCCAATGTCATAGTGCTTTTAAAATGATAAAGAAGGTGCTGGTGAGCAGTGAGGTCCTAATGCATTACTCAGCCGAGCTACCGCTGGTGTTGACGGCGGACGCCAGCAGTGTGGGAGTGGGGGCGGTATTGTCGCAAATAACACCAGCCGGTGAGCGGCCTGTTGCTTATGCCTCCCGCTTACTCACAACAGCCGAACGTAATTACGCACAAATTGATAGGGAGGCGTTGGCCATAATCTACGGAATACGCAAATATCGCCAGTACTTGTACGGCAGAAAGTTTACGTTGAGAACAGATCATAAACCTTTAACGTACATATTCGGGGACAAGGCTGGTATACCCATTATGTCAACCTCGCGATTACAACGTTGGGCTATTCTGTTATCCGGATACAATTACGATATCGAGTATGTTTCGTCTAATAGAAATTGTACCGACGCGTTATCACGCTTGCCGGCTAAGAAAGTTAAGGAGTGTACAATGGAAGCAGTAACCTACGTAAACTTCGTTGAAAACTTTTTACCGGTAACAAACTATGACTTTAGTAAGGCTACCGCTCGGGACATCATACATAGTAAAATTAAGATTTACATAGAATCAGGCTGGCCTCATTTTTGTGATGAAGAAGCCATAAAGCCATTTTTTGCTAGGAAAAATGAATTATATATTGAAGGCGGTTGTATTATGTGGGGCTACCGTATGGTTATCAGGCACTGAGACAGATAGTATTAAAACAGTTACATAGTAGCCACTTGGGTATAGTTAAAACGAAAAGCTGGGCCAGGAGTTACGTGTGGTGGCCAAAAATTGATGTTGATGTGGAAGCTATGTGTCGGAACTGCGATACTTGTGCGTCTGAGGCGGACCCACCACCCCGAGCCGCACCGCAACATTGGCCATATACTACGCAGCCATGGACACGCTAGCATATAGATTTTCTAGGGCCTTTTAAGGGAAAAACCTTTTTAATCTTAGTTGATTCAACCTCCAAATGGCTGGAGGCTTTTGAAGCGCAACACACCAATGCGCAGGCCATAATAAAAAATTTACGAACTACTTTTGCTCGATTTGGCCTTCCTGAAGAGCTTGTTTCAGATCAGGGCCCCCCTTTTACTAGTAAAGAATTTCAATTCTTTTTACGAATGAATGGAGTTAAGCAGCGTTTCTCACCGATCTACCATCCTTCTTCTAACGGTGCTGCGGAGAATGCTGTTAAACTATGTAAGCGAGCCATTAAGAGAGCCTATAGGGATAACATAGATATAGACGTCGCACTGCAATCTTTCCTTTTAACCTATAGGAATACGGTGCATAGCACTACAGGGGAAACGCCAGCAATGTTATTGCAAAAACGTAGATTACGTTCTCGTTTAGATTTATTACGGAACGATCAAGCATTGAGGGATAAAGTACGCGGGGCACAGGATAGTCAGGTGCGGTACGCTGGTGGTGTAAATCGTGACTTCGAACAAGGCGATAAGGTCTGGGTTAGGGGATATGGTCGACAAGACAAATGGGTCAAGGCACAAGTTCGCAACAGAGAGGGCTCTCGAAGGTATATTGTGGAGGGTGATATCGGTCAAACTCTAAAACGACATGTGGATCAGGTACGGCGTAGATCTCGCTTTTCTGATGTTACTTGGGTACTGGTGACTCGGCGGCACCCGCGGAGGGGAGTGAGAGTGCCATTCTGCCGCTGGGGGATAAAATGGTGGATGAGTGTAGTGAACAGGTTACTGCAAACCCAAGAGACACAACTGACTTGGCAACTCAGTCACCAGAAAATGATAGTGTCCCCCGTAATGAGTTCACTACACACAGTTCACCCGTACCAACTGAGCGTGCACCACGAGAACGCAAACCAGTGGTCCGATACGGGTTTGAGTTTGACTAGAGATACTGGTTGGATGTTCCGACCCGATATTTATGTTACTTGTTTATTAATGTATAATTTTCCTTTGTTTTTGTTATTAGTGGTAAGCTTAGATTTAAGGGTGGAGGTGTAATGTAGGGTACTTTTATATTTTACTGTCATGTCAGCTGTCTGTACTTTATCCAATAGTCGGAATATACCTTATGTACAGTTAATACGTGTTCGTTACTTTCTCCCGATATCTTTCAGGTACAAATACAAAGATTTTTTTAAAAGTAACAATTTTATTCGTCTTAATATTAAGTAACAACTTTATAGTAAAATAAATATAACAACTAACAATAAACCGAAAATAACTAGGTAGTCGTCATCGATACAGCTCTTGTGTACTCAGGACAAAGTCCTTGAATCCGCTGGATCTGGTGAACACGTCTGGATATCCTAAAGCGCAAGGAATTCCCCAGCTTACGAGCCCAATTATCGTATTGCTGGTAACCGATATTAGAGGACTACCGGAGTCACCCTAGAAATAATAAAAATACTATTAAACGACATTAGGATGGATGGATTTTTTATCTTTGAATTATTTATAGCGTAGTACGCCATTCTACTTTTGAAACCAATAAATATAATAATAATAAAGAGCAGTAAAAAAATCGATAGCTGTAGTTATTCAGTAACTACTTACCATGCACATGCCATGCCCCACTGAATGTAAGGTGCACACCTGGACTTCAGGATTGATCGAAAGGTCGAGTGGACGTAAAGCAGTGTTACAGCTTTCGTCAGATATGGTACTGACGTTGAGACGCTGCATTTGGGCGGGATCACTTTGTTGACGAATGATTTTGTCATTTGACATGGCCTTAAAAGTATAAAGTAAACGATATTATAAAACATTTCACTTCCAATGACATTGGAACTTGTGAAATTCCAAAAATAAAACAATAAAACTTCTTGTTTTATTTTTACAATTCCGTAAATATTGACAAAGTTTCATCGAAACCAAACATTAGCCTTAGGTAAACTTGAGGTCAAAAGTGATTTTGTGTAAGAAGAAGTAAATCTGCATCTTATGTTCTGCAATGGCTGTATGTAAAGGTTTGAATTATAGGCAAATTGGGCAATGTAACCATAATTACAGATATAGAATATACTGCTTCCGGGCTGTTTGCCCGTGGTCCATACGCAACTTGTGTTCCAAACGTTTCATCGATCACTACGGCCGACATCTTCAGTGGACAGGTCCGGGCGCCGACGAGTGCGGAGAACTCTCCTCTTTGTTTCCCCCATCCAACTGCGCCTATAAATACGCCAGTGATTTGGGACTATACATCAGTAGCAGAGAAGTCGCCGCCGAGGAGAGTTCTCCGCACTCGTCGGCGTCTGGACCTGCAACCACTGAAGATGTCGACCGCAGTGATCGACGAAACGTTTGGAACACAAGTTTCCTATGGACCACAGCCAAACAGTCCAGAAGCAGTATATTCTACATGCAACACCAGCCGTGAAAGCATTAAGATTGACATAATTACAGAGTTGGCATACTTCTGGCCAATTTCCAGGTAGAAGTTATACTATCAAATTAGACATTGGACAATTGTTAAGACGTTATAACCTATAAAAACTGTCCTCTCTATTCCATTAATGCATCGTGTTACCCATGTTTCACTCAAACAATATAAATATCAAATATATACAAAATCTTACACTCCATGCTCCCCAGCCACTGACAAAACCGGGTTCCCCTCCTTCAACTATATTCCAGTTTATTCCAATCATTGCCACAGTGCTGCTCCAGGTCAGATCTTTATCCATTGGTAGGAGCCCAATATCGTGCTCCAGAGTAAACCAGCTCCACTGTGGGTGCATATGGTATCCCTTGAAGTACACAGGGTAACCGCCACTGTTCCAGCGTTTGGTGCCAACTACACCGTGGTAGGTTCTGGAAATACAGAACCTTACATGACCACTTCTATACTAATATTATTAAGAGGAAAGATTTGTATTTTCGGATTTTTGTATGTAACGAATAAACTTAAAAACTATTGGACAGATAGACAGACGGCCAAGAGAGTGATTTGATAAGGGTTCTTTTTTTACCTTTGTACGGAACCCTAAAAAGGTCATCAAAATTAAGATTTAACTTACGGCAACAACACACCCCATATAACATAAATGTCGATACAGTGGGCAGCAGTTAGTACCAGGTTAGGCGATACTATGGCTCCTCCACAGGCCAGGGTGGTGAGATGTTCTCCAACCACTAATCCCACCATGTATGGAGCAGATTCTTCTAGAGCATCAGAGCCACCAACTATTCTTTGATTGAAGTATTGAGCCAAGTTGTCTGTTGAAATCTGTAGGGGTATCTTCTGTAGCGGTATACCTGAAATAAAGTTTGATGTTTGAAGAGACAAGTAATATTTGACGACCTCTGTCGCGTAGCGGTAGAGCAGTCGACTGCTACGACAGGGGGCGGGGGTTAGATTCCTGCTCAAATATTTGTATGCATGAATATGTCTATTTGCATTGGTCTGGGTGTTTCTATGTATAATATGTATCCGCATTCTGGAACCCATAACACAAGCTAGTTAAACTATGCTTACTTTAAGTCTAGAAAGCGTTGTGTAGAATGTCGTAGAATATTTTTTTATTGTATATAGTATCCGCCTTTTGATTTGGTACCTCGGGGGGGGGGGAGTAAGGGTTAGTTTTTTATAGCACTGTCCTTATATTACATCGGACTGAAAGTTAGGTAAGTAAAAATAGCCCAGTCGAATTAGGATTTGACCCGGAAAAAAATTTGTAGCAATTTTCCTTCGGAATTAACTAGTGGTTTCCTACAATTTTGTTTCTTATAATTTTTTTGATAACATCGTTTTTTTTCGATTTTTTTTTAACAGGAAATGTAAAAGTGAAAATAAACGAGTTGTTTATCAAACGAAAATTCACACCCAGTATAAATCAAAAAATATCAATCCCAGGAAAAATGGTGAGACCCAAAATTGTAGGAAATTAAATTCTAAACAACTTTGTGATAACCATTTTTAATGTGAAATTAAAAATAAACGAGTTATTCAATAAACAAAAATTGGCCCTCAAAATCAAGATGGCGGATGACACAACGAATCGATAGCCACGCAAAACAAAATTTTGATAGCCGAAGGAAAAATTGCTACTTTTAATTTTTTTAGGGTATAAAATTAAACTGTCAGTCCGAGGCCCGAGAGGCGGAGTTGTACAAGGGATACAGGAAGGCCAGAGGTGCCCTCCGAGCAGAGATAAGGCGGGCCAAAAAAGCCGCCCGCTGCGAACTGCTGGAGACGCTGGAGGGAAAACTGCGCCCCAAGGCCCCGCCATTGACCCAGTGTCTCCAGCCGGAGCTGCTCGGAGGAGTTGTTAGCTGCTGCTGCTAGGGCACAGCTCTCGCTCTGGCGCGGCTGCTGCCCAACATAAAGGGGCCCGATGACTCCTGCAGGAGACTCTACGCTGGGATCGTGCGGTCCATGGCCCTGTATGGGTGCCCAATATGGGCGGAGGCCCTGAAGGCCGGAAGTGTGCGGATGCTGCGCGCTCCGCAGCGAGTGATGGCCATCAGAGTCATCCGCGGGTACCGCACGATCTCCTTCGAAGCGGCGAGTCTCCTTGCCGGAACTCCGCCATGGGACCTGGAGGCGAGAGCCCTTTCGCAACTGTACCAGTGGCGAAAGGAGGCGCGGGAGCAGGGACTGAACCCCGAGCATCGAGAAATCGAGGCCTTGCAGTCCCAGCTCCGCCAGGCCATCGTGGTGGAGTGGAAGGAAGGACTTGGGCGACCAAGCGCAGGGCACGCCGCAATAGCGACGGTACTGCCCATCATGGAGGATTTGCTCGAGAGCCGACACGGAAGCCTCTCGTACCGACTGACGCAGGTGATCTCCGGGAAGGGGTGCTTCGGGGACCACCTGCATCGGATCAGGAAGGAGCCAACGCCTGAGTGTCATCACTGTGACGCGAGCGAGGACTCAGGGCTGCACACGCTGGCGAACTGCCCGGCGTGGGAGGCGTCGAGGCGTGACCTCGTGGCAGCCATCGGGGTGGGAGTCCTCTCGCTCGGCAGCATGATTACGGCAATGGTGCGGAGCGCGAGCGCGTGGGCCGCCGCCACCTCCTTCTGCGAGCATGTGATGCTCGCGAAGGAGATGGCAGAGCGCGCCCGGGAGAGGTTCAGAACTCTCCCGGCCCGCCGAGCCCGCAACATGCTCGCCGCGCGTCGCAGGCGACTCAGGCGCCGGAGGTCGCTCAACGACCTCCGTCCTCCATGAGTGCAGGCCTGGGGGTGGCAGGTGAGGCCGCCTGCCACCCCAGCAGAAGCAGGCCGGGACGGTGGGGCGACTAGCGCCCCTCCCCCAAACCGGGGCAAGACGGGGACACCGTGGTTCCAAACCCGAGGGGGCCATCTCGAAACCGGAGATGGCCCAGGGTCAGTCGGGGTGCGAGGGATATGCTCTATGGGTAACCTTACACCCCGGCGTCTGCAGACCCGAGACAGCGTGCGGTTTTAGTCGGTTCAAGCCCGACATAACCGCCCCCGCTGGCTGGCGGGGGGGGTATCCGAAGGGATTTCCGCACGAAAAAAAAAAAAGTACACTTGCACTGTGCAATAAAGAGAATGCTCTGCGAAACTGAACTAAGCCGATCATACATGGACTATCACTGTTCTTCTCGATGTGCCAAATCAAAAACCTGGTACTAGACTTCTGATTTTGTCAAACCCTTTACATTAAAGGGCCGCAATAATCTTGCAGACCTATTGCTATCAACATTCTCTTAGATAAAAACAGTGGCGCTCCGGGAGTGCCGACAGAAATGAAACCAAGAAAAAAAATTTTATAGAGTCATCTATGTTGTTCATTATGAATTAGTTTGAAAAAATTCATTAAGGTCAGAACTAAATAGACCATCAGCTACAACACAGATGGCGTTGTTATAATAAAATATGGAAAGCGTCACAGTGACAATGCGGTGAGCTCAACGCGCATGAAGTAAACATTTAAAAAATTAAAAATTGGAATTCTTCTATTTTGTGGCTACGTAGACAATGAAATCTATCATAGTTCAGTGTTCCATCTAGTTAAATTGTTACTAACGTCTGTAACTAGCGTCGGTAGTTTAGTGGTTAAGGAGTCAGTCTTACAATCGAGAGGTCGTTCAAATCCTGGCGATTACACTACCAACGTGAACACACTCCCAACTTAGTTAATCTTGGAGGGGTTAGGGGGAATACAAGTAATTTGGATAACTATGTTAATATTCTTACAAAAAACTATTAGACGTTTTGATTCTAAGAAGGTACTTAGAAACATTATGTAATTTCAATGTAAAATGGATCTTAAAAGCCGTCTACTCCGTTTTGTTAGACTGTTAGTTTCATTAACCGAACAGTACCGAAAAAAAATACCGTTTTGTAGAGGCATAGATATTGCACCTATAGTTAATAATCGCTAATAAAGTATATACATTACAATCTTACCATGTCCAATAGCGTACATGGTGAAAGCCATAGATATAGTTAAGAAGAGCATTTTGAAGTTGTCTGGGTAACTCGTTCAGGTGAAACTGATGCTTAATTGTGAAACATCGTTGCTATTTATACAAATTCTATTTCTTTTCGCTTCTAGATTAACTGATAAACATTTTAGGAAAATGTCCTTTGATTTTCAAATGTCGTAATTTCACTGAACAAAATTTTATTACGGAAAGGTTATTGACTTAATATCTACTTATCAACACAGTAAGCAGCAGGCTGGTTATCTCGGCGAAGTCGGTGGCTATCTAAAAACTTAGTAAGCCGTTTCACGTTTCGTTGTATCATTGTTGATCGATGGGGTTATACAACCCAACGTCGAGAATAGTGTAGACTAGGACGGTTGCCAGCTTGGCAATCAACCCAAACTTAAGCGTAGCGAGATTTGCCTATCCAACAATAGGTCAACGTAATCGCGCGGTCGACTTTTTCCATTGATTTGGTTTTTCGGTGATTATTCCTCGATGGTAAGACCGATCTGGACATTCGACCCCTTACGACACTCAGTAATGTCTACTTGATCACCGTGGCAAATTTGGTCGAGAGCGGTCAAACGGTCTCGGAGGAGTATCATTTGTTTGAAATGCAACTTTTAAACCAAAGACGCTTCGCTCGCCTTCGGCTCGCTACGCTTAAGGAGAAAATAAAGAGAAAATCACGATAGAATCCATTTAAATGTGGGCTGTGTGTATTTGGACGTTAGGTTTAAAGGGTCCCACGATTTTTAGGGACCTTTCCAACCACACTTACAAGCCGTTACATCTGCTGATTGGCTGACGAGGTTCTGACTTAGGTTTTCTTTTCGGTGCCCTTCCGATCAGATGGCAGTTGCTCCCAAATTAGCCAACCAAATTATGCAAAGGAGAAGTAGGACAGCAGACCTTGGGCTTCAAAATGCACGTTTAGATGCAATCATATTGGTGTCCATCCGGACACCAATATGATTCCATCCATCCGATGATGATGACGTCCAAATATTCCTGAGAAAACGGGTCTTAAGGTCTTGGCTGGAAGATAAACGGAAAACGACAGATAAAAAAAGTAGATCCTTCTTCTTTCGAAGACAGAGACAGACAAAACAAATGGCTGTGGGACTCCGGTAGTGCCAACAGAAGTGAAAACTTGAACAATTAAATGTGTTTTTTTTTTCAATCATCATCGTCCATAATTAACTGCTTCCCTCAGTCACTCCAACCATCCCTCTGTCACTCCCTCCCTCCCTCCATCCATCCATCAATCTAGCGACAATGAAAATGGCGCTGGTATAAAAAAACTGGATAGCATCTCAGTGACGTAGGCTTCTCGGTGACGAATGTTGAGATTTATGTTCACTCAAAAAGTGCTCATACGGAAAGTCCTGGTTCTTGTTGCTAATAAATTCTAGCACTTAAATTTTTGTGACATAAATTTATCACAACGCTTGCATCAGGACGCTGGGATGGTTATGCGGAACTCTGACATCTGAAATTATGCATCACACCAATCTTATAGTCAAAATAAATATAATTATCATTACTATAATAATTATAATCCACTGATTACCGTATTGTAATTAAACAATCAAATACAATTATTTTTTAATCTGTCTGAAGGTCAACATTACGAACAGTGATGATAATATTTTGGATTCGTCTGTTTCGATAAGTGTAACAAACTTTGATGAGCGGTTTCAATGACCCGATGACTTCTCAGTAGCAGGTCTTATATTACATATCTCGGTCGTTGGACTCCACAGTTACGCAGCGAAACGTACCTTCAAGGAGATATGGCAAAATGGAGCTATATTGACCAGTCACATGTGCCATTGCGGAGCCCCAACCCAGTCCAAGACGCATTTGCACTCTTGCCCACTGTACGGACAACGCTGTTTCTGTGGCCAAGTATTTGGCCGACAAAATCTAGCAAGAAGCCAGAATATTGTTAATAGCCATTGACGTGATGAAGAAGAAGTCTGTACATAGAGTTATACTGCACTTAGATGATTGTTTTTGAAGTGAAAACTTCTTTAGGCACGTTCAGTTCTTCTTAATGGTGAACACAGTGTTGTGATTGGTTTGCGTGGAATCCTCGAAGGTACGCGAAACTTAAAGAGGCGAGAGGAAATTTTGTGATTACGAACTTTACAGGCAAACACTGCATCATTGATTTTTAACCTATTAGAGAGAGGATCTGTTGTCGTAAGAGAGGATTCTCTTCACCACGCTATCTGAAAAGGCAAGATGATAACAAAATTAACATAATATACTTAGGTTCGATCTCCGTTTCGATATTACGAGTAGTCGTGTGACTTCTGAATTTTTCATGTGCCGTTTCTGGATCAATTAGATGTGATGTGGCCCTTCTTTGTTACACAGTTGTTACAGTGATATCGTCACTGTGGAGTACCCACCACTTTCTTGGGAAATAACACTCTTGTTTACTTTGCGTACCTCGTAGGAACTCGGGGTGTCTTCTAACTAGAATGCTGCTGGTTGAGTCCGCTTAACATTAGTCTAGCTTTGATATTATTGACGTTTTGTAAGTTCCTTTTTAAGTCTATACAGAATAAATATTTTTTGACTTTGTCTTTGTTTCTTGATGCTGGGCTAGGATTCAAACCCCCGACCTTTCGATCGCAATTCCTACACTTTAGCCACTAGGTTGCCGCTGCTTGTACAGAGGAGTTCTTCTAAATTGGAGATGTCTGGGCTATATTATATTCGTCATGTTGTTTGCCGTTTATGAGTCAATAACCCCTCAAAAACATTGTTTTTGGTTAAAATATTTATTTGAAAGTCAAATGTTTATCGCTCAAGTAATAAATGAATTATAATAAACATTGTTTTGTATAAATAACAACAACATATGATAATTATGTCACAGTCTCAAATGAGCGAGTAATAAACTCTTATAAAACGGAATTAGCTTTTTAAAATGATCTTCAGAACTATATTTGTGATTTTGACAATATGTGCTATTGGATATGGTAAGATTTTATATTTTACAAGCGGTTTTCCACGGCTCTGCCCACGTGCATGGTGAAATACATTTCCTGCGAAATTTTCTACTTTTTCTTACCGTAAGAACCTTCTACAAAGTATTAGAAACCTTAAATAAAACGTTATGACGTGACCAGCGGAATCAGGGATTCATTTTCATATGTGTAGGTACATATACGACGACCTCTGTGGCGTAGTGGTAGTGCGTTCGACTGGTAAGCCAGAGGTCGCGGGTTCGACTCCCGCTCAGTGCAAATATGTATATTTGCATTGGTCTGGGTGTTTGTGTTTCTATGTATAATGTGTATTTATTTACAAAAAAAAAGTATTTTAAGTATGTTTATCCGCATTCTAGAACCCATATGACAAGCTCTGCTTAGTTTGGATCTAGATGGCGTTGTGTACTTTGTCCTAACAATATTTATTTATTTATTTATAGCTAGGGACTTAATTAATGTTAGATATATGTGTACCCTACAAAATCCAGTAAGGTTTTTTTATCAGGCTGCTGTAAAAGATTTCGAGATTCAAGATTTCCCTAAATTGGTTGGTTATTGGCTGACGAATGATCGAATAAAGCTCAGTCTGGATTAGAACAAATAAAGACACTGCACTATCCATGATTCCAAATCCTTCTGAAATAATGTTTATAGCAATACATTTCCAAGATTATTGCGGTGATTCGATATCCAGGAACTTTATATAATAGGTATTGCATCGCTATATATGTAGTTCTATGTCATATTAAAATGATCAGATACGTTTCAGGTGTACTCCTAGAGAAGATATATCTAGAAAATCTAACCGAAAACATGGACAAATACTTTGATAAGAGAATAGTAGGTGGAACGTATGCTCCAGAGGGAGTTGCCCCCCACATGGTGGCTTTATTGATAGGAGATCGCTTGACCGGTCTGACCTGTGGAGGGTCCATAGTGTCTGCTAATCTGGTGTTAACTGCTGCCCACTGTATCGACAGCTATGTTATTTGGGACGAGTTCTTAATGTAAGAAATACTTTTGTTTAGTTTCTTTAAGTGTTCGGTTCGGTTTACGATCAGTTACATCGTAATAGGGTATTTGACTACTGCTAAAAAATAGTTCTGTATTATGTATTACAACATAAAAATGCAGATTGCATCAATATTTATTTGAGAACTGTTTTATTTACGATAAAAATCGATATTAAAGTTTTATTTAAAAAAGTACGCGCCATAACGGATCCCGTGACATGTGACGTCACATCAAAGTAAACAGTAAGCGACTTAAAGCACGTTTATATAATTATTGAAATTAGTTGCAAAAATAATGGTTTATTTTGAGATATATAAGATAAAAGTGAAACATTATTAATTGAATTGAATTGTAATTAATAATTGAACCAGTCGATTAACACTAGGAAATGCAGACAGCCTGTATTGAAAAACTCTGTTTACCTATGTGTGACGTCACAGAGCGTTTATAAGCACGTGATCAAATCTCAAATAAAGTGAGATTTTAATCTTGATTTTTTAACAAAAAAGAAACTTATTTTATATTGAAAATTAATAAAATAAGTTTTTTACGGTACATTTTATTAGGATGACAACAATTCGTACAATATTTTAAATATAGTAAAAATGCCTATTAGATTATACCTACTATTTGCTGTCTTGCATCTACCCCGGACAGTTCCATTACACTGCTTTCTCTAAGGTAGCGGAGGCGGCGCGGGTAGAGGCGCGTTTCAATGCATACATTTATTATGTCACTGGCCTTAACTCATGGAGGCATGGAGGGTGCGGAGCATCCAAGGTGGGGGGAATCCAACATTGCGGCAGTGTGGGTGTTTCGGTAAGTATCTGTGGCGCATCCACCGGGAGACAACACTGCAGTGCCAGCACTGCGAAGATCCTGGCGAACACACGGCGCTCCACAAGTTAGTGGAGTGCCCTGCGTGGGCGAGTCAATGCCGGGATCTCGTTGCGGTCCTGGGTGTGGACGTTCTCTCGCTGGAGACCATTGTGAGGGCCGTGGTCTCCGACGGGAGTAAGTGGCACGCCGCCGCCTCTTTCTGCAAGCAGGTTATGCGCGCGAACGAGACGGCGGTGAGGGAACGGGAGAGAACCCTGCCCCCCCGAGTTCCGCAGTCTGCAGCGAGGACGCCGCAGACTCATCTACGCCCGGGACTACCGACCTCCATGATCGGGGCATGAGGATCACAGTTGGCCGACTCGCCGTCCTTACAGAAGCAGGCCGTGGCGGAGGCGTGTCGCCTGCCAACTAACCGACGCGGGATAAAACCCGACCCCACCAGGCGAGGCCGCGGTGGCGGCCAAAGTCCGCCGGTAACCCTGGGGTAATCCTTTCGAGGGCTTACCCGGGGTGCCCGGCAATGGACACTTGGGGAGGACACCGTGTGGTTTTAGTCGGTCCGATTCCGACACGCCCACCCCATCGTCGGCACCGATGGGGGGAAGCACAGGGGATTGCCACACGCTAAAAATAAATGTCACTGGCCTTGAGGAGGCCGGGCAAACAGAAAGGGCGTGAGACGCAGGTGCACCACCGACGCCTCGCAGACGTGTCCACTGTTAAAGTATATCAAACAGACGGGGCAAGGACAGGGCGCGAAGACGTTTCTCACATTTAGCTTTGCTGCGTGGGCGCACGGGTGTTACTGAAAGTAACCCTCCCCCCGCACAACATTTTACCCTTCCGCTCTCCCCGCGCGGCAACGTCTTGTCCGCGTCTCGTCTCTTCTGTATGTGTCAGGATAAGAGAAAGCGTCATGTTCGTGTCTCGCCCGTGCCCCGTCTTATCCGTTTGTTCTGTGTCGCGACGCTCCTATACATTTTTTATGAAACTCACGGTCCGTTCTGTTAGTCCCGCCCCGAAGGCAGGGGCGCGGGGAGTGGGCCGCAAGCGTGTACTAGTGTACTAGCGGTGCCCGCGTGTCTGCATTGCGAACGAATTTATATCTTCTTTTGCCCACAATAAATCAATCTTTTGGAAGGACTTAGTATCAAAAAGATGTTGTCGTCGCTGTTTAAGTATTTCGTTCGAAAACAAAGATTTCTACTTATTTCTCGTAACACAACACTATGCTGCGCTAGCGCCGCTCGGTTTCGCGCTGGCTGCGAGACCCGGATCAGCGTTGCCACGCCGGCCGCACCGCTACCGCCGCTGGCCAGTACCGGCCGCTGCTCTTTCAGTGGGAATTAACCCTAAAGAAGCATTCGATAAATTTACCTTTCCAGAACCTATCGTGGTGTGGTTGGCACCAATCGTTGGAACAGTGGTGGTTACCCTGTGTACTTCAAGGGATTCCATATGCATCCACAGTGGGACTGGGGCACTCTCAATTACGACATCGGGCTCCTAGTGCTGGATAAGGAGCTGACCTGGAGCAGTACTGTAGGAACCATTGGAATAAACTGGGAGATAATTGAGGGAGGGGAGCCCTGTTTTGTGACTGGCTGGGGAGCCTTGGGTGTGAGTTTTGATATTTATTTAGTTTAAGTGACAGTAATCATCATGACAGCAGTACTGGTTGCATCCTATGTTTATATTTTGGACCCCGAGTTCCACCTGCCTACATTTTCGTGATATGGCTTTTGCGGGAGCGACTGCCATCTGACCTCCCAACCCCAAGAAGAACTGCTACGCCAGAACCTCGTCCGTCAATTAACAGGTGTTCCAGCTTGCAGGTGAGGTTGGCATGGGCCGCGTAGACCTTGGTGGGCCCATACAGAAAGAAAGAAAGAAAGAAAGGAATTATTTTAATTCTATAAGTACGGATACACGTACATACATAGCACCAAATTAAACAAAATTCAAAAAACCAAGAAAACTAAAAATAAAAATATACAACAAAAAAGAAACAGAATTAATCAAAAAGATAATTGAGACAAATAATACTAATAATAACAAAAACAAACAAAAATACTCAGTGTGGAATAAACCGATTGTGTGCCGATGTACGCCATATCCGCAGAATCGGGCTGCCTCTCAGCTTGATGCTGTCATGCGGATAACATGACAGCGCTGGTTTTCAGAGGCACCGACAGGGATACGATGGCGCCATTACCATGCATAAAACTGTGTTAAGTACTGATACAATTTATAAAATACAAAAAAAACCGAGAAAACTAAAAATAAAAATAAAATTAAAAATACAAAATAAAAAACAGAATTAATTTAAAAAATAAAATAAAAAAAGAAATTGACAAATATTACCAAATATGAATTGTATATAAAAAAGGGATAATTTAAATCTGCCAACATCTATTCTATACACCCTATATATATCTATATATATAAAACAAAGACGTAGCCTGATGACCGCAATCTTTGTTTTTTTAATTATCTGTTTACACTGTGCCTTTTTGTGGTTTTTTTTTTGTAATCGAACAGACTAAAACCGCACGCCGTCTCGGGTCTCTAATCCGGGCCGGGGTGTAAGATGGCCGAATAAAGGTGGAACCACACCAAACGGCCCGCATCGGCCAGTATCGCATCGCACGGACGCGGTCGGATGCCGCCGTATCCGACCGTATGCCGCCGTATCCGAACGGATGCCGCCGTATCCGACCGGCCGGACGTCGTCGCATACTACTACCTTCGCTTCTTAAGTTTCATAGTTTTAAGCCTTGAGTGCAGACGGGTCGTATTTTTTGAAAATGGTTGAAGTAGACGTAGTATTGTTGACTACTGCATTGGAAGAAGAAGAAGAAAATAATAGTAAAATACAGAAAAGGAAAAGAAAAATTTGGGTTCATGATTTATGGAAAAAACGGTGTAAGATTGGCGAATTTCATACACTTTATAATGATCTGATCACGCGTCCGAGTGCATCCGGCGGAATCCGAACGCAGGCGGACGGCTCCGAGCGCATTCGGCGGTATTCGAACGTATGCGTCGGTATCCGTACGCACGCGGACGGAGCCGATCTTATGTCGCGGCATGTCACCGGCTGTGTTTACCCTTGACTTGGTAATATAAACTTTAAACACTGTATACAAGATTTAATTTCGTTTAAAGATTGTAAAATTCGTTTGGATGCGGGCCGATGCGATCCGTTTGGTATGGTTGGACCTTAAGGCAATTCCCTCGCAACCCGGCTGACCCTGGGCCCTCTACGGCTTTGAGATGCCCCCCTCAGCCTATGCCTATACTAGGAATTAGGATAATTAAAAATATGAGACATTCACGAATATCAGCTGATAAGGTAACCAACATAACTTGACTCTAAGGCGGAACGACGTTTACCGCGTCAGAAAATTAAATAATCCTCCCTTCGGCCGCCATCGCAAATTATTTGCGAATTTAAAAAAAATACTGTTTTTTATTTATCTTTCTCTTTGTACCTTTTTCTCCAGGCGTGGCCAAATAACATCATTCCTGACCTGCTACAGCTTCTCCACATGAACACCATTAGCCACAAGAGCTGTAACAAAGCTATGGAAGCATTCCTAGGTCCCCGCCCAAGACCCGCCATTGATGAAGTAGTCGAGTTGTGCACCTTTCATTCTGTAGGGCATGGCACGTGCAATGTAAGTACTGAACATCAATGACTTCTCGATCCTCGCAACCTCCTAAAGAAATTTGGTTTAATCTCGACTGCGTCTAACCCTCACCCTGTAAGGAAAGTCTGCGCAAGAACCTCGTCAGTCAATCAGCAGATGTACCGACTTGCAGGTAAGTTTGGCTTGACCTGGAAGATCTTGGTAGGCGCAATCACATTTATTGGTATAGTCCATGGGCTACAATAACCGCTTCCCATAAGGTGGGTGTGCTTATCTACCACCTAAGTGGTATAAAAAAGTATCTATAACAATGACTTATATGTATATCTACTACTAAACGCTATACGGAACCAAAAAATTGGTACCACTCCACTAATGGACCACCCGCTACTTTTTGTAGCTGTTACAAATGACATTACAAGAAGGCGCGCTATGTTGGATGTCAAAATTCCACAGCTTGTTTTTGTAGTTCCTGCGTCCGGTTCCAACTTCTAAATTTAAATTTTATTCCCGCCTTCATCTTTGAGGTGTCGGTAGCTTAGTGGTTAAGTCGGTAGCTTAGTGGCCTTACAAGGAGTTCCCGGCTTCGAATCCTGGCTTCTACACTACCGACGTGCCACCCACTCCTAACACACTTAGCTGCAGGGGTTTTTTTAATTATTATTTCAAATGGGGACACCGGAAGCCGGACGGACGATCCACCCACGAAGCTTGGTTGTTCACGGCATCCCTTCAAATCTTTTTGTATCCTTGGAGAATCTTACGATCTGTTCCACCTTCAGATCCTTCAACTCATCCGTGTCCAGTGTGTCTGATCCCAGAAATTCCCATCTAATTAGTGAGTACATGGGACAGTCGGCCAGCAGGTGGAAACTGGTCTCTTCCGTCTCCGTGCACTCTAGACAATTGGGGTCAGTCTTCACTCCGATCACTGTTAGGTGTCTGTTTAGTCTACAATGTCCTATTTTAACTTCTATGGCGAGCCTCCTTTTCCCTCTTGGGAGTTTGGTCAGTTGGCTCGACGCCCTTGATGAAGATCGTCAACTGTCTCATGCCTGTCTGAATGATCTTCATTTTCAATTAAAGTAATTTTCAGTTTAATAGTAGTACTATTATTAAAAGAAATCTAAAGTATAACTTTTTGTTTCCAGGGTGATTCCGGCAGTCCTTTAATATCCTTCGTAACAAAAACAGTTATCGGAGTGGTATCCCGGGGATTCAATTGTGCTGCGGGAGTTCCTGACGTGTTCGCCAGAATGAGCGGCTTTAAGTCCTTCATCCTGCCCATAATGTGGGAAGGGAATACCAGTAAAGAGCTTGAATCACAATAAAAATAATTTTAAGTTTATTTTTTCTGGTTGTTGAGCGAAGCTCTGAAAGAATATCTAGGACGTGTCTAGGTGGCTCAGTTGGTCAGAGCATTCCCCCTGTAAGGGACTGGTCGCGGGTTCAAGTCCCGTCCTAGATGTTCTCTTTTTCCGATCTAAATCTTTAGAGTGAAGCTCTCTCTTAGACGACTCATGTATTTCGGTTGTTCGCTAACTCTTCTTAAACCACTCAACCGATTTAGATAAAATTTGGCATATTACACAACATATGAGTGTGGAGGTTATAGGCTAAGAAAATCAAAAATCAAAAGTAACAGGGAGGAATAATCACAGGAAAAAAAAGTTAAAATCTGATAACTCACTGAATAAACAAGCCTCATTCACGCGATTGGTATTAAATTAAGTAATTTATTTATATACAAGACAAACAAAAACGAAAATCGGACTAACCATTGAGGAATTATCACCGTTAGAAAAAGTCCTGGTGAAATTGCGACTAAGCTGTTCAAGCCAATCTGATGAAACCTAGTATGCGCGCGCTGCGTGCCATCAGTGTCCATTTCGCAAAATAAATTACAAAATGAGACTATCCACGGAGGAATGATCACCAAAAGTACCATCTGTAACGGAGTAAACAAATAGGACACATGCAAAATAGAATTTTATGAATGGCCCCTTATCACAACATAACTGGCTGGTTAAAAATCCAACCATTAATAAACTACTTATTCAAACAAATTACACTGATGATGGTCATCAGTCGGGGAGCTTCGCTCAATTTGTGCAACAGCAGAATGTATTGCAGACCTATTTATTCCACCCACATTTCGCAAACTTTGTTGTTTCACAAAATGATGCGATATGCAATTACTTCTATGTGTAGGTATACTAGGCAAGCTGTTTAGAATAAGGATTGGTAGCACGGTTCCTGTGACCACGGGCTTGAATTTTGAATTCCGAACTTGGAACGGGAATTTTGACTCTCTCTATCTATCTCTATACGCATAGCCCGCCTTTTATAATGTCATCTGTATGACAGTAATTATAAAAAATTGCGCAATGTTGCTGGGCAAATAGTTGTCTCTCGCGATACCATATATTTTTTGTTCCATAGGTACAGCCAGTCTGGGCAACCTTACACCCCGGCGTCTGTAGACCCGAGACGGCGTGCGGTTTTAGTCGGTTCAATCCCGACATAATTCTTCTTTCTTCTTGAATAAACTCCCGCATTTAATACCTACACTACTCTAACTGACGCTTTTTGACCCTTTGAACGATTTTGACGTTTAACTAATGTGATTGGCACACCTCCGCCCGTCGCGTCGCACCCTCAGATATCTAAAAATATGGACTACACAATTCATCACAATTGTCAAGATTTTTTAATTGTACTATAACTACCTGTCGCACCTTACATAATTATAGATGAAACTATTTTACACATTTTTTCCATCGAGCGTGTATCGGAATGTAGTAATAAATGTCAGTTTTATCATTTTATTTGAAAATAAAAGAATATGGACCTTAATCCTTTCAAATAAAGTTAGCTTTTTCATACAGTATTCATGTCAGCTGGCTGTGAAAACAAAAACAAAATAGAATTATGTAAATTTTATTCGTCTGTATTTTTTTCTTTTGTGGAATTCTAAATTTAAATATTTGATCTTTGTTTGATTAAAATGTATATAATTAATTTTTTCTCATAAAACAATCAGCATCGTGTTAATTATTTTACCCACAAAAGTGCAAAGGATTGAAGAGAAAACTTAAAAATGGAGGGTATTTTAGAATATTTTCAAATTATAGTTCAGTTAAATCTACCTCCGGTCATCCCTTTTCGGAGCAGACACCATAGCCGCACGAGGTAAGTCGCCTTCATTTATCAAATTTAATTCTTATCATTAATATTTTCTAGTGTTACCTACATTTACTGAAGTAAGTAAATATCTACAACTAAAATGTATTCATGGTGTTGTTCTAGGTTTAAATTAACAAAATGGAAGGTGAAGGGTGTAGTATTGATTCAGAAGGACCCTATCCAATACTGTTCATACCAAAAGTGTGTACTACATTGGAGACCAATTGCGAAATGACCGAAAATGTATTCATACATTTGGACATAAAGTCTCCAGACACAGAAGGGAATGAAACTCTAATATACAATGGCTTCTGTAATTTAAAAGTTGTTGATGGCAATGATTTCAACATTAAGTATGGCTCTCCAAACAGCAGTAGTATGTCGAGCACTGACAACATTCCGGTTATACTTGCCGAAGCTAACCAAATAACATTTCCGGCATACAATGATTCTCAAGTTTGGATAGACCCTGCTAGAAGCCCTTATGTGTACAACCATTGTGAGACGCCACCATTAGAGTCATATACCATAATGGAGGGTCCCGATAACCATATCACTATAGAGCAGCATAATACATACATTACCCAAAATGTGTACAACTGTAATGAACCTACACGGTTCTCCCCAGTCAGTGATGGACAAAAATCAATTAAAAAAGTCACTGAAGCGGTTCAGAATTCAGATGGCTACAACATGTATGAAGAAGATGAATTTGAGTGTGGTGTATTCTTATCCCAATTGTCTGAAGAAATTATGAATGAGAAAGAGACACGGGCAAGGGATGAGAGGAAGTTTGTAGGGCTTCAAACGGACAATGAGGCATTGAAACAGTTAATGTCAACTGATATACAATCGGTGTCAAGACAACAGAAGACTATACTGTTCTTGGGCCATGATTCAGCGTCTGGTCAGACTATACAGAATATTTCTATCAATGATCCAATGATGCAGTGTCCGGGAACAGATGAAGTGGAAAATGAAATTATTGTTGGTAAGTAACACTCTTATTATGTAGGTACAAAGGGCTAAGCAGGGATGTATTTTTCAGCTACATTTTGTCATACTGTTTACATAATAGGTAAATTGTCAACCTGGCATTTTTACCTGACTTCATGGTGCTTTTGGGAATTAAATAAATATTCTAGGATGTTCTACACAGCACTATCTAGACCCAAAGTAAGTAAGCTTACTTTGGGTCTAGATAGTGCTAGTCTAGATACTACTTACTTTTTGTGTAAATTCTTATATATTGTGTATAAACACCCAGGCCAATGCAAACATACACATTTATGCATACAACTATTTGTACTGAGCGGGAATCGAACCCGCATCCTTTGACTTAGCAGTCGAATAATCTACGGCTACGCCACAGAGTCCGCAATAAAAAAATTAGCGTTCCGTCGCGGAAGATTCGCTCGGCATTTCCGTCGATTGCAGCGAAGGCTTTAGCGTCAATTTAGATCTGAAGAAAATGGTGGAGCTCTTTGTAAGTGTCAATTAAATATCAACCTTATTCCATTAGTACAAGGCCGAAAACAGTATGCAACATTAAAATGTTATCCGATAAGACAGTAGCACTTTTTTGCATATTATTTTAAGCTTTGCCTAAATGTGATAAGGTTAATATTTAATTGCTACTTAAAAACTGCCCGAGCATTTTATTGTTTAATCTGGGTCGACCCTTAGTCACTTTGTACAACACACACACACGAAACTTGATTGGCTCTAGCATATTGTAAATACATATTGAAAATCAGCATCGTCACGGCATCCAAAGCTTGTACCTTAGAGCCCAGGGTCCGCTCGTCTACTATTTATCTTGATTTAAAGTATTTGGCTTTTGCGGGAGCAACTGCCATCCGACCGTGATGCCTCGTCCGTTAATCAGCAAGTACGGTCTACAGATGAGATTGACTGACACCCCGAACATCTTGGTGGAGCCCAACGACACCCAGTGCAAACAGTGTTTTTTTTTTAGAATAAATGTTGAATAGTTAATTGAATTGAAACGCGCTCGTGATTAAAAGAAAAAAATGCCTGTTCTGAGGTTACAAACTTTTTCAGGCCATAATAACCATTTGCGATCAGGTAGAGTTTTTTTTCGTGCGGAAATCCCCTCGGCCCCCGCCGGCCATCGGGGGCGATTATGTCGGGCTTGAACCGACTAAAACCGCACGCCGTCTAGGGTCTACAGACGCCGGAGTGTAAGGTTATATCCCTCGCACCCCGACTGACCCTGGGCCATCTCCGGTTTCGAGATGGCCCCCTCGGGTTTGGGGACCACGGTGTCCCCGTCTTGCCCCGGTTTGGGGGAGGGGCGCTAGTCAACCCACCGTCCCAGCCTGCTTCTGCTTGGGTGACAGGCGGCCTCACCTGCCACCCTCTGGCCTGCGCTCATGGAGATCCGGAGGTCGTTAAGCGACCTCCGGCGCCTGAGTCGCCTGCGACGTGCGGCGAGCATGTTGCGGGCTCGGCGGGCCGGGAGAGTTCTAAACCTCTCCCGGGCGCGCTTCGCCATCTCCTTCGCGAGCATTACATGCTCGCAAAAAGGAGGTGGCGGCGGCCCACGCGCTCGCAGGTAGGTTTGGTACCTATTTGCTTGGTACCTTAGTAGTGCTCATTTCAACATGTGATGGTAACTGCCAATGGATCCCTTTTTATGGTAACAAGTTGCTGAATTCCATTCATCTCAAATATCATCTTATTTTTATTACAGATGAATCTACTTCCTGGGATACCAACCCACATTCAAAGAAATACCAGTGCAACAAATGCAAAAAGATCTTCGACCAGCTATCCGCCTTCAAACAACACATGGTTGTGAGCCACCGTTCCTGCAACGCATACGACGTTTCTGGCAACGTGCGGTACATGTGCAGCGATTGCGGAAAGAATTTAAAGAACCAAGAAAAGTTTGAGCAACACTGTCTTGGTCACGGAGATCCAGATTTAGAATGTAATAAGTGCCATAAAGTGTTCGCTTCGAAATTCACTCTGCGCAATCACCGTAAGATTCACTCTAGGATGTTCCCTTGCAGTTATTGTGTGAAGTCATATTCCTCAGCTGCCGAATTGCACTCCCACACAGCGAAAGTTCATGGTGTTTTCATGTGTGAGTTTTGTTCTTTCTCTTCAGAAAATTTGGAGGAACTCTCATTGCACCAGAAGACACATACGGACATGATGAAGATTTCCATCAACAGTTCTAGTGAGTGCGATTTTGTGGAAGAGATCTTCGGTGAGATGGAAAACGACGGATCCGCGTCTGAAGAGATGGTCAAAAGTGAGGAGGATCACGTCCAGCATGCTGACTCAGTAATAGCTAAAATCATGTCTACTAAGCTGTTACAGTCATCTGGCAGGAGAAATAAGAAACAGAGGCGATATGATAAGGTATTTATATTTTCAATAGTATCCTTATAATACTATAAAAAATATAATTTTCATGATATATGTTTCCACTTTACTTATTCTTGGTCACCCGAGCGCCAATTCCAGTCGCATCCGAAGCTCAAACTGGAGCCCGGTGTCCGCCATCCAGATCCTCCTATTATTGATTAGTTTCGGCTTTTTCCCAAGAGAAAAACCTGCACCAGAGCTTCGTCCGTCAGTCAGCAGATGCACCGGCTTGCAGGTGAGGTCGGCTTGGGCCCTGAAGATCTTGGAGGGTCCCAGACACCCTTTAGGCCTTTACATCTTACCATCAAATGAAAACCGACTCCAACCTTTAGTGGCTTTAGTTGTACCACGTGTACAGATCAAGACTACTTATACACAAGGATATCTATTGCAAGGATTCCTTTTTAATTAAAACACTTTTCTTTCAGACTTGCGACGTCTGCTTCAAGAAGTTCGACAGAATCGGCGACCTTAAGCGTCACCTAATCGAACACGTCATACAAAGCACATTAGCCAAGAATCCGGTGAACAAATACGGTGTTCTCAACATACGGTGCGAAATTTGCCAGGAAAAGGTATTTACCAGAATCGACAGGTACAAAGCGCATCTAAGAGAGCATGCTAAACTGACCCTGTACAAGTGCACCTTTTGCGATAAGTCGTTTAGCGATTCCAGTAATTTCTCCAAGCATAAAAAGATTCATGGGACTACTTTTTTCCAATGCGACATTTGTCAGCGGAAATTTAACTCAAAGAAAATGATAACTCAGCATATGGAATACCACAATAAAAACCACCCGATGCAATGCCAATATTGCGACAGGGTGTTCCATTTTGAGTCCATGTTGAACAAGCATATCAAATGCTCTCATGTCAAAGAGAGTACCAGTAAATTCAGGTGCAGGTTCTGTCGGGACTATTTTAGGAGTTTGAAGGAGAAATGGGATCATGAATGGACGATCCACAATGTTCGGAAGGTGATTGTGGATTGTTTGATCTGTGGATCTCGGTTCAGGAAATATGCTGAGCTAAAAAGACATTGCACAGACGCACATGATACGGTGATCCCCCCAGCAAAGAGGCTTTTGAGATGGAAGTTAAAGAATAAGAAGAAAATTATAGAGGGTGAGTAAGGCTGAGCCTTTTCGCCTCTTTTAATGAAAGAAATGTAATTTTTTTTGTTTAGTGTTTTTGTTATTTAATATTAGTGTGTAGATGATCACCATATTATTATTATTTTAGATTATATTTATTTGAGAGTTACTTTTGATTGTATTCAAATGAGTTTTGATCCTAAGTGTTTTTAGTCAGGCAACTTAATGATTCAGATCCTGGGTCAGGCGTATCCTCGTAACCCAAGGTCATAAGACATGTCTGGGCGCAGTGTTGAGTTGTTGGGTATATTACAAATTCAGCAGTAGCAACTTGAAGTGTGTAAATAGTTAAAGAATTCTAAACATATTTATAAGTAATATAGTTAATGTACTTAGCAAAATCGTTAAGGCTACTTTCCACTTTGATTAGTGCGAGTGCAGGTGATTAGAAATTAGTGATTATTGTTAGTGATTAGTTCAAAAGTGTAGTGTGAGTAGTGTCCAATACTGTTTAGTTGCAGCACTTAGTTGAAAATCATTTTTACAAGCGAGCGTACAGGTACACTAAACACTAACTAGTAAACAAACTTGTCCAAACATGTTTAGTAGCAGGCATTCTGCGAGTGAAGGGGAACAAAGGGCGCGCGGGACGTGGCTACTCGCAAAAAAATGGAATACGCTTCTATCCACTTTACTACGCTGATTACTAATCACTCGCACTAATCAACTGCGGTCCACACTTGTTTTGTACTAATTACTAAGCACCTGCACTAATTAATGTGGAAAGTAGCCTTTAAGTATGACCGTTTAGTGGTTTGTGATATTGTTTTTTTCTTTAGTTTATATAATAAATTTGTAAGATAGTAATCTTGGCAAGTACAAAGACGGTTTTGCAGAATATTGGTGTTTTACCGAAGCTCAAAGTTTATACGTATTATAGGTTCAGATGGGTATATTATGATCATATTTTAGTAAAAATGATTATATTTTTATGGTTTCAAACATATCTATAAGTATACCTATCATCAGTCATCACTATCGACTATATTACCAGGTGTATTGATGATCACATGAGATATTACACTACAGAAGTGGATGTTACTGCCCATCACTCGACGGATTTCGTTCTACGAGACTGCGTATCAATGTGGTGTTTATATTTTTATACGTATTATGGTGATGTTTTGTGGACAGGTCTTTAAATACCTCTTTGTTTTGCCTACGGTAGAAAAATAGGCGGGAATACATTTTGGTACTTTCAAACTCTATCAATTTCAAATAAAGATATCTTATGTGAAGAGAACCATCTGATAGGATATTAAAATCTTGAAAATCTATGTGCCCCTTTTTACTGAAAAGTACGACAGATGGCAATTTTCTATCCTTTTAATTCAGTAGTTCTTATAAGTTTAGTTATAGTGAGGTATACCTACTTCATACCTTACTATTTTACCCGATAGTGAGGTAAGTTTACCTCACTATCTGGTAACATTCGTACCTCACTATAATTCGGTAGGTGTATTAACAATTCTTATAATTTCTATCTACGAATTAAGTTATCAACAAACTTCAATATGGAAAGTGTGTAATATATTATGAAATAAACACTATTTGTGTTTTGATTCTGACTGTATATACCATATTATATTATAATTTTACATTATTATTTAAGTAACGCGTCCAGTCTTTTTTTTTAAATATTTATATTTAGTTTATTACGTTATGTAACGGTAAATAGACCACCTCCTACGGACTGATTTGATAAGTTTGTAAGTTACCTATATAAGATGAAACACATTGCACTAATGAATTGTGTTTTTCAAAAAGAGATTTCTACAAGGTAAAGCTCCTAATTTTTCTATTTTACTTTTGTTATTTACATCTTTTTTTGTTGTTATAGTCTTTTTTAAATTAAGTATATTATAAGTAAATAATAAGTTCGAAGCTAAAAAATGAAAACAAGTGGAATCATACTTTTTTTGTTGTGAACAGGATTAGAAAAAAAATTTGGATATAGTTTGCTTCGAGTCTACTAATTTAACAGTCATAATAGTGACATTTATAATGAAGTTTAGTTAATTTTTTGTTTTTGTCATAAAATCAGCAATGCATTGTCACTCAAGGATAATTCTAATCCCTGTTGTTAAGTGATATTTTAGTATCTTCTTGAATTTAATTTATTTATAAAAATAAAAGAACTTTCCACCTAAATATAAACAATCTTTCTTTTTTCAGAATGAGATGTTTGAATAATCGAGATTTTGTATAATATTATAGAAAATGATAATCATTATGTATCACTACGTATCACCATGTTCATATTTATGACCATGCTCATTGTGATCGTTATGACGTTAAGATGGTTGTAGATACTATAATGAAAAGATTGTTTATATTTTTATTTATTTGTTATCTTAAAATAATATGGATCTCTTTACAGTGAGACGTTGAGAATGTTATCCTACAAAGTATATATCGTGAAGTAGTTGTATACAAATTTATATATCTATATATCTCCATTTACGAGAAATTTTGTAGGAAATCATGAATAAGTTTAATATTTCGTTAAATCGGCACCAAGATATGGTAAATTAAATATTTATTGAGTTTATGTTGACTTGAGATCTTATTGTTGGAAGTTAAGAGTTGGGTAAATAGACCTTCCACTGTTGTTGTTAAACATTTTAAATAAAAGTAAAATTATTTTAGTGTTGAATTTTATTACACCTTATAGTTATGGCATGGCATGGCAGGTGGGCACTGAAAAGAAATGTTTCTTTTCCATGCCCACCTGTTATGTATATAGGTACTTACGTACCTACATTAATACACGGTGTAAGTATGTTGTCTTTAAAATGTTTACGACAATCCCACCAACGATAAATATTTGGAAACAAGTTTCACCTTAACGTTGCGTCATTTTGTTTTCGCAAACATTTTATGATTAGGTACCTACCTAACTCGACGGTACTTATTACGAAACTTATTATATTTATATTAGGTATCTATGTAATTAGGTAGGTAGTAATAAACATGTGTCCATGACACATTGAGTACTTTGTTATCACTGGTACGCTTGACTCTTCTGTACACTCTTCTGTCATCGTGGTGGGCGTGGTGATTACGCCAGCCGTCTCCCAACGCTGCTGATAACTTGAGCGTGGGAGAATCTTACTTCTGGTTGACATAGATCAGCTGTAGCTATACACTGCGGATCATAAATCTTTTTGTTCAAACATCGCGGGTGCTTCATGCGCAATGGTAGCGGCGTTATTTGTAGTGGTCATAGTTAATGTGTAAACACGGAGCAGTAATAAGCGTCAAGCGGTATTCTCGCGCATGACCTTGGCGCGCGCGCATGCGCACGCTGCGGCCCGCGCGGCCGTCCAGCCCGCCACACGGTGGGTTTCGCCGCCACAGTCCGCGAGAGCGCTCCGCGGCGGTAACGTCTCAATCCGCGTAGCGCGCATACACGCGGGCGCGTGATAACAAAAAAACCACTCTCCTATATCACATACCATTCTTGTCATTACACTAATACGGACACTTGTTACTGTGTGTGTCGTCGCTCCGCCAGCGCCGGATTAAACCATCAATAAGGTAAGTGTAGCGATAATCTCATAAGCTGTCACGTTTCGACAATTCAATGCGCTGTTAATAGGTTCAATCCATACACAGTTTGTTGATGGATAGTTGCGATGAGGCCATGGATCGTTAGTTTTTATTGCACTGGAGTAATGGTGTCTTTTGCATCTGCTTTTGTCTAAATAACACTTAAAATTCCACTGAAACTGAAGGATTTCTTTGTCTAAACAATGCTCTTTTTAGTCTGCTGTGTACTTATGTGAGGCATGAACTGGGGTGTAAACAACAATCGTACTGATTTTTCTAACAAATTAAATCGTCTGAAATTTCATATAAAAGATTGGGAAACACTGATTATTCTTCAAAATTTTGACAGTTCTACAACTCTGTTTTAAAATGACGATAGAATCATTCTAGCAATTGTGATCTATAATACTATGCTTAATATAAAAAAATTGAAATATTATCGATTGAATCTTATAAAGACAAAACATATAATATCAGACAAGGCCGCAGCGAAGTGTGGCCTGGTAGGTATAAAATCATACTTGTTACATTTCTGAACGATAGACTTGCAAATGGTACACTAGCCAGAGTTTATCTCTACCGGATAAAATTATTCACCAACATTTACATTTGAATATGTACAGTCCACGAAAAAAGTTGCTTAGCTAAAATATTTACAAAACGTTTCAATAGATACGTGTAACTACCAACAATTGATGTGTACTTAGTAGTTTTATAATCCCCAGAGGACGGGAACTTATTTCATATTTTGTTTAGGGGCCATCTCGAAACCGGAAAAAAAAAGGTATTCATAAACATCATCCCCATAGCGAATTCTCAGTTGCGTCCAAAGTTTGAACCTTTGGAGCCGAGCCGAGCTCATTGTTTTTGATTGGTATGTAGGTTTTTGCGGGAGCGACTGCCGTCTGACCTCCCGCCCTAAGGGGAAAACTTGCGCCACAGCCTCGCCTGATGTTTAGCAGGTGAACCGAGTTGCAGGAGAGGTTGGCTTGGGCTCCGATGTTGGTAGGTCCCTGTACACGATTTGTATAAGTATTATCTAATGAAAGGTGACAAAAAAGTGTGTGTACTGTAGCGTCCGGGGGTTGAACGCCACAATACCTCGTGTTGATAATAAGATAAACACAAGGGAAGATATTTATATGATCATTTATTATTTCAACAAAGCTTCCTATATCGGGTTTAGGGAGGTTTTTACGCGTATATATTTATATTTAAACGAACTAGGGAATCGCGATCTCCGCTCAAGGACTGAGCCTAAATTTAACACACATATATCTTCTCTTCGGCCGGCGGACCCGGGGGGCGCGTCAAGTCGCCCGCTGTCAGCCGCACAGCCGAATGCAGCTCCAAGCAATTGTTTTTTCTTCCCTAAGCTATTCAAATCAATTATGTAATTATTTTTAAACTCTGACACATGATGGCCAGGTAAACGAACCGTGGTGTGTCGAACGAGGTCGCACACCACAGTACTTATGTATACACGTAAGAAGTTATACTTCTTTGGCGTAACAAGATAAAATACTTTCTAAAAAATGTATCCTAATATATATATATATATATATTATAAAGATATATATATAATATATATATATATAATATAAAGATTTATTTTAATTTATGAATGTAAATAAATAATAATACAAACCGTCAACTAACCTCAAATTCTACAAACGTAGGTACTCAAAGTAAAATGTTGACTAGTTAACTTCAGGCTGTCGGTATTCTAGCTAACTTCATGGTGTCGGTTTTTCGTGACGCATTTTTCCCTAACGCGCCAAAAGAAGTAAAACCTTATAAATTAGGATTTATTAAGTGACTTTTTGGTTAAGTGACCTGGCGCTATATTTTGAATGAATCCATTATTGACATATGATTAGTTTTATAATCTGCAGAGGACACAGTTAATACATTTTATATTTTGTATACTAGAAATTCAGTGCAGGGTGCGACTGAAATAAATTGAGCTGAGCGAGCAGGACTCTTACTTTAAAATAAGACATCTTACTACGGTCGCGGGCTTAGCTTAGGCCGCGCGCTCGTCAAACTGTTTTTCGGTGATATTCCTCAATGGTACATCGGACATGAACCATCTCGCTTCAAAACACTCCTCAGTGTCCACTCTATCACCGTGGTAAATTTGGTCAAAATCGCGCAAAATCGGTTACATAGGAGTTCAGCCACCAACAACCGGCTATGCCGCGTATAAGAGCTTCGCTCGCTCAGCTCAATTATTTTGTGAGAGCTATAAGAGCTGAATTGATCAATACATTAGAATTTGCTAAGCTACTTTTGTCGTTAACTGTACGACTGTTTAATTCCAATAATACGTACACATACACTTATCGAAACAATACATTGTCTCGTTGAAATAATTAAAGGTATTATTGTATTTACCTAATACCTACCTCATTGTTGTACGTACTTATCTATAGTTGTCAACAAAAATAATAACTATTATATTACCATTGTATTAAATCATATCTACCTATTAATATCTGGTTTCACCAATTGAAATACGCTTAACTAAACAAGGTTCTCACCTTTTATGCTGGATTTCATCAGTAATAATCTATTGAAGTAAAACGGTCATGGGGAGTCTCCCCGTGACCATGACTGCTGAAAAGCAACCGAAACGTCGGGTTCAATGTAAATGATAAAATAACATCAAATAAATCGCGATAGAATCCGTGAAAAAATAGTTTTATTTCAATATGTGACATTCGCGTAAACTTCGGACAATATCAAGTAACTGGATTCTCATCGTAGTTCGCAAGAATTACGGTAGATGGCACCAGCGTCGCCTGGAGACGTAATATATCGTAAAATTTCGAACATCTGGGACGTGTTTAAGTGGCTCAGTTGGTCAGAGCATTCCCCCTGTAAGGGACTGGTCGCGGGTTCAATTCCCGTCCTAGATGTTCTCTTTTTCCGATCTAAAGCTATAGGAGAAGTAAGCATACTAATTACTTGCTGAAACAATTGAATTATGAATTTAATTGCCAAGAATTAAAAGTTACAATAGCATTGTAGGTAATTTGTAATTCTACGCACAAAACTAACTGATGGAAACTCGTAAATGTTAATTAGGTACAATCAAGTATCGTAAAAATCAATAACTACATAAAAGAGTTTAATTTTAGTATAGGAAACTACCCAATTCATATTATACTTATTGTATTATTGGTAGCTAGGTGTTGCCCGCAGCTCCGATGTGGAATTCTGATGCCGTTCCCGCTTCCCATGGGAACCTACTCCAGGGATAAAAAGCATGTGTTATGTCAGACAATAATCAATTCCTGTACCAAATTTCAGCCAGATCCTTTTTACCCTCCATTAGTAATCCAATTTCGGTTTGATTGCGTTCAGGGTTCAGCAAGTGCATAGCCGGGCAGGGGGATTGTGGTCGCAGCACTAGTGGGGCCGGTGGGTGTCACGCGGTGCTGCGACGACAGTCCTCTTCTGAAGAGGCCGTCAAGCTGAGTGCCACTTTTGTTAACATGGACGTGTATGTAATGGTGACCCTCTTTCCTGAGACTTTACCTTCAGCTTACCATCAGGCGAGGTTCAGCCGTTTTTGCGTGTAAGTGTAACAAACATCCATCCATACTTACAAACTCTCGCGTTCATAACATTAGTAGGATAGTTTAGGACAGCAGGATGATGAGAGAAAACGCGCGCCAAGTTCGATGGCCAGCCGTGAACTGTTTTATATATGAAATGAAATCTACACTAATATTTAGAGAGCAAAAGGGAAGATTTGTATTTTTGTATGTAACGAATAAACTTAAAACTATGGACCGATTTCAAAAATTCTTTTACCGTTAGAAAGCTACATAATCACTGAGTAACATACGCTATATTTTTTACTAGAAAAATTAGAGATCCTTAGAAATCCCAACTAAAACCAACCACGCCGACGCGCCGGTGTGGCTTGACGTAGCGCAGCGAGCAACGCGGCGGGACAGATGGCACCGAAGTGCGGAATAGGGTATGCGCACCTATGAAATAGGTGCCACATAAAAAAATTATACCCCCTAAAATAAAATACAAAAAAACAAGAAAAAAAAAAGTTAACATATGTATATAAAAGAAGGTTTATTTGAAATTTCAACCTGTGTGGGGATGAAATAGGGGATGATAGTGCGTTGGTCGCGATAACCGACATTACGCGGGCGGAGCCGCGGGCAACAGCTAGTTGAATATATGACTGAAACCCTGACGGAGAAGGTATGTACAATTCAGCAATGCAGGGTTGCAACATCATGATCTTAGCGTTATTCCCGGTTGTATGATTCCTTCGCCTTGCTTTGGGTTATACGGCGTTTATGGGAGCGACTACCGTTTGAACCCCTAACACCGACAGAAAAGCCAACGCCATAGAGCCTCGCCATAGACTTGACAGGCTGTACGGAACAAAAAATCTATTATAGAGATGTCATTCATTACCAAGAGAGCGCTATGCCTCTATAGGCATTAAGGACTTTGTATCCAGTTGCCAATAAAATCTATAAAAAGAAAGTTATGTCTATATGTGTGTTTTATTGTCATTGCCCTATACAAATAGGTGTCATAATTCATTACCATATTTAATACTACACTTTGATCTTAGTCAAAAGGCCGAGAAGCTTATAGTTTCTGCGTCCTGTTCCAAATTCGAAATTAAAAATTTATTCCCGCCTCATCAAAGCTGACAATTTTTTTTTCTAAACAGCTTGTTAAGTAGTATATTGTATACAACCTATCAAGTACATATCCTAAAATAAAATATCTTTCCACTGTGGCGCTACGTCTCGGTGACTGGTGACTGCTGTGTGTTAGGTTTTCTGTTCGATTTCCGGGTCACACAAAGTGTTAATAGGGTTTAGGCAATTCTCAATAACTGTTTTTAACAGCAGCACCTATTGTTTGTCCGTAAAATGTGACTGCTATAATCTCTTCTGCCTCCCGCTTTAAAGATATACAGTCGTGAAAGTATAGGAATCAAAGCTTTCAACTTCAATTGAAGTGCTTTAATCAATCATGCCTTTTAATGTTCTTGAGAGCTTTCAATTAAACTCATCCGCAGTTTTGATTTGTTTCCAGAAAGTTATTCTTGGGTTTTAATTAAGCATTAATTTATAATGACTAGGCGTCGCGATGCATACAAATTAATATTATTGTACTGTGAATTTTAGTATTAATCATTTTAGTGTTAAGAAGACGTACTGTCTTCTTAAGAATAATATTTTTTATTGTTATTTTTAAATTAAATTATACAACGTAAGTGAACTCATTAAACTGATCGCATGCGCAATTCACTACCTGCTACAAAAAAAGCGACCAAGCGCAAGTTTTTTTAAATTATTCTAATTTTCAGTGGAAGTTTACATGGTAATGTACATCATATATTTTTTTTAGTTTTATCATTTTCTTATTTTAGAAGTTTCCCGGGGGGGGGGGTTAACCACTTTGGAAGTGTCCCTGGCGCAAACTATTCAGTTTAGATAAAACAATGAGATTACAAAGCTCAATATCTTTTTTGACCTATGCATACATACTACACACGTATGGGTTTGATGAAAAAAAAAATTGAGTTTCCGTTCTAAAAATTTTTGTTTTTTTTTCTATTTTTGTGTGAAAATCTTAATGCGGTTCACTGAATACATCTACTGACCAAGTTCAACAGCATAGTTCTTATAGTTTCGGAAAAAAGTGGCTGTGACATAGGGACGGACAGACAGAAATGACGAATTTATAACGTTCCGTTTTTTGCCAATTGGCTACGGCACCCTAAAAAGTGGCCCATGTCAACCTCTCCCGGTACAACTGATGATTAACGAACAAGTTCCTGACGCAGAACTTACTCTCGGGGTCAGGTGTCAGACGACAGTCGCTCTTGTAAAAGCCTAGATAAGTCCCACCAAACTTACTCCATCTCCCCTTTTTATTTCGCTTCCTCTCCCGTACTGTCAAGCTATCACCTCACCTAATCCGTTGCACAATCCGCGCAGTCGAAATAAACGTATCCCAGTTTTTTTTTTACGTGCGGAAATCCCTACCACTCCCCCCCCCCCCCCCGCCGGCCTCAGGGTAAACGTATCCCATTACAATATTTTTACGATTACGTTTAGGGGAAACCAAGTCTTTGAAGAACAAGTTTTTAGTATTTAATACAACGTCTGTCAATGGGAAGCTAATTACAGATATATAACTGTTAAAAATTCAATTCATTTTATAGCGTGCAAAATCCAAGCAGTTAGCCTTAAAACGGGGTTTATTCTTCAAATAACATTAACATACAATGTACAGATTATTCATTACATAAGTAACACAGCAATTAAAATTTTACAAAGAAATTAATTAAATGGTGATTAACCACGAAATGCAATTCATTTTATAACGTGCAAAATCCAAGGAGATTTCCTTAAAACAGGGTTTATTCTTAAAGTAACATTAACATAGGTACAATGTACAGATTATACATAAGAAACACAGCAATTATAATATTACAAAGAAATTAATTAAATGGTGACTAACCACAAAATAATAATAATTTATGGGTATTAAATGAACATGTAAATGTTATGCTATAACATGTAAGTGTTAAATGCATACAGAAAACATAGAAAAACATAATTTAGACACAAGTATATGATTCTCTGATAGGTACCGTGTCGTGCCCCGCGCACGGGAGATATTTAGAACTCTCCCGGCCCGCCGAGCCCGCAACATGCTCGCCGCGCGTCCCAGGCGATTCAGGCGCCGGAGGTCGCTTAACGACCACCGTCCTACATAAGCGTAGGCCTGGGGGTGGCAGGTGAGGCCGCCTATCACCCCAGCAGAAGCAGGCCGGGACGGTGGGGCGACTAGCGCCTCACCCCCAAACCGGGCCAAGACGGGGACACCGTGGTTTCCAAACCCGAGGGGGTCATCTCGAAACCGGAGATGGCCCATGGTCAGTCGGGGTGCGAGGGATATGCTCTTACCCGAGCAGGGCCACTAACTGATATAGCATGTAAACCTGCACAGCTATTTCTTTGGCCGTATGACATTTAATCATATGTACATGGCCTTTGTCATCATCCGAGTGCTAATCCCAGCAGTATTCAAACCGTGGTTTGCTCCGCCATACCCCTGTTTTATACACATACCACTGGTGGTAGGACGGGTAAAATCCTCAGGGGTACAATGGAACCCATGATAACAAAATAAATGGGGTTTGCTCAGTCATACCCCTGTTTTGTACCGATTTAGATAGAAGAAAGAAAGAACCTCTTCCTGACGTTTGATTGAGTTCAAATTTGGTATACTAGCGTATTTTCGGTGACAATGCGATAATATGGTAGAATAGAGCTGGTCTGATAATGGAGTCTGAAGGTGATCATAGAAACACCTAAACTAATCAAGATAAACCCGTCGCGTTCGGACTCATTTGTTTTATCTTGGCAAATACTCTGATGCCACATGATATCCAGGGTGTGAAGATGGAGTCGGAAGGTGTCCATGGGAACTCCTGAACGAAACAAAATAAACCCGTCGAGTTTGGACTCATTTGTTTTGTCTTGGCATACATGATATGCAGGGTCTGAAGATGGAGGGGTGCGACTGGTTGGATCACCTCCAAGCTTGGTGCACCCTGGGCAACGTGGGCGATGACGCATCATTGATTGCTCCTCTGGAGTAGCTGGCGTCAACGTCAATGGCCAAGAGTCTGACAACCGGCCCTTTTCAGGGCCAGCTGACCCCATTGCACGAGGGGGTCGGGGTATGGCGGGCCTGCAAGGCCCCCGGGGGGGGCCTGGTCGCTCCAGGTACCTACCCCTCTGCTGTTATCAGAGGGGACACTGCGAATGGCCCACGGTCAGTCGGAGTGCGAGGGATATGCTCTATGGGTTACCTTACACCCCAGCGTCTGTAGACCCGAGACGGCGTGCGGTTTTAGTCGGTTCAAGCCCGACATAACCGCCCCTGCTGGCCGGCGGGGGGGTATCCGAAGGGATTTCCGCACAATAAAAAAAAGAAAAAAAAGGGTCTGAAGATGGAGACGGTAACTTCTGAACTAAATAAGATAGACCCGTCTTATTTGGGCTCCTTGAATTTATCTTGGTAAGCACTTACTAGAAAGCTTGCTTATAAAAAAGTATTTTTATATTCATAACTAGCTGGTGCCCGCGCGGAGGTCGGTTATCATTTTTTGGTCACGTAGCCTAAGTTATTCCTTATTACATCAGCTACCTGGCAATAAAAGTCCCGTCAAAATCGGTCCATCCATTTCAGAGATTAGAGGGAACAAACAGACAGACCGACAGACAAAAATTGTAAACAAGTTGAATTCCTGAGACGAGCTCAGGCGAATACAAGAGATTTTTGATTTTGCGTTTTGTTTTTTTTGCGATTTTTTTTTATCTTGCAATGGTTCACCTCAGCACGAATCTATTACCGAAAACAGCAACTCGATAGCTCATCTCCTTCATACCCAAAACCGTGACAGAAAATTGGCAACGACGACGACGTCGACGACAACTCCATAGCAATAGGGCTTTTCTAAAGAAAATCCCTAAAAATGTTATTTTGGTGAATGTACCGTATATATATTCATATACATGTAGTAAAAAACGGTTATTTCAATATTACAAACAGACACTCCAATTTTATTTATATGTATAGATTTATACTTCTCATTTTCATAATTTAGTTTAATTCTATTGCAATCTAACACCCCAACCGCGAGAAGAAAGTTTTTTTTTCGTGGGGGATGTTACGCACGGGCCTCCGACTACGGGGCAATAGCCGGAGATCGTGTGTGGGACGGGACTCTCCCATCCAGCAGCCGGATGGGCACACCACCTAAACCCCACGGTGCGTCATGCTATGCGCCTTGTCGGGGGGCCTTAAACTATTCAAGATTACTTCTCTGGCGACCGCCTCTAGCGCGACCACACCTTTGTAACTCGCGAGGAGAAAGCCTGCGCCAGAGCCTCGTCCGTCAATCAGCACGTGTACCTTTTTTTTTATGTCTTGTATATCCTCTCCTGTATTTATGAAATCCCTCCGGATACCCCCCCCCCCCCCGCCGGCCAGCGGGGGCGGTTATGTCGGGCTTGAACCGACTAAAACCGCACGCCGTCTCGGGTCTACAGACGCCGGGGTGTAAGGTTACCCATATAGCATATCCCTCGCACCCCGACTGACCCTGTGCCATTCGCAGTGTCCCGATTAACATACCGGCTTACAGGTGGGGTTGACTTGGGCCCCGAAGATTTTGGTGGGACCCCAAAACACGCTTGTAACCATATTACTTTTTAGTAGGTATAAAGGTTAAATGCGACGACCCCTGTGGCGTAGCGGTAGTGCGTAGAACTGCGAAGCCAGAGGTCGCGGGTTCGATTCCCGCTCAGTGCAAATATGTATAGTTGGGTGTTTCTATGTATATGATGTATTTATTTTCAAAATTAATTTTTTATGATACAGCATTAGAAAATACTTACAACCCTGAATTTTCAACCCTCTACGATCAACCCCTATTTTTCCATCGCGATTTTTTATTTATTTATTTTATTTATTCAATTATGATTTTTTTCTAAATTCAATTTGATCTCCGCCTTCGCCGGTCGATAACCGATCAACTATCAATCGGTGAGTTATCCCCGCTAGATGTCTACCGTTGTCACCTCTCATCCAGCAAACATCACGGAGTAGGGATGAGACACATCTACTGCAATATTCACGTGGGGAAAAAGGCATTATTCGGTAAGAAACTGATAAATACATTTTAAGAAAATTGCTAACGGCTGTCTCCTGTCTTACTCACTATACAGTTTTCGGCATACTTTCATTGTCTACAACGCTTTCGATTATAAGTAAATCCCCGCACACTTATAGTAGATAGTTAGTTTTATTGAACTAAAAAAATGATTCCTAGTAATAATATACATGGCAAAACAACGTTTGCCGGGTCAGCTAGTAATCTCCTAAAATCTCTAACATTATGTATGACACCTCCAGGAAGTCGTAAACTGCTTTTTTCTTAAACGCCCGTGTAATCATAAATGTCGGCTTGTCGCTACCGAGTCAAGGTTAGAAGGGTGCTAATTTGACATGTCATAAAATAATAAATAACATTCGACGACATACTAAACAGCGGTATCTAGACCGGTAGTGAGTGACCGGTAGCTTAACTGGCTTGTACCTACATAATTTGGGTTCTAGAAAGCGGAGAAACATACCTACTTAGAAACTTCTTTCTTTTTGCAAATAAATACATTTTGAAGATAGCTACATATAAACATCCAGACCATTGCAAATAGCGAGGACTCGGGGCTGCACACGCTGACGCAATCCCCGGCGTGGGAGGTGCCAAGACAGGCCCTCGTGGTAGCCCTCGGAGTGGGAATCCTCTCGCTCTGCGTCTTGCGATGGTGCGGAGTGCGAGTGCGTGGGCCGCCGCCGCCTCCTGCGAGCAAATAATGCTCGAGAAGGCCGTCAATAAGGCCATATTATCTACCATATTAGTCTATTTATTATGCCCTTGAACAGTATCTGACAGATTCGGGATTGGACACTGTTTTATAAGTTTTAAATCTTAATGCTGTCTCACACATAAATAAGCATATCCTGTAAGCTGATGGAGACAGTAATATACATATTTGTAATTGCCACAGAGCAAATATACTTATTATCTTTGGTACTTAATTGCCTGAAGTGGTATAATGGGAAACGTCGGTTCAGACTAGAACAAAACCGTAACTTGCGGTAGGCTAGATTGTTAATATAATCTATACTAAGCTAAAACGGAAATATTCGAAAGATAACAATTGATAAGCTGATAACAACTGATATAACAATGTATGACTCATAAGTAGTAGTAACAGATTGCCTTTGAAAATATAAGAGTTTTATCACTTCCTCGTGAATCCTAAAACACACCCATTTGCGACAGATAAAAGAGGTGGTGATTGGTCTTGTATGGAATTGCTGGTACCGTATGTGGTGCCCCATCATTCTTGCACATGTTGCTCTGGGTAGGATAGGAGAGGGTGGATTTATGCATGTTTACAAATGCTTGTTTTGTTGCACTTGCAAAGTGTTGGGCTAAAGTCACTTTCGGGCGGACAATTTGTGAAAACAATTCAGGTATCCTTCTTTGGTCCAGCACGCACACATACACCATGTTGAGTGAACGAAGCGAGCTCATAGACACCACGCACCCTGACATAGACATATATAGGTTCGTTTTAGGTTTCTTGTGATATTGCACGAAGAAATAGGAGTCCCGCTAAGCGGGGCTTCGTCGACATCGCTCATTAACTCGTAAAATAGAAACATATTTATTCATTTTCCACTCTAACATAGTCAAAATCAAGTACTATTCCACTATACTTAACAAAATACGTTCAAACAACATAAAAAAAATTACGGTGAATTGTAAAAATTATCAGTTGCGGGGCGACGTGTGTTGCGGCAAGCGATAGGGACAAGCAGGGCGAGAGAGTGCGGGGCGGTACGTGCAACATTGGCCCAAAGAAGCATTTGCAACGCAATAATACAATTTTATTTGTCTATGCAAAAGCTTCTTCAGCCTGACATCGTGTGTGTGTTGGGTTAACAAACGATACGTGAATCGTTTTCACAATTAATCCGCCCGAAAACTAAGGTAAATTATTTATGTTAGAAGAGGGTTCACGTCGATAGTTTAATGGCCAGGATTCAATCGCCGGGACCTCACGATCGTAAAGCCGACTCCTTAACCACTAGAATACTGTCGATGCTTAAGTTGGGAAAATTAATCAACTTTGATCCTTAAACTGCCTTTTGCCAAACATTTGCTCGAAAGAAATGAAAATTGTAACCAAACCGCTCATTTATCACAATAGACGGCGTATTATCTAATTGTCATAGACACATTCACTGATTCGCAAATCTTGCATATCAGGTATCTTGATCTAATCAGATTTCATGGTTCACTTACCTTAAATCAGTCGGATGTGCTTGCTTAGTCACCTGGTAATTCAGTTAGACGTAAGACAACATGCCCTCTGCTCATCCTATCCATCTCTTATTACTTATATTACCTACTTGATGCTGAAGAAAGGAATTCCGTTGTCTCGATTGAAATCTATCCACATCTACACTAATAATATTGTAAAGAGGAAAGATTTGTGTTTTTATATGTAACGAATAAACTTAAAACTACTGGACCGATTTCAAAAATTATTTTCCCGTTAGAAAGCTACATTATCACTGAGTAACATAGTATTATCGGAAGTTTAATGCGAATGTCACACATGGAAATAAAACTATTTTTCTATCGCGATTAATTTGATGTTATTTTATATTTTACATTGAACCCGACGTTTCGGTTGCTTTTCAGCAGCCATGGTCACGGGGAGACCCCCCGTGACCATGGCTGCTGAAAAGTAAAAGTAAAATATAAAATAACATCAAATAAATTGCGATAGAATCCGTTAAAAAATAGTTTTATTGCTATGAGTAACATAGGCTATATTTATTACTACAAAAATAGAGATCCTAAGAAATCCGCACTAAAACCAACCCAAGGTGTAAAAAAATTGTCATAAGATGGCTTTCATCGCATGCGCTGCGGGTAGTATCAATGATAAAACAAAAAATGTTCTATAATATTATAGAATACATCAATATCTACAAAAAAACTTCCCGAAGTCATATGTCCAACTATTGTAGTTATGTTACAATAACTACTTTTTTACATTTTTAAAGTTGATAAAAATTCCGATCAAAAGCAGACCATGTTATCCATACCTTTGTATTAATTCTTATCCAAATAAATGATTTCGTATTCAATACCTTTTTTTTTTTCGTGCGGAAGTTCCTTCGGATACCCCCCGCCGGCCAGCGGGGGCGGTTATGTCGGGCTTGAACCAACTAAAACCGCACGCCGTCTCGGGTCTACAGATGCCGGGGTGTAAGGTTGCCCATAGAGCATATCCCTTCGTATTCAATACCTGTTGATTACTTTTTGAATTATTGAAAAGATTAAAAATCCATTCAAATGAATGGATCCAAAAGATCCATTCAAATGAATGGATCCAAAAGATCCATTCAAAAGATATGAGATTAAAAATACGAAATCGTTAGTCGCGATATCCGACATCTACGCGGGCGGAGCAATTGCTATATCTACTGAAGACAGAGGCCGATGTCTGAGGTAATCTTCACAACCACTGCACTTATTGGAAACATTCTTTCACCATTTAAAGGTACATTATTCCCGATGGGGTAAATTACCCTGGCTTGAGTTAATAAAACTTAACTTAAATCGAAGCGAAGGGAAGGGAACCCACCCTAGGTTGCTATTTTATCAATATTTTTACAACTTTGAGTAAAAAAATGTTTCAAAAGTGAATACAAAGTTACTACGACGGCATTTACTCTTTTGGTTGGGAGGACGACTGCAATCGCTACAGCAAAAGCTAAGATATGCCAGATTAAGACTGAGTGTAAGAGACCAGAAGACCTGGCCTTATAAATCCAAGCTTTGAATGCCACCGGGATCAAGGTTGTGATATTGCTGATTGCTTGGTATGTAAGTAATGTTTTCGCATTCTAATAAAGGTATTTATCGTAGGCGTATCTGCAAATAAGGTCACCATAAGCAAGCGAATACATGGGCACAGACTGCTCAGACTTACTTGTCAATAAGAGTATATTGCTTACTCTGTGGAGTGGACACACGAATAGTCGCCTTATTCGTATTCACTATTCGCGCAAATTCGTGCGAATAAAACAAATATCGAATAAGCCCTCCACACTTCGTCTAATGCGGACGAATAAGGTGAATATCGAATAGCGAAGTGTGATTCCGTTATAAAGAATGCCTACACATAACTCACTACGTGTCTACCATCTGACGTCATAGGTCATAGCACAGTATTGATAGTCAGGTGTTCAGGTTCTACTCTTCTAGTTCTAGAAGTCATGTCTTAAATACATTAATGGCCCCCTCAAATGCGTCACGATGTTCAATTCTAGATCTGTTTGTAACTAAATCACGCTCTAATGGCTGAACGGATCTGGCTGAAATTAAAGTCTGGAATAACAAAAAAGCTAAGCCGTGGTTCTCTGGCCCTGGGTCAGTCGGGGTGCCAGTGAAATGCTTCATGGGTCATTATACCCCAGCATCTGAAGACCTGAGACGGTGTGCGGTTTTAACCGGTTCGAGTCCGACATAATCTTCCCCGCTGTCCGCCGGGGCGGAATCACCGGGGGGCACAGAAAAAAGAGGGTTTTAGTGGAGTCCCATACACCCAATTTTCTTCTTATTTTCCTATCTACACTAATTCTTGGCAATACTGACGTTTCTCTTGCTTCAGCAGCCATGTCGGCCACGGGACAATTTTATGAGCATGTTCAAAAATTTCTCGACTTCTAACTGACAATAAAACAAACTGAGCTTACGCCACGTAATCATCTGATCACGTATGACTAACCACATACACGTTCTCTCATCCGAACGCACTCTCATCTCACCTATCGTACATAATAAACGAAATGGTTAGTGACCCAAGAAATCGTATTAACACGGGGACAGAGGGCAAGATATTATTTATAGGTGTGTGTCACGGGAGGGATCATATGCTCTTTTGAGCGGAGACTTCTAAAGGCGTAGGTGACTCTTTTTGTCTTAGTACAAAGTTAAGGTTAAAACTGTAATGTTGATTAAAATATCAGTGAATAGAATTTATAGCCCAGTGGTGTACGTAACGGACTGCCGAGACGAGGTCTTAAGTTCGATCCCCAGTCGCCCCGGGCGACTGTGTATTAAAAATGTTGATTATCGCTCGCTTAGTAACGTGCCCGTTAGATGGCAATAGGCTCGCCCCCTATTACATTGTGACCTAAACATAACTGGCGAATCGTGGGTGTGTAATACACCTCTGCCTACCCCTTTGGGGAAACAAGTGTGAAGTTATGCTGTGATTTTCATGCAAACTTTAGAGTATTAATGTCATTCAGTTCCATAACAACATACAAGTTGGGTTTACAGGACCCATCCTCACTCGCAAGTCTCTACGCCTACTAAACGACGGACGAGACTCTGGCGCACCTTTTCTCTCAAGGTTGGGAGGTCAGATGGCAATCAGCCGGCCGTAAAAGCCGACATACCAACTACTAGTGGTAGAAATTTGATGACACAAATTTGTCACAAAATTCGACCGGGTGGGTACCACCGTGCACGATTGCGAAATACCCTCCATAGTAATCAAATTTCGGTTTGATTGCGTTCAGGGGTCAGCAAGTGCATAGCCGGGCAGGGGGCTTGTGGTCGCAGCACTAGTGGGACCGGTGGGTGTAACGCAGTGCTGCAACGACAATCCTCTTCTGATGAGGTCGTCAAGCTGAGTGCCACCATTTTTAACATGGTACGTGTATGTAATGGTGACCTTCTTTCCTGGGACTTTACTTTCAGCTTACAATCAGGCGAGGTGAAGTCAAATTGACGTGTCTTAAATATAAAAAAAAAAGAATCAATAAGCGGACTTCAGGTTCTAAAGTGCAAAGTTTAGATGCCTCCTCCGAGTATTTTTAAACATAGTTGGAGTTTGCAACACAGGCTTTTCATTCTTACTACAAAACGGCCAATCTTCAATATTTTCCGTCAAGCGACTTCTGACCTCCATAATCCATTGGCGATATCGAAGTTCTGTATTTAAACCTGGTTGTGGGATTTTTTAGCGCTCCAACTGTCCATTTTTTTTGTGCGGAAATCCCCTCGACTAATACCGCACGCCGCGCGGGTCTAAAGACCAGAGGAAAGAAAAGAGGGTGTAAGGTTGCCCATAGAGCATATCCCTCGCACCCGGACTGACCCTGGGCCATCTCCGGTTTGGAGATGGCCCCTTTTTGTTTGGGAACAACGGTGTCCCCGTATTGCCCTGTTTTGGGGGAGCGGCGCTAGTCGCCCCACCGTCCCGGCCTGCTTCTGCTGGGGTGACAGGCGGCCTCACCTGCCACCCCCAGCGCTCCAATTACCCATAACGAATACCATAGATGTTCGTATGGCGACCGGGAACGACGAATTAACGTGCTCTCCGAGGCACAGAGCCAAGTTTACATCAGCGACAGATGCGAAAGACACGAACCTCTGACATTTAGAAATAATTAGATATGAATTACGCTGTAAGGAACGCTTAAACTTCGTGAGCCAAGTTACACTTGCGTAACATTTAGATTGAGTTTCGTTCGTGAATTCAGGCTTTTCTTAATCTATCCGTCTACAAATAAATAACATTGTTTATTATATTAAAATAACAGAATTTACAATACGTTCTTTGACTGAGATTAGCTTTCTGTCTGTTTGGTCCGGGTAATCTCCAAAGTGGCTGGGCCGATTTTGATGAGATTTTGCCTAAAGCGTAACTTTAAGGCTACTTCTATTTTAGTATTAGGATTCCGTGAAAAAAATCAAAACTAGATACAAATTCCCGCTGCCGAATTAGCAGGCACAGCTAGTTTTTAATACATTAGCTAATAAACCTAGATTCGCGATTTATAATATCCCTATATAAGGCAGGTGAATTGGCCTCGTTTTGAGTGACCAATATTAAGCACCAGTGCCGTATTTAGGTAACTTATTAGATATACGGGTATAAGGTTATAAAACGTTGAACCGTTACCATTCGAGACAAATAGTTTTTAATGAGCTGTGTTTAGAGTTCGATGCCAAGTCTTAGTATCTACTGCAGTTACGATAAAAACTGGCGTGCTTAAAGTTTTTAAAATATTTGCAGTCAGTAGACGGGACTTGACTTACTCGAGCCTAATCTTGTCCGCAAAATGAAGGAAGGATAATTAACATGGCACCTTTCAAAACTAAAAGAAGCCTAAGTTACGTTTTCTAAAATCAGCTATCTGCAGTAAAAATCCCGCCAAAATCGACGCAGCTACTTCAGAGATTAGCCGGCACCAAACGGACAGACATTTATTATTTTTTTATAAGTATCGTAGATACTTACACTCGTATGCATTTATTGAAAAAAAAAGCTGTTATTTTAACATTACAAATAGACACTTCAATTTCATTCACCTTTATTAATTTGTACAGGTAGATTAAGATATCTAAACACGTGTTCTGCTTCTGTCTGATAACAAGAAATACTTCGAAACTCATTTCACTCAAATACTTACGTAGGAATATCTTCTATTATTACATGTAAGCGTTATATACCTAAATAAGTAAAGTGAGATATTGTAATAAAATCTGGACAAAGGTTACAATTTCAATTTTTCCATGAATCCTTTACTCGCCACAAATACGTCCACAGCCGTTACGATTAAAATGTTATACCTACGTCTGTTTTTTGTGGTAAAATCCATCACAAAATTAATACTTATAGTAATAATCTGTTATTAGTTCTGTGCAGAACATCGACTACGTTTGTGAATTACTAGTTTCAAAGGTCATACAGTGATTGAGCACATCATTTCTTAGAATATTCGATATTAATCGCCAGAACCCCACGGTAACCGACATGTTCGTCTGAACTTAGATGTTTTTAACTTAACTTGATATTTATTTTAATACTAGCTGTCCCTTGCGGCTTTGCCCGTGACCTACTTCGATTCTCTGTGACACCTATTTAACACATACACGCATTAGTTTTGCAATAATGTATGGAAATATGCCCGATTCGTTGACGTATATCCATACTGCTCCGCTCCCCTGGGTAGTAGCGTGATGATATATAGCCTATATCTTTAACCTTCCTCGATAAATAGACCATCAAAAACAAATCGAATTTTTCAATTCGAACAAGTAGTCCCTGAGATTTACGCGTTCAACCAAACAAACTCTTCAGCTTTTTGTTTTTCGTTTGTTAAGCCCCACGGGCTTCACCGCACCGGTGCCAGCGGTGAGGTGGGTATGTCGAAATCGAACCGACTAAAACCACACGGCGTTTTTCCCATGCGTCCATTGCCGGGCACCCCGGGTACGCCCTTGAAAGGATAACCCCAGGGTTCCCGATGGACTTCGCCGCCATCGCGGCCTCACCTTTGGGGTGGGGTTGATCCCGCGTCGTTGAGTTGGCAGGCGTATGTAAGACACACATGACACGCCTCCGTCTTGTCCTGCTTCTGTAAGGGCGGCTAGCCGGCCGACTGTCGTCTTCAGGCCCCGATCATGAAGGTCGGTAGTCCTGGGCGTAGACAATTCTGTGGCGAGGATGCCGCAGACTTGTCAACGCTCGACTTGTTGAACTCAGGGGTCAGGGTTCTCTCCCGCTCCCTCTCCACCGCCTCTTTTGCGTTCACAGAAAGAGGCGACCGGCGTGCCACTTGCTCCCGTCGGAGACCACAGCACTCAACTCTTCAACTTTATAATATTATTAATAATAGTATAGAAGTAAAGATTAGCTCAATGCTTCATCCCTCTTCCACGCCCGGGACACGAACGCCTATAACATGTCATGTTACAGTTGCAGTTCAAACAAGCATTGCTTGACAGGGAAGTACACCTCTCTCTCTCTGGCCTACTGCCAATCCCTGTTGCATCCACCACTTGTAGGTACTATACCTGCCCCGGGGTTCGCTCTCCTACCTCCTACTTTCCATTATTTTGTTTATTTCTACGTTTACGGGAGCGAATGCCGTCTGACTCCCAACCACGGGACGAAAACCTGCGCAGGAGCCTCGTCCATTAATCAACAGGTGGAACTAAGGTTAGCTTAGGCCCTGAAGATCTAAGATGAAGATAAACATACCAAAAAAAAATACATTCAATATCTAAATTAGTTTTACTTAAAATATTAATACGACAAAAGTACAAATTAAATATAAAAATGGACCTTAAACAATATTAATAACATACTAAATATACGTTATACGATGACGTCAGCACATCATTAGCTAATACATTTTGATCACGCTTATAGCTAAGTCTTCACCATAGAACGCCGTACGCCGTACGGCTACGGTCGTAACGTGGTGTTAGTAAATCTTACGAGAATTGTAATCAAAATTTTATAGCCGAATATATTATTTTAGGATCTGATCAACTTACAGCCTCCATTTTCGTGCGGCACCTATAACCCTGGTATTTCTGAGCAGTTTATTATCATTACATCCGGAGTTATTAAGCTTCTATGAAACTACGGATGAAACATCTTATAAGCAATCATGGCTAGTGATAACACTGAGATTTGTAGATTATCTTTTACATAAATAATCGCTAAATTTGTTGCTAAGCTCAATACTTGAGAATGGCTCCATCAATTTGAATTATCTCTTTTTTCGTGCATTTGTAATTGTCAAAACGATTTGGAAAATCCAGGGGACAAGTTGAACCCAGGAGAACGAACTGGTAGTTTTTTTATAAATACGCGCTCCTTTGCTAATTTGCCGTAGGCATTTTAATAAATACGATACACACACATGAAATTAATAGACACGAAGTACATCCAGACTTAAGACTCTGTGAATCATATGTGTGGTATATTTAACACAGTTGGGAGTAGAACCCACAATCTTACAGAATAGCAAGTAGGTATACTAAGTTAGCGTGAAAACATTCATGGTTACTAGTACTGATAACATTCATACAACACTCCCCATGATATAGTATGGTACAACCACGACAATTCTTTTACAGATATCTATAACTGTGTTTTTCCATGCCGATCGATCGATAGCCGTTTTGTTTGACGCTGTATTATGAGAATGTCTAGTTATTAGAAAGATGATCTAAAGTAAATAAATTAATGTTTACTAGAGATATTGCAAGATAATATTCCATATCAAACACGGTAAACAACACGAAATCGACGAATATTACCTTATCCCTAGCTTGTGCTAGAGGGGAAGATTTGATTTGAATAAAACTTGAATAAAATATAAGTATCTATCTATAATATATAGTATATATATAGTTATAGTACATAGTGGTTTGTAGAAAAAAGAATTGTTCATTTTTAAGTAATTAGAATATTATCTTCCTTTTACTGATTTCTCGGATAATATATAGTTATCAATTGCTTCCAGCCATGTATATTTCATAATATATTCATAATTCACACTTATACCACAAAAAAGGCAACGAGAAACCAAATAAATTATTACACAGCGCTAATCCCAAATGACGTCACGGCCACGACGAAATGTAAACTAACAATGTTATAAACGCGAACATTGAAATAATACAGAGCAAATAACATTTAAGCTGTAAGACAAACATGAAACGGCCACTTCAAGTTAAACAGTAGCTCTGTGGCTCTGTGGATTTAAGACCCTGGTAGGTTGTCGCCAGAAATGTTCTACATAAGGACTGAGTTGGGTACTGTTTGTTTTATGAAAACGTTCACTTATGGATGGGCGGGAGATTTAGGCCCTCGGGGCAAAGCCAATGACTATGACAAGCCTGTACACCTGCTGATTGACGAGGCTCTGGGGCAGACATTCCTACCGGGGTTCCGAGATCAGATAGGAGTCGCTCCGGCTTAAAGCCGCATAATATATGCCTAACCTAAGTATCTAAGCCTCTTACTCCTTGTAAGCGGATCCTGGGCTCCAATGTGAAAGTCTCGAAAGCTACCGACACCCACTCTAAGACGATGTTCACTTATGCGTGGAACTAGCCATGAGGAGTATGTTGTTGATTTTGGTGGCGAAAATGCAGCCGCATTGAAGTGATGCGTGGACGAATATTTATGTTAATTGATTGCTGTTTTATAGGTTACTAGAGACCCGCCCCGGCTTCGCACGGGTGCAATAGATATTATTATACATATAAACCTTCCTCTTCAATCACTGTATCTATTAAAAAAAACCGCATCAAAATCCGTTGCGTAGTTTTAAAGATTTAAGCATACATAGGGACATAGGGACAGAGAAAGCGACTTTGTTTTATATTATGTATTGAAGATCTGTTCCTCCGTAAATTCCGACACTTGTAAAAGACAATAACCCTATTTGGTATTTTTTCCTTGCAATCATTTAAATAACCTATTTCCTTATGTTTACCCTCCATTGTATTGTAGAAGAGTAATAAGATTGTATTTTATGTCACCATTTTGAAAGCAATTTTGAAGACAATTTTATCCTGTTCTTAGATTATACAACACATAACATTTACTTAACATTTTTTGATAAAATATCACATATGTTATAACCAAAATTATTGTATCTTCAATTAGATTCGTATGTCCATAAAATAAATAGACGTTTTCTAAACGAAACAAAGCAAGATGGCGCCCTTGCCGGAACGTTTTCCCGCCAACGCAACGCCACTGCCACCATGACACTTCCCTTGTACACGAACTGACAGTCTGCATTGTCCTTTGTTCATTTCAACACAGACTCTACAAGTGGGTAGATACTATAGATATCAAACCCTTTTCTCTCTCGAATTGAATAGACTCGCAGACTCGTTTGAGCACTTTTCAAATGCTGATGTAGGAAGATGCTGACAATTAACAAATAAACTACAACAACAGATTACATTATATTATTCTCTACAACACACTTTGCTTGTTGTAAGCACTTCATATGTGAACTGTTAATTTCCTATGACGAACTATGAATGATAGTATCTGGTTATTCAGTCCCGGTCGCCATGCCAACATTTGTGGCATTCGCAACATTTGGCTGTTCGAAACAAAATAATAGTATAGATTTATGGACACTACCTTTGACGCCATTTTTGTTGCTGTCATAGCCACAGAGTATATTCATTGAATTAATATTACTAGCGTACATAGTTCATTATATTTCAATGAGTATAAATTTAGATCAGAAAAAGAGAACATCTAGGACGGGACTTGAACCCGGCTCTAGCGTTGTGGGGTTCCAGCGTCGCCTTAAGACGTATATAATATATCGGAGAAAATCGAATATCTATGACGTGTCTGGGTGGCACAGTGGTCAGAGCATTCCCCCTGTAAGGGACTGGTCGCGGGTTCAAGTCGCGTCCTAGATGTTCTCTTTTTCCGATCTAAATCGATAGGAAAAGTAAGCATACAAAATGCTTAAAACTTTAATTGAGTATATTAACCCCTTATTGCATGAATTATGAAGGAGATGATTAAAAAATTTTTTTTTTCCGAAAACGTCTTTATTTCTTATATAACAGGTTGGGGAAAAAGAAATCCATTATTTTTTCGGTAGATGGCTGTAGTGATCGATATCTCGTAAATTATCGATGAAACAATTTCAAATTTATGCTCGTTGTCAAGGTAACAGTTCGCACTAAAAGAATTCGTTTGCAGTTTTTTGTTTTGTCCATTCAGTTCTGAGTTACACGGCGTTAAAGATGGAAGTCAACAAAGAGAAAATTCGGTACATTTTACAGTTTTTCTTTGATAAGGGCGAAAATGCAAGTCAGGCGGCTGAAAATGTGAATAGTGTTTATGGTCCCGATACTGTAACAGCTAATTACGCGCAATTTTGGTTTCGTCGATTCCGTTCGGGTATTTTTGACGTTAAGGATGCCCCTCGCACAGGCAGGCCCGTCGTCGAAAATGTCGACAAAGTCACTGAAATCATCGAAGTGGACCGGCATGTTAGTAGTCGTAGCATCGCCCAGGAGTTAAAGATCGACCACAAAACAGTTTTAAACCATTTGCACAAAGCTGGGTTTAAAAAAAAGCTTGATGTTTGGGTGCCACACCAATTAACACCAAAAAACATGATGGATCGAAATTCCATCTGCGAAGCCTTGGCCAAACGTAATGAAATCGACCCATTTCTTAAACGGATGGTGACTGGGGATGAGAAATGGGTCACATACGACAACATTATGCGAAAGCGATCGTGGTCAAAGCGCGGTGAAGCAGCTCAGACGGTGGCCAAACCAGTTCACGTAAAAATAATGGATTTCTTTTTCCCCAACCTAATATAAACAGTCTGAAAAGGATAAAAAAAAATTGTGTATTTATTTTAGAAATTACTACACGAAGCCATATATGGCATTGTATGCATTCTAGTGGAACCATGCTGATCCATATATGGCTTCGTATACATTAATAAAAAAATGAAATTATGTTTTATGGAAATCTTTGAAACAATTTCTTTTATCATTGAAACATAAATTTACTTTACATTTCCCACATTTGGTAAACGAACGGAATTTCGAACAGTTCTGACAAATTTGTCGACTTGATTTCGTCCACTCGGGGAAATGGTCCACGTTATCTGAACGTACAGAATCTAGTGGTAGGTCTTGATGCCTGGCTGGAGTTTTTCGTGCTTTTTTATTGGGTACCGGCGAGTCTGGCAAGCTGGTTGGAGTGGCGCCTCGGCTTATTGGGGTACCGACTTGGATGCGCGTTGGACGACCACGTTTTTTGTCCTCCGGACATAAAGGACTGCCGACTCGGCTGGTTGGAGTATCAGCTCGACTTGAAGATGGTGTTCCTAAGTTGCTAGCTGGACGACCACGTTTTTTGCCCACAACTTTTCCAGCTTTACGCATATGCTCCGAAATTACCATTTTGAAATCAAATAGCGGTAGGTATTCATTTACATGAATAATGATAAAAAAAAAAAAAAAAAGTATAACAATATTTTTTCTTTGACGAGCACGGAGTGAGTAGGATTCATAGGCAGGATCAGTGTCGGAATCCAGATCGTCGTCACTCAAGAAACCATCACCCGGAATAATATTTACATGCTTGGAAGTACCATAGAAGTGAGAAGGGTTCATTGCTGTAAAGATGAGAAAAAACATCTGAATGCATGCGAAGCCATATATGCCCCATAATGTGTTTGACAAAAATGCATACGAAGCCAAATATGGCAATATGAAAAGAAAGCTCGAAAACAAACAAAAAACACGAAAAATGCCGAAATGATAAATATTTCTTATAAAAGTATATGTAAACATTGTATTTTGAAATTCTAGGGATTTTTACTTACCGTTTTATTGTTATTTTCCCATTTATAAAATTAGCACTAAATATTTGCGATCTACCGGTCGGACACGCTGCACATAACCTCCAATATTTTGACTGATTGCACTTACCATAGACAACAAAAAATACGTTACGTTAAACGGAGAAACTATGTATACGAATTCAACGTTGGTTGCGAAAAAACAATATTTTAATAAATTGAAAAAAAAAAAGTTAACTTTTAAAGCCATATATGGCATTGTATGCGGTAAGGGGTTAAATTTATTTTATATGAGATCTTCATCTATCATCTGTCAAGTAGCGTGAGGGCGCCAAAAAATAATCTATGGTGAGGCGTCCCGTACTCCTCCCCATTCCTGCCAAGTGTGACACACTTTTTGCTCTGAACTGCTTGTCTAGTGTACATAGAAGTAATTGATTCGCAACGAGTATTTGGAGCCCTAAAATGTCCGACAACCTGGTCTAACTACAGAACTTCGATAACACCAGTAGGTTGTGGTGTTTAGATGATGGCAGACAGGTATCGATGTTCGGCCATCTCGTAGTTAGACTGAAAGCCGAATTCGACTTCTTTGGGAAAATCCTCGGAGTAGAGACAGACAGGGTTCCGTGCAAAAAACAAAACCGAAACTCAGATGTAACTCCCTGCGGACAAAGTCGTGGGCACAGCTAGTATGAAATAAATGTTATGAAGATATTTTTCTCATTTCTATTTTTCGAGGTCAGGTAGAGTAATAAGAAATCGTTCAGCTCTGCCGTTGCGGATTACGTAAGGCTTTCATTGATTCTTGTTCAACCGATAACGATATGGTTCACGAGATTGATGAGGTACTAACAGATTGAAAAGCAGCTGTCATAGCTGTAACATATTACTTTCCAATGTTGAAGGATGTGCCGTGGCTCATTGAGTCTAACATAGTATATCAATCAATATAGCAAAGTAATTTAAAATGTTAATATAACCTCAGTAATTTTTATTTCCGAGCGCCCGCTGCAATCCCAATTGCACCCGAAACTTGCATTTTGGAGCCCTGGGTTCGCCCTCCTACGTCCGCTTTCCTTATGGACCTTATGGTTAGGTTTATCTCGTCTTTTAGGGAAGGCGTTGCATCTGAACCGCCAAAATTGAAAGAGCCGAGAGAGAGAAACAAGAACATCGCTGCTTTGCATCGGGGTGTTACCAGTAACTCTTTGAGCGTGGAGGTCCCCAACAGAGATCATGGTTTCTATCTTATTGGGGTCCCATACAACCATTCATATTCCAAATAGACATAAAATTAGATTAAAAATATTCTAGAATAGCTCATTAGTTGGATAAGGCAGAGCCGCAGGCTATAGCTAGTAAGAATATAACTGTAGGTGTTGCCCTAAGAAACCACAATAAAGGCGTGTCTTTTGATAAATCGAATGACATAACGGATCAGCCATAACGTGAAAATAATTTGGATATTATGGCGTATTATGTGCTATCCAATTTGTCGCCGCGTAACCTAAGTATGTCGTAATCATGTCTATCGTTATTGGTTGTTTTCAAGTTTATTCAGTGACGGGTATATTTACTCCAAATATACTGTATCCGAGCGTCAAACCCGGTTGCATTCGAAGCTTGAAATTTGATGCCTGGAGTCCACTGTCTTTCTCGTTTATTTGGCCTTTAGACTCAGAGAGCAAAACCTGCGTCAGGACCTGGTCCGCCATTTGCAGGTGCACTGACTCGTAGGAGTCGCAGGTGAGATTGCCTTTGGCCGTGAAGAAGCCGTCTTCATGGGGTCCCATATCAATTTTTTTTTTTTTATACCCCTAAGGTGGCAGACAAGCACGCGGCCCACCTGATGGGAAGCGGTCACCGCGGCCTATGGACGTGTGCAACACCAGTGGCGTCACACTCGCGCTGCCGACCCTGTAAAGGAAAGGGGATGGGAAAGGAGTTTGGGAGGGGATGGGAAAGGAGTTTGGGCTCCGGCACTCTCACTCACCGAACGGAACGCAACAGTTCAAATACTGTTACTTGGCGTCGATATTCTGTGAGAGGGTGGTGCTTCCCCGGTCGAGTCGGCCCATTCATGCAACGGCCAAAATGACTGTTGCTTGACTCTACCACTAACTATAACTATTATTTAATCTGTGCCCATACACCCTCTCCAAATCCTTACTTAATATTATAAATGTGAAAATAACTCTGTCTGTCTGTCTGTTACTCTCTGTCTGTGCTTTCACGCCTAAACCACTGAAATTTGGTACAGGGGTAGATTAGACCTTGGGAAAGGACATAGGCTATCTTTTGTCGCGATAACCGACATCTACGCGGGCGGAGCCGCGGTCAAAAGCTAGTATACAATATAGGTGCTCTGATTTCGCGTTAGACTATTCTTTTATTGTCTGCAGAAAGACTTAGACTTTATATTTACTTTTTTGACGGCCTCTGTGGCGTAGTAGTAGTGCATTCGACTGCTACGCCAGGGGGGCGCGGGTTCGATTCCCGCTCAGTGCAAATATTTGTATGCATGAATATGTCTATTTGCATTGGTCTGGGTGTTTCTATGTATAATATGTATGTATTTAGAAAAAAAAAGTATATAAGTATGTTTATCCGCATTCTGGAACCCATAACACAAGCTAGTTAAACTATGCTTACTTTGGGTCTAGAAAGCGCTGTGTAGAATGTCGTAGAATATTTATTTATTTATCATTTTTACCAAATTCTTTTTATCTATTTTACCTTTAACTAATGAATATTAATAAATAATGTTAATACATGTTTCATTGTTTCGATTAAACGACGGCAAATAACGATGTTTCTGCACCAACACCTTTAGAGATTCCAAAGTCTCTTAGGAAAGTCAAGCATTTTTTAATTGCTTGTCTGCTGCAAAAATTTCGTAGTTCTGGTAATTACGTTTGGTGATTCAACCATTTCCCCATCCTCCTCTCTTGGTTATGCTGGTGGCAACCTTCGAATAACACCTGTAAGGTGCGTTTCAGGCGCAAAAATTTATAGATCAAGCATTCATGCGGTATGAACAAAAAAAAAATTCAAGCTTTGTTTTATGTCCTCGAATTAAAACGTTAAGCGTAACCTTGTCGAAGCACTGATGCGTGATGTAGTTCACTTACGTATACTGTATGCATGTCATACAATACATTATACGTCCCTAGCTGTCACTCAAACGTGCAGGCGCTGGCAGGCGCAAAGAATCTATTTAGATCTATTAATACACTGAGCACAAACTCCGATAGCCTTTTCGTTTAGATGCAACCAGCACTAACGCTGTGGTGATGATGATTTAGCTTACTATGCATTGTGATCCAAAGTAAAAATGTGTTCAAAATTTCAGCTTATTCGGTTGGGGATAACTGGTTTAAAATGCAGTTGTAAGGCAGGTTACAAACAAATAATTAACTAAATAAGTATAATCCTAGCTTCACTTTTGGGTACTTATCTACTGTCGGTCGGGGTGCGAGGAAAATGCCCTATGGGCAACCTTACACCCCGGCGTCTGAAGACCCGAGACGGCGTGCTGTTAAGTCGGTTCAAGCCCGACATAACCGCCCCCGCTGGCCGGGGGGCCGGGGGGGGTACCCGATGGTATTTAAAAAAGCGAAGGCCTGGGGGTGGCAGGTGAGGCCGCCTGTCACCCCAGTAGCTAAGCTGGCCCAGGGTCAGTCGGCGTGCGAGTTATATGCTCTATGGGTAACCTTACACCCCGGCTGAAGACCCGAGACGGCGTGCGGTTTTAGTCGGTTCAAGCCCGACATAACCACCCCCGCTGGCCGGGGGCCGGGGGGGGGGTACCCGATGGTATTTCCGCACGAAAAAAAGGTATTATATGTATTTACAAAAAAAAAAGTATATAAGTATGTTTATATGCATTCTGGAAGCCATAACACAAGCTAGTTAAACTATGCTTACTTTGGGTCTAGAAAGCGCTGTGTAGAATGTCGTAGAATATTTATTATTTATTTCTGTCTTTTGGATTGCCTGAAGTTTCGACCAGGGGCCCGATTCAGTAACTCTACGTTTACAAAAGGCGTGATTTCAATTTGATTAGAAAAAGAAACTAATAAATATTTTAATATTCAGTATGATCTGTCAAAACAAAACCTATCTTCACTTTAGTGAGATTATTACACATTTAGAACCACTAGTTGATTTCGTTTTCAATTAGATTATTGAGATTTTAATGTTCATTAGTTTTGAAACCGTACGTTTAAAAAGCGTAATTTTACTGAATCGAGCCCCCGGTAACATTGACCGTCATCACTGCGACGCGAGCGAGGACTCAGGGTTGCACACGCTGGCGGACTGCCCGGCGTGGGAGGCGCCGAGGCGGGACCTCGTGGCAGCCATCGGGGTGGGAGTCCTCTCGTTCGGCAGCATGATTGCGGCAATGGTGCGGAGCGCGAGCGCATGGGCCGCCGCTGCCTCCTTCTGCGAGCTTGTAATGCTCGCGAAGGAGATGGCGGAGCGCGCCCGGGAGAGATTTAGAACTCTCCCGGACCGCCGAGCCCGCAACTTGCTCGCCGCGCGACGCAGGCGCAGACGCTTAACGACCTCCGTCCTCCATGAGCGCAGGCCTGGGGGTGGCGGGTGAGGCCGCCTGTCACCCCAGCAGAAGCAGGCCGGGACGGTGGGGCGACTAGTGCCCAAATCGGGGCAAGACGGGCACACCGTGGTTCCCAAACCCGAGGGGGCCATCTCGAAACCGGAGATGGCCCAGGGTCAGTCGGGGTGCGAGGGAAATGCTCTATGGGCAACCTTACACCCCGGCGTCTGCAGACCCGAGACGGCGTGCGGTTTTAGTCGGTTCAAGCCCGACATAACCACCCCCGCTGGCCGGCGGGGGGATATCCGAAGGGATTTCCGCACGAAAAAAAAAAAAAGGATACATTGACCGTTTTCATATTTTAATTTCGCCATGTATCGTCACATACTATACTCACAGTGTCCCTATTTTCTAAGCGAACCGACCGGTGTCTATCCGACTGCGCAGAAAAGCGAAGTAGCAAGTTTTTTATCACTGGTTTATATGTTGCAGATAATTTAAACTCATCTTCCCCCATTCCTGAGACTTTGCCATTAGCTTACCATTAGGTGAGATAAAGTTATATTGATGTGTACATTACAAATTTAAACTAGGTCTGCAAAGTTAATCGCTGCTTGTAATGTTGAGCTGAGTGAGACATCGTGACATCGCTATTGCGGAATCAGATTTTGAAAATTTTGAACAGTGATCATTCCTCCGTGGCAAGTCCGATTTTGAAAATTCTTTTTGAAAGTCACAACTCTGGACATGCTTTCTGAGCGTGTAAAGTTTCGTCACAGTGCCTCGAGCGGTTATTATGTAATTCCATCTGGAATTTTTTTAACGGTGATCATTCCTCTGTGGTAGCATTAATTCTTTCAAAATATATCCATAAACCTTCCTCTGATTGACCTCTTTAATCATGCCAAATTAGGTTCTGATTGGATTAGTAGTTTAGGAGGAGACCTGTGACATAGAAAATCCTGAAGTCTGGGGCAGGTCCTATGCTTGCAATGAGATGAAATCAGGGCGCACCGCTAATGTTTTACAAAATAGATTTGTCATTCTTTCAGTACTCAATCACTCGAGGTCATAAGTCATAACAAATGGTTTTGTTATACTTGTTATTGCGTGTTTCGAGTGAAGCCTTAATTAACCTTAACTTGTTAGCACACTACGAAGAGAGTATAACTCGCCACTTAGCAATAGTTTATGAACTTGTTAACGGTAACTAGTTTAGACTTTGTATTGGAAATACATTTATCTTGAGAATTTATGAATGTTCCAGTATGTACCATATTGGAATTCAATAATTTAGCACAACAACTAACTGTGCTAATTAGTAGAATGTGTTAAGATGTACTCTGAATTATCTTTCGTTATAGAGGAGTAGGTCTCCAAAGGAGTAGGACATTCTACAAAGCGCTATCTACCTTAACCCAAAGTAAGCATAGCTTAATTAGCTTCTACTATGGGTTCTAGAATGCGGATAAACATACTTAGACATTTCTTTTTGTTTTGATCAATGCAAATATACATATTATCGCATACAAATATACAGTTTAAACTGAGCGGGCATCAAACCCGCGACCTCTAATTTTGCAGTCGAACGCTCTATCCCTACGCCACACGGAGCATCAAATCTATGAATTATACGATCAGTTTACAAAGATAAATATAATTAGTTGCCAACCCGTTATAGCAATTCTTTATTTAATAACATAAAATAAACTCACGCCTATGTCCCCGAAGGGGTTGGCCGAGGTGTTAGCACCCACATTTCGCCAGTTTATGTTTAGGTCCCAATGTAATAGGTGGCGAGCCTATTGCCATTAACCGGGCACTTATAAACCTGCGATAAATACACACATAACTTCGAAAAGCATCGAAAAGTCATTGGTGTGTGCCATGGTAAAAAATGGGATCGAACCCGAGACCTCGTCTCAGCAGTCCATTACCCATACCACTAGGCTACTTATTTAATAAGCTCAGTTAAACTATTTATTTTAAAAATACGAAACCCACTGCACGTTCTGTTGAGTATCCAAATGAAAGGTGTTGGCACTAAAAAAAATTGTAGCTACTTTTAGTGCTGACTGCACAAAGCGTAGAAAATCAATGCCTACCAGGCTGGCTGTAAAAAAAATTTGGTATCTCGAAAGCCCACTACTCGAAATTCCTGTAGCTGTCATACAGGGGACATTACAAAATGGAGCGCAATGTCTATACAGATAGGTGTCAAATTTCATAAACTCATTTATCTTCTTTGCGTCCCATGCTAAATTCGAAATTCAGAATACCTAAATTTCCGACTCACTCAGGAACAGTAATACAATTATTACAATATATTATTATTTTATTATTATTATGTTCTAAAATTGTTCTGCTTTGCTACTGACTCTATAAAGCGTGAAAACTATAGCTGAACAAAACACATGTAGTTCTCGATAGTTATTTTGGATAATATTTATAATGTTGGGTAATACATGTTAAATCTCGCGTTATCAAGGTCGCAGCTAGAAGCGCGCGTTAAAAATTATTTATCTTGTATTGTAAACGCGGCCTGCTGCCACAGATAGCTAATAAATTTGCATGCATTAGTGTAAATTCTTAAAATACGTCGAGAGACGTCCTTTGGCTGACATGATGAAAATTTAAAAATTAAACATGTGTAGGTGTCTGATATTGCATAAGTATACTTAACAGGAGTCTTGCCTACATACATACACTGACGTCCTATAGCTCCTCACCAGTTCAAGATATATGACGGCACGTCCCCGAGAGGAAAGCCTGCGCCAGAGCCTCGTCTGTCGATCAGCAGGCGTGCCGGCTTCCAGGTGAGGTCAAAAAGTTCCAAAAATCTTTGTGGGAGATCTTAGTCCAGCCCTGACCTCAACATTGGGACAAGATAGCTAAAATAGTAAATAAGAGAAATTGCAGTAGAGTAAATAATCTCTAGCGGATATTTAGAGAAATATCTGGAAGTAGATTATAACAAGAATAATATAAGGAAATGTATAGACATAAGCACGAGCATAACAATAGATAATTAAAATTAGATAAAACGTAATAACATATTAGAAAAATGTAAACAGCAACCATTAATGTAGAAGTTAATAAATAAGTTAAACATATAATCCCCCCCCCCCCCTCCATCACCCAAGTTTGAGGGGCATGGAATGAAAGTACGAGAGGAATACAGGCGAGAACTGGTATGGTAGTAGAGACTGTAGAGACTTGGAATGAATGTGTGATATAAGAAATGATTTGCTTTATATAGTTAATAGAATTTTCTAGAGGGTTCTTTAGAGATGGACTGAAGGCAGATAAGTTTAAATTCACCAATGTATAAAATAGGCTCCAGCTAAAGCTATGAGGTGCTAGGAGAAAAAAAGCCCTAACCATCACCATCACCGCCATTACATAGGCTGTAAATAACGCAAACGCGAATATGAACACTCATAATATACCTACATCGCTGCCTACCCCACCAAAATTTACAGACGTGAGTATGACACTCAGCATAATAATTTCGACCCGCAGTGTATCTCTTTTAAATAAGATTGTGAATCAGTCTGTTCTAAATAAACTAATCCAGTTACCAATCTGTCGCCATTGTTCAAAAAAGCCTGCCTTTCCGACTTCGGTGAATACATTAAATTCAGAAATGGCTTCATTTTCCTGTAACGTTCAAAATACAAGCCGATTATTATCTTATCTTGTAGCAAACGAACAAATTGATTCTAAGAATCGTTTCAGCTAACTCGATTTTAAGTAAATTGATTTTTTATACAATATTATGGCTTGTATCGTTTTTTTACTGATATAGTTTCGTAACCACTACTTATTGGCATTGAGTCAGCTAAATTTAATAGAAATGCCGTTTTATTTTACTATTTCCCACTGTCTATGATGATAACTTAGTTACGAAACTGTCTAATTTTTTAGTCCCAAAAAAACATCTACTTAGTAGGTAGTAGCCTAATGTTTAGCAAAGCCTCAAATTGTTCTGTTCTATGAGCGCAATACACCTGCCTGGGTACAAAGGAATGAATGAACCTTTCAATTATACAGATCATCATTCAATCATTATAATAAACCTGCAAAATCAGTACCGATACCAATTTCAGCTTAATTGGACCAAGTTATGCGAAATAGCACCAACTTCATGACGTTTTCAAAGTTTGAGTTGTAATTACTCATTGTCCATTGTACAACTATCTAAATTAAAATTTTGTTAATACCAGTTTCTGCTTTTTATTTCAGTGTTTGGGCAGTTGATGTAGAATTTTCTATAAATAATAACTTAGAAGTTATTTAAAACACAATTAGCATTTTGCAAAATATTTAATCAAAAGTAGTTTAAAATAATAATTAGTTGTAGGTACAATTAGTTATCACATAATCAGTAATTGAAAAAACTGTACAGAAACAAGTTGAATTCCTGAGACGAGCTCAGCCGAATACAAGGGATTTTCGATTTTGCGCTTTTTTTTTTGCGATTTTTTGCGATTTTTTTTTTATCTTGCAATAGTTCACCCCAGCACGAATCTATTACCGAAAACAGCAACTCGATAGCTCATCTCCTTCATACCCAAAACCGTGACAGAAAATTGGCAACGACGACACCGACGACGTTGACGACAACTCGATAGCTATAGGGCTTTTCTAAAGAAAATCCCTAAAAAAGGGATGTTTAGTTGAAATGGATTAAGTAGGTGTTGGTAGATAGGTTAGTTCGTGAACACTGTTTTAGGTCCGATGCGTGTGCACTATTTTTTATGATTGGCAATATATTTAGTCTGATCAATTTATTGTCAACCACCCAATTTTTGATAATTTGACTGGTTCATTTTGGCACAAGAGGGTCCAATTTACCAAAACATATCGTCACACAATTTCCCTGTGGCAGGGTTCGTCACGGTTTGCCACAATGAGTCTGTGACAGACGCGTGAAAGGCGACACAGTTTGAAATGTGTCGTGAATAGAACGCGCACTGAATGAGTTTCAGCGGTAATTGAATGACAAGTCACGTTTTTGGCATGAATGAGATACAAGTTAAGGTTACCTGGTCTCATTTAATATGAATGTGTTTTGTATGAATATCTAGGTGACCGAGCTTTACTCTGTTTTCTTTTCCGACGTTTTCTAAAAACCTAGCTAGATCGATTTATCGCCCCTGAAACCTGTATATTAAATTTCATGAAAATCGTTATTTTTACTGAGGTTTTTTGCCGGTGCGATGCCGGGACTCATGACGCTAATTCTGTGTTGTAGATATTAAGCATAGTATAGATATTTATTGCTTAATCGCGCTTATTAATCACCCATGCAGCCCATTAATCACCGCTTCATACATAGGTATGTTCTACCACATTTCTTAATATTATTTATGGCCATTATACATACTTATAAATAGATCTGTAACCACATAAATCTAATGCGGAGAGGAAAACGGATAATATAAGAAAAATGGCAGGCAATGTGCCAAATAAATGACATTGTTATTTCTTAGATCTTAAATAAACGTGTTTAGGATATTATCCTACTAATAGTCGGTACTAATATTATAAATGTGAACGTTTATGAAGATTTTCCGATGTTTGCTACTCGATAACGATCAAACGGCTGAACGGATCTGGCTGGAATTTGGTACAGGAATAGATTTAAATGGTATATAATAACACAGGTTTTCATACCTGGAATAGGTTTCCATGGGTTGCGGGCACGTTACAACAGGAAAAGAATGCCACTGAGCAGGAACCGAGGTCAACAGTTTTCAAGAAAATAAAGAAATTCCTAGACTAACAAAATTTATTTCCAACAAAATTTCGCTCCATCACAATCCATTCAACTAAAACGTAAGAGCCATAGATATTAAATTTGCGCTGTATGGAGAACTCGCTTAAGTGGTGTAACCCAGCCTAAAACATCCGTTACAATTGAAAATGATGGTTAAAACCACAGATTACAGTTACTGGTGGTAGAAATTTGATGACACAAATTTGTCACAAAATTCGGCCGGGTAGGTACCACGCTGGCACGCGGGGGGGTATCCGAAGGGATTTCCGCACGATAAAAAAAAAAAAAAAAGGTACCACCGTGCACGATTGCGAAAAACCCTCCATAGTAATCCAATTTCGGTTTGATTGCGTTCAGGGGTCAGCAAGTGCATAGCCGGGCAGGGGGATTGTGGTCGCGGCACTGGTGGGACCGGTGGGTGTCACGCGGTGCTGCGACGACAATCCTCTTCTGATGAGGCCGTCAAGCTGAGTGCCACCATTGTTAACATGGTACGTGTATGTAATGGTGACCCTCTTTCCTGGGACTTTACCTTCAGCTTACCATCAGGCGAGGTGAAGTCAAATTGACGTGTCCTAAATATTAAAAATAATAATTTAAAGTGGATTTTACAAATGATAAGACCGATATCAACTCGAACTATACTGTGATTCGAACTGTACTATACATTGATATCGTGATTTTACCCCTCTTGAACCTAATCTTAAACCAAAGGTAAACTTAACATTTGGTTTTAGCACAGTAAATATAATAAAGTAAAATCTAGAATTTCGTATAGAACGATCTATCCTAAGAACCGCTTTCACAGCAAATGAGCATATTTTTAATTATTTTATTTTTTTCAGGTAATCCGTCTATCAAGTTTCATCACAAGGTATTTAACGGAGTCCGAGGGGATCATCTCGAAACCAGAGATGGCCCAGGGTCGTCGAGGTGTGAGGGATATGCTCTATGGGTAACCTTACACCCCGGCGTCTGAAGACCCGAGACGGTGTTCGGTATTAGTCGGTTCAAGCCCGACATAACAGCCCCCGCTGGCCGGCAGGAATATTCGAGGGGATTTCAGCACGAAAAAAAAATTAAGTTATTTAACGGAGTTATAATTAATACGACATATAAAGGGTGGAAACCTTAAGTGTGTCCAGGCGATTATTTCGTCATTTTCAAAGATATTGATAACTCAAATGAAATCTGCATCACTTAATGTATAAAATGAATTTTTTTTTTAAAGAATATTAGTAACCGAAATTACTAATATTCCACCTAACCCCTCCAGCTATGCTAATTTGCTTGTGTTAGGAGTGGGTTCACGTCGCTAGTGTAATGGCCAAGATTCGAACCCGGGACCTCTCGATCGTAGGGTCGACTCCTTAACCACTAAGCTACCGACGCTTCAAAATTTTTTTTGTATAAAATGTTTAGTTATGTATTCTCGCAGATGAACGATGACGTCATCATAATATTAGCGATGTTTTGTAGGACTGTACCTCAGATATTAATCGTATTCATAATGTTTAATTATACCGAAACATTTGTGTTTGTATGAGGTCAACGTTTTCTCAGTTCAATGAACCCTCTCAAACAACACCGGGTCAGCGGCTTCTGACCTAAGGATCGTCTGGCAAGCGGCTGATGGATATAGGCCATTCCTACTTATTCCAGAAGCTCTTATGCCTTTATTTATTATAAGTTTTTTTTAAATTCAGTCCATTTATTCCCGGGTACTTCTTCCACTTCCATCCGAGTAATTATAGACTAGCTGTGTCCGCGTCCGCGGGGACTTAGATTTGGATATTTTTTTTTTGCGCGGTACCCTAACGCTTTTTCTAAAGTAAAAAGAGCCTAAGTTCCGCCTAATACCAGTGAAAATCCCATCAAAATCGGTCCAGAAACTTCGGAGTATAGCCGGAACAAACAGGCAGAAAGACAGACAGACTAAAAATTAAAAAAATGTTATATGTACATTGAAAATTGATTACAAATCTGTTATTTCATAATTAAATACTGAGATTAAAAACATACTGTTCAAAAAAAAGTAAATATAAACAAAAACTTCCAATATGTTCAACTGATTGAACTGTCATTGGATTGAACAAATGGTAGAATATATTGGAGTATGACAATATCTTAGCAAAGGCCAGGACACGAATACCTACAACCGGTGTACATAATTATGTAACTAATTATGAACGTCAAAGAAGCGAAAAGTGCGTCAGGATCGTTGCGCGTGGCAATATATTGTCACTACCTACCCCAACGGGAATAAAGCGTGACGGTATGAGGCGTTCATTGGTCAAAAAAACCGCTCCGCATTAGGTGAACTGGGGGCTTATTTACTAGCTTCAACAACATCCTCATAACGATTTCTCAGAAACAACCAAAGTTTGGAGCCCAAGGTTCGCATATTGTGATTAGAATGTCAGCTTTTACGAGAGCGACTACCGTCTGACTTCCCAACCTGAGAGAGAAGCCTGCGCCAGAGTCTCATCCATTGTTTAGCAGGTGCATTGCTAAACAAACAAAACGGCTTGGTCCCCAAAAGCGTGAGTAGGGCCCTGTGCATCCAATTTGCTTATTTGCTAGCTTAGTGGGTAATAAAAAGGACACTTTACTAAGACATTTCCAAGTACATAAAAGCCTTAAAATCTCATTTGTACAATAGCATTAGCGAAGCCGAAGTAACGCGACTACAGCGAGTCAGTCGCGGCGGTGGGGGCTTTACTGTAATGCGATTTATGAATTAATTTAAGTGCATTAGTTTAAGTACATTACATTGGTACTATTTATATTGTGTGCTATACGTGTGGAAACCCCCACGGGCTTCACCCCATCGGTGCCAACGATGGGATGGGCGTGTCGGAATCGGTCGGAATCCCGAAGTGTTCATTGCCGGGCACCCCGGGTAAGCCCTCAAAAGTATAACCCCAGGGTGACCGGCGAACTTTGGCCGCCATCGCGGCCTCGCGGGTCGGGTTTGATCCTGCGACGGTGAGTTGGCAGGCGTATGTAGGACACACACGACACGCCTACATCTTAGCCTGCTTCTGTTAGGACATCGAGTCGGCCAACTGCCGCTCTCAGGAGGTCGGTAGTCACGGGCGTAGACAACGAGGACGCCGCAGACTGTGGAACTCGGCAGGATTCTTTCCCGCTCCCTCTCAAATTGTAATCAAATTGTAAACAATTGTTAAGTAAGATCTTCGGGGCTCAAGGCAACATCACCTGCTAGCAGATACTCCTGCTGTTTAACGGACGAGACTCTGACGCAAGTTTTTCACTGGGGCTTTGGGGGTAGACGGTAGTCGCTTCCGTAAAAACAAGATAAGCTTAATCGGGAAAGGAAGCAGGACTCCGGGCTCCAAACAACGCAAAGAAACCCAGACTATCTGCCGATGTATTGATCATGATGACTTACGAGCATCTAATTTAAGAAGAAAAAGCCAGCACAAAAGCCCCGTCCTTCAATCAGCAGGTGTACCGGTTTGCAGATAATTGTTATCGGCCCACACCCACAGAATTGATGATGATTGATGAAAGAAACAGATTTGATTTGATTGTCACCTACCTACAAGAAAACAACAGAACATAAGATAACTTCACGCCTGCATCCCCGAACGGGTAGGCAGAGGTGTAGTATACACCCACGATTCGCCAGTTATGTTAATGTCCCAATGGCAGATAATGTGGCATCTACCGGGCACATTATTAAGCGAGCGATAATTAACATTTATTAAAGCACACATAACTACGAAAAGTCAGAGGTGTGTCGCCCGAGGCGACTGGGCATCGAACTCGAGACCTCGTCTAAGCAGTCCGTTACGTACGCCACTGGACTATCGCCACTTTTTACAAGAAAATGTTACGCCATAATTAGAATCCGCTTCGATCGCATCCCTAGTGTCTAGTTGCCACAATTACTTAGTGAAACGTGAGATAAACCTTTGAAATAATAGCCTTTAATTGCTATCAAGAGATGGCTATTGTCCTTTATACAGGCCACCCTCTGACATTTACTGAGTACACATTTTAGGCCTTTGACATTTCATATTAACGGCAAAGACTTTATTTATTCCTAGAAGTCTGCGTAATGTTTTATTTGTCACTAGCTGATACCTCTCCCAATTTGCACCATAGCACCCGATTGCACCTTGCGCATCCTTTCTTTCCCCGCTAAGTAACTTTTTGAGGTCGCCGTCTATTTGGCTGAGGGGCATCTTACCTTAAGTTATACGCCATCTACATATCATTTGAACCTTAAATACAGGTTCCGAATTGTGAGTATAAAATATGCCTACCGTACCTATACTTACAAATGTATGTATTACTTTAATAAAAGGTTTATAAAATACGCCGCCGCTCGTTAACGACTCCTAGTGTACTTATAAAAGCACATGCGCCCTCTCAATTGTTAGAAGCACGTTGGCAGGGCACATTGTGATTTTATTCTTCCCTAGTGATACGGTTGATGTGAGCCTCGTGACTGCCTCACATGGGCTTCGATCGCGTAGGCAGAAACGTGTAACAGGTATTGTTATACACCCTTCGTTTGATATGACTGATCAATTGTTGCTCTGATGAGGGTGAGTTTACGCACGTGGTGATTATTATATTAATTTGGGAATATTTACAGCTTTTTTTTATGGATGATAGGCTCACGTTTGACCTCTATCTCACCTGATCGTAAGTGACGATGTGGTCTACGATGGATCACGTTTGCCTAGAAGGAACATATTCACTTGAGACTTGAAGATTCCAAGGTTATAGCTTTCCGGAAACACAGACTCAGGCAGGCAATTCCACTCCTTAGCTGTACGCATAATAAATGTGTCGCTGAAACGTTTCGTGCGTATGAGTGGAATATCCACCATGTAGCGGTGGCGCGTCGCTGTGCGTCTGGTCGTTCGTTGGTGGAAAGGGCAGCTTTTTGTATACCTTACTTATAGGGAAGAGAGGGTGTATGAGGGCCTATTAAAATCTTCGGGGCCCAAACCAACCTCACCAGTGAGCCGGTACACCTGCAGCAGTGTTCCTCTAGGTGTTAGGTTGAGGGATCAGACGATAGTCGCTCCAATCAAAGCCAAGATAAACCAAATTTTGGATAGGAGTAGTAGAGCGGAGATCTCAATTACAAGTTTTGGATGCAACGATGATGATGATGATGTCTCAGTGTAGGCAGAGGTGTGTTAATACTTATATTTTGCCAACTATGTTTTTCGGTGCCACATAATAAGGAGCGAACCTATATCCGTCAACCGACACTTTTTTTTCTGAGTACCAGCTAGCTACTATCGGAAAACTTAATTAGCACGGTCTAATATTTTCGGGGATGACTGGCGAAGGAATAAATAGGATGTGGCCTTACACATTAGAAACATTGAAATTGCATGTTTATACTTATCTGACGTGACATTTATCTATACAAATAAATAAAATTGAAGTGTCTGTTTGTAATATTAAAATTACAGATGCATGATTGCACGTGAATGTTTACACGATACTTAGTAAAAAAATACAATTATTAAATTTTTCGTCTGTCTATCTGTCTGTTTAAAAGAGGTAATCTCTGAAAAGGCAGGGCCGATTTTGACGGGACATTCACTGGCAGATAGATAATGTCATAAGGCGTAACATAGGCTTCTTTAATTTTAGAAAAATAATTAGGGATCCGCGCAAATAAATTAAAACCAACAAAATTGTGAAAAAAATCTGATTTACTCTGGAACGGCTGAGCCGATTTTGACGGGACCTTCTCTGGTAGATAAGCGTAACATAGCTTACTTTAATTTTAGAAAAATAATTAGGGTTCCGCGCAAATAAATTAAAATCTCTTAAAATCGAAATCCGAATCGAACGCGGATGAAGTCGCGGGCACAGCTAGTCTATCATGTTTTGCGTCAGCCCTGCCCTCATAACACGATGTACTAAGTCTCGGGGTGCGAGGGATATGCTCTATGGGCAACCTTACACCCCGGCGTCTGTAGACCCGAGACGGCGTGCGGTTTTAGTCGGTTCAAGCCCGACATAACCACCCCCGCTGGCCGGCGGGTAGTATCCGAAGGGATTTCCGCACGAAAAAAAAAAGGGTGTCCGAAGGAATTTCCGCACGAAAAAAAAAAAAGGTAGGTACTTTAATGCAAAATAATACTAACTGGCATTGATTATATACAATAGACATTCATTTGAGACTTAGCATCTGAGTATGGATCGAAATATAAACGAATACATGGAGAATATAGCGGTAGGCTCGCATCAAGGCTCAGCGCTAAGACTATCTCTTCCAGTTGATAACGAGGCAGGGTGCGACTGAAATAAATTGAGTTGAGCGAGCAGGACTCTTACTTGAAAATAAGACATCTTACTACGGTCGCGCGCTTAGCTAAGGCCGCGCGCTCGTCAAACTGTTTTTCGGTTATTATTCCCCAATGGTACATTGGACATGAACCATCTCGCTTCGAAATACTCCTCACTGTCCACACTATCACCGTGGTAAATTTGGTCAAGATCGTGTGGTTACGGAGGAGTTCAGCCACCAACAAACGGCTATGCCGCGTATAAGAGCTTCGCTCGCTCAGCTCAATAAATTAATAATTTAAAAAGTTACAATATATGAACACAGTTCACAGTACAGATGAAGTCTGGTACCCAAGATGAGATTAAACTTGTGTTTAGGCTACCAGGGCTCCTGCAGCGTATCACAGTTTAATTCATTATACCTAGGTACATTAGGACACAATTGTTTGGTGTTCATGAGTCTTCATTTGTACACGCATGTCCGCCTACCTACGCTCAAGCTGTTTTAAATCTATGACGAGGTACTTATATATATGGGGGTGTGTGTTGGGTAACCTCCTCGAGTGTCGCTCCGATTCCGATCCCGCTGCAGTCCGGGGGGAACGGAATCGGAGCGGCCGGTACACCCTGGGCGGCGGTCAATGGCTTCCCCTTCACCCCTTCATAGGCTTGGCATTGATTGTCGGCCAATACCCAACGTGACGGGAACACATCGCTCTCCGTACTCCTCTGCTTTCAGAGGAGACAGGATGAGCGATGCTGTTAGTGGTGAGATGGCCCAGGGTCAGCCGGGGTGCGAGGGATATGCTCTATGGGTAACCTTACACCCCGGCGTCTGAAGACCCGAGACGGCGTGCGGTTTTAGTCGGTGCAAGCCCTACATAATCGCCTCCGCTGGCCGGCGGGGGGGTATCCGAAGGGATTTCCGCACGATAATAAAAAAAAAAAAAAGGTACTTATATATATTATATATAAGTAGGTACTATATATAATATAGTATATATAAGTAATATATATAAGTAAGTAAATATTATATATAATATTTATAAGTAGGTACCTCGTCATAGATTTAAGATAGCTTGAGCGTAGGTATGCGGATATAGGGGTACGACTGGTTGGATCACCTCCAAGTTTGGTGCACCCTGGGCAACGTGGGCGATGACGCATCATTGATTGCTCCTCTGGAGTAGCTGGCGTCAACGTCAACGGCCAAGAGTCTGACCAACCGGCTGTTTTCAGGGCCAGCTGACCCCATTGCACGAGGGGGTCGGGGTATGGCGGGCCTGCAAGGCCCGCGGGGGAGGGTGGTCGCTCCAAGTACCCCTCTGCTCTTATCAGAGGGGACACTGCGAATTGCCCAGGGTCAGTCGGAGTGCGAGGGATATGCTCTATGGGTAACCTTACACCCCGGCGTCTGTAGACCCGAGACGGCATGCGGTTTTAGTCGGTTCAAGCCCGACATAACCGCCCCCGCTGGCCGGCGGGGGGGTATCCGAAGGGATTTCCGCACAAAAAAAAAAAGGTATGCGGATATATAAGTACCTCGTCATAGATTTAAGACAGCTTGAGCGTAGGTATGCGGACAGGTGAGCATATGATAAAGAAAGATAATGAATGCCTTGACATCCGAAATACAGGAAGAGACCCCCTGGTGTATCGTGTTTGCCAATGATATGATATTGGACTCATCGGTAAAGACGGGCTTGAGGTCCAGAGTAGCTTGGAGAAATGGCAATGTAGACTGAAAAGTGTAGGCTTTAAAACCGGCCAAGTGCGAGTCGGACTCGCCCATGAACGGTTCCGTAGCAGCAAGTAACATAATGTTTTTTTTAAATTTTTATATTTGAGTTTTTGTTTACGATTTATGACGTATTAAAAAAAACTACGTACTAAATCTCGTTCAAACCAATTTTCGGTGCAAGTTTACATGGTAATGTACCTACATCGTATATTTTTTTAGTTTTATCATTCTCTTATTTTAGAAGTGATTAATTAGCAAACTATTCGTTTAGAAAAAATGAAATTAGAAACCTCAATATAATTTTTGAAGACCTATCCATAGATAAAACAAACGTGTGGGTTTGACGAAAAAACGGGTTTTTGAGTTTCAGTTCTAAATATGTTTTAACCCCGAAACATTATAGTTTTTTTTTCTATTTTTGTGTGAAAATCTGAATGCAGTTCACATAATAGGTACACCTAATTACCAAGTTTCAAGAGCATACATAGTTCTTACAGTTCCGGAAAAAAGTGGCTGTGACATACGGACGGACAGACAGACAGACATGACGAATCTATAAGGATTCCGTTTTTTGCCATTTGGCTACAGAACCCTAGAAATACCGATTGCGAATAATCGCGATCTAACTACAGGATGTTTATCATTAATCGTGAGATCTTGAAGTTTGATTACCAGCTAAGGCTTTTTTTTTTTTTTACGTGCGGAAATCCCTTCGGATACCCCCCCGCTGGCTAGCGGGGGTGGTTATGTCGTGTCTCGACTAAAACCGCACGGTGTCCTCCCCAAGTGTCCGTTGCCGGGCACCCCGGGTAAGCCCTCGAAAGGATAACCCCAGGGTTGCCGGCAATATTTTCCGTCCAGAAATTTTCGGCACAAATTTTGGAGTGGTAATGTAGCACCTACCATAAATATAGGAAAATTTAAATGCGAAATATAATACTACCTACCTCTCGATGATATACAGGCGTCAATATATTGAAATAACAAAAAGTTTCGTAATACACTGATCCGAAAAGCACTCAAGTAATTCAACGCGAGTACCTACAACAACATTCAACGCCAAACTCAACTTAAATAACAGCTCCAAACTTCTCCCTTTTGTTGCAACGGAGAACAAATACTTCAAATAGGTATTTTATTTGTAGCCGCGGGTTGCGGAGTATAAACGAAATAGCTATTACATACCTTTGAAGTAAGCTATTTGTTACGACACGATGTCCGTAGCAACTGCGGCGAACTCACATCGGATCCACTTGACAGAGAAATTAATGTATACAACATCGCAGGCCAGCGTTTTATTTTTAAATCCTAGGTACTAGTCAATTGGGGTGTGTGTTGGGTAACCTCCTCGAGTGTCGCTCCGATTCCGATCCCGCTGCAGTCCGGGGGGAACGGAATCGGAACGGCCGGTACACCCTGGGCGGCGGTCAATGGCTTCCCCTTCACCCCTTCATAGGGTTGGCATTGATCGTCGGCCAATACCCAACGTGGCAGGAACACATCGCTCTCCATACTCCTCTGCTTTCAGAGGAGACAGGATGAGCGATGCTGTTAGTGGTGAGATGGCCCAGGGTCAGCCGGGGTGCGAGGGATATGCTCTATGGGTAACCTTACACCCCGGCGTCTGAAGACCCGAGTCGGCGTGCGGTTTTAGTCGGTGCAAGCCCGACATAACCGCCCCCGCTGGCCGGCGGGGGGGTATCCGAAGGGATTACCGCACGATAAAAAAAAAAAAAAAAAAAAGGTACTAGTCAATTGGGGTGTGTGTTGGGTAACCTCCTCGAGTGTCGCTCCGATTCCGATCCCGCTGCAGTCCGGGGGGAACGGAATCGGAGCGGCCGGTACACCCTGGGCGGCGGTCAATGGCTTCCCCTTCACCCCTTCATAGGGTTGGCAGTGATCGTCGGCCAATACCCAACGTGGCGGGAACACATCGCTCTCCGTACTCCTCTGCTTTCAGAGGAGACAGGATGAGCGATGCTGTTAGTGGTGAGATGGCCCAGGGTCAGCCGGGGTGCGAGGGATATGCTCTATGGGTAACCTTACACCCCGGCGTCTGAAGACCCGAGACGGCGTGCGGTTTTAGTCGGTGCAAGCCCGACATAACCGCCCCCGCTAGCCGGCGGGGGGGTATCCGAAGGGATTTCCGCACGATAAAAAAAAAAAAAAAAGGTACTAGTCAATTCCCGAGGAGGCCATCTCGAAACCGGAGATGGCCCAGGGTCAGTCGGGGTGCGAGGGATATGCTCTATGGGGCAACCTTACACCCCGGCGTCTGTAGACCCGAGACGCCGTGCGGTTTTAGTCGGTTCAAGCCCGACATAACCGCCCCCGCTGGCACGCAGTATCCGAAAGGATTTCCGCACGATAAAAAAAAAAAAAAAGGTACTAGTCAATTAATATGAGTTGGGATTGCAGCATCTCTATTAAATATAGTGATGAAATATAAGGTGTGACAAAATTAGGTCTCTGAATTTGGTGAGATGACTTGGTATCGACAAAATATGTATTTGAAACAAAAAAAATATCGGGTAAAGTAAAAAAAAAAAAAAAAAATGAAAAAAAAAACAACACCAGCGACCAGCGTCACTTGACGCGACGAGCCCGTGACGCACGTGGTAGGCGTGCAGTCCTCGTCGCAGTATTCTCCAAGCGGATGTGTGGGACATACCTTTTTTTTTTTTTTTTCGTGCGGAAATCCCCTCGGATACCCCATCGCGACCAGTGTCACGTGTGCTCGTCGCATCACGCGACGCTAGTCGCTAGTGGTGTTTTTTCTTTCATTTTTAAATATATTTTTTTTTATTTTACCAGTAATTTTTTTTTTCTAATACATATTTTATCGATACCAAGTCATCTCACCAAATTCAGAGTCCTAATTTTGTGACACCCTTTAGAGTTAAGTGTATGATCAGACCTCTGGAGAATATTCATACAAAATATTAGTTGATCTGTTCAGTAATTTCCATGTTATGCTCAAACATCGATATTGACGTGACGAATAAATAGACAATATTGTAAATAACACATTTTTTACATCGGTATCGCTCCTACACCATGGAAATTATTATTTTCTACAAATTATCCATGCAGCTATCTGTGGATGGAACCTTTATGGGTCCCTTTTTTTTCTTCGTGCGGAAATTCCTTCTGATACCCCCCCGCCGGCCTACAGACTGGTCTACAGACGCCGGGGTGTAAGGTTGCCCATAAAGCATTTTCCTCGCACCCCGACTGACCCTGGGCCATCTCCGGTTAATAAAAAGGCGGACCCCAAATATTAAGTTTACTTAATACTTGGAGTCCGAGTCATTAACGCCACGTTTTCAAACCGCGTGATTTCAATTCAATTATAAATCCAGACCTATTTTCGTCAAAATTCACGACAAATTCATGTTTCAAACAAAATCAAATTCGGTTCACCCGTTCGGGACCTATGATGCCACAGACAGACACACACTCAGACTCGTCAAACTTATAAAACCACATCGTTTTTGCGTCGGCTGTTAAAAAGAAAAGCTTAAAAACTGTTTGCTATTCAGAATGATCTGTCAAATGTCAAAATAAAACCTACGTTTGCGCCAGGTTATAAAATCTATTTATCTATTTATTTATTAGGTTTGTGTTTTTAATTCGATTTTGAAATCAATTTAAGAAGTTTATTTAATTTTTAAAATCACACTTTTTAAAACACAATTTTACGGCATCGGTCCCCTGTTTGGTACAGAGTAATTTACAGTACAATGTATTCCCATGCGAGATGCCCCCGGCGATAATTTTATCGGAACTTCTCCAAACTCCGTACCAGTATCTTAACGAAGTTCGACCACCGTCTTGTTCGATGTGCCGGCGAACGAAACTTGTCCATTAGTGCCACAATCCATTAGTGGACCGTATTGTCCAAGTGTCGGACACAGGCGTAACTTGCCACTTATGATATAACCCTCTCGTGATGTGTTGTGAGATAAGGCTGAGAATAGATGCCGGTTGATATTATTATTAAAAAGAAAAGCGGCGATAGCCTAGTGGCGTACGTAACGGACTGCTGAGACGAGGTCTCGAGTTCGGTCCCCAGTCACCTCGGGCACACACCTCTGACTTTTCGTAGTTATGTGTGCATAAATTAATGTTAATTATCACTCGCTTAATAATGTACCCGGTAGATGACAATATGCTTGCCCCTTATTACACAGGGAGCTTAACATAACTGGCGAATCGTGGGTGTGTAATACACATCTACCTACCCCTTCGAGGATACAGGCGTGAAGTTATTTTATGTTATGTTGATATTATTTTGTTGCTATGTTGTACCTTTTTTTTTTTTTTTTTTTTTTTATCGTGCGGAAATCCCTTCGGATACCCCCCCCCCCCGCCAGCCAGCGGGGGCGGTTATGTCGGGCTTGCACTGACTAAAACCGCACGCCGTCTCGGGTCTTCAGACGCCGGGGTGTAAGGTTACCCATAGAGCATATCCCTCGCACCCCGGCTGACCCTGGGCCATCTCACCACTAACAGCATCGCTCATCCTGTCTCCTCTGAAAGCAGAGGAGTACGGAGAGCGATGTGTTCCCGCCACGTTGGGTATTGGCCGACGATCAATGCCAACCCTATGAAGGGGTGAAGGGGAAGCCATTGACCGCCGCCCAGGGTGTACCGGCCGTTCCGATTCCGTTCCCCCCGGACTGCAGCGGGATCGGAATCGGAGCGACACTCGAGGAGGTTACCCAACACACACCCCGCTATAATGTACCTAAATTTTTCTCTTATAACGATTTCTCAGTTGCGTCTAGTTTGCACCTTGTAGCCCGCTCTCGCTGCGTCAGTCTCGTCGGTTTTTTAGCAGTTGCACCGACTAGCTGGTGAAGTTGGCTTGTGGCTCCGAAGATCTTAGTGGGTGGGGGTCTGTATGGGAATAAACCCAGAGACTTAAAAACACATCCATAAAGGTTACATAATTCTATGGGTTACACTATGAAAAGGTTACAGAATGAAATGTTACACTTATAAATTTGGTATTGAATCTGTTAATCGTTACCACTTTCAATTGTGTAATCGTTATATATATGTAACAAATATTAATCTGTTAACAGTGTTAATAAGTGTTAATCGAAATGCTACGATGCTAAATTTACTATCCTATTATATTAATAATCTAAATTTTTAAATAAAGGTATTTTGTACACCCCCAAGTACTTTAGGACGTTATTTCTGTTACACTTTATTAACACATAAAAAGTAGATAGATAGTTAACACTTTATTTGTACACCATTTACAATACAGACACAAGTAGCACAGTAACTATTATTACGATTTACTAAGTACCACTTTGAGTATGGTACACTTTCGTATCTGTTACATTTATGAATGTAACACATATTCCTTTAATTGGAATTCAAATTTGGAAAATTAAAGTAATCAGCAGTTCTAAAATTCAATAATTGATAAAAACATTGTTATTAAAAATATTTGGACAAACTCAAATGGATAATAAACTCTTTACGATAAGAGGAACAGCTGGGCACGTGCACAGTGCTTTGATCTCTGCCATTCGCTGCCGACCCCACGCAGATAACCTTAATGATAAACATGTTTGTTGTAACTACCTGTATATAAATTTATTACTATTATATAATTCACTTACAAAATCTTCAATGTAAATTAAATTAAATCAAAATGGCTGGTAAAAATACTGACTAAGTTTTATTAAATACACACAGTATGTTAATACGCTAACAGTTTTCGGGTCTAAAACCAATATCACCTGCTAATTGGACGAGGCTCTAACGCTGGCCTGAGGTTAAGGGGTCTGACGACAGTCTAACCGTAAAAACCAACTAAATTTAACTTGAAACCGTCGGCAGCTTAGTGGTTAAGGAGTCGACCCTACGATCGAGATGTCCCGGGTTCGAATCCTGGCCATTACACTACCAACGTGAACCCACTCCTAACACAATATTTAGCTTAGTTGAAGGGGTTAGGGGGAATATCAGTATTTTCGGTTACTAATAATCTTTATAAAAAAAATCGAAAAGAGGAAAGTGTTCCCCGGGTTTAAAAGTATTGGCGATTATACCTCGAATAATTATTATTTCCAACAGCAAAGGCAACTGGTCACAAGACGGATGATCTTCCTGGGATGTATAGGTCATTTCATCCAAGGTAGAGACGAAAGCCCGCCATCTGCTTCTGCCCGCAGCCTTTCACGAGCTACCTCTACTAAAAGAAAAAGAGATTGTTACTCCATAAAATTATTTAAAAAAATCTAAATCTATGTTCTTAATTTCTAACTTAAAAGTAATGGAAAAAGTTGTCCGTGCAGTACTTAGGGCACTTATCATGAAGTAATTTCGAGTAAAAACGTCTAGAGAATTTTAAATCGATGTCCATACGCCTGAAGGTTCTTATGAAGCCCTGGAAAGGGCATTGTGACGCCATTTACCACTGTTTTGTAAACGTAACACGTCTAAGTAACAATAGCCCGTATTGCAGACAATATGTACTCTGATCACATAATTTCTGAGAAACAATGTCATAGAAGACGTGAACTCTCCTTTCTCTGAATTCCGTATCAGTTATAATATCAGTACCTTTTTTTTTTTCGTGCGGAATATGATACCCCTTCGGATACCCCCCCCCCCGGCGTGCGGTTCGGCGGTTAAGTCGGTTCAAGCCCGACATAACCGCCCGGGCTTGAACCGACTAAAACCGCACGCCGTCTCGGGTCTACAGACGCCGGGGTGTAAGGTTGCCCATAGAGCATATCCCTCGCACCCCGACTGACCCTTTTTTTTTTTATTGTACAGAAATCCCTTCGGATACCCCGGCCAGCGGGGGCGGTTATGTCGGGCTTGAACCGACTAAAACCGCACGCCGTCTCGGGTCCACAGACGCCGGAGTGTAAGGTTACCCATAGAGCATATCCCTCGCACTCCGACTGACCCTGGGCCATACGCAGTGTCCCCTCTGATAACAGCAGAGGGGTACCTGGAGCGACCACCCCCCTCCGCGCGGGCCTTGCAGGCCCACCATGCCCCAACCCCCTCGTGCAATGGGGTCAGCTGGCCCTGAAATGGGCCGGTTGGTCAGAGTCTTGGCCGTTGACGTTGACGCCAGCTACTCCAGAAGAGCAATCAATGATGCATCATCGCCCACGTTGCCCATGGTGCACCAAACTTGGAGGTGATCCAACCAGTCGCACCCCACCCCGACTGACCCTGGGCCATCTCCGGTTTCGATAATATCAGTACCTAAATCACTTAGGTATGTACAGATTTACTTAATTTATAGACTATAAATATAGAATTTTATTAGAATATGTAATAACAAAAACGGTTTTTTTTGTACAAAAAAGCCAATTACATTAAAAAAAAGATAACTTGTTCCCGTTGCAACTATGGGTGGGATGTATAAAAAATATACTCTTGGGTAAAAAGGCAGCGACATGACCGAATTTCAATTCAATTTTATCGTAAATTTTTTAATTAACAGAAATATAAGAACTTTGTAATGATTACCCATTTAGTAGTACATATCTACATAGCAAACTCAAATAATATATACTCAAATATATATATATTAATAAGCAAGGTAACCCTACGTCCTTCTCTTGTTCTATTTCCATTAAAAAATGTTGTCCAAGGTGATTCTGAGCAGAATACCATACAAAGGATATTATTTTTTGTTGTTCAGCCATAAACAAGATCCTTATCTCCAATTACATGAGATTATCCTCAAGATCTGCAATAAGATCCTTATCTCCAATTACATGAGATTATCCTCAAGTTCTGTAATAAAAAGAAATCATGAAAATCGGATTACGTCATAATAAGCTGTCATGCTTGAAAAATAAATAGATACATACCTATATTACTAGAGCCGAATTGAGTAGTCTGTATCTTTTTCTTTTTTTCTTATCCGAGGGGGAAAAAAAGGGCAAGTCATTGCCGCCATGTGCCATTTAGAAATACTGTGCCACATAGCAAAATGTGCTCATTATAATTATATAGTTAATGGTAGTTATCAAAATGAGATAATTTTTACGGAGACTCGATGCCCTAATCAAAACATCAACTCGGTTTTGGGGGACAAAGAATGTACCATTACGTATATATTTTTTTTATGTAAATTAAATAAATTGGTGCTAAAAAATTAATAATTGATAACTGATCTGTTTGTCTAACTTGGTAGTGCGACTACTATGCAAGAGAAGTTCGATTCTTGGGTCGGACAAAGTGTTTTTGGATTGTTGCCCCTTAATTACTCGGCGCTGAAAACATTTATAATTTATAAATGTTTTTAACATTATTTCGACGAAAAAATAATATTCGTAGGGTTAAATGTGGGGGTTGATACACTTCTGCCTACCTCTTTGAAGATACACACTCAGAAGTGTGTAAGTAGTTACAATGCATTAGCCTAAGTAGCCTCTTAGTGATCCCCCAACCGATATATCAAATGACAAGCTCAAATGGACGTACTTTATTTGGACAAAAGGGATGACTAACTATGGGACATCACGCCAAGTCATTTGTACACTATACAAATACCTTTATATAACACCAATATATATAATACCAAAATAAATAATACCAACACAATCCTACTTCCTATTTTACTAATATTATAACATAACATAACTTCGCGCCTGTATCCCCCTTTTTTTTTTTTTTTTCGTGCGGAAATCCCTTCGGATACCCCCCCGCCGGCCAGCGGGGGCGGTTATGTCGGGCTTGCACCGACTAAATCCGCACGCCGTCTCGGGTCTTAAGACGCCGGGGTGTAAGGTTACCCATAGAGCATATCCCTCGCACCCCGACTGACCGTGGGCCATCTCCGGTTTCGAGATGACCCCTTACTAGCTCTCCACTGTGCCATCTGCTAATCAGAGGGACACGTGGAAAGCTTCCGAACAACAGCCCTCAACAGGGCCGTCCTCGCCTCGGTCGGAGTTGGCCGTAGGCGGCAGCGTCTCTCCCACCCTAGGAGAGAGGCGCTGCCGTCTCCGTTGCCCAGGGTGCACCGCGTGGAGTTCCCCAACCAAGCACCCCACGCCTGTATCCCCGAAGGGGTAGGCAGAGTTGTATTACACACCCACGATTCGCCAGTTATGTTAATGTCCCATTGTAATAGGGGCGAGCCTATTGCCATCTACCGGGCACATTATTAAGCGAGCGATAATTAACATTTATTAATGCACACAACTACGAAAATATTATAAATGCTAAAATTTGTAAATATGTTTGTTACTCAATCACACTCAAATGGCTGCAAAGATCTGGCTAAAGTTTGGTACAGGGATAGATTATTATAGACTGGAATAACACATAGGCTTCTTTTTATGTCTGGAGTGCTTCTTTTTATGTCTGGAATAAGTTGCGCAAACAGGATCAGAATTCCCCGAAATTTCAATAACTTGTTTGACATAATAACCGCCAACAAACAGTCGTAATTAAGTAGTCAAAGACTTTTGTCCGGCTGTGCCGTTTATTTTTCATTTAAATTGTTGGCTGCCCTTTCCAGCAGTATTCAGTAATATACTTGCCCCTTAATGGATTGGGTTAGGTTCACGAAGTTTCGTCTACAATCGCGCAGTTCGATTTTCCTCATTGGATACCTTTTTCCTTAAGCAAATTTATTAAATCACAGTAGTTACGACACAGGTCGATGTTCAAGAAGCAACTGGGGTGTAATCAGTCACACGCATGATCACACAGGTTCATTATCATATTTTTCGAAAACGTGTCTAATCGGAACCACAGACTGCGGTAGCTTTAAACCACCTACGTCGGCTAATACGAACATGCGTGATCAAACACGTTCACGATACGTAATGCGAAAAAAAGGCCCTAGGGGTCTAGACAAAGCGACATTCTACTAGTGGAATCGCTTCGAAGCGAAACTTCCAAAGTCCAAATGTATGGGAGTGACATTATTAGTCGACATGTCACATGTAACAAATAATGTCACTCACATACATTTTGGACTTTTGAAAGTTCGCTTCGAAGCGATTCCACTAGTAGAATATCACTGTGTCTACAGGCCCAGGTCCTCTAGTCAAAGTGATTCTATTAGCGATAGTGGAAACCTTCCATAATGTATGGGAGTAGCATAACATAATCATTATTATGGCTACAATTATTTTATGAAAGTTAAGTAAGTTCCTGTAACTCCAAGTAAATGATGTCACCGAAATATTATACTGTTACATGCACGGGGTACAAATTAAATGCCGTTTATACAACGAAGAAGTTTATTCGCTCACCGCAAACCAGACAACTTAATAACTAGCACACACAGTACTCTTCAACAGTACAAGTCGCTCAGCAGTTCACAGTAGTCCACAGTAGTTCCTTAAGTCGCAGGTATGAATCGCTTCGGTAAGATGTGTTCTCTTTCGCTTCCGAAAATTAACTGACTCGTGTCGATAGCCGGGCGTCATCTAGATGATTCCGGAACATTCTACCCCACTTATTAAGAGCTATAAAAGGACGCCCGCCTATCGACACGAGTCACTTATCTCTAGAGATAAGGCGTTAGGTATTTAACTAGAGTGATCGGGAAGAATACCTACTTAGTAGTACAGTCCTCCCAAGTTCGAGGTGAATGCCCTTGTTATCAAGATTTGTAGGTAAAGTAGGTACAGATATTTAAAGTACATGTGATTTTGTGTTGGCTTTTCCAGATTTTTCTACACGGATCGATAGAGTACTTCGACATTAACAATGCGTTTTAATTTCTAGAAGATTCGATCTGTAGTTTTCGAGATATCGATGCTCATTGTAACAATACGTTTAATTGATAACGAATAGAAAACGATTCGCTTCGAAACGATTCCACTAATAGAATGTCACTTTGTCTATAGGCCCCTGTGGTAGATTATAACCTCCCGTTTCGGTTTCGCCCGGAATATATTTTTTAATCCTTATAACCCATTGCATCGCCACCCTTCGACTCCAACTGTGGATCTGAATTATCCAGGGACCTACTCATACATGAAGGTTCATAATTTCATTATTACTCTAGTAGTCTAACTTGGGAATCGATTCAATACAATAAATACCCCTTTTGTCCACTTCTTTTGAGGGATATACAGATATGAGTGTTGATTATATTATAATATAGTACGAGTTATCGGTAACGAGATAATACAACTGAATTAATCAAGTTGTTATCAGTGATAAGGCGAGCTCATATCAATGCAATTCGTAATAAGTATCAGTAGCTATGGACAGGCACGGTGGCTCTTCGGAGTCACGAGGAAGAAAATGATAGGTTAACAGTTTAACTGTTTGTCGTCCATGAACCATGTACAGACGACGATTTCGACCTAACATAGAACACCGTCTTACCAACTTTGACCAGTTTTGGTTAGGAATGACGATTCTACGGGGCACTGAGGTAAAAAAACTCCGTAAAAATTACTTTAATGGCCTGCTGGTGACGTTATCTGCCTATCACGTCACTGTCAGGCCCATCTTCAGTCAATTAACTGAAATAATTAAGATAGTATGGCACGCTCGTGGATGCTCAAAAGGGACGGTCGGTTGATCGACTGCAATGGTGGCCAAGTCCTGAAGGTGGCTGGTGACCACTATGCAATCTCGCACTACTTATGGTATAGATCTGTACACACCTTTGAACTATCTGTCGATTTACCAGGTTGCACTCACTAAGTCGCAACTTCCGTTCCGTAGAGGTTTGCACACTGCCAAACATTCGCGTTGCATGACCAGTATGGCCACGGCTAGTGCAACCCGGTCGAAACACAAAGGTAGTATGTGCATACCAGGATGTATACCAATTCAATTTTCAACTCCTGTAGTGAATATTCTTTACGTGGTCGTAACTATCAGGTTCGATTAGTCAATAATCAATCTATCTATCTATACTATTATAAAATTGTAAATAAGTTTTGTAAGTACATTTATCTTATATATATAAAAGAAAGTCGTGTTAGTTACACTATTTATAACTCAAGAACGGCTGAACCGATTTAGCTGAAAATTGGTGGGGAGGTAGCTTAGAACCAGGAGAAGGACATAGGATACTTTTTATAAAGTTGTCCGGGAAGCAGCAATTGAACAATTTCTATCCATTTTGGATTACAGGTAAAAGTAATAAAAAGGTCCGGCTGACCGTAATGACGTACTAACATATGTCATTACATCGTGCGCATATTCATGCATATGTCGCGGACTACCTTTGTACGTCGCAGCAGCCACATTGTTAGAAGGATGCCGTACGGCTCATTCAGCATTAAAATGGTTAAACCGTTAAATCTTCAAACTATTGAAGAACCAACATGTAATATTGAAAAACACTCCGCAATGGCCAAAGTTTTATCAGCATCGAAAATCATCATCTGGGACGAATGCACAATGGCGCTGATCTGCGCAATAACTTGATTTGTTTTGGAGGCGCAATGATTTTACTGTCTGGAGGTTTCCGCCAAACACTACCAGTAACTCCAAGATCAACTGCTGCAGACGAAATAAATACTTGCCTCAAATCATCGAATCTATGGCGCTATGTAAAGAAACTTCAGCTGACAACACACATGAGAGTTGCATTACTGACTATCGGTAATGGTCGAGTACCTGTCGACCAATCGAGCGGATTGATTTCTTTTCCTCAGAATTTCTGTAACTTTGTCTCATCAAAAGACGAACGAACATTTGTTTGAGAGGTTGAGTGAGCGAGCAATTTTGGCGACTAAGAATAAAGATGTAAATGACTTAAACTTCATAATTCAGAATGAGATAATTGGTATACTGCATTCTTTCAAATCAATTAACTGTGGAACAAATGAAAATGAGGCCACCAACTATCCAATTGAATTTTCAAACTCCTTGGATGTACCGGGCTTACCACCCCACAATTTACGATTAAAGGTTGGCTCCGTAGTAATCATGCTTCGAAACATAAACCAACCAAAACTGTGCAACGGAACGCGTTTGGTGGTAAGGAAATTGATGAACAATGTGATTTACGCGACGATACTCAAAGGAAAATTCGAAGGTGAGGAAGTTCTCATCCAAGGATCCCGATGATCCCAACCGACATGCTGTTTGAGTTTAAACGACTTCAATTTCCGATCCGTCTTGCATTCGCCATGACCATCAACAAATCACAAGGCCAATCCTTAAAAGTTTGTGGCCTGAATCTAGAAAATCCATGTTATTCCCATGATCAATTAAATGTGGTATGTTCACGGGTCGGAAGACCATCTGTGTTATTTGTTCTTGCACCTGATAATAAAACGAAAAATGTCGTGTATCACAAGGTGCTTCACTAAAGAGTGGAACCCATGCACTAAAATACATGGCCAATAAAAAGTCATAAGAATACTTCCTTTTTTAATTTACATTAATTATAAAAAATTGACCTTGATAAAGTCAAAAGTCTGCTCATTTATTGCCTCTAAGGCGGAACAAAGTTCGCTGGGTCAGCTAGTTGTAGATATAAAATAGTAGATTGTTACATAAGGGTTGAAAGTCAGCCATTTCTGGTGGTGACATTTACCCGAGGTAAACACCACTTTTCATTTCGACTATGTGAGGAAATTAAAATACTACACACACATTTAACGAAACAGGTATATTGATTTTATTAGTTAAAATTTAAAGTAAAATTAGAACAATTTGAAAATAGATTATTAACAACAGCTTTTACCTGTTCTTAAATCTCATCGGGAGTTAAATTAATATACAGCCATGTCACTGGAATCACTTTCCGAAACCAATTTTAACCACAATTAACACAAGGTTTTTGTGTTGTAATTTATGTTGAATCTCGTTTTCCCGCTAATTCTTTAGCAAACTTAATTTGTTTTTGTAATACTGAAAAAATTCTAAACCCAAACTAAGCATAGCTATGGATTCAAGAATGCGTAGAAATACATATTGTATATTGAAACACCCAGATCAATGCAAATAGACATACTCATGCATACTTTCAAATATTTACTCTGACCGGAAATCGAACCCGCGACCACCGGCGCGCCGGTAGTTGCGGCGTAGAAGTCAGATGCTCTACACCTGTGGCACAGAGGTCGTAGTCGCCAATTAAGCAGTTGCGTGTCAGCTAACATATTTACTTTCGTCGTCAGCCAACATATTTAGAACACATTTAACTTATATTTTATCATTTTATCAACAGGGTGCTCACCAGAATGTCCAGCTGCTGAGCTATATCGTGCGAGGGTACTGAGACTCAAGCACCATGACGAAGAAATTTGAGTTTTTCTGGCAGATCCCGGTCCCAGATTCACTCCTGCAGGTAAGCCATTTACGTAATAAACAGGTTTTATGGAGTTTCAGACGTAAACAGAGAACCCTGTTACTATACCTACGCCATAAGATACAGGACTTTACAGTGTGGAGCAGTTAAGTGCGTCCAAACCAGCGCCTCTAGACTAAATGACATTCTATTAGCGATAACACCAGTGGTAACATTCAGTAATGTATAAAGGATCAACATAATCAATAATTGACGTACCAACAAAAAGAAAAAAAATATAAATATTGTAGGACAAAGTACACAACGACATCTATACCCAAACTAAGCAGAACTTGTCATATGGGTTCTAGAAGGCGGATACACAAACTTAAATACTTTTTTTGTAAACAAATACATATTATACATAGAAACACCCAGACCAATGCAAATATACATATTTGCACTGAGTGGGAATCGAACCCGCGACCTCTGGCTTAGCACTCAAACGCACTACCGCACTACGCCACAGAGGTCGTCAATGAAATTTATTTTGTTTTGTAACTAAATGATTTATTAGAATCACTGTCACGTGATTCATGGATAACGCATAGCAAACGATTCGATTGAAAGAGATTCCACTAATAGCTTGTCACTTTGTCCACAGGCCCAGATGATAATTCGTCTATTTTAAAGATATTGCAAAACTTTTAAGTCTTCAACATTTCTAGGATGTTCTGGGGGATAACAAAGTCACATTCTATTGGCTATAACGGCAGTGGAAAAGTCCGATATGTATGGTAATGACATTATTTGTCGACATGTCACGTGTAACAAATAATGTCACTCCCATACATTTCGGACGTTTGCGAATTCGCTTTGAAGCGTTTCTACTAATAGAATGTCACTTATTCTACAGGCCCTGAATTGTGATTATAATTTACTACCTATGTGTTGAATATATTTTAACTGTGTCCATTTTTGCGACAATAATAACGTGAAAAATTTAATACAAATAAAAAAATATTCAGAAATTCGAAATACAATTATAGAACGCGAGCGGTTTCAAACAAATAAAATATTTACATAAAACAATGACAAATGAGGTGGAAAGGGAATAAAACATGATACGAGTAAGGAGCTATAGAGGCTTTTTTTTTCGTGCGGAAATCCCTTCAGATATTCCCCCGCCAGCCAGCGGGGGCGGTTATGAACATCAATGTGGCGTATTTACCTAATTATTGCCAGTTATTTCGTACGAAAAAGTTCCTTAGTAAATAGTTAATAGCACACATCACAGAGTTTAGCATCTCTGTGATGTCTGTGCCTATAACGTAAATAGAAACGAAATCCTGCATTACATTTACACGTGAAGCAGGGGCGAGCTCTGATATCTTCACAAATCAAAGAGACTATTTGCCGAGCCGTGTGGGGTGTGGCGTGAGTGTTAGCGTGACGAGAAAGAAAAAAAACACCGGACAAGAGTGTGAGTCGAACTCGCGTGCGAATGGTTTGGTACCTATTATTGACGGCCTCTGTGGCGTAGCGGTAGTGCATTCGACTGCTACGACAGGGGCGCGGGTTCGATTCCCGCTCAGTGCAAATATTTGTATGCATGAATATGTCCATTTGCATTGGTCTGAGTGTTTCTATGTATAATATGTATGTATTTACAAAAAAAAAAGTATATAAGTATGTTTATCCGCATTCTGAAACCCATAACACAAGCTAGCTAAACTATGCTTACCTTGGGTCTTGAAAGCGCTGTGTAGAATGTCGTAGAATATTTATTTATTATTTATGTATTTATTTATAAAAAAATCATGTCTGTTGTATGAGAGCCCCACTTAAATATTATTTTGATTTAATTATGTATTTTTAAAGTGAATAATTAAACTCAATATTCTGTGAGTATTTCAGGCGTCTACCTGCTGCCGTTATCAATATCGAGTAAAAACAAGCAAAAAAATAAATCACATCATTTGTTGTATGGCAGCCCCCTTAAATATTTATTTTATTCCATTTTTCAGGGATTTTCTTTAGAAAAGCCCTATTGCTATCAAGTTGTCGACGTCGTCGTTGCCAATTTTCTGTCACGGTTTTGGGTATGAAGGAGATGAGCTATCGAGTTGCTGTTTTCGGTAATAGATTCGTGCTGGGGTGAACCATTGCAAGATAAAGAAAAAATCGCAAAAAATCGCAAAAAAAACAAACGCAAAATCGAAAATCCCTTGTATTCGGCTGAGCTCGTCTCAGGAAATCAACTTGTTAGTATTTGTTGTTATAACAGCAATAGAAATACATCATCTGTGAAAATGTCAACTGTCTAACTATCAGACGACGGCGACAGACGGACCACAGACAGACCACAGACGGACGGACAGCGGAGTCTTAGAAATGGGTCCGGTTTCGTTTTGTCCGTCCCGAACGGAATAGGATGGAGAACAAGTCGGCTTGTATGAAACCCCCTTGAATAGAGTGTTTTGTAGAGGATACCGCTTTGTTCGATACTATTTTTTTTTATTATAAACATAACATAACATAAACACCTTCAAGCCTGTATCCCCGAAAGGTTAGGCAGAGGTATATTACACACCCACGATTCACCAGTTATGTTAAGGTCCCAATGTAATAGGGGGCGAGCCTATTGCCATCTACCGGGCACTCCGTTCTTATATTCCCTACTCTGTGGTGGATACATCGTCACAGCCACCATCCCCGAATGCTGGCGAACATTTATTTTTAGAAGTCGAGCTACATCATTCAAAAATTCTCCTTGGTGTTTATTACTCTCCTTCTTTACTTGTTAACTACTTTTCAACCTTTGAAAATCTCTTACACAGTCTCACTCCTTCTTACAACCACACTATTATCATGGGCGACTTTAATACATGCCTATTAAAGAAAAATTCTCGGTCGTCCTCTCTTCTTTCTATTGTTAAATCTACCAACCTTTTCATTCTCCCTCTTAATGCTACTCATTTTTTTCCTCACTGTGAACCTTCGCTTCTTGACCTCATACTTGTCTCATCTTTGAACCATGTCGCTAAACATGGGCAATATCCGGCAGATGTATTCTCGTATCATCATCTTCTCTATCTCTCCTATAAAATTCGTCCTCCTAAGGCAAAATTAAGAATATTAATGCAGCGAAATTTTGGTGCCATGAATATCGATCTGCTCCGACAAGACGCGAAAGAGATCGATTGGTTACCTTTATTAATGTCAGAGTCTACAGATGAGAAGGTAAATATTCTTAATAACAATCTGATCGCGCTCTACGATATACATGCTCCTATTCGACCTATTAAAGTGAAGCATCTTCCGGCACCTTGGCTTACAGATGACATTAAAAAACTAATTGCTAAAAAAGGAGCAGCTAAGTCCAAGTACAAGATGCGCCCCTCAGATCGTAATAAGGAAAATTATTTGAGGATACGAAATCACTGCAACAAGGTGTGTAGGAATGCACAACGCCAACATATCCATAGTTCTGTTCAAAACGGAGACCCAGCTAAAGTCTGGAAATTCCTTAGAACACTAGGGGTTGGAAAGCAGCGTCAAGAATTAACCTCAACACGTCTCGATATTAATGCCCTTAACCGGCACTTCTCCACTTCGTCTAATTTTAGCAGTACAGCTAAAATTAATACACTTAATCATCTTTCATCGCTTCCAACTCCTGACTATTCTCCATTTGTCTTTAGTCAATTGTCCGTTTGTGATGTTGAGAAGAGTATTCTATCCATCTCATCGAATGCGATTGGTGCTGATTCTATCAGCCGCAACATGGTGCTCCCCATACTGGCTGACATTCTTCCCATCATCACTCATATAATGAATCACTCCATTTCTAGAAGTATATTTCCTACTACATGGAAAGATGCTCAAGTTATCCCTTTACCCAAAAATTCTAAACCTGCTTTTTTTACCGATTATCGTCCTATCTCTATCTTACCTTTCTTGTCTAAAGTTCTTGAACGTCTCATTCAAAACCAGCTTAGTTCTTTTATTCGTGAAAATAATTTACTCAACCAGTTTCAATCCGGGTTCCGTCCGGGGCACAGTACCACGACCGCCCTTGTTAGCATTACTGATGACATTAGGTCTGGCATGGAGAAGGGAAATCTCACAATTCTCTGTTTACTGGACTTTAGCAACGCCTTTAACACTGTGGATTTCGACGTTCTCCTTGCCATACTAAGCTCTCTTAACATATCTCCATCGGCTATTGACTGGTTTCGAAGTTACCTGTCTGGACGCCGGCAGCGCGTCCGACTGGATGATAGTTATTCATCTTGGTCTGATACCGCTGCTGGGGTGCCGCAGGGTGGCGTTTTATCTCCCTTACTCTTTTCAATATTCATTAACTCTATCTCTAATCGACTTCTATGTTCCTACCACCTTTATGCAGATGATTTACAAATTTACTGTCAAGTGGGCTTGGACGATTTGTCTAATGGTATTGCCATGATTAATGCAGATCTAGTCCGTCTAAGTGATTGGACTGCAAATTATGGACTCAGTATTAACCCTGGTAAGACTCAGGTTACTGTCATTGGCAGCTCCAGAATGTTGGATAGGGTGGACTGGTTAGTACTGCCCCAGGTTTATTTTGATGGCAGTATTATTCCTATATGCGATACAGTCAAGAATTTGGGAATATACCTTGACAAAACCATGTCATGGTCGGCCCAGATGCAGAATATTAGTCGCAAAGTATTCGCTACCGGAGCATCTCTAAGGAGATTACGTAATTTCCTCCCAACAGCAACTAAAATTGCACTAGCGCAATCTATACTCCTTCCTATTCTTGACTACGCTGATGTCAGCTATCTTGATCTTAATGAGGACCAACTTGATAAACTTGAGCGGCTCCAAAACTTCTGTATAAGATTCATTTTTGGCTTGCGCAAATTTGATCACATTTCCGAATTTCGTATTAAACTCAAGTGGTTGCCAATCCGCCTTCGCCGGAATACTCATATACTCTCTCTTCTCTTCAATATCTTGTTTCACCCTGCTGCTCCTCTCTATCTTAAAAATCGCTTCAAATTTATGCACGACACTCATACGAGATACTTGAGATCTTCGGAAAATTTAACTCTGGAAATTCAGCAGCATGCCACAACCTTTTACGACAAATCGTTCACAATTCAAGCTGCACGCTTGTGGAATGCTCTGCCGGAATCTATCAGACGAGCACAGTCATTACCTACTTTCCAAAAACTCGTCAAAGAGCACTACTTAACGCTTTAAAGACAATGTTGTATTTTTCGTCATTATTTTTATCATTTATTGTGTATACTTATATAATATATATATAATTTTTATATATTTATGTGTTGCAATATTATTATAATTTATAATAGGTACACCACTATAACTACCCATTTCTAGCAATCTAGTCCATCTAAAGGTTGTCTGGAAGAGATCGCAAATTGCGATAAGACCGCCCATTGTACAAGTTATTTGTAAGTATCTTAGTAATTTGTATCCTTTGGTTGGTGTACAATAAAGAGTATCTATCTATCTATCTATCTATGAAGCGAGTGATAATTAACCTTTATTAATGCACACATAACTACGAAAAGTCAGAGGTGTGCGCCCGGGGCGACTGGGGATCGAACTCGAGACCTCGTCTCAGCAGTCCGTTACATACGCCATTGGGCTATCGCCGCTGATTATAATCATAACACCAATATGACCAACTTGCCTTTTTTTTTATACGTGCGAAAATCCCTTCGGATACCCCCACGCCGGCCAGAAACTCGCCTGATGAAAAACTAAAGGTTAAGTCCCAGGAATGAGGACCACTATTGCAGACACCAATAACTCTACTGTGGTGGCCCTTTTTTTTTACGTGCGGAAATCCCATCGGATACCCCCCCCCCCCCGCCGGCCAGCGGGTGTGGTTATGTCGTGTCTCGACTAAAACCGCACGATGTCCTCCCCAAGTGTCCGATGCCGGGCGCCCCGGGTAAGCCCTCGAAAGGATAACCCCGGTGGCAGTGACAGTGGTGGCACTCAGTTTAACAAACTCATCAGATGCTTTTTCACGCCCGGCTTAAAGAACTCGGGACTTCAGAAATTTGTGTTTGTCGTCTTATTTGTCGCTAATTTTATTGACATGAAAAGCCAGTCACATGAATAGGCACTCTGTAAATATATCTGTACTACATCGATTTATTTACATACCGCTATATCGACGAAATGTGAAATTTCATTTTGCTCAAATGAATTCACATCTTGAATACACAGACGAGACAGCTCGTGATGCGGGATCACGTTATTCGTAAGTCAAAGCATGTTTGCTGGAGCGTGATAATGTTGAGCGACACTGCCAGCGAGTTTCCGGCTTAAGAATTGAGTGGATGAGTTCGTGCATAATTTGGAAAATCCAAGTGCTTATTATATTAACGTAGTTATATAAAACTAGCTTGTCCCCGCGACTTCGCAAGCGTTAATGTACTGTTATAAAGAATTCCTGTATATTTCTAACAACGCGAATCCAATATTTCATGATTATCGGTTGAGCAAATAAAGCATGAAATTTTCAAGGGTGCGTGGCCAAATCGAAATCTCTGACAACTAAAACTAAATCACTAGTTTTTTTTTTTAATGAACATTCTTAGCCGGGAACATGTCGATTTTGAAAAAAAAAAACACACTGTAGATATTGTTTACACTAATTGATAGTGTCGCTAGGAAAAGTGATTTTACGCGGTAAACAAGATAGTGTAGGTACTACACACTAGGCCACTAGGCGTGGCAGGTGAGGCTGTCACCCCATCAGAATCAGGCCGGAGCGGCGGAATAACAAGCGCCCCCCCTCCCCCATTTTAGGGGCAAAAGCGTGGTTCCTAAACCCGAGGGGGCCATCTCGAAATCGGAGATGGCCCTGGGTCAATCTGGGTGCGAGGGAAATGCCTTATGGGTCAACCTTACACCCTGGCGTCTGAACACTCGAGACGGCGTGCGAAATAACCTCCCCGCTTCCCGGCGGAGGGGAATCCGAGATGATTCCCGGACGAAAAAAAAAGGTACTATATACACACTACAGTATACACGTCTGCCTATCCTTTCGGGGACATAATATCATGTAACTTGCATGATAAAAGGATACTAAGGGCTATAATTTTCCTCAGAGTGCAGTCTTCGACCGGTGGACAGAGGAAAAGGACAATACAGACTTGGAGCTGAACTGCACCTTCAAGGTTGACGAGTATGGCTTCTTCATATATTGGAAAAGTGACGGAAGGGTGAGTACCAAACTTATCTTATGAAAAATCATCACCATCCCCCGAGCACTAATCAAGATTGCATCCACAGCTTGCATTTTGGAGCCCAAGATCCACTCCCCCACTCCTCCTTTTCTTATTAGTTTATCTTGGCTTTTATGTCAACGACTGCTGTTCAACTCCGAAAGGATAGCCTACGCCAGAGCTTCGTTCGTCAATTAGCAAGTAAGGCTTAGGCCCCGAAGATCTTGGTGGAGCCACATACCGGACGTACGCGTGGATGGCCATGGCCAAATAGGTAACAGTGAAATGCTCAAAGGAGTCTTGAGCTTGATTTCGATGAAAACTAAAACTGCATGATTGGATTTAGTAAAAAAATAATTCTCTTAGCCAGGAATCGAACGTATTGATTTTGAATAAAAAAAGCCCCCTGTATTATTACAGCATTCAATAGTGCCACTAATAAGGAAAGAATTCTGGGAAGTTCTATTTATACGGCAAACTTAAGGAAAGGTTTTAATTTAACAAAAAAAAAATCTCAGATTTTGCTTAGATTATAAATCTTTAGGCTTTCACGGCCGGCGTTACATGTAGAACAAAGTGATCGACGAAACGTTTGGAACACAAGTTTCATATGGACCACGGCCAAACAGCCCGGAAGCATATTCTACTTTGCTAAGATTATTTCTCTGAGGGCATGTCATCATCTTTAAATTTTCCGATGTAGCATCTGACCCAATTGAAAAATTCACCCTGTATTGACACAGTTGAACAAACAATATAGATTTTTGTGAGAAATCGCCACCACATTTTTCTAGAAGTGTGATTCGCACAGTAATAAATTTAGTTTATATGCAAATTGACGGTTAAGCCATAAAACACATTATCTACTAAGTATGTGTGTTTTATTATAGCATAGACCAATGGTCTATGATTATAGTATGTATTTGAAGGTCAAATAAAAACTGTTACCTACCTTTTTTTTTTTTTTTTATCGTGCGGAAACCCTTCGGATACCCCCCCGCCGGCCAACGGGGGCGGTTATGTCGGGCTTGCACCGACTAAAACCGCACGCCGTCTCGGGTCTTCAGACGCCGGGGTGTAAGGTTACCCATAGAGCATATCCCTCGCACCCCGGCTGACCCTGGGCCATCTCACCACTAACAGCATCGCTCATCCTGTCTCCTCTGAAAGCAGAGGAGTATGGAGAGCGATGTGTTCCCGCCACGTTGGGTATTGGCCGACGATCAATGCCAACCCTATGAAGGGGTGAAGGGGAAGCCATTGACCGCCGCCCAGGGTGTACCGGCCGCTCCGATTCCGTTCCCCCCGGACTGCAGCGGGATCGGAATCGGAGCGACACTCGAGGAGGTTACCCAACACACACCCCAACTGTTACCTACCTTTTTTTTTTTTTTTTTTTTTTTTTTTTTTTTTTTTTTTTTTATCGTGCGGAAATCCCTTCGGATACCCCCCCGCGTGCCAGCGGGGGCGGTTATGTCGGGCTTGAACCGACTAAAACCGCACGCCGTCTCGGGTCTACAGACGCCGGGGTGTAAGGTTGCCCATAGAGCATATCCCTCGCACCCCGACTGACCCTGGGCCATCTCCGGTTTCGAGATGGCCCCCTCGGGTTTGGGAACCACGGTGTCCCCGTCTTGCCCCGGTTTGGGGGAGGGGCGCTAGTCGCCCCACCGTCCCGGCCTGCTTCTGCTGGGGTGACAGGTGGCCTCACCCGCCACCCCCAGGCCTGCGCTCATGGAGGACGGAGGTCGTTAAGCGACCTCCGGCGCCTGAGTTGCCTGCGACGCGCGGCGAGCAAGTTGCGGGCTCGGCGGACCGGGAGAGTTCTAAGTCTCTCCCGGGCGCGCTCCGCCACCTCCTTCGCGAGCATTACATGCTCGCAGAAGGAGGCGGCGGCGGCCCACGCGCTCGCGCTCCGCACCATTGCCGCAATCATGCTGCCGAGCGAGAGGACTCCCACCCCGATGGCTGCCACGAGGTCACGCCTCGGCGCCTCCCACGCCGGGCAGTCCGCCAGCGTGTGCAGCCCTGAGTCCTCGCTCGCGTCGCAGTGATGACACTCAGGCGTTGGCTCCTTCCTGATCCGATGCAGGTGGTCCCCGAAGCACCCCTTCCCTGAGATCACCTGCGTCAGTCGGTAGGAGAGGCTTCCGTGTCGCCTCTCCAGCCAATCCTCCATGATGGGCCTTACCGCCGCTATTGCGGCGTGCCCAACTGTTACCTACCTGCAATTCTAACGACTACATTCCTGAATAGGTTACCAATTTCGGTGGAATTGGGATCTAGTAATACTTTCTAAATATGCTATGCAAAATACTGAAAACCGCAAAATTGAAGCCTAGAACTATATCGTGAGCGAATTTCCCTGGAGACTGCCTAGCTCACATTATTTATGCTCTATAACTAGGTTTTGAGTAGTTTATGATGCAAAACGAGGCTGGAAGACTTAAAATTTGACAGGGAACTGGTTTATTTTTGTTTAACCCGATATAGGTTACGTATAACTTTTTTATTTACGAAATAATACGACGATTAACGGTAAAGACATCTACACAAAAAAAGAACATGCAGCAACTATGAAGTCGGTTAAAAAATATTATCTATGACATCATACTATAATACTAATACCATAAATGTGGAAGTTTCTGAACTTATTTGTATGTTTGTTACTCAATCACGCTAAAACGACTGAATGGATCTAGCTGAAATTTAGGCTTAGATTATAGTCTCGAAGAACACTTAGGCTACTTTTTATCCCTGGTATAGGTAACCTTTTTGTTCATATGTTATGTCGGGCTTGAACCGACTAAAACGGCACGCCGTCTCGGGTCTTCAGACGCTGGGGTGACAGGTTGACCATAAAGCATATCCCTTGCACTCCGGCTGATCCTAGGCCATCTCCGGTTTCAATATGGCCTCCTCGGGTTTGGGAACCACGGTGTCCCTGATTGATAGCGGGAACGGGATCAGATCAGCTGCGGGCTGCGGGCAACAGCTAGTACTGACGGCCCCTGTGGCGTAGCGGTAGTGCATTCGACTGCTACGACAGGGAGCGTGGATTCGATTCCCGCTTAATGCAAATATATGTATGCATGATTATGTTTATTTGTATTGGTCTGAGTGTTTCTATGTATAATGTGTATATACTAACAAAAAAAAAGTATATTAAGTTTGTTTGGAACCTATAACACAAGCTAGTTAAACTATGCTTACTTTGAATCTAGAAAGCGCTGTGTAGAATGTCGTAGAATATTAATTATTTATTTATTATTATTATAACTGCAATAGATAAGGAGTAAACCTCCCTTCGTGAAGCTGTGTTTCCGGAAAGTTATAACCTTTTTTTTTTTTTTTTTTTTTTTTTTCGTGCGGAAATCCCTTCGGATACCCCCCCGCGTGCCAGCGGGGGCGGTTATGTCGGGCTTGCACCGACTAAAACCGCACGCCGTCTCGGGTCTTCAGACGCCGGGGTGTAAGGTTACCCATAGAGCATATCCCTCGCACCCCGGCTGACCCTGGGCCATCTCACCACTAACAGCATCGCTCATCCTGTCTCCTCTGAAAGCAGAGGAGTACGGAGAGCGATGTGTTCCCGCCACGTTGGGTATTGGCCGACGATCAATGCCAACCCTATGAAGGGGTGAAGGGGAAGCCATTGACCGCCGCCCAGGGTGTACCGGCCGCTCCGATTCCGTTCCCCCCGGACTGCAGCGGGATCGGAATCGGAGCGATACTCGAGGAGGTTACCCAACACACACCCCGGAAAGTTATAACCTAAGAACGATCAAGTCTCGATTTTAAATAGGTTACCTCTAGCCGTGTTTCATCGGCGATCACGTCATCACATTTTCCGGCTAACCGACGTATGAGCTACTAATCTCTAGGTCCACTTGTCCTTATTGACACTTTTTATCTTTATCTTTAAACACGAAAATTGCTCTCACTAATTTTTCATCATTATAAGAAATAATACGGAATACGGTGGGATGACCTGCGAAGGACTGCGGGCAGATGCTGGATGCGGCAACCTGACGACAGGGCGCTATGGCGCTCATTGGGGGAGACCTATGTCCAGCTGTGGACTAGCATAGGTTGATGATGATGATGATGATAAAAAATACGTGCAAGCCATTTTCAACCTCATCGATTCCAAATAGTACCCAGTTTTTTCCTCAGATTAGATGTCTAAAAACATGTTTTTAAAGAAATAATGTCATTAAGGTCGAAAGTTGCTGTAGTCGAAAGTAGTTTTAACATTTTGACGGTGGCCGAATTGTCGATAAAAAAAGTAATTGATTTAAAAAGTGTAAATACGGCCAAGTGGGCCTAGCGATTAGTAGCCCAAACGTCCGCTAGCCCTTTTTCCAGCTATCCATGCTGCTACGCAGAACATCTCAACAAAAACAATAACATTCATCACAAGCTGGGCCTCTGACGCGAGAAGCTCACGCACAGCAATCGTATACACCCTGGGAGGTAGTCTGTTAGCTCTTAATGAATAACTGTCGTGAATATATATGGCGACCACAAAATATGAGTCTATTTACATTCTCCGTCATTCCATAATCGATATATCCTCGAGGGAAATCTATTGCGAAAGCTGAATAAATAATAAGCCTACCGCACTTGATATGAAAGTATGATACAATAAAATGATTTTTGAGGCACTAAAGCCCCAAATATCTTTTTACACGACTGCTCAAAAAGAGTGTAAAGGTTTCTAGGTTTCATGTAATATGTGCGTTTCTTTATTCCATCTTAACTTCAAAATGTCTGAATAGATTTGGCAGTGTGGGGTATCGGAATGTTTACATCATCGGTGCGAGGGAAATGCCTTATGGACCCTTACACCCCGGCGTCTGAAGACCAGAGACGGCGTGCGGTTTTAGTCGGTTCAAGCCCGACATAACCGGGGAGGTTATGTCGGGCGGACATTTACGCATATATTTGATTAAATGTAAAAATTATTGTAAGGCACTAATTAAGCATTTTTAGGTGTTAGAGTCAAGCAACAGTCATTTTGGCCGTGGCATGAATGGGCCGACTCGACAGGGGAAGCACCATCCTCTCACAGCATATCGACGCAAAGTAAACAGTATTTGAACTGTTGCGTTCCGTTTGGTGAGTGAGAGTGCCGGAGCCCAAACTCCTTTCTCATCCCCTCCCAAACTCCTTTCCCATCCCCTCCCAAACTCCTTTCCCATCGCCTTTCCTTTACAGGGTCGGCAGCGCGAGTGTGACTGTGACACCACTGGTGTTAAACACGTCCATAGGCCGCGGTAACCGCTTCCCATCAGGTGGGCCGTGTGATTATCTGCCACCTTAGTGGTATAAAAAAAAACAAGCTCTTTATGTCATTATTTCGTACGCGAAATTGTGACGCCAAATCTATCAAAAGACCGTAATTATTAATTAGTTTTGTTTAATCCAAATATCAAACGTCAAATTATGAAATCCATATTTGATTCCTGCGATAAGCATCCATTTTGCGCTAATTAATGATTAAATACGCACTAACAGTGAAAAGTGAAGATAATTTATAAACTTTATAAATTTATTTAGTTCAATATTCTATGATTTTGAATTAACAATACTTTATATTATGTTATATGTCGGTAGCTTAGCGGTTTACGAGTCGGCCTTACGATCGAGAGGTCCCGGGTTCGAATCCTGGCCTTTACACTACGTGAACGCACACCTTTTTTTTTACGTGTGGAATCCCCCACGGGCTTCACCGCAGGGTTACCGGCGGACTTCGGCCGCCATTGCGGCCTCGCCTATGGGGTCGGGTCCCGCGACGGTGAATTGGCAGGCGTGTGTAGGACACACACGACACGGCTCCCTCTAGGCCTACTTCAGTAAGGACAGCGAGTCGGCCAACTGCCGTCCTTAGGCCACGATCATGGAGGTCGGTAGTCCCGGGCGTAGACCAGTCTGCGGCGTCCTTATTAAAAATAGAAAAAATAAATAAAAGAGAAACATTCACGTATACTTATATATGCACATATACTCACACCTTTTTCCCTCTGGGGTAGGCAGAGACAACAGCCCGCCATCTGCTTCTTTCCTTATACCCACACCATAAGTACGGTAGGATTATTTATTCATGTGCTACACGTCCAAGAATACTTTCTCATGGCGTAATCATAAAAACAATCTAAACGTGAGCCCAAAGATTTCCATCAACTGCCATTAAACGTATAAACAAACCGATATCTCCGTCAACATTACTTCTCTAGTTCAATAGCAACGGCTGTTGCTGTTACAATAAATGGCATCCAGCTGAAATGTTTCACGTACAATCCTACAATACCCATACATTATATCTATCGGCCACACATTTAAAACAAAACATAACTTCACGCCTGATCCCCGAAGGGGTAGGCAGAGGTGTATTACACGCCCACGATTCGCCAGTTATGTTAAGGTCCCAATGTAATAGGGGGCGAGTCTATTACCATCTACCGGACATTTAATTAAGCGAGCGATAATTGACATTTATTAATGCACACATAACTACGAAAAGTCAGAGGTGTGTTGCCCGGGGCGACTGGGGATAGAACTCGAGACCTCGTCTCAGCAGTCTGCACGATACGTACACCACTGGGCTATCGCCGCTAGTTAAGTGCTATGAATATCTTCTTTATGCATCAATTTAGATTATTTGAATGAATTAATCCACTCTCACATAAAACTCAACGTTTTTGCATATCTACCTTATATTGACTTTGACCTTTGTATGCATTAATGCAATGGAAGTATAAATCAATTTTCAGTGACTTCCAGACGTCCGATTATTTTGCACGCATTTATAGAACTGAAGGGTCACAGTCAGGGTCAGTCACATCAGAGATGAAGGGGATGTAGACCATGTAGAAGAGATAAATAAATAAACTTAAATAGGCCGCGGTACTCGCTTCGGGCCATGAGCTAGTCTGCCAGCCGAGTGGTATAAAAAAAAACTTGTAACCATTTTTTTTGCGAATACGTTTTTATTCTTTATCAATGTATCACGAGACACTTCGATAATTATAACAATACCTAATATAATAAATCATATATGAATGTATTTGGAGTAACAAGGACTCACTTAATTTAATTTTTTTTTTATACCACTAAGGTGGCAGACTAGCACACGGCCCACCTGATGGGAAGCGGTTACCGCGGCCTATGGACGTGTGCAACACCAATGAGGAATGAGGAGGGGATGGGAAAGGAGTTTGGGCTCCGGCACTCTCACTCACCACACGGAACGCAACAGTTCAAATACTGTTACTTGGCGTCGATATTCTGTGAGAGGGTGCTGCTTCCCCGGTCGAGTCGGCCCATTCATGCAACGGAAAACATGACTGTTGCTTGACTCTACCACCCTAAAGAATATAATGAAAAATAATAATACATTGATGGTTATGTCAATCTCGGCGTTATTTTATTGTTATACTTTTCAGTTAACTAAACTCTGTTAATTTAAATTCCGATTTCATCTCGTTTTGTTTGTTTCAAAGTTTTTTAAATTATTCATTATCATTACGGATCAAAACATCTATTTTGCAAACAAAGCAACAATTGAATTGGGTTTAAAATCAACACTACAGATTTTAGTTTAGTGATAGACCAATATATAAACAATATTTATTACTGGTCTATGGTTTAGTTTAGTAAAAATATTACAACAGAATCAACACCACTATCTTGCTGACCTAAAATACAGATACATATCGGACACCTCAAAGGCCTTTCAAGCAATGTGACCCCAATCGAGGGTCATCCATTAGAAGTCGATTAGGGGCACTCATGTAACGGTTACGCAAATGGAGACTCTAATGCTCGATGACGTTTCAATTTGTTGCCCTTCCGGTATTATAGTTCATAAGGTAACTAATCGTTTGGGCATGTTTGATTTATTTGAGACTCCGTTGATTTTTTGCACACTTTTCACTTTAGGTTAATATGGGAAGGTTAACTTTACCCAACTCACGCCTGTATCATCCACATTCTAGTTGTGTACCTTTTTTTTTTTATCGTGCGGAAATCCCTTCGGATACCCCCCGCATGCCAGCGGGGGCGGTTATGTCGGGCTTGAACCGACTAAAACCGCACGCCGTCTCGGGTCTACAGACGCCGAGGTGTAAGGTTGCCCATAGAGCATATCCCTCGCACCCCGATTGTGTACCTATTATCTTAGGATACATAGGAGTTTAGACACGCAATGAAAGAATTTATTTATTTATTTATTTCTGGACGGTAAGCTTACAGATTACTGCCGTTGCATGAGAATATTTGGAAACAGTTACTTATTAAATCTAGACAGAAATCCAAATATAGCATACAGAACGTGATGAAGTTAAAACATAGGCAAAAACAATTATTTGCCTTGTTCAAATAATTAAAACACTATGCAAATACAAAAATATTCAACATTAAAACTACTTTTCTACAATTCTATTTCTTTTTCTTTTTCTTCGTTTTCTTTTTTTTCTCCTTTTCTTTTTCTTTATCTTTTCTTTACAACTTCAACTTCAACTTCAACTTCAACTTCAGTTTTTAGGGCTCTGTACCTCAAAAGAAAAATATAATCTTTATAGGATCACCTGGTCTTTCTGTCAAGTCCCCGTCGCCGTCTGATATTTTTTTCTTCTTTTTCTTTTTCTTTCTCCTTTCTTTTCCGTATTTCATGGTATTAGTCCGTCAATTTGACTACATCCTGCTTGATGTCCATAGGCAGAATGGTAGGTACTTAGGGATTTCCGCACGAAAAAAAAAAAAAAAAATAGGTACTTAGGTGAAGTCCAAAAAGTAAACGCCACCACCCCGTAATTATAAATTCTAAGTTGATAGTCTACATTAGCTTGACGCCCTGAGCTTTTCACACTTGTCATCGTTGGAAGATTGCTCGATACAGTTTAATATCACAAGTCACGACACCGCAAATTAAACAATTAATACTCTCTACATAAACCAGCAAAAATTCCGGACCTCCATTTCGAGATGTGATATGATATTGCGGTCATGCGCAAACAAACAGGAAATATACTTTTACCCTATCGTTTATGTAACATCCCTGACCTATTTTTGTAGAAAAGCGATCTAATGTAAATAGTAAGATACTATTTTATGGATAACAAATCAGACTATGGACTTGAATCCGGGATTCTTCCAACTTGAGTATTTCAGTACGGACTAAGGTAACTGACTGGCAGTTATTATTGGCAGAGTAATCGCTAGGCTTTTATCAGATTTCGGTTTGAAAACTGAAGATATAGTTTTTTAATCCTTCGAGCCATGTAGTGGCATGGTATGTATGGTATGGTATGGTTTCGCGAGCTGGTATCCGCAACTCCACGATAAGGCGCGTGGTTATGTAACTGCTTACGGGCTGTTTGGCTGTGGTCTTTATGAAACTTGCGTTCCAAACGTTTCGTTGATCACTGCGGTCAACATCTTCAGTGGTACAGGTCCGGGCGCCGACAAGTGCGTAGAACTTTCCTTGGCTGCAAGTTCTCTGCGACTGAGTTTCAGTCCCAGAGTAGCTTGCTGCAGGTGCGGTTCACCAGTTTGGAGACACGCTGGGATGACCTGCTTGACGTATGTATATTATGTTATAAAGTAAGCATATAGCTATGCCTACTTTGAATCTAGGTAGCGTTGTGTTACACAAAAATTAACTCAAAGTACTCCCTTTATCTTCAACGTAAGTGAAATATAACTTTGTCGTGTGAAACTCGAGTTTCTTGAAACTTATTAGATAAACCGCAAACAGCCAGTTGTTAACTTCACCCTATTCACGAACTTAAGGTTAACACTAAGTGAGGTAACCGATTTGTCTTGTCGAATCTTCACCCAAAGTTATATTGCGTTCGCGTGGAGTTCTCAACTTCGGAGACCTCTTAACTCTTCTATAAAAGGATTTTTGAAGTAATTACTTCAAAGATTCTTTAAAAGAAGAGTTGGTAGTGGTACTAGTTTTTAGGGTTCTGTACCTCAAAAGAAAAATGGAATCTTTATAGGATCACCTGGTCTTTCTGTCAAGTCCCCGTCGCCATCTGACTCCCCTAACTCCGAGGAGAAAGTCAGCGCCAGAGCCTTGTCCATCAATTAGCATACATACTGGTTTGCAGATGACGTATACTACGCCAGTACTACGCTGTACTAGCAATCTTAGAAATTACAAAACCATAAATGATTTGAATTGAACTACCTTCTATAATCAGGTTTAGCCTCAAGCTAAGAGTCTTCTTCAATTTGCAGTGACAAAGTTATATACGAGATTCCATTTGACATTATCAAATTTGATTTCACGACTACGAGCGGGCTTCATACATGAAATTTATTTTTAGTAAAAGCATCAAAAATACGTCGTGAAAGTCCATTATTGAAACGAAAATTCAACGTTTCGCAGAAAACTTCGCTTGACTTTTAACTGAGTTAAACCAAGAGTGACATTTATTTGTAATAAAAATATGTTGAACGTTTTTCTACGCAACATCAAGCACTTTTTGTTTGTGAAGTCGCTTGGATGTTTATTACTCAATCAAGTTCAAACGGCTGAACGGATCTGGCCGAAATTTATAGTTTTGTTCTGAGTGCGTAAAAAAACTCCCGACTTCGACCTTATTACTAACTATATATATACTTAATTTGATTCCTGAGCAGCCATATTGCACAAAATTAAAAAATTGTAAAGTCTTTCGAATGAAAGTATTTTGGTTCAATTAACTCCTCGACCCAGAACTGTATGTAGTAGTGCCCTCTTTTAAAGAATCTCTTAGAATTTTAGAAAATCTTAAACGACAACCGTACAAAACAACCACAATCCCGAGAAGGTCACTCCACTAATGACATGCTTGTAAACGTGGACATTATAGAAGCTGAATCTCTTGAGGCCCTTTCTGAGCCCTCGAGTACTTGACCTTGCAAATAATAATGAGGTGAAGTACACTCTAGCAAGTCATCTTTAAAGTGCCATTTCGCTTGAGTGGTAACCTCCGGTTTCCGTTATAAGAGACAGGTATTTGATGAATTTTTACTGAAGCTTTGAGCTAGTTCGGACGAAACGTTATTGGTGAATATTATACTAATTTTGTTCTAACAACATATAAAGAAACACAAAGGAATTGTTTGCCTTTGTAAACTTTTTATAAGCTCACTTATATTTTCCTGCCGGTGCTATGCGAGCGAAGATTAGGGTAGTTGTCAAGAATATCAGCATTCTATGGAAACTTGTATAAATAACGAGTTATCACGTCACACTTCTATTGTCAAATAATTTCATAACATAACATAACATAACTTCACGCCTGTATCCCCGAAGGGGTAGGCAGAGGTGTATTACATATTAGTACACATTTAATTAGAAAATAGTGTAGCGATCCGACATATACCTAGGTATATTTCGGATCGCCACTCCATATAACGAAGACAAGCACACAAGCTAAACTACTCGTACTTAGAACAGTTCAATTAAATTTTTAAGCATTTTGTATGCTTACTTTTTCTTATATATTTAGATCTAAAAAGAGAACATCTAGGACGGGACTTGCTCCAGCGTCGCCTTAAGACGTATATAACATATCGGAGAATTTCGAATATCTGGGACGTGTCTAGGTGGCTCAGCTGGACAGAGCACTCCTACCAATAAGGGACTGGTCGCGGGTTCAAGTCCCGTCCTAGATGTTCTCTTTTTCCGATCTAAATCTATACTTAGAACAGTGATCCTGCATCGCGCTACGAAAATTATCAGGTTATCACGCTGAGCTTACATAATTATATATTTGAGCCGTGGCCTGCCAGACCTGGGCCTCTAGACAAAGTTACATTCTGTTAGCGATAACGCCAGTGGAAATAAGATTAACATAATCATTAATGTAACTACAAAAAATTAATGAAAGTGAAGTGAGTTAGTCTACAATTTAATTCACTATGATAATAATTTATTCATTTGATTTTATTTTTATTTTTATTTAATGTAAAGTTTGTAACTCGAAATAAATCATCGAAATGTGACGTGATCCATTGATAACGAATAGAGACAGATTCGCTTCGAAGCGATTCCGCTAATAGAATGTCCCTTTATCTACAGTCCCTGATAACCTAAATCCCTGAGCATTGTGCTGGAGGAACCTTTCACTATGTACCTCCCGAATTATATATAAAATAATGATTAAAAAATAAAAATACCTGACTGGCCGCTGAAAAGACCGAAACAAGTTTGATAGCAGGCGGTACCCTTTTTTTTCGTGTGGAAATCCCTTCGGATACCCCCCCGCCGGCCAGCGTGGGCGCACGCCGTCTCTGGGTCTACAGACGCCGGGGAGTAAGGTTGCCCATAGAGCATATCCCTCGCACCCCGACTGACCCTAGGCCATCTCCGGTTTCGAGATGGCCCCCTCGGGTTTGGAAACCACGGTGTCCCCGTCGTGCCCCGGTTTGGGGGAGGGGCGCTAGTCGCCCCACCGTCCCGGGCTGCTTCTGCTGGGGTGACAGGCGGCCTCACCTGCCACCCCCAGGCCTGCGCTCATGGAGGACGGAGGTCGTTAAGCAACAAGGCGCCTGAGTCGCCTTCGACGCGCGGCGAGCATGTTGCGGGCTCGGCGGGCCGGGAGAGTTCTGAACCTCTCCCGGGTGCGCTCCGCCATCTCCTTCGCGAGCATTACATGCTCGCAGAAGGAGGTGGCGGCGGCCCACGCGCTCGCGCTTCGCACCATTGCCGCAATCATGCTGCCGAGCGAGAGGACTCCCACCCCGATGGCTGCCACGAGGTCACGCCTCGGTGCCTCCCACGCCGGGCAGTCTGCCAGCGTGTGCAGCCCTGAGTCCTCGCTCGCGTCGCAGTGATGACACTCAGGCGTTGGCTCCTTCCTGATCCGATGCAGGTGGTCCCCGAAGCACCCCTTCCCGGAGACCACCTGCGTCAGTCGGTACGAGAGGCTTCCGTGTCGCCTCTCTAGCCAATCCTCCATGATGGGCCTTACCGCCGCTATTGCGGCGTGCCCTGCGCTTGGTCGCCCAAGTCGTTCCTTCCACTCCACCACGATGGCCTGGCGGAGCTGGGACTGCACGGCCTCGATTTCTCGAGGCTCGGGGTTCCGTCATTCATAATACGGAAGAAAATTAATGAATCCCGCCTGCTATGCATTTTTGTTATACCCTTCTAATTTCCTTCATTTTTTTTTAATTTTCTTACAACATATATTTCGTGTCAAAAATCCACAAAGTTTTTCTTTCAATTTTGTGTACCCTATAACACTCAGGAGATGAATGCCTTTCTTTAGAGACCTCTTTCATCGAAATCCGGCCTGCCGTTAGGCCTATAGAGGGGAACAAAGAAAAATGCATACATACGCGCGAAAAACAGCTGGCGCACTCAGGCGTTGGCTCCTTCCTGATCCGATACAGGTGGTCCCCGAAGCTCCCCTTGCCGGAGATCACCTGCGTCAGTCGGTACGAGAGGCTTCCGTGTCGCCTCTCTAGCCAATCCTCCATGATGGGCCTTACCGCCGCTATTGCGGCGTGCCCTACATCTTATATACTATTTTTTTCGTGCGGAAATCCCTTCGGATACCCCCCCGCCGGTCAGCGGGGGCGGTAAAACCGCACGCCGTCTCGGGTCTACAGACGCCGGGGTGTAAGGTTACCCTTATGTGCATATCCCTCGCACCCCGACTGACCCTGGGCCATCTCGGACACCTTATGTACCTACATCTGATTCTAATAGGTCATGTAAATTTAGATCGCCATGTTAATCTATGATCACAATAGACAATTCAATATATTGCCACCCCACCTTCTATTGGTTATATAGGTATTCGTTTTAAAATCTATACTCATAAACGGGTAAAAACTTTTATATTCAAAATCATTAGTTCGTTTCCAGTCAACGTTTTTTTGTTAACGTTAGAAAAGACAGTTAAAAAAAGTAGAAAAGAAAGAGAAACGTTAGTTTGACACATTGTCTTACAAAGCAAAGACAAACAAGGGGATATGGTGTTTTTATATGGCCGTACTTAATGATTTGCATTTAAATTACTTACATCTCTTAAGATGTTCGTAATTTCTAAAGCTCTCTCGCTCTCTCTATCATTTCTTATTTTAATAAGGTTTGTTTGGGTGTGTTACATAATTTATTTTAATTATAGCCAGAAGTAAGGGAATCCGGGGCCTTAATTAACAAAATTGGATTCTTAATTGTAGCTTCACAATTCTCCAACACTGTAATCCTTGTTTCTATATATGAATACTCACGCGTATATAACTAAAATGGTAGGCAGATGTATAATAACACCAAGATTTCGATAACTTCGTTTTCGGTCCCATGCAATAGGTGGAGGCTATTGTCGTTCGGGCATATTTTAAGCATGGCATGGACAGTATGTTTACTGTCAAGGTCGGAGAACAGCCCTACAGTTAATCCAGATTAGGCGGAAGAATGCTCACGAACTTTTGGTGTATAATAAATTTAAAACTTATTCTATTAATGATACGTCTTTAGATTAGTCTTCATTGCGCGAGTGCCACAGGCTAATTAAATTTAATAAAATAAAACGGCGGATCTTGGCGCCAATGTATTTCAAAAAAGTAACGCGGTCGTGCTTTTTCTTTTTTGTAATTACATTGAGATTTAGATTATACTGCTTCCGAGCTGTTTGGCCGTCGTCCATCGGAAACTTGTCTTCCAGACGGCGGCGACGTCTCTGCGACGGATCAGTCGCCGCCGAGGAAGGTTCTCCACACTCGATGGCGTCTGGACATGTACCACTGAAGATGTCGACCGCAGTGATCGACGAAACATCCGGAATACAAGTTTCCGATGGACCACGGCCAAACAGCCCGGAAGCAGTATATTCTACATGCAACGCCGGCCGTGAAAGCCTTAAGATGTATACATTGAGATTATCACTAGATTCTTCAGTATCTTTCCTGAACAATTAGTGTCCCAGCGTCAGAGCGTAATCGAAGCAAATTCATCTGTGTACTGTCTGGTATTTGTCCAAAGAGATATTTTCTGAAAGGCGCTAATGAAAGCCGCAGGTGCGAATCTGAAACTCTATTAGAGACAATGGGTCCACGGCTGTTTATATGGTTCTTAAATCTGAAATTAAAGCATTTAAAGATGGGGATTTATGGGGAAATAAATTGTTGGATAAACCTTTAGTGCTGTATTATAAATGTGTTCAATTAAATTCAAAATGTGTAAGTACTTTAACTCCATGAATTTCGTTGAAGAAAACGTGAAAACTTAGTTTAGTTAAACTGATTTGGACACTAATGATGAAGTTATAATACACTAGCCGCCAGGGTCCCGGCTTCGATCGGGAATAAAATAGTAAAAGTCTCGTTTCTCGTTAAACAAACCAAATATAAGTCCTAAATTGAGGTGTTTACTAGTAGCCGTCGGGGTGTTGAGGGGGCTTGCTGGGGTGACATTGACGCTGAGGAGACTGTAAGCTCCGATTATGTTGATACATGGGGTATCACACACTAGAAAACCCTAAAAAATAATATAATTGTTTTTTTTTTCCAATTTTTAACTATTTTCGTTAATAACTCTATTACTTTTGGTTCGTACGTCTAAAGCCACGGAACCAAAGTTGTAGAGAATTTCAGTTGCAACAAACCTGATTTTACAATTTTTCTGGGCGATGCATAGTTGGCCCATTTTGTCGTGCTGAAATCATTCGCACCCCTTATAAAAGATGTCGGCCGCGGGGCAAGGGTTGCAACCCCACAAACTTGGATTTAACTTTACACTAACCCGGAGGGGGACATGCAGCACTAAAAATGTAACATTTCAATGGACTAACTTTGGTTTATATTATCTACAGTCGTCTCTCTGTTCAATCAATTTTCAATTCAAAAAAAATCTGACCTTTCTATAGTCCAGAACAAAAACAATAGAAAATTCAGGTAACTTAAAAGTGTAGGGCTCAACGCAGTAAATATAAAGCGATACCCGCGGCTCCGCCTGCGCGGGCGGTTATCGTCTTTTGGTTATATCTCCGTTTCTACTTATCAATTGCAATGAAACATACGGCAGATTTTAAGTCTGACCAAGACGTTTCTAATGGAAAAACCCGCATCAAAATCCCTTCAGTAGCTTTTGCGTCCATCGTGAACAAACAGTTCAATATCGTTCATTTAACATAACTCAAGTGTTTTTTTATATCTTTAATGCACAGCTAATTTACAATTTTATAATAGTATAGATTCGCATTGTCACCTTTAAAAACATAACATAAACTCACGCCTATATCCCCGAAGGGGTAGGCAGAGGTGCTAGCACCCACGTTTCGCCAGTTTATGTTTTAGGTCCCAATGTTAGGTGGCGAGCCTATTGCCATTAACCGGGCACTTATAAACCTGCGATAAATACACACATAACTTCGAAAAGCATCGAAAAGTCATTGGTGTGTGCCATGGTGATACCTGGGATCGAACCCGATACCTCGTCTCAGCAGTCCTTTACCCATTTTTTTTTTTTTCCTAAAAATTTGAGTGCGTTTGACTGTATCTCACCTGATGGTAAGTGACGATGCAGTCGAGGATGGTACACGCAAACTCAAATAATGCCTATTCACTCCTATACCACTAGGCTACCGCGGTTTTTACCTTTTCACCTTTAAAATGTACATGTAAACATGTTAAGATGTCAACAAATACATACACGTACTGGCAATACATAAAGCTGGTTTATTGAAGTGCGCACGCAGATTCGTGTTCTGTGTCGAATAAATAAATTCCCTCATATTGAACTTTTACGTAACATGGCATTTGGTTAGTTAGGTACAGGGGACTGAAATAGGGATAAGTTCGTTTTTATTTTAAAGGGTACTGGGTAACGAAATTGTTAGTATTCCCGTTAAGAAACAGAACAGCGCATTCTGTACGGTTCCTCGTTTATATAAAGTGTCACAAAATTAGGTCTCTGAATTTGGTGAGATGACTTGGTATCGACAAAATATGTATTTGAAACAAAAAAAAAATATCGGGTAAAAAAAAAAAAAAACAAAATGAAAAAAAAAACACCATTAGCGACCAGCGTCACGTGACGCGAAATCCCTTCGGATACCCCCCCGCCGGCCAGCGGGGGCGGTTATGTCGGGCTTGAACCTACTAAAACCGCACGCAGTCTCGGGTCTTCAGAAGCCGGCGTGTAAGGTTGCCCATAGAGCATATCCCTCGCACCCCGACTGACCCTGGGCCATCTCCGGTTTCGAGATGGCATCCTCGGGTTTGGGAACCACGGTGTCCCCGTCTTGGCCCGGTTTGGGGGAGGGGTGCTAGTCGACCCACCGTCCCGGCCTGCTTCTGCTGGGGTGACAGGCGTCCTCACCTGCTACCCCCAGGCCTGCGCTCATGGAGGACGGTAAGCGACCTGCGGCGCCTGAGTCGCCTGCGACGCGCAGCGAGCATGTTGCGGGCTCGGCGGGCCGGGAGAGTTCTAATCCTCTCCCGGGCGCGCTCCGCCATCTCCTTCGCGAGCATTACATGCTCGCAGAAGGAGGTGGCGGCGGTCCACGCGCTCGCGCTCCTCACCATTGCCGTGATCATGCTGCCGAGCGAGAGGACTCCCACCCCGATGGCTGCCACGAGGTCACGCCTCGGCACCTCCCACGCCGGGCAGTCCGGCTGCGTGTGCAGCACTGAGTCCTCGCTCGCGTCGCAGTGATAACACTCAGGCGTTAGCTCCTTCCTGATCCGATGCAGGTGGTCCCCGAAGCACCCCTTCCCGGAGATCACCTGCGTCAGTCGGTACGAGAGGCTTCCGTGTCGCCTAGCCAATCCTCCATGATGGGCCTTACCGCCGCTATTGCGGCGTGCCCTCAGTTATATCTAATTGTATCTGTGTTCGCAAATAAATGATGATTATGATTATGAACCTCTTCAACTTAATTGCATGTTTCACATCGGTAATGTAATGGCCAGGATTCGAATCCGGCTATGGACACTTGGAGAGGAAACTGTGTGGTTTTAGTCGGTCCGATTCCGACATCATTGGCACCGATGGGGTAAAGCCCGTGGGGGTTACCACACGTAAAAACAAGGAAAAAAAATCGAATCCGGAACCTCTCGATCGTAAGGTAAGATCCTTAACCACTAAACTATATATAGATTCGGTGTACGGGGAAACTGAAATTCATTCTGAACCCACTAGTGGGAGAAGCCAGCTGGATCCAAATTCAATGACGGGCTCAAAGTATTCGCGTTATTGGTTGATTAGCAGGTCTACTTTGAAACATACATCCTTAGTCCGCAAGGACTGAAATTCCGGCCAATAAGTACCGTGAAACGCACCTTTCCCACAATCGGGCCTGGAGACGGCACATGACAGTTCATACGGCCTAAACCCTACCATGAAACGACCCGAAACAGCAAAATTCCGAATTTTGACTGTCTACTGAAAAAGAAATTCAAATTAAAGCACGATACTATACGACTTAATATCAATAGGTCGAAAGATTTTCATAATCCAATACAAAGAAATGTATTTTTTAATATGTTGGATTATAATAGTTCGTTTTTTAATAGAAATATATTGTAAACGAAAATATCCTTGTTATGTTTGAGTCAGACCCAAACATACTTTAGGTCTCGACCGAAAGAACGAAATCCGAAGTAACTTTATGGTACCTTTTTTTTTTATTCTTGCTTAAATCCCCTCTGGGACGCCCCCCCCCCCCCCTCCGACAGCCAGCGGGGCGGTTATGTCGGGCTTGAACCGAATAAAAGTAGACCCAAGAAGGCGTGCGCCTTCTTGGGTCTACAGACGCCAGGGTGCAAGGTTGCCCATAAAGCATTTCCCTCGCACCCCGAAACTGACACTTTTTTCATTCGTGTTTCATGGAAGGCCTGGCCTACATTACTTTTATCAGTTTTTGGTTGGTCCGTTTAGTTCACTTGCGCGAACATTCCCCCACTACGCCGACTTTTGTTCAAAATATTTGCCGGTATGTGTAACGTATATATGCAAACCCACAACATAAACTCATTCCCTTTATATAAACCCCTCGGAAGTCACAGGAAGCTGACAGCCAACACTATAGGTGGGTACTATACATATAGGTATACAGTCTAGGCAGTAACGACTGGTGACGATCGGAAGCCTATTGTTAGGCTTAACGACGCGCAACGATCTACCAACAAATGATAGCCGGTTGTAGGTATATAGGACTTGGTGAATGAATGCCTTAGTTTTAGTTCAAAAGCGACAATGAATCATAATGTTTTTAGGGTTCCGTTGCCAAATGGTAAAAAACGGAAGCCTTATAGATTCGTCATGTCTGTCTGTTTGTCCGTCCGTATGTCACAGCCACTTTTTCCCGAAACTATAACAATTAAGCTGTTGAAACTTGGTAAGTAGATGTATTCTGTGAACCGCATTAAGATTTTCACACAAAAATAGAAAAAAAAAACAAAAAAAATTGGGGGCTCTCCATACTTAGAACTGAAATTGAAATTTTTTTTCATCAAACCCATACGTGTGGGGACTATCTATGGATAGGTCTTTAAAAATGATATTGAGGTTTCTAATATCATTTTTCTCTAAAATAAATAGTTTGCGCGAGAGACACTTCCAAAGTGGTAAAATGTGTGCCACTCCCCCCCATTTTAACTTCTAAAATAAGTCAATAATAAAATTAAAAAAATATATGCTGTACTTTACCGTGTAAACTTCCACCGAAAATTGGTTTGAACGAGATCTAGTACTTAAATAGTTTTTTTTAATACGTCATAAATCGTAAACCGCAATTTACCTTTCATTCAATCAACTCAAATATAAAATTTAAAAAAAAAACATTATTATGTTACTTGCTGTTACGGAACCCTTCATGGGCGAGTTCGACTCGTACTTGGCCTTTTTTTCTTATCAAAGCAGAGCCCTTGAATCTGGTTAGAATGGAAACTACTGTCTCGTCACACAAAGATGTTAGACATTTTAACGTACATTAAGTGACTAAACCTACATCAGTTCTGTAATAAAATGCATCTTATATAAGTCCCTTTAAAGCTGTCACGCCGTCCGCCCTAGCAATGTCCCTCCTTGCTGTGAATGCATCTGACACGTGTCAAGATGTCCCGATACTACAACTGGGTCGGACATCTCGACATTTAATCAATAGCTATTATGGTGAAAGTCTATTAACTATTTTTTATTATATATACTAGCTGTTGCCCACGGCTCCACCCGCGTTGAATTCTGTTACCGTCTCCGCAACTTATGGATACCTCTTATTGTTTTCGTGCGGAAATCCCCTCAGCTACCCCGGCGGCCCTCGGGGGAGGTTATGTTGAGCGTGAACCGACTAAAACCGCACACCTTCTCGGGTCTTCAGAAGCCGGAGTATAAGGTGGCCCCACAAGGCATTTCCCTCGCGCCCGGACTGACCCTGGGAACTTATGGAAACCTATTCTGGGTATAAAAAATAGGCCTTTTTTTTTACGTGCGGAAATCCCTTCGGATACCCCCCCCCGCTGCCCAGCGGGGGTGGTTATGTCGTGTCTCGACTAAAACCGCACGGTGTCCTCCCCAAGTGTCCGTTGCCGGGCACCCCGGGTAAGCCCTCGAAAGGATAACCCCAGGGTTGCCGGCGGACTTTGGCCGCCACCGCGGCCTCGCCTGGTGGGGTCGGGTTTTATCCCGCTTCGGTGAGTTGGCAGGCGTGTGTAGGGCACACACGACACGCCTCCGCCACGGCCTGCTTCTGTAAGGACGGCGAGTCGGCCAACTGCCGTCCTCAGGCCCCGATCATGGAGGTCGGTAGTCCCGGGCGTAGATGAGTCTGCGGCGTCGGAGACCACTGCCCTCACCATGGTCTCCAACGAGAGAACGTCCACGCCCAGGACCGCAACGAGATCCCGGCGTTGACTCGCCCACGCAGGGTAAAAAAATAGGCCTGTGTTAAACCAAACTATAATCTGTCCTTGTACTAAATATCAGCTAGATCCATTCAGCTATTTAAGCGTGATTGAGTAAAAAACATCTTCACAAATTTTCACGTTTACAATATTAGTAGGAGTAGAATAGGATTAGTGAGAAGTAGGATCACGTCACATGCGAAAAGTGGTTGTTTATTATACTTTTGCTTACCCCTTTAGGGATATACAAGCGTGATTATATAAATGAAAAGGAACTCAATTGTGTTGTTACTTGTTACACTAAACATCTATTACATGGTTTCCTACTTATCGTTAATGTAATTAATATACTACTGCTTAAAACAAACTTCTCGTCCGTATTAATATTAATTTGTGTCCTTAAGTAAGATTCCTTGTTGTGGCCTTCATAAGATACGTCCTACTTGTGGGTGTATCTTGCGAATACAACTTAAACAGATAATAAAAAATATTATCACTTCCCCGGCAAAAGACTAACTAAAAAATAACTAATTTATAGCCATTGCCGTCCACTTTGCACGGTCTTGAGCATTCTTTGAATCATCTTCTACGGCGCAAAGCCAGCACTTCTTGCATATCCCCTTCCTACCGGGGCCCGGTGGAAGTACCTTTTAATACTGTTATAGGCTGATCTATATTGGTGACTTTCCTGAAAAAAAAGACATCTAACACAATTATTAAATTTTAAATTTAGAAAACCCCTGAAATAGCTAAGAACACGCCCAAAAAATTCACCTATCAAACAACAAGTTGAATTCCTGAGACGAACTCAGCCGAATACAAGGGATTTTCGATTTTGCGTTTTTTTTTTGCCATTTTTTGCGTTTTTTTTTTATCTTGCAATGGTTCACCCCAGCACGAATCTATTACCGAAAACAGCAACTCGATAGCTCATCTCCTTCATACCCAAAACCGTGACAGAAAATTGGCAACGACGACGACGTCGACGACAACTCCATAGCAATAGGGCTTTTCTAAAGAAAATCCCTAAAAAAGACAGTATCAAATTCAGTTCATCGGGAGCTACGATGCCACAGACAGACACACACACAGACACGTTAAACTTAAAACACCCTGTCGTTTCTGCGTCGGAGGTTAAAAAGTATAACAACACGATTACGTTACATAACGCGTTCTTATAAATCTGTGACGTACTTGTATTACCTATTATCTGTGCCCCGCGGCTTCGCCCGTAGCATACTTCGCCTTTGTGGTACCCATTTATCCCATACATGCCCGTAATTCATTAGTTCTACAATGTTGTATCGAAATTTGCCCGTCAGGCAACCCAAAGATATGTATATACCATTTTTTTTCTCGTGCGGATATCCTTTCGGCTACCAACCCCCGCCGGCCAGCGGGGGCGGTTATGTCGGGCTTGAACCGACTTAAATCGCACGCCGTCTCGGGTCTTCAGACGCCGGGGTGTAAGGTTGCCCATAAAGCATATCCCTCGCACCCCGACTGACCCTGGGCCATCTCCGGTTTTGAGATGGCCCCCTCGGGTTTGGGAACCACGGTGTCCCCGTCTTACCACCCCCAGGTCTGCGCTCATGAATATACCTATGCATGATCGCGTTAATTCCCGTTAATATTATTATTTCACTTTACACCTGTGGGCAGCACCTAGTAGCATAAAACCAAGCAAGCCAATCTCACACGGCTTTCACTCTACTTCCCGAGACGTACCAAATCAAAAGACGAGGACAGCACTGTTTATCTTCTGTTTATATACTAAGTTTATGGTTTATACTGTCTTTGCATTTGGTTTTTGGTTTTCAAAGATCAAGGGTACGGTCGCCTTCATAAGTAGCTGCACACTAAAACATAAATAAATAACATGATGGCGCCCCTACACCAACCAGCTCTGACTTTCGGCATCTCGGTTCACTACTACAAAGCAGTGGAGAATTAATTCGAGCCGCAAAGCATGGGATTAACGTTGCTTGGATGAAATGGCGGCAGGTTACAGCAACAATGTGTGACTCGCGAATCCTTCGAATTAAGGGGAAATCTACAAGACCATGATCTGGCCTGCTGTCCTGCATGGAACAGAGAGCTGGCCCGTAAAGGCGACGGATGAAAGACGGCTGCACGCAGCCGTGATGCGAATGCTGAGATGGATGTGTGGTGTGACAAGACTGGTTAAGATTAGGAATGAGTACATTAAAGGAAGTTTCAAAGTAGCGCCAGTAACAGAAAAGTTGCGAGGAAATCGCTTGTCTGGTTCGAATATGTAATGCGTAGGGATGACAGTAATATCGTAAAGAAGGCAATAAGTATGGAAGTGGACGGTTATAGGAGAATAGGAAGACTTAAGAGGAAATGGATGGACTGTGTCAAAGAGAGTATGGTTAGGAAGGGAGTGAATGTTAAGATGTCCGCAAGCAGAGATGAATGGGAAAAAAGCCCACATGTTGCGCAGATTATTATAATTTATTTGGACATAGAAGTACCTACAATTCTTACCAATGTATTCCATGTTATTCGATTGGTTCCATGAGTTTTGTTTCTTGAACGAATTTGACTGATTAATACTAATATTATTACCTATTCTCTAAGAAACATTTATAGAGTGCGCGCCAGATAAGTCTGCGCGCGGCCAAAATCGGAACTAATCGCACGCCGCCACAGTGTCGCCAACTTAGGAGTTTTTCCCCCAATTTTTAGGGGTTTTTGAGTTTACTCTTAGGGGGATAAAATTTCAAGTGTTATTTAAAGTTTAAAGAATTTATTCTCAAAAAAAAAAAAAGTTATTAAGTGTTGTTTACCCATTAACAGATTTCGAATAATATTTAATGTTGTTTTTATTTACCTATTTCTAAGGTACAAACACTTTTAGTTAACAACCAGCAGGCCCCAATACCCTCAACGTCTAAGTATTAGTAGGTTAAAATTAGGTTTAAACTGCGACAACTCATCGCACGAGCCGAGCGAAGCGCGCCGCGGCAGTGGTCGGTCGATGCCAAAAGCAAAATCTCTGTAGATTAAAATAGGGTCATATTTCATATTCTTCCTATCTTTAATATTACTATTCAACTATTGTTTGGTCGTAGTTCACTTGATTTAGTTAGATTTTTTTCTCATCTCCAATTTATATTTTTGATCGGGAAATCATTTCCCATAACTGGCAACATTAGTTACGCCACCAGTCGCGCGCAGACTTATCTGGCGCGCACTCTAGTAATATTATAAAGAGAGATGTGGAATTTTGTGAGTTTGTCGTTTGAGGGTAATCTTCGGAACCACTGCACTTATTAGAAAAAATGTTTCACCATTTGTAAGCTACATTATTCTCGATGGACATAGGCTATAATATTACGTGTAAATTAAGATCTCTCCAATTAAAAAGTCATATAAACTGAAGCTAAGCTTGGGTGGGTTGCTAGATAAATAACAAAACATTACCCACCCTTAATATCTGGCAGGCAGTGATTTCCACTCATATTCTGTGCTTAGTGACAATGTTGCGAAAGTTTATATCCAGTACCGCTGTACCGCGTCCTGTTTGAAGCTGTATGTCATTAGCAGACTCATTTTATAGTACGGAGCGCTTCCTTTGTTGGCTTCCTTCAGCTCGCCTGGGAAAAGGTCAGGGGCGAAGAAAATTGCGCGAACCTACGGTATATTGGTTTGAAGAAATTGATGGAATAATATTAGATTTTTACACACATCATAGAATTAGATATTTATGAATTTTTATAACAAAAATATGAAGTACTCTATCTAAAAAAAATTAAAAAGTTAAATTCTCAGTTTTCATTTAGTTGTTATTTCGACACTATTTGTATTTGAAAATGACCAGACAAAACAACGCCAGAAATCCGATTTAAATTGGCAATACTCAAGATGGGACTACTGTCTCAATACCGTCGAGGTACCTACTCTACCAACTAGGTACCCGAAACCAATTCTGTTTTTTTTAATTTCCAGATACGTCTTAGGGCAACATGATCATAGCTGGGATTGCGTCGTAATTATGACGTATCATAATTCGTCTATATTAACATAGTCTGTGGTTTGTTACAGGACGGTGACGTAATAGAGCTATGTCAAGTCAGCGACGTCAGGTCTGGCGGTGTGCCGAAGGTAAGATTTTTTTTTGTTTTTTTTTTAATGTATGGCACCTCAATATCATGCTGGGATGCTAAGCTAGAGTAGAACACTGGTGGTAGAACGTTCGACTGCGTCGGAGGTCGCGGGTTCGCATCCTGCTTAGTGCAAATATTTTTATGCATGAATATGTATATTTGCATTGGTATGTGTTTATATGTAAAATATGTATATATTAAATTTAAAACTAGGGATGCGATGCAGTTAGCCGATCGCAAGAAAATTGAGCTGAGCGAGCATTTCTTTTTTTATTTCAAAATCTGAAAATTCAATTTTTGCGCGTGCGAATTTTTTCCATTAATTTCAATGGTAAATTGGTTTTTCGGTGATAATTCCTCAATGTTATGTCCGATTTTTTAATTTTATGGTCTCAAAACATGCCCCTAGACTGTCGTTATGACCATGCCAAATTTGGTTGAAATCAGATTTGTGGTTGCAAAGGAGTATCCGAGTTTGTAAGCGGCTATCCCGCGTGTGAGAGAAAAAAAAATTAGAAACCATAACAGGAGCTAGTTGCTAGTAGCTCTTATACCCGGCATAGCTGTTTGTTGGTGGTTGAACTCATCCGTAACCACTCGCGTGATCTTGACCAAATTTACCACGGCGATAATGTGGACACTGAAGAGTGTTTTGAAGCGAGATGGTTCATGTCCGATGTACCATTGAGGAATAATCACCGAAAAACAGTTTCACGAGCGCGCGACCTTATCAAGATGTCTTATTTTCAAGTAAGAGTCCTGCTCGCTCAGCTCAATTTATTTCAGTCGCACCCTGCACTGAATTCCTAGTTAAGCTATGCTTATGTTGGGTCTAGATAGCATTGTGTAGAATGTCCTAGAATATTTATAATTATTTATTTACAATGGTGGCCCTCAGTTTGACGACCCGATTAAAGGTCCCGGGATTTTAGTAGTAGTAGCTTTTTTACACAGCTCTCCACTTGTGTTAAATAATGAGATATTGACTTTAGAGGACATTGTCAAAAATATACTATCAATGGTTGGGCTGGGTGGATCATTAAAAATGAATAAAAACTAGGTATAAAATAAAAATGGACGTAATTGATACAGCTCTTTGATCTCTTTTACTTATACTTATTACATATTTATTTAAAAAGGTCAAGACTCTTGTAAAAATGAATAGTTCGTAGTATGGACTCAAATTTTATCACGCTTCTTTGTATTCTTAATTCAAATTAATACCGCGAAACATCCTACGTTTAACCATAGACAATGTATCGTTTTAATTTAAGACAGTAATTAGACTGGGTAGCTCACGTGCAGCCTTTAGAAGATGGTTTGGCACAAAAGCGTATTATGTTCATAAACACACCCCAGGGGACTTATTAAGCGTTTGGAAGCAAAATGAGTGGGTAACTTCGAGTTGCAATTTGTGCGATAAATAGAACACAGGGGACTTATTAAGCGTTTGGAAGGAAAATGCTACTTAAGTCTTTGTTTAATATTGCTATTTATTTTTTAACAAAAATAATTGTGGTTTAAGCTAAATCGTCTTTTTATTTTATACGTAGGTTACTGGTCCGGGCTATGGGCAGATGGGCACGGGAAAATATCTTACAAATCCTATCTATATCTACGTATATTTGGTTATAGAAATGATTTTACACAACTTAAATAGACAATAAAATAAATTACAGTGTTATTGTATAGGGGTAAGCGTGTGTGTTCGTTCATTTAATAAATATATACTTCTGAACCAATTAATTCTGTGATACTGGTATAGTTGAAGCCTAGTTTACACTCAGCAAAATAATATGAATTTCCAGCAAAGCCAATATTTTACTTGGCTGTAGGCGTTACATCAACGACGGTAATGAGGGCCGCTGTACCCTCTGATGTGAGGTAAACCGTATTATTACTAGTTATGTTTACAAAATACAGTGCGAATGAAGTTATTTTAGGTTGGCAACATTTTGAGCGCAATTATAATGGAACAGAAAGGCAAAGCAATTGTTTTCTTGAAGTTCATTTACTTTTGATCGATGGTTTATGTAAGGCGTCATTTTTAGGGTTCCGTTGCCAAATGGCAAAAAACGGAACCCTTATAGATTCGTCATGTCTGTCTGTCTGTCCGTCCGTATGTCACAGCCACTTTTTTCCGAAACTATAAGAACTATGCTGTTGAAACTTGGTAAGTAGATGTATTCTGTGAACCGCATTAAGGTTTTCACACAAAATTAGAAAAAAAAACAATAAATTTTGGGGGTCCCCATACTTACAACTGAGACGACTGAATTTTTGTTTCATGAAACCACTACGTGTGTGGTATCTATGGATAGGTCTTTAAAAATGATATTCAGGTTTCTAAAATCATTTTTTTCTAAAGTCAGCGCGAGAGACACCTCCAAAGTAGTAAAATGTGTCCCCCCCCCCCCTGTAACTTCTAAAATAAGAGAATGATAAAACTAAAAAAAATATATGATGTACATGTAAACTTGCACCAAAATTTGGTTTGAACGAGATCTAGTAAGTAGTTTTTTTTTAATACGTCATATATCGTGAACCGCCGTTTACCTTTCATTTAATCAACTCAAATATAAAAATTATAAAAAGAATTTTATTATGTTACTTGCTGCTACGGAACCCTTAATGGGCGAGTCCGACTCGCACTTGGCCGCTTTTTTTCACTTTTGGTCCTTCAATTTGACTATACCCCGCCTAATGGTGAGCTTGGGTGAAGTCCAAAAGCAAAGGCTGGCATACCTGATGTTATCAATTCTAAAATGGCCTAGATAAAAGATACTTGGTGACGCTTTGTAAATTGATTGTTTACGGACAGAAATGAATGACACCTCAGGTGATGGACATTGTATAGGCACCAAAAAAAAAAAAAAAAGGCACCACCTCTGTTACGTTTGTTATGATATAATAAACCTCCTTCTATATCTCATCTAGTTACTTTCTTCGACAGGACTCCAAGCTCAGTATGAACTTGATGAACAAGCACGGAGAAAGCTTGGAGGAAAAGTCGTTAACGATTTGCAGTGGAACAGATTACATCAACATCAACTATCAACACGTGATATGCCCCGATGCTGCTACTGCTAAGGTCAGTTTCTTGATTGATTTTAACAAACGTCACGTTGCGTGCTAAGGCGTGAATTATACAGATAAGGCGGGCAAGGCGTGCGCGATCGTGAGCAACTGGAGCTTACTGGTGGTAGAAATTTGATGACACAAATTTGTCACAAAATTCGGCCGGGTGGGTACCACCGTGCACGATTGCGAAAAACCCTCCATAGTAATCCAATTTCGGTTTGATTGCGTTCAGGGGTCAGCAAGTGCATAGCCGGGCAGGGGGATTGTGGTCGCAGCACTAGTGGGACCGGTGGGTGTCACGCGGTGCTGCGACGACAATCCTCTTTTGATGAGGCCGTCAAGCTGAGTGCCACCATTGTTAACATGGTACGTGTATGTAATGGTGACCCTCTTTCATGAGACTTTACCTTCAGCTTACCATCAGGCGAGGTGAAGTCAAATTGACGTGTCCTAAATATTAAAAAAAGCAGTCGATACCCACGATTTTGTTTTGATAATGCCTTACGCCTTATGCCTCTTGCCTCTTTTGTATAATTCCCGCCTAAGAGCGGAATAATATAAAAATTAAAATTAGTTAATTATTTCAATAAAATTACATTCAAAACAAATACAAACAAAGTTTAAATTGGCGAATCGCCTCGTAAATAACACAATTTTTCACTGGCCACTTTTACACGTGCTACACAGATTCAGCATATCATTTGTGTTCAAAGTGTACACCGTACACGGCTTGTTCTCGTTTCTATCAAGGCTTTGCATTCCACAAGGCAGACGTTCATAAACGTTTTTAGTTAATAAAAAATTGAAAATTAATGCGTATGTTTTTAAAAAGGTATGGTTGCAAGCACTGAGGAGGATCACCCACAATGTCAAAGCGAACAACGTTTGTCCTATGACTTGTCTTAAGAAGCAGTAAGTCCAATATCAAGCTTCCGAGGCATGGCTTCTATAGACGGTTTTGTGGCAATTTTCTACATTGTTGTATTATATGTTTTGGTGGCAATATTAGATATACTCTGTTTAAAACTGCCTCGATTTGAGTCAAATCTGAAATGTTACCTTTTCCATTATCCTTATTGTTATTTGCCATTGAATTACTATTCTATTTATTATTATTATTATTATAATTATTGTGGTTTTTTGTGACACTATTATTTTGAATCTTTGTTTAATTTTAATATTTATATACCTACTGCCAATGTTACAATATTGCATGCCGAAACTGGTAGAACATGTATTTCTTTAACATCACACAGTACCTTAGATGTATAATTAATGTTACATGTTCAGCAATAAAATGATTTGATTTGATTTGATTAAAGCAACTTTTGTATGAAACAACTAAAGGTGGGTTCTGACCATCGTTGCGGAGCGTAATATAATATGTTACGAAGCGAGCAATCGTACATTCGATACGAGGAACAAGTGGGTGTATTGTGGCCCCATCAATATCTTCGGGAACTAAGCCTACCTCACCAGCTAACCGACACACCTGCTGATTATCGGACGAGGCTTAATGCAGGATGGGGGGTCAAACGGCAGGCTCTCCTAAAAAACTGAAAAAAACTTAATTATTGAACGAGGAGTAGGTGAGCCGACATCGGGCTTCAAAGTGAAAGCCTTGGATGCAACCGTTATTGGCGCTTGGATGAAGAAGTTCGGGCAAACAATCGATCAACCAATCGCAAGTTTTTTTCTTTTTTTTTAAATTTAGGACACCTCAATTTGACGTCACCTCGCCTGATGGTAAGCTGAAGGTAAAGTCTCAATAAAGAGGGTCACCATTACATACACGTACCATGTTAACAATGGTGGCACTCAGCTTGACGGCCTCATCAAAAGAGGATTGTCGTCGCAGCACCGCGTGATACCCACCCGGTCCCACTAGTGCTACGACCACAATCCCCCTGCTCACAAATTATAGCACACGAAAATTTGTGTAAACGTGCGATAGGTTGATCGCGTTGAATGTGTACGTTACGGCCAGTAACGTCAGTCAGTGACCACCTTTACGTTTTGATTATTGCTCATCTCGAGGCAGATGTACATAGACGGTAGCAAAGGTTTTAAAGCTTGTCGACTAACGATGACATGTCGTTTTCATTTTCATAATAACAAATCAAATACGAGAGGTAATCAACCGTCATGTAAGCCCGCTTGCTCCAAAACCAGCTTTCAGTATTTTGTTCGCATTATTTTCGTGTTGATGTTAATGCCTTGTGAACTTAAATTGTCTCAAATTCATATATTTAATTCTATAAATTTCGTAGCATAATTTTGATGTCGTAATTTTTATATCTCTAAGTTTATTACTGTATTTTCTTTTATTTGCATAATTTAATTTACAAATGGTTTCTGCTTGGTTAATTTTCATTTGACAAATTCATTGTAAGGCACGGAGTATTTAGAAAAGAATTAAATAAAGATATTTCCTCATGAAAGGTCATTATTGAATGCATTCTCAATATTATTAGAGTACCTTTTTTATTTTTTAAATCTATGGTATTTATTAAAAATGCGATAGTTTTTTTTTACTTTGAAGTTCTATGTGGTCTATGGTCATTTTAAAAATAAATAGCGCGCATTTTTGGAATACGCGGGAAAGTTCTACCTGTTTTTAGGTTAAAAACTTTCTTCAAAATATATAAAGGGGTTTTCACTTTTACATAAAATAAAATGCTTTAAAAGTCTTCATTTACTTATTTCTGTAGAAAAGGAACGTAACTCAATTTTATTTGATCACGGTTCCTATTTTAAGTGAAAAATGCTAGGGTTTTCTTTTAAAAAAAGTTCACAATGCATATGCACGACTTTGCATGAGTTGTTCATTTGCTTCTTCTGTCGAAGGCATGGCAAGAGGGACTGAGGGCAATCACCCACAACAGCAAACTAAACAACGTATGTGCCGGGACTAACCTCATGAAGCAGTACGTATTTTTATTTTGCTTTTTATTTTATTTTTCTCGGTGTATTGGTGTTTTGTATTGTATTTCTGAGGATGTATTTCACTATATTGGCCGCATGTGGCAGAATTCTGCTTAGATATATCTGTACTATTGTGAATATTTGTGAAAACATCAAATGTAATTCAGCGCCATCTACCGTAAATAATGGAATTACTTCGCAAGTATTCATCTTACATTGCAATATCAAAGTTCTCTTTATTTATTTTTGATGTTATTTTACTTATTTTCTAAAGATTGTGGATCACAGTTACGTTATATTCATAACTTACCTATATTTTATGAAGAACAATCTCCCCAAGATAAGAGGCGACTAAGAAATTATTAAACTCAATAATATGAAATGGTTTTACCTTATGTATATACCTTGTATTAGTTAAATAATAGTTTTTTCTTCCAACTATGCTTTAATTTCATCACAATCACACTAAAAACTCAGTACAAAGCGAGTCTTTAATGCTCTAGAGCAATAAAAATGTATGAAATTTCATTATTGCACAGTTTTTTTTTAATCGCACCAAAAGGTGCCAATCTCAATGGATTAGCTCTATTCAGCCAGCCGATATCAATACTTTTTTTTTACGTACGTATTATTCGTTTCTATCCTACTTGTTCCAAATTTAAAAAATGATTGCTGCTAACTCTGATTTAAAAATGAAAGAAATTAAAAAAAAACAAAAAAGAACCAAAAAAAAAACAAAACAAAAAACCAACAAAACTCTTAACCTTACGTCTAATAATTGCTCAAGCATAACTTTAATTTCAATAATTAAACTTCTATTTTAACTGTTTGATATGAGTTTCTTTTATCTACTATTCCTATAGGTAATAGTTGAAAGAAAAGCAAATTATGCACCTCGCCTTCAGTAATTTATATTGCCCTCGTGCCTGTTAGATTAGAGCCCGAGTGTCAGGCACTCGGTGCAATAATAAATTACTTTGTGCTCGATGCAATAATCTACTATTTTTACTGCCCTTCCCGTTAACCCCCGCCAGCTAAGCTAAATTGCCTGTGTTAGGAGTGGTTTCCGTTTCACGTCGGCATAGTGTAATAATCAGATCCGGGACCTTTCGATCGTAAGGCCGTCTTCTTATCCACTTGTTTCTGTTTCGGTATTTTTATTAGATTATAGTGAATCGGCAAAGCCCAGCGCTACAGGAATATAATGCAACTAGCTTTTACCCCCGGATTTAATTATGTAATTCTAGCTTACTTTTGTCATCCAGAAGGTTCATCGAATACAGTAAACATTTGACTAAAAAAAGTTCATCGAAACCAGAAGGTAAGTATCTATACCTACCTAATTTCGGAGTCTCGAATTACGAATGATTTTTAATTAGGTACCCATCGCGACCACTAACGTCCCCAGGATTTTGAAACTTTTATCAAAGGTATTTTTCGGATTTGAAAGTATTTCGTAGTGTAACGATAGTACCTAACTTCTTCAAGGCTGGATGATCCGTTCAACAATAACTTCATTTCCACGCTACCAACTTCAACCCTAAACCATCACTTTCGTATTTTGAATCCGCGTCAACCCGCCAAAACACTATCAACTGTCAATTACCATTAGTTTTGGGTACGACAGAAACGGGATAGATGGCCAAGAGGTATATGGCGGCCTAATGACTTTTATACCGCTGGTGCTTCTGTCGGGCGGCGAGTGGACTGTATGTAGATCTTGATGCTGGCGGGTGGACGAAGGTGCCGATGGGAGCGTGGATTCTGAAATGCTTGCGGCTTGATGAATGATGATCTGCAGAAGGGTACTTCAATTTCAAGGGTCTTTCCAGTGAAACAGCGATTTCTTACTTCTTGTTTATTAGAGGTGTTTTCTCTAGGGCTGCTGGTTCCGGACTGAATTCGGGAGGAACAATGACCGGTTTATATAGGGTACTTTGACCAATCAGAGCCCTTTGGATTCTACCTACAAACTGCTTTAGCCAATCAGCGGCTTTGTTTACATTGCCTATTTTATTTTTCCTCACGGATTCTATATTTTACAATTTTATCTTATAGATCATACCTTTTTTTTTTTTTTTTTTATCGTGCGGAAATCCCTTCGGATACCCCCCCGCCGGCCAGCGGGGGCGGTTATGTCGGGCTTGCACCGACTAAAACCGCACGCCGTCTCGGGTCTTCAGACGCCGGGGCGTAAGGTTACCCATAGAGCATATCCCTCGCACCCCGACTGACCCTGGGCCATCTCACCACTAATAGCATCGCTCATCCTGTCTCCTCTGAAAGCAGAGGAGTACGGAGAGCGATGTGTTCCCGGCACGTTGGGTATTGGCCGACGATCAATGCCAACCCTATGAAGGGGTGAAGGGGAAGCCATCAGCCAATCAGCGGCTTTGTTTACATTGTCTATTTTATTTTTCCTCACGGATTCTATATTTTACAATTTTATCTTACAGATAATACCTTATATTTACTTAATAACATAAATTTAACAATAAAAACATTAGTTTAAACCTTAAAAACTATAAAAATAGCTATCGGCTCTCGTTATGGTAAAGTTCTACAGTAGCTAAGCTTCGTGGCGCGTTCTGCGTAGATGGCGCCGCCAAGCGGAAATGATTGGAGACTCATTATTCACTTAAATCTAATTACAAAACTTATTACATAACCTTATGAACTATTTACAAATTGCAAGTATTGGCGTCGTCGCTAATAATTAGGTATACTATCTCACTTTATCCCATAACATAACCAAATTTTTATACTGCCCCGCCGGCCAGAGAGGGTGGTTATATCGGATTCAAACTGACTAAAACCGAACGCCGTCTCGAGTTTTCAACCGGGTGTAAGGTGGCCCGGCCCATAAAGAATTCCCATAAAATAACCACTAATGTTATAAAAACCAAACGTCTATCAAAACGTTTAAATTGCCGAAACATTTCGCTAGCTAACACACATGATGTGTTTTTAATTGCGTACCGCTTTTACGCACCCAAAAGGTGTGTTTTCCTTTCCTATGCATCCTTTCCCTTGCGTGTCTTTTTTTTTATACGCCAAACACGCGTGGCGTGTTCCGCCCATTCGTGCAAACTACCGTGGTGCGGAAATCACAAACCATGCGTAGTTATTAGGCGTGACTTACACAGAAAAGGCGAGCGCGATCAGAGAGCAAAATCGCGTCGATAAGTATTATTTTTCTTTGATTATGCCTTATGCCTCTTGCATTTTCTGGTATAAATCACGCCTTAGCATGGTAAGATAAGTGATTAATTCTTTAAAACAGGACAGCAGACCAAGTGTTAAAGGAAGATAATTTGGTGAATTGGAAGTATTGTTACACTCTTCTGCAATTCAAGCATCGTACTCTACCGAATTATTCATGCTAATTTCTATTCTTCCTCTCTTTCCGTTACTTTTACGCCTGGAACTGATTTTATTGAAGTTAACCAAGAAGAAGAACATAGGATATATGGGACGTTCATCTTATGAGGTTTTCACTTTCCACGCTAGCAGGTAGCAACTATTCTCTTGCGGGAACTCCACCATGGGACCTGGAGGAGAGAGCGATTCAAAACTGTATCAGTGGCGAAAGGAAGCACGGGAGCAGGGACGAGAACCTGAGCCTCAAGAAACCGAGGCCGTGCAGTCCCAGCTCCGCCAGGACATCGTGGTGTAGTGGAATTAATGACTTAAGTGACAAAGCGCAGGGCACGCTGAAATGCAAATGGAGGATTTGCTAGAGAGGCGGCATGAAAGCCTGTCATACCGACTGATGCAGGTGATTTCCAGTAAGAGGAGCCAACGTCTGAGTGCCATCACTGCGACGCGAGCGAGGACTCGGAGCTGCACACGCTGGTAGAGTGCCCGGCGTGGGAGGTGCCTCGACGTGACCTCGTGGCAGCCATCGGGGTGGGAGTCTTCTCGCTTTGCGGCAATGGTGCGGAGCGCGAGCGCGTGGCCCGCGGTGCCTCCTTCTGTGAGCATGTAATGGTCGAGAAGGAGGTTGGGTAGCGAGACCGGGAGAGATTTAAAACTCTCCCGGCCCGCCGAGATCGCAACATGCTCGCTGCGCGCCGTAGACGACTCAGACGCAGGAGGTCTCTCTGCGACCTCTGTCCTCCATGAGCGCAGGCCTGGGGGTGACAGGTGAGGTCACCTGTCACCCCAGCAGAAGCAGGCCTGGGCGGCCTTATTATTATTATAAGTTCGTAGTAAATTACTTTAGACTTCATTATTACCACTGAATATTCAGCACTTGAGTTAATTAACCGCAGTTATGCATCAGGCGATGTTACAGTAATTATATACAAAAAAGCCAGTCAACTGTTGAGGACAAATTCAGACAACTGTCCTGATTTTAGCACTTCAAGTGCAACTTATTACAGACAGCCATCTCATTCTGTAAAAGCAGTTTAGTGGCTAATTACATTTTTCTACAATTTTATACACCTTTTATTCGGAGAACCAAAGACAACAAAGTTATAAACGAATATGGATAGAAATTTGGTAACAAATAACAAAAGTCTAGATTTCATGGATTTCCTTTTATTTAATTTACCATGTTTGTTAGAGAGATTTGATCCTTATGGTTGACCCTATCGATTGACGCCATGAAAGTACAGGATGTTATTTTTTCAGATTTTAACCGGTTCGATTATGGAGTGTGGCTCGAGTTTTGGAAAATCCTTGAACGCGTTTTTTAATTTATTTTTTAATCAAAATAAAATTATCTATCTATATTATTTAAGATACTTTCCCTCCATGTGGCATCGCCGTGGGACGCCCTGTATAATTTGAATCTCGAAAATGGCTCCAACAATTTTCATGAAATTTAGTATACAGGAGGTTTTTAGGGGGCGATAAATCGATCTAGCAAGGTTTCATTGTAGAAAACGTCGAAAAAAAAACCCGGTCTCCCAGATATTATTCTATTATAAACCTTTACATGTTATATCATAACACAACAATGACTGAACATCGCTCAGTATGAAATTTGTCTGTCTTTTAGGCTATTTCCACAGCAAAGCCGCCAGCCCGGAGGTGGAACCCGCCGGCTTGTGCCATCGGGCTTGTATTTCGTTATGTACCGGTATGATTGAACTCAAAACAAGAACGATGGCACAAGCCGCATTGCCGGCGGCTTTCGTGTTTAGACAGCCTTAAATATCATGGAATTTATAGTGCAATCTTATTGTAGTTTTCGTTAAAAAGCCATAAAAGAGAATAGCTTCTATCGAGCTAAAACTATCAATATTACACAGTTAACGGGTTTTATGTTGGAATGAATTGCGTACTTAAAGAACCTAGATTATTGAGATTTGAGTGGTCTTTTATTCCTTTTAATATAGGAAACTCCATTATCATTTGCACTTTGGGGCCCGGGGTCCAGTCTCCTGGCGGGGGGCATCAGGGGGATTTTCGCACGGCAAATATATGGGTTTGCTCTTCTACTCATCCTTTTCTTCATCATCATCATCAGCTTAGCGTTGATCCCATTTGCATCCGAGGCTTACATCTCGAAGCCTGAGATCTGCTTACTCTAACTTTTGGCTTGACTTATACGGTTTCTATGGGAGTCAAACAGTAAGTGGTTTTTAAAGAATAGAAAACCGAAATTTACTTGCATTCCCACTAACTCCTAACCCCTCCAGCTAAGCTAAATTGCTTGTGTTACCGACGTGAATCGACTCCGGTTCACTTCGGTAGTGTAATGGCCAGGATTCGAACCCGGGACAACTCGATCATTAGGAGGACTCCATAACCACTAATGGAATCCCTGGGAAATGTACCGATACTAGCCTCAAATAGGTACTCGGCGACTTCGGGGCGCGAGGGAAATGCCTTATGGGCAACCTTACACCCGTCTGAAGACCCGAGACGGCATGCGGTTTCAGTCGGTTCAAGCCCGACAGAAGCACCCCCGCTGGCCGGCGGGGGTATCAGAGGGGATTTTCGCACGAAAAAAATTAAAAAGATACATGGCGACTTGTACCTAGTACCTATCTTTTGAAAGTGGGGTGTGCGTGCGTAGCCTTAAAGGTTCCTTGTTACTTAGACAATTTCTATTGTTAGAGCGCACGTGTTTCCGTGTTATGACTATATCATTATGTTTCATTACACTAGGCTGCCACGTGTACAAGCCACGCTCTAGCGGAGTAAGTAGGTATGTACTGTTACATATTGCGTCTCACTGCAGGAGAGGTACTTACTTCTCCGTACTCCTCTGCTTTCAGAGGAGACAGGATGAGCGATGCTGTTAGTGGTGAGATGGCCCAGGGTCAGCCGGGGTGCGAGGGATATGCTCTATGGGTAACCTTACACCCCGGCGTCTGAAGACCCGAGACGGCGTGCGATTTTAGTCGGTTCAAGCCCGACATAACCGCCCCCGCTGGCACGCGGGGGGGTATCCGAAGGGATTTCCGCACGATAAAAAAAAAAAAAAAAAAAAAAAGGTACTTGGTTTTATATACATCTAGCGATCAGCCCACGTCTTCGCACGGGTGTCATTTGATTGCGCGTTCTTCAAAAGTTTCAACAAACATCCATCTATCCAAACTTTACCATTTACCTTAGTACCTTTTTTTTCGTGCGGAAAACCCCTCGGATATCCCCCCGCCGGCTAGCAGGGAAGGTTATGTCGGACTTGAACTGGCTAAAACCGCACGCCGTCTCGGGTCTTCAGACGCCGAGGTGTAAGGTTGTCCAAAAATCATTTCCCTCGCACCCCGACTGACCCTATGGGCCATCTCAAGTTTCGAGATGGCCCCCTCGGGTTTGGGAACCACGGTGTCCCCATCTTGCCCCGGAAAGCGAATAATGGGGAAAAAATGAAACTCGTGTTACGTGTTCCATTTTTTTTATTAAATAGCATCAATTTGGCTGTAGGTACTTAGTGTTATTTGTGTTTATGTTTCACTAGCAACTGAGTGAGGGGAACACTTTTAGAGTTTAGACTCATCCACAAATAGTAAAAATATCCGTTCCCGCAGGGGGAACGCACAGGTAGATTTCGTGGAGCAATTAATATTATTTTTTAACATGTTTAATTTTTTTTTCTCGAAAACGGTAACTTTTAGCGAAAAACTTTTCAGACATTTATTTTAGACTTAAAAATGGCCTATCGATTAAAAATGTTTCCGACGGCAAGAATGTTCATCGGTTAAAAGTTATGATTTTTTTCCCGAAAAATTTTGGTTTTTCCCTCCTCCACTTTTAGTTAAAGTTTTAATCTTTTAGGTTTATAATTAAAAGTTGTTGGTATGCATGTATACTATGGGATAAAATTAGAACGGTTCGAATATCTTTCATGGAACGTGAAATTTTGAGGAAAAACTGATTTCACAAAAAGTGAGGCCCTACCATCCCCTTAGGCCGGATTCCACCCGTTCACGAACTTAAACTAAGTTTACACCCAAGCAATTTTTGACCGCAGTTTGAAAGCGATCGGGGCAAAAATGCGACCGTGAGAGTGCCGCAAATTTTGGGAAGTGGAACCATACATACATATATATATATATATATATATATATATAAACTTTTTGACCAGTGGTCATTTCGGACTCAGGGGGTCATAACTAGACCTCCTATGAAGATTTTTATTTAAATTCGACAATAGTCAAGAAACCAATAGGTAGGTAGATCGATTTCATCGAAATCTACCTAAAAGCATTATACTGATTATACATTTCATAGAATAGAATTGCCAGGCCTTCGCACCACTTTCGCCTTAACCTTCTAACCTAATCTATCCAAGTCGAAAATTTGTCTTTCAATTCAAATTCAAAATGTTGGTTGCGTAGAGAATTATTATGAGTTTTCTAACGTTAAGGATTAAACCTAATATTTCCGTTGCCAAGTAATTAATTTAGATGATTTGTTTTGACATCAAATAAATTTTTCGTTTCATGTTTTCTCAGTTCCGCTTTTTTCTTCCACAATTATATAAACAACCAACTCAGAGCGTAGATTTTATGAGAAAATAATTAAGTTATCGTTCTCCGTATCAATCTCCTAGCTTGATTAGCAATTACTATATGACAAAGAGACTCAATTATAGGTGAGCCATTTCAATTTGACTTGAATATTATCGGCTTCGAAGTAAGTCTCACCTCGGGTTATTAGGTACTCAGCACGAAAAAAAAAAAAAAAAAAAAAAAAAAAAAAAAAAAAAAAAAAGGTACTCACCTAAGCGCCGCAGGCCACTCAGGCGCCGGAGGTCGCTCAACGACCTTCATCCTCCATGAGCGCAGGCCTGGGGGTGGCAGGTGAGGCCGCCCGTCACCCCAGCAGAAGCAGGCCGGGACGGTGGGGCGACCTTCCCCCAAACCGGGGCAAGACGGGGACACCGTGGTTCCCAAACCCGAGGGGGCCATATCGAAACCGGAAATGGCCCTGGGTCAGTAGGGGCGAGAGGGAAAGGCCTTAGTGGCCACCTTACACCTGTCTGAAGACCCGAGACGGCGGCGTGCTGTTTTCGTCGGTTCAAGTCCGACATAACCTCCGCCGCTGGCGCGGAGGGGGGCTCACCTAAGTATGGTTTTGCGGATGAAAGTTAGTGGGTATCTTCACACCTGTAGCACAGATTACTAAATAGTTACTACGTAGAGGGGATGGGCAGGGAATAAAGGTGACGTAATAGGCCGGAAGTCGTAACAACTAGGTAGTTAAGCTATGCTTACTTAGAGTCCAGATAGAATTGTGTAGAACGTCCTAAAATATTGGGTGAAAGAATGGTATACATAACTTCACGCCTGTATCTCCGAAGGGGTAGGCAGAGGCGTATTACACACCCATGATTCGCCAGTAATGTTTAGATCCCGATGAAATAGGGGGCGAGCCTATTGCCTTCTACCGGGCACATTACTAAGCGAGCGATAATTAACTTTTTTGTTTAGGATGGTAGGTATACCCGCACATTTATGTAGATGGCAACGCATGAATGGATACCTCTTATGATGTTGGCAGCATTCATAGGCTACAATAACCGGTCTCCTGTTTGCTACTTAAGTAATATAAAAAAGTATTACTTCAAAACGACAAATGCCAAAAATGTCCAAAGCTGTATTAGGTATATGTAATATCGAACAGACATTTTTTTGGGCTTCAGTAAAATGAGTGAAACTGCGGTCAATGGCACATACTTTTGTCCTTTGTTTTATGACCGCAGGCTATTGGACGAATAAAAACTTTTACTTTACTGGTGGTAGAAATTTGATGACACAAATTTGTCACAAAATTCGGCCGGGTAGGTACCACCATGCACGATTGCGAAAAACCCTCCATAGTAATCCAATTTCGGTTTGATTGCGTTCAGGGGTCAGCAAGTGGCAGGGGCAGGGGGATTGTGGTCGCAGCACTAGTGGGACCGGTGGGTGTCTCCTCTTCTGATGAGGCCGTCAAGCTGAGTGCCACCATTGTTAACATGGTACGTGTATGTAATTGTGACCCTCTTTCCTGAGACTTTACCTTCAGCTTACCATCAGGCGAGGTGAAGTCAAATTGACGTGTCCTAAATATAAAAAAAAAGCTTAGGTATTATTGCACGACCCCATACTTTTGTAACATTGCCAATGTAATCCCTGTCGAAACGTCAGGCAATCCGAAGTCCGAATACCAATACATGATCGCGTTAATTCCGGTTAAATTATTGTATATCATGGAACGCGAAAGTTTAAAAAGCGGCCAAGTGCAAGTCGGACTCGCCCATGAAGGATTTCGTAGCAGCAAGTAACATAATAATGCTTTTTTTTAATTTTTATATTTGAGTTGATTGAATGAAAGGTAAATTGTGGGTTACGAAATTTGACGTATTAAAAAAAAACTAGCTACTATCTCGTTCAAACCAATTTTCGGTAGAAGTTTACATGGTAATGTACATCATATATTTTTTTTAGTTTTATCATTCTCTTATTTTAGAAGTTACAGGGGGGGTTACACATATTACCACTTTGGAAGCGTCTCTCTTGCAAACTATTCAGTTTAGAAAAAAAAAATATTAGAAACCTCAATATCATTTTTGAAGTGTGTGATATCTATGGATAAGATATCACACATGGGTTTGATAAAAAAAATATTTAAGATTCAGTTCTAATTATGGGGAACCCCCAAAATTTAATGTTTTTTTTTCTATTTTTGTGTGAAAATTTTAATGCGGTTCACAGAATACATCTACTTACCAAGATTCAACAGCATAGTTCTTATATAGTTTCGGAAAAAAGTGGCTGTGACATACGGACGGACAGACAGACAGACAGACAGACATGACGAATCTATCAGGATTTCGTTTTTTGCCATTTGGCAACGGAACCCCAAAAAATGGTATCCCTTTGTAAGTTGGTTTTTGTCAACAACAATGGACTCGTGATTCGGGATAAATGCGTAACTCCGCCAAAAGTGTGTGGACGATGTGCTCTTGATTAATAGTAAGGAGTTTATATTGTATTTATAATTTATATAATATACTAGCTGACCCACGACATTCGATCGCGTTGACGTCATGACATGTGTCAATATGTATGAAGCCCAGAATAGAGAATTCGCATTTTTTCACAGATCCTACTACTGGAATTAAAATATTACATATTTATATCCTTAATGTCCTAATCCAAGTATGTTGAAATTTCATCCATCCATCTAGCCCATAGAAATCTAATTACTAGCTGTCCCTTGCGGCTTCGCCCGTGATATATTGCAATTCCTTGTGGCACCTATATAAATTGTCATATTTGTTGACAAATATGATTACTGCTCCGCTCCCATGGATAGTAGCGTGATAATACATGCGTCTAGCCTCCCTAAATAAATACGCTATCCAACGCAAACATAATTGCTCAATTCGACCCAGTAGTTCCTAAGATTAGCGCGTTTAAACAAATAAACAAACAAACTCTTCAGCTTTATAATATGAGTATAGATAGAGACCTTTGATTATATAAATGTCTAGATGGAGTGTCAAATGCGCACAAGCGTCCCAAAAAATATGAGTTAACTTCTATCCCCTAAGTACTTACGCGCTGGTTCAGTGACCATCGTGTCGGCTCGGTGTCACTACGTAATTCCCGCGAAAAACAATAAACAAAAAGTTAAACACACAATTAAAGTGTGTCAGTATTATAAAGGACGACTAAAAACTATTACGCACATTACCTATCATCGGTAAATAACCAAAATACAAGATATCATATTTTTTCTTTTCATCATAAAAAAATATCATTCATCACATGCCATATTTGTGAGTGTTGCCAGTTTTTTTAAATTCATGTTTATCGGTTGTGGGAGCCAATCTCCCAATTTTCATTGATTTAGATTAGAACATTATTTACTAACTACGGCAAAGCTAAAGGAGGGTTATGATTTTGACAAGCAAATGTATGTTCATCTGTTCCTTTTTAACTCCTCAACTACTTATTATAATGTTATTGGACAAATAAGGTAACCATTAGAAGCGTCTTTATTGTCCGCTGGTTATAGGCTATAATATGTAGTGTCATTGAAGCTAATGTGGTGCCCTCTAGTGGCCATAAAGTACTGTGTTAAAAAATAAATTTGAGATAAATATGCCGTGTTTGGTATCAAATGAAATAATAATATTATATTATAATATTATTATTTCATTTGATACCATGAAAAGGCTTAATTAGCTTTAATAGTATTATATCGTAGAATGTGGGTACTTATTCCTTTATTATGTTACTCTTGAGTCTTTTGAAGCCTATTTTTCTGCCCCTTAGATTGGAGATCAAAATTCGGAGATAGGTGCTTCCCGTAGGTATATAAACAAGTTACCTAAACATCTACTACTATCTTCCAAATGTCTAGTCTAGTTTTTAATTCAAATTGTATTATGTACAATTTGAATTCAAGACTTTGGACATTTCAAATACATATTTTCATAAACAAACCGTCAGAACAGCTGTCTACCAGTAAAAGTTCCGTCAAAATCGGTCTAGGCGTTTCATAGATTCATCGGAACAAACAGACAGACAAAAACATTAAAAAATGATATCTTCTTATGTAAACTTTATATTTCAAACATTACTGTGATTTAGGGCTCCTACTACCCGGTAACGACTGCCATAAATATTAGTATGGCAACCGTAACCGACGGCTTAACGTGCTCTCTGAGACATGAAAGTACCCAGAGCAATGCAAAGAGCGCGAATCGAACCCGCGGCCCTTACGTACCAGTCGCGTTTAATACTGTCACGCCACAGAGGCTGTCATAAAAATACGTACATATATTTAAATAGCATTTAATTAATGTAATTATAGCTATGCGATTTTTGGGATATTTTGTAGTAGCTGGTATCATTATTTCGCACACGGAAAAATGAATGCATCGTGTAAAACACCGGCCGCACGCACACATGTTTACATCGGTTGGCTTGTTTTATATCTGTTGGTAGTAGGGCGACGCTCCATCTAGACATTTATATAATCAAAGATAGAGACATAGCGTGCTTCGTGACTAATAGACACTATTTGTCTAGGTGTATGTTTTTGCTGCGAGCGTGAGTAAAAGTGATTCGAATATTGCTTACACCGCCTTTCGTAATCACTTGGCGTTGGAAAAAACAAAAATTGCTATTATTTGTTCAGAAAATCATACTATTTATAAAGATTTAGATCGGAAAAAAAAAAACATCTAGGACGGGACTTGAACCCGCGACCAGTCCCTTACAGGCGGAATGCTCTGACCAATTGAGCCACCTAGACACGTTAATGTATCGGAGAATTTCGAATATCTGGGACGTGTCTAGGTGGCTCAGTTGGTCAGAGCATTCCCCCTGTAAGGGACTGGTCGCGGGTTCAAGTCACGTTCTAGATGTTCTCTTTTTCCGATCTAAATCTTTAGAAAAAAGTAAGCATACAAAATGCTTAAAAATTTAATCATACTATTTATTTTCATATTTGATTTGAAATATTTGTCTTTGTTTTTCTGCGTCTGGTTGAAAATTGTATATTTCACAGGAGAGCAATTTTTTATATCTCGTGGCATTAATTCACTCACTATTTAATTTTAGAATACTTCGCTAAGTAGCTGGTAAACGTAGCAAAAAATAACTTTATCCATTTGTTGAACAAATAACTACAAATATATATATATATATATACATAATATACACGCTACAAATATGTAATGCATGTAACTGAATATGACAGACAGATTCATTTCATGAACAGACATACTGACATATTATATTACTATAATGTAAGTAAGAATGTAGGCGCCAAATTAATATTTTGTGTCGTTCTAAGAGCCAAGGCGCTACCAACTGGCACAAACTTTTTTAATACAAAGTTTCGTGAAGGCGTATTTGCTCCTGTTTCAGATATTTTCTAATGTAGCTACTCTTTGGAGTATTTACAGCTAGTTGCAATAATAGCTGATCACATTCGTACCTTTTTTTTCGTGCGGAAATCCCTTCGGATACCCCCCGGGCGGTTATGTCGGGCTTGAACCGACTAAAACCGCACGCCGTCTCGGGTCTACAGACGCCGGGGTGTAAGGTTGCCCATAGAGCATATCCCTCGCACCCCGATTGACCCTAGGCCATCTCCGGTTTCGAGATGGCCCCCTCGGGTTTGGGAACCACGGTGTCCCGGTCTTGGCCCGGTTTGGGGGAGGGGCGCTAGTCGCCCCACCGTCCCGGCCTGCTTCTGCTGGGGTGACAGGCGGCTCCACCTGTCACCCCCAGGCCTGCGCTCATGGAGGACGGAGGTCGTTGAGCGACCTCCGACGTCGACGGCGGCTCGGGGGAGACCTGAGTCTCTCCCGCACCCGCTCGGCCGCCTCATTCTCGAGCATTACTTGCTCGCAGAAGGAGGCAGCGACAGCCCACGCACTCGCGCTCCGCGATCACATTCGTACCTTAGCTCGTAACCTTTCATAAAATAATATACAATACGTGAAAGTTCCCAGCTAGGCTGGGCAGCGTTTGGGAAACTACGTCGGATCTTCTCGTCATCCATACCGCAGTGTTTGAAAACGAAAGTTTTCAATCAGTGCGTCCTACCCATAATGACCTACGGAGCTGAGGCGTACACTCACGGTAGGGCTGGTCCACCAGTTCAAAGTCGCTCAGCGAGCTATGGAAAGAGCTATGCTCGGAGTTTCTCTGAAGGATAGGATTCGTAACGACAGAGAGACGACAGAGAACCAAGGTTATCGACATAGCTCAAAGAATTAGCAAGCTGAAGTGGCAATGGGCCGGCCATATCTCGCGAAGAACCGACAACCGCTGGGGTAAACGTGTTCTTGAGTGGAGACCGCAACTCTGCAAACGTAGTGTAGGACGCCCTCCGGCCAGGTGGGATGATGATCTGCGAAAGACTGCGGGCAGATGCTGGATGCGGCAAGCTGAAGACAGGGCGCTATGGCGCTTATTAGAGGAGACCTATATCCAGCAGTGGACTAGAATAGGTTGATGATGATGATGACGTGAAATATATAATCTTTGCCCTCTAAGTGTTACAGAATTACCTTGAATTTGCAGTACACCGCCAAACCGAACCGTATAGAATCGTTTAGATTAAATGCGACTTTTAAAAGCTATTGATTAACGTCTATCTATACTAGGTATTATAAAATTGTAAATGAGCTGTCTGTAAATAGGAGATATTAAAAAAATAGGTTAAGTTAAATCAACTATTCTTAATACAAAAATATTTTTTTGCGATGGACTCAAAAACTACTGAACGGATTTTGATGCGGTTTTTTCTATTAGAAAGATTTTGATCAGGCTGCCGTATGTTTGATTGCAATTGGTTAAGTAAAACCGGAGATATGAACAAAAAAAAACTTTTTAACAAAAAATTAAACCGCCGAAAAAACTTAAAAGCAACAAATAATAATTTTTTAAAGAACTAACTTCTTAAAGTAATGAAACTATATCTAAGTATATATTTTTGTAAATAGTTGAGATTTTAATTAACCTTAATAACTAAGTTCTGAAACTAATGTAAGTATAGCTAAGTAATGCGTGCGTAAAAAGTTATGCGTGGTCATACATAAAAAATATACGCGTCGACTTGAGAACCTCCTCCGTTTTTTCGTCGGTTAAAAACGAAAACCAACCTCCGCGCGAGTGGAGCCGCGGGCATCAGCTAGTATTGTTATAAACACGTGATATCATACTCCCCATGCAAAATTGATAGATACCATGTAGACGACTTTCATTCTGCATTTAACATAAAACCCAGTGAACTGACAATCAAGAATTATTTTATGACCCCATTGTACTTAGTCGTAAAGACGGGTGCAAACAACGCGTTTTGTCGTGTCTTTTAATTGCCCGCTGCCATTTGCAAAAGTGTACAAAAATCATAATATACATTCCTAGCTGACCTGGCTGCACTCGCGCGGAGGTCAATTATCGTTTTTTGGCAATATATCCGGTTCTACTTAATCAATTGCAATCAAACATACGCCAGATTTTAAGTCTGACCAAGACTTTTCTAATAGAAAAAAACCGCATATAACATACGTTCAGTAGTTTTTGCGTCCATCGCGAACTAATAGACAAGAATTAAAAAAAAAAAATTGTGTTCAGAGTCGTTCATTTAACATAACCTTTTTTTTTAAACATCTCCTATTTACAGACACAGCTAATTTTCAATTTTATAATAGTATAGATATGCTTCTAACTAATGTCTTTTAGAAGATATTCTCAGTAAACCGAAAAATTTCGATCTGTTTTTGGTAGAAATTTGATGGCACAAAATAATTTGTCACAAAATTCGGCCGGGTGGGTACCACCGTGTACAATTGCGAAAAACCCTCCATAGTAATCCAATTTCGGTTTGATTGCGTTCAGGGGTCAGCAAGTGCATAGCCGGGCAGGGGAATTGTGGTCGCAGCACTAGTGGGACCGGTGGGTGTCACGCGGTGCTGCGACGACAATCCTCTTCTGATGAGGCCGTCAAGCTGAGTGCCACTATTATTAACATGGTACGTGTATGTAATGGTGACCCTCTTTCCTGAGACTTTACCTTCAGCTTACCAATAGGCAAGGTGAAGTGAAATTGACGTGTCCTAAATATAAAAAAGTCTATTTACGCGTTCATTCATAACTTTTAGAAATATTAGATAATTCATATCTATTTTACCTTATATTTATCATAGTATAAAAATTCCTTGATTTCTTTAGATTATCTGGCAAATATAACTAAAGTTGAGTGCTTTTATATTAAAAATACAATCTTTTATGTTGCGTGTCATTTCGAAAGTTCTTTATTCACAGCATACCTTTTTTTTTTTTTCGTGCGGAAATCCCTTCGGATACCCCCCGCCGGCCAGCGGGGGCGGTTATGTCGCAGCATACCTACTGGCTAACCAGAACCTAGATATTGACGTATTTATTATATTTTCGAAATGACCTTATATTTAATTACTTATTGACCAAAATATAACTCATCTCTACATTGTATCCTCTTAACCCCCTTTATTATCTGACTACCATCCCTTTACCGTTGAAATACAATCAAACTGCAACAACTCAAAACAGTCTTTCACTAATCCACTGGCCTGACTTTCGTATACTGACCTTTAGCGTACGACAAATCCTAAAGTAAAGTTGGCAAGCGTCCATTAACACACAGCCCAGGGGATTATTACCCAGCGTCTGGATGTGTTTAGGTGTTTGGGAAACAGTGTATATTTTAGGCGCCAAGTTCGATTTAAGCAATAATTTATTGGGAAAATATTTTTGAGGCGTTGAAACGTTGTCTTGGAAGCATTGGAAATGTTATTCATATTGATATTAACACATGAATTTCTCGATTAGTTCATATGAGGTTATTTGTGATCTGACTCAGTTGTTCAGAATTTGCTTTGAAATTGGAAAGAGGAATCGACATCTGAAGGTTAAGGGGGATGTGTGGTGTGACGTAAATGGACAGAATAAGTAATGAGTACATGTCATGAGAGGAAGTTTGGAAGTTACGCCAATGATGGAAAGGTTGAGAACCGAGTCGTGGCTTGGGCATTATCAGAAGAGATGAGAATAATATTGTTAGAAACGTTCATGTAAAAATATAAAGAGCTTAAAGAGGTAGACTTAAGAAAAGATTGCGTATGGAAAGGAGTGAATGATGAGTTACGTCTGTATTGAACTTAAAATAATCAGTGTGGGTTTAGATTATTATTCTTATGAAGAAGCATGTACCGGCGGAAAGGCTGAAAGGAAGGATCTTGTCTCTACCTACCCCAATGGTAAAGACGCGTGACATGTAGGTATGTATAGGTATTGCGAATTTATCAATAACTAGGATGATGATATTATAAGGAGCCCACGAGTTTACGCAATAAGATTATTCTGTCGATCAAATCTTTAAAATGATAAAGTGCAGACGATATAACTATACCATATTTATTTTCTACAAATGTTTGTTATCGAATAAAATGTTGATCCTGGCGTTAACTAAAAAAACTAAACTAACCTTAAAAATTTGAAAAATCCCACCAATAACAACTAAAAAACTTTCAACAACCACCAACTGAGAGTCTTCAACAACAATAGTTGAGCGAAGCTCTGAATGAGTGAAGCTCTCTTTTAGAAGACTCGTGTATTTCGTTAGACCATCTCCTCCTCCCAAACGGATGAAATTATTCTAATGAAATTTCACACAAGCAAAGATTCAAATAAATTTTTAAGCATTTTGTATGCTTACTTTTTTCCAAAGATTTAGATCGGAAAAAGAGAACATCTAGGACGGGACTTGAACCCGCGACCAGTCCCTTACAGGGGGAATGCTCTGACCAACTGAGCCACCTAGACACGTCCCAGATATTCGAAATTCTCCGATATATCATATACGTCTCAAGGCGACGTTGGAGCCATCTACCGTAATTCCTGCGAACTACGGAAACAATGAATAACTTTACAGTCATTTTTAAACATTGTTTTTTGATGACTCCGCCTAATTAATTCAAATAAATTTTTAAGCATTTTGTATGCTTACTTTTTTCTAAAGATTTAGATCGGAAAAAGAGAACATCTAGGACGGGACTTGAACCCGCGACCAGTCCCTTACAGGGGGAATGCTATCGGAGAATTTCGAATATCTGGGACGTGTCTAGGTGGCTCAGTTGGTCAGAGCATTCCCCCTGTAAGGGACTGGTCGCGGGTTCAAGTCCCGTAATAAATGTTCTCTTATTCCGATCTAAATCTTTAGAAACAAGCAAAGATGTTAAGGCTTGGAAAACTAAAATTCAAAAGTACCACGGAGGAATAATCACCGGCAAAAATAATTAAAATTTGATTTCTCAATGAACAAAAAAGCCTCATTAACGCAATTGGTATTATCATATACACAAGACAAAAAAAGAAAAACGAAAATAGGACTAGCCATTGAGGAATTATCACCGTTACAAAAAGTCCTGGTGAAATTGCTTCGCTCAATTTTTGCAACAGCGGAATGAATTGCAGACCTAGTATATCTATTCGCATAGTATTGTTTATACATTCTACCCTATCCTACTTCTATATCACCAGCTTGCTATCTACTACCGCCCGACACCCAACCTTGGAACGTTTTATAATTCATACTGGCTAACGGTTCTGTAATTTATTCACTAAGAGCGTCCCAGTTTGCAAAGCTAACTGTAACCCGTGAATAAGTAATATACGATAGGGACAGCCTGGCCGGACAGCTTAAGCCAATAAGATAGTTCTGTCCTGGGTGCGTCGTCAAAATTCTATTAATGGAATCGCTTCGAAGCGAATCGTTTTTTGAATTCGTTAAGGAGTCGGCCTTATGATAGAGACGGCCCAGGTTCAAAACCTGGCCATTAGTCTACTGACTCCCAACACGAGCAATTTAGTTAAACTGGAGGGGCTTTACTTTACTTAAAAAAAATGCCCTCAGTTAGCGCAACGGTTGTGAGTACGACAGCTTTTTTATCAGCAGATACGGACAGAAAGACTACAGAGTGATCTTATAAGGGTTCTTTTTAGGGTTCCGTACCTCAAAAGGAAAAAACGGAACCCTTATAGAATCAGTTCGTTGTCCGTCCGTCCGTCTGTCAAGACCGTTTTTCTCAGGAACGCGTGGAGGTATCAAAATGAAATTTATATCTAATACTCAGGTCTACTGTCCCTTGGAGCTGTGAAAAAATCAAACTTCTAAGCCAAAGCAATCAAAAGATACAGCCGTTTATGCCGCAAATTTCCGCAAATTTTTGAAACTCGCACGGGAATCAAAACCCACAGGGTACTTCTCCTGAACTTAGAATCTTGAAATTTGGTACGAAGTAACGTCTTATAGTACAGATAAAGGAATAATGTTATACAATGTTATGTTTACTTCTTTTCTCTACAGGTTTGTACGGAACCCTCGGTGTGCGACTCCGACTCGCTGGACTCGCACATGGCCGGTTTTTTTTACCTTTTGCGGTACGGATTCCTAAAAAAACATGACCGGGTGGGATTAATCCGACTAAGGCGGGCGAACCGTGAGTCACAGCTAGTAAATAAATACGCAGAACCTCCTTTTTTACTCTTTTTTTTTCTACACCGTGATTATTTCAAGTGTGACTCGTAAGTCATCAAAGAAACTTTTTAAACAATACTTGAAACCTATATGAAGGAATATCAGAACTAAGTAAAACATCTGTGGGTAATTAAATGCCCTGGCTGACCAGTAAGCATATTCTCACAGATTGGCCATTAAACAAATTAACTTCCAAATGAATTAATTTAGTAGGTACAGGCAACGACAAAAGTGGCTTAACAAATTCTAATTTATTAATCACTTTAGCTCTTAAACCTTTCATAGAATAATAATCAAATTGATTAAATAAATTGATTAACTTCGTCCTCTGGGGATTATAAAACTACATGTATATTAATTATAGGCAGAGATGGGAATAGGTAGAGTATATTTACCTAAAGTTCGAGGAAGGAAATAACATAGAGTTGATAATACCTCCTCTTAAATCCCGGAATCATAAACATGAAGATTAAATCCCGGGATTTGAGAAAATGCAAATTACATATTGCGCTTTCAATACATTTGAAGTAAACATAACATAACATAACTTCACGCCTGTATCCCCAAAGGGGTAGGCAGAGGTGTATTACACACCCATGATTCGCCAGTTATGTTAAGGTCCCAATGTAATAGGGGGCGAGCCTATTGCCATCTACCGGGCACATTAATAAGCGAGCGATAATGAACATTTATTAATACACACAACTACGAAAAGTCAGAGCTGTGTGCCCGGGGCGACTAGGGATCGAACTCGAGACCTCGTCTCGGCAGTCGTTACGTACGCCACTGGGCTATCGCCGCTTATATTTTAGAATCTCATTATATTTTAAGAGTGTCCGTACTAAAAGTGTTAAATTAAAAAGCGTTGTTTTTTCTTCTGTTATTTACTTGAGTATATTGTAATAAAAAGTGTCTCAAAGGTAAAGCAACGCTTACCTCATTTGATCTGTGAATGAGTTACCATCAACGGATGTTACCATAGGATAGTCGTTTAGTAAAGTCTAACACAAACAGCTAGTCTAACTACGAATATACTCGTTTCATCAGCAGTTCCCAGTGGTTTTGAAGGTCTGATGGCAGTTGGTTTACGTAAAATACTGATATTTAAGTCGACCCCAGTGTAATTGGGATAAGGTTGGGAAGATGCCGCCGTGCCATCTTTTGGGCAAAAATAAAACTCGATTCAATTCAAGCTGAGGCCAAAACTGAGGTTCCTCAAAACTGTTTCACACATTCGCACTCAACAGAATGTTACCCAGGAATGCACTCCCGCACTTTTTATAATAGAAAACGATGGTTGCTATCGAAAGAGAAAATAGATGGCAATTCCTACACGTGTGAAAGAGATAGTAAAACATACCGCATTTATTTATGTAACTAAAGATATTTAGAAACAATACAGACTGCTGCACTGCTGCTAGCTGAATAATATGAACCAAATTGTACATTAAAACATATTTAAAGCATAAGTTAAAATCTATTTAATATCCACGTACACAATTCCAAATTGGTTTAATTTAACTATTTAAAACATTTGAATTTGACAGTATACCGGCCTACCCCTCCAGCTAAGCTGAATTGCTTCTTGTGAGAAGTAGGTTCACGGCAGTGTAATGGCCAGGATTCTAACCCGCGACACTACACTAAGCTACCGGCGCTATATTTTAAGAAATAAAGGATTTGAATAATTTCCCGTGACCTTCTCACTGCGTGGTTTTAATTTTGTTTGACCTATCAATTGTCGGTTTTCTTTTTTTTTGCAAGTCCTGGACTCCTTAAACGAAATAGGGTTGACTTTCTCGGTGATACCACCTGTGTGGTACCGGTGGTCAAAGTCTACTGGGGTTTCTGGAAACTTCCTTCCTAGGGTATACCGGTGTCCCTCGTAAAAGACTCCCATGACGGAACACCGTGTGGTTTACACCAGGACGGAGAACGTATATCAAAGTGACAGTCCCGTTCAAAGCGGGACGTATGGTCACGTTAATTATATCTAAATGAAGTTGACTGCAAATTACAACTAACACCCCATAGTCGTACCTAGTCTGAGCAACCACGAAATGACAATATCATCTCGAAGATTTATGATAATTAAATAGACGTTTTTCCAGGTAATTGGCTCAATGAAACAATTCTGAAGAAATATAGCTGGCTATAAGAATTGTCAGTAGTACGCAATTTTGTTAAAGAAATTTCCTACCGTGAACTCGTAAATCGGGTAATGACTTTTTTTTTTTTTTTTTCGTGCGGAAATCCCCTCGGATACCCCCTCGTCGACCAGCGGGGGCGGTAATGACCTCCCAAGCATTATTTTCCCTAAAAACTAAAGCCATGAAAAGTTTTACACAGTCGAAACGACCAAGTCTCTGACCCTACAATAATATTGCTCAACAATGATTGCACAATAGGTATGTACTATTGAATGTGAATCAAACCTTTTAATAGTATTATGCAATCATTATATATTGTGTATTTTATATTATATGATGAATATATAAATAAACAAGTTGAATTCCTGAGACGAGCTCAGCCGAATACAAGGGATTTTCTTTTATTTTACCGTTTTTTTTTTATCTTGCAATGGTTCACCCCAGCACGAGTCTATTACCGAAAACAGCAACTCGATAGCTCATCTCCTTCATACCCAAAACCGTGACAGAAAATTGGCAATGACGACGTCGACGACAACTCGATAGCAATAGGGCTTTTCTAAAGAAAATCCCTAAAACAAGTTGAATTCCTGAGACGAGCTCAGCCGAATACAAGGGATTTTCGATTTTGCGTTTTTTTTTTTTGCGATTTTTTGCGATTTTTTCTTTATCTTGCAATCGTTCACCCCAGCACGAATCTATTACCGATAACAGCAACTCGATAGCTCATCTCCTTCATACCCAAAACCGTGACAGAAAATTGGCAACGATGACGTCGACGACGTCGACGACAACTCGATAGCAATAGGGCTTTTCTAAAGAAAATCCCTAAAAACAAAAATTCGCAACACCTTTCATTGAAGCTACGTAAACGAAAACTGTTATGGCAAATGTCTAATTGAACCTCACAAAGTAAGGAAAACGTTTGCCTCCTAGAAGTGACAAGTAAGATGCAGTATTCTACTGGTACGAAGTAAAACCCTGACTTGGCACGTGTTTCACCTCTCACCACACCTCAGGCATCCTAAGGACCGCTTGATTCAGGTCAAGTCTTACCTAATAATTTCTTAGTCGCCTCGTCTTATATCTACAAAAATAAACCTCAACATTTTGTGTTCTTGTTCAAATCAAAAGATCTTATTTTATAACCTCTTCGTACCATAAACTAATCACTTCAATTCACCAGTTGGATGCGCCTCTGTTTCCTCACGGACCCTCGAGGTAAGGTGCCTGTCAAAGTGGTTGCCAGGACCTTCGCGTCTGGCAAGACCGAGAAGCTGGTGTACCAGTGCCTATCAGAGCTGGGTCTGCCATGTGGCAAGAATGAAGCTATGGAGAAGGATGCCTTCACCTTCGACAAGTTCTACGCTCTGTACCATAAGATCTGTCCGAGAAATGATATTGAGGAGCTGTTCCGGTCTATGTAAGTATTTTGTTTATTTATATCATCCTAGTACCAATCCCGGCTGTATTCAAAACATGTACTTTGGAGCCTGACCCCTGACCTCGAAAAGAAAGCCTGCGCAAAACCACCATCCGTCAATCAGCAGGTGTAGCAGGTGAAGTTGGTTGTTTTTTAATATTCAGTCTGTCAATTTGACTGCGCCCAGCTGGATGGTAAGAAGCTGGAATAAAGTCCAGACGATACGGGCCGCCATTCCAGGTGTTGATGATCCTAAAATGGTGGTCTTCCGGGTGCTGACGACCCTAGGCCCCAAAGATCTTGGTGGGCCCTACATACCCACAGTAGTTTTCATACTAGCATTCATATTATATTCCGTGGTTATTTGATTGATTTAAAAGAAACCAAACACTGCTACTCTGCTCTCAAAAGTGAAGATGGCCCTTGGTTAGTCGGGGTGCGAGGGAAATGCCTTACGGGCATAACACCTCGGTAGACACCCCGGTATCTGAAGACCCGAGACGGCGTGCGGTTTTAGTCGGTTCGAGTCCGACATAACTACTGCTAACCGTGGGGGGGTATCCCAAAAAAAAAGGCTTCTACCTCGGAGCCCGCGGTCTGCTTTCTGACTTTGTCTTTTACTAAGTAAAATATAATGTGTCAACAGCACCCAAGGAAAATCCGACCGCATCAATCTAGAGCAGTTCGTGAATTTCCTGAATGAGAAGCAGCGAGACCCTCGCCTCAACGAGATCCTATACCCGCTGTACGACGAAAAGAGAGCTTGGGAGATCATTAACACGTACGAGCAGAACGAGGAAGCCAAGACTGACAGTTAGTACCGCTTTCAAACCTATGAGTACTTGTAATGTAGAAACAGAAATATAGATTTGTACGCAATGCGATTGGTTAACACCCTAAAGAACACATCTGCTGACAAACCATATTTAAGGTTAGGCAATAGCACAGATACCGACTTTGTTCGATTGATTATGGGGGTGGGGGAGGGGGCAATAGATTTGTAGTAGTTGTACTTTTGCAAAGTGGTTCATTTAAAGCCCCCCCCTCCCCACACAGCCACACACCTCTGTTTTCATGCCTTGGTAGAGAGAGACATAATAGAAAGCCATAAAAAGATTCTAAACTAAGTGATTGCATCTACATCGGTACTTATTGATTTTCTTCCCAGAATGCCTCACAAAAGACGGTCTGATCCGCTACCTGATGTCTGATGAGAACGCTCCAGTGTTCCTGGACCGACTGGACAACTATATGGACATGGACCAGCCTCTAGCCCACTACTACATCAACTCCTCACACAACACCTACCTCTCCGGGAGACAGTTCGGTGGCAAAAGTTCTGTGGAGATGTATCGACAGGTCCTGCTGGCTGGATGCAGGTCTGTTTATCTTAACATGTTTTTATAACCTTGATATGTATATTTGTATATAACGGAACCTTTGAAGTAGATTTTGGAGAACTTCAAAACGTCGGATTGATTCGAAATTTTGCACACTTATCAAGGACCGATCATAATATTAATAATAATTTTTAAACGTTCCATGATATACAATAATTTAACGTGAAGTATCTCGATCATGTATATATATACATACCTTTGGATTGCCTGACGTTTCGACCAGGTTACACTGGCCGTGGTCAGCGGCTGACTGCCGACCAGCGGCATTTCCGATCCGAGTGGATTTCCGCACGAAAAAAGGTACTAACCTCTCAAAGGCGATAGGTTCAAGACCGACATAACCACTTCGCCAGCCGGCGGGAGGGTATCAGAGGAGATTTCCGCACGGAAAAAAAATGGTTGGTACGTTTTTTTTTGTTTCGTGCGGAAATCCCCTCGGACACGCACTAAGACCCAGAGACTAAAATCGCATTTCCCGATTCAAGCCCGACATAACCACCCCCGCTGGCACGCGGGGGGGTATCCGAAGGGATTTCCGCATGAAAAAAAAAAAAAAAAAAGGTACCAACCTAACATACTTTTAATATTAAAACCGCCAAGAAAGTTAAATAATGACCTTCTTGAAAATTTTGGTGACAATTGTTTTTTTTTTACGGCATTTTACACAGCGCTTTCTACACCCATTGTAGATTGTAAGCATAGTTTAACTACCTTGTGTTATGGGTTCCAGAATGCGAATGAACATACTTATACACTTTTTTTGTAAATACATATATATTATACATAGAAACACCCAGACCAATGCAAATAGACATATTCATGCATACAAATATTTGCACTGATCGGGAATCGAACCCGCGCCCCTGTCGTAGTAGTCGAACACACTACCGCTACGCCACAGACGCCGTCATTACCTTTTTTTTTTCCTTGCGGAAATCCCTTCGGATACCCCCCTGCCGTCCAGCGGGGGTGGTAATGTCGTGTATCGACTAAAACCGCACGGTGTCCTCCTCTAGTATCCGTTGCCAATATCCTTATTTCATTTATGTTCTCATGAAAGTGAGTTGTCTTTTTGAGAATAAATAGCTTTAATCTAAACCTAGTAACACACAGACATATTCATTACCCATTCAACTTCGCTTATCCTGCATATCAAAAGCGTCTCAGCTACCCGACTCCGTGAAACTAAGTCCGAACTTCTCAAAGCTTAAACTCTGAGCCCGTCTTATTCCCGCCTTCGTTTTATTCCCGCCTTCACATTCACTGTAAACAATTTGAAAATTAATTAATACTAGTCGCTATCCGTTCGCGTCATAGGATTAATCGAGGCTTATTAATTAAGCAATTAGCTGTTCTTGTTGCTATGTTTCTTGTAAATTTGTTCGTAATTTGTTTCGTATTTTACTTAGCCGGTGCCTTTTCCAACAAACGATAATTGTCTTTGTGTTCGTAACTTTTATGTAGTGTGTTTGGAGTTAATTATATTGTAATTAAACAGTCAGCAGTTTTAAATATGATTAAAATCTAACTTTTATATGGCCTTTTGTTTCTTGACATAGGCCTCTCTACCCAATTTCCCTTTTCAAATCGTCTGATCGTCGGAGATCATCACATGTCAGACGGCGCTTTATAATACTTTGTAGAAGATTCTTACGGCAGGAAAAATTAAGAAAATTGCGCAGAAAATAGGATGTTTTTCTGAAAACTTAACTACTATTTCAGGATTCCACGTGGGCGGAGCTGCGGGTAACAGTTAGTAAATACATAAATTTTGCTTCATAGTGGGGAACAAATATACAAATAAATAAAATTGAAGTGTCTGTTTGTAATATTAAAATAACAGAGTTTTAATAATTGCATATTCACGATAGTCGGTTCAAGCCCGACATAATCGCCCCCGTTGGCCGGCGGGGGGGTATCTCCGCACGAAAAAAAAAAGAAAGAAAAAAGGTACATACTTATAACAAAAATATATTTCTTAAGTATTTAATATGTCTGTCTTTCTGTCCGTTTGAATTAGGTAATCTCTGGAACGACTAGGCCGAGTTTGACGGGACTTACAAGGCTACTTTAATTTTTTTTAAAGAATTACCGTTCCACGCCAAAAAAAACCCAGGCCAGATCTAAGTCCACGGGGACGATGTCGCAGGCACAGCTAATAGAAAATAAAAATCCATGATAAAACTATGTCTTAAATTCAAAATGTGGAAACTTTCTTAGAAACCCGCGTGTCGTCGTGTAATGTTTACACCAGCGAAGTGTCATTCCGTTTCCGATAAAGTAAACAAACACTCAAAAAGCCCATAAATTTACTCCCGCCGGCGATAAAAATTTAATACTACAGGCTATTATCACCTTTCAAGAATAGCTTTATTCCTGAGTTACGGTTTATTTTATATACAAGGCTATCCATCTACTGTTATAAATTTGAAAATGATTTGTGTCTGTGTACCTACTTGTGCATATTGGTGATATCAAAAAAACTTAGGTTATGTTAAATGAACGATTCTGAACGCAATATTTTTTTGGTATGAAATGTCTTTGTCAGACTTAAAATCTGCCATATATTTAATTGCAATTTGTTAAGCAGAGCCGGAGATAAGACCAAAAACCGATAATGCAAATGGGTATAACCGACTACCACGTAGGCGGAGCCGCTGGTATCAGCTAGTTAATGTATAAATAAAACACACTTTCAGACAATCTGTGTGGCGTGCAGATAGTGCGTTCGACTAGAACGTCGCAAGTTCAAATCCCACTCTATGTAAATATTTAGGAAAAGAAACATTGTAGTATGTTTATCTGATTTCTTAACCCATAGCATTAACTTCTAGACAGACCTAGAACATTATTAGGTACTACCCCAAACCGGGGCAAGACGGGGACACCGTGGTTCCCAAATCCGAGGGGGCCATCTCGAAACCGGCGGAGATGGCCCAGAGTCAGTCGGGGTGCGAGGGATATGCTCTATGGGCAACCTTACACCCCGGCGTCTGTAGAACCGAGACGGTGTGCGGTTTTAGTCGGTTCAAGCCCGACATAACCGCCCCCCGCTGGCCGGCGGCGACCAAACGAAAAGGAGTGTTCTTCGACCATTACCGAACGCGCATTTTCACAAAGCACAATCGCCGTGAAGTCCAGGCTGTTTCATTCGCTTTTCTTTCTCTTGATGTTTACGTACTACCAATATATAAAGCAACTTAGTCTAAAAATTAAGGCAAGACGTGGACACCGTGGTTGCCAAACCGGAGGGGGCCATCTAGTAACCGGAGATGACTCTAGGTCAGTCGGGGTGCGAGGGAAATGCCTTATGCCCGGCATCTGAAGGCCCGAGACGCCGTCCGATTTTAATCAGTTAAAGCCCGACATATCCGCCCTCGCTGGCCAGTAGGAGGTTATCTGAGGAGATTTCCGCACGGAAAAAAAGCAAAAAAAAAGAATTATTTTCATGAAATATAGCTACGAACACTCACAACCTTTCAAACAAAAAACAATCCCATCGTTCCAACCCCGTCGTTTATGCGCCGGGGGTTTAAAAATAACACCAAGCTCTCAAACCCTGGCAAATGTGAGTCGTATTAACAATAGCTACCCTTCCAGATGCGTGGAGCTCGACTGCTGGGACGGCAAAGGTGAAGATGAAGAACCAATCATCACCCACGGCATGGCCATGTGTACCGATATTCTGTTCAAAGACGTCATCTACGCGCTAAGGGATACCGCCTTCGTGACGTCAGACTACCCCGTCATACTCTCATTTGAGAACCATTGCTGCAAGGCTCAGCAGTACAAGCTGGCGAAGTACTGTGACGAGATCCTCGGTGACCTGCTTCTGAAGGAGTCCTTGCCTGAGCACCCTGTAAGTGATGTGATCTGTCTTTTTAATGTGATCTTACTAATATTATAAATGTTTGGATGTTTGTTACTCAATCACGCTCTAACGGCTAAACGGATCTGGCTAAAATGTGGTACAAGGATAGATTATAGTCTTGAATGACGCATAGGCTAGCAGAGAGCCGCTGGCATCATTGAGTATATTAAATGGAGTCGGTGCCAAATCAAAGCAACAAAAAGTTTTAATATCCATCCAGACGTCTAATAGTAACGTCAACCCACATGTGTCTCCACGGTAACACATTACATTAGATGACCCTACATTTTTACCTAACACTGCTTTGGTTTGGCACCGATTTCAAAAAAGTCTTACTCATATGACAGAAATCTGTAAGTCAGTTTTTTTCCACTTTTTAATCTCTTCTTAGTTTTTGAAATCAGTTCTATTAATTTACTAAAATTTTATTTTTGGCATTTATGCACTTCAAGATACCAGAAACTTTACGAAATGGCGGTAACAACACCAAAAATCCGAACAAAACACGTTCGCCCAGGAAATATCAGAATTTAATCGCGTGAGGCATAAAATGTCACTTAAGATGTTTACAATTTACATTTCTATCACTATATTTTCTAACGAAATTCATTATTGGGTTCTTCAGCTGGAGCCAGGAGCACCTCTCCCACCTCCCTCTTCGCTCAAGCGGAAGATCCTCATCAAGAACAAGCGATTGAAGCCAGAGGTAGAGAAGCAAGAGTTGGAGCTGTTCCGCCAAGGACAGTTTGTTATCGAAGACGAAGAGAAGGAAGACGCTTCTGCTGTAGCCATCACTGATAAGAAGGTTAGTTTTACTTCCTACATCTGGGTAAGGATAGTGGAATTCCTCATTATCATTCAGTCTAACTTCTAACAGCTGAACTTCAATATTTGCCGTGAAGAAGTTCTGTTGTTAGACCGTTAGACGTTCGTTCATGCAAAAACAGTTTTGCATGAAGGAACGCCGCAGATGTTCGTTAGGCTACCGGGATCGACCGTTTAACATACACTTCGAGGCATGGAGGAGTTCTCACTGTGTTAATAGTCAGCCATCCAGTAGACATGGCATGGCTGACATCCAGTAGATAGTCAGCCATCCTAAGACCTGAAGCAACTGTCGTCTGACTTCCCCCCCTCCCGCAACCCGAAAATAAAGCCTGTACATCAGAGTCCCGTCCGTCAATCAGCAAATGTACTGGCTTGGGCCTCGAAGATCTTGGGTATACCCATGGCATGAATAGCATCATCAGCACAGCGATTTCCCAGATGTGTCCAAAGTTTGGACTTTGGAGCTCGAAGTCCGCTTATTGTTTTTGATTGTATTACCTCTTTTCCGTAAGTGACCTTGTGGAGGAACAGAGTGTGATGTTCCTCCAACACAAAGGGAGGATCCTCCGACCAGGCAAGGTGATCACGCCTGGCGGGCCGCGGCCCCACGGTTGTCGTTGGGATGTTGTATATATGCTATACCAGCGCGCGAACTTCACTTTCGCGATTCAGGATTGGTATTGATGTAGTAGTATCCAAGTAGTTCACCTTGTTGTCGCTAGATGGCGCTGGGTATATGTGGTATCGCCACAACCTCCAACGCAAGCCTGTGTCAAAGTCTCATCCGTTATTTAGCAGGTAAGGTTGGTTTGGGGCTGAAGAATGTTGCTAGGATCCTGTACACATGGCATGAATAGCAAATTATTTAATTATGGTGCTTCGTCCCCGCAGCCCGAGGAGATCGTGGCGGAGGCTGCATCAGCGGGTGACGACGCGCCTCCCCCAGTGGCGTACACGGGCTCCACTACCAACGTGCATCCGTGGCTGTCGTCCATGGTCAATTACGCACAGCCTATCAAGTTCCAGGGCTTCGAGGAAGCTGACAGTCAGTAGCCGCACAGCTTTTATTGCATGACACACGCACACGATCGTTTTAATGGATCGAATGATTCCATGCCAATTATTTCACAGGATCGCCAAAAGTTGATTAACACTAAAATATTTAGAAACCTTACATATAGTCATGAACCAAAAGTGGATGTTTAAGTAGTTTTATACATAATTCCTAGAGGCGAAGTTAATATTATTCATATTTTACTTATTGTTTTACGAAAGGGTTTAGAGCTAAGGTGGTAACACTTATGGGGAAGTGTAACTTTGCGCCACCGAACCCAATGTAAGTTGCGAAATTCAAGTACAACATTTTTAAGAATTCTGATGGGGTGGAGACAGTGGGGGTTTCAACTAGTTAAAAAAAATGTGTCAAATAAGTGTACAACCCAACTGGCGGGTCGGGTCGTAAGCTTATTTTAAAGTTCACCTTAAAATTAATTGTAAGAGTTTTCCTTAGCCCTGCCTTAGGCTTAGGTATTTTCAGCATTGGGGTGTGTGTTGGGTAACCTCCTCGAGTGTCGCTCCGATTCCGATCCCGCTGCAGTCCGGGGGGAACGGAATCGGAGCGGCCGGTACACCCTGGGCGGCAGTCAATGGCTTCCCCTTCACCCCTTCATAGGGTTGGCATTGATCGTCGGCCAATACCCAACGTGGCGGGAACACATCGCTCTCCGTACTCCTCTGCTTTCAGAGGAGACAGGATGAGCGATGCTGTTAGTGGTGAGATGGCCCAGGGTCAGCCGGGGTGCGAGGGATATGCTCTATGGGTAACCTTACACCCCGGCGTCTGAAGACCCGAGACGGCGTGCGGTTTTAGTCGGTGCAAGCCCGACATAACCACCCCTGCTGGCCGGCGGGGGGGTATCCGAAGGGATTTCCGCACGATAAAAAAAAAAAAAAAAAAGGTATTTTCAGCATTTGAATGAATTGTAATACTTTCAGATCGGAATGAATTGAACCGTGATATTTTAAATTGAACATATGGTTTAATACTCCTTAGATTTGCCAGCCTAGTGGATTAAATTTTCAAATAATTATATGTTTTTTTTTATAATAATAATAACGTTTATTTCTCACCATACATCTTACATAACAAATCTCAAATAAAAAACAGTAGAATGTAATTTTAAATTTAGTACTTGAATCAAACAAAATTATGGGGGGTTGGTACCTGAACTAGGAGAAACCTGTGTCTCAGGTTACCACCCTGGCCAGTATCTAATATAATTTATAAATCAGGATGTGTGAATATACGTGTGTGTGTGTGTGTTATGTATAAGTTCATGTATATGTTCGTGTATGTGGTCGTATGTGTCTTGTTTGTATTTGGGTGTGAGTTGTGTACCTATGTGTTCGTGTGTGTTGCGTCTAAGTGAATGTAAGGCGTTTGCAGCTGTATGTATGTCGTGTGTGTGAGTGTATGCTGAGGTGCCTAGTGGTTTAAACATCAATTTGCCTCTCGTCAGACCTGTCGACTGAGTTTCCCTGGATATATTCCCCACGGGTTTCACCCCACCGGTGCCAGCGATGAGGTGGGTATGTCGGAAGCGAACCGACTAAAACACTCGGTGTCCTTCCCAAGCGCCCATTGCCAGGCACTCCGGGTACGCCCTCGAAAGGATAACCCCAGGGTTCCCGGTGGACTTCGGCCGCCGTCGCGGCCTCGCCTTTGGGGTCGGGTTTAATCTCGCGACGGTGAGTTGCCAGGCGTGTGTAGGACACACAAGACCCCCCTCCGTCTTGGCCTGCTTCTTGGATATGCTTTATTTTAACAAGCTTCACAGATATCCAAAGAAAACATATTTTACCCATATTTCAAAGAGTTTGTCCAGTGACTAGATTTTACGTTTAATATCATTCAAGCTGCACGACTCTCGATGTTCTAACACTTAACATAATATGCCTTTTACTTCAGAACGCAACATCTACCACAACATGTCGTCCTTCGCCGAAACCACAGGGATGAACTATCTCAAGACGCAAGCCATTGACTTTGTGAACTACAACAAGCGGCAGATGTCCAGGATCTACCCCAAGGGCACCCGGGCTGATTCTTCCAACTACATGCCGCAGGTATATAGGTTTAATTTGGCTGATCCATTCTTCAGAATCAATAAAACTGTTGGCAATCGGTTTTCAACCAAAACAGTGATTTTTTTTAATGTATGATAGCTCACGTTTGACCTCTATCTCACCTGGTCGTAAGTGACGATGCGGTCTACCGATGGATCACGTTTGCCTAGAAGGAACCTATTCACTTGAGACTTGAAGATTCCGAGGTTATAGCTTTCCGGAAACACAGACTCAGGCAGGCAATTCCACTCCTTAGCTGTACGCATAATAAATGTGTCGCCGGACCATTTCGTGCGTATGAGTGGAATATCCACCATGTAGCGGTGTCGTGTCGCTGTGCGTCTGGTCATTCGTTGGTGCAAAGGGCTTTGAGGTATCAAGTTGTGCAGTTCCAGCGTTTTCGTCAAAACGCATACTTTTAGTTATGTCAAAAAAATCATTTCTATGGAAAAATATGCTGGGAAATGAGAAAAACTTGAAGTAATTCTTTTTGTGAAAAAAAAAGGTTTGGGTAAGTTCCCACCAAACATGAAAAATTAATATTCTCATGTGATAAATGGTTTAAATTGAAAATATCAACATAAGGCGTATGTAGAATGGAGATGATAATTTCAACTATCCAGAGTAGGTAGCTTGCAAAACAATAAGTACCAATATAGCATTCAAGCTTAAATGCTGCCTTAATTATTTTTTTTATAGATGACATTACGGTAATTTTCTTCCAGAGCGGCTAGTAACGACGGAGTTACCAGAGTAGAAATATTAAAAACTGAACTCCACTTTTCTACAACTCTCTTTCCCTACCAGGTGTTCTGGAACGCCGGCTGCCAGATGGTGTCGCTGAACTTCCAGACGTCGGACCTGCCCATGCAGCTGAACCAGGGCAAGTTCGAGTACAACGGGAACTGCGGCTACCTGCTCAAGCCCGACTTCATGCGGCGCGCTGACCGCAGCTTCGATCCTTTTGCCGACGCACCCGTCGACGGTGTCATCGCCGCGCAGTGCGCCGTGCAGGTAGGGGGAGGGGGAACTGGGTGAAGTGGGGGTGACTACATGCAGCGCGCCCACCGCAGATTCGAGCCCTTCGCCGATGGGCCCGTCGAAGGCGTCATCGCCGCCCAATGCACCGTGCAGGTGGGGGGAGACGGCGGAACTGAGTGGGGTGGGGGTGACTACATGCAGGGTGCCAACCGCAGCTTTGACCCCTTCGCCGACGCGCCCGTCGACGGCGTCATCGCCGCGCAGTGCGCTGGGTAGGTAGGAAGAGTGGAATGGAGTCGGTCCGACTTGGTGAAGGGAGGACTAAGTGGAATGAAGAAGGGCCTTTTTTGAAGTGAATGACCGCCCCCCTCCCCCGAACACTGGATGAAATGGGGGAGGAAAGTGGGGGCACTGGGTGAAGTGAGGGGACTAAGAGAGGTGGGATTGGGTGACGTGGGGGTTAAGTGAGATCGGGCTGGGAGACGTGGAAGGAGATCGGGTGAAGTCGCGTGTACTGTGTGAAATGGAGGGCGAGCTAGGTTTTGGGGTTTGTCAGGTACCTCACAGAACATACAATAGGTCATGATTTAAACAAAGGAAATGTCAGATGCTCTTGAAACCGGTGGACTTGTAAAAAGGCTTAAAACCAGTAGAGGAAGCTTTTATGAGCTGTGCACCTACCTTGCAGTAGGACGTATAAGAACCTTTTTAGTCGACATTAACCTCATACCAACTTTGTGTTCCCTCGCAGGTGATAGCCGGTCAGTTCTTGTCAGACAAGAAGGTCGGCACTTACGTCGAGGTGGACATGTATGGTCTACCATCAGACACCATTCGCAAGGAGTTCAGGACTCGCATGGTACCAGCCAACGGACTCAACCCTGTATACAATGAGGAGCCGTTTTTGTTCAGAAAGGTACATAATTATCTATCATTATGTTTAAGATCGCAGGGGTAAAATGGATCTCCCCCACTGAGCACTTCAGTTAGTGGGGCAAGATCATCTTTGCGCTTTTCATAGCTTTGTCCATAACGTATATAATGCGGCGATAGCCCGGTGGCTTACGTAACGGACTGCTGAGACGAGGTCTCGAGTTCGATCCCCAGTCGCCACGGGCACACACCTCTTACTTTTCGTAGTTACGTGTGTATTAATAAATGTTAATTATCGCTCGCTTAACAATGTGCCCGGTAGTAGGCTCGCCCCCTATTACATTGGGACCTCAACATAACTGGCGAATCGTGGGTGTGTAATACACCTCTGCCAACCCCTTCGGGGATACAGGCGTGAAGTTATGTTATATGTTATGTTATGTAATTATCTGTACTTTTCTAGGTTACTTGGGTTATCTCTTTGCATCACTGCAAGTTTGTGTATATACTAATTAAGAAGCAAAGATGCACATATATACCCTATCTAATGTTAATTGGTTACATAACATAACATAACATAAACTCACGCCTATATCCCCGAAGAGGTAGGCAGAGGTGCTAGCACCCACATTTCGCCAGTTTATGTTTAGGTCCCAATGTAATAGGTGGCGAGCCTATTGCCATTAACCGGGCACTTATAAACCTGCGATAAATACACACATAACTTCGAAAAGCATCCAAAAGTCATTGGTGTGTGCCATGGTAAAACCTGGGATCGAACCCGAGACCTCGTCTCAGCTGTCCATTACCCATACCACTAGGCTAGCGCAGCCAGGTTACCGGTTAATTGGTTAGTGACCATTTTGGTATTGCAGGCGCTTATAGGCTACGGTGTCCAATTGCCGTCAAGTTGGCCGTATAGTTTTCTGACATCTTAGGTTGAATTTCACCAGTGAAAATACATTCAACTAAACTGGGTTGCAAAATCTCGGTGAAATTTATTTAAAAAAAACGTGATAACGCAATTTCGTCGTGGTTCCTTTCATTGGCCAAATCCATTCTTATACAAAAAGAGTTAGAGCAAAAAAGAGTTTCCAGTTCGAATTACATTTGCCCGTCGAAGCTCCTTAGGAAGAATCATAGATGTCAGGCACCTGCCATAGACACGGTTTTTTTTTCTTCTTTTGCGTTTGTAAACCCCCACGGGCTCCACCCCATTTGTGCCAACGATGAGATAGGTGTGTCGGAATCGAACTGACTGAAACCATACGGTGTCCTCCCTAAGGGTCCATTGCTGGGCACCCCGGGTAAGCCCTCGAAATGAAATAGAAACTACTAAAATATAATACTAGGAATTCAGTGCAGGCTGTGACTGAAATAAATTGAGCTGAGCGAGCAGGACTCTTACTTGAAAATAAGACATCTTACTACGGTCGTGCGCTTAGCTAAGGCCGCGCGCTCGTGAAACTGTTTTTCGGTGATTACTCCTCAATGGTACATCGGACATGAACCATCTCGCTTCAAAACATTCCCCAGTGTCCACACTATCACCGTGGTAAATTTGGTCAAGATCGCGCGTGTGGTTACGGAGGAGATCAGCCACCAACAAACGGCTATGCCGCGTATAAGAGCTTCGCTCGCTTCGCTGGCTCAGCTCAACAAACAGACTTTTGTTTTGGCACGTTGGGGAAGAAAAGTGAGAGTCCAGCTATGATAGAGCGTTCTGTCTATCGTACATTGGACTGAAAGTTTTATACTTTAACAGAGTAGTACGGCTTAAACTACTCTTAAAAATTATCAAGGCTCTACAATACCGTAGCAAATCGATCTTAAACGGAGTTTCACGTGATTAAACGGGGTTAGGCGGTTGTCCATTAGATCGGGGGTACACACTACATACCCCATCGTATATTTTCCGCTTATCTGGGTATAAAAATATCCATTAATGTGCACCCCCCCCCCCTCACGCCCCCCAGGTGGTACTCCCCGACCTGGCGGTTCTGCGCTTCGGCGTGTACGACGAGAGCGGCAAGCTGCTGGGGCAGCGCATCCTGCCGCTGGACGGGCTGCAGGCGGGCTACCGCCACATCTCGCTCCGCACGGAGGCTAACTTCCCCATGTCGCTGCCCATGCTGTTCTGCAACATCGAGCTCAAGATCTACGTGCCGGATGGCTTCGAAGGTAGGATTAAGGGTGGGCAGCGCGAGTGTGACGCCCTGGTTTACCCACGTCCACAGGCCGCGGGAACCGCTGCCTACCACACTAAACTAAGCAAACCACACTAAAAAATTTGGATTCATTACAAAAGAAACCAAGGTGTTCAAAAATGCTTTTTTTTTTAACGTGCGGAAATCCCTTCGGATACCCCCCCGCCGGCCAGCGGGGGTGGTTATGTCGTGTCTCGACTAAAACCGCACGGTGTCCTCCCCAAGTGTCCGTTGCCGGGCACCCCGGGTAAGCCCTCGTAAGGATAATCCCAGGGTTACCGGCGGACCTTGGCCGCCACCGCGGCCTCGCCTGGTGGGGTCGGGTTCTATCCCGCGTCGGTGAGTTGGCAGGCGTGGCACACACGACACGCCTCCGCCACGGCCTGCTTCTGTAAGGACGGCATGTCGGCCAACTGCCGTCCTCAGGCCCCGATCATGGAGGTCGGTAGTCCCGGCCGAATGCTACATTATCTCTAAGCAACATGGCCTTTTTTATCCCAATACATATTCTCACGGGAACAGGTCTTACGCGGGTGAAACCGCGTGACGATAAATACTGCACAGCGCTTAGTAGCTTGTGTTATGGGTTCCAGAAGGCGGATAAACATATTTATATGCTTTTTTTGAAGTGAATCTTCTTTAGAATCGTTGTGATTTAAAAATCGATGAAACGAAAAAATAAGTCCATTGTTTTTTTTTTATCAGGGACTTTTCAGAAGTTTCACTTCTACCATGTGTGACTTGCACACGCACACACTTTAAAAGGGTAAAAAGGGGAATTGTGTAAAAGCTAAAAATGGGAAATGTGGCAAGGGTAATAACGGGAAATGTGAAAAAGTGTAAAAACGGGAAATATAGAAAGGGCAAAAAGGGGTGAAGTGGCAAGGGTAAAAAATGAAAATGTGACAAGGGTAAAAAGGAGAAATGAGGCAGGGTTAAAAAACGGGAAATGTGAAAAAGGGGGAAGGTGGAAAGGGTAAATGTGGCTAGGGTAAAAAGGGGAAAAGAGGCAAGGTAATTTTTTTTTGTAAATACATACGTATTATACAAAGAAACACCCAGACCAATGCAAATAGACATATTCATGCATACAAATATTTGCACTGAGCGGGAATCGCACCCACGCCCCCTGTCGTAGCAGTCGCATGCACTACCGCTAAACCACAGAGGCCGTCAAGCCGATGCTAGTGGCTAAAAATAATAACAAGCTGTTGCTCGCGGCTTCATTCTCGTGGTATTCTGGTCCTGTTCCCGCTGCTCATGGGAACCTATTCCAGGGATGAAAAGTAGTTTACGTGTTATTTCAGTCCCAGTATCTATCCCTGTACCAAATTTCTACCAAATTCGTTCAGCCGTTTGAGCGTGATCACAAACTGTCACATTTATTATATTAGTAGGATAATTGTACTTCTAGACTCCATATAAAGAAAAACTTGTATATTTACCAAACATCCTATCAATCCCATCAATTAACCAAGTTTTTGTTCTGGCAGACTTCATGGCGGCCCTGTCAGACCCTCGCGCCTTCATGGGAGCTGCCAAGGAACGCACCGACAAGGTCAAGCAGATGGGCATCGAGGAGACCGGGCCCGAGAAGAAAGTGCAGCTCGAGGAGAAGAAGGAAGGTAATGTATAACCAATGTTGTCAACTCCTAAAAATATTTACCCTTAAAAAATCCCAACCTACTTATTTACCCCGTAAAATTAGGGAGTTTACTACTGGATTGTGAACCGTGCGTATAACTATTAAAGTCACTATATATTGGGCATACTGACTCCGACTCCGAACTTCAGGGCCCAAACCAAACTCACCTGCAAGTCGGTGAATATATATAAATAAATATTCTATCACATATTACACAGCGCCATCTAGACTCAAACTAAGCTGATCTTGTCATATGGGTTCTAGAAAGCGGATAAACATACTTAGATCCTTTTTTTTTGTAAATAAATACATATTATAGATAGAAACACCCAGACCAATGCAACTATACATATTTGCACTGAGCGGGAATCGAACCCGCGACCTCTGAGTTAGCAGTCGAATACTCTACCGCTAGGCCGCAGAGGCCGCGCGCCGGCTCGCGCTGGTGGCGGGCGGGCGCAGGCGCAGGGGCAGGGAGCGGGGGGGCGGCCCCTGGGCTCCAACGTACACACTAGGTGCAACCGGGATAGCCGCAGGGAAGATCATGATAATAGTTCATATTTGAACTATTTTTGGGGGAAGTGGGACACGACAATTTTCCCCATTCAAATTTAGATTTACCCGATCTCTAGTGGCATCGAATAGACCTAGTAGGCCTAGTACCAATGGCGATTGGTCAATATTTATTAACACGTTCACGGACAGAAACCATTCTTAATAATTTGGCGACATCCGACATCGATATATTGTATTGTAAATTATAAATTAAAATTGTATTGCGTAAATGTGTCGATTTTCAATATCTAAGAACTGTGAATTCCTGAGAAAAAGTGAACCAAAAAATTAAATTGATTTAATGCGAATAAATAAAGCACCTCCACCTGCCCCTTGCAGAATATACAGGTATGAGCATAAAATATTCATACGTACCTACTTACCCACTTATAATCTATATATTTATAGGTGAAGGGAAAACTCTTCCCTCCATTTTTACGAAAATTGCGCGGACGGAAAACTGTGAGATTTGGCATTGTTATAGCTTATATGGAGGAGAAGTTCAGGATGCATTTTTTTTTAATTATGCATAAAAAATATATTACATCAATAAATAAAACATTACACACACTACCATGCGTCTGAAACACACCCACGTTAGTTTATACTGCCAACTGCCAATGTCAAACGTATGTTGAGCCATGTACTCAACTGAGCGATAGCGCGGCGGCGGCGAGAACCGCGGGCCGCCGCCGCCGCACGCGCCGGTATCTGCGGCTGCGACCCACCGGGGCCACCGGGGCACCGGGGGCACCGGGGCCACCGGGGCACCGGGCCCACCGGTCAGCTGTCACAAGCCACGACGCCCGCACGTTACGCGCATTCTTCTAAAATTATCTCTTTTAAGTTACGGAACTTTTTTGATTGTACCATCTTGTATTATTAAAATCATATACAGTCCGCTAGCCTTTTACTCTTGAGTCATCGGAGAACAAACACGTATGATGAAATATTTGTATAATGTTCATGTATACTTATAACAAAATTAAACAGAAAGTTCATTACTTTCTGACGATATCAAAACAAGTTGAATGCCTGAGACGAGCTCAGCCGAATACAAGGTATTTTCGATTTTGCGATTTTTTTTTGCGATTTTTTGCGACTTTTTCTTTATTTTGCAATGGTTCACCCCAGCACGAATCTATTACCGAAAACAGCAACTCGAAAGCTCATCTCCTTCATACCCAAAACGGTGACAGAAAATTGGCAACGACGACGTCGACGACAACTCGATAGCAATAGGGCTATTCTAAAGAAAATCCCTAAAAAGATTGAATTTCCACCATCCCACGGGATTACTAGTAATTGTAAATTTCTAAAACCTGGATCGAAAATTGGAATATGTAATAGTTTTGCAATGTCATCAACATCAACGCAGCGTTAGTCTTGATTGCACCCAAAGAATTCAATTTGGAGTCCAGGCCCGGTTTGCTCCCCTACGTTCTCACTTGATTTGGCTTATCTTGGCTTTTATGGGAGCGACCGTTTGACCTCCCAACCCCGAGAGGAGGTACACCCCACACTAGAGCCTCGTCCGTCAATCATCATGTGTACCGGCTTGCAGGCGAAGTTGCTTGCTTGCTTGCTTGTAGTATAGTAATAGTCGACTCCACAAGATTAGTAATTCCTTTCAGGGTAACTGTATACGCTTCTACAACAAGCTTCCTAGTAAAAAGAAGAATCTACCTCTTCATAAATTTAAAAGCCAAATTAAAACTAAACTCTGCCAAAAAGGCTATTATAAAATTCAAGACTATTTAGACGGCAAACAAGCTTGGATATGAACTGTTTGCTCTCTCACTATGCTACTCAAACGAAATATTGTAATTAGATTAGGTAAACATGTTTGTAAATAGACCAAAAAAAACAGCCCGCTGAGTTTCTTCCCGGAGTCTTCTCAGGACAGGGACGCGATTCGAACCGGTGCGCGGTGGTCCATTTGACAAACATTAGTTTAATTTTTTTTGACATTTTGTAAGTCCCGTATTAATGGTCTATACAGAATAAATTGTTTTTGACTTTGACTTTGGTTAACTTGAACCCTTAGATCTTAATGAGGCCCCATACATCCACAGAACTGTCTGGCAATGTAACTATAAAAAATCCAACGTTAACCTAAAAAAGTGTTCCAGATTCTTTGCACTAGTCCAATGCCCTAAATATGGGCCAGTCTTGAGTCTATACTACAAGTCATGAGATTTTTATCCTTAGTTTGTAATTCCACTGAGGGAACGCAGCAAAGCAGAAATAGCCACTACTTTCGTAATATGATTTCCGTTGTTTATTTACGCAAAAGCTTAACCAACTGGCTAATCCCACCAGAGTATGACATGCAACAGATATTTTAAGATTCATTCTATAATGGTGGTTGGGCTACGGCATAAGCAGAAGCGGGAATGAAAGCGATTTTGATTTTATGTGAGAACCAACAGATTTTGTGATTGTTTATGAGTATTTTACCCAGGCAACTTACTGTATCACTCTGTCTAAAAATACAATGTTCAGTGGGTAAGACAATGTTTTTTTCGATGCATTAAGATCACCAAGGACACAGAATAAACAGTCTGTTAACAAGACAGGATGACCAGTATTTTTTGTGAGGTGGCATAGACGCAACTTATAAAAATTGAGATTAGATTTTAATTCTATGATCTTTTTTTCATCTTATAATGATCTAGATCCTTAGTGAGTAAACAAGACATTTTTGCAATAATGCTATCACATACAGCGGGCCGATCGCCGTAATTTTATGACGCATTAGTCGAGTGTACGTGCAGTTCACGCATAAGCGACGTTTACCCTAAACGCAAACAACCGTTGGTATTGCCGTAAAATAGAACTACACGTCAACGTCAAGTACACTGCACGTCTACTTCACCTACGCGTGATACCAGTGTGTTGCCGTACGCAAGATTTGACAATCTTCTAGTTAATTACTCGATATGTAATCGATTATGTCCACGAATAACGTTGTTATTACAAGGCTACATCACGCTTAATAACCTTGGATCTAAATTTATACACAAACAAAACACTTGGTTTTGTTTTAAGCATGGTAAAAATGGTATTAAAACGAAGATATTGAACACAAAATATGGATGTATGGTAGTATCCCTTTGCATACCATCCTATTTAGAAAAAAGCCGTAGACTAAAAAAGCACTATAGGTGGTTGTTATGGGTTACATGAAATAACATGTTTATGGTATCTTTACGTTAACAACAAACAATTATATAAATAATTTATTATAAGGTTTCAATGGAATGAGTAAATTGAAATATTATCAAACATTTAAATATATTTATGACCAAGACGACGAGGTTGAGGGAGCCTCAAACTGAAAATAGTGCACTAGAGGAGTCAAGAAGAATGCTAATAAGAATGGAGACCCTTTGATGCGAAAGCACATAGCTTTTAGCTGAGAGCGTGAAGCAATTGGCAGCTTCCAAACTGCAGAGGCCACTAGGGAGCTTGCACAATCCATGTGGTTAGAAAAGGTGAGTTATCATTATTTGAAGTCAGGGATGCAAAAAGAAAAAGAGCTTTTGTCATGTGAAGATAGTAGACCACTGTTAAAAATGTATATTTTGCTTACAGAGTAAACGTTGCTGCTGTCGCTGTCGTCGTTCTGACGACGAGCCAACCAAAGGCCTAATATAAGTGTAGAATTAAGATGATTTCAGATGTAAAAATAATAAACAATTTTCAATCAAACGTTATATTTTTTTAATTATATGAGGTTCCTCTCGTTCCAAAGCCTCTGAATAAGACCCTGTTGAACTGTTCTCCCCTGCATTAACTCAACATTTACACGTCTATCGAGCATTTGTGGTGCTTGAGTCAGTCTCAACACTGCCTTAGCAGCCACCCTGCGGACTTGATGCGTTCTTGTAAAGTAAGTTGAGGTTCAGGAATTTGTGTACGTAGAGCCATGTTGTGCAGTACAGCACATGCATTCACGATCTGCCCAGCAAATACTGGATCGTAGTGAAGCATCCTCGCAGACAACAAACATCTAAAAAATAACATTTACATTCACAGCTAAACAGATTTGGATAAAGCATGGTATGTGTAAGCAAGCATAGGATGTGAGTATTGTCACAAGCCTTCGGACTGCAATTTTGTTAAGCCGAAATGTTTTTATAAATTGGGCCTCTGTCATATCACGGAAGTGAGCATCCCTTGCCTGAAGTCGGGCACGCCTTGCCTCAATACGATGGCGACGACGGCGATCTTCCTGATCCGCCAAATCTAAAATTTGCCAACGCAAATCGTTCATGTTCAAATTTTATGCCCGAAAAGTAGAAAGGTATGGTATTATAATGCTCGCGAAGGAGATGGCGGAGCGCGCCCGGGAGAGATTTAGAACTCTCCCGGCCCGCCGAGCCCGCAACTTGCTCGCCGCGCGTCGCAGGCGACTCAGGCGCCGGAGGTCACTTAACGACCTCCGTCCTCCATGAGCGCAGGCCTGGGGGTGGCGGGTGAGGCCGCCTGTCACTCCAGCAGAAGCAGGCCGGGACGGTGGGGCGACTAGCGCCCCTCCCCCAAACCGGGGCAAGACGGGGACACCGTGGTTCCCAAACCCGAGGGGGTCATCTCGAAACCGGAGATGGCCCAGGGTCAGTCGGGGTGCGAGGGATATGCTTTATGGGCAACCTTACACCTGTAGACCCGAGACGGCGTGCGGTTTTAGTCGGTTCAAGCCCGACATAACCGCCCCCGCTAGCTAGTTACTCGGTAATTGTGTATGATTTTACTAGATATCTGTAGGTAAACTAGGAAATGACATAAAAGTTACTTACAAGCTTTGCAAAGTTAACAATCCGTACACTTCTGCAATGCGTGACCAACACTTGATCAAGAAGTAATAAACACTGCAAAGTGACATTTCGTTTGACATTTATGAAATGTCAAAATTTAGCGCGATACCGTTTTTGTTCGATACAAAATACGCGCAAGTCACGTTCTATTATGACAATACGGCGGTGCACTGCGTTTAGGTGAGCGTGACGTATGCGCCATTACATAATTACGGCAATACGAAATCAAGCGTTAAGACGCAAACGCAGTCAACACGCGCTGCATAAAATTACGGCGATCGGCCCGCAGAAATAATCCTTAACTAAGTTGTCAGCTTTCAGTCTAACTACAAAACGGCTTAACATCGATATTGTACGCAAAACGACTACCGTCAGATCTCCACAACAATCACATACAAGCATACATATGCATGCCTTTTATTATTCAATAATTTTTTTATTTACGTAGGTAGTAAGCCTGCAAAACAAATTTTGTTAATATACCGTGAAAACATAATCGGTCATCGTCAAACTGAATTTAGAATTAATACCATGGGCAACGGTGTTTTTTTAATCTCACACAAGCTTGACATAAGACGGAGAGTAGTCCAATTGACAGACCATATACATAAAACAAACAACACTTTTGAAAACCGCACACTCCTACACTCAATCGCTTATACCTTGAACCATACACCAAACATATTACCTTAAATATTTCAGTGCACAGATGTTTCGTATTTGATATCTTCATTACACGTCCAGATTCGCTCAACTTGAGTGTTCGTGTGTCCGTACTCTCCGCATAAACAATGAACAGTGTGTCTTTTTGTTTAGGTAAGCGTGCCAATTGTTTGGAACTTTGTGCATTTGTGTCTTTTAAAAATATAAATGTGCTTCATAATTAGTGGCAGTGTTTATATTATTATTAAGTGAGGTCGTGAGAATGGCCTTTTTTTTTATTGTGTAGAAATCCCTTCGGATACCCCCCGCCGGCCAACGGGGGCGGTTATGTCGGGCTTGAACTCGGGTCTACAGACGCCGGGGTGTAAGGTTACCCATAGAGCATATCCCTCGCACTCCGACTGACCCTGGGCCATTCGCAGTGTACCCTATGATAACAGCAGAGGGGTACCTGGAGCGACCACTCACCCCGCGGGTCTTGCAGGCACGCCATACCCCGACCCCCTCGTGCAATGGGGTCAGCTGGCCCTGAAAAGGGCCGGTTGGTCAGACTCTTGGCCGTTGACGTTGACGCCAGCTACTCCAGAGGAGCAATCAATGATGCGTCATCGCCCACGTTGCCCAGGGTGCACCAAACTTGGAGGTGATCCAACCAGTCGCACCCCTCGCGAGAATGGCCTAATTAACATTTTATTAAAAATTCGTTAAATGGCCTACAGCCATTCGGAAATCATCTAACATCGATTTTTTTATATTGTTAATCTCCTGATGGTATAAAAACTGAAAGTTAACTAGGGGCGCAATGCATTCGGCTGTTGCAATGTTGAGCTGATAGTGCACTACATGATTACCTATTTTTTTTCAATTGAATACTATTGAATTGCTTTTCGGTGATTATTCCTCCGTTGCTAGACCGATTTTCAATTTTCTTTTTCTGTCTTAAGCCAATAGTTAGTAGTTAAGCCAAAATCGTTGTCTCAACATTGATCATTTTGAAGAAATTAGGTTTTGAAATTTTTGAAGGGTAATTTTTCCTCCATGGTATGTTCGATTTTCGATTTTATTTTTTCTAGACCTTCCGGGTAGCCAGTTGTATTTACATGCCAAGTTTGGTCAAAATTAGTCTATTTGTGTAGGAGGAGTTGCGTCACAACCGAAATACACCGAGTGGAGTATAGAGAGCTTTTAGCTCGAATTCGTCTCTCTCAGCTCAAAAAAAAATTAAAAAAAACACACTTCAATAGGAGACCAGACTAAAAAATTTAAAAAATTGTTAGTGACTGAGATTTAGGTATTTTACTGTTAAAAAGTGTGGGGTCCTCAATGAGGATTTTTGTAAGCACTAGCATATTTTGAACTTCTATTCGTTGTATTACTGTAATGTATTTTTTATTTTTAAGTTTTTTTTTAAATTATTGTATTGTCATCGGTCCTTGATAAATTGTGCAAAATTTCGACGTTTTGAAGAGCTCCAAAATCGCGTCCAAAGCTTCCGTTACATACAAAAATACATACCAAGCTAATTAAAGGGTTTTAATACAAAAAATTTAAAAACATTTACTTTTAAACTAAAGTAAACAAAAACTGAATAATAACTAAATAAAATACAAATATTTACATACATGCGTCGTTAAATTCCTCCGCATCATCACCGACTGGGACCGACCACCAACTCGGGGTTCGGAGGTCAGACGACAGTCGCTCCAGCAAATGCCAAGTTAACCCAAATCAAGAGAAAGAGTAGAATAGCGGACCCCGGGCTCCAAAATACATGCTTTTATGCTATATAAAATATATGCAAAATAGATGCAACCGGGACTGACGTTGCAATGACGATGATGAACAGTCGGATTTCATCAGTGAAAACAATTGGAATCCAGTTAACAAAACCGGACTGTCAATGAAACTCTTTGATTAAAACGTGATTACGCAGTTTAGTCCGACTTTCTTAAGTGAAAAGGCTCGTATTCTAGAACGATAATCAGTCATGAATCTCAACTTGAGACTAGTTTTAAGTGCAGATTATATTCTAGAACTAAACTTGAGACGAGATTATATGAACGCTCAGATAAATAAATAAATATTGTACGACATTCTACACAGCGCTGTCTAAACCCAAAGTAAGCATAGTTTAACTAGCTTGTGTTATGGGTTCCAGAATCCGGATAAACATACTTAATATTTTTTTTGTTTTTTGTAAATACATAGGTACATTGAAATAAAACTATTTTTAACGGATTCTATCGCGATTTATTTGATGTTATTTTATATTTTACATTGATCCCATGCGATAGAATCCGTTAAAAATTGTTTTATTTTAATGTGTGACATTCGCGTAAACTTTCGACAATATCAAATACATACATATTGTACATAGAAACACCCAAACCAATGCAAATAGACATGTTCATGCATACAAATATTTGCACTGAGCGGGAATCGAACCCGAACCGAACGAAGCAGTCGAATGCACTACCGCTACGCCACAGAGGCCGAGTTCATAAAATCTACACATAAGTTTCGTTCTAGAACACAACCTATACCTAAAACGACTTTCAGGTCGAGACTCATGACTAAGTATTGTTCTAGAATACTGGTCTAAAACAAATCTTTCCACTGTCTGTAGATTAACACGATAATAACTCAAGAACTCCATCCTATTTCATGTGTCTATTTTTAGTTTATAATTATGTTTTCAAACCAGGTTTTGGTACACGATACATCACTATTGAAGGTGGAAATGTTAGCAAATACCAAATTATTGAGGCACTAGTGATCTATTCGAATTTATGTGATTCGAATGTGTGTTAAGTAAGATTAATTAAAGACAGAAAGAATATGTAGGTACACTAGAGCAAGTGTGTTTAAGAGAAAATGTTTTTTTTTTAAAGAATATTAGTAACCGAAATTATTAATATTCCCCCTAACCCCTCCAGCTAAGCTTTGGTAATTGCTTGTGTTAGGAGTGGGTTCACCTGGTTCATGCTGAATGTTTGCTTACCAATTTGGTTTTTTTTTTTCAAAATTTACAAAAATCCTTGCTTACAATATAAATCTGAGGATGTGTCCCCCCCCCCCTCCCCTGGAACTTCTAAAATAAGAGAATGAAAAACTAAAAAAATATATGATGTACATTACCATGTAAACTTCCAACGAAAATTGGCTTGAACGAGATCTAGTAAGTAATTTTTTTTAATACGTCATAAATCGTAAACCGCAATTTACATTTCATTCAATCAACTCAAATATAAAAATTAAAAAAGAAGTCATTATTATGTTACTTGCTACTACGGAACCCTTAATGGGCGAGTCCGACTCGCACTTGGCCGCTTTTTATTGGATTACATGTACCAATAATACTTAGTTGTATAAGTAATTTTATAATCCCCAGAAGTTAAAAGTTAATATCATTTATGTTTTTGTTTATTATTTTATGAAAGGATTAATAGCTAAGGCGATTGATTAATGAGAATTTGTTAAGCTACATTTGTCGTTGTACAACATAAAGCCATCAACTGCCAAAATTTCAAGGTTGTAACACCAACGGTTTAAAAGTATTGATTCAATCAATCCGTTAAAATTATATAAATATGTAGATATGTAGAAAATGAACTAAGAAACCTGTCACTTAGAGGATTTTACATACATTCTACAAATTATAGCCATAACACAAAAATTCTCCTTAGTGTCTACATGGCGCAGTGTGGCGATACCACAAGTACCCAGGCGACATTTAGCAACAGTAAGCTGAACTACTTTGATACCACATGAAATCAGCGCCATCTAGTTGCCAACAAGCTGAACTACAACCGTCTACTGTCACAACTACCACGTGATTCCCTACGTCACTATCTTGCAACGCAAAAATTAAGTTCACACGCTGAGTAGTTTATATACAGAATCCTAACTTCAACAGTTAGGGCGTCGGCCCGTGAGGCGCGATCATTCCGATGCAGATGCCTTGTCGGAGGCATCTGCACCTCCCTTTGTGTTGGAGGAACAACACACCTCGTTCCTCCAAAACAGTACTTGTCAGGTTGACGGCAATAAGCTTGCCTCCTATCAACTGGGAGTGAAAATGAAAACATAAATGTGCTTATTGTTTAATCTCTACCCCTTTGGCGATATAAAGGTAGGCATAGATATTGAAAAATTGTGAGGAATCAAACTCACAACACCCAACATAGTGTACAGTAATCCCGCCAGCCATGCAATCAGACACGTAAAATATTCGTATGTTAAAAACTCTGTTCTATTCTCAACTGTTCTCTTCCCAGAACCTCCACTGGTCTTCGAGCCCATAACCGTGGAATCCCTGCGCCAAGAGAAGGGCTTCCTGAAGACCGGCCGCAAGCAGCAGAAAGAACTCGACGCAATGAAGAAGCGCCAATCCAAAGAGAAGATGGCGATGCAGAAGACACAATGCTCTGCTTTGGAAAAAATCATTAAGGGCAAGAAGTAAGTTATTAGTTTGTTACTAGTACCTAGTTGCCAGAAGCTCCACCCGCGTGGAATTCTGATGCCAGTTCGTTCCCGCAAGCCATGGGAACCTATTTCAGGCATAAAAGGAGCGTGTGTGTTATTTCAGACTATATTCTGTACCAAATTTCTGCCAAACAAGTCAAAGAACTTCATAAATTTCCACATTTTTATAATATTAAATAGAATAGGATGTTAAAAGAATGTACACACGGCCAGGAGATTAAGTAGACCACTCATACATACACACTATATTTGTTATTGGATTTTTGTACAATGTTCTGCACAGTATTTACTATGAGCATAAACAGGATGCTGTCTGTCTGTCTACCCACATTTTAGGTGAATAATTATAGAATTATTATGTATTTGGCAGGGAACTTTTATATCGTTAAATACGAAAATTTAGAAGAGAGTAGATGGGAAGTCCTTCTCTCTTTTTATTGAGCGAAGCTCGTCAGAGCTTTGCTCTTTTTTAGACGACTCATGTATTTCGTTAGACCATCTTCTCCTCCCAAACGGCTGAACCGACTCTAATGAAATTTCACACAAGCTAAGATGTTACTGATGGGAAGGACATAGGCTATGTAGTTAAAAATTTATGTGTACCTCGGTGGACAAATCACCGGAAAAAAATTATAAAATCTGATTTCTCAATGAACAAAAAAAGCCTCATTCACGCAATTGGTATTAAATTACAAAAAGTCCTGGTGAAATAGCTTCGCTCAATTGTTGCAACAGTAGAATGAATTGCAGACCTAGTAGGATTTCTTTACCAGTCTTTAGGCCCGTATTCTAGAATTATACTGTGATGAGTCTCGATTATAAATTAGTTTTAAGTACGGACTGTATTCTAAAACTAAACTTGAGTGGAGCTTTTATGGACGTGAATCACCTGAGCTTTCATAAAATCTTCACTCAAGTTTAGTTCTAGAATGCCATCTGTATTCAGAACTAGTCTCAAGTAGGTAGATATTCATGACTGAGTATCGTTCTAGAATATGGGCCATAGGACATCTTCCGAAAATAGGCCTCCCCAAATATGTCTGTGGTTGCTATTATTATAGACTAATATTAACCGTACTGTTTCTATTTTACTAGTATCCCAATTAGGGTGCCACTTCCCTATCTCCTGTTCTTTCATCTATTTAAGAGTTATGCACCTTCAAAACCCTCGCTACTTTCACGGCGTAATTCACTTCACACAACTATTGATTCCCTTAATCGTTACAGACTATGCTCTTATTTTTTTTACACTGCATTTCACCTGCTAAAAAGTCTAAGTCTAAAAGCCCGTCTAAAAAGATCACTTATTGGAGCCCCAGTTAAGCATCACTGTCTACATTCACAATAGATATTTTTCTAGACAATTTCACCTCATCCATACGTTCTACTTCACCAAATCCACCCTTTCTCAAACCACGTCTTTTACAGCAAGGAGCAGCTGAGCAACGACGCGTCGTTCCGCGCGCTGGTGAGCGAGCAGACGGGCGCCTGGAGCGAGCTGGTAGCGCGCCACCGCGTGGAGGAGTGGGCGCTCGCGCGCGCGCGCCTCAACGAGCAGCGCGACCTGCTGCGCAAGATGATGGAGAGCACGCAGCTGGCGCAGATGAAGCAGCTCGAGGGCAAGCACGAGAGGTGAGACCCACTGCTTACTGTTCGTCGAGCTGGCGACCTGCTGCGCAAGGCGATGGAGAGCACGCAGCTGGCGCAGATGAAGCAGCTCGAGGGCAAGCACGAGAGGTGAGACCCACTGCTTACTGTTCGACGAGCTGGCGACCTGCTGCGCAAGGCGATGGAGAGCACGCAGCTGGCGCAGATGAAGCAGCTCGAGGGCAAGCACGAGAGGTGAGACCCACTGCTTACTGTTCGACGAGCTGGCGACCTGCTGCGCAAGATGATGGAGAGCACGCAGCTGGCGCAGATGAAGCAGCTCGAGGGCAAGCACGAGAGGTGAGACCCACTGCTTACTGTTCGTCGAGCTGGCGACCTGCTGCGCAAGGCGATGGAGAGCACGCAGCTGGCGCAGATGAAGCAGCTCGAGGGCAAGCACGAGAGGTGAGACCCACTGCTTACTGTTCGACGAGCTGGCGACCTGCTGCGCAAGGCGATGGAGAGCACGCAGCTGGCGCAGATGAAGCAGCTCGAGGGCAAGCACGAGAGGTGAGACCCACTGCTTACTGTTCGACGAGCTGGCGACCTGCTGCGCAAGGCGATGGAGAGCACGCAGCTGGCGCAGATGAAGCAGCTCGAGGGCAAGCACGAGAGGTGAGACCCACTGCTTACTGTTCGTCGAGCTGGCGACCTGCTGCGCAAGGCGATGGAGAGCACGCAGCTGGCGCAGATGAAGCAGCTCGAGGGCAAGCACGAGAGGTGAGACCCACTGCTTACTGTTCGACGAGCTGGCGACCTGCTGCGCAAGGCGATGGAGAGCACGCAGCTGGCGCAGATGAAGCAGCTCGAGGGCAAGCACGAGAGGTGAGACCCACTGCTTACTGTTCGACGAGCTGGCGACCTGCTGCGCAAGATGATGGAGAGCACGCAGCTGGCGCAGATGAAGCAGCTCGAGGGCAAGCACGAGAGGTGAGACCCACTGCTTACTGTTCGTCGAGCTGGCGACCTGCTGCGCAAGGCGATGGAGAGCACGCAGCTGGCGCAGATGAAGCAGCTCGAGGGCAAGCACGAGAGGTGAGACCCACTGCTTACTGTTCGACGAGCTGGCGACCTGCTGCGCAAGGCGATGGAGAGCACGCAGCTGGCGCAGATGAAGCAGCTCGAGGGCAAGCACGAGAGGTGAGACCCACTGCTTACTGTTCGACGAGCTGGCGACCTGCTGCGCAAGGCGATGGAAGCACGCAGCTGGCGCAGATGAAGCAGCTCGAGGGCAAGCACGAGAGGTGAGACCCACTGCTTACTGTTCGACGAGCTGGCGACCTGCTGCGCAAGGCGATGGAGAGCACGCAGCTGGCGCAGATGAAGCAGCTCGAGGGCAAGCACGAGAGGTGAGACCCACTGCTTACTGTTCGACGAGCGACGCGTCGTTCCGCGCGCTGGTGAGCGAGCAGACGGGCGCCTGGAGCGAGCTGGTAGCGCGCCACCGCGTGGAGGAGTGGGCGCTCGCGCGCGCGCGCCTCAACGAGCAGCGCGACCTGCTGCGCAAGATGATGGAGAGCACGCAGCTGGCGCAGATGAAGCAGCTCGAGGGCAAGCACGAGAGGTGAGACCCACTGCTTACTGTTCGTCGAGCTGGCGACCTGCTGCGCAAGGCGATGGAGAGCACGCAGCTGGCGCAGATGAAGCAGCTCGAGGGCAAGCACGAGAGGTGAGACCCACTGCTTACTGTTCGACGAGCTGGCGACCTGCTGCGCAAGGCGATGGAGAGCACGCAGCTGGCGCAGATGAAGCAGCTCGAGGGCAAGCACGAGAGGTGAGACCCACTGCTTACTGTTCGACGAGCTGGCGACCTGCTGCGCAAGATGATGGAGAGCACGCAGCTGGCGCAGATGAAGCAGCTCGAGGGCAAGCACGAGAGGTGAGACCCACTGCTTACTGTTCGTCGAGCTGGCGACCTGCTGCGCAAGGCGATGGAGAGCACGCAGCTGGCGCAGATGAAGCAGCTCGAGGGCAAGCACGAGAGGTGAGACCCACTGCTTACTGTTCGACGAGCTGGCGACCTGCTGCGCAAGGCGATGGAGAGCACGCAGCTGGCGCAGATGAAGCAGCTCGAGGGCAAGCACGAGAGGTGAGACCCACTGCTTACTGTTCGACGAGCTGGCGACCTGCTGCGCAAGGCGATGGAAGCACGCAGCTGGCGCAGATGAAGCAGCTCGAGGGCAAGCACGAGAGGTGAGACCCACTGCTTACTGTTCGACGAGCTGGCGACCTGCTGCGCAAGGCGATGGAGAGCACGCAGCTGGCGCAGATGAAGCAGCTCGAGGGCAAGCACGAGAGGTGAGACCCACTGCTTACTGTTCGACGAGCGACGCGTCGTTCCGCGCGCTGGTGAGCGAGCAGACGGGCGCCTGGAGCGAGCTGGTAGCGCGCCACCGCGTGGAGGAGTGGGCGCTCGCGCGCGCGCGCCTCAACGAGCAGCGCGACCTGCTGCGCAAGATGATGGAGAGCACGCAGCTGGCGCAGATGAAGCAGCTCGAGGGCAAGCACGAGAGGTGAGACCCACTGCTTACTGTTCGTCGAGCTGGCGACCTGCTGCGCAAGGCGATGGAGAGCACGCAGCTGGCGCAGATGAAGCAGCTCGAGGGCAAGCACGAGAGGTGAGACCCACTGCTTACTGTTCGACGAGCTGGCGACCTGCTGCGCAAGGCGATGGAGAGCACGCAGCTGGCGCAGATGAAGCAGCTCGAGGGCAAGCACGAGAGGTGAGACCCACTGCTTACTGTTCGACGAGCTGGCGACCTGCTGCGCAAGATGATGGAGAGCACGCAGCTGGCGCAGATGAAGCAGCTCGAGGGCAAGCACGAGAGGTGAGACCCACTGCTTACTGTTCGTCGAGCTGGCGACCTGCTGCGCAAGGCGATGGAGAGCACGCAGCTGGCGCAGATGAAGCAGCTCGAGGGCAAGCACGAGAGGTGAGACCCACTGCTTACTGTTCGACGAGCTGGCGACCTGCTGCGCAAGGCGATGGAGAGCACGCAGCTGGCGCAGATGAAGCAGCTCGAGGGCAAGCACGAGAGGTGAGACCCACTGCTTACTGTTCGACGAGCTGGCGACCTGCTGCGCAAGGCGATGGAGAGCACGCAGCTGGCGCAGATGAAGCAGCTCGAGGGCAAGCACGAGAGGTGAGACCCACTGCTTACTGTTCGTCGAGCTGGCGACCTGCTGCGCAAGGCGATGGAGAGCACGCAGCTGGCGCAGATGAAGCAGCTCGAGGGCAAGCACGAGAGGTGAGACCCACTGCTTACTGTTCGACGAGCTGGCGACCTGCTGCGCAAGGCGATGGAGAGCACGCAGCTGGCGCAGATGAAGCAGCTCGAGGGCAAGCACGAGAGGTGAGACCCACTGCTTACTGTTCGACGAGCTGGCGACCTGCTGCGCAAGATGATGGAGAGCACGCAGCTGGCGCAGATGAAGCAGCTCGAGGGCAAGCACGAGAGGTGAGACCCACTGCTTACTGTTCGTCGAGCTGGCGACCTGCTGCGCAAGGCGATGGAGAGCACGCAGCTGGCGCAGATGAAGCAGCTCGAGGGCAAGCACGAGAGGTGAGACCCACTGCTTACTGTTCGACGAGCTGGCGACCTGCTGCGCAAGGCGATGGAGAGCACGCAGCTGGCGCAGATGAAGCAGCTCGAGGGCAAGCACGAGAGGTGAGACCCACTGCTTACTGTTCGACGAGCTGGCGACCTGCTGCGCAAGGCGATGGAAGCACGCAGCTGGCGCAGATGAAGCAGCTCGAGGGCAAGCACGAGAGGTGAGACCCACTGCTTACTGTTCGACGAGCTGGCGACCTGCTGCGCAAGGCGATGGAGAGCACGCAGCTGGCGCAGATGAAGCAGCTCGAGGGCAAGCACGAGAGGTGAGACCCACTGCTTACTGTTCGACGAGCGACGCGTCGTTCCGCGCGCTGGTGAGCGAGCAGACGGGCGCCTGGAGCGAGCTGGTAGCGCGCCACCGCGTGGAGGAGTGGGCGCTCGCGCGCGCGCGCCTCAACGAGCAGCGCGACCTGCTGCGCAAGATGATGGAGAGCACGCAGCTGGCGCAGATGAAGCAGCTCGAGGGCAAGCACGAGAGGTGAGACCCACTGCTTACTGTTCGTCGAGCTGGCGACCTGCTGCGCAAGGCGATGGAGAGCACGCAGCTGGCGCAGATGAAGCAGCTCGAGGGCAAGCACGAGAGGTGAGACCCACTGCTTACTGTTCGACGAGCTGGCGACCTGCTGCGCAAGGCGATGGAGAGCACGCAGCTGGCGCAGATGAAGCAGCTCGAGGGCAAGCACGAGAGGTGAGACCCACTGCTTACTGTTCGACGAGCTGGCGACCTGCTGCGCAAGGCGATGGAGAGCACGCAGCTGGCGCAGATGAAGCAGCTCGAGGGCAAGCACGAGAGGTGAGACCCACTGCTTACTGTTCGACGAGCTGGCGACCTGCTGCGCAAGGCGATGGAGAGCACGCAGCTGGCGCAGATGAAGCAGCTCGAGGGCAAGCACGAGAGGTGAGACCCACTGCTTACTGTTCGACGAGCTGGCGACCTGCTGCGCAAGGCGATGGAAGCACGCAGCTGGCGCAGATGAAGCAGCTCGAGGGCAAGCACGAGAGGTGAGACCCACTGCTTACTGTTCGACGAGCTGGCGACCTGCTGCGCAAGGCGATGGAGAGCACGCAGCTGGCGCAGATGAAGCAGCTCGAGGGCAAGCACGAGAGGTGAGACCCACTGCTTACTGTTCGACGAGCTGGCGACCTGCTGCGCAAGGCGATGGAGAGCACGCAGCTGGCGCAGATGAAGCAGCTCGAGGGCAAGCACGAGAGGTGAGACCCACTGCTTACTGTTCGACGAGCTGGCGACCTGCTGCGCAAGGCGATGGAGAGCACGCAGCTGGCGCAGATGAAGCAGCTCGAGGGCAAGCACGAGAGGTGAGACCCACTGCTTACTGTTCGACGAGCTGGCGACCTGCTGCGCAAGGCGATGGAGAGCACGCAGCTGGCGCAGATGAAGCAGCTCGAGGGCAAGCACGAGAGGTGAGACCCACTGCTTACTGTTCGACGAGCTGGCGACCTGCTGCGCAAGGCGATGGAGAGCACGCAGCTGGCGCAGATGAAGCAGCTCGAGGGCAAGCACGAGAGGTGAGACCCACTGCTTACTGTTCGACGAGCTGGCGACCTGCTGCGCAAGGCGATGGAGAGCACGCAGCTGGCGCAGATGAAGCAGCTCGAGGGCAAGCACGAGAGGTGAGACCCACTGCTTACTGTTCGACGAGCTGGCGACCTGCTGCGCAAGGCGATGGAGAGCACGCAGCTGGCGCAGATGAAGCAGCTCGAGGGCAAGCACGAGAGGTGAGACCCACTGCTTACTGTTCGACGAGCTGGCGACCTGCTGCGCAAGGCGATGGAGAGCACGCAGCTGGCGCAGATGAAGCAGCTCGAGGGCAAGCACGAGAGGTGAGACCCACTGCTTACTGTTCGACGAGCTGGCGACCTGCTGCGCAAGGCGATGGAGAGCACGCAGCTGGCGCAGATGAAGCAGCTCGAGGGCAAGCACGAGAGGTGAGACCCACTGCTTACTGTTCGACGAGCTGGCGACCTGCTGCGCAAGGCGATGGAGAGCACGCAGCTGGCGCAGATGAAGCAGCTCGAGGGCAAGCACGAGAGGTGAGACCCACTGCTTACTGTTCGACGAGCTGGCGACCTGCTGCGCAAGGCGATGGAGAGCACGCAGCTGGCGCAGATGAAGCAGCTCGAGGGCAAGCACGAGAGGTGAGACCCACTGCTTACTGTTCGACGAGCTGGCGACCTGCTGCGCAAGGCGATGGAGAGCACGCAGCTGGCGCAGATGAAGCAGCTCGAGGGCAAGCACGAGAGGTGAGACCCACTGCTTACTGTTCGACGAGCTGGCGACCTGCTGCGCAAGGCGATGGAGAGCACGCAGCTGGCGCAGATGAAGCAGCTCGAGGGCAAGCACGAGAGGTGAGACCCACTGCTTACTGTTCGACGAGCTGGCGACCTGCTGCGCAAGGCGATGGAGAGCACGCAGCTGGCGCAGATGAAGCAGCTCGAGGGCAAGCACGAGAGGTGAGACCCACTGCTTACTGTTCGACGAGCTGGCGACCTGCTGCGCAAGGCGATGGAGAGCACGCAGCTGGCGCAGATGAAGCAGCTCGAGGGCAAGCACGAGAGGTGAGACCCACTGCTTACTGTTCGACGAGCTGGCGACCTGCTGCGCAAGGCGATGGAGAGCACGCAGCTGGCGCAGATGAAGCAGCTCGAGGGCAAGCACGAGAGGTGAGACCCACTGCTTACTGTTCGACGAGCTGGCGACCTGCTGCGCAAGGCGATGGAGAGCACGCAGCTGGCGCAGATGAAGCAGCTCGAGGGCAAGCACGAGAGGTGAGACCCACTGCTTACTGTTCGACGAGCTGGCGACCTGCTGCGCAAGGCGATGGAGAGCACGCAGCTGGCGCAGATGAAGCAGCTCGAGGGCAAGCACGAGAGGTGAGACCCACTGCTTACTGTTCGACGAGCTGCGACCTGCTGCGCAAGATGATGGAGACCACGCAGCTGGCGCAGATGAAGCAGCTCGAGGGCAAGCACGAGAGGTGAGACCCACCGCTTACTGTTCGACGAGCTGCGACCTGCTGCGCAAGATGATGGAGACCACGCAGCTGGCGCAGATGAAGCAGCTCGAGGGCAAGCACGAGAGGTGAGACCCACCGCTTACTGTTCGACGAGCTGCGACCTGCTGCGCAAGATGATGGAGACCACGCAGCTGGCGCAGATGAAGCAGCTCGAGGGCAAGCACGAGAGGTGAGACCCACTGCTTACTGTTCGACGAGCTGGCGACCTGCTGCGCAAGGCGATGGAGAGCACGCAGCTGGCGCAGATGAAGCAGCTCGAGGGCAAGCACGAGAGGTGAGACCCACCGCTTACTGTTCGACGAGCTGGCGACCTGCTGCGCAAGATGATGGAGACCACGCAGCTGGCGCAGATGAAGCAGCTCGAGCTCGAGACACTGTGACCAAACTTTACACGCTCAGAAAGCATGTCCAGACTTGTGACTTTCAAAAAGAATTTTCAAAATCGGACTTGCCACGGAGGAATGATCACTGTTCAAAATTTTCTAAATCTGATTCCGCAATAGCGGTCAAATCTATGGTCTCACTCAGCTCAACATTGCAAGCAGCGATTCGCCTTGCAGACCTAGTGTTATGTAGGTAGGTAGTTACACATCGCCATCTGGATCCAAATTAAATATTGTACTATCGGTTCAAGAATGCGAATGAACATTTTTATATGCATACATTTCTTTTGTAAATGTCTACATTGTACATACTTCGATATATAGAAACATCCAAACCAGTGCAACTATGATTTGTAAATTGGAGGGTGTTAACCTACTTTTGTTGGTGACTGTACATTATAAAAAGCATAACCAACAGACAATCTTGAAACAGTTTATGACGAACGTAAACTTAGTAATAAACAATACTAAAGGCCTCATTAACTTTTCACTTTCATAAACTTGTGCGTTTGAAGCTCGCACCACACGTGAACTGCGAACGGATTGTTTACACTTCATTGCTTATCTACCTTACGTAAATAGTTTAATAATTTATTGCACAATAAAAACTAGGATATTTCAGTACACCCTGTATCTATTTAGAATAACCGGTCAAGTGCGAGTCGGACTCACGCACGAAGGCTTCCGTACCATTGTCTATCAAAAAGCGGCCAAGTGCGAGTCGGGCTCGCGCATGAAGCGTTTCGTAGCAGCAAATAACATAATAATTTTTTTTTTTTTTAAATTTTATATTTGAGTCGATTGAATGAAAGGTAAATTGCGGTTTACGATTTATTACGTAAAAAGAAACTACTTACTACATTTCGTTCAAACCAATTTTCGGTGGAAGTTTACATCATATTTTTTTTTTACTTTTATCATTCTCTTATTTTAGAAGTTACGTGGGGGGGGGGACACATTTTACCACTGGTAGTGTCTCTCGCGCAAACTATTCAGTTTAGAAAAAAATTATACTGGAACTCTCAATATCATTTTTTAAGAACTATCCATAAATACCCGTATGGTTTTGATAACAAAAAAATTTTGAGTTTCAGTTCTAAGTATGGGGAAACCCCGCAAAGAATTTTCTTTTTTTTTCTATTTTTGTGTGAAAATCTTAATGTGGTTCACAGAATACATCTACTTACCAAGTTTCAACGGCATAGTTATACTGCATTCTTATAGTTTTGAAAAAAATTGGCTGTGACATACGGACGGACAGACAGACAGACACGACGAATCTATAAGGGTTCCGTTTTTTGCCATTTGGCAACGGAACCCTAAAAAACAGCAGCTGCTTTCAGACTTAGCCGAACTCACTTGCAAGCCGGTACACCTGCCGATTGATGAGGATCAGGCGCAGGTTTTTCTCTCGGGGTTAAGGGTAAGACGGCAGTCGCGCCCTTAAAGTCTCCCAAGTCTCCCTACTTAAAGAGCCTACGGCAGAGTCCGTCTGGCGCAGGCTCTTTGAGTTGAGAGTTAGATGGCAGTTGCTCCCGTAAAGCCATACTTAACCAAATCATGGAAAGGAGGCTACTCCTTACCTGGAACAGAGCCCGGACTCCAAGGTGCAACCTTTGGATGCAACCGGGATGTGTGCTCGAATGAAGACTTATAAAAGATTTTTTAATATTTTGAGGTTAAAACTTCTTTAGGCGTGTTGAGCACTATTTGGGTGAACAAAAATCATGGAAGTCGCGTCATTGTCACGTCAGGTCACATCACGCTTTCACTTTCCTTTCAAAAATAGAGGGATGGATGGATAAATGGCGGGCGGGAAGGATGAATGATGATGATTAAAAAAAATCACATGTATTTGTTAAAGTTTTCACTTCTGTCGGCAATCTTGGAGTGCCACTGTTTTTTTTTTAATCCGATTTGTTGCCCCGTGTTCGCTGTATTTCTTGCCGGAGTCTTCTCTCAACAGGGCCGCGTTTCAAGTCCAGTTGCTAAATATTAGTATATTTTTAACGTTTTATAAGTGGCATTTTAATGGTCTATACAGTATAAATTATTTTTTACTTTGTACCAGAGTATTACAATTAGGTATTGAAACAATGTTGTATTTAAATTCCAGGGAGCTCAAGGAGATGAACACCCGCCAGGCTAAGATCAGCATGGAGACAAGCAAGGAGGTCGCCAACGACAAGACTCTGAAGACCAAGCAGGAGAAGGACCGGCGGCTCCGCGAGAAGAAGCAAAACAACACCAAGAAGTTCTTGGATGAGAGGAAGGTGGGTACCGTTACTTCTGAATGAGCTCGCTCTTCTCGTGGATATTTTAAGTGGCGGTCGTAGCTAAGTGGTAACCAAGTAGGTTAACACATTACGAAGTTAAACAACACTAGCCAAGGCAGTCTTAGGATGCGTGACTATTCTTAAAATATTGAGACCCCTTCCGTACCTTTTTTTTCGTGCGGAATTCCCCTCTGATACCCCCCAGGCCAGCGAGGGAGGTCATGTCGGGTTTCAACCGACTGGGGTCTTCAAACGCCAGGATGTAAGGTGGCTCATAAACCATTTCCCTCGCAGCCCGACTGACCCTGGGCCATCTCCGATTTAGAGATGGCCCCCTCGGGGACCCCTCCGTACCTCGGAGAATACATTAAACCGTCGGTCCCAGTCGTCATACGAACATGTATGGCAGTCGTTACGGGTACAACAGCCACAAAAATCCGACAACTGTTCTTACATAATTTCGACATCACCAATGGGTTGTGAAGGGGTCCCCGAGGGGGCCATCTCTAAATCGGAGATGGCCCCCTCGGGGACCCCTCCGTACCTCGGAGAATACATTAAACCGTCGGTCCCAGTCGTCATACGAACATCTATGGCAGTCGTTACGGGTACAACAGCCACAAAAATCCGACAACTGTTCTTACAGAATTTCGACATCACCAATGGATTGTGAAGGGGTCCCCGAGGGGGCCATCTCTAAATCGGAGATGGCCCCCGAGGGGACCCCTCCGTACCTCGGAGAGTACATTAAACCGTCGGTCCCAGTCGTCATACGAACATCTATGGCAGTCGTTACGGGTACAACAGCCACAAAAATCCGACAACTGTTCTTACAGAATTTCGACATCACCAATGGGTTGTGAAGGGGTCCCCGAGGGGGCCATCTCTAAATTGGAGATGGCCCCCGAGGGGACCCCTCCGTACCTCGGAGAGTACATTAAACCGTCGGTCCCAGTTGTCATACGAACATCTATGGCAGTCGTTACGGGTACAAGAGCCATAAACATTCCGACAACTGATCTTACAGAATTTCGACATCACCAATGGGTTGTGGAGGCGTTCCGCTTCACGGAAATATCGAAGTTCAGCCGTTTCGTAGTTAGACTGAAAAGCCGACCCAACTGAGTTGGGAGAAAGGCTCGGAGGATGGATTTCAAGCAAGGGTTATCGAAGGCATATAACTTCCATAAATACTGCTAGACTGGCTGTACGCAGTAATTTGGTATCGATTTAAGACCACAACATAGAACATATAACTTCATGCCTGTATCCCCGGAGGGGTAGGCAGAAGTGTATTACACACCCAGGATTGGCCAGATAAGTTTAGGTCTTAGGTTTAGGTTTAGGTTTAGGTAGGTAATAGGGGGCGAGCCTATTGCCATCTACCGGGCACATTACTAAGCGAGCGATAATTAACATTTTTAATACACACATAACTACAAAAAGTCAGAGGTGTATGCCCGGGGCGACTGGGGATCGAACTCGAGTCCTCGTCTTGACTCCTGAGTCCGTTATGTACGCCACCGGGCCATCGCCGTTTTTTTTAGCCCACAAAATGTTTGTAGCTGTCATACCGATAACTTTATGGGGTGTACAGGGATCTACCAAAATCTCTTAGGCCCCAGCCAACCTCACCTGCAAGTAAGTTCACCAGGTAAACAACGAGCGAGGCTCTGGCGCAGGTTTTCCTCTCAGGGTTGGGAGGTTAGATGACAGTCGCTCCTCGAAATGCCGACATACCAATGAAAAGTAATAAGCGGACCGCGAGCTTCGAAGTGCAAAAGAATGATGATACAGATGACATTACAAAAAGGATCGCTATGCTAATACAGATACGTGTCAAAATTCATGCCCGCCTCACCCAGAAACCGTGATACAATTGGACGTAGTTAAGCATAAAGGACTCAATCCACCCAAAGTCACTTTTGAGTTATGGACGTTTGAAGTTTGAGCTGTAATTTCTCTTAAACAAAGTTAGTTTATTTTTTTAATTTTCTCTTTTTTGTAGTATAATAGTTTATATTGTATTTGTCCATCAAATAAGTGATATATTTTGCAATAGATTTCGAGATATTAAGTTAAATGTGGGTTGAGTCCTTACCATTAAACTTAAGTTTGTAAAGACGGATACTTTTTTTTTATTTATCAGAATGGACTCAAAACTATCCTTCGACAAGAAAATAATTTATTAAAAAAAACAATATAAGTAAAATTATTAAAAAGTTATACATTTATTAACCTTAAACATAAAGCTATCAATATAACATAAAACACCATTATTAAAATTTCAAAAATAGAAAAAACAGCACAAATGGGCGCGCATATAAATGTCTCATCATCCAAGTCAAAATCAAGAGTTGGTCCGTATCCATCGACGTCCTCGCTGACATTGCTGTTCCCCTTAAGGTTATTGCAAAATGCGTGACAGTCTTCAGGTATTAAATTAAACATAGATCTAAGATCATCGAGCTTTGCTTGAGGAATGGGTTTTCCCTGGGACCAAAGAACTTCAAAATCTTCTGAAAATAGAATTAGAACACCTTTGTTTCTTTTTGACAAATCCAGCTTTTGCATATCTCCACTCTCTGATATCATGGTAATTAAGTATTAACTAAGGCGTGGAGCGGGAGTTTGGTTGTTCTCTTTTTTAAGAAGGGTGATAAGACCCTCCTTAAAAACTACAGACCCATCACACTCCTGAGCCACGTCTATAAGCTATTTTCACGAGTGGTCACGAATCGTCTCGCCAGGAGACTCGACGAGTTCCAGCCAGCGGAACAGGCTGGGTTCCGCGGAGGATATGGCACCATAGACCACATTCACACAGTGAGGCAGATTATATAGAAGTCCGAAGAGTATAATCAGCCCCTGTGTCTCGCTTTTGTGGACTATGAAAAGGCATTTGACTCCGTCGAAACTTGGACTGTTCTGGAATCCTTACAGCGATGTCAAGTAGACTATCGTTATGTCGAGGTGCTGAGATGCCTTTACGAAGCCGCCACTATGATTGTCCAAGTACAGGGTCAGCAGTCTAAACCCATCCAATTGCGCAGAGGAGTGAGACAGGGGGATGTCATATCCCCGAAACTGTTCACGAGCGCATTGGAAGATATGTTTAAGACGCTGGACTGGAAAGGTAAGGGCATAAATATAAACGGCGACTACATCTCACACCTGCGATTCGCTGATGACATAGTCTTAATGGCGGAGTCGCTAGAGGAGCTAACCCAGATGCTGGACGGCCTAGCTTCAGCCCCGCGACGCATCGGTCTTGGCATGAATTTGGATAAAACCAAAGTCTTGATCAATGGCCACATTGATCCAGGACCGGTCGTCGTGGATGGCCACCTTCTTGAAATTGTTTCTGAGTACACTTACCTCGGGCAGATTGTGCAGTTGGGTAAAAACAATTTTGAGAAGGAGGCCAAGAGGAGGATCCAGCTAGGCTGGGCAGCGTTTGGGAAACTACGTCGGGTCTTCTCGTCATCCATACCGCAGTGTTTGAAAACGAAAGTTTTCAATCAGTGCGTCCTACCCGTAATGACCTACGGAGCTGAGACGTGGACACTCACAGTAGGGCTGGTCCACCAGTTCAAAGTCGCTCAGCGAGCTATGGAAAGAGCTATGCTCGGAGTTTCTCTGAAGGATAGGATTCGTAACGAATACATCCGACAGAGAACCAAGGTTATCGACATAGCTCAAAGAATAAGCAAGCTGAAGTGGCAGTGGGCCGGCCATATCTCGCGAAGAACCGACAACCGCTGGGGTAAACGTGTTCTTGAGTGGAGACCGCGACTCGGCAAACGTAGTGTAGGACGCCCTCCGGCCAGGTGGGATGACGATCTGCGAAAGACTGCGGGCAGATGCTGGATGCGGCAAGCTGAAGACAGGGCGCTATGGCGCTCATTAGGGGAGATCTATGTCCAGCAGTGGACTAGAATAGGTTGATGATGAAGTATTTCGGTAATTAAGTATGTCGGTCTATCCGGGTGGTCGTTGACGGCTGCACATCTGACCGATTAGCGATCAACGCTGGGGTCCCTCAGGGGTCGGTACTCACGGCTACATTATTCTTGCTGCACATTAACGACCTGCTCAAGCCCGGAACTTTAGGGTGCGCAGACGACAGAATTTGTCCTTGAAGGCGGTCTCCGGTTGGGGTGATGCTAACTTGGTCAAGTTCAACGCTACCAAGACCCAGGCGTATCTCTTCTCTGCCAAGCGAAGTCAATTACAGCCAAACCCCACATTCCGAAATGCATCCGTGCCGATAACCGAGCGCCTCGAGCTTCTTGGCGTTACCCTGACGTCCACCCTCAGTTTTGGGTCTTAAATTAAGGCTAAAGCTCAAGTGGCTGCTAAAAAGCTGGGTATTCTGTCGAATGTTGGACAGTACTTCACGCCGGAACAGTTGCTCAACTTGTACCAAGCGCAGGTTCGATCCTGTATGGAGTACTGCTCGTACCTGTGTGATGGCTCAGCTAAATACCACCTGGAAGCGCTTGAGACAATAGAGAGACGGGCCAAGAGACTCATCAATAACGATGCAATCGTCGAGAAAAGGCTTCAGAGCCTTGAACATCGACGCAAAGTTGCAGGCCTATCGGTTTTTTACCGGATGCATTTCGGAGAGTGTGCGCTGGAATTGCACAATTTGATACCTCCAAGCCCTTTCCACCAACGAACGACCAGACGCACAGCGACGCGCCACCGCTACATGGTGGACATTCCACTCATACGCACGTAACTTTTCGGCGACACATTTATTATGCGTACAGCTAAGGAGTGGAATTGCCTGCCTGAGTCTGTGTTTCCGGAAAGCTATAACCTCGGAATCTTCAAGTCTCGAGTGAATAGGTTCCTTCTAGGCAAACGTGATCCATCGTAGACTACATTGTCACTTACGATCAGGTGAGATAGAGGTCAAACGTGAGCCTATAATCCATAAAACATATATAATATACATCCATAAAAATAACATAAACTGGCTTAAAACGAAACAGATTTATTGAATAAAGAAGATCAATACTTAATTACCATGGTATCAGAGAGTGGAGATATTCAAAAGCTGGTCAAAAAGAAACAAAGGTGTTCTAATTCTATTTTCAGAAGAAGATTTTGATGTTCTTTGGTCCCAGGGAAAATCCATTCCTCAAGCAAAGCTCGATAATCTCAGATCTATGTTTAACTTAATACCTGAAGACTGTCACGCATTTTGCAATAACCTTAAGGGAAACAGCAATGTCAGCGAGGACGTCGATGGATACGGACCAACTCTTGATTTTGACCTGTTTTTTTTCTATTTTTTAAGTTTAAATAATGGTGTTTTTATGTTTTATTGATAGCTTCGTGATTAAGGTTAATAAATGTATAACTTTTTCATGATATTACTTATTTTTTTTTAATAAATTATTTTCTTGTCGAAGGATAGTTTTGAGTCCATTATGAGAAATAAAAAAAAGTATTTGTCTTTACAAACTTAAGTTTAATGGTAAGGACTCAACCCACATTTAATTTAATATCTCGAAATCTATTGCAAAATATATCACTTATTTGATGGACAAACAAATACAATATAAACTATTATTTAAAAAAAAAGAGAATATAAAAAAAACTTTGTTTAAGAGAAATTACAGCTCAAACTTCAAACAAAAGTGACTTTGGGTGGATTGAGTCCTTTTTGCTTAACTACTTCCATTCGTTTCTGAAATTTTCCGATAACTCATAATGTTATAAGTCGCTTCAGTTTAATTCAAAGTATATATATCAGTCATTAAATCTATTCCTGATAAACAACTCAACCTGTTTGAGTCGATTTACTTTATTTGATATTAGATGTGCTGTTCATCTATTACCGTTTTTCTAAAATATCTCAAGTGTTTTGAGTCGTTTCTGATAAATAAAAATAAATATTTTGTTTCAGTAATACTATAACACAGAAACAACCCAACCTGTCTAAGTCGTTTTAGTTATTTGATAAAATGATATTTGCAATTTAAACCAAATTCTTAGAAAGAATCCAAACTGTTTGAGTTTATTCTGGTTTATCAAAATTATGAACATACTCATAGACATAAATTACTCAGAAACAATTCAAGCAGACTGAGTTCGTTCAGCAAATACTTTTTATATGCTCTTTATACTGTGGATTGAGTCGGGGTAGTGAGAAGACTAGTTTCCGTGTACATATTCAAAATAGGGTTTTCACTACATAATAGATTCGACCCTCGGGAGTACGATGGCATCCTTAACTCAATTTTGGCCAATGTGTGGATTGAGTCCTTTCTGCTTAACTTCGTCCGTATTGTTCGAAACAGTTTGTCTAGTTTACATAAAAGTTTTACACACACTTACAGCGGAAAAAGAGAACGTAGTAGTACGTAGTTCGCAAGAATTACGGTAGATGGCTCCAGCGTCGCCTTGAGACGTATATAATATATCGGAGTATTTCGAATATCTGGGACAAGTCCAACTCAGTTGGTCAGAGCATTCCCCCTGTAAGGGACTGGTCGCGGGTTCAAGTCCCGTCCTAGATGTTCTCTTTTTCCGCTCTAAATCTATAGGTTAAGTAAACATACTAATTCATATGTCGGAGTAATCAAAAAGCAATGTTTAAAAAATGATTGAAAAGTCATTCATTGTCTCCGTAGTTCGGAAGAATTACGATAGATGGCTCCAGCATCGCCTTGAGACGTATATAATATATCGGAGAATTTCTACTATCTGGGACGTGTCTACGTAGCTCAGTTGGTCAGAGCATTCCCCTTTAAGGCACTGGGTCGCGGGTTCAAGTCCCATCCTAGATGTTCTCTTTTTCCTCTCTAAATCTATAGGAAAAGTACTTATACTAATTGCTTAAAAATTTCATTGAATATAAGTAATTGTCGAAAGGCGATACAAATCACGACCCCGGCCTCTAGACAGTGACATTCTATTGGCGGTATGCCTCGAGGCAAAAATCTTGAAGAAACGTCAAAAAGTCGCGCGCATGCACTAACTGATCAACCAAAATACTAAAAGGACATCAACTAATGATGCGAGCCCTTTCTATTTGTGTTTGTTTGGTTGATTGGCGCACCTCTGCCGTATCGCCTACCGCCAAAGAGACCTAAAAATTCGTACTGCGCATCTATAATATTGTTCATTGTCAAAACGACGACCTCTGTGACGTAGCGGTAGCGCTTTCGACTGCTAAGTCAGAGCGGGTTCGATTCCCGCTTATTTCAAATATGTATATTGCATTGGTCTGGGTGTTCCTATGTATTTATTTACAAAAAAAGTATCTAAGTAACTAAGTATGATTATCCGCATTCTAGAACCCATATGACAAGTTCTGCTTAGTTTAGGTCTAGATGACGTTGTGTAATATGTCCTAGAATATTACAATTATTATTACGTTACAAAATGTTTGCCCACAGTTCTAACGCCAGTGGAATAGTTAAGTAATGTATGGGATTATAATTATTCATGTGACTACAAAAATTTTATGAACATTAAGTGAGCCTTTGTAACTTGAAATAAATGTTCTTTCCTAGACCCAAACCATCAAGCATAACCGTGAGAAGGAAAAGCTGAAAGTCATTCACGACAAACAGATGGAGGAGCTCTCAAAGGACATCGATAACGTAAGTAAAGATAGGTTTGGGAGTTCTACGTGCCATACAACAAATTAGTAGTTAAAAAAAACACGCTTTAAGAGAAGACCAGCTGAAAAGTAAAAGAAAAACTATTAAAAACCGGGAGATTGTTGTACGCCGACCGACGACCTCTGTGACGTTGTAGTAGAGTTTTCGAGAGGTGGTGGATTCGATTCCCGCTCATTGCTAGTATGTATATTTGCATTGGTCTGGGTGTTTTATGTATAATATGTATTTATTTACAAAAAATAAGTATGTAAGTATGATTATCCGCATTCTAGAACCCATATGACAAGCTCTGCTTAGTTTGGGTCTAGATGGTCCTAGAATATTTATTTATATTTATTATTTGTTTGTAAGCACCCCAAGCTTTTTAACTGTTATATTTTATTTTTTAGTTGGTACTCTCTTAAAGCGAGTTTTTTTGTTTTTTAAACTACTTATTTATTTAAGTTTTAGTTATTTTTTAGGGTTCCGTATCTCAAAAGGTAAAAAAGGAACCCTTATAAGATCATTCTCTTGTCCGTCTGTCCGCGTGTGTCATCACCTATTTTGCTCAGAAACGGATGAACTTAGCAATGTTGAAATTTATACCAGATACAGAAACAGATACAAAAAAAAAAAAAGATCTGGGCAAATTCAGATTTTCACAAAAACTTCTAAGTACCAAAATTTACCTTAATTTTTAACTTTTTTTATATTTGGAATTTTCCCTTTACTACTTGCGCTGAAAGACGTTGCTTTAAAGAAAATTGACAATTCAAGTTCAACCAGAAGTACCCTTTTTTTTTTTTTTTTATCGTGCGGAAATCCCTTCGGATACCCCCCCGCCGGCCAGCGGGGGCGGTCATGTCGGGCTTGCACCGACTAAAACCGCACGCCGTCTCGGGTCTTCAGACGCCGGGGTGTAAGGTTACCCATAGAGCATATCCCTCGCACCCCGGCTGACCCTGGGCCATCTCACCACTAACAGCATCGCTCATCCTGTCTCCCCTGAAAGCAGAGGAGTACGGAGAGCGATGTGTTCCCGCCACGTTGGGTATTGGCCGACGATCAATGCCAACCCTATGAAGGGGTGAAGGGGAAGCCATTGACCGCCGCCCAGGGTGTACCGGCCGCTCCGATTCCGTTTCCCCCCGGACTGCAGCGGGATCGGAATCGGAGCGACACTCGAGGAGGTTACCCAACACACACCCCAACCAGAAGTACCCTATAGGTTTTGGGTCGAAAACCTATATGGTAGTTCCCGTTGACCTAGAATCACGAAATTTTGCTAAAAGCAAGGTCTTACAGCACAAATGAAGGAAAAATTCGAAAAAATAAAAAAGTTGAAAATTAAAGGTGTCCCAATACATAAAATCGTGCTATTGTGTGAAAGAAAATAAAGAAAATATTTATTGCGATACCAATTTTATGATGACGGTATAATGGGTAGTTACGAAACTCTGGGCGCACGAGTTCAACTCACACTTGACCGGTTTTTTTTTCTTAATTATTATATTATCATTAATCCTTGATAATTGTGAAAAATTTCAAATCAATCGGACGTTTAAAAGTGCTCCATGAGTTCAAAGATTCCGTTACATACAAACATACATACCAAGTTAATAAAAGCGTGTTAATAAAAGGACTGATCAACCAAAACCGCGAGCTTAAAGTTTGAGACGCATAATCAAAAAGGTTTTTAAATAGACGTATTTAGTTAAAATGAAAACCTGAAGATGCCTTTTACACTTAATTCCTGTTTTATGATAATTGTTGCGCGTTCCAGCTGATCGAGATGTACAAGATGGAGGAGTCCGAGTTCGAAATGACGAGTAAAACCGAGTTCTTTGCATGAAAGTACCCTGACATCGCTCCTCTATTGGAACAATTTGAGAAGTGAGTGGACAAGTGATCTCTCTAGTTTAAAAAACTGTAGAACTCTACGTTAAAAAAATCTATAAGTTACGTATAATATTATACTTATTTCAAACGTAGAACAAATTATTTTTAAATTTATATAATCTAATGTCAATGTTATTCGTTTATTGAATATCTTGTAAGATTGTTTCGTAACGGCACGTTTAGCGGAAGTACCGCCATCTTTTTTTTCGAACGTGTCGTTATTTTAAAAATAAGATTCTTACTTTTTTAAATTATGGAATGGTAATATTGGTAATATGAATAAGATAGGGGTTATGTTACGGTCAGAGACCGAATAAGGAATTGTGAAGGCATTTCGTTTCAAGTTGGTAGCTCTATCTAATTTATCGAAAAAATTGGAAAGCTAAAATTAAACGGGAAATATTAAACAAGTGACTTTTCGGCCTTTCCAAATGTATCGTAAGTTATTGTGTAAGTTTTAAAATTATATAAAAAGTGAATCTGATGTCACTAAACGCCGCTACAGACACGGAATGTAAAATCAGGACGAAGTGCCGTGTGCCACATTGCTGCGAAAATGTTCATCATTAACCGCAACGTGGTTGGCTTCTGACATTTGTTTAACTGTTCCAAATGGTGACCAATGACGTCAATATTTTCTGAGAAATTATGGTTATGTCAGACTTGAACCGACTAAAACCGCACGCCGTCTCGGGTCTACAGACGCCGGGGTGTAAGGTTGTCCATAGAGCATATCCCTCGCACCCCGACTGACCCTGGGCCATCTCCGGTTTCGAGATGGCCCCGTCGGTTTGGTAAGGCGCCTACACACGACGCGCACTAGTTTCCATACTAACGAAGTTTAAGAGCACTTCCTTTTGATTTTACAATGCGCGACTGAAAACATTAACTTTCAGTGTAGGTAGATTTTCAGCGCTAAATAAACGCGTCAGCATTTACTCAAATCAAAAAGTACATTACGGGTTAAAACAATATGTTTATGTAGAATATTCTAAATGAATTATATGTACTGTTCAGTCTTATTAAAACGTTCGAACTTTAGACGGTGTACTGGACAAAATTTGTCGTTTAGTAATTTCTAATTATTATAATCAATCTATGTTACATATGGATAAACGTTCGAGAATTTTTAAGTGTAATGTTATTCTCAATTCACCTCCCAGTGACAATCTAGTCTTTAGATACTATTTACTTTAATGTAATCATATTTTCTTTCTTTTATTCTTGTATACTTAATTATAATATTATTTATGTTCTATACCTATTCCATGACTGTGTATTTTTTTAAAGATTTCGCTAGATTTCGAGTTGTTGATATGGGATCAATAATACTTTTTTGAATTATTCTAAGGATGTATCTGTCTAGAAACTAACTTGATCACGTTCAGAAATAGATTTATCTTGTCTATGGTAGAAATGTACAGTCACGCCTCATCCAAATAGGGTAGGCAGGCATTCATTGTCCTACAATAAAATAAAATATAGCTATAAAATAATGTATGCTATCTACAAATATAATAATTGCATCAATATCTACAAAAAGTACTTACATTTCATTCCATATTAATATTTTAACTATCAATATATTTTGTCGATAGCGGACCAACTTCTTTTAATTTCAAATCTTTAAAATATAATTCATTGTATAAAACTATCGTAAGCCAAAGAATTTCCTCATGTTATAGGTTTAGGTTTGATTTAATTGCAAATAAAAAGAGGACTCTTTCGATGTCAATATTAAATTCATAATTATTCTTTTGTACATATTTTTTTATTGTAAACGAAATTTGTATAATTATGATATATTCAATTTTTGATATAAGTCCTATTCTTTTAGGTGCCTAATCTAGTCAATTTCATTCAAATCATTTATTTTCAATATTGAATATCATGGTTACGTAGGTACAGTTTACAGTGACCACAGTATTAGAACTTATAAAGATGCCTTAAAAGGTACATGCTTAGATGTAAGATATATAATCTAACCTTCTAGACTAACTTGAGATAGATTAAAAAAAATAAAGTGAGAGTACATATAAGTGTTTGAAACTTTTATTGATTGGAAGAAAATATTTATGGTTAATGAAAACGTTGATAGGTACTTTATTGTAATCACAAAATATTAAAATTGAGAATAATCAAATTATTCATATATTACATATGAAAATGTAGAGGAAAATAATTTAATAACGTTTGAAGTATTTAGTTCTTGTATGTGATATAAGAAATATAATGTATTATTATAATCAAGATTTGGCCTACACTGTATGGGGGATTCTCTTTTGGAAAATTTATTAGAATTAAATTTATTCTGAGCTAAAAAAATATGTTACGTTAGTAAATTTAATTTTAATTAGCACTATTAGCACTTTATGTCAGATAAGGCACGTTGGACGAGGAGCACTTCATGTATTTTGAAATTTTTTGAATTGCATACATTATTGGATTTAGCCGTAAGAACTTGGAAAGTGAAGCATTTATTCTAAACTCATTGTATTGCAAATGTAATTATTAGAGTCTGTTCTATGTACGGTTAACTTTCGTAGCAAATTGTAACAAATTAGTAATTAACAGATGTTCCATAATTTTCTAGTTATTCTAGTGAAACGCATTGTATCCAAAGATTTGTTTATTGTTTAAAGTACAACAACTAAATTATAACATTCAAAACATTTCGGCGTATATTATTTAATTTAACCTAATTAGACTAAATGATGTAGATTCAACAGCATTTCCCAAAGTTGATCTTGCATTTCCCAAAGTTTTAGCCCTTTTGCATAAGGGAAATAAAAAAAAAACAACCAAAATCTGTTACTCATGAATGCGATCTTTTATTTTATTTTCACGGCCCGGTGCTGGGGCCACCATTTGGAAAATGCTGACCTACAAAAATCAATATAATTATATTATATTTATTTGGATTTCATACTCCTTATCTTCTTCCTCTCCTTATAGACACTGTCTTGCTGAACTGAAATGGAAAAAAAGAAATTTTATCATGAGCACCCTTGACATACCCTGAATATTCCATCTCATCATGCACTTAGTAGGTATATTGAGAAGTCCAGATAACAAAAAATTTGTTGGACACCAACAAGCTGATCTGAAGATGGAAGACAGTAGGGCTATCTAATAGCTACTAACTAACTTGGACTTATTTGGTTTACTTTAATGAACCCCACACATTTGACCCCAAACCTTTTTGTGTCCTTGCAGAATCTTACGATCTGTTCCACCTTCAGATCCTTCAACTCCTCAGTGTCCAGTGTGTCCGATCCCAGAAGTTCCCATCTAATTATTGAGTACATGGGACACTCGGCCAGCAGGTGGAAGCTGGTCTCATCCGATAATCAGAGATATAATAATAATAGCCCTTAATGTATTTTGAGGTGAAAGCCTTGGATGCGAGCGGGACAATGCTGAGATGACTATGATGTTATAAATAAATTTGGAATTTAAATGATACCTAGAACACCAAATTTAATACCCTGTGGAGTATCAGGGCAGATTTACATAAAAATAAACGTGTGATTCAGAACATTCTCAGTATCAGCAAGAATTATAGAAATGTGCCCGTTAGGGCTGGCCCATATCATATGTACTAAACAGAAGGAGAGACAAGAATATGTCTTACAATCACCAGCATACCGCACTTGAATGTTACCACATTAGTCAAGGATCTTCAATTAAAATGAGGTATTTTTTTATAAGACTACTGTTAAACAAAATCACTAATATTCCTCTAATCCGTCTCTGAGGCACGGAGGGGTCTCAATTTGTTAAGAATGGTCACCCATCCTAAGACTGACCTGCCTAGTTTTGCTTAACGTTGCAATGTGTTAAACTAGGTGTTAACCTAGGTAAGCCCCTCAACTGGAAGCCAGTACCCCTACTGATTCATGGAAGGGACTCTAGTGGAAAGCCTGTTTCCTCTTGGGGCAGGAGGTCAAATGGTAGTCACTCCCTTAAAAGTCGTACCAGCCAAAGCAAACGGAGAAGGAACATGCAGACCTCAGGCTTCAAAGTGAAAGCCTCAGATGCAACCCAGAACAACGTTTGGTTGATGATAGATATTCTATCTAAAACTTGTTACTCTGAACATAGTATATCCTTAATATACTATGTCAGACTATGTCAGGTGTTTTTACACCCAGATTCCCATAAAAATAGACACTTGATGATATACAGAATTGAAATTCAGACTATAATTAGAGCACAAAGGTTTCTAAGCACCAGTCTCAAGAGGGTGCACAGCTTTCGTAAACTGGCACCTAACAGTGATCAGAGTTTAGACTGACCCCAATTGTCCAGACCGTATGGAGACAGAAAACCAGTTTCCACCTGCTGGCGGAGTGTCCTATGTACTCACTAATTACATCTTTTTAAAACTATTGGGATCGGACACTGGACATAGAGGAGATGAAGGATCTGAAAGTGGAACAGATAGCAAGATTCTACAAGGATACAAAAAGGTTTTGAAGGATGCCGTGAAAGCTAGAATAACCACACTCTCCCCAATGTGAATTGTGTTCATAAGAATGTAACTTTTTGAAATAAATAAACTTATTATTATTTCCTTTATTCAACTTTAAAACATATAAATATGGATGAAGTGGCCCGCAAGCTTCGTGGGTGGATCGTCCGTCTGGGTTCCAGTGTCCCCATTTAGAAGTAAAAATAAATAAAGCGCCATTGTGACGCCAAGTTTAACGTTATGGACTTGGCCTTACCATTACCTAAGAAACTAAGATTTAAATGGGGTAATTAGCTATAGGGCAACCTGTGTTACGTTTGACAGTGATGCACCTAGAACAAACCTAATTTTAAACTAGGTCTGCAAGGCGAATCGCTGCTTGTAATGTTGAACTGAGTGAGACATCGTGAATCAGATTTTGAACAGTGATCATTCCTCCGTGGCAAGTCCGATTTAAAAATTCTTTTTGAAAGTCACAACTCTGGACATGCTTTCTGAGCGTGTAAAGTTTGTTCACAGTGTTTCGAGCGGTTAATAAGTAATTCCATCTGGAATAGTTAGTAGGTAGTAGGTAGGTAGTTAGTTAAAATTCGCCGGCACCGCGTGAGTGCAGATAAAAAGGGAATTTATGATTTTATGCTCAAAAAGTACGTCTTTTAACTTTTTTGGACTGTACAAAAACAAACTTATTGCTTATTTATTGAACGTGATATAAATCGATACATATAAAACAAAGTAGTGTTAGTGACGACCGGGACAATCTCAATAACGGGATTTTGATGTTTTTGAGTTTTTAGATTATCTCATTTGTGCCATTGTTTTTTTTTTTGCGGCAATCGACACTGGGGTCCCTGCCCCAGACCCCCCCCCGATCCGTGCCGGCCAGCGGAGGTGTTTATATCAGACTGGAACCGACCAAAACCTCACGCCGTCTCGGGTCTTTAATGCCGGGGTGCAAGGAGACATTCACGAAATATATTCAGCTGATAATGTAACTAACATAACTTGATTCTAACGCAGTACGAAGCTTGCCGGGTCATAAACCTTGTATTTTCAAGCTAATCTCAGTATATTTAAATAACATCAACAACACCAACACAGCATTGATGTTCTAAACTTACCTCAAGCTTAGTGTTTTTAAGCAGTTCAAATAAATGGTTTGTATGTTGTACCTTGACTCATCCAATTAACTACACACATTGAACATTGGCCAAGGTACATCACATTGGGCTAATTGAATTGAAGACATTTTCTTAGACCTTAGTATAATTCAAAAACAAACATTCTACAACCTACTGGTTTTTCTTTTTTTTTCTTGATTTAACCCTAGTATAATAATAATCTTTATTTATCCTCGCTATCCTATGAACAATATTGAAAAATTGTGAGAGGACTGGTGTCTGAAGTGAACCTGTATTACAAATCCCCAGGCAATCACCCGTCAGACCTGGTCTTAATGGTGACAACAAGTTGTATATAAAAAAAAGAGAACTTTTATAAAAAATATGAAAAGGCCTGCAATAGACCATTTGCAACTAATTGTAAAATGATTCACTGTAGGTAGGTATAGAGTGAGTGTATTGTAGCTACCGCTACATTATTATTTTGATAGGTACCAAAATAAAATTGGTTAGTATAATTATTTATTTATGTTTTGATTAAAACGTAAAGAAAGTTCTTTAAACCAACCTACATCTCAAACTTAACTCATGTTGATGAATATAATAAATAATAATAAACAATAATAAATAATAATAATAACTTGCCACTTCTCCCAAACTAGGGGGGAGGCGTGAATTACTTTGATGGGAATAATAATAATAAAAAAAAGGTGTATTTATGTAATATGCCTATGAATGTGAATGTTTCTACAAAATGTTTTTTGTGTGAATTTTTGTGCAAGTTGTTTAAGTGTTAATTTTTTCAAAGTTGAGGGTTGTGTAGCAAACTTTCAGTTATTTTGTAATCCAATGCCTTAAACCATTTAATTACAACCTGTTTGCTCGCTGACTCGGTTAGCTTATAGATTGACAGTATGTCCAACAAAACTGGTACAGTCCGAGGCCCATCAGGTCTGTTGCACCCTGGATAGCTTTCCCTTTATTTCCTAGCGGCTTTTGTAAGGAATAAACTCCAAAGATTTTATTCATGATTGAATAACTGGTCTTTCTATCTATGTTTACTTGACAGGTCTTAATTTCACCATTTGTTTTAAAAAAATGCAATTGTTAAAAACTGGCCTATTTTCAACAAGTACATTAAAAAAATCCTTTAATTTACCTTTTCTAGGACTTTTCTAATGTATTTATTTTTATTTCAGTACATCTAATTGGTTGAGTCAGAACGGTCTGATGTTTTAGGCCCGAAAGCGAGTTCCTCCTTTGATTTGAGTTCAGTTTAAGGTTATTTTTAAACTGATACTACTTACTGTATGGGTCAAAACGTATGTACTCCAATTTATCACCCAAACGCTCCCTAATGTTTGTACATTGATGCCCCGAGACCACACTCTCCATTAACACCATAATCGTTCTGAAATATACAAATTATAGGTTGTATTCAATAAGTAATTAATTCGTTTTGAGATTTAAAATGTGTACCATAGTCTACCGACTTGCTCTTTGCTTTTTTCAACAATACGTTTGTTAAAAACATATTTTCTGCTCGATATTCTTTTAGTCAGCAGGTAGACGAATCAAAAAGTATTCAAATCACAAACTAATAAGCGATTTAATTCAATTTCACAGACTTGAAACTGACGTCTATGTTGTAACATTTTCACTTCACCATTCACTGTCAGTTACAGCTGTACTATCACGATCAATTTGATCAAATTACAACTTTATGAACTTTGTCAGAAAATAAAATCAAATACGAACACGGGCATCGGAATCTTAAATATCTCAACAACAAACGCCTCTTTATCTAATGAATATTATTTTATTAACTATTTTGATGTGAGAAATTGAGACTTTGAATTTTTAATCTGTTATAAAAATATAGTCATATCTCAAGCCAAGTAATGTGCTTGGATTTTCTGTGTCAGACTTATAGTTTATTATTGCTTTATTCAAGAAAATTCAATACTTAACTAATTCTAATAGTATTCAAGATAGTAATATTGTACGTAATAATAATAACTTGTAAGATCTTCTTAGTTCTTTAATTTTCTTACCATAGACTACATGCTAAAATTATGCCACGCGATCAAAAAATCACAAAAAGTAATTATTTGACAGTAGCCAAATAACGAAACACGTGCAAAATAAAAATCATTGAAAAAGTTTGTTAAAATTGGTAATAAAATCATTGAAATGTAATAATTCGTTGCATTATCATATTTACCAAACATAAGGGCGAATAGAATCTGGTAACATTCCAAAAACAAACTCGTTCGTGTGATGAACTTGTGAACCGAACCGGCGTCGTTGTGGCATAGTGTCTGGGACTTTTTGTGTTCTTTGTTCGTAATACATGGCGCAAATGAAGTAAATAATAATTCATAGTGTGAGTTTTATTAGTATTTTGTTTTCTGTAGTGTAGTTTTTACAATAAAAGAACAATGATAAAAAACGAAATGGAGAATGGCGGCGGCGACGCCACTAATGTGTCACCGACCAAACTCATGGTCAATTATATACCCGAGTTGATGACACGCGACATGATGTACGCGCTCTTCTCAGCTATGGGCAAGATTGAAAGTTGTAAACTCATTGCGAACCGTGGGTATGGCTTCGTCGAGTATGAGAAACACGAGGATGCCGAGAAGGCGCGAGCTGCATTTAACGGCCTGCTCATGCAGGGCAAAACTCTGAAAGTGTCATTCGCCCTACTCAATCCAGAGAACAAGGTCAGCCACAAACCTGACACGGAATCTAATCTGTACATTAGCAATCTACCTCCAGACATGACGTTAGAACGTCTAAATCAACTGTTCACTCAATTTGGTTCGATAACGAACAGTCGGGTGTCGCAAGGCATTGGATTCGTGTGTTATGACAACCGGCAGCAGGCTGAGGATGCAATAAAACACATGAACGGACAATCGCCAATCACTGGCGCGGGAGCTATCGTGGTGAAGTTTGCCAACAAACCAAACGCTAATAAAAATGCGCCGCGACCAACACCCCGAGTCGGCGTAGGGGCCACTCCGCTCGCATACAACGGTGCCACTGCAATGTTCAACGGCTCGGCACCTACCGCTTTCAACGGCACCAACCTCAGCGCTGCGTTTGGCGCGAGGCCTGCTGCATTCGCACCGGGCTTCCCTCAGGCCTCGCCTCCACCACTGCTGCCATCACCAGGCAAGGCCTTACCATTCATTAACAAGGGCCAGCAAAGGTTCAACCCGATGGCTGCTACAAATCACACACCGCTACCGCTGCTCGGTGCGCCTGCTAGTCCAGTGCCGCTCTTAGGAGCAGCAGCTGCCCCACATCAGACCACAGTGTATGTATACAACATTGGTGAGGATACTGAGGAGCTGGCTCTATGGCAACTCTTTGGCCCTTATGGAGCTATAGACTCCATTAAGGTTATCAAAGACCCCGAGACAAAGAAAAACAAAGGTTTTGCATTTGTCAACATGCGTGAGTACGATGAGGCCGCTATGGCCATTCAGGCGCTCAATGGATACACGCTCAATGGACAGGTTCTATCAGTTAGCTTTAAGACTCAGAAGAGAAATAATTAGCTAATACAAATATGTGTACGGACGTTGTGAACGCCGTAACATTTGTGATCGTTCCCAGGCCGAATGCTTAAGAAAGATTTTCATTCCAATTTCAGATTATTTTTGTAGACGGAAAGCGAGATCCTATATGTGCATTTCAAATTAGTCACATAAGTATTTTTGTAAGATTTAACATAGTTTTATATTCGCGAGAGCGCGACATGACTATTTGTGAGTTTAGTTGGCTTGACGGTATCATATATGTGTACACTTTTATCATATGCTATGGTATTATATTATTGGACTATATATGGACCTGTCGCACTATGTATATCTGCTCGCGGCGGGCGCTGGGGCGAGCTCCGCCTCTGCTCATGCCCGCCCCGACGCCCGTCTGTAACCCTCCAGGTATTTTATTTTGTGTAAAACAACATTGTATGTTTTTTAATCTTTAATAAATTTCATGTTTAAATAGAGTTTATTGTATATTTCTCTATTTTTTTTTCTATATACATATCCCCGCCCCGCCCTGTCGTGTCCTTATTTACTTACATAATATACGTAATAATACATAATAATACATAATATAATTATTTGTGGCAGTAGTTTTACATGTACATAATATATAATTGTGTGTCTGTCGGCGGCAGGTCGACTTTGTAAAACCGCTTAAATATTGCATGTTGTGTAGTGAGAAATCAGAAATACGTTTTTATTTGTTTATGTTACCTCAGGGTTTATGGCTCCCGTTATTCTTTTATATCATCATTAATTACTTATTCTATATTATGTTTGGCGCATTTACAAGTCAGGCCTTCTAATTGAGAATCTAATGTTATATTGTGAATTATTTATGATTTTAGTACCATCGTGTACGAATAGTAAGCTTTAATCTTTTATACTTCTTAAAGGCTTTGGATTCAGTCCATAAGCATAGCGTAGGCAGGAGTAGTATGCGCGTGCTGGCGCGCGCTGAAAAGCTACAAGTGTATTTATTACATTCGGGAACTTGTTCGAAGACCGCAGGTAGCCGATAAGATAACTTAAAATTTCCAGTGAAGTGGTCCAAACTAATTTTCTAACTCATTCTAGACTGCCACAAATTAGAATAAAGCACTAGGTGCCTATCCCTCCGTGCCTCTAAATGCAGACTATTAGTACCAAACAACAATTTTAGGAGAGAAAGTAGAAAGTAAGTATTACACCGTGACATCTAGATGGTGAGTAATTATATATTTCTTAAATAAGTAAATGTTTTTGTGTCTAAGTAAATCTAGTCCGATAAGCATTCTTATATGCTTATATTGACATGTAAGTAATTATTCATACAGATTTTGATCAGACCAATATTCCATCAGTAAGTCGTATTGTCGAATTTTATGTCTTTCCTTGCGATAAACTGGTTGTAAAGCAGGTAAAACTATAAATGTGCAACACGTGTTTCTACTTTGACTGCCTGCGACGGCACGGTGATTCGGTCGTTAAATATTAGTCGAAATATTTTCCTCCATATTCCCTAACAGCGATGTCACAATGTCACATCAATAAGTAGAACCGCTCATGCATGAGTCGTAACTTAGTGAGTCACACGTCCCCAAAACCAATGTAAGCAATTATTTGTACAAAATATCCTTAGTTCTTTATGGAACAAGTATTTAATGTGTAGTTCTTATATAAATAAAATCGACAGTGCAAAAATTCGGAATAATGTATGAAAAAGGTTGACCCAAAAGCATTTCAATTCGCAGATCACATAAATTCAAAGTATATTCCCAAATTATTAAACTACCCATAAAACGTTTTACAGTTTGTTTAAACGCGGCAACAGTTAGGTACTGACGCATTTTGTTGAAAAATTCTCTTGAAAATATTACCAAACATTTGCCAAGTAATTGGAGCTTTAAAGATTACGGGCCTTGACAACTATCGGCAAGTTTGGACATCACTAACACGCATATTGTTGGCCACTTAACGTAACGTGGCATGTAGAGATAGCTCGGTCCACTGCACTGATAAATTAAAGCTGACTACACTCGCCAGCTAAGTGGTCTATTGGTATGTCGCCCCGAGCGTGTTCATATATCGTAGATAGGTGTTAATTGTAGCCACACGACCTATCCCATCATGCTCCCTAATCTACGTCAGAACATGATAATGCAAAACGTTTGCCAAAATTGTTTTTTTTTGTTTGAGATAAGCATACACACATTCGGAGGCCAAGTGAAACATTAATCGCTTATTAATTTCATGGTTAGCGAGCTGATTTAAGATATTGTTGTACAGTCTCGGCCTTGTCAAAAATAATCGAGCGATCCTCCCTTAAATCATAATAACCTTTAGAGTGTATAAATACATCTGACTGGCTGTTTCCACACAAACACGGTTTATAAAATATGATTTCTAGACTTGCAAGTCTTCATTCAGACCGATGCCAGTGTGTGCAAACTCTCGGTCAATGAATTCAGGACTCGCTGACCTTTCAAGGGCAAATTGCATATAAATATTTACTCGAAGTTTCGACGACCTTTTTCCCATGTTTGTGACGCCAGACTAATCTGAGTTGATCTGGGTACAATGATATGTAAATCATAAAGTCAAATATTATCCTAGAATGTCTAGATTTCAATGTAATTGTTGTAGATGTTGACGTAGTTTATTAAAGTATTCAGGATTTATAAAAAAATGATTTTTTATTTAAGTTAGTAGCATTATTAAAACTAGTATTAATATTTCGATAAAATATCATTGAATGTCTGGTAATGACGCAGTGCGCATAGTTTTACAGTTTTTGTTTTGATTTGTCTTCCTAAAAACCTGGAAGGCGTTTGGCATATTAAAACTAGTAACACATCTTTCATTTTGTATTGCTCTTGTTAACGTTCGTTTTCTCCAGAACAGTGGTATGCGCTCTGAAGCCTGGGGTCCCCTCTCCCACACTTTCTAATCCTGATGTGATTAATTTTGTATTTTATGGGAATGACGTCCTGGCCCAGCCTCGAGAAGAAGGCCTGCGGCAAAGAATCGTCTATTGAATCAGCAAGTGTCCGGCTCGCACCTGAGGTTGACTTGAGCCCCGAAGATGTTGGTAGGGTCACATACACCCCCAGTTTTCCGATGAACTACTTATATTCCAAGTTTATATTAAACTTTTATGAAGTCTTGAAACCCTCTACAATTTCAAATGATAAAAATCTCATTTACAAAGCCGTATAGCAAGTATTGATCTGCGTGCTTTGACTTTGGTCGAATTATCTCGACTGTCTGGAAGATTTAGATGTTGGGGATAAGAAATAACACCCACCTAATTGTGTTTTAACCTAGAAAACTTCCATTTCTGTCTAGCATTTTCATTCAATACGCTTTTTTTTACCATTGAGGACAGGATCTCGTCGAGTAATCGAATCGAGTAAAAGCTTGACATTTCGCCAAGGTCCAACATTAATACATCGGATACGATTTGACGGTTTCAAATTTGCCAATAAAAAAAAAAATTCTTTACTGATTCCCCATAACTTTCTCATCATCTCAGCGTCGAGTCCCGGTTGCATCCGAGGGATTCACCTCGGAGCCCACGTTCTATAACTTTCTATCCACCTTGAAATAAGACATGAATAGTTCTGTTGAGCAATAAAAGCAGCAATTTTTAAAACACCTTTATTGTCCAAGATGTTGCTTGTAATCATGTAATTTGTAGGATTAGTTCATAACGTCGACATCATAGCGGTTACGCATAGTGATTTTATTTGAATAACCGTACATGTCCACATAGCAGCACACGTATGTTACAAGTTACGCTATTTAATCTATCTACATGCATAAAGATTTTCTCATAGGTGTTTTTCTGGCAACGTGTTATCTCCCTTAATTTTACATAATTATCAAGCGTATGTTTCTCGTTATTGAGGATTAGGCAAATCGTTTACAATTGTCATTTAAAAAGGCCGAAAATTTAAACGTACGTAAAAAATAAAATAGTTTTAACATAAGATTTTGTAAACATTTTTAACTTCAAGTTTTTATATCAATGGATATTTTTATACTTTCACTTTTTTAGGTTGTGTACCACGACAAATAGTAGTTAACGACATGTATCACTTAAAACCTTGCACGAAATTATGTTCGATGTAAATCGCAAAATAGATACGCACGTATCGTAAATAAAGACGGCGATGCTGATTATAGATTTGAAAAGGTATCTTTGATTTCACTATTCGAACATGTGGTTCTATTGTTTGCATTTGCTACAATTTACGAACGAACAGTTTTGTGCTAAAATCCATAGGTAATTATAAGTATTAGCATTCGCAAATCGAAAAATTTCCGTTAAATTCCCCCAGTGTGGAGTTACACCTTCGGCTTAAGCCCCTCGCGTATTCTGTTGCTAGGTTCAACTCATACTACCATGAGTCACAGCACAGTGTTAAAAACAACTGTTTTAGCGTTACTAAAGATTATTTGATTTACATAGCCGTGCATTTACGCAAAACAAAGGACACTAGCAGTTTTGATAACATCTAAAATTAAATATTCAGGTGCTATGTTAATAAGTCGTCTGCTAAAATATGCCGGTTTTTTTCCTTTAGCACCGGTTACAATTGATGTAATAGGTATTCTCAAACCGGACTCATAATAGCTTTATATTCGTGAAATAATATACAACTTAAAGAACAAATAATAAACTCTTGTGGAATTTCGTCAAGTCTTGCGATTCGTAATTACTATTTTATTCATCTCAATCTATGCCCCAATGTGTTATAGTTGATCTGTTAATCTCATTGATATATTTGATATGCCTTGGTTTGCTATCTGACAAGTTCTGGATGAATAAAAATGAATCCTGTTTGCACTGAAACGATAAGTCACAACGCAATGGTATGCTCATAAATTGTGTGGATATATATCAAGCTTCGGCATATTAACACGGTGACGTGTGTTAAGTTCCCGTTATCCGCGATTTATAAGCATGGAAGCTGTTGTACACGCCACAGTTTGCACCAAAATAGATTATAGGATCCATACGACAGTTAGCGGAAATATGTAGGCTTGGGCCATTTTCGACTGATCGATAGCTCTATATGATTTAATTAGCGATAAGTAACTTATAACATTTTTTAAACTACAGTGCTGGGACCGCGTGAACTTCGCACAAAGGTCAAGGCTCTAGTATTGAAGTTTCTTGAAAGTATACGAAAATCACAATCTCATCTAAATTTTAAAGTCGTGATATTGAACAACAACATTTTAATTGTAAAATAGAGCTGGTATATGAAGACCGGTTTTAGACCGCGTTAAAACTACAATACAGATGATAAAAATAAATATCACTCATTGATATTCTGAAACTGAAATGTAAGCGAGGTTCGTGCAACTTCATGCGTAAGAACACAGAAATATGTGTGTTTAGGTGTCCATTGTTGTATCCAGTTGGTGAGCTCTCTTGTTCTTCCGAACGAGAAGATTATGAAATTATATTGCTATATATGCGCTTCAACATTTAATGGGCAGCATTTTGCACGGTCGACGAATTTATGATTCTTTACTATGTAAATTTAATGGACGCTGCTGACTTCCCGGACGCGATAGCATGGACATGCTTTAGAGAATATCGCGTTGATCAGTTTATTATGAGATTTATCTAGCTTGATGATACGTCATACAACTAATAAAAGATAAAAATGAATTGGCTCCTTGTCAGGAACGGTGTCCGTAGAGACAGGGCGAACGGAAGAAAATTTAATAAGTATTCCAAGTGGAGATTTGCTAAAATTAACTCGCACAATGCCATAAGTACCTAAATGAATTTGAGTCAGTTATGTGAGTGGTCGTGTTTCTTTAATGTGAGCTATTATGGATAAGTAATGCCGTTCTTTGTCAATTTACGACACGAATGTTTCTTATAGTGCAGGATTTCTTAAGAATATGTGAATAAATAATGATTTGAATTGCTTCCTAATGTTTAAGATAAGAATGAGTGGCGCATCGAATATCATCATCCGAGATGTAATGGATGTAAAATGTTTTTAATTGACTTTAGTCTCATTGTGTTTTAACATTCATACGAGATTCGTCCCATGGGGATATTACGTGTTACAGATGATTGTCAGACAAATATTTAGGTTATCGTCAAATTTCGTAATTACTTAGATAGGTATACACTTAATTAAACCAATACTATAAAAGATTTTGAAGGCATCCATACGTATTTAGTAGATGCTCGAGCATAACCATGCAACGTCGAATGTTACTTGTATAAGTCGATGATTAGGTTTCTTCAAAATAGTTTCAGATTTATATGCTTGGACCCAGAAGAAAGAAAACAATTAACAAAGGAGTCTTCCCTAAGCACATAAATTGCAAACTTATCCACTAGTCAAAACTCAACTTCTTTAGAAATAAGGAATAATAGAAGTTAGAGGGATTTAGCAACGTTTGATTGTGATATTTGTCGAGAAGTCCAATACTTAGACATAGGAACTTTGGTTCTAAACCTAAATTATTACTAATTGGATTTATCGTCACAGGGTGACTACTACGAATTTTCTGCAAAATTTCCAGTACATTTTAATTACGAGTTTCTCATCCATCCTGTATTGTTTTATAGAACATGGTTCTTTGTAAAATAATTTTAATGATGGTAGGGTTTTTGAAGAATCTATTCAAGGATTAGTTTTTAGATCAAAAGGTCTAAACCAAAAGTTAAAAAAGACGTAAGTTAGTAATGGCACTTTAGCGAAATTGTTTAGAAAACGTTGAAATGCAGTAACCCACGTTCACTGCGGTAAATATTTACGAAAGTTTCAACTAGAAGATAAACTATAACCTTTGGAGAAAATTACGCAAGTGACGTGAGAAATGAACTGATGAGAAAATTCTCGTCGCTATTGTATAAAGGATACCGTGCGATCGATTTGTTAAAAGTGCTTTAACTAATTTTCACATGTACACCTCTTGTCTTACCGGAAAACATAATATGAGGCATTCTGTCTACTAAGCTGTATACCTTGACAACGCGAACATCAAAGTCGAAGTAGCTCTTGTATATTGGATAACAATGGCTAGATATGAATGGATCGCAACTACGCTACGTGTGTATTTAATGCATATGTTGTATGGGTACAGCCTACATCTCAGTGGACAGAAGCACTTTTGTAAATACATTAGAGTTAAGAGCACTATTTTACTGGTTAAGTATATTTTTACATGGCACTGACATACATAGTATTTTAGTTATGCAGTATTGAATAAATTGTTTTTCATATAATGCAAACGTCTTATTTGTTGTACCCTATTGGTGATAAGAGAAAGTGATAAAGGAGTGTAATGAACTGTTTATTGGCGAAGATCAGCTCGATGGAGTTCAAGAACGCGACCGGGTATTGAATGCAGTAATGTTACGCATTGGCAAATAACCAATGCGTAATATTACGTAAGTTTGTAGTATTGAGGTTGAGCTGATATGATACTATTTATATTCATATTCAGGAAGGTAACTTGCGACATTCGATCATTTAAGTTTGAATGTTAGCGAACAATCACCGAAAATACTACAGAATATAGGTATCAAAATAATTTGTAATCAATGTAAATTTTGTAGATATTGTGACTATCACGAATTTATAACATTACATGACTGATAAAAAAGACTCACTGTAATTCCACCATTCCAATCGATCTAGTTAAAAAGAATGAACGTCACACCTCGTAGTAAGATTGAAATTATGCAGTCATCATTAATTATGATCATCATCCGAGCCTTTTCAATCTAACTACGAAGGGGTTTCGATTACTTGCGTAAAACTACTGCCATCTGACCTTCACGCACTGGCGATATCGAAGTTCTGTAGATAGATCAGTAGCAGAACTTTTTAGGGCTCCAACTACCCGTAACAGCGTGACAGCTTAACGTACTCTCTTAGGTACAGACTGGTCTTGATGTATTAAGAATGGTCACTCATCCTTAAGTAGGTATACCTACGCCTATATATAATATAAAGGCGAAAATTTGGATAGATGGATGAATGTTTGTTACTTAATCACGACTAGGTTTTTCCCGGGAATAGATCATTAAGCGTCTTTCTCCACAAATCGGGTTTTCGCGTGAAACCATACTCCTCCTAGACGGCTCGACCGATCTTGACCAAACTTGGCACGGTTATCAAGCTCAGTTTGCTGAGTGTCTCTATGGGTCGAAAGTTGATGTCCGACGTACCATCGAGGAATAATCACGGAAAAACCAAATCAATGGAAAAAGTCGACCGGTCACGTTGACCTATTGTTGAATAGGCAAATCTTGCTACGCTTAAGTTTGGGTTGATTGCGAAGCTGGTAACCGTCCTAGTTATTTTACGCATGCAGAGGGGCGGGCAACAACTAATTGACTATAAAATAAAAAAAAAGCTAAATAAATACTAAATTGCCTTTTAGTTCAAATAGCTTGAATGCACATCGGTTAAAGAAATAAAGAAGACTGTATAAACCAATTTAAGTTTATACAGCAGAGAGGTAACCGTAAACACGCATGGCGCATTCATTTAGTACTGTGACGGCGACGCACTTGGCGCTGTTACCACAGATTAATAAATAGTTACTAACGTAAACTGTTACTGCGACTTGTAGGCTGCATCACTGGTCACTGTGACGTGTAGGCTGCATCACTGAGGTCAAAAAAAAATTAAAATGGGACTGTGAAAGTTGGCTTGTAAATTGTAAGACGTCCTGGTATTTAGTGGGCTTAATTACCGTGCAGTGGGTGTATGTAGGTGTGTGAGTATTGGAAGGACTCGTTATGCAAATGGGGTAGTACCTATTTAATGCCGTTAATACTAGCAGTTACAAACTCCTTTCACATTTAGGTATAGGTATATTTATGTGAAGTCTACTAACAAAAGTCAACGTCCAGGATGGGACTTGAACCCGCGACCAATCCCTTTCCAGGGGAAAAAGTTCGGTAACTAGATTGTCATCGTTTCCGTTAGTTCATACGAATTACTGTAGATGGCTTCAGCTTCGTCCCAAGACGTATGTACATAAAGGAGAATTTCGACTTTTCGGGATGTGTCCAGATGACTCAGAAGTTCAAAATATTCCTCTTAGAAAGTCACGGAAAGTAAAGTTCGCGGGTTCAAGTCCGTCCAGGATATTGTTTTTTTTGTAAATAGACTTAACGCACTACTTTCGTACTTAGACGTAGGTAGGCATAATTTTCTTCTAGCAAAAGTTGAATACAAAACAAATGTCGAGCAAACGACAACTATCTTATTCAATAGTTTGCTGTTAATGGATAAAAGGAATCGTTTTAGCTATAAAAGGACACCTAATTTTGACAACAAAATTAGGTCTCTGAATTTGGTGAGATGAGTTGGTATCGACAAAATATGTATTTGAAACAAAAAAAAAAATATCGGGTAAAAAATTAAAAAAATATGCCTAGATTTTCGAATAAACTACCTATGTGGTGTATGGGGCCAAACCAACCTGACCTGCCAGCCCTTACACCTGCTAATGGGCGGACTACGCTCGGACGCAGGTTTTCCTTTCGGAGTTGGGAGGACAGTCGCTCCCATAAAAGTTGTATAAGCCAAACCAAAAGAAGAAGTAATCAGACCTCGGGTTTCGAGGTGTAAGCATCGGATGCCACCGGGAGCAACGCTAAGATTACGATGATGAACAGGGTAACTTCCAACCAGTGATTGCAGTAAATCCTAGTCGTAAATAAAACCTATTCTATGCAAAATGCACACTTTTACAATTCGTTTACTTCTGCCAAACTGTATTTAAATATGCTGCAGTGGCAGTGTGGAGTTACGCGGTAAGATCGTGTGAGTAGCTCCCGCATCTGCAGCAGCCGTTGCGTCCGTAACATCGCGGGCGAACTGCAAGAGAGTCGCCTTCGCTGGTGCCATGTCTTGCGGCAACTGACTAGCTACGTGGGCAACAAATATCAGACCATGCCGCTTCCCCCGGGCACCAGCAGGAGCCATAGCCCTAAAAAGTTTTGGCTTGACGTTGTAAATGATGACATGCATGTGCTCTTACTAACAGGGATGCCGGAGCTAGTGAAGTGAAGGAGTCCTCCTTCGAAACAAGGAAGCAGACCGCACCATATATAAAGACTCGGAATTTTTCACTAGCACACGTGTTTCCTTCTTCCTACTGTCTCGGGACCTTCAAGCGGGGCGTGAAAGCATCTGACGAGGCCGTCAAGCTGAGGGTCAATTGTAGCATTATTAGTAACTATAGTAACAGTCAACGACAGATGTAGCTTAACAAAATCTAATTTAAGAATCCCCTTAGCTCTTAAACCTTTCTTATAAGAATAATCTAAACATGAAATATATGAACTTCGTCCGCTGGAGATTATAATTATAACTACTTATAAATCAGTTATTGGCATATTCCAATGTAAAAAAGGCTTTCGTAGATACAGACGAACATAGAACCTCCTTTTTGAAGTCGGTTAACAAACGTTTGGATAAACGCTATGACGATGATGGCGTTTTCTGGCAGACTGTAGCGTAGTGGTAGCTTATTGTTTAAGGATCCAGCCTTACGATCAAGAGGTCCTGGGTTCGAATCATGGCCATTACACCACCGACGTGAACCAACTCCTAACACAAGCAATTTAGGTTAGCTGGAGGTTAGCAGGAATACTAGTAATTTCGGTTCTTTAAAAAAAAAAAATTGTATACCTAACATTGAATTCATCGTTTGTTTGACCCTGTAGCTTGAAATATACATATTTTAATCTACCATAGGCGTAACAAGTGTTAAAACCTTGACTAACAGCAGTCTGACTCGATAATAATTTTTTTTTCCCACTCAGATAAAAATATGTTAATCACAGGAAACAGACAATAAATTTATTATATGTTTCATTCCATCATCACATTGATCACACTAGGGCGACACCCTCAGATTGTATTTAAATGCTATGATAACATTATATTTATATAACTACTTACTATGTAAGACTACACCTAAATCAATGTACAGCGTCCGCAGCTACGTCGAAGGTCGCGGGTTTGATACGTAGTCTGGAACTCATATTAGAAACTATTTAGGTAACCATAATGTCAATTGATAATTGTCTACGACCCAGCATTTGGTTTAGAACGTCATATACTTTCTTTGGATTTTTAATTTTCTTGTAAAATGCATTACATTAGTACTCCGTTTGGAGCCGGGCAGGGGGATTGTGGTCGCAGCACTAGTGAGACCGGTGGGTGTCACGCGGTGCTGCGACGACAATCCTCTTCTGATGAGGCCGTCAAGCTGAGTGCCACGATTGTTAACATGGTACGTGTATGTAATGGTGACCCTCTTTCCTGAGACTTTACCTTCAGCTTACCATCAGGCGAGGTGAAGTCAAATTGACGTGCCCTAAATATAAAAAAAAGCAATATTGTATTTGTTTTTGATTTTATTATATTGTAATCTTGCAGCTGTAGTAGAACGTCGTAGTATGGGACGGCGGGGCGTCTAGCGCCCCTCCCCCAAACCGGGGCCAGACCTCCGTCTTGCCCCGGTTTGGGGGTTTGACACCGTGGTTCCCAAACCCGAGGGGGCCATCTCGAACCGGAGATGGCCCAGGGTCAGTCGGGGTGCGAGGGATATGCTTTATGGGCAACCTTACACCCCGGCGTCTGGAGAACCGAGACGGCGTGCGGGTTTAGTTGGTTCAAGCCCGACATAACCGCCCCCGCTGGCCGGCGGCGGGGGGCAATCCGACTGGATTTGCGCACCAAAAAACGAAATGGTACGTCGTAGTATATTATTATTATTATGAGCGGTCCTGCATAAAGCACGACAATGTTTTCTAGCATAAATCGTGCAGGTTTTGAAACGACTCCATTGCACAGTAAAGAGGCCCTTTAGAGCGCTGTAGGATACAATGGTATTGAGTTGAAATTAAAACTATCGTGTGGTTCAGCCACAGAAATATGGTTCAGCACCCCGTAGTGCTCGAGACAATTAATTAAATTGTATTTTCACTATACCTACTAGTTTTAACAAGCAAATATGTACTAGCCGTTATTTTATGCATATTGATTAACAATTTTAATTAACAAAATAATTTTTGCAAAAAAATAACATTTCGTCTGATGTAGTTTTTTTAGCACCTGGACGACCGAGCTTTCCTGTTTTTTTTTCGACGTTTTCTAAAAATCAATCCTAGCTAGGTCGATTTATCAACCCCTGCATACTAAATTTCATGAAATCGTTGGAGCCGCCGTTTCTAATTTCAAAATCTAGTGGGGCGGAAATCACATAGTGATTGGCAAACTTCGGGCCAAACTTAAGATATTTTTGTTGCAGTATTTTTATTCAAAATTACAAACCTTAGGCTTTATGCATATTATTCGACGCGTCTTTATATATTGAGCAATAAATATGAAGAAAATGAAATCAAATCAAACGTCTTCGACGTCAAAAACACAAAAAAATGATTTTTTAGGGACAATTTGTATGGTAGGTTTGTACAAACCCCAAAATCTAATCAGTTCTTCCCATTAACCAAACAAGATGATTGGCGAAAGAATTTTTTAAATCGGATAAATGGTTCTTGAGTTATTGCGTAAACAGACAGACAGACCGACACAAAAAAATTTTTTGCTTAATTAGACTTAGAATCATGTGAAACGTCGAGAAAAGTGATAAAAAGTGGGTGTAAGATTTTGCTTTTTTTTTGCGTGATTATAAGACTTCGGTGTCCACCTGGTTGGTGGCCCGAAGTAATTAGAATTTCATTTGTTTATCCTAAAAAAGAAATGAATCATTGTTTTGAGACAAATGTGTTTTTAGAGTTGGAGTACATCTCACCTTTGAAACTAAAAATTAGGGTTTATCTTGAAACTTTTTCTTCTTAATTTGTTTACTGTGACTTTGGGACGTCTGAAAAACGTTTTTTTTTTCTAAAAAATATAGATACTTCCCCCGCAGAAGCCGCCCAAGTGGTGGCATTGCTGGATACTGGACTTTTAACCAGCGTGTTGTGGCTGAAATATTGCATCTAAGTCTTTCATATGTTCATAGAGTCCACAAACGCTATCGGGTGACAGGTTTGTTCACCTGCCGTTCAAGATCTGGCAGAAATCGGGTCACTTCTGAGCGAAATGATAGATTTATTGTAACAATTTCCTTACGAAATCGACGCCTTAACGCTTTTCAACTGCAGCAGCAGCTACGTATCGTATTGTACGTAGAGTGGCTGTAATTGACTCAAACATTAGAAGAAGGTTGAAGGAACGTGGACTGGTACCGCAAAATCTAGCAAATGGGCCGAAATTATCTGCAGACCATCGAAGAGCGCGCCTTAACTTTGCACGTGAGCACCTAAATTGGTCATACCTACAGTGGAGCAAAGTTCTCTTTTCTGATGAGTGTAAAATTATGCTGTATGGTAACGACGGAAGGAACAAGGTTAACAGAAGAGATGGAGAACGCTTTGCACAATGCTGCATTGAAGAAAAGAGAGAGAGAAAGAGATTAGAAAACATAAACTTGCAAGGTGTTTCGATTTTTCTGATGAGAAGTGTATATCCTACATATTTACAAGAAGTGCTCGTTTAAAGGTATTAGATATTATGTAATCTGTGGTATTAGATATGTATTAAGTTTAGAGGCTCTGGATCCATAGACCCTTTTTGAAGTTTTTTGATTGGTTACAGCTCCTTCTAATGACATAAGTTTGTATTGCCAGGTGTCATAAATGTTCAATTCAGTAGCCCAGTAGCCAATTTCTAGGTCTAGGTTATAAGGAATAATAAGACTTCATAAAAAGCTTAGTCTAAATTTTTATTTGTCGATTTAACGTACAGACGTAAGGCATCCTCCCACCTCATGTTATTGGCACACAAAACCTTTACATTCGACTTAAACACATCTGATTACAATAATATCACTTCAAAACATATGGAATGTATATAACACAGGAATGCCCAATTAACTACATTTTTTCATTCGAAGTACGTTCGCCAGTCGTTCGTAATAACTCGAATACAAGCCAGATATTAAAATAATATAAAAAATCAGGACTAGAGTTTTTTTTTTAAGTAAACGCGCCGTGAATCTCAGTTAAATATTTACATTTAAATTTTATAAGTTGACTCAAAATTTGTGACTTTTCAACTGAAACTTATTTTAACGGGAGATTCTTAAGATAATTTGGTTAGGATTTGGTTTGTACTAAAGTGGAAATAGAGATAACTTTAAACACTGGACCGTATTGGCACTGCTTCATGCTAACTTAATAAATTAAACTACATTCAATCATACATATACTTTTGCCGAATATACATTATAGTTCGAATACTGCATAAAATACTGCTACATTCACGACGATCTGATTCATAAATAATAATATAATTAAATTAAATATGGACGCAAAACAATTTCATATATTGCACATGTAAACAAAACCAGAAACTAAAACAGTCATTTCCGCTGTCATAAATGATTTACTGGCCAAAATGGCAAAATAATATAAAACTTTTTTATTTTATAAAATCGTTTTCCCTTTTCCCCTCCATGTCATAATCTCGCAGTACCTTTCGCGCGTTCCAGCAGACATTAGGCACTGTTTCGGGCTAACAATATTATCAAAGCTAACATTATTCAAATTTTCCGATATACATCTTATCTTTTAATATTTTATGCTACTTTCATGTGATAATTCCAAGCTGTCCCAATCAAAGGCCATCATTTGAACGGAAACCCATTATATTTCTATATTCAAAGTAATCCAGTGTTTTCGGATAGAGGAAGCGAATAATATCGTATATAATATCAAATTTAGGTGGATATGCAATTATTTAGGATTTTCGCAAACTCTCGACTAGTATTTTTTTTTGTCTAACGTATATAATGTGGGATACAAAAGCTGCTCACAATACTATCTACTAACGTTACTATACTGATATTTTATTTCAGTAAAAAATATCTAATGTTTTGTACAAGTTGCATACAACTTAGTGATATAAGTTACATCATATATTAAATGTTAGTTTCACAATATACACTGATTACGTTTCAATTAAAAATAGTTATTTATTCCTCGCAGAACGCGTAGACACTTACAGATACATTTGTACTATTTATAAATTTAACGAACCTATTAGAATGCGGTTTAACGTAAACTACACGCCGACTCACCAACGTTCGGTCAGATATTTACAATTGTACAAAGTTTACTTTTGTGCCTATATTGTTCCTATTATATTCCAAACTATAGATGCCAGTCATGATATACAAACAATAACTTTGACGTATACTACTAGCCTCGCTGTATAGAACAAAAAGGTCATTTAGTTGATGGCAATTACGGCCAACTAAGTCAAACGCGCCAAAATTCATTAAAATAGTCTGTTTTCCGAATCTCTCCTACTTTCCCGTCTCACCCCCGAATAGCGACACAATTTTTGAAGTGAAAACGTCTTTAGGCGCGTCGAGTACTTTTTGGGTGAACAAAAAACATGGAACACGCGTCATCATCACCATGTCGTGACGCTTTCCATATTTTTATAACAACGCCATCTTTGTTGTAGCTGATGAACTATTTTTTCTGACCTTGGAGTTTCAAACTTGTTCATAATCAACAACATAGATGGCTCTGTATTTTTTTTTGTGTTTTCCATTGACGGTACTCCGGGAATGTTACTGTTTTTATTGTTCAAAGTAACTTGTCCAATAGTATAAATAGAAGTCATTATACAGAATACATACTTCTACCAAACAAGGTAAACCAATAATTCTTTTTTCTTCCTTAAACATAGTGATAAAGTTAATTATAACTCGACATGGCTGCCCTAAAAATCTCCTTCAAATCATCGTCTGAACTTTATCATACAACATAAAATTAACGTTAAAATACTATACTTTTCCGCGATAGGCACTGTTAAGAGCAATTCGCTTTACAATGACATCTAGATACATCTTATTATGATAAGGTATCATACAAAATGTACAATGGAAACTACACATTACATTAAATAATGAACACAATCACGTTTATACATTAGCTTATTGCAGTTTCTCGTAGCCAAAGACCTCACCAACATCCTCATATGATTACTAAGAGTAGTATATGATCGGTCGTAATGAAAATAAATTCGAACAGTTTTAAATGCTTTTTAAATGTCTTTTGATAGATATGTACATATTATAAGTGGGATGCTATCAGTCCCGTCTAGAGCTAATATATCAATTTCAGATGTACACCATACATAGATTAAACAAGCCTAAAGTTTCTGTATTTTTTTGGAGGGTAGAATGAAATTAAAATGGAACAAATCAATCGAAGATCCCACTTGGCTTCGTATGCCAAATGATTATTGAAGCTGTTCCCCAGGCTCATTTTCTTCTGCACATAACGTTCACACAACTGAAAATGACGCAATTACATATAATTTTTACAATTTTCCTCCAATTAATAACTACATCTAATTATTTTTATTCAAGCCAATTTCGACTTTATTGCAATTATGTCACTGTTCCATTGTATGAGCGTTTAAATAAAAGTAAATGCAACAAACCACCCTACACATTCATTTCTTAATACACCCGTCCCGGCTACGTCACTAACAAACTGCGTACAGTCACTGAAATGAACATGTCGGAAGCGAAGCGTTCCACGCACTACCGGCAAGCGTATGTACAGTCGACTCAAACGAGGTAGTCGTCGAACTTCCTGAGCCTTCGCTACGTGGTGGGAGGGGGGCGGGGCCCTTCACTGCGGCCCTCGGGGCGGGGCCCTTCAGGGCGGGGCACCTCGAGCGTATCGGGGCTGAAACGTACGCGCGATATGGAGCTGCTAGAGGCGTCTCGAGCCGACACGTACGAGCTGTCGGTCTCCGAAGCAAGGCTGTCAGGCGGCGTGGGGTTAGTGGGAGTTCCTCCGCCCGAACTACCGCCCGAAGCGCTAGACTTCTTGTTGTACCTCTTCAGACTGGAACGAAGCTTCGTAGGCGCCATATCAAGTCCTAGATTCGCCGGTCGCTCGACCTCATTCTTCTCCTGCGACTCCTGTCTGTAGAAATCCCTGGGCAGAGAGTAGTCTGCCGATTTCCGAGGATACTCAGTCTTAGGTCTGTATTCGTCTCTTTTTTCTTTGCTTCTGTACTGTCTTGAAGGAGAAAATTCTTCTGGGTGGGAGTTTGAAGCGGAGGAGTTCGATGGCGTTCTTCTATGGGTAAGATACTGCGGTGAGGGTCGGTAATCGGGGGTGGGTTCCCTGTAATCGAAGGAGCACTCGTCGTAGCCGTAGTATGGGTGTTTGACGACATAATCCGCTGTTCTGTCGTAAGTATAGGGCTCGGCAGCCCTATAGTAAAAATCTCGATCACGATCTGATGGAGAAGGTTGGAAGTTTTCTCTGTAATTATGATACAGATCTGCGATATGGTCTGAAGTCGAGGATGATGTTCTTCTAGGCGAAGGCGTGGGTTGTGTTGAGGTGTAGTTGGTGCCTAGGCCAGAGGTTCCTGATAGCGGTTGAGCTGAATGCCCGTAGCCTGATGAGGAAGATGGATGCGCGTAGTGGGTCGGAGAGTCAGTGAAGCGGATGGGTTTCTGTTCTTCGGCTTGGAGGCTCGATATCTGGAATGGAGATTATCAAAATTCAGGTATCTCGTCTCGGAACCAAAGATCCCTGGGTGACAGGCCCTGGGTCAGTCGGTGTGCAAGAGACATGCCTTATGGGCACCTGAAGAACCGAGACGGCGTCTGATTTTATTAGGTTCAAGCCCCAGTCCAAGCTGTATTTCTCACGGTTTCTCACTCATGCTGCAGGACAACAAGGGCCTCCCTTCCTTTCATTTTACCTAAGCTCACCATTTACAAAGTGTAAACAAAAATCACCTATCCCCCGAATAAAAAGTAGCCTAAGTGTTATACCATACTATATCTCTGTGTAAATTTTAACCAGATCAGCAGTTTTTGCATGAGAAATTAACAGACATCCACCCACATGAACTTTAATATTAGCAGGGTAGTTGGATTAAAAAAAACGATTTAAAAGAGTGCAACACTTACAGGCGATCCCGTGATGGCGTTGAGTGGCGCACGCAGGTGCCTGGTGGGCCCGTGGTAGGTGTTGTGCGCGTAGCCGAACCCTTCGTACACCGAGGAGCTAAGGGGCTCTGGCTCGATTTCCGCTCTGAAAAGATGAACGAGACCGTAAATTTTCGTAAAAGATTTTTATGCAACAGCCGTAAGTGAAGCAGTACAAAAATTTGAATACATTCAAAGTTAAATATCTGTAGGTACGCATTTAGATCATAAAGTAAAAACGCATGACCGTCAAGATCAATGCTACTACATTTACAGCCAGATTCGCAAGGCAATAAGAAGAGTGCAAAAATATTATTATTTAATGGGTACATTATTCACACCTGGTGTGCTAGGAAAATGCCTTATGGGCCACGGTGTGCGGTTTTAGTCGGTTCAAGTTCGACATAACCACCCCCGCTGTCCGGCGGGGTGGTATCGGAAGGGAATTGCGCACGAAAAAAACACACTCTACGTATAATATCCTAACTGCATTTGAGTAACTTATTTTTAATCGATCTTTCTAGTCACATTCTCAAATATTAGTAATTAAGCATTAAATAACCTTTCTGTATGATATTGTCGGCAGTTTATCGAAATAAATCTCAAAGTACCTTCTCTATCTCTGTTCTAAATAGAGCGCTACGTCGACACTTCCTACGTATAGTACCTTAACTGCGTTTGATCAAATTTGCCAAGCAGTTGTTCAAACGCAGATAGGTTATTATACGTCGGGGTGTCGAAATCTGAAAATAAGACGACAATAAATATACAAGGCTAGTTCCTCACCTGTGCGGCTGCAAGGTGGGATGCAGCGGGCTAACGTTGGACACCCTGACGTCATACCCGGCCGCCACCCCTCCCAGCAGCGCTGCCATGTTGTACAGAACTAACTCTATTATACTCGGTTTTTTGTACTTGTAACCTGAAGCATAAGATGTACGAGAAGATCAAAGATTGATTGACCCCTTTTATTATATTTAAAAAGCTTATTTTATAAAATGATGGCCTAGTTAGAGCTTTTATTTAAATTGCAATGTTTTTATGTTAGTTGGTGAAGATGAAAAAAAAACTGAATTAGAACCTCCTCTTATACTACAGAGTTTTTAAATGTTGGTTCAGTTTTCATGACAATGACATTTTATGGCAAGCATGACATTCTGGATGTGAATTCAGGAAACAAGTCAAAAACAAGCTAGATTACTGTTTAGCACATGGACCACATCACACGGACCAAACACGGGCCCCATCCTGAGAAGACTCCGAAGCAAGAAACTCAGCGGGTAATTTTTTTTGGTCTACTTACAAATATGTTTACTTATTCAAACTTGTATTTTACTTGTGATTCAAGCATTCACATTCAGAATGACTGTTGAAGAATTAATTCTCTTATCTCTATACTCCTTTCAATATAGCTTGATCTCTGTGAAAGATAGCTACGAAACCGATGAAGTAACTTTGAATAGGCGTCATGGTTACAATTGCATTTTGTATCAACCATATGATCATTCTAGTCCACTGCTGGACATAGGTCTCCCCTAATGAGCGCCATAGCGCCCTGTCTTCAGCTAGGATAGCTTGATGATGCTGATGATAATGATATTATCATTCAACGTGGGAGTATTATCGCATCTGAAGTGTAATACATAATAATTTAAAAAATCACACCTAAAATGTACCTCGTTAGTTCTAAAATACCTAGTAATCATTTTATAGAAGAATATCGCTTACGCACGTACAAGGTCATACTGGACTGAGAGTATAATAGTGATGTGACAATCGCTAATGGTAAATCGTTAACCAATCCATATTAAATTATTCACTACAGAAATAAAGCTAATACAGTAGTGGTAAAACTCGTCGTAAGTGTCACAGCACGAGTTACAACTGCCACAGAGATCAAGCTATATTGTAAGAAGTATAGTTAAGAGATAAGCGAATTATTCAACAGCCAATAGCTGTAAAAAGCTTGTTTTTAAAATTACCAAAACATATATTTTTTATTGAAACAAAGGTATCACTTGTACTTTTTCACAATTATATTTATTAATTACACCTGACTGGTTTCGCCTCACAGCATTCTCAAAGGTTTTTTATATTCATTTACATGTTACAGTCACCAAGTATAGTGATGTTCTTACATCTGAGGAGGCCGAGAGGCGAATATGGTCCGGTGCAATTATTAAATATAATAGTGGAAAAGTACAAGTGATACATTTGTTTCAATATGTGCAGCAAGTTCCACCAAGTGCCATCAATCAACAGTATAAATATATGTGTTTTAAATGTTTAAGAAAATGAGAACAAAATGAGGAGATGAGGAATTTATATTAAATTGGTAGAATAAATTTATTTAAATCCAATTAACTCAACAACCAGGATAGATCTTGAACCCGTGACCAGTCCCTTTCTTCAGGGAATTCGTTGACCAACTGAGCTACCTCGACTTGTCTTGGATGTTAACTTTCCGATTTAAATTTATAGGAAAATTTAGCATAGTAATTGCTTCAAAATATCGTTAACTTGTAGAATACTTGTGAACACACAACTTGTTTTCTACATGTTATACTGGGTGTTAGGGAAATGCTCCCGAAAATGAAGACAGCTGTGATAGTATTGAAGGTAAATAACATTTGTTTTTTTTTTGTACAGCTAAATGAAACGAATATTTCATAAAAAGATACATTACTTTACTTAAAAAAGAATGAATGCGTAATGAATTTCGGTATGACGTTGCCGGTCTTTGGCCCCGGTGGCGCGCGGGATCAAAGACCGGTTTTATTGAGCTGTAGTAACACAATGGAGTGTAAATAATACAATTAAAAAACAGAAAAAAAAAGTTCGAAAAATAATCGCTAAAAAAATTATTTACCTTCAGTACTATCGCCTGTCTTCGTTGTCGGGAGCGTTCCCTAACACCCAGTATTTACTTTTCAGGTTGTATATCAGTTTTGTGCAAGTATGGTTCAAGCTTTGTCTAAACAGGCTGTATACTCAGTGGTGAATTTACTAGCAGGCTGAAGGGGCAGATATTAGGGTCGGCAATTTAGGACAAACTTAAAAGAATGTTTTCTAATGAATTTTTACATTTTTCTAATGTCACCCCAAAGTCAAGTCCGGTTTGGTTGTGGCGCGGGGATCAAACCTATTTGTTGTGCAATCTTTACGAAATCGATGGGTTGTAAAAATAATCTAAGAATTGACTGATACATAATATAGACGTCGATAGTGGCGGCTAAATTGAATAGCCTACTGACGGTAAAATTGTACTAACCTACTGGCGGTAAAATTAGATTAACCTACTGCTGCAAATGTGCAAATCCGCCATTGTGTATACTTGAATGTAAGAATAATTCATTGATACAGTAATCTACACAAATTCGATAAACCCTGTCTCCTAAACTAGGTATTCCTGTAACTTAGGAGTCAGTGTTCTGCTGTTACTGATAAACAAAACTCTCTATTTCGTGTGTCTTACAGTATCGGATTATAATAAAGTATTTTATATATATTTATATATTTTATATATATAATATATATTATGTATATTTTAAAATAATTGTATGGGTATATAAGTATTGGTATATGTAAATTAAGAGTGTATCAGTGTGTGTGTGTGTGTGTGTGTGTCTGCGTGTGTGTGAGAGGGAGTGTATGTGTGTGTTGTGTGTTTGTGAGGGAGTATGTGTGCATGTGCGTGTGTGTGTGTGTATACGTACGTATGTGGTGAATGTCTGTTGGCATAGTGTTTAAAGTGTATTGAATACTCCTATTGTAGGTTGTAGAGTAGATCTTAGGTTTGTGCAAGTCGGTGCAAGAAAAGTCTTTCGATTTCTAATAAAAATATTAAATTTATTGCGGAGCACACGCGACTGGTTACATGGTCGGTTAGAGAGAGAGAGAGAGCGATAAATTCGGATACATTATTGTTGTATTATACATATAAAATCGGATACATTCTTTGTTGTACTAAACAATGAATGTGAACGATAACTACAAACATTGAATTAAATTTGTAGAAAACAAATGGTGTGAGCACATAAACTCACCTTCGGTGCTGTATAGCGTGGGCATCGGCACCGTGTACCGGGAGGCGGAGGCCGAGGACAGCGGGAACTCGGGCCCCCAGTCGTCGGGACTGAAGTCTGTGTAAGGAAGAAAACAACCTATGTGAATGGAAACATAGGCGCGTTAGTGGATGTGCGTGCGTGATCACTGTACGTCCGATGTGAAATACTAAACGAATGTCTCGTGCAGCTTTAAAATTGAATAAGTACTTATTAAAAATTGATTAATATCTTTTTTAACTGTTAAAATTTATCAAAATTGAGACTAAAAAGTTATTCGTTTTAAAATTGCTCCGTTTAAATTAAATTGTTTATTTTTTTCTAAATTTTAAATGGTGGAGAAACTTGAGCGTGCCTGACCTATTTAATAAATCCATCCCAGAAAGAAATAAAGCTCGAATAGAAGTGAAACTGAAATCTTGAGTTAATTAATAACCAACATATTGTTTATTGACAAAAATTGGCCATCACAAAGGCGTCACTATAACAGTGTTCACTATACATGCCCACTCGAATACATAACTTTGTATTGTTAAATTGTATTACTAACCCAAATATTAAAAATAAAGAAATCTAAAACAGTAAACCTTGAAGTCCACATAATATATGGCAGTTTTATTTTTTTATACCACTTATGTGGCAGTCAAGCACACGGCCCACCTGATGGGAAGCGGTTACCGCGTCCTATGGACGTTTGCAACACCAGAGGCGTCACACTCGCGCTGCCGACCCTCGGACGTCCTCTTTAAATTTCACTCGGGTACCCAGCTTTTAGATCCGGTTGCGGAATACAGTATTATTTTAGTTGAGTCATTCCAACATACTACTTCACCATACCATACCATAAAATACTAGACATTAAAACCATTATATCAGTCTATTTACGAGTCTAATATCCTCCGGGTCCATCACGGAAAGAAGATAGCAATATTCTTATAGTTCAGGCTGTTCAGAAATATGGCAACTCGGTAAACATAAGAAATAACTTCGAAAGACATATTCGCTAAATGACACCTTATTTTGTGTATTGTATGGTTCAAGTTAATTTCACATCGAAACTATACAGTATGTCAGTCATGATAACTTTATACACTGATTTACGAGGAAAATTCTAAGACTTAATGTCTATTGCGGTTTTGAGCAGTGTATAAATAATTTGATCATAAACAATATTGATGGACAAAAATAGAGGAATAACATTTTAAATAAAAAAAAATATTATTGCTTTATTTTTAAATCATGCAAAAAAAACAATGGTGATTACTACACATGCCAAACAGTTCATTCTGTATAACTTAAACAAGCAATATAAATGATATAAAACAAACAAAGAATAATAACACAAAAATCTATTATACTTACGTGTGCAAATAATTACTTTGTATAGCACTTTTAACTTGACAAAATCAAATATTTTTGTTAATAACGTGTTATCGTTTTCAGCCTTTCCCGATTAGCCATAGTGAGAAAGCATAAGCTTTTTACCTTCACCGATTTTTAATCTGTATCTAGGTTTGTCTAATTGTCTATGGCTCTTTTTTTTTTTTTAATTTGACGGTTAAGGGGGTTTTGTTAGTAACTAATGATTAGTAAACCCATGTTAAAAAAATACACCAACTTCGATTTTATGGACAAGGTTTATTTGATATATAAAAAAGAATCTATATAACTATGAAAGAACCAGATCACCGAAGAGCTATTTTTTTTACAAACTGTTTTTGAATGTCTTAAAATTATTTAGGTTGGGGCTGTCATATGTCCCGGACGACGTGATAAGAATACTCAAGCATCTAGTTTGGTGAACTTAGTATATTTAAAAAATATTGCCAAATTATAATCATTGTGAGGGTAATCTGAAATTTAATTATCGATACTCAAAATCAGTAAAAAAATCCAGGGCTTATATTTCAATATCCATTCAGAAGTGGAAAGAGAGATAGATTTATATATATTATAATGTTGTTACGACAAAGCGGGACACAGACAACCCGTGCCTTTGAAACTTCCTTTGACACGTAAGCCTTTCGATCGGGTAAACGTTATTCTATTACCGCCACCGTTGCAGGAACATTGTTACTCAAGGTTACAGGGATACATTTGTACTCTGTACATACGACATACTACGACTTGGAGGCCTGTATGATTCAAAAAATATATTTCATCACTAAAATTGCAAAAACAAAAATAATCACAATGTATATAAGCTCATGTTCTGAATTAAAATACTAACAAAAATAACTCTCGTCAACAATAAATGCAAAAAAAAATACTAAATTCGCAAAAAGCATACACTAATCATATAGACTTCCAAATATAAGTTATTAATCCGAATCATTGTAAACATTTGAAAGCGTGCCAGAGAAGCAAAATTCATAAAAAAAACTAACAAATAAGTAAGTACAACAGATACATATATACCTTAATTGTATATAGCATATACTATGAACTGATAAGCATGCATAGCACTTATAGGTAACATGTTTAACATTAATTAAAACACAATTGGCTGAAAGCAAACAAATGCTTACAATTTACAAACGAAAAAAAATCAAATGTCAAGACTGTACTAAAATTACTGTAATGATAAATATTACAAACTGCAAACTGAGCCAATCGAGGACTGCAAAAAAAAATCTAAGCAAAAAAATTTAAAACACTATTATTTTGCTAATAGCGTCAATTTTTTTTCTATGGGCATTTTAGCCTGCGATTGGCCAACGTTGCAAAATAACGTATAGAACTAAAATCAGCACACTTCTGAGTATCACACATTCGACACAACAATATACATTACAATCAATTCCAAATGATACATACTACTAACTTATACTAGTGTTCCCTTACATTTGTCACTTATTGCAGTTTGTGACAAGGAGTCGTGAATGCGCTCAAACACTTTCGTGAGACTTGCAAATAATTCGAATTTAGTTATTCATACTGATTATTGATTGGTTATTGGCTATATGATTTACTTGGCAGTATTTGTCATTGTCATGACATTGTTATAAACTAATACAACAAATTCCAGAATTATACAATTTCATTAATTTCAGCGTATTCTGTAACTTAAAACGTTTGCAAAAAGACAAAAAAAATACACCAAAAATATTAACAGTAAAAAGTTAAAAATAATGAATCCTGACAATTGGTTGCAAATTTCATCTGACTATAAATTTTTATTTCCTAAACATTTGAGTGTTTAGAACGCATTCACACTGATGTGAAAATTTAGCTAAAAATAATGAAACATACTCACAAGGATAGAGTAAGTTGTCATGAGAAGTTCCTTTAAGCGCAGCGATAAAAAAGAACAAACAAAATGGCTGTCTTTACTAAAAAGTACATTCATAAAATTCAATTATTTTAAATTCTAAATAAAAAAGTCACATTGGAAGTAGATAAGTGGACTGCACATGAAAAGTTTTAGTTATGAAAAGAAATATCTTTAATTTTTGAATAACTAAATTTGAAACCAAAATACACTATTCTGTACACAATAAGCTTTTTTTTTAATTACAATGGTTACAATTTGTTTTTTCTCTTCACTATAATTTTAAATTTAGAATAATAGACAAGAAATATAATTATATCCCAGTGTGACTTGTTTATTTTTTAATACAATTTGGCAAGAGTTACAAAAGAATTTCCGGTCAGTCAAGTCACAGTATAACAATCGAAGTCTTTTTATATTTAAATAAAGTCCTTAACAATTTACTAACAAGAGATAATTTAATAATTAGTTTGTCGACTTTCTTCCATAGGGCCTGGTCGAAGTGAAATTCTACTAGTGGGATCGCTTCGAAACGAACCTTTAAAACTCAATTAAGTTTTTAAGAAATTAGTTGGAAATAATAATTATACTTACTTTTCCTATAGATTAAGATCGGAAAAAGAAAACATCTAGGATGGGACTTGAACCCGTGACCAGTCCCTTACAGGGGGAATGACCAACTGAGCCACCTAGACACAATGTTGCCTACATAAACCTCTTTTTTATGATCTATGTATTGATTTGGTTTTGTTTTACTACTACATCATACAATATCAACGGCTTTAATTTGAGTAAAATACAAAATATTAATAATTCGTTCCCGAGAGTTGGTAATAAATGTCTAGGTGGCTTAGTTGGTCAGAGCATTCCCCCTGTAAGGGACTGGTCGCGGGTTCAAGTCCCGTCCTAGATGTTCTCTTATTTCGATCTAAATCTATATGAACCTTTAAAAGTCCGAAATGTATGGGAGAGACATTATTTATCGACATGTCACGTGTAAACAAATAATGTCACTCCCATACATTTCGGACTTTTGAAGGTTTGCTTCGAAGGGATTCCAATAGTAGAATGTCACTTTGTCTACAGACCCATAAATGCTTTCGCTGGACACTATCGTTCACCAATTTAATAATGTCTGACTAAGCATTTTGTGCATGGTCTCTTCTGGTGTATGAATTCGGTATAACCTTACTGGCGAAAATAGATGCCACTGTCATAAAATCGCTAAAATCGTGGCTTGGACTAGCGTACTCTGCTGATTCCTCTGCTCTATTTAGGGATCAAAATAATTTTGGGATGAAACTTAAGAAACCATCGGAGCTCTATAAACATCTTAGAGTTACCAAAGCCCACATCTTAGGTAAATCCCAAGATGTCACAATCAGGGCACTCCCGAAAGATAATAACGCGTCCGAGCTTGAATCTAGACTCCTATTCCATAAACGATTTATGATAGGGGCCCAGTCGAACAGAGTGGGGTTGGGAGTACGAAAGCCAGAAAGGGACCAGGATATACTTAAGTCCTTTCTAAAACAAGACGAAAATGAAAAATATCGAGTGCACGCGATGAATTTGGAAATTCAAAATGAATGGTTGACAATGGGAGAGTTCTGCATACCGATGGCCTTAAAGTGGCGCACCTTGATCTATGACTGGTCGCCGGCCCTGTTAAAACTAGACTAAGCATTTTGTGCATGGTCTTATCCCCAAATTTTTAATGAACAAATTTGGGGTTGTGGACACGTCATGATTCAATAATCTACCTTCTGTTATTTTTCACAAGAATATTAATGTCATTGCGTGTAAACTTTAGTACAACTAGTGCTATATTTTATCCTAGCTCTAGGTCTGAAGATATTTTCTTGTACTACATAGTTGGACACTGTATTTACCCACCAGTATATAGACTCAAATATTCTAGAAGAGCACTTAAATTAGCAGGGTATGCCAGCTTTTCAATTTGTCATTAATTTATAGCGAGTTGGGTTGAAGTTACTATCAGTATTTCAGCTATATTCGTTTAGTAGTGAAAAAATATAATAAAAACATTTGCTTAGTCAAACAATTATTAATTTATTCAAAACCACCAATAGTCCGATTTAAAATAAAATATATACGAAAGTAGTTTCCTTTTTAATTTTATAATATTTTGGATTTTTTTAACTTCTGATTACCGCGGGGAAACCAAATATATGGACCTTAGTGGACACTGGTATTTATGCCTACATCATAATATTAAAAACTAAAAAAATAAGTCTTTTAATTTTTTTACAAACTAATCTTATCACTAGTATCAATTCCTTGGAACTTCTTTATCTAGTAAGTAAAATATTTACAAATAGAAAAGATGTTACAACTGAATTTTAGTCTCTTCAGGAAGTTATCAGTTCGCGTCGAGTCTTTTTCGTGTACCAGGTGGTTTTCGTAAAAAATATGTCAGTATATATTTCGAGTTCGAAATTATAATTTGGGGTGCAGTTTAGTCGTTCGATTTAAAAAATCGAATTACAAACAAAAGGTACTATCAAATGCATATGCGAGGAATGTGTTAATAAGAAATGATATGTCTCAAATATGGCAACATCTTTGTACTGTCCACGAATAGCGTAAAAAGAGCGGGACACCCAACGCGTCAAAACAAAAATAAACACCGCGAGCGTTATTTATGGTTCCTTTTTTTTTATTTTTCATTTTTTTTTGGTTTACCCTCGTAAAAAGAATAACTGCACCACAAACTATTCGTCCCGTAATAGCTCGGTGGTGTCGGCGGCCAGCGCGGGCGCGACGGCCAGCAAGCCGAGGCTGTTGGACCGAATGGTGCGGAGCAGCGACCGCTTGACGTCAGGGCTCGGCTTGCGGCCGCTGCGCCCGCGCACCGCGAACACCGCTTCGTACTCGTGCGGCAAGTCCGACGCGGACGCGAACATGGGGCAGAGGAGGAAGCGGTTCCGCCGCGGCTCGTCCGCGTCCGCGAGCAAGTCGTCGTGCGAGCCCGAGCGCTTGTGCGGCGCCGAGACGGCGGGGCGCGCGGGGCGGGCGGGGCGCGCGGGGCGGGCGGGGCGCGCGGGCACGGCGGGGCGGTTACCTGCGGCGTGGCGCGTGGCGGGCGGCAGGTCGGGCGCGGAGCTGGAGAAGCGCGCGTGGCGCGGGCGCGGCGCCAGCGCGCCGGCCGGCGCCGCGCCCGCGCCCAGCGGCAGCTGCGTGCGCGAGCGCTGGTGCACCGTCGACGGGCCCCACGTCTTGCCCTTCACGCCGTCCGCTGGCACTGCGCAGACGGACACTTATGCTAATTAAATGTGCGGGTGACGATGCCGATTGGTCTTTCGAGCCGATCGGTTCGAAGGACCAATTAAGTAAACTTACAGCAGCGTTATACTTCAATGCGGTATAAAAGATAAATTTTAGTGGTACGTCATAATGGTTTGGTAGGTTTTACAAGGAAAACAAATACAAAGGCACTCACGGGCAATAGCCCTCATGATGGCGGGCGAGCCGGGAGGCGTATCCTTGGCCACGGCCACGAGCTGCTTGACACTGGACTCGTCCTCCGAAGGTCTGACCGTGAGCGTGTGGCGAAAATCCAGCGGCGAGGAGATCGTGTCCTTCTTCAGGAGCTTTATCTTACTGAACTTACCTAGAACAAAACATATCAATTTTGTTTGACTGCCTTGAACTTGTCGCACGTTTGTCTGATAGAAGGATCATGCGTTGGATTCTTTTGTTGTGTGTTCCTATGCTACAATTAACAGAAATTCCATCGCGGAACTTCCGCATCGGAACGGCAAGTCAATATCTTGAACATAAATGACTAATAACAGGCACACTGCGCGAAAGAACGGTCAAAAATGAATGGAAAAAAAATATTGGCGTTCCGATGTGGAAAATCCGCGACAGCACTTCCGTCAAGTGTAAAAAGGTTCTGGAGCAGGCATTCCTGTCAAGATTGAGGATGGTCAGACAGTAATTGTACCCATATTAGTCGATACAGCCCACATCAGGAAGGGAAAGCATAAAAGAGCGGCGCTTTGGATGCAACCGATATAACCAATGGAGTGATGATAACGTGGAAAAGTGGCCAGAAGTCACCTCGGAACTTCCTGATTGTGGTAGTCACTGGTGGTATTCTGTAAGAGTGTTTATAAATCTCAACAGCTGAATCCGAGATGAGATACCATATTCGCCATAAGAAATTTGATACTCACCGCGAATTCAGCTATCGTTCTTATAGAATAGGATAGCAGATGGCAGATGATTCACGGACAATATCAAGTTCTGCCGTTTCGTAATTAGACTGAAAGCCGATCCCAAAGTAGTCTAACAGTGTTTTTCATGGACTGGGGGAGGGAGTAATTGCCCAGACGGGTGAGTCTCTGTGCCCTAAATTTTTTAAAAAAAGCTTAAGTAAACCAAGTTCTCAGTTTCTACCTCCTTTGGGATGGTCAAACTTACCCTTTCGTTTATTGGGCTGCGGCGGTTGGTTATGCGACATGTTGCTCGCGAATATCAGTATGTGAAGCTCCCTGGCGACCAGGTCGATCTCTCGCATCTCTAGTTCTCTCTCCTTCTGCGCCAAGTTCTGCTCCATGAGCCTCTGTTTCAGCTGGGCACGTGTTAATTCTTCCTCACGACATCGGAGCTCCTGGAAGGAAATAAGAGCTAATTAAGACTTGAGGATATTACTGCTTTTATGTCTTTATTCTACGATAGCATGATTTTCTAAGCGTTTATTGTTGAGAAATTTAACCTTTTCGTATTATTAGAAATTTGTTTTGATACTGATGATACATTCAGTTATAAAAGTGAATTTGGTTACCACTAAATATTTTACAGGAACAAATTTCAGAAAAAAAGCTGAAAAACTTCGTACCAAATAATTTCATTTTTCTTCATAAAAACAAATTTGGGCAATTTCGTTCTAGAGGTATATTTTTAACTTCAGATACGCTTAGTAGAAGTTAAAATGAAAGTACCTTCCTAGTTCCATCGATGTTGTCGATATTGCTAACATAACTGATTAGTTTCGATTTAGAAATTACAGTATCATTTATAAAGCAACGAAATAGTCCATATAAATGTTAAAATCTACATCATCATTCATCATTGTCAGTTTTCATTACAATTGGCAGAGTATCTTCCCCTATGTCCACTCAAGGTCTTTCGTGGTTAAACACATTACTTTGACCAACTGGTAAGTCTGATCAACAAATCCAACATCGAAGATACTGTGCGAGTAACAAGACAGTTGTTGGTACAAGCATGATTAACTAATACATTAAAACAATGGGATTAAAACTAGACTGAAATTCTTAGTTATATAAAAATTCAAGGTAGAAACACACCACGCACCTTGGGTTTGTCAATTTCTCTCACGGTGGCAATGTAACCTTTTGATAGTTAAACTTTTATTTACTGAAGAGTGGTAACCGAGTATGTTAGCATACCGCAAGGTTAAGCAATACTAGCCAGGTCAGTTTTAGGATGGATGACCATCCTTAGCACATTGAGACCCCCCTGCCAAGGAGAGCACGTTAAGCCGTCCGAGGTATTTTAAGCCCCATTCTGAAACCCGTACCAAATCAAATTAAACTTTATTTCCTCAGATTGCTTATTTTGGGTCTGGATAACGCTGTTCTGCTATAGTATGTTCTAAAATAATAGGTCTTTACCTATGAAATTGCCGAAATGTTCTTAAAAATTCATGAGTTCGTTATTCCTGTAATTTAATAGCTATTTCCATTATTTATATTTTGTTTGAAAGTTGATTTCAAGATTTTACAACTCAGTATTAAATTTTGTTTTTATTGGCCGCTTGATAAATTAATTCGATTCAATTAAATTTTTAAGCATTTTGTATGCTTACTTTTAAGGTAAGGTAACTTGTAAGGGACTGGTCGCGGGTTCAAGTCCCGTCCTAGATGTTCTCTTTTTCCGATATAAATCTTTAGTAAATTAATTCGATCTTCAAAAACAGTACTTCCTAAATGCTATCCATTTTGATGATAAATTTCGTATTACTTAACAGCTGTCACTTTTCAAAAGTGTAATAAAAAGTTGCTGTTTGTTAGCTTAATATTGTCTCATTCATACACAAAAAAAAAATGGATTTGTCATTCCTAAAAAAAATGCAAAAATGTTAGTGCTGAAAATTGGGTTTCCTCCAATTTCAATTTCATATGTCAATAATTTCATATGTAATATCAATTTCATTTCAACAACAACGGCAATTTCATATGTAACGACCTAATATTATATTATTAAACATTTCTATTAGGTCAAATAATTAATGGATATACTTAGTGACATGCATCATTAATCAACTAGGGCCCAGGCAGTTGGGTCTGCAGATGATGCCACAATGTGGTTAGACAAAACGAAGGTGCGTAGTGGGTTTCTTTCAGCAAGTGGGGAGTTTCTCTCAGCCATTAGGTTTATAAATGGCACAATATGAGGCAATACACACAACAGAAATCTAAAAGTCACTAACCTCCTCTATGGTTTTGTATTCCTATTCGCAAGCATTATGAATGAAAATAAATAATTAGTATTGTTTTCACGAGCGTTGGTGATAAGTAGTTTAAACAGTACAGGACGTTCGGTGGTGGCTTGTATTGGCGTGCCATAGTGAGGTGCTTGAAACGTATATGTGTGGACATGAGTCCTTTAGCCGTCAAAAGGCATACTATTACATAAGACCAAAAAAATACAGGTGGCAGAGGTGTATTACCAGTAAAATTTTGCCAACTAATTTCAGTCAGTAGTAATTTTTCGGTCCTGCGTAATATGATGCGAGCCTATTAGCCATCGAGCGAGTAAATTTTCATGGGCTGTGTACTTACTGTTGGTCGGAGAACAGCCCTAGGCCTTTTGTCATGTGTGACAACTGAGGCCTAAGCGACACCCACAGGAAGAGATGGGATGGTCTTTATATTACCCACCACGCGGCCTATTTGTAGAATATCATAAATACGATATACCTCAAAAGACATATTGCTTCTGGCTACATTTGAGGCTCCATTGGATCTCAAACCTAGTATAATAATTTGGAACACGAGGTGGTTGGGTTGGGGATTGTATAAAAAAATTTGGAAGAATTGCGAGCACAAGTCTGTCGGCCACCTGTTTTTTTAAATAATTCTACTAAAATATTACCCTCGCTGACGCAGAGTAGGGTAAAAATTATGTAGAATCTCACTTCTTATTAGATATATATATGAAAGTTAGAATGGATGCACAGCAGTTTACTTTTTATCACGGGAATAGATGCATGTGGATTGTAAACACCGTGCGGTTTTAGTCGGCACCTCACCGTTGGCTCCGGTGGGGTGAAGACCGAGGGGGTTTCCGCACGTTAAATAAAAAAGGATCAGCTTTCAGCAGATCAGCGGTGGGAAACCAGCTAGTAGCTATATCATATAAAATAATAACAAGATTAACACTTACTATAATATTAGGTCGTTACATATGAAATTGCCGTTTTTCTTGAAGAAATTGGAGCAAACCCAATTTTCAGTACTAACATTTTTGCAATTTTCTTAGGAATGACAAATCCAAATTTAGTGTTTTTTTTTGTGTATGAATGAGACAATTTTAAGCTAACAAACAGCAACTTTTATTACATTTTTGAAAAGTGAAAGCTGTAAAGTAATACGAAATTTATCATCAAAATGGATAGCATTTAGAAAGTACTGTTTTTGAAGATCGAATTAATTTATCAAACGGCCAATAAAAACAAAATTTAATACAGAGTTGTAAAATCTTGAAATCAACTTTCAAACAAAATATAAATAATGGAAATAGCTATTAAATTACAGGAATAACGAACTCATGAGTTTATAAGAAAATTTCGGCAATTTCATAGGTAAAGACCTATATTTAATACATGCGTTGTGAATCGTGTGAGTTTATGATGTTAAATTGTATAAGTAACTATACTAAAGATTTTAGATCGGAAAAAGAGAACATCTAGGACGGGACTTGAACCCGCGACCAGTCCCTTACAGGGGGAATGCTCTGACCAACTGAGCCACCTAGACACGTCCCAGATATTCGAAATTCTCCGATACATTATACGTCTTAAGGCGACGTTGGAGCCATCTACCGTAATTCTTGCGAACTACGGAAACAATGAATAACTTTACAGTCATTTTTAAACATTGTTTTTTTTTTTTGATGACTCCGCCTAATTAATTCAATTACATTTTTAAGCATTTTGTAGGCTTACTTTTTTCTAAAGATTTTAGATCGGAAAAAGAAAAGTCCCGTCCTAGATGTTCTCTTTTTCCGATCTAAAATCTTTAGAAAAAAGTAAGCATACAAAATGCTTAAAAATTTAATTGAATTAATTAGGCGGAGTCATCAAAAAAACAATGTTTAAAAATGACTGTAAAGTTATTCATTGTTTCCGTAGTTCGCAAGAATTACGGTAGATGGCTCCAACGTCGCCTTAAGACGTATAATGTATCGGAGAATTTCGAATATCTGGGACGTGTCTAGGTGGCTCAGTTGGTCAGAGCATTCCCCCTGTAAGGGACTGGTCGCGGGTTCAAGTCCCGTCTTAGATGTTCTCTTTTTCCGATCTAAAATCTTTAGAAAAAAGTAAGCATACAAAATGCTTAAAAATTTAATTGAAGTAACTATACTACGTTACAAAAAATTTTACCAATAAAGGACCATTCATAAAATACGCAAGTAAACATGTTGTAAGAAAGAGTACCTACTTACCTACTGTGCTTTGCCTGACAATATATTTTTTTAAATTGTATATCGCAGTATGCGTGTATTAAATCCAAGAAAGCCTACCTAGATAATTAGGGGTCGGACAAAAAGTGAGGGGGACATTACGAGTGACATATTTTATGTATGGCCCTAATTAATAGTTCAAGTAATTGTTTACGAAAATGTGAACGAAAGATTTTAGAAAACAAGCAAGAGAACGAATGTAATTTTGTAAATGGAGGTAACTATTTAGATCTTTATGAAGATGTATCAAAATGTATCATGTCAAGATTCTCAATAAATCTGATGAAATTAACGGAATTTAGTGAAAATACAGTTAGAGTTCAGGTACTATAGAGATAGTTGAACAATAATATTATTACTACTATAAATTAGGACATGTCGTCCCACTTATTTAGTTAGTCTGTACTAAAAAACATAGACAGTGAACCAGACATAGGTTTATAGAATAAACTGACCTGTCAGCTGTCACTACTGTCTGTCTCATGTGTTTGACAGTAGTGACAGCTCTCTGGCAAATGTCAAACAACATTTATTGTTGATCCACATGCGTCGCATTTATCTGTAAAACCGCCTACCATGACGGTTTTTTGTTGCAACTTTTAAGTGTTAACTATTGTTTTGTACTAGTAATCGTAGTTATCTTAATGCAAATGGACAATTAAAACCGATTCCGTAAGTGTTACATTATTTATTGCTATAGTGTACTTATAGATACTGTACATAACACAGTTGGACACCATACATTTTGATGCATCTTCTAATTTTTGTTTCACTGTTTTCTATGTAGGTATTTATAGTAACTATAGTGGCTGTACAGAACATAAAAGTTGATTTGATATTGTCATTAACTAACGCGTAACTTTTTGTAGCTGACACAACAAAAAGTCGCGCTATACCTATATAGATAGGTGCCGAAATTCTACTAGTCTCTACATCCTGTACCTCTCCCCTATTCCCGTCCCACCCTTCGGGGGGTAAATTTTTGTTCTAAACAGCTTAAACCACTATACACAGAAGTCACTGATCTGTTTTTTTCGTGCGGAAATTTGAAGCTTGAACCGACTAAAACCGCACGCCGTCTGTCTACAGACGCCGGGGTGCAAGGTTGCCCATAGAGAATATCCCTCGCACCCCGACTGACCCTGGGCCATCTCCGGTTTCGAGATGGCCCCCTCGGGTTTGGGAACCATCATCATCACAGTGTTAGCCCCACGTTGCATCCAAAGCTTACACTTTGGAGCTCTCCTACTCTTTCTCTTGATTTGGCTTATCTTGGCTTTTACCAGACCAGACCATTACCAGAAGTTCCTAGTCTGCATTGTTAACATCAGAGATGAGTAAATGAACGGATTCGTGCTGTGTTCCATATAAAAAATAATACTATCTAAAAGAATACCTTTTCCTTCCTCCGTAAGTCCCGAAGCACCTCTTCGATCTCCAGCCTCCAGCCGTCTTGCATGGTGTGGAAGGACTCGTGGGGAGCGCGCGTGAACTCAGATTGCTTGATGCAATCCAGTTGTTCCAGGATCTCGGGGAACAGCGGTCTTTCGCGGGGATTAGAACGCCAGCATGCTGGAAAGCAATGTGTAGTTTAGTGGTCTGATGGATTGGAGATACTTGAGCTATATTTTTATGGTACGAGTATATAGTGGCCAGTGATGGGCCATAGTCTGCAATGCGCAACTGTACGCCATCATCACGTAGGTGTTAGGTGTTCACACAATTGTGCATTGCCAGGCCACGATTACTTTGAATTGTGCCAAAAAACTGACAACATCCTGATTGCGCGCAACGATGGTTAATCGTGCGCCACTGTATACTATTGCCCCCTATACTTAATGGCAATGACGTGCCGTGGCCCATCATGGGCCATTTGTGTACTGGGCCTGTAAAGACAATCTATTAGTGGAATCGCGTCAGAGCGAATTCGCAAAGTCTGAAATGTATAGGAGTGATAATATCTGTTACACGTGATATGTCGACTAATGTCATTACCATACATTTCGGACTTCTCCTCTGGCGTTATAGACAATAGAATATGACTTTGTCTAGGCCCCCGGGACGTTTAAGAGGTATTCCATCCCAAATATCATTGTTGATATCCTCTCGTACTCTCTGGAATACTGTTACGTATGAAATGTTTACTAGCCTAAAGATTGACTTACCCTCCATGAGAACTCTCCAAGGTTCTGGACACGTGCTAGGAATGGGCAGCGTCAGCTTGTTGACAGCGACTCCGTACGCGACAGCCAGCGCGTCGATACCTTTGTAAGGTGTTTCGCCCGTGAGGAGCTCCCATAGCAGCACACCGTACGACCAGACATCGGACGCGTGGGAGAACGTTGAATGTTTTATCACCTGAAAACATACGAAACAAGTTATGGACTGTTGCTTATAGTTAGTCTATATGTATATTATACTATAATAAGGAAAGATCGATTACAAACAAACAATGTTTCTAATCGATAAACTCTGAAACTACTGAACCGATTTCTAAAATTCTTTCATCATTAGCATGTTACGTTTTCGCTGAGTGACATAGGATACTTTTTATCGCGTTATAACCAAGGGATCAGGACTTACGCTGTTAAACCGCTTGGAGATGCTGGTATAGAATATAGTTGCCAGACGTCCTGGTTTAAATCTTTTAATTTCATTTATTGAACGAATGAACGCGGGTAGGAATATGCTAAAGTAAAAGTTGTAAAGTAGGTATAAGAATAAATTTAATTTCATTTTCCCTATTTACATTTTTTATAAAATTAGGTATTTTGTAAGTCCAGAAGTGGTTAACTAGTAAATAGTAAGATTATGTCATGGTCATAAGATACAGGCACTCTTATCATGTCCGATACGACTAAAATATCTATAAGGAATATAAGTATTCCTTTTTAGACACTAAGTAAGAGGTAAAAAGTGCGGATCCAGCGATAGAGGGGAAGATGAGGGGGGGGGGGGGCTAGCTATGATTGCCAACCTCCTCCTTGACTCACAATTCAAATAGGTACCTACCATATTTTGACTATAATTGCAATATCTTTACAAGGAACTCTAGAAAAAAATCTAAACTCGTGAATATTTTTATCCCTTCCTCTGCTTCGTCACATAAAATTTTTGTTTAGCTCTGTATTTGTAATAACCCTTACAAAATAGATTATTTTGCACAATTAGGTACAAGATATTAGCCTTCCTACCCTTCAATGAAATTACCGCTGAATCCTGGCTACCCTTCCAACTAATTTACACTTGGAGCACTCCCGAACTGTGGCATATTCTTTGTTCTAAACTGCTAGTTTAGTAGTATCCACACAATCTTGAGTCTAAATGCATTATTTCTAGGTAAGTATCCTAATTGCGTACAAATGTTTATAGGTAACCGCAATCATCATCTCAGCATAAATTTCAATCATAATACAAAATGAATCACGTACAAGTTACAAATATTGAGAGAACATTATTAATTATCATTACCAGCGGCGATAGCCCAGTGGTGTACGTAACGGACTGCCGAGACGAGTTCTCGAGTTCGATCCTCAGTCGCCTCGGGACACACTTCTGACTTTTCATAGTTATGTGAGTATTAAAAATGTTTATTATCAGTGATGGCAATAGGCTCGCCCCCTGTTACATTCGGACCTAAACATAACCGGCGAATCGTGGGTGTGTAATACACCTCTGCCTACCCCTTCGCGGATACAGGCGTGAAGTGAAGTTATGTGTTATGTAATTCATAATGTATTCGTAGGTTCGCGGTCATTTGAAGGCACCGAGCATCGGTTTCAATTTACCGATCTACCCGAATGGCCTTGTCTTCGCCGTAGGAGATACTGCTGATCATGTACGAACGTGTTTCATAGTTGTAATAATATAATTATGTTACGCTCGAAGTGAAACTTATATAAATATGTAATAGCAAACGAGTTTATTTAATCTCATAAATAATTATTTTTTATAAAATAATTAAATTTAATACGAAGTGTTGGTTTAAGTTTGAGGAATTGTTTGAGAGCACATGTGTTGTTTTTACCTTTGTAAAACTCACTACAGGGTAAATCCGGTAATCAGGTAATCCCCTGTACACTATAAAATCAGAATGGTGAAGTAGGTACTGTACGGAACCGTTCGAAAGGAACTACCTCTCGAGATCGCTCAAATTGCAGAACGATGACCTCCAGTTATGGGTAACCCAAATCATTCCAGTATTGGGTTCTTCGAAATTAAAGATTGTTTTCAGTGCGTTACACACCTATTGCTGCAACAACGTTGAAGGAGGTAATCTCTGGAACGGCTAGGCCGATTTAGACGGAACTTTCACTGGCAGATAGGCAATGTTACAAAGCGTAACATAGGCTAATTTAATTTTAGAAAAGTACTTAGGGACAGGGCAAAATACAACCACAAAATTGATATTAAATCTGATTTACTCTGGAAAGGTTGAGCCGATTTTGAAGGGATTTTCAATGGCAGATAAGTAATATTATAATACATAGGCTACTTTTATTTTAGAAAAACAAATTAAGGTTTCACGCAAAGGAACAAAACCTTAAAAATCTAAATAAAGGCGGACGAAGCCGCGAGCACAGATAGTTGGTTACTAAAAAGGTATGCTCAACTTAAGACAAGATTAAAATATTCCTTTGCAAAGCTGGCGCTATTAGATGACTTTAGTGAATGATCTACTTCAAAACTATGTATTCTTCACCGCATGTATGGCAATGTTCATGCTGATATATTAAATACCTACTTAGCTATTACACGACGCCTACCATTTTAACGTAACCAGGTTGGAGGATTTTTCATTTGTGTCACAACACAAGAACTTCACACCGAGATACAAGAACGGAAGGAAGCTAAAGTCTGGCCAGTGCATAATGCTTCTTAATATAATAGTGGATATTATATGTAAAGGCCGAAATTTTAGCCAATTTGACTTCGACATCACTGTTTTGTCGGGAGTTATGTAAGTAGTTTCGAATGACGTCCTTGCGAACGCACGCTGCTGCGAATTATTTTTCCACTACCTCACAGGTTCGAAAGCTCATGGACTCGAATGAAATTGTCGCGAAAGACGCTGTTTCGAAAAACATTTACACTGCCTCATACGGTCAAATATAGTCACGTTATCGAAATCCAACTTTCCGGACTAGTGGTTCCTCTGTTGGGGTCACAGTTCTAACCTAACCTAACCCAGAAGCGCCGGAACCAATAGTCACTCTAATAGGCACTCTAATCGCAACAATGTTTTTCGAAACAGCGTCTTTCGCGACCATGTCATTCGAGTCCATGAGCTTTCGAACCTGTGAGGCAGTGGAAAAATAATTCGCAACAGCGTGTGTCGCCACAGCGGCGTTCGAAACTACATACGCCCCCCGTTTTGTCGTACTCTCAGTGAGGTAGTTACTGGAAGTTTCTACATGTAACAAATTAACTGCCATATATGTCTTAATGCTACTGACGCTGATATAGATAAGCAATAAATAACATATATCAAGTTAACATGACTTAAAAGTCAGTCAATAATATCCCTACCAACCTACCATACTGCCGTTCTAAACCGCCTGATAAGGTCCCTTGCAGCTTACTATGGTAATGGAGATAAGCATCTATTTAAGTAACCCAGTGTAATAAACAATAGCGCTGCTATTTATAGAAGCGTAATATAATGAAATTATGTAGGTCGTGAGCAGGGCTAGGTCAGCTGTAAAGTGGTAAGACTTAACCTATTTTTGAGGCGAAGACGTTGTTGACTGAGGAGTGGTATGCACTACGCCTGCTTTTCACGTCTTTTACAAAAAAAGCACGAAATTCGCTTTTGAGTAAAATGTGTGAGGTAGATAGATGGACAGACAGAGTCAAGAGAAAGAAGGGTAGAAGTTAAAGATATGTTATCACCATGAAATGTTATCACCCGATCACATAGGCGAGGCCACGATGGCGTCCAAAGTCCGCCGGTAACCCTAGGGTTATCCTTCCGAGGTCTTACCCGGGGTGCCCGGCAATGGATACTTGGGAGGACACCGTGTGGTTTTAGTCGGTCCGATTCCGACACGCCCATCCCATCGTTGGCACCGATGGGGTGAAGCCCGTGGGGGTTTCCCCACGTAAAAAAAAACCATGAAATGGTCAAGAGCATTCACTGGTGCTGAATGGTTTTATTTGCAAACCAAGAAATTTAGCTCGCAGTGAATTCTTTGTGGCGAGGCCTTTCCTGTTTCTAAAAGTTCAAGCACAAAAATAATTACAGAAATTCAAGCATAATAAACTTAATGATTGCGTGTCTGTTAATAAAGAATAATTTCATCCATTTACACCCATAGAACAGTTACCTTTGAATATTGAAAATGCCATTACCAATATTATTGGATCTTGACCAATATACTTCCTTACTAAAAGAAAAGTTGAATTAAATTTTTTCGACTGGTTCAGTAAGAACAAAAACTAAGTAATGGTAGTCTTTATCACCTCAGGAGGCATCCACGCATACGTCCCCGCTGCCGACATCCTGGTGGTCTTATACACTTCCCTGGCGAGTCCAAAATCCGTGATCTTGAGAGTCTTTGCCTCCAGCGTGTCATCCGGCATGATGGTTTCACTTAGAAGAACTGGAAGTAAAGAAATGACCTTCGTTAACAGTTGGCAATAAGCAGAATATAATTGTGTTCAGGTACAGGGGTATCCGGGGGTGTGTGTTGGGTAACCTCCTCGAGTGTCGCTCCGATTCCGATCCCGCTGCAGTCCGGGGGGAACGGAATCGGAGCGGCCGGTACACCCTGGGCGGCGGTCAATGGCTTCCCCTTCACCCCTTCATAGGGTTGGCATTGATCGTCGGCCAATACCCAACGTGGCGGGAACACATCGCTCTCCATACTCCTCTGCTTTCAGAGGAGACAGGATGAGCGATGCTGTTAGTGGTGAGATGGCCCAGGGTCAGCCGGGGTGCGAGGGATATGCTCTATGGGTAACCTTACACCCCGGCGTCTGAAGACCCGAGACGGCGTGCGGTTTTAGTCGGTGCAAGCCCGACATAACCGCCTCCGCTGGCCGGCGGGGGGGGTATCCGAAGGGATTTCCGCACGATAAAAAAATTAAAAAAAAAAAAAAAAAGGTACAGGGGTGCGACGGATATGCTCTATGGGCAACCTTACACCCCGGCGTCTGTAGACCCGAGACGGTGTGCGGTTTTAGTCAGTTCCAGCCCGACATAACCGCCCACGCTAGCACGCGGGGGTATCCGAAAGGATTTCCGCGAAAAAAAAAGGTACAAATTGATGGCCTGGGGGTGGCAGGTGAGGCCGCCTTTCATCCCAGCAGAAGCAGGCCGGGGCTATGGGGCGACAACCCCCACCCCTCCTGTTCTGAGGCAAGATGGGAACACCGTGGTTCCCAAACCTGAGGGGGCCATTACGAAACCGGAGATGGCCCTGGGTCATTCGGGGTGCGAGGGAAATGCCTTATGGGCCCTTACACCCCAGCGTCTGAAAACCCAAGACGGCGTGCGGTTTCAGTAGATTCAAGCCAGACATAACCTCCCCTGCTGGCCGGTGGGGGGTATCCGAAGGGGTTTCCGCACGAAAAATAAAAAAGGTACAAATTGTTTCCAGCTTAACATTCGACAGTTTATTCAGGTCTTACAGTGAATGTGGTATCAATTGTTCCTGGCATACATTATTATTAGAATAAAATATAGCTCTCTTAGGACCCATAATATTTGCGAGCACGGTGGTGCTTTATCATAATAAAAAACCAATTGCAGCCGTGCAAAGCATTGAGTTGATAGTAACTTTACAATAAATTCATACTCAAGGAATGCTCTTTATATAAACATGATATTGGACGCAGGAAATGGTAGGTACAATGGTAAGTACGTACAGAATAAGAAACTCGAACGATTGCAAAAGGGTCTGCATAGCATACATATCGATACCGTGTTATTCAAATTTACCAACAGGGTTTTACAAGGACAAAGTCAATAGGTATAAGCTACGTACTGCGCACAAACAAACACATTTAGACCATTTGGGACCGAATCGGGAATATATAATGGTTTATGTTTCCAGCACACCTGCACTTGGTTACAGAATTTACGAGAAGTAAGGTTTACTTAGTGGCGTTACTATGCTCTTGTTCATTGGTTAATAATACTGATGCCTGAATAGATTTTATGTTAGGCTTAAGCTACACTAAGTGAAGCAGCGGCCAGCAGCTGTCTAGCGAGCGTTTGCAATGCGGAAATTGATGCAGCATTTTACAGACCTCATCACTATTCGAGCACCAATTAAAGTTTGCACCATGGAACCCGGGAACCGCTCTCCTACTTCAAATTTTAGTTTACTTAGACTTTTAGGCCCCTAACCCACTTGCGGATAGCCGTAATGCGCTCAGCCGGATTCGGTGCGGTTTCATTCAAAAATAGACATGCAGCCACAGACAAGAGCCGGCTGACCCCCCAAAACCGAGAGGAAAGCCTGTACCAGAGCTTAGTCTGTCAATTAATTAATTGTAATATTATAATAATTTTATTATAGACGTGCTGGAACCCGTGACCAATTCCTTACAGGCGGAATACTCTGACCAATTGGAAACGTCCTAGATATGTGAAATTATCCGATTTCCTTCAACCCGCTTTGGTACTTTCTCTGCGATATGTACGGGAGTAGCATTTCGCTAACGACACCTTAAGACGGTATAATATAGTGCTTACACTTAATACTCCCATAATTGTACACGCTGGTTGGAACAGTAGGTACCGGCTATCAGTTATTACAGAATAATTGGGTGCCGCCTCCCACCACCGCGAGTGCAATGAGGACTCGACGCTGCAAACGCTTGCGGCTTAAGACGAAGTTGTTAATAGCACTGACTTTCTATGGCAGGGATTCTCAAAGCGTCACATCGCGATTGCCAACGCAGGTCAGGGTCGCCAACGCATCGATTAAATTGGCGGCCAAAGCCAGTCGGGGTCTCAGGGATATCCTACTTAGGGTATACCTGGTTCCCCGGCAACACAAAAAAAACCCAGACAGATGTGTCGAAATATTGTGCGGTTTTAGAAATTTCAAGTACGACACACCTGCCTCACCGTTAGCACCGGTGGGGTGAAGCCCGAGAGGGTTTCCGCACGAATTAAAAAAAGGGCTTTGGTAGGGTCCGCCATTGACCGCCTGTCAACCCAGCAGAAGCAGGCCGGGACGGCGGGGCGTCTAGCGCCCCTCCCCCAAACCGGGGCAAGACGGGGACATCGTGGTTTCCAAACCCCAGGGGGCCATCTCGAAACCGGAGATGAGCCAGGGTCAGCCGGGGTGCGAGGGATATGCTCTATGGGCAACCGGTCTTTAGACCCGAGACGGCGTGCGGTTTTAGTCGGTTCAAGCCCGACATAACCGCCCCCGCTGTGCGGTTGGGGGGTACCCGAAGGGATTTCCGCACAAAAAAACAGAGTCCGCCATTGACATGACTCAAAGTCTAATAGGGGTGACTGGGGCTTCAAGTTTGAGAAACACTGTTGTACGGTATAAATGGATTTATAATTGTAACAATCTTGCATCGTAAATTAAGATTATTAAAAAGTGAGTTGTCAAGGGAAATTAATCAAAATTAAGGATAATTGCGAAACCATTGTACAAAATGTACAATGTAGTGACTGTAGCAAGCGCCAATTAAGCGATCGGATCTTTTAGCTTTAATCAAACAAGGCTATCTGAATCTCGACGTAGTAAAATAATAATGATGTAATTATATGATTTTTCGAAGGTAAGGCAGAATAAGTAATAATCACGGTAGAGACGAAAAAATAGCAGGTCAGAAGTACTCTAAACCGGCGGGCCTACACGGAGAGAAATGATTTAGTTGTGGTAGCTAATCTCGCTTTGCTGAAATTTCCTTTGCTGTGGCATATAATTTCTTAGCAACTGTAACAAAGCCATGTATATAGCAACTAAAACCAGTTAGCTACCCTTGCTAACGGTATTTAGCTAAGAGGAGTTAGCTACCGCTACTAATTAATTAGCAACTATTGCTAATTTGTTTATCAGTATCAACAAAATTTAATTTGCCATTGCTGTTAGCTGTGACTGCAAAAAATTCTTAGTCCTAGTGGACAAAAACTTTGTTACTATTGCTAATTATACATGTATCAGGCAGCAAAAACATGTCTTTGTTGCATTTGATAAAAAGATTTTGCAGTCACTAACAATAGTTTTGCAACAGCAGTTAATTTTATTTTCACACTCATCTACTCATATACATATCCTTCGCCAATGTTGATAATCTTAGTCACATCAACAAATTACCGAGGCAACGGAGAGCAATAATATATTAGCAGTAATAGCAAATCAGATTTATGTGAGGCAGCTAAGAACATTTTGTGGTTGTGACTAACTTTTTCACAAACTTCAGCTAATATGCTTTGCTGCAACTGCTAAATAAAAATTCGCCGATGTTACTAAAAATCTTAGTCACACCACCGAATTTTCTATGCAATGAACAATAAGAATATATTAGCAGTAGTAGCAAATTAGATTTATGTGAGGCAGCTAAGAACATTTTGTGGTTGTGACTAACTTTTTCACAAACTTTAGCGAATATTCTTTGCTGCAACTGCTAAATAAAAATTCGCCGATGTTAGTAAAAATCTTAGTCACACCACCGAATTTTCTATGCAATGAACAATAAGAATATATTAGCAGTAGTAGCAAATTAGATTTATGTGAGGCAGCTAAGAACATTTTGTGGTTGTGACTAACTTTTTCACAAACTTTAGCTAATATTCTTTGCTGCAACTGCTAAATAAAAATTCGCCGATGTTACTAAAAATCTTAGTCACACCACCGAATTTTCTATGCAATGAACAATAAGAATATATTGGCAGTAGTAGCAAATTAGACTTATGTGAGGCAGCTAAGAACATTTTGTGGTTGTGACTAACTTTTTCACAAACTTTAGCTAATATTCTTTGCTGCAACTGCTAAATAAAAATTCGCCGATTTTACTAAAAATCTTAGTCACACCACCGAATTTTCTATGCAATGAACAATAAGAATATATTAGCAGTAGTAGCAAATTAGATTTATGTGAGGCAGCTAAGAACATTTTGTGGTTGTGACTAACTTTTTCACAAACTTTAGCTAATATTCTTTGCTGCAACTGCTAAATAAAAATTCGCCGATGTTACTAAAAAACTTAGTCACACCACCGAATTTTCTATGCAATGACAATAATAATACGTTGGCAGTAGTAGCAAATTAGATTTATGTGAGGCAGCTGAGAACATTTTTGCTGCTGTGACTAACTTTTTGAGAAATTTTAGTTAATATTCTTTGTTGCAATTGCTAAGCAATCATTTGCTAATGTTCCTAAAAAATTTTGTCACACCATCGAATTTTCTAGGCACTGAGCAGAAACAATATACTAGCAGTAGTACTAAATCAGACTTATGCAAGTTGTGGACTAGATGTCGCTAAGTGTATCAAATCGAAAATTTCAACGATATTAAACTCAGATACCTACGAACCTTTAACTTTTGTTCCTTTACAATCGTATGAGTGCAAAGATAGACCACTAGATGTCACTTCTTCGTATTTTATTTTTTCTAATAGGGAATATGCCCTACCTACCAGTTTGTTAAGTTCCCCATTTGCCATATTAGGTAGGTAGGTAGGTACTTACCTGCCCCCCTCTTTCCAGGGGCAAGACGGGGACACCGTGGTTCCCGAACCCGAGGGGGCCATCTGGAAACCGGAGATGGCCCTGGGTCAGTCGGGGTGCGAGGGAAAGACCTTATGGGCCACCTAACACCCCGGCGTCTGAAGACCCGAGACGGCGTGCGGTTTTAGTCGGTTCAAGCCCGACATAACCGCCCCCGCTGGGGGGTATCCGAAGGGATTTCCGCACGAGAAAAAAGAAAAAGGTAGGTAGGTAGGTACCTACCTACCTACAGCACGGAGCAACTAGACTTTTTTGATCACCCAACCCGCTGCAAACGTTTATTTTATAGGTAGGTATAGGTACCTACTGCCCTTTCGCAACTGTACCAGTGGCGAAAGGAGGCGCGGGAGCAGGGATGGAACCCCGAGCCTCGAGAAATCGAGGCCGTGCAGTCCCAGCTCCGCCAGGCCATCGTGGTGGAGTGGAAGGAACGACTTGGGCAACCAAGCGCAGGGCACGCCGCAATAGCGGCGGTAAGGCCCATCATGGAGGATTGGCTGGAGAGGCGACACGGAAGCCTCTCCTACCGACTGACGCAGGTGATCTCAGGGAAGGGGTGCTTCGGGGACCACCTGCATCGGATCAGGAGGGAGCCAACGCCTGAGTGTCATCACTGCGACGCGAGCGAGGACTCAGGGCTGCACACGCTGGCGGACTGCCCGGCGTGGGAGGCGCCGAGGCGTGACCTCGTGGCAGCCATTGGGGTGGGAGTCCTCTCGCTCGGCAGCATGATTGCGGCAATGGTGCGGAGCGCGAGCGCGTGGGCCGCCGCCGCCTCCTTCTGCGAGCATGTAATGCTCGCGAAGGAGGGGGCGGAGCGCGCCCGGGAGAGACTTAGAACTCTCCCGGTCCGCCGAGCCCGCAACTTGCTCGCCGCGCGTCGCAGGCAACTCAGGCGCCGGAGGTCGCTTAACGACCTCCGTCCTCCATGAGCGCAGGCCTGGGGGTGGCGGGTGAGGCCACCTGTCACCCCAGCAGAAGCAGGCCGGGACGGTGGGGCGACTAGCGCCCCTCCCCCAAACCGGGGCAAGACGGGGACACCGTGGTTCCCAAACCCGAGGGGGCCATCTCGAAACCGGAGATGGCCCAGGGTCAGTCGGGGTGCGAGGGATATGCTCTATGGGCAACCTTACACCCCGGCGTCTGTAGACCCGAGACGGCGTGCGGTTTTAGTCGGTTCAAGCCCGACATAACCGCCCCCGCTGGCACGCGGGGGGGTATCCGAAGGGATTTCCGCACGGAAAAAAAAAAAAAAAAAAAAAAAGGTATAGGTACCTACTAGGTGACAAAACCTACAGTAGGTAATCAAAACTTCTATCTAGGTAAGTACCCTACTACAAATCCTCAGACTAAAATCTTACATAAAAAGTACCTAAATTCATGAAAGTTTTCATTATAGTAGAGGAAGCTCGTGAGGTAGGTAGGAATAGGTCGCGCCAAAAATCGTGACATTTTGACCTCGACGACGCGCAACCAATCACGCAATAGTACTACGCGCGCAACCAATCACGCGAGCCCTACCTACAGAAGCAGATGGCAATCTGTTGTCAATGCCTACCCCGCAAGGAAAAAGGCGTGAGTTTATGTAGGTACCTACCTATGTATGATGTATAATTTACTTTGACTCATTCGTCAACTCGCTCACATGGATCTCGCTCATTCGAGCGAGGTTTCATGTTAGGCCTACTTCTGTCGCCGAACGTTACCAAACTCCAATCCTTACAACTTACAAATATCAATACCCTACCTTTTTTCAACTCGAATTAACAACTTTTTTAATCACCCAGCCATTGTGACACAACCGATGTCGAACCGCTGCAAACGTATAGGTATACTTACCTAGGTAGGTAGGTACCTACCATCTCATCGCGTGTGACAAAACCTACAGTAATAAAAACCTCTATCTTTTTTTTTACGTGTGGAAACCCCCACGGGCTCCACCTCATCTTTGCCAGCGATGAGATGGTTGTGTCGGAGTCGAACCGACTAGTCCGTCCCAAGTGTCCATTGTCGGGCACTCCGGGTATTAAGCCCTCGAAAGGATAACCCCAGGGTTCCCGGCGGACTTTGGCCGCCATCGCGGCCTCGTCTACGGGAGTCGGGTTTGATCCCGCTCCGTGAACCTACCTACCTACTACAAATCTTGCATAAAAAGTACCTAAATGCATGAAAGGTTTAATGACAGTAGAGGAAGCTCGTGAGGTACTTATGTAAGGACAGAAGCAGATGGCGATCTATAGTCACTGCTGCCTACCCTGGAAGGAAAAAGGCGTGAGTTTATGTATGTATGAGTATGATGTATAATTTACTTTAATAGGTATATTGGTACCTTTTTTTTTTTTTGGTATCGTGCGGAAATCCCTTCGGATACCCCCCCGCCGGCCAGCGGGGGCGGTATGTCGGGCTTGCACCGACTAAAACCGCACGCCGTCTCGGGTCTTCAGACGCCGGGGTGTAAGGTTACCCATAGAGCATATCCCTCGCACCCCGGCTGACCCTGGGCCATCTCACCACTAACAGCATCGCTCATCCTGTCTCCTCTGAAAGCAGAGGAGTACGGAGAGCGATGTGTTCCCGCCACGTTGAGTATTGGCCGACGATCAATGCCAACCCTATGAAGGGGTGAAGGGGAAGCCATTGACCGCCGCCCAGGGTGTACCGGCCGCTCCGATTCCGTTCCCCCCGGACTGCAGCGGGATCGGAATCGGAGCGACACTCGAGGAGGTTACCCAACACACACCCCAGGTATATTGGTACCTAGTATCTAATAAGAATTGATCTTACTACCTAGGTAGGTACCATTTGTTACTCTCTAATAATCATTTCATAATGATATTTTGTCTGATTCATTAATGTATGCAAGTAGCTAAGTAGGTAGGTAGGTTTCAGTGGATAGCCAAGCCTAGGAAACTACCTACTAACTTATTTAACGCGAGCGTAGCTAGGTACCTACTCGTTTATCACTTTTTTCATCCTACCTACTTATACACTTATTTATTTATTAATCCAGGTATTATAGGTACTCGGTGAATATGCGAAATACCTACCTATTATAAAAATAATCAAATTACGTAGACATACCTAGTAGGTAAGTAAATAAAAACACTTTGTTGACTTTCAGAGTTTCCAGGTAATTTAAAATAGGTACCTATGCTATCTCTGGGTAACCATTAATATCACAATAGGTACCTATAGTCTATGTATCTGCATCCGTCCGCCGCCGGCGGACCGCGACGAGTACCTAGGTCTAGGTCCTAGGTGCTTGCCAAGTGTGCCAAGTGCTTGCTTAAGGGCGCAGCGCGCAGGTACAGTCAGCTTCTTATATAAAGTGACAGATAACATTTCCAGATACAGAGAAACTCCTAAAGTGATCAATGATATTAATACAACCAAAGTCTTCCGATTATGTATATCACCTCATACATATCACATCTTGCACAAATATCTATCCATACTATTATAAAATTGTAAATTAGCTGTTTCTGTACATTGGAGATATTTAAAAAAATACTTGGGTTAGGTATGTTTAATGAGGGGTGCTTGGTTGGGGACCTCGACGCGGTGCACCCTGGGCAACGGAGACGGCAGCGCCTCTCTCCTAGGGTGGGAGAGACGCTGCCGCCTACGGCCAACTCCGACCGAGGCGAGGACGGCCCTGTTGAGGGCTGTTCGGAAGCTTTTCCACGTGTCCCTCTGATTAGCAGAGGGCACAGTGGAGAGCAAGTAAGGGGGCCATCTCGAAACCGGAGATGGCCCATGGTCAGTCGGGGTGCGAGGGATATGCTCTATGGGTAACCTTACACCCCAGCGTCTTAAGACCCGAGACGGCGTGCGGTTTTAGTCGGTGCAAGCCCGACATAACCGCCCCCGATGGAGACCCCCCGCTCTCCAGCGGGGGCGGTATACGAAGGGATTTCCGCACGAAAAACAAAAAAAAAAGGTATGTTTAATGAACGATTCTGAACGCAAAAATATTTGTTTGTCTGTTTACCTATTTCTCTGTTTGTTTGCGATGGACGCAAAAACGGAATTGAACGGATTTTGATGCGGTCTCTATTAGAAAGGTCTTGGTCAGACTTAAAATCTGGCGTATGTTTGATTGCAATTGGTTAAGTAGAACCGGAGATATGACAAAAAAACGATAACCGACCTCCACGCGGGCGGATCCGCAGGCATCAGCTAGTTATTATGTATACCTAACTTAACTTCAAATTGCGAAATTACAGACATCAACGATAAACAAAACACATGCCAATGACGTCACGCTCTAAATGAAAGGAACAACCAATGCTTTATCTCCTTCATTTTATTTTTGACAGATTAGAGTAATTTTTACGGTCGAAATCATTACCATTTCAAAGGGTACCCAATAGATGCAGCTATAAAGTTCATTTTCATATCCTCTCCTTAGTCGTTCACTCTTGACAGAGTGGTCGTGGTTGATGACGCTGCATTTTCACTGGATAAAGCAGCCCCTGCGATGCGCCTCCACTTGATGCGGTTTTCAGCTTCTCGGGAACTCTGGACTATAGAAGCTTGCGTCGTAGCTTTGATGAGGTCTGTCCAACGCGTAGGAGATCGACCGCGTGACCGCTTGCCCTCCATCTTCCCTTGGACAACGAGTCGTTCCATGGATTGCTCGTTTCGAACAACGTGACTCCGAAATAACTTTCATATACCTAGTGCATCATATTTTTGGATACTTTGAGTGCTTATAAACCATTGGCGCTGTGTTACAATGTTACTGTGATTTTGACACTTTGAATGAACTCATATATTTGACACTATCCATGTTCCGATAATTTGTGCAAGATGGGTGATATACATCTTTGGTTGTATTAATATTATCACTGATCAGTTAAGGTGTGCCCATATATAAATAATAAATATGTTATTTGTCACTTTATATAAGGAGCTGACTGTACCTTTAGATTGCGTGAGGCCTCTTTGGAGAATGTCGTAGAATATCTATAGGTACCTATTTCATATTTTGTACGCTGACTGTACCTACATAATTGAAATCAATCGGACCTATGAAAGTTTATAAGATCCTTTTGTCAACTAGGAATAGGAAATGCACTACTATATAGGTAGGTATTACCTTGATTTTTCCCATTTTTTGACGCCACGGTTCAAAAGTTAGATGGGGCACACACAAAAAAATGTTTAACATTAGGAACTTTGAAGTAAAGGATAAACCCGAATATTTTAGTTAAACCAACGAATATCATATTGGCTGTAATCGCTAAAATGCATTTTGCTGTTACGACGAATAGTTTAGAGTTTCACGCGGGAAGAGCAACGTAACAGTGTTGCCACTGTCATAATACTTTCCAGTAAAGTACGTTCCCGGTTGAATCCTCAGCTGTACTGCTTCGGAGCCCGGGCAGTGGCCCGGGGTTCTCCAAATAACATGCATGCATGTTAATGGTCACCCATCATGGATGCCTTAAGATTTATTGCTGAAACAGTTACAATGATTTGGATTTAATTTTATGACCGGCCGGGTGTGTAATACACCTCTGCATACCCCTTCGGGGATACAGGCGTGAAGTTATGTCATGTTTTTTATGTATATAAACAAGCTTATTTTTAATCAATTACAAAATATTATAAGCGGTGATTCACTCCATCATTTTAAACATTTTTTCCCAGTAAAAGTATGTACAACTTATTATACTTACTTCCCACTCAAATCGAAGTAGTCACGTGATCTAGTTACTATGGAAAGTGATTTTTGCCAATTTTTGGTTTACTGCACACGGCAATTTAAAAATCAGCGCTAGCAATACTGGCAACGACATATTTCATTTAGATTTTCCGGTCGACACTTCGGCAGTTGCAGTTTAAACTTTAAATATTATATTAGAGTGTTCTGTGTTCGTTTCGTAGCTTTAGCTCATAGCATAGATTCTTTAGCTTTTGTTCTACGTCTACGGTTGAGTGAAACCTTTTAGTGAAGTGTGAAGTAAAGGTGAGTAAAATAATGAATGAAACCCGGGACATTTCCCAACTCCTGAATAGTTGGGGCTATGACGAAAAAGTTGTTGAAAAATTTAAAGGTTAGTAACTACAATAGTTTATTGTACGCTTTTTTAATTCTATTCCCTCCTACGGGGCTAGTTCTATCTGTGTGATTTGTCCGCGGCTCCAGGACCCTGAGTTCTGAAGCATCTCAGGTGAGGACGTACGGTAACACGCCTATATGTGAGAGACATCATATCAACAAACACACAAAACATTCCTCTTTATAATATCAGTTTTGAGTTTCGATTTTTATAAAATTATCTTTTTTTAGATGAAGGGATTGACATTTTCCATTTGACTTTATTGACCGAATATTCGCTAGAAAAACTCTTTCCAAAGATTGGTGAGAGAGTAACATTCATGCAAAAGATTAAAACTCTGCAAAACCAGGTAAAACTTTGTTCACTTATACATTACTTAAACAATATTTTCTTTCTCCTAGTATACCTACTTATAACCACAATAACACTAATTAAAATTTCTTATCTGCTGTTGTGGCTGCATTCTGCATTCTAATATATTGCATATAAACAATTAAATTATAATCTAGCTATTAGACATGCAATCTGTGTAATCAACCCAGGATGGACTTAATCTTATGTAATTGTCAGTCTAACTCAAATAGTAGATTCTTCTGGCACTATGAAGAATATATTCAGTCGAGGAAAACAATATGCTGATACATGTATATACTTTGTAGCAATTTCACCATATACTGATAATGTGTTTTTAAACAGGAAACACCAGCAAAAAGGAGAAAATTGTCCAGCGATTCTGATATAACTAGTATGGCGTCAACATCCTCAGCCACCACGAATTTTTCATCAATAGTATGTATTCAAATTATGTTTTTTTTTTTTTTTAAAGCACCAACTCAATGCAAAATAGATATGGATGGTTATAAAAACATTACAAAATAAAAATAAAATAAATAAATATTGTAGGACAAATTATTATTTATGTTTACTTAAAAAAATTTCAGACACTTGAAGAACTTTTAAATGGACCAGATGGCAAAATGGTTTTGTCATACTACAAAATGGAAAATAAATTAAATGACTACTATAGACAAAAGCTGGCTGATGAAATTGTAAAACATGAGTTGAGACATGACATTCAGAAAGGGTTTGTAGTTTTGTTTATTGTGTAAACTATTTACTTAATTTTTAGGATCATTTTTAAATTTCATAGCTTTTGCCCACGGCTTCGCTCACGTTAACCATAAGTAGGCAATTTCCCTGATTTAAAGTTGTTACTTGCCAAGGCAATCAAATGGGCCACCACATACGAGTAATTTCTATCATCTTAAATAATCAGTATTTCATTGTGTAACATGTCTTGCACACTATAGAATTGGTCTGTTTTTCAGTTTTGCAAATAGTATTATAGAATATTGGTCTGACCTGATAGTTGACTTCTTCAGGGAAGAATCTTATGTAAGAGGAAAATATTGGTTTTTTTTTTGCATTTAGGCATGAGTTTTTCATATAATTTCCAGTTAGGGTTTCATGCCAGCTTTTAAAAAATGTTATTAAGTCCACATTATATATAATAGTTTTTAATATAAACTAAAAACATAAACTAACACTATTCCAAAGTTTAAAAAAGAATAGCTTTTAAAAAAGCTCTTATTTATCTGGAAATGAATGGAAGAAAATGTAGAATTAGTTGTATACTATTGTCTATTAAATAGCAGTTATTAGCTTTCTAAGAGCGCCTTCAATTTATGAGTTATTAACGCACTGCTGTGGTGCGTCATAGAAACGCATAAATTTAAGGCACCCTAACAGTTATCTTTCAAAATGTATTTCTATTATTAGCTTGTATAAAAGTAGTAAGTAGTACAGAATTTGCAATCATGAATTTGCCTTCAATAGATATTGTGCACAATTGATTATTTGACAATTGTAACAATAATATATTTAATAATTATGTTAGATACAATAACTTATAGGTTAAAAAGTACCTTTAACAATTTTATTTATCTATCCTTACCTATGTCATAAATAAATAATATAAATAAATATTCTACGACATTCTACACAATGCTCTCTAGACCCAAAGTAAGCATAGTTTAACTAGCTTGTGTTATGGGTTCTAGAATGCGGATAAACATACTTATATACTTTTTTTTTGTAAATACATAGATATTATACATAGAAACACCCAGACCAATGCAAACAGACATATTCATGCATACAAATATTTGCACTGAGCGGGAATCGAACCCGCGCCCCCTGTCGTAGCAGTCGAATGCACTACCGCTACGCCACAGAAGCCGTCAAAATTTGGATATATTGCACCGTCTGTGCATAATTTACAATCCCTAAATAAGCAGCCTATTCCATAGTTAATGTAGTTTTGAGTTTGGAAAATTATTTCATTATAAATTGTAATTAAAAAAGCATTGTAGGTAGATTACTTTATTCGTTGTAGCTTAGAGTAACTTATGATTTTTAAATTAATGAATACTCAAACAAGAAAAAAATATTTTAGGTCTGGGCAGGGTGTTCCAAAGGCAGAAATAGAGACTCTTCAGCTGGTCGTGGTATACTGTTAAATAGATATTACAACTTTAGAAGAAAGCTCCTGAAAGTGGGAGCAATCTCAAAAAAAAGTCTTTCAATAGTTAACGAGGCAATTGAAAAACTCACCGATGATGAGACAGGTATCATCGCCAATGTTATATCAAGTTTTAGTTACATACCTAATATTGATGTTACATCATCAAACCACGATACAACCTCCATACACATTGGTGGTTGTTACTTTGCCTTTATATAATACATTATTTGTGTGTATGTTTGTAGAAGAAGAGCATGATGACTTGGTACGCTGGCTACAAAATACCAGATCGGTAAATCTTGTCTTTGAAAACTGGGAATGCACAACGTCAAAGAGATTATCTATGTTGAAAGGGTCAATGGAAATCCACAAATACATGGACAATTTTCCAGCTCTCAAATGTTCTGACGGGTATAGATTGGTAATTAACAACCTTACTACAGTTTATATACTCAGGGACATGGAGGAAATAGAGTATACTCTGGAAGCTTTTTATATAAGAATACCTCATCTGGCGCCCACTAGCTGAAGTATCAGTACCACTATTCGACGTTAGATGTTGGGCCGAACGCAAAGCTTATACCTTAACATTTTTTTTAAGTATGGGAGTTGTTATTATATTTATCTATTTCCTACATGTTCAGGGACAAAATTAGAGGAACTTTCATAATACAAAATGAACGATAAAAGTCACAGTTTTAATTAACACAATTACATGACATTTACAAAGCATATTGTTTTTTAAGCATGCCTCTTTTTTTTTCTGAGTAGTAGTAGTGTAGTTAATTACTGAATGCTTAATGTCTATTATATTTCAATTGTATTTTCACAGCTAGAAATGGATTTTGGTAATTTGTATCCTGACGCTTTAATGCAACTATATAGCGAGTGGCCGACGTTGTCATCTTTTATAACTAATAAAATTCCAGCAAAAGAACAGATTGCAATAAACGACTGCTGTACATCAGGTTAGTTATAAATTGTAACTTTTTAAGCTTAAACTGGACTAGAGCGACACTGCAGATGATTACTGCTGCGTGGCAGCGAAGCGGTGTGGCAAAAAATGTTTGTATGTGTATATATACACAGTGTGTTCGTTTTCGATCGAGTTTTCGAAAATCTTTGAATGCAGTTTAAATTGTTTTTAAAAACAAAATGAAGTCTCCTTTCAGTAAAATTGTCTATCTACATTACACTTTCTCTCCATGTGGCATGGCCGTGGGGCACCCTGTATATATAACCTCCTGGAGAATATTTTGTCGCGCCGCTCTGCTGCAGTGTCACTCTAGTAATTTTATGGTGAAGAGGAATGTTATTTCTAACAACAGAAAAATATTCACGCGTTTTGAAAATTGTCGTCCCTTCCCTATTCATTCATATGATATCTGTGATTCATGAATGATTGCGAGTAGCAGTACGTAAAAGTAGTTACTGTTCTGTACTATACGCGCCACACAACTTTGCGCCTACGAAGTTAGCTACTTACTCAAGGTTGCGCAGGTACCGTCGCGAACAAAAGTACTAAGTATAAAAATACATCTTAAATACTGTTTGCGTGAAATATTGGTTAAAGATTAAGTAGGTACTATAATTGTTTAGTCTAGAAACCTCATTACCGTAGTCATTCTCATCTAATTGAATTATGTTTAATATTTAATCTATTCATGTAGCAAATAACTTAAATAATTTACCTGGAGTAATTAACCTTTTTTATATATATAGATAAATATAATGAGTTCACTAATGAGGCAACTTGAAATACATAACACTAAAAAATACTTTCTTTCGTTAATAACAATATCAACGAAAACTTTTAACAATTGTGTTCACGACAGTACGTTAGAGTGAAATGCGCGGGATGCACGATTAAACACCGCCTCGGCCGGCCACGTGCCGCCCCGCCCCCTTCCGCTGCGCAGCAGTTACCCCTGTGACACCTATAATTGCACCATTGCTGCGCCTTTCGCGCGAAGTTCATAGACGCAAAGTTGTGTGGCGCGTATTGTACGCATCAATGGTGTAAAAATAACGATCAAATTCTAGAAAGAGTTGTGCTGAAACAAAGGAAATGCATCTGGTGATTCCATTCTTTTTATTTGCAGATGGAAAAAAAGTCAAAACTCTGAGAGCTCTTTCATTGTTACTTCCAATAAAAAATATTGTTATGAAGAAAAAAACACAATGGAGGCCATCAAGATTGGAAACTAAAGATAGTATTATTCAATATGTAAAAGTAAGGACTTTATCATAATAAATTCACACTTAATCTTTGTGAGTTTCATCTACGTGTCTTACAAATCTTTTTAATTTTTCAGACTGCCGCTGAAGTCCTGCCAACCAAACTGCGTAATAAGGAAAACTGTTTCCAACGGGGCCTTACGTTTGGTCCTCAGTTGTATGCAGTATCGCCGGACGAAGACAACATCACTGAGTGTTTTTTGATCATAGATGACACAATGTATAACATAGACAGCCCCCTTAAAGCCTTCGACACCTTCTTTAAACTATTTCACGCTTTACATTGTTGTTATCCCAAACAAACTGAAAGAGAATTATATTTTCTGCAAAGGGCTGTATACAATATACAATGTAATTCAGATAAAAAAATACGCGACTCTAAGACCGAAGGATTAATCAACGAATATAATAGATATAAGCCTGTCTAATAATATGTTATGCCGCGCCATGGACGGGGTTAATCCCAATTCAATCAATAAACCATGGTGGCAAAGATATTTCTTCGGAAACTTGAAACTTTCGGAAATATTTTTCTGTGGTTGGGAATAACATTCCTTGTTACTATAAAAAATATCAGATTTTTCTGTCCAGTCAATTAATTGTAAAAAATCAAAATATTTTGAATCCCAATTTTAGACCCTTTGCAGCCTTACACTGCCATTTCTTTAGCCCCGCACCATGGTCGGGGTTAATCCCGATTCAATCAATAAACCATGATGGAAATTGTGTCAAAGTAATTATGATTCTGATTACGTTCCCGCTTCCCTTAGGAACCTCTTCCCGGGATAAAAGGTGTTATTCCAAACTATATTTTATCTCTGTACCAAATTTCAGCCAGATCCGTTCAGCCGTTTTTGCGTCATTGAGTAACAAACTGTCAATAAATAATGTTATACCTAGTACTAGTAATGTAACACTGTTATATATATAACACGAGCATGTTCGTGGTTAGAGCTTAGAGCCCTAAGTACAGTTATACAGTAAGACACCTCTTTGATGAAAGTTATACAGTAAGACACCTCTTTGATGAATATAATGTTATATACAATAATTTCTGCATTTGATTTTTTTCATGACCTGAAACTTACTTGCGTGATGTGATGTTTTATTTAATGACACTATAACTCTTTGTAAATATGTTCTTTTTAGCAGCAGCTGTAGTAGTAAGGCCTCGTTTACGGAGACGCGGTTCGCCTGGCGACGCGCCACACGGCGTGACAAGCGACCGGAGCTCTCAAGAAGAATTGCGCCACTTCTTGAACGCTCCGGTAGCTCCAAGTCGCCTGACGCGTGGCGTCTCCGTAAACGAGGCCTAAGTTTATTTTGTAGATAGTCTTAGCTGTAGCGACCAAGTAAATTTGATACTCCATCGAATAAGTTTTTAGCTGTGTTTGTGAATTAAGTTTGTTACTTTAACTAAGTGAATTAGTTAAAGAACAAACACAGCTAAAAGCTTATTCGATAGAGTATCAAATTTACTTGGTTGCTACAGCTAAAACTACCTTCTATGCGACGAATCATTTTAGTCATATCAACTAAATAATTACATCACGCAACGAAACCCCTTCGTTAAAGTAACAAACCTAATTCGCAGCTACAGCTAAACTTTGTGTCGACTACCGCTAAGGTAATTCCATAGAGTATCAAACTGACTTAGTTGCTATAGCTAACACTATTTTCCATGGCTACGAATTATTTTAGCTGTCGCAGCTAAAGCGATTACACCTCGCAACGAAACCCCTTAGTTAAAGTAACAAATACAATTCCCAACGGCAGCTAAGATCATTGTCAAATGCCGCTAAGGTAATTTGATAGTGCATCAAACTGACTTAGTTGCTACAGCTAACACTATTTTCCATGGCTACGAATTATTTTAGCTGTGGCAGCTAAAGCGATTACACCTTGCAACTAAAACTCTTAGTTACAATAACAAATACAGTTCACAACGGCAGCTAAGATCATTTGCAAATGCCGCTAAGGTAATCTGATAGTGCATCAAACTGACTTAGTTGCTACAGCTAACACTATTTTCCATGGCTACGAATTATTTTAACTGTGGCAGCTAAAGCGATTACACCTTGCAACTAAAACTCTTAGTTACAATAACAAATACAGTTCACAACGGCAGCTAAGATCATTTGCAAATGCCGCTAAGGTAATCTGATAGTGCATCAAACTGACTTAGTTGCTACAGCTAGCACTATTTTCCATGGCTACGAATTATTTTAGCTGTCGCAGCTAAAGCGATTACACCTCACTACTAAACCTCTTAGTTACAGTAACGAACACAATTTACAGCTGCAGCTAAACTCGTTGTCAAATACCTCTAAGGTAATTCGATAGAGTATCAAACTGACTTAGTTGCTACAGCTAATTTTATTTTTCATGGCTACAAATTATTTTAGCTGTCGAAGCCAAAGTAAATAGTAGCTGCGGCTAATTTTTTAAGCAGCTATTGCTAAATATAGTATTATATTTAGTAGATACCGCTAATAAAGTTAGCAGCCACCGCTAAACTAATTTGCTGTCTCTGCTAAATATAGCTAATATAGTTAGCGGCCACAGCTAAATTAGCTAAACTAATTAGCTGTCACAGCTAAATAAAGCTAATATGGTTAGCGGCCACAGCTAAATTACCTAATCTAATTAGCTGTCTCTGCTAAATACAGCTAATACGAGGGTCAAACTGAAAGTTCTTAGAAAATCAAAAACTGATTACATTAGCCAGTTATTAGTTTTATTATATCTTTTCAAAATATTGTCCATTCACGTCAATACACCGCTGCATGCGATGGAACCACTGGGAAAAGCACTTTGCCCACTCGTCCTTAGGGGTCTCTTCAATGGCATCGCGATACGCAGCCACCGCTTCTTCAGCATTCATAAACCGATTTCCTTTAAGTTTTTCTTTAATTTTTGGAAATAAATAAAAATCACAAGGCGCGAGGTCGGGGCTATACGGCGGGTGACCCAGTAATTCAACGTTTGATGTCGCCAAATAGTCGATCGTTCGCTTGGCGGTGTGCGACGAGGCGTTGTCGTGGTGAAGGAGGATCCTACTGCGAGGTCGTTTCTCTCGAGCTTTTTCCAAGACAAGTGGCATACAATTGGTAGTGTACCATTCTGCAGAAACTGTTTTTTGATCCTCTAACACAATTGTTACGAAATGACCTATCCTTCCAAAGAACGAGGCCACCATTTTTTTTCCCGCACTTCGATCTCTCTTCACTTTAGTTGGCAACTCCTCGAAAGGAAACACCCACTGAGCAGATTGTCTTTTGGTTTCAGGATCATAACAGTAAATCCAGCTTTCGTCACCTGTTAGTATGTCGAACACAGCATTAGAGTCACCTCCGTTAAATCTTTCAATCATTTTACGGCACCAATCCACACGATGGAGTTTTTGAGCCTCAGTCAAATTATGAGGTATCCACCGGGCGCAAAGCTTCCTGACCGCTAAATATTCGTGGAGGATTTTGTGCACTTGACTCATACCGATGCCTAAGCTTGTCCGAATCTGCTGATAGGTCACTCTTTTGTCAGTCTCTATCATACGCCGCACAACACAGATGTTATTTTCAGTCGTCGCCGTAGAAGGCCGTCCCTCACGTAAATCATCAGTGAGATTAGTGCGACCACGTTTAAACTCATTAAACCAGTTGTAAACAGTCGCACGAGATGGGGCTTCATCGTGAAAGGCCAATCGTAGTCTATCATAACTTTCTTGTTGACTTAAATGACATCGAAAGTCATAAAAAATCATTGCACGAAAATTTTCTCGTGTTAAATTCATGTTAACGTGACACAGACAATTTTCAATTTGCCGCCAAATCGTAAAACAAATGATAAATGAATGAAATATATACTCAGTAATATTGGCAAAGAGTTCTATTTTCAAATTTTAGAATTATTTTTTTATTATATTGTTTATAAGTGGCCAGTTCTAAGAACTTTCAGTTTGACCCTCGTATAGTTAGCAGCCACAACTAAATTTAGCTAAAATAATTAGCTGTCTCTGCTAAATATAGCTAATATAGTTAGCAACCACAGCTAAATTTTGCTAATAATAATTAGCTGCCACGGCTAAGTTCAGCTAAAAATATTTTGCTGTCACAGCTAAGTTTTGGTAGCTAAAAACACTTCGCTACATTAGCTAAAAACTTCGTTGTCCCTATAGTTTCGAAGGAATTTTGCTACCATAACTAAATTTTAGTTACCACAACTAAGTATTTCTTTCCGTGTATGCATGAAAGGTTGGTGGTTAAGGAGTCGGCCTTACGATTGAGAGGTTCCGAGTTCGAACCCGTGAGGGATTAGGGGGAGTACTATTTATTATTTTTATTTATTTATTTATTTCTTACATTACATCCATCATTACAGTAATTTCGGTTACTAGTCATTTCGGTTACTAGCTAGTACTTACGTACTACAGTAAAGGTACCTTGTGAAGTGTTTAAGTACCGAGGAAAATAGCGGGTCTATGCCTACCGCGGAGGAAGAAAGATGTGAGGATATGTACTCAGATGTATTTTACACCCACGTTATGTCAACTCCAATGTTTCGTGCTTCGCCAAAGTCCGATGAAAAGGATCCATTACTGTCTTTTAGGCATGTTTCTAGACTCCTTTGATTCCTCTGATTAAAGAAGGGGGGGGGGTCAGATTCCTGTCACAAAACCTCAATAATAGTCGGGCTGAACCGATAATCGCACTCACGGAACCTGGGTTTCATTCCTGTCCCGTGTTTCCGCGCTTGATTTTGCATCTATGTGAACAATTTGATATTTCATATGTCAATTTAAAAGCGTTGGTAGCTTAGTGGTTAAGGAGTCGGCCTTACGACCGTGAGGTCCTGGGTTCGAATTTTAGCCATTACACTACCGACGTGTAGCCACGAGCAAGCAATTTAGCTTAGCTGGGGGGGTTAGGGAGAATATTATTAATTTCGGTTACTAATATTCTTAAAAAAAAACGCAAGCTGAATTGATTGGTTCAATAAAATGTATACGGGATTCTATGAGTTGCTTGAACGCTTTGAAAGTTTTGATTGTATGCAATTCTTCTTATTTGAACAATGAAATGTCGACATTAGATTTAATAGCAAATATAGCGGCATAGCCGGGCAGGGGGATTGTGGTCGCGGCACTAGTGCGACCGGTGGGTGTCACGCGGTGCTGCGACGACAATCCTCTTCTGATGAGGCCGTCAAGCTGAGTGCCACCATTGTTAACATGGTACGTGGATGTAATGGTGACGACTTTACCTTCAGTTTACCATCAGGCGAGGTGAAGTCAAATTGACGTGTCCTAAATGTATTAAAAAAAAAAATATTGCGTGGATTATCTGAAGTTTGCTGATCTGTTTTTTTGTATGCAAAAATCGTCAATGAAAACATCAATAAGTCTTTTTTTTTTATCGCGGTATTTGTCCCATTGAATTTAAAAGATTCAACTAAATGGATTTCTTTTTAAAGATTTAGATCGGAAAAAGAGAACATCTAGGACGGGACTTGAACCCGCGACCAGTCCCTTACAGGGGGAATGCTCTGACCAACTGAGCCACCTAGACACGTCCCAGATATTCGAAATTCTCCGATACATTACTACGTCTTAAGGCGACGTTGGATTTCTTTTTATTTAATTTACCATTTTTTTAGAGAGTTTTGATCCTTATGTATGATTAACCCTATCGATTGATGCCATAAAAGTACAGGATGTTATTTTTTTTTGGATTTTAGCCAGTTCGATTACCGAGTGTGGCAATCGAGTTCGAAAATCTATGAATGCAGTTTAAATTGTTTTTAAAATCAAAATGTAGTCTCCATTCAGTAAAATTGTCTATCTACATTTGTAAGATACTTTCCCTCCATATGCCATCACCGTGGGACGTCCTGTATAAGTTAGAAGTCATTAGGGATTCTAAAAAAAGGAAACACGTGTGTGCCGTTTGTGGTTAAAGCATTTTAGTTCTTTATGGTGCGACAAACAGGCTGATCAACTTGTGTCAAACTGGTCGAAAAGTCAAAAGTCGTAGTGGCGTGTTTCAAGAATGTACTCAATACGTATACATATTAGATATAATTTAAAAACTCAGACCAAAGATATGAGATGAAAACAATATTGTAAGAAGAGTTGCTCTTAAAATGACCATTAAAGCCGCGTTTCCATTAGGCAACAAATGACGCGCAACATGTTGCACAACAACTTGCCCAACATGTTGAAAGTCAGCGCGGAACTTTTGTTGAACAACGTTGTCTGTCGCATCTACTACTTTACGTCAGTCGTCGACAACATGTCGCCAGAGGAACTTGTGTTGATTTCAGCGGCAGTGGTTATAATTACTTCGGGCCACCAACCAGGTGGACACCGAAGTCTTAAAATCACGCAAAAAAAATCTAAATCTTACACCCACTTTTTATCACTTTTCTCGACGTTTCACATGATTCTAAGTCTAATTAAGCAAAAAAAATTTTTGTGTCGGTCTGTCTGTTTACTCAATAACTCAAGAACCACTTATCCGATTTAAAAAATTCTTTCGCTAATCATCTTGTTTGGTTAATGGGAAGAACTGATTAGATTTTGGGGTTTGTACGTTCAAGGTTTCGGGTACCTACACTACCTTTTTTTTTTTTTTTTTTTTTTTCGTGCGGAAATCCCTTCGGATACCCCCCCGCGTGCCAGCGGGGGCGGTTATGTCGGGCTTGAACCGACTAAAACCGCACGCCGTCTCGGGTCTACAGACGCCGGGGTGTAAGGTTGCCCATAGAGCATATCCCTCGCACCCCGACTGACCCTGGGCCATCTCCGGTTTCGAGATGGCCCCCTCGGGTTTGGGAACCACGGTGTCCCCGTCTTGCCCCGGTTTGGGGGAGGGGCGCTAGTCGCCCCACCGTCCCGGCCTGCTTCTGCTGGGGTGACAGGTGGCCTCACCCGCCACCCCCAGGCCTGCGCTCATGGAGGACGGAGGTCGTTAAGCGACCTCCGGCGCCTGAGTTGCCTGCGACGCGCGGCGAGCAAGTTGCGGGCTCGGCGGACCGGGAGAGTTCTAAGTCTCTCCCGGGCGCGCTCCGCCACCTCCTTCGCGAGCATTACATGCTCGCAGAAGGAGGCGGCGGCGGCCCACGCGCTCGCGCTCCGCACCATTGCCGCAATCATGCTGCCGAGCGAGAGGACTCCCACCCCGATGGCTGCCACGAGGTCACGCCTCGGCGCCTCCCACGCCGGGCAGTCCGCCAGCGTGTGCAGCCCTGAGTCCTCGCTCGCGTCGCAGTGATGACACTCAGGCGTTGGCTCCTTCCTGATCCGATGCAGGTGGTCCCCGAAGCACCCCTTCCCTGAGATCACCTGCGTCAGTCGGTAGGAGAGGCTTCCGTGTCGCCTCTCCAGCCAATCCTCCATGATGGGCCTTACCGCCGCTATTGCGGCGTGCCCTGCGCTTGGTTGCCCAAGTCGTTCCTTCCACTCCACCACGATGGCCTGGCGGAGCTGGGACTGCACGGCCTCGATTTCTCGAGGCTCGGGGTTCCATCCCTGCTCCCGCGCCTCCTTTCGCCACTGGTACAGTTGCGAAAGGGCTCTCGCTTCCAGGTCCCATGGCGGAGTTCCGGCAAGGAGACTCGCCGCCTCGAAGGAGATCGTGCGGTACCCTCGGATGACCCTGATGGCCAGAACCCGCTGTGGAGCGCGCAGCATCCGCACAGTTCTGGTCCTCAGGGCCTCCGCCCATATTGGGCACCCATACAGGGCCATGGACCGCACGATCCCCGGGTACCTACACTACCTACCATACAAATTGTCCCTAAAAAACTTTTACAAGTGAGTTTCTTTCGAGTTATCAGAGTAACGCGTATTTGACTTTGACATTTGAGTGACAATGACAATACGTATATTGTATATTTACATAAAACAACCAGACTCTGAAAGAAACTGAAATATAAAATCATTTTTTTTTTGTGTTTTTGACGTCGAAGACGTTTGATTTGATTTAATTTTCTTCATATTTATTGCTCAAATATAAAGAAGCGTCGAATAATATGCATAAAGCCTAAGGTCTGTAATTTTGAATAAAAATACTGCAACAAAAATATCTAAGTTTGGCCCGAAGTTTGACAATCACTGTGTGATTTCCGCCCCACTAGATTTTATAGAAAAATGCATCAAAAAGAAAAAAAAAACCACGTTGGTGGGTTAGAAAATACCTACAAAATAAAGAATGTAATATGAAATACGAAGAAGAAGAAGAAAATATGAAACAAAACAGACTTCGTCGAATTAATTTTTGTAGTCTCTGTGAGCAGTATCCCATAAAGATTCATAGTTTTGGTACAGTTCGATTAATTTGACCACTCGTTCGTTACGGACCGTTACCCAACTACGGAAAAAAAATAGGAAACTAATAAAATGACTATGACCATACTACGGACATTGTTGCGCGTCACATCTCCACTCAACAACATCTGATGCGCAACTAACGATGATCTTTTCTTTAAACAAACAACAAGCCGCGCGTCATGTTGCGCGCCAGCTGACAACGTCGCGCGCTGTTGTGCAGCGTTGCCGTACATGTTGAGCGTCCCGTGTCGCGCGCCAAATATTGCCTAGTGGAAACGTGGCTTTAAGAGTACTTAGCGGATAACCTAAGAAATTATGTATTGATTATGTGTAAGATGAAATGGCAGTGAGGGATGAGATGAAGGTATGTAAGAAAAACCAAATTGCGCCGCTCCAAGTAGTTAAGACGAGGGCAGATGGATGATGATAATAAATCGTTGGTGCGTCTGTTATGCACTTATCGTGTAATTTCTGAACGGCCTGACGGATTCAGGTCAGGGAACACAATATATTTGCTTTGTTAAGATAATTATAACTATTATCATAGGATCCAATATGGGTTACTGTAGTTAAGTTATTAATTAACGTATTCTTTCGACCTCGCAGGACATACACTGATCAAATCAATGAGATACTGAAAAAAGGGCAGGTCAAAAGCACTCGAACCGGGCTTGCATGAAAGGTTTAATGACAGTGAAGGAAGCTCGTGAAGTATGTAAGGAAGAAGCAGATGGCGGTCTGTTGTCTCTGCCTACCCTGGAGGGAAAAAGGCGTGAGTGTATGTATGTATGTATGTTATTTATAGACCAACTGATTCATCTAACTATTTTTATAAATTAGAATGAATCGCTAAATTTGTTTCTAAGTTCAAAACTTGAGAACAGCTCGTCCGATTCAGATGATTTCTTTTTTGTTTGTTTCGTAATTGTCAGGACAATGTTTTGAAATGTTGGACAGATTTTGGAAAAGCAGTGGGAAAAGTCGGCACTCGGGTGATTATATATATTATATATGCTGTGCTTTGTGGCTTAGTGCCAAGTGCCACAAAGTCTTTCTTCACTTCACGTGATTCGTGATCAGCCCGCACCGATGTACTATGGAAAGAGTGTCGTCTGTGAAGCAGCAGACCTGACTTTGAAACAGACCGACACGTACCATGGAAAGCAATTGATCATGTCAGTGTTCATCTGCCATGCGAGATAAAATCTGCAGAATCTCCTCATCATCATCGCCAGAGCCTTAACCCAACGATTACTTTAGTACGAAGCGGCTGTACTTCAATATTTTCCGTAGCCACTGCCATCTGCCCTCCACAACCCTCTTGCGATATCGAAGTATCTGTAGAAGCGTCGGTAGCTTAGTGGTTAAGGAGTCGACCCTACGATCGAGAGGTCCCAGGTTCGAATCCTGGCCATTACACTACTGACGTGAACCCATTCCTAACACAAACAATTTAGCTTAGCTGGAGGGGTTAGGGGGAATATTAGTAATTTCGGTTGCTAATATTCTTAAAAAAATAAAAAATAAACTCCCATAAAAAACCCACCACTTACAGGTTTAGAAGATTAACATAGTAATGAGATTAATCACGAAATCGCTGCATCAAGATAAAACGCCAAACGTAACAATTGATCTACGAGCCTGTCACGAAGATCAGGCCTTTTTTAAACAAAAAACAGGAAGAAAAACACGAATGAATCCGGTCTTCGCAGTGATTTATATTTGGGTTTAATGGTTCCTTCATCGTACTTTACCATGCATTTTTTTTTTTAAACTAATTTTGTATCTGAAATTACTGATATTCCCCTTAACCCCTCCAGCTAAGCTAAATTGCTTATGTTGCGAGTGGATTGACGTTAGTAGTGTAATGGCCAGAACTCGAACCCGGGACCTCTCCATCATAAGGCATGTTCCTTAACCACTAAGCCATTTTTATATACCATAAAATATTTTGTTCCTATCTGCTCCATGATTTTCCGTTGGCCCACCATGACGTGCCATAAGCGGTCGTGTTCCGGAAGAGAAACAAGGGATGGAGCTTTATGGGATTTATAGCTACATTCCTTGCTGTTCTCGTACAATAAGTCACTTTGTCGACTAACTGCTAGGCATCAGTGAAGCTAAATGCTTTAATATCTGTGATGCGTAATTTCACATCATTTGTGTGAAGGCAAGGCGAGTACAATTTCCATAAATACTTAAATAAATTTCCGTATTATTGTGCCCTAGTTTTGATCCAAATGTAACGGTATCAGTACTGGTGGAATATTACATTTTGTTTATCTCATCAGCATTGACTTACTTAGTAATTACAATACAATACTCCGGGGCAAACTAGTTGAATTGGACTTGAATTGACGATATTTTACTCATGCTAACAGGTGTAGTGAAAACAAGATAGTTTTTAGGGTACCGTTGCCAAATGGCAAAAAACGGAACCCTTATAGATTCGTCATGTCTGTCTGTCTATCCGTCCGTATGTCACAGCCACTTTTTTCCAAAACTAAGAACTATGCTGTTGAAACTTGGTAAGTAAATGTATTCTGTGAACCCCAAGATTTTCACACAAAAATAGAAAAAAAAACCAAAAAATTTTGGGGGTCCCCCATACTTAGAAGTGAAACTCAAAAAATTTTTTTTCATCAAACCTATCCGTGTATCTATGGATAGGTATTAGAAAATGATATTGACTATTGAGGTTTCTAATATCACTTTTTGCTAAACTGAATAGTTTGCACGAGAGACACTTCCAAAGTGGTAAAATGTGTCCCCCCCCTCGCTTTCATTCAATTAACTCAAATATGAAAATTTTACTTGCTGCTACGGAACCCTTCATGGGCGAGTTCGACTCGCACTTGGCCGGTTTTTTTACTAAAACATTTAAGCAGTCTTCATTCTCAATGGCTGCCTCATAGTTGACGACGTATCTAGTAAACAGCGGGGACGGGGGGCACAGCTAGTCAAATTTATAGATGGTGGTGGTTTTAATGTACAGTCAACGACAAAAGTTGATATACACTAAATTATTTACAAATCTTTTTTTTTATTGGAATACATGAACCAATAATTGACGTATAATTAGTTTTATAAATTATAGAAGACACAGTTCATATAATTTATGTTTTGTGTATCATTTTATGAAAGGTTTAAGAGCTAAAAGGTGATAAATAAATTAGAATTTGTAACTTATTTTTTTTGTTGAATGTACCTACGTACATGTAGTTCCAGGTTCGATAGGTTAGGAATAATGTCCTATTTACAGCACTAATCTCGTCTCTAATCACGTAGGACCAATGTAGATACAAAACACAACTCTGCCTATTTCAAAATACATTCTGCGTACGGAATACACAGGTGAGTAGACCCGACCCCACCAGGCGAGGCCGCGGTGGCGGCCAAAGTCCGCCGGTAACCCTGGGGTTATCCTTTCGAGGGCTTACCGGGGTGCCCGGCAACGGACACTGGCTTACCGGGGTGCCCGGCAACGGACACTTGGGGAGGACACCGTGCGGTTTTAGTCGATATACGACATAACCACCCCCGCTGGCCGGGGGGGGGGGTATCCGAAGAGATTTCCACACGTAAAAAAAAATGGCATATAGAAAATATTATTCTCATAAAAGATGTTTACCATCGATATCTGCATATCATTAAATCGTTTGACAACAATCTCAACCTTGGATTACAAGCCTTGTTATCTTAAGATAAATTGCTATCAGTTGCAAAACGTATGCATACAGGAAAACTCGCTCAGATGTGCAGCTTATCGTTTCGTAATCCCGAATTTTATAGTTTGATAAACATTGTTAGAAGTATACTTACATAATATTGTATCTACTTTTAAAAACAACTCGGTAGGAATAGTGTTAGCTCAGTGAACATATTTGTACGCAACATTATGTCTATTTGCATTGGTTTGGGTGTTTCTGTGTATATTAGAAAATACAAAAAACATATCTAAGTATGTTTATCCGCCTTCTATAACCCATATTACAAGGTATTAGTTTGGATATAGACGGAGCTGTGCAATTATATCCCAAAATATATTTATTTAACGGCCTCTGTGATGGCGTAACGGTAGTGCATTCGACTGCTACGACAGGGGCCACATGAATATGTCTATTTGCATTGGTCTGGGTGTTTCTATGTATAATATGTATGTATTTACAAAGGATATAAGTATGTTTATCCGCATTCTGGAACCCATACCACAAGCTAGATGTTATTGTTTGACGAAGGATGAATCACCGGAATCGAGATAACAAGAAAAAAATCTATTACGCTAATAAATATTAGACATTTATATTCAAAAACAGGACAATGCCTACTTAAATGGTGCAGTTAAGAATTCGAAAGCTGCAAGGTGAAAGCCATAACAAACCCCAACAAGGCACCTATGACCTTCGTAAAACGTATTTCCCATAGCACACGGGGACGTGACGTGCAAGTCAAATAGCCAGCTCACCGCAGCAGTAACGTGCTCATTGAAAATTGAGACTTCAGACCGTACTGCATTAACAATGTACCAAATGTGGAAGTGGGTAGGTAATAAAAATGGCGAATAGCTACGGAGAACGCACGTACTGGAAGAATATTTTTTTGTGTACGTGGTAGAGGGGTCGGCAGGCAGTGGAGTTTTAATGGAACCATAGTGCTTCAAAGTATATTTCAGTAATACTTTACCGAGAAGTATCTCAAAAGAGGGATGATTAATGGTGAAGTGAACTTGAAATTTTGGTAGCCTGATGCCTTTTAAGTTTGAAACAGCCACTAAGGAAGTAAATAGTATTATTTATAGTCAAAGCCAAACAACGTGACAAAAATGGCTCCCGCATAACTGGCCAATCAAAAACTAATAGAAGGACTGATCAACCAATGAGGCGAGCCCTTTGAGTTTCATATCTATGATTGATTGATTGGTCAAGGTCAAATTGTCAAGGTTAGGCTTTGACTATACCTTTAAAAGGGTTGTACGATTGAAGTCATTCATTTTCAAAGTAGGAGGCACGAAATTTCATATACTCCGTCCACATATATCAGTGTTTTTCAAAATATTTGTTCTCGCCACATAAGCGAGACGTTTGCAAGAACGGAACGCGAAGTGTCAGATTGACGTTCCGTGTTTCAGTGACAGCTGAGAAAGAACTGTTCCCGTAATCCGCGCGTGCGACACCAATTAATTAAAACCCTTGAAAGAAGTGTTTAGTACATCTCCTAATCGGCTCATTAAAATTAATGTGTTTACTGCACTCGTAGTCGGCTCATGCAAATATAAACAATTGACATTTAGTGTAAAGAAATAAAGTGCCCGAGTTCCTGAATTCCTCAGCGCCAGACCGTCACCAACCCGTAAGTATACTCTGTTTCCCATAACTCTTCCACACCCATGCATGTGCTGGCTCCGGCACATACAATAGTTTTTACACCTAAGAGGTCGAATTCCGGATTGAAAGTTAATATGATATATTCGTCACTTTGAAGGAAAGCGTTGTAATCTGCAATCGGGTTAGAGGAATATTTTTTAAGAATTTTTTCCATACTAAGTCGGCACTAGTAGATTATTCCAAAAGAATTTCGGGTGCATTAGTACATGATATATTTAGATCCCAAAAGGCTCTAATATAGTTTTACTATTGCTGTCAGACGATAAAAGTCGTAAAGTCTAGTTGGACTGAAATTTTTATGTGCCCTCTCCGGTACAAAAGCTACATAGCTGAATAATCGATAATATTAATAGGTGTGAGAGCTTGCCACTGACTGAAGGTATAAAAAATGATATCTTTGACTTTATAAAAAACCGGCCAAGTGCGAGTCGGACTCGCCCATGAAGAGTTCCGAAGCAGCAAGTAAAATTTTTATATTTGAGTTGATTGAATGAAAGGTGAATTGCGGTTAACGATTTATGACGTATTAAAAACCGCTTATTTGATGTCGTCCAAACCAATTTTCGGTGGAAGTTTACATGGTAATGTACCTACATCATAATAATTTTTTTTTAGTTTTATCAGTCTCTTATTTTAGAAGTTACAAGGGAGAAAGGGGTGGGGGGCACACAGACATTTTACCACTTTGCAAGTGGCACTTCGCGCAAACTATTCAGTTTAGAAAAAAATTTATTAGAAACCTCAATTTCATTTTTGAAGATTTATCCATAGATAGTTCGATGAAAAAAAAATATTTTTGAATTTCAGTTCTCTATAAGGGGGCCCCAAAATTTATTGTTTTTTTTTTCTATTTTTGTGTGAAAATCTTAATGCGGTTTACAGAATACATCTACCTACCAAGTTTCAACAGCATGGTTTTTATAGTTTCGGAAAAAAGTGGCTGTGACTTACGGGTGGACAGACAGACAGACATGACGAATCTATAAGGGTTCCGTTTTAGCCACTTGGCTACGGAACCCTAAAAATGGTATCTTTGATTTTATACAAAAATTAGAAGTCTCAGTATCACAAGACTATCAGCGAATCGGTCGACGGCCTAGTAATCTACATACAAATGACCTTGAATTGCACCTGAACGCCACGAGAAGGTAAAATTAATTACCTATTTACTTCACTAATATAATAATTTATTGAATTATATAATAATAATATTATAAAATAATTTATTGAATTATATGAGCGTCGGTAGTGTGGGGTATTCGTCTTTATAATATATTGTTATCCATGTACCTACGTTTTACTCAATATATCAGTTATGAACCGACGCTTGTGTTTCCTTACACGAATACCTAACTGGCGACGAGAAAATTAATATTGTGCGGTTTTCTTGAGTTTTCGCGGATCAGTAAGTAGTGCGTTGTCACGATGCCTTTCGGGAAAATCGAAAGTTTTGATTTGTCTTCGCGGAAGTGGACGATTTACGTGAATCGAGTGAAACAATTTATCGCGTTGAACGAAATAAAAGACACGTTACACGTGGCTACGCTAATAACTGTGGTAGGTGAGGCGACGTACGATCTTATGTGTGATCTTTGTGCACCTAAAAAGCCGGAAGAAAAATCGTTTAGTGAGCTGATTGACATCGTTAAAAAACACCTCGAACCCAGGCGTTCCGATATCGCTGAGAGGCACATATATCGTCAACGACGGCAGAACAACGGTGAAGACCTAAGTACATACTTACAGGCACTCAAACATCTGGCGAGTACATGTAATTTCGGAGATAGATTAGAAGAGAACTTGAGAGATCAATTCGTGTCGGGTCTCGGGAGCGACGAAATGCGAAGTCGACTTTTTGCGGAGACCGATTTGGACTACAAGCGAGCGGTGGAGCTGGCGCTGGCGTTGGAGGCGGCGGAAAGGCACGCGGAAACGAGCAGCGCAGCCACTCAGGGCTCGAGCGCGGCGGGCGCTGAGCTGGCGGCGGTGCACCGGCTGGGCAGCGGCGGAGGCGGCGGCGGCGCGCGCCCGTGCTGGCGGTGCGGCCGGCCGCACGCACCGGACAGGTGTCGGTATAGAAACTACTCTTGCGATCAGTGTGGAGCAAAAGGCCATCTCAAGGTGATGTGTAAAGATGAAGGTGAGCGTAAGCGGCGCAGTGCAGCAGATGGTAAGGGACTTGTGGAAAAAAACAGTTATATAATATTATAGACAGTAGTGATTCCGAGTATACAGATTTTTTTAAAATTCGTGTTAGCGGTTCAGGCGATAAACCGTATGTTATAAAAATGTTAATAGATACGGTGCCAGTCATGTTTGAAGTAGACACCGGTAGTAAAATTTCTGTTATTAACGACGATTTCTATCGTAAACATTTTCATAAGAATAAGATCTCGGGTACTAAGCTGAAGCTACGTTCATACACGGGAGGCACCATAGAACCGCTAGGATTTATTTTGGTGTCTGTGCGGTGCGCGGACGCGGGCGGCGAGGTGCGGGCGGCGCCGGCACTCCCGCTGTATGTGATCCCCGGCGGTGGTCCGCCACTGTTGGGCCGCGCGTGGTTACGTTGTTTACAACTTAATAATATCAATATTGAACTTAACAATATTCAGTCTTCTAATGAATCAGAGCATATTATCCAAAAGCTGAGTCACGAGTTTTCGAAGGTGTTTGCACCGGGGCTAGGAACTTGCACTAAACAGTTTTCACTTAGATTACGAGATGATAAGCCTATATTTTTTAAAGCACGTAATTTACCTTTAGCGCTAAAGACACCGGTGGAATTGGAGTTACACAGATTAGTTAAAGAGGGGACAATTGTAAAAATCGAGAATTCGGATTATGGCACGCCGATTGCACCTGTAATTAAAAAGAATGGCGACATCCGTATATGTGGGGATTATAAGGTTACAATCAATACTAAGCTTATTCGCGAACCGTATCCTTTACCGCGTATTGAGGAACTGTACGCCGCGCTCAGTGGAGCTAGGGTGTTTTCAAAAATCGATTTGGCACATGCTTATGAGCAGATTTTATTAAATGAAGATTCTCAAGCGTGTACTGCCATAAGTACACACGTTGGTACCTATAAGTACCTACGTACGCCTTATGGATTGTCTTGCATTCCGGAAAAGTTCCAAAAGTTGATGGAAGAGGTAATGAGAGGTGTGCCAATGACGGTTACTTTCATTGATGATATCTGCGTAGGGGGGCTCTCATATAAAGATAATTTGTGTAATTTGAAAGAGGTTTTTTCTAGATTACAAAGAGTAGGACTAAGGATTAAATTGGAAAAATGTGAATTCTTTAAAGATAAAGTATGCTATTTAGGGCACGTTATCGACAAAGAAGGCTTACACCCAGATAAAAAGAAAGTAAAAGCAATAGTGAATGCACCTCAGCCGGGAGACGTGACACAGTTGAAAGCGTTTCTAGGCCTTATTAACTATTATGGTAGGTTTATTCCTCAGTTGAGTACTGTTTTACACCCATTTTATAAGTTATTAAAGAAAGAAATACCGTGGTGTTGGGATCATAACTGTGACAAAGCGTTCACAGAAATAAAGCAGTTGTTGAGTACCGATAGGGTGCTGGCTCATTATGACCCAAGCGCAGTGTTGGTCCTGAGCGTGGACAGCAGTGCATACGGCATAGGCGCAGTGTTGGCGCATAAGTTTAAAGACGGCTCTGAGAGACCTATTTGTTATTCCTCACGAACTTTATCGGCAGCGGAGCTATCGTACAGTCAGTTGGACAAAGAAGCGTTAGCTATTTATTTTGGCGTGATTAAAAACCATCAATACCTTTACGGTAGGAAATTTATAATCCGTACCGATCACAAACCCTTATCATACATATTCGGGGAGAAGATGGGAATACCACAGACTGCTGCAAGCCGGTTGCAAAGGTATGCAGCCCGATTGGCGGCTTACAACTTTACCATCGAGTGTGTCAACTCAGGGGCTAACGGCCCGGCAGACTGTTTGTCTCGTCTCCCGCTGCCGTGTACTACTAGTCATGACGATGACGACTGTATTTCTTATCTATTTTACATAGAGAATGAATTTCCCGTAAATCATAAAGATGTTGCAAAATCTACAGCAAGGGATCCGATACTGCGTAATATTTATAATTATATTACATTCGGTTGGCCTAATAGCGTGAGCGATACCCGAGAAAAATGTTATTTTAATAGAAAAAATGATCTTTTTGTAGAAAATGGGTGCATTGTTTACAATTATCGTATTGTTATTCCATCAGTTCACCGTAAAACGGTATTAGCGATAATACACGAAGGACACTTAGGGATAGTTAAAATGAAAAGCATTGCACGCAGCTATGTCTACTGGCCCGGGATAGACGCGGATATAGAAGCACTGTGTCGATCGTGTGACGCGTGTCGCCAGCAGCGCGACGCGCCCCCGCACGCGCCCCTCACGCCCTGGCGCTTCCCGGCGCGTCCGTGGCAACGGTTGCACGCGGACTTCGCCGAGTATAAAGGTAAACATTACTTAGTGGTCATTGACGCATATAGTAAGTGGATCGAAGTAGCCTTATTAAATATTACGACAGCCTCGTCAGTTATAAATATATTTAGAGAATTATTTGCACGGTTCGGGCTGCCCTCACAAATCGTAAGCGATAACGGGCCGCCCTTTACATCGAGTGAATTACAACTATATCTAACAAGGAACGGTATAGTTCATAACCTCGTGAGTCCTTACAGGCCAAAGGGTAATGGCGCGGCTGAAAATGCAGTGAAAACTGTTAAAAACTGCATTAAAAAAGCGTATTATGCCCCTCATAGCCAAGTACGGACGTGAGACAAGCCATCAATACCATGTTGTTTCACTATAGAAACTGTGAGCATGCGACCACAGGGGTAGCTCCAGCAGTAGCTCTTATCGGGAGGAAGCTGCGTGGTCGGTTAGATTTGTTGCGAGTGGACGTTGGGGAGCGCGTGCGAGCTAACCAAACTAAACAGGTGGAGCGTGCCGGCGGCACGCAGCGTCATGTCGCCATCGGCGATCGAGTTTTCGTTAGGGACTACACGAAAAATAGGAATAAGTGGGTCGAGGGACAAGTTAGCGAACAGGTTGGGCCCGCTTCTTTCGCAGTAAGTTTACCGACCGGTACGGCTCGACGGCATACAGACCAAATACTCATTCCTAAGCACAATCGCTATTCGCTAACTCGCAACTCAACGACCCACGATTACGAAAATGATGTAAATGATACAAATGAGACTGGTTGGGAAGCAGAAGCACCGTGTGAGGGAACGGTGACTGAGCAGGATGCGAGTGTGGCAGGGGAGGAAAGCGCGCCTTCGCCGCCCTCGCCTCCTCCACAGACGGACGTTCTACAACCAGTAAAACATACCTATAACCTGCGACCTCGTCGTCGCTAAGTAATGTGTATTAGATATATACTTTATAGTACCTATAGCATACCTAGTAGTAGTAGTAAATCCATGAAATTGTGTATTTTTAGTTATACATAATTATATTACAGTTAAGAATATTTAATATTGTAAACTTAGGTATTAATTTAGATAAGGAGGTGTGGGGTATTCGTCATTATAACATATTGTTATCCATATACCTACGTTTTACTCAATATATCAGTTATGAACCGACGCTTGTGTTTCCTTACACGAATACCTAACTGGTAGCTTAGTGGTTAAGGAGTCGACCCTACGATCGAGAGGTCCCGGGTTCGAATCCTGGCCATTACACTACCGAGGCGAACCCACTCCTAACACACATACACACACGGGGAATATTAGTAATTTAGGTTAATAATATTATTTTAGATATAAAAAAAAGTTGGTTGGTTGGTTGTGCGTGACATGTCACCGAGTGTGAGCTTCAATTCTCTCCTCTCCTCAGACCCTTTTTAATTAAATTACCGTCAACAGCTGAGTCAGGATCGACTTTCAGTCTAACTAAGAAACGAGTGAACTTCAATATTTTTCGTGAAGCGTCTTCCATCTGACCACCAAAACCCACTGGGGATATAGAAACTCTGTAGTTAGACCCAGGTGGTCGGACTTTTTAGGTCTTCAACTCCCTGTAACGACTGCCTTTGTTTAAGTGCAGGTCATATATAAGTAGAATTCTGGCATACAGATCCCGTTAAATTAATAATAAAAAATTCAAATAATTTGCCTGTGTTAAGAGTAAGCTCACGTCGGTGGTATAGGGTGGTTCTAAATTGCAATTTCTTAATTGCAAGTCCAGTGCCTTAGGCATGACACCACCAACTGCTCCATAGTTCATAGTATCTCAACTGTTCACAACCAACCCTTTTTCTAGAAAGTAAGACGAGTTCCCAAGTTTTTTGACAAGGTATAATTACCTTAATTGTTAATACAAAAATCAATAACCAATGTTTTCATAAAAAAATGTCGTTCCGTCGGTCCTCTGATGATATATGGGCAGTCATAGGGTACGCCCCATTGCCATAACGATTACTCTTGTCCCATTTGACAGCAGTCGTTAAGGCAATGTGACCAGTTTCATCATAATGCTGTATGTTGCCTCGCGAGGTAATAATTATCCCTTCTCCCTCTCGTACACGCCCTGATGATATTTAGGACTTTTATTTTTATTTACTCCTGTGAGGTGCAAATTGCGCCTACGTATTGCTCAATATGTAAAACACAATTTATCCTGAAAGAAATAGCTATTTAAATTTGAAATTAGGGAGTATGGGACTCTATTAAGGCCTTCAGGGCCCAAGCCAAACCGGCTTACTAGGTAAGTGAGGTTCTTCAATCAGCTTCGTCTCGGTGTTGGAAGATCAGACGGCATTCGCTCCCATAAAAGCCAAATCAAACCTATAGAACGAGGAGACCGGACCCCGGGCTCAAGTGTGAGCTTTGGATGTGACTGGGACTGGCGCTAGAATGAAGAAATTAGTGAGAGATGTGACTGACGAGATTACGTCTAACCGGAATGTTTGGAAGAGAATAACATATTGACCTGAAATAGTAGAGACAGATGATGATTGACGGCCTCTGTGGCGTAGAGGTAGTGCATTCGACTGCTACGACAGGGGGCGCGAGTTCGATTCCCGCTCAGTGCAAATATTTGTATGCATGAATGTCTATTTGCATTGGTCTGGGTGTTTCTATGTATAATGTGTATGTATTTACAACAAAAAAAAAAGTATATAAGTATGTTTATCCGCATTCTGGAACCCATAACACAAGCTAGTTAAACTATGCTTACTTTGGGTCTAGAAAGCGCTGTGCAGAATGCCGTAGAATATTTATTTATTTATTTATTATGATCATGACGAGAAGTTGTAAGACTCTGTCGGCTTTGCTTTTTCTTCCTATCCAGTACAACGTATAGGTACGAAATTCACCGGGGCAAGACGGGGATACCGTGGTTCCCAAACCCAAGGGGGCCATCTCGAGACCGGAGATGGCCCAGAGTCAGTCGGAGTGCGAGGGACATGGTTTATGGCCTGGTTTTAGTCGGTTCAAGCCCGACATTACCATCCCCGCTGGCCGGCGGGGGTGTCCGAGGGGATTTCCGCACGAAAAAAAAGGTACGCGTTCATCAAACTGTGACTTTAATATTCCAAAATCCCTTCATTACTTATATGAAAAAATATGTTTAAGACAAACCCACTACCCTCACCCTGTCAGGTCTGCAACCAGTACAATATCAGTGCCAAGGCATAGAACTACAGCTTTCCGAGGTTGTCTAAAATATGCGAATCTGGAATGATCTGCCTCCACCTCTTAGGGACCTAAAATTCAAACACAGTTTTAAAGTCAAGTACAAAGCATTATTATTACAACATCAAAAGAGTATGCATTAGCACATATCTTTTCTTTTTACTAGGATGTTTTGGCCCATCAACTGGATCACTCCAGAGTCGCATTTCACGGCACTTGACGGCATTTTCTGTGCATGCATGTCTTTGTTCTGGGTTCTAACTGCACTGTTTGGGCGTGCGGAGCCTCTGATGGGACGTATGGCGGGCTGAGTTGTGATTGTTATATGTATAAATGTACCTAAAGGAAATGTTAAATATTGCCAAAATTATTTAATTTTTTATTGTTGGAATGTTGTAAAATTACTTACTCTTTTAGCGTGCGGTATTCTTCTTGATACTTAGGTTACTTGTAGGGAATTATGTTTGTTGTTGACTTATATACGGAGCGATATTGCCTGACGACGTCAGGTGGCACACATGGGGTGACGCTGAAAATCAGTACTTGGGTGGTAGATACCCACCTCAGTGTATGCTGAGTGTCAATCCCTTATTGCGGACATGGCTTACATAATGTTAATACTGTTTCTATTTTAATATTGATTGATTTAATATCCATTTAACACGTGTTATAAATTGCCACGTAATAAGACACGTTGTCGAGTTGTCAATGCTGCCATGCTTGACAATTTTGTCATACGTAAAATGTCATACGTATGCTCAGGTGGCGGCTACCACAGATAAATAATATATTTATAGCGCCTCTTGGTCAAGGTTTTAAGAGCATTCGCCGCCAGAGTAGCTCTGTTTTTATTTTTATTTTGCTATTTTGTCTTTTGTATTTGTACCTAATCCGCAATAAAACACTTTTCTTTCTTTCTTTCTTTCTTTCTTCTTTTACATTTTTCTTTTAGTCCCAGTGCCCGATTGAAGCCGATAGCTAGCAATACGTAGGTAGGTGTATATAACGTCTGTCTTATCATTCGCATTTTGTACACTCGTACCAATGTACAAAAATATAATTTCATCAGCCTCAAACATCCATCTCGCATGTCAACTCCATACGTATAAGTTAACTTCTCGATTCATGTGTCCATCATTGCTCATGCACAAAGGGACAGGCTGCTGTCAAGCCTGACAGCCGATTGCAACCCGCCTTAATGAGGTTAAAACGGCGTTATTTTGATGAGCAATTTGTTGAAGAACGCTGACACGACAAAATTCTTGGTGCTTCGGATAAATTGACAGCAATAATTCTGTTGGTACAAAGTACTTTTTTACGTGGCGAATCGTAGTTTTAACAGATTTTGAGTTTTACAATTTGATATGATTAAAAACTAGAGAATAAGTTGATGCTTATTTGCATGCGATCGTGAGGTACTGGGTCGGGAGTGGGGCGACTAGCGCCCCTCCCCCAAACCGTGGCAAGACGGGGACACCGTGGTTCCCAAACCCGAGGGGGCCATCTCGAAACCGGAGATGGCCCAGGGTCAGTCGGGGTGCGAGGGATATGCTCTATGGGCAACCTTACACCCCGGCGTCTGCAGACCCGAGACGGAGTGCGGTTTTAGTCGGTTCAAGCCCGACATAACCGCCCCCGCTGGCCGACGGGGGGGTATCCGAGGGGATTTCCGCACGAAAAAATAAAATAAAAAAGGTACTGGGTCGGGAATGTACCTAACCGCATTTTTGTTAATGTTGCGGTGTCGTGAGTGGTATACTGATCAATCTGAAGGCCTACCATGAAACGTACATTCGCAATTGTGGACTGAAATTTCGGGTAATCGGTACCATGAAACGCACTTATCCCACAATAGGGCCCCGAAGATGGCACATGACAGTTCATTCGGCCTAAACCCTACCATGAAACGACCTGCAACCGCAAAATTCTAACTTTAACGGCTAACCAAAAAATAATTAAAATTAAAACATGATACTATACGACTTATTTCAAAAGGTCGAAAGGTTATCATAAACCAACCCAAAGGAATGTATTGTTTAATATGTTAGTTTATAATAGTTCAATTTTATTAGAAATATATTGTAAACGAAAACCTCCTTAATGTTTTGATTCAGTCCGGAACATACTTTATGGTCCCGACCGAAAGAACGAAATCCGAAGAAACTCTATGATGATCGTACCTTTTTTTTTTTTTTTTTTTCGTATTCGGAAATCCCTTCGGATACCCCCCCGCCGGTCAGCGGAGGCGGTTCAAGCCCGACTAAATCCGCACGCCGTCTCGGGTCTACAGACGCGGGGGTGTAAGGTTGCCCATAGAGCATATCCCTCGCACCCCGACTGACCCTGGGCCATCTCCACTTGCCAGATGGCCCCCTCGGAATGATGATCGTACCTAAATGACACTACTTTCGTTCGTGTTTCGTGCGGGTCCGCAATTGCGTTTGCACATTTCATGGTAGGCCTACTGATCATGTCTAGTTAAAATGAAATAAAATGTCAAAATTTTGAATTCTTGTCTGTTTGTTCGCGATGGACGCAAAAACTAATGATCGTATTTTGATGCGGTTGTTTCTATTGGAACTTAGACCTAAGTTCTTTTTTCTTTTTCGGGTTGTCTTTTTTAAACTACTGCTAATTATGATAGCTTTTCATGCGTTTAGCTGTATGTTTATCTTAAGTACATCTGCGGCCGGACAACCCGTAGGCTTGAACGCCAGCTGTTAAGAATGGGGGGAGGGATAGGAAATGATGTGAAAGATAACGTGCATAGTATGTTAAAGCCTTGAGAATTCATCTACAAAAAGATAATTTTAGTACGAGTTGAATCTCATTCTTTGAATAAAACTGAAACACTGACTCAATATTTATTTAACATAACATAACATAAACTCACGCCTATATCCCCGAAGGGGCAGGCAGAGGTGCTAGCACCCACATTTCGCCAGTTTATGTTTAGGTCCCAATGTAATAGGTGGCGAGCCTATTGCCATTAACCGGGCACTTATAAACCTGCGATAAATACACACATAACTTCGAAAAGCATCTAAAAGTCATTGGTGTGTGCAATGGTAAAACCTGGGATCGAACCCGAGACCTCGTCTCAGCAGTCCATTGCCCATACCACTAGGCTACCGCGGATATTTATTTATTGCTTCTAAAACCTGATTAACTGGAACCGGTGGACAGCATCATCGATAAATACAACCGTTACTATAAAATAACGTTAGAGGTCTGATGTCATCATTGAAAGAATAAATTTCACCGAAACTAAGTCGAACCGCGGCCGTCAATCAAACGTGCGCATGCGACGCGACGCCACATGAATTATTCCGTCGAGCAGGATACAGTTCCGGTTATAGCTGTGATCTTTGAGGATAAGTGTATATTATATCTTCGTTATTTACATGCATACATAAACGAATGCTTTTCTCCTTCTGGGGTAGGCAGAGAGAACAGCCCGCCATCTGCTTTTGTCCTTACGCACTTCACCAGTTTCCTCTAGTGCATGTTATTAAACTTTCTTTTTCATCAATGATAGGCTTACTATTGACCTCTATCTCACCTGGGCCTCAGTTAAAGCAAGCCACTGTCATTGATACTCTAAAAAAATGTCATTTAATTTTAGACTATCATCAAAAACATAGTCTAAAAAAATTAAGCATTTGGTAGAGTGAATAAAAATGTGTAATGAATTCATTTAATAATAATTCTTCATTGAATTTTACACTTTAACTATACAATGATAAATTTTAAAATCAAATGGCATTTATTACAGTGTTAATGGCATGACAGTGGCTTGCTTAAACATAAAATAGCAGAATCGAGGCCCTGGTGGCAAGTGACGACGACGTGGTCTACGATGAAACACGTCTGCCCAGGCACCTATTCACTCGTGACTTGAAGATTTTCACATTATAACTTCATGGAAGCTCGACAGTTTAGAGTGCTTTTGGCTTGAATTCATTGAAATGTTTATTTTTTTTTAGTGTGTTTCATACTGGAGGTCATAGCGTAGAGATCGCGGACCCTTTTTCTTTTTTTTTCATGCGGAAATCCCCTCGGTTACCTTGAACCGAATAAAACGGCACGCCACCTCGGGTCTTATAAGGTTGACCATAAGGCATTTCCCTCGCACCCAGATTGACCCTGGGCCATCTCCGGTTTCGAGATGGCCCCATCGCGTACCTTTGTAAGGGGGTATACACACATGAAAAAATGGCCTCCATCTTCCATTCCTCATTGTTCATTCTTCTTTTTAGATAGTGACAAAGTGTGAGTCACATTTCTGATGTTCTGATCCGACCGTTCATGGGCCGCTAGAACAGTTTACTACCAGATGGGCTTAGTACAGTACTTAGTAATATATATAAAAAATTAGGAACAGTAGCTGGCTTTTGATTTGGTAAGTTGGATAGAAAAAGAGACTCCGGCTAAGATCGCCTTGCTAGCTGTAGAGCGCCCTCTATATCGTACATCGGAATTACCGATTGATATCTACCTTTATAGAGTAGTTAAAACCGTTTGTGTTTATAATATTATTTTTATTTATTTGGCCGCGGTAGCCTAGTGGTATGGGTAATGGACTGCTGAGACAAGGTCTCGGGTTCGATCCCAGGTTTTACCATGGCACACACCAATGACTTTTCGATGCTTTTCGAAGTTATGTGTGTATTTATCGCAGGTTTATAAGTGCCCGGTTAATGGCAATAGGCTCGCCACATTGGGACCTGAACATAAACTGGCGAAATGTGGGTGCTAGCACCTCTGCCTACCCCTTCGGGGATATAGGCGTGAGTTTATGTTATGTTATTTATTATATATATTTATTTGTAGCAATAGAACATATTAACCTATTACCTAAACTTATACTTATTCTAACTTTTTGTCTATTGTACGAGCCCAAATAAGGCTAATAATCGCTATCTCAGTATAATGTTGCACTACTATAAGCAGGTGGAGCGCTGGTTTCTAGATAACGTCTCCTAGCGTGACGTCACGTACGCACGTTTTATAAAAAAATACCCATAAACAAACAAAAATAATATTTTTTGACATAAATAACCAAACAAGAAAAACAAAGATCAAATAAAGAAATAATAAAAAAAGACAATAAAGACTTTGTTTTTTTTTATATTTGCCCCGCCTTGCCAGCGTCAGTCATGCAGTCTGTGGCAGAACCACAGACTGCATGTGACTGGTCATTCATTCATTCCATTCTGTGCTCCCGCGCAGACAATATGACATGACGCGACTATAGCTTCGGGTTTAACGCGCTGAGCGATAGAGAACGCTTTACGAAACCGACGCCAACTTAGCCTAAATATAAAAAAAAAAGAAAAAAAAATGCCAGACTGATTCTTCTTCCCAAACGTGCCAAACAAAAATTCGTATACTGAACTCTATTCTGAAATCATAACGTTAACATTTCATTAAGCAAACCCAACCCGTTAAAAACCGCTTTTACACATCAAGTATCTGGTTCCATTAAAATTATAAACGTTGATAGATAATAACACGTTCAATGAGGCTCCATTTAAATCTAGCAAGAGTACTCAAACTAAATGCGATTCTGATTACAGCAGTTAAAATAATAACAGATTTTACTGTCTAACTGGTGGAAGCTGGTGTTAAGACTTAAGGGTCTATAAAATCTGCATAATACTGGCTAAGGGCCTGCGCTGACCGGCGGCACGGCAATCGATTGTTGTGACAAATAGAAATGGAACTTAATTTTAATGACAATAAAATTTAAATTACAATGATAGTCATACCGCAGCAATATTTTGGTGCCAGCGTTTCATCATTGAAATTTCAATTTTAATAACATACGAATAATTCTATTTACTATAGTGCACTAGTTGTTGCATGCGTCTCCGCCAGTGTAGATACTTAGTCCATTCCCGCGAACTTGTTCCCAGAATAAAAAGTACCCTGAGTTATTTCAGGATGTGATCTTGTTGTTCTGTGTTCAGCCGTTTTAATATGAAACAGTGACAAACATCCACATAACATAAGACATAACATAACTTCACGCCTGTATCCCCGAAGGTATAGGCAGAGGTGTATTACACACCCACGATTCACCAGTTATGTTTTAGGTCCCAATGTAATAGGGGGCGAGCCTATAGCCATCTACCGGGCACATTACTAAGCGAGCGATAATCAACATTTTTAATACACACATTACTACGAAAAGTCAGAGGTGTGTGCCCGGGGCGACTGGGGATCGAACTCAAGACCTCGTCTCGGCAGTCCGTTACGTACACCACTAGGCTATCGCCGCTACCCTATGGACAAACATCCATTATCACAAACTTTCACATTTATAATATTAGTAGGATTCGTTATACGATTTTATACTTGGCCATGCGGAGTCGCCAGAGAGCGCAGTCCCTAAGCTTCGTAAGTTTCATTACAATAAGTATGATTGTCTGACTTTATGTGTATACCTAATGAGGAAGGCTTGCTATTTGCTAATTGAAATTGGTTGAAACAGTAACTAGGATGTGAAAGTTGTTGTTATATTTAAATTAGGTATACGGAACTAGTTGCAGCCCGCGGCTTCGTAACCGTGGAAACCCTTCATCGCGAAGAACAATTAATTTTAACAATAAAAAGCGGCCAAGTGCGAGTCGGACTCGCCCATGAAGGGTTCCGTAGCAGCAAGTAACATAAGGTGGGCTTGGACTTTGGGGATCTAGGTGGGCACCATATACCCCGTACATTCTCCAGACCATGCTTCAATAAAACCAGTACCCAGTACAGTTTAAATCATAGTTAGCAACGGAAACATTATATACAATTAGGAGCTATTACACGATGTTCTGGGCGATATTGATTCCGAACACGTGGAAACGTACGGGTGCTTCGTTTCGTGTGCATACGTTATTTTTCCGTCGATCTGAATGGTTAAGTACTTGGACAAGGAATAATAATGTCGTGATTAAATTTTAAAAACACTCTATTATTAGCTTCGGCTGTAACTACCTTTTTTTTTTTTTTTTTTTTTTTATCGTGCGGAAATCCCTTCGGATACCCCCCCGCCGGCTAGCGGGGGCGGTTATGTCGGGCTTGCACCGACTAAAACCGCACGCCGTCTCGGGTCTTCAGACGCCGGGGTGTAAGGTTACCCATAGAGCATATCCCTCGCACCCCGGCTGACCCTGGGCCATCTCACCACTAACAGCATCGCTCATCCTGTCTCCTCTGAAAGCAGAGGAGTACGGAGAGCGATGTGTTCCCGCCACGTTGGGTATTGGCCGACGATCAATGCCAACCCTATGAAGGGGTGAAGGGGAAGCCATTGACCGCCGCCCAGGGTGTACCGGCCGCTCCGATTCCGTTCCCCCCGGACTGCAGCGGGATCGGAATCGGAGCGACACTCGAGGAGGTTACCCAACACACACCCCCGGCTGTAACTACCTATGTACTGTAGTGTTCGGACTCCTTCGAACACTATAGTTAGTTGCCTGGCCATCATGCGTCAGCGATATTAAAATAAAATATATAAATCAATTTGAATTTAGAGCTTAGAGAAAAAAACAAAAGGTTGTTTTTTTTTTTTTTTTTTTTTAATATTTAGGACACGTCAATTTGACTTCACCTCGCCTGATGGTAAGCTGAAGGTAAAGTCTCAGGAAAGCGGGTCACCATTACATACACGTACCATGTTAACAATGGTGGCACTCAGCTTGACGGCCTCATCAGAAGAGGATTGTCGTCGCAGCACCGCGTGACACCACCGGTCCCACTAGTGCTGCGACCACAATCCCCCTGCCCGGCTATGCACTTGCTGACCCCTGAACGCAATGAAACCGAAATTGGATTACTAATATGGAGGGTTTTTCGCAATCGTGCACGGTGGTACCAACCCGGCCGAATTTTGTGACAAATTTGGGTTATCAAATTTCTACCACCAGTAACAGACAGACAGACAGATGGTGGACAGATCCAGTGAGTGGGTGATCGAGGACCGTACTTGACCCGGAGGAAGATCTCAAGAAGTGAAAAGTGTGTTAGGCTCAATCACTGATAGCGGCTGTAAGGCCCATCATGGAGGATTGGCTAGAGAGGCGACACGGAAGCCTCTCGTACCGACTGACGCAGGTGGTCTCAGGGAAGGGATGCTTCGGGGACCACCTGCATCGGATCAGGAAGGAGCCAACGCCTGAGTGTCATCACTGCGACGCGAGCGAGGACTCAGGGCTGCACACGCTGGCGGACTGCCCGGCGTGGGAGGTGCCGAGGCGTGACCTCGTGGCAGCCATCGGGGTGGGAGTCCTCTCGTTCGGCAGCATGATTGCGGCAATGGTGCGGAGCGCGAGCGCGTGGGCCGCCGCCACCTCCTTCTGCGAGCATGTAATGCTCGCGAAGGAGATGGCGGAGCCCGGGAGAGATTTAGAACTCTCCCGGCCCGCCGAGCCCGCAACTTGCTCGCCGCGCGTCGCAGGCGACTCAGGCGCCGGAGGTCGCTCAACGACCTCCGTCCTCCATGAGCGCAGGCCTCGGGGTGGCAGGTAAGGCCGCCTGTCACCCCAGCAGAAGCAGGCCGGGACGGTGGGGCGACTAGCGCCCCTCCCCCAAACCGGGGCAAGACGGGGACACCGTGGTTCCCAAACCCGTGGGGGCCATCTCGAAACCGGAGATGGCCCATGGTCAGTCGGGGTGCGAGGGACATGCTCTATGGGCAACTTTACACCCCGGCGTCTGTAGACACGAGACGGCGTGCGGTTTTAGTCGGTTCAAGCCCGACATAACCGACCCCGCTGGCCGGCGGGGGGGTATCCGAAGGGATTTCTGCACGGAACAAAAAAAAAAGGCTCAATCACTGAGCGGATTTCGCGACCCTCTCATTCGTATCAGTAAATTTAAAGAACCTCGCGTAAATCCCATAATAACACGTTCAGTCGAAATATAATTAGGAATAAATATATTAATCATATAGAATCCTTGTCCTATCATTTAAATATCACAAGTTATCGACAAGAAGCTGTGAAGTCAAACCCCAGACTCCACAGTACACACGGCCTAGGAGATAAGTATACAGTATGTGTACGTAAACCAATACCAATATTAGTAGTACAATTTGAACCAATATTAAAATTGTCGTATTGATTTGAATCTTTGTAAATATGTAACATCCAAATGAAACATCGGTCTTCTAGAGCAACTGACCCCAGCATTTAGGATTAACAGTCCAAAGGGAATTTCTGCTGTAATATTTTGCTGTTTCCCACATTAATGTATGGAAGTGAAAGTTGGGTGTGGCAGAAAAACCATGAAGGTAGAGTGAATGCAGTTGAGATGCGGTTATTGCGCAGTATGTGAGGAGTAAGGTTGGCTAATAGGAAGACGAATACAGATATACGAGAATGGTGTGGCCTAAAAGAGAATGTTGTAACGACAATTTCTAAAGGGTATCCTAAGGTGGTTTGGGCAGAACGTATGAGTACTGAGCGAACGACACATTATGTAAGGTACATGTAAGTGGGCAAGCAAGCCGCGGTCGATCTTGCAGAACAAACACTGATCAAATTAATGAGGTATTGAAAAAAGGGCAGGTCAAAAGCACTCGAAACCGGCGGACTTGCATGAAAGGTTTAATTCAAGTAGAAGAAGCTTGTGAAGTATGAAAGGACAGAAGCAGATGGCGCTCTGTTGTCTCAGCCTACGCCGGAGTAAAAAGGCATAAATGTTAATTATAGCTCGCTTAGTAATGATCCCGGTAGATGGCAATAGGCTCGCCCCCTATTACATTGGGACCTTAACATAACTGGCGAATCGTGGGTGTGTAATACACCTCTGCCTACCCCTTCGGGGATACAGGCGTTAAGTTATGATATGATATATTTTGATACTGTAAAATATCTGAAGTAATAAAAGAGAATTTAGCGTGGTTAAGAAGCGTATTCAGTCCGAAAAAGAAACAGACGTAGCAGTTTTATGCATAGCCGGGCAGGGGATTGTGGTCGCAGCACTAGTGTGACCGGTGGATGTCACGCGGTGCTGCGACGACAATCCTCTTCTGATGAGGCCGTCAAGCTGAGTGCCACCATTGTTAACATGGTACGTGTATGTAATGGTGACCCTCTTTCCTGAGACTTTACCTTCAGCTTACCATCAGGCGAGGTGAAGTCAAATTGACGTGTCCTAAATATAGAAAAAAAAAAAATTACATGATAATATAAATATTGATGTTAAATAGAAGCACGCTAATTGGCTGATATCATAAAAATAGACTTAAGTCTATTGTCGTACTTTTCTACGATTAAGTCTCCGAATCTACCTGTCCGAAATTAGCCAGAATTGGCCGAAATACACGGTTGAGTTCAATTGTTTCATGTGGTTTACAGTTTGACGGTTTCGTTAGATGCTAACGCCTCATTTAAAGGGCCCGCGATTGTATGAGGACGGTAACACTACACACGGCACTAAGATACGCTCCTCACTTTATGTGTAAACTCTAAACACTAAAATATAATATTACCAGCTGGTTGGCACACGGCTATAATTTGAACCCTCACATACCTATCCGACGCTCCCTATGGCATTTCAAACGAAAAGGGCGAGGGAGCACTGTTTGCGTATCACCTTATGGACGTCGACAAAATTTTATGTTCCGAAAGGGTAGATAATATGGAAATTGAGGCGTGATCTGGATGTTTGAAGTCAAATTGGGCGTGAGATGAAAGAACAAAAGGGTTTCGTTTTCCCTTTCCTACCTTTCCGTACTAAAAAGCGTATTAAATAAAAGGATTTCTCATATTATGTTACAAAAGACCTTGTCGATAGCAGAAGGTTAAAAGTTTCTGAAAGTGCCATAAAACCGGTGCCAGTTACTACCGAAAGGTTATTTTTCATGAAAGTTGTGACAGGTGTTTGGGTAAAAGTTTCACAATTCCTTTAATATTATGCACAGGCAGTTATAATAAAGAAATTTGAGGGGTCTCTCAGGCGGCTTCGGTATTTGCAGAATGTATAGCAATATATTGCATTAACTTGTAAACTTTTACGTAGAAATGGAGTTTATTTGCCAAAATACTTTGGAAGACTTCCGAAGTACCGTAATATACTCGCAGCTGGATTTAATCCGACAAAAAAGTTTCATTTAATTTAGAAATGGATGAATTACTACCATTGTAACAATGAAAAAATGTTCAAATACCTACATTGTAAATACTTTCATTTTGTTCGTAAAACGAGCCTCAAATTAATGGCTATGGCTATACGCATAAAAAGAAGTTTTGGAAGAGTGGCAATGGAATGCCACAGCTCCTACCTAAATATTTTTATAGCTCATTACTGTCAGCAGACTTAACGGCCGCATTTACGTTTGCCAAATTCATACGCGACACCAGGCTTCCCCTTACTTGTGTTTCAACTTATTCCTGAATAAATATCATTTGAATATTATACAGACTGTAATAACATGTACTGTTGGCTCTTTTGTTTGCCGTCTTGGTATTTTTACATAAATTTGGTTAGTTGGGCACAATATCTCTCTGAAGCAAACAATACGAAATGCGATGCTATCTCTCCAATTTTCTATACTTTTTAAAATACATAAAATAGTGTTGTCTTGCAAGTGCTAGAATTCTTTTCTGAAACTAGAGTAGACATCGTGTTTATTCGAAGAAAATAGAGTCGAGAATACTTAAAATTGCTTAAGTACTGTAACTGAAATCTAAAATGCATTTCAGTGGTTCGTTGAGACTAAGAAGCCGGTTTAAAATTTAATCAGAGTTTTGCAGTAGTCGCCAAACAAAGTAAGGATACAGCATTTGTCCAATTTCTTCCTTATTTTTACAACAGAATTTATATTACGGTTCCAGAAAAAATACATTCTACTAAGATCCCCCGAGACTTTATTTGGGTCGAAGTTTATCACATCGTATTTTATCCGCTAGTGAAATTATATTTCTGCGGGCGCCTTACAGTTATCTGTCAAACGAAATGTAACGGATAAAATAAAACCCTTTTGAGAATTCGCCCGCACTCGGTATATTTGTATCTAATATCCGTCGGCGGTAATTTAACCGAGTGTCGAGAGCTTGACCCGAATTTTTACACAAAAAGCATCTTTGGTAGACGGGTCGCGTCGCAGGTAAATAATTTTGAAGGGTTCCCCAAACCACCACTCATAAAATTTTCGTACAAGTTATGGCGATGAAACTTTGTGGTCTTATAACTACAGACGTTATAAATTCATAACACCTTGGTTTTTTGCTTGTAGTCTGAACAGAAACGTTAATAAACGGCTTCGTAAAATAAAACGGGTTTACGGAAACATTATTTATGGTGACATTTCTTTATTACTCTCACTATTTGTTGAAGGGAAAACGTTCGTGTGATGTTCTCGCCAAATGGATCTTGAATCCTTGTTTTATTGTCTGTGACAAGTACGATTTTTGTTACATTTACGAGAAGTGTGTAGATAAATCATGATTTAGTCCCGTACATTTAAAGAGTAGGTAACGTAAGTCGTATAGGTAGCTTTTTCCTTTTAGTAACACGTTGTAACTAGCTATAAATTACAGTTTATTTCATGAACAATGTAGTACTTTTACTCATATAATGTACCTTTGATTACTACATGGCGTGGCGTGCTAAATATTTTACTCCATAACTTTTTACCATAGCGTTTTTATTAATTGCATTTGCAACTGTGTCTTCGGCGTCGCCGCTAACAGTGATATCTCACAAACTACGTTATCAAAAGTAAACTTCGTGTGTATCGGGCCATTTCGAACAAAATCTCCCTTACCATCATTTCTGTATCTTTAGCCGTTTAAAACATATTCGCATATTTTGTTTTGCCTCCCTAAAAAAAGAAGTAATATATCGTAGAGAAACCAACTTTCGATTTGGAGATTGTGCTAGGATGTAGATAAGATAGTGTAACTCTTCAGCGGTTCCTAGAAAACCTCTCGAATTAGGGCTTAATTAGTTTGATTACTAGATCTTCATCAATAACAATTATTTTTTAATAGGTGGAGTTTTGTAACTAATTTCCATCTAACCGAGCCAGAGGAGGACTTTCCATAAGGCCGACTAGGCCAGATATTAGAAGCAACTATTGTTCCTAACCTAATTTGTGAACCGACTTCGATTAAAGTTGGCAAGAAAGTTACATGATGAGCTAAGGCCTACGTCCTAGATAGGTCTTGGGTAAAGATTGCTAGTTCGCCTTTTAACTGAGCTCAATATTCATTTTTTACCGTAGCTTGAAACAGTGTGACTGTATTTACACTATACTTACATACGTACAAACAGAAACACAACGAACACAAAACAAAAGTACCCACATACAGCCAGCAATTACTTTGTAAGTGTTACATTAATTACCGAAGCAATGGAACATTTCATAGTGCCAGGGTGCGGAGACACAACCGAGTGTATGAGGAGACGAGTCTTCAATTAAACATGGTGAGTGCTGGGTGCTTGTGATAACGAGCTGTAGAGTGCAGTGCTTGGAGCTTGAGTTATAATTTTTGTACTCTATATAGCGACCTAAAGTTACATGTGATTGGAAACTGAAATCACGTTTTTGTATTATTACCCATAATAATGTTATAAATGTTCATCTAAAATAATCATTTCTTTAGAAGACAAAGAAAAAGTTACAACAAGTTTCGTGTAAGACAAACTTCAAATCGCTGTCCTGTAAAGTGGAGATTTTGCAGAAGCATCTTAATTTGATGTATAGGTAATTTGTTCTGACCGCAGTACGGTTCATGAGGCTACTTTGAAAGAATATCATTATAATATAAATGGAATATGTAGTATATGTACAGCGTATATCTATTACGCTATTACGGGTAAAGTTGGCGCTCCCATTGCAGAGTGAGATTGGTTCGATAGCGGTATAATGGGATCTACTTTCGAAATTTCAAGTTCCTAGCGTAAGCGGTTTTATGTGATGCCTTTATTGATGACATTATCAGGACAAGTTTCTATTATTATGGTTATTGCAGTTCAATATAATTCTTACCGGTTGCACTTTTATATTTAAAAATACTGTTGAAATTTATCACGGCTAATCCCTCGTTGATGACCTACGGTACCGAGACGTGGTCTCTCACTGTGGGCCTCATGAGGAAGCTCAGGGTCACACAGCGAGCTATGGAACGGGCCATGCTTGGGGTTTCTCTACGAGATCGAATCAGAAATGAGGAGATCCGTAGACGATGGCGGAGCGCGCCCGGGAGAGGTTCAGAACTCTCCCGGCCCGCCGAGCCCGCAACATGCTCGCCGCGCGTCGCAGGCGACTCAGGCGCCAGAGGTCGCTCAACGACCTCCGTCCTCCATGAGCGCAGGCCTGGGGGTGGTAGGTGAGGCCACCTGTCACCCCAGCAGAAGCAGGCCGGGACGGTGGGGCGACTAGCGCCCGGGGCAAGACGGAGACACCGTGGTTTCCAAACCCGAGGGGGCCATCTCGAAACCGGAGATGGCCCAGGGTCAGTCGGGGTGCGAGGGATATGCTCTACGGGTAACCTTACACCCCGGCGTCTGAAGACCCGAGACGGCGTGCGGTTTTAGTCGGTTCAAGCCCGACATAACCGCCCCCGCGGTGGCCGGCGGGGGGGTATCCGAAGGGATTTCGGCACGAAAAAAAAAAAAAAAAGGAGATCCGTAGACGAACAAGAGTTACCAACAAAGCAGAGTGAGTCAGCAAGCTGAATTGGCATAGGCATAGGGCAGGGCACATAGCTTGGAGAACCGCTGGCCGATTGGGCAGAAAGGTTCTTGAGTGGAGACCACGTGACGGCAAGCGCAGCGTAGGAAGGCCTCCCGCAAGGTGGACAGACGACCTAGTAAAGACTGCGCTCTTTACTAGGCTGTCTGTCCCCCTTGCGGGACTCGGTGGATGCAAGCCGCTACGGACCAGTCGAAATGGCAGTCAATGGGGGAGGCCTATGTTCAGTGGACTTCCTATACGGCTGATATGATGATGATGATGCATCCCTCATAGCCGTTTTATTTCTGGTCAACCCTTGACTTTAATTCATCTCTAAAGATTTAGATCGGAAAAAGAGAACATCTAGGACGGGACTTGAACCCGCGACCCGTCCTAGATGTTCTCTTTTTCCGATCTAAATCTTTAGAAAAAAGTAAGCATACAAAATGCTTAAAAATTTAATTGAATTAATTAGGCGGAGTCATCAAAAAACAATGTTTAAAAATGACTGTAAAGTTATTCATTGTTTCCGTAGTTCGCAAGAATTACGGTAGATGGCTCCAACGTCGCCTTAAGACGTAGTAATGTATCGGACAATTTCGAATATCTGGGACGTGTCTAGGTGGCTCAGTTGGTCAGAGCATTCCCCCTGTAAGGGACTGGTCGCGGGTTCAAGTCCCGTCCTAGATGTTCTCTTTTTCCGATCTAAATCTTTAGAAAAAAGTAAGCATACAAAATGCTTAAAAATTTAATTGGATTCAATTCATCTCGTTTATGAACTAGTACTATTCGGAGGTCGGATGCATATTAGCAGATGTATTTCAATAGCGCCGATTTCTTTAATCGGGTCGCCGTAATATGAAATAATTGTGGTAATATGCATCTGACACTCCGGTAGACTGTGGATCCTTTTTTTTTTTTACGTGCGGAAATCCCTTCGGATACCCCCCCCCGCCGGCCAACGGGGGTGGTTATGTCGTGTATCAACTAAAACCGCACGGTGTCCTCCCCAAGTGTCCGTTGCCCGGCACCCCGGGTAAGCCCTCGAAAGGATAACCCCAGGGTTTGTTAGTAAGACTGTTGGTTCGACATAACATATCATTTTGATACCGACAAAAACTTAGCACAAGGTTTTTGAAAAGCACATGGCAACACATGGGTCTTTATATGTTCAATTGTGGGCGTAGTCGCGTTGTTGGCCAGCTGGTCTATAGATACTATTTCCATAGACTACAATAATAAAGTTAAGTATAGGTTAGTGTGTCGTTTAGATAACTAATATCCTGTTAAGGCTCTAAAGAACCACAAAGGCCGTCTATTTTAAAACCAAGGTCATATAAGATAGGGTTGCCATATGGCGTCATAATGTCAAAGTACTTGTCCTTCGACAAGTACTTCTTTATGACATTAAGGTAGCAAACAAATATAAAGCCCAGTTGATATGTGGTTACCATGGAGGGAAAACATGTTTAAGATCACGGGTTTCCACCTGCAGAAGGTCTCAGGAAGGAGGCTAATTATGGCAATACCACATCGCCATTATCCACATAGTGATTTTCCAGTTGCGTCTGTAAGTATGCACTTTGGAGCCCGAGGTCCGAGGTTTTTAATTTGTGTGTCTGTTTCCTGGGAGCGACTGCGGTCTGATCTCCCATTCCTGAGAGGAAAGTCAGCGTCAGAGCTTCGTCCATTGTTTAGCAGATGAATCGACACTGCCACATGTACCTTTTTTTTTTCGTGCGGAAATCCCTTCGGATACCCCCCGCCGGCCAGCGGGGGCGGTCATGTCGGGCTTGAACCGACTAAAACCGCACGCCGTCTCTGGTCTTCAGACGCCGGGATGTAAGGTTGCCCATAGAGCATATCCCTCGCACTCCGACTGACCCTGGGCCATCTCCGGTTTCGAGATGGCCCCTGTGGTTTGGGAACCACGGTGTCCCCGTCTTACATGTACCTTGATAATGAATTAATAAGGTGAACTTTTACAGAGCTACTGTTTATTAACATTTTAGCTGTTTGCAGCTTAGCTTTTCCATATGAATTTTAATTATCTCAAATTTTATAATTGTGCACAATATTCTTAAAAAATACAGGTTCGTGCTAGCATCTGTTCATAACCTTGGGTCGGTCGATCAATTTTGTTACGATATTATGGTGGACGGTGCGTAGCAAATATTATAGATTGCTCTTTAAGTGCCTGAGAGAGTTGTTATGTACACACGGCCAAGGGAACAAGTATACACCTTAAGGTTTAGGGTACATATACCTTCACTACTTGTATCTCCTTGGCCGTGTATACTAAAGAGTTTTCCTGAGTTCTGTGACCAAAACTAACTACATGTGTTGCTCTCTTTTATCATTTCACTATGTGGCAACCCTACACAAAATCATACCATAAAATTAAACAGAAAAATGTCTCTTCAAAAAATTACTAGACAAGTTAGGTGTATTACTGTGCCATAAAAACTAAGTTGTACAGCTAAGAATAGATCAGCCGATCGATTATCGTGCTAGCGACAAATATAGGGTGAACTGGCGGTACAAAAAGTTATGTTCCCAGGAAACATTGAATAGAACAGATTAAAGAAGAATCAGGTGAGATTACATTATAAAACTCTATAATTGGTTGAAAATTATGCTAACTGCATAATTGCTTGTTAAAAATCAGTCTCGTAATGTCTGTTTACAGATTATTAATTCATGTTTGTTCTCGACCTTGTTATCGACATCTGTGGCGCACCGGTAGTGCGTTCGACTGTTAATCCAGAGGTCGCGGGTTCGATTCCCGCTCAGTGCTAATATGTATATTTCAATTGGTCTGGGTGTTTCTATGTATAACATGTATTTATTTACAAAAAAAAAGTATTTAAGTATGTTTATCCGCATTCTAGAATCCATATGACAAGCTCGGCTTAGTTTGGGTTTAGATGGCGTTGTGTACTTTGTCCTACAATATTTTTGACAGAATCATTCATGGTATTCAAACTCAAGTTGTTGTAATGTAACAAAAAATATTATATACAATATGTAACCGAAACTAGTGTCGGATCCGTGAAGGATATATAAGTATCAATATGAGGTGCTGTTTGTATAAGAGAGCGCGACGGTGCAACCAACGGGGGCGATGTTGTGGGCCGCAGCTAAATATTATTGGATATCTAATATGTGGTGCTGTCACATTCTTAGATTTTGAGGAGATAGCGGGTAATTAAGATCTAGGAAATGGCATTTAAAATTTCAATAGTACATTTATTTTTATTTATATATTATTTACTTCTTCTTCACGCTTCTATCCCCGAAGGGGTAGGCAGACGTGTATTAAACACCCACAATTCGCCAGCCCCATTGTAATAGGGGGCGAGCCTATTGCCATCTACCGGGTACATTAGCAAGCGAGCGATAATAACCATTTTTAATACACACATAACTGCGAAAAGTCAGAGGTGTGTGCTCGGGGCGACTAGGGATCGAACTCGACACCTCGTCTCGGCAGTCCGTTACGTACACCACTGGGCTATCGCCGCTTTCCATTATATTTATAATTTCATATATGGTTATGTATTTAGGCTACGTATGTGCTATTTTTCTTTCTATGCCTGCCTATGTGTCCTTTCGAGGGCTTACCCGGGGTGCCCGGCAATGGACACTTGGGCAGGACACCGTGCGGTTTTAGTCGATGCACGACATAACCGCCCCCGCTGGCCGTCGGGGGGGTATCCGAAGGGATTTCCGCACGTTAAAAAAAAAACCTATGTGCCACTTATTTATCTGACACTAATTATGTTACATACTGCAGAGAATTCTACACAAAACCTACATTTAACTATTCATAGTGCAGAGTTCATAGTTCAAATTCAAACGCATTAAACCATAAACCACAAAAATTAACAGAGAACATCGGGCAGATGTTCCGCTCAGCCAATTAAAATCTTAAAAGCCTCTGGTGTACATTGGTGAAGGGGATAGCAATTGCTTTGTTTAAAAAATGTGCCGTTCATGACCACCCACACAGGGCAATACTAACATACTGTTGTAGTTCAATAATAGGTATGTGACTATACGCCTCAACTGCAATTTGAACTTTTTTAGGGTTCCGTGGCTAAATTGCAAAAAACGGTACCCTTATAGATTCGTCATGTCTGTCTGTCTGTCCATCCGTAAGTCACAGCCACTTTCTTCCGAAACTATAAGAACTATGCTGTTGAAACTTGGTAAGTAGATGTATTCTGTGAACCGCATTAAGATTTTCACACAAAAATAGAAAAAAAAACAATAAATTTTGGGGGTACATAGAACTGAAACTCAAATTATTTTTTTCATCGAACCCATACGTGTGTGGTATCTATAGATAGGTCTTCAAGAATGATATTGAGGTTTCTAATATCATTTTTTTCTAAACTTGTTACGCCTTATAATAGTACCTAACTAGTCCCCGTCAAAGGCGGCCCCAACCATTCCGGAGATTACCTCTTTCAAACAGATGGACAAACAGACAAAAGATTTAACTTTTGATTTTTGTTGTAAGTACTGTGTATATATTGATACGCATTCATTGAAAAACTGTCGGAAGTTTACGCGAATGTCACACATTGATATAAAACTTTTTTTAACAGGTTCTATCGTGATTTTTTTACCATTAAATAATTAAATAACATCAAATGAATTGCGATAGAATCCGTTAAAAGTAGTTTTATTTCAACATTGTTAGTTCAACGTTACAAACTTTTGTACAGATATCTAATAGATAGATCGCGTCATGGTTTTGTTCGATGTGAGTTTGGTGACACTAGTTTCAATATTAACAAAGTTTAAGGGTACTTCTAGAAATAGGCATGGCTTCATACTCTTTTAATTTACAATTTGAACTACTACAATGTCGTAGTGTGACGTCATTTATTTATTTTATTGCCAGGAAGAATTACAACTAGATAACATGAAATAATTCATAAGCTTAGTCATCTGACAGTTAATTCTAAAACTTCACTTCTAGTTGTAGACTTAAAAACCAAGTTCGAATCGGACTCACGGACTAAGGGTTTTGTACCATAAACAATGGGAGCCCCCCTTAATAAATGAATTTCTGTTTCCTTTACATGATGGAAATGTTCTAGTCCCGAATTTAAAAGCATGTCATTTAAAAAAAAGTTTAGTAGGAACGAAATTCTCGCTCACACTTTGTAACAACAGACCGGAAAAGTATTCCGATCCTACAAAAACCCTCTAATTCTTTGTGGTGAGAAGGGTCTCCGGACCTTTTTGTGTGGACATTTTATATAGGTTTGACAGCAGACGCAAGTCGCATACCATTAGGTTTCCCGTTTTTAACAGTGTAGTTTAATGAAAACTTAAATATGGTTCATACGACAATATATCACGTGTGCGTAGATGTATGGGATCCACAGAAAGATTATGGGGGCCCAAGTAAATCTCACCTGCAAGCAAGCCTGCTAATTGACGCTCTCGGACTTGGGGTCACACGGTAGTCGCCGTAAAAGAGGCGAGCGAACTCCAAGCTCCAAAGTGCAAACTTCAGATCAATTATCCAGAAACAATACGGTACGGATTAGGCGCGGACTCGATTCAAATTTTACAGAACAGACGAGGAGACGGTAATACGATAAGCTATAATTTTATTCGCGTCCGTGCCATATCCGTGCCCGCGTATGATGATGAAGTGATTTCGGAACGAAAAAGACACATGAGTACTGAAAAATTCAACGAAATATGCATATTAGCCAAATTTAAATGGGCAAAATGACTGAGGTTAACTTCGAAAGCATACATTCGGAGGCTGCAGCGGGACTGAGCCAGGGTGCCCGCAATTTCGGGGCCTGTAGCAGTATGGCAGGGGTGATGACAAACCCTGGCAACGGCGGCAGGCCACGGCGCCCCGGTGCCGTGGGCGCCGACGTCGCCGGACGTCGCCCGCCCGCGCCGCTGGCCCGCGCGGCTCACGCGGCTCCGGCATGAGCGGCGTGCAGTACAACGCGCATTTTCCTTCTTTGTTTTTATAGGTTATATTACATGGCTTCGTCTACTGTGTTAGCAATAAGAAAATTGGTGGTGGCTTCATATACTAGAGATAGCATCCGTTCCTGTGGTGCAAAGAGACGAGGCATATCACAAACTCAGCACTTTTCCGTTACTCATTGTGGGAGTTAGTTAAGTTATCACTTTGATGTACATACAAATAAGTCTTACAAATAATATATACAAATAAGTTTTTCATCCAAAGTCAGCAATGTCCATTTAGTTACAGGTGAAACCAAGTTTCTTTTTTTCTAGAGTGTTCTATATGTAGTTCTAAGACTTCGTTAAGTTATCTGTGTTCACAAGCTTTAATGCAAACATTTGACATGTTGTTACAGATAATAAAAGTTGTGATTAATACACTGATCAAGTTCTGGCAGAAATGGCAAGTTTGAAGCAACCGAAACACGTTATTTCATTGAAAGAAATTAAGATAAATGTTTCATTCACTGTACTAATGAATATGAAGATGTCGCTTCTGTGTATAAATAACCGTTATATGAAATAAATCGAAACTTTTCTTTAAATGCTTAACCTTTGAACTTTACGATAACGGTCTCGTAACAAAAAGTAGCAAGAATATAAGTTTCTAAATCACCAATTAAATCCTAGGACTAGCGTTTTCTTTTGCCATAACGGGCCACAGACACAACCGGGTGTAATTAATAAAGTAGTATGGCCTGGCGCCAGCTGTGACAGACGGATAAACAAGTTCACTCTATAAAGGTCATTGAATTCTATGCTCGCGCAAACTTAGTAATTGATATAAAACTATTTTTATCGTGATTTGTTGTTTGATTATTTACTAGCGACCCGCCCCGGCTTCGCACGGGTGCAATGCTGATACTTAACATACTACAGAATGTTTATATACAACGTTCACAGTTTTTTTGTCATGGGACAATACAAACATGTTATTGGATAAGGATTTATGCTGTATTGCTTAAAATCGCTTAATAAATAAGCCATAATTTCTCGTAAAAAGTAAAGGATAAACAAGTTGAATTCCTGAGACGAGCTCAGCCGAATACAAGGGATTTTCTTTTATTTTATCTTTATTTTTTCTTTTTTCTTCATCTTGCAATGGATAAAAGATAAAATAAAAGAAAATCCCTTGTATTCAGCTGAGCTCGTCTCAGGAATTTTTCTTTATCTTGCAATGGTTCACCCCAGCACGAATCTATTACCGAAAACAGCAACTCGATTTCTCATCTCCTTCATACCCAAAACCGTGACAGAAAATTGGCAACGACGACGTCGACGACGACAACTCGATAGCAATAGGGCTTTTCTAGAGAAAATCCCTAAAAATGGTTATTGTAAGTTATCCCTAAGAGATAAAATATACCAATACTAAGGTTTTTGTAAGCCTTTTCAAGGTGTACAATACTGTAGTAGTAACTATTTAGTAATCTGTGACTGTAGTACATTATTTTGATCTATCTCGGAGGGTTTAGCAAGCGATTGCAATGTAAGACACCACATTAGAAACCTCTAAACTAAAATTATCAGTATTTCTCTACTTTATATTATGCATGTATTATACATATACACCTTCCTCTTGAGTCACTCTATCTATTAAAATAAAACCGCATCAAAATCCGTTGCGTAGTTTTAAAGATCTAAGCATACACAGGGACTAACAGACAGTGGGAAGCGACTTTGTTTTATACTATGTAGTGACTAGCTGTTGCCCGCGGCTCCATCCGTGGGAAACATTGATCCCGTGCCCGCAACTCACAGGGATCCCGGTGTGAATAAGTAACTTATGTGCTATTCCAGACCATAATCTGTCTCTGAGCCAAATTTCATTTTTCGGATCAGCCGTTCTGGTAAGCCGCAACAACATCCAAATTTTCGCATTTATGATAGTGAAATATTCCGCACACGCTCAGGTTGTGGAATGATCTCTCTGCTGTGGTTGTCCAAATGACTACAATATGGGGTTCTTCAAGAAAGGCATTAGAAGTTTTTTACAGGGTCGACAGCACCAGTGTGACGCCCCTGATGTTGTACAAGTCCACATAGATCGTGATATTTAACGACTACTAACCCTTGCCTTGCTTGGTCCATTAAAGTCACTCCAGCTATACTTCTCAGCCTTCTCATTTTCAAAACATACAGTTTATAATATCAATCTTCATAAATATCTATGAGCGGCGATAGCCCAGTGGCGTACGTAACGGACTGCTAAGACGAGGTCTCGAGTTCGATCCCCAGTCGCTCCGGGCACACACCTCTGACTTTTCGTAGTAATGTGTGCATTAACAAATGTCAATTATCGCTCGCTTAATACCGTGCCAGGCAGATGGCAGTAGGCTCGCCCCCTATTACATTGGGACTTTAACTTAACTGGCGAATCGTGGGTGTGTAATACACCTCTGCCTCCCCTTCGGGGATACAGGCGTGAAGTTATGTTAAATATCTATACCGCACACCACATAGACTATTGCACACATCTAAAACGCTACGTAATCCAATACTAGACACAAAGCGAATCAACGTAAGTGGTTTCAAGTTCCCAGACAGGTCGATGACAATACCCATTACCGTCATAAAGCATCGCACCGGGGCGATAGCGGTTTTACGAGGCCACACTTTGCTTGACTGTCATCGCAAGCTCTAAAACAGCTAAAATAGTGTTGTAGTAAATACTGCTGTTAACGTAAACATATTCGGAAATATCGATGTAATTACGTGGGTAGACGCTAGCCGCCTAGTCGAGCAGACGCCTCTGTGGCGTAGCGGTAGTGCATTCGACTACTTCGACAAGGGGCGCGGGTTCGATTCCCGCTCAGTGCAAATATTTGTATGCATGAATATGTCTATTTGCATTGGTCTGGGTGTTTCTATGTATAATATGAACGTATTTACAAAAAAAAGTATACAAGTATGTTTATCCGCGTTCTGGAAGCCATAACACAAGCTAGTTAAACTATGCTTACTTTGGGTCTAGAAAGTGTTGTGTAGAATGTCGTAGTGTATTTATTTATTTATAGATATCGTTAATGTGCACCTGTATTTCTGTTCAGTTTTTGGTCATTGACTTTTACGAATGAACTGAGACTATTTTTAACCCCCGACGCAAATAGAGGGGTGTTATAAGTTAGACGTCGATGTTTGTGTCTGTGGCATCGTAGCTCTTAAACGTATGGACCGATTTCGATGCGGTTTTATTCATTTGAAAGCCAGTTTCCTTGCGGTGGGTTTCAGCTATATTTGTTTGTTCTAAGAGTCTCAGTTCTCTTTTCAAAAATGATTTTTATTTTATATATTATTTATTAATGGCGTTATTCATAAACGTTGCTTAATTTTAAGCAAGCTTTTAAATAATGCTTAACACAATTTTGCATTCATAAACGTTGTTTAGATTTAAACAACTGTTTAAACTGGTGCTTAACTAGCTGTCACATTAAACAACCTCATGACCACTCTTAACTCTTTAAACAACAAAATGGCGTGCGTTGAACAGCTGATGTTTGATGTGTGCGAGTTCTGTTACAGCTCGCCACCCAGACTGACACTTCTTTTTCGTCTGCGACAGACTGTGACAGACAGTAGTGCTACTTTGTTCAGTCAAAAACTCGAAAAAGCCTTTTTAAATGGACTTGGATAATTTTGATTTCGGTGACGATTTATACAATTTAGAGCAAGACATCTCAGATATCAGCGAATTTCGGCGACCACGTACAAAAGTTTATCAGCCTAGGTTAGACCCAATGGTGGAATATGATGAAGTGGAGTTCAGAAAAAAGTACAGGTTTTGTAAGGAAAATATGAACAAAATTATAAATATTGTGAAAGAAGACATCACGGTAGATACAAGAGGGGGCGGTATACCGAACTGTAAACAGCACGAGATGAACGGACCGAAATCAAAACGTCAGCGTCAAACAATGTTTGACGTTACGGTTGGCAGATTTCTTTTTAAATTTGACTTTTGGCTAAAGCGTCGCGCGTACTGTCAGATTCCTACCATTTCTACCAAAAAACTACCAGTAGTAAAAAAGTTAAGTGGTGTTTAACTAAGCAACCTTCAAGTAGCGTTTATGAATCAAAAATTTTTAAACGTTACTTAAAGCTTAATTAGGTAATTAATTAGTTAAGTGATGCTTAAGACGTTGATTAACAACATTTTATGAATAACGCAGTAAGTGTGCAAGTATGATAGTTAAATGATAATTTTTACTTTTTAAGGGTTGTTCCTTAATTTATAAGTAGCGGCGTAGCTGCGTAGGGGGTTCTTTAATTTTTTTATTAATTAAGTACTAGCTTTTGCCCTCGGCTCCGCCCGCGTTGATGTCGGTTATCGCGACAAAACATAGCCTATGTCCTTTCCCAAGGTCTAATCTACCCCTGTACCAAATTTCAGCAAAATCAGTTCAGTGGTTTAGGCGTGAAAGCGTAACAGACAGACAGACAGACAGACAGACAGAGTTACTTTCACATTTATAATATTAGTAAAGATTGGTTACTTATTGCAGCAGTTACTGACTTTTCTATGTGTATCTACTAGCCTCATCATTATCCGAGCACAACCGAGCGTTTGGAGCCCGTGGTCCGCTCTCCTTCGCCTGTCCTATTGGTTTAATTTGGTTTTGACGAGAGCGACTGGCACCTAACTTCGAGAAGAAGGCCTGTATCAAAGTCTCGTCCTTAATTCAGCAAGTGTACCGACTTGCAGGTGAGGTTGGCTTGGGCTTCGAAGTCCGATTTAAATGATTTTATTTTAGGTATCCGAAGGGATTACCGCACGAAAAAAAAAACTAAAAAGGTACAACAACAAAGTAGGTTAACAAATTCTATTTTACAAATCACCTCTCTTAAATCTTTTTTTTTTTTGTGCGGAAATCCCTTCGGATACCTCCCCGCCGGCCAGCGGGGGCGGTTATGTCGGACTAGAACCGACTAAAACCGCACGCCGTCTCGGGTCTTCAGACGCCGGGGTTTAAGGTTGCCCATAGAGCATATCCCTCGCACCCCGACTGACCCTTAAACCTATCATAAAATTATAAACAAAAAACAAAAGTTATTTAATAATGTCGGAAAGTTTACGCGAATGTCACATTCTGAAATAAAAGTATTTTAAATATTTAATAAAAACTATTTTAATAAAAAGCAACCGAAACGTCCCGTCCGGTTCAATGTAAATAATAAAATAACTAAAATCTCGATAGAATCCGTTAAAAATAGTTTTATTTCAGTTAACTTTGTTCTCTCACAATTACAAAACTACTTATACATTAATTATTCATGCATATATTTCAATAAATAGATCAAAAACTTTTGCCGTTGACTGTACACGTCAATATTGTTTAAATACAAAACAACGTAGCGAAGCATCAAAATAGATACACGTGTACCGTAAAAATGTTGTTTATGTAGATGCGACAAAGTAAAGGTAGGGTTAGTGCATGTCGAAAACAAACCGAAGGTTAAAAAAATGTGTACGTGTACTAGTGTACACAGGTAAGAAGTGAAACTTCTTCATGACCTTATTAAGTTTTATTAGATAAAGTTTAACAAAAGGCTTTTATTATCATAGACATGAATACAAATAAAACAATTATTTCATTTTACCTTATTACTACTAAGATTATTACAGCATTTCATTAAAGTACAAAACAGCCGTATTAGTTAATAATAACTAGTTTTAATGGAATTACATACATTGACCGATAGTTACAATCAAAAACTGAGATATAACCTTAAATAACTTGAAAAATAAATAAATACCATAATCACACCCACGTGTTAGAAAAAGAGATATAATTACTTACTTTTTTTAGAAATTCAGTGAAATTAGAATTAAAATAAACCCTTTCATTTTGCTGATCACTATCAGTCGAATAAATCAACTTTTTTTTTAAGATGTCGCGTAACGGAAACACGTTCAGAAATCAAGATCGCGTAACCGAAAAACGTTACATATTGTGGCGGTAAATTTTTTTAACGGGATAAACAAATTTCACTTCAAAAAAAATGTTAATGTTTATTCAACCAATTGCATAAATGAAGGAGGGTCTCAATTCAACTGATTTTTTTTAACTCCCTAAGCAACAATGACGCTTTGTTATAGTTTGACGTGTCTGTGTGTGTATAGTCTGTGGCATCGTAGCTCCTGGACGGATGAACTTATTTTGATTTTGTTTAAGAGGTGAATTAGTCTGGAGTGAAGAGCTATATGGGAGAATTTTTAATATTTTCTTTTTTTATTTGTATATTGATGAAGGCGTTATCTTCGCCGACTGTGAAAAGATTCCAATGTTTATTTTCATATTCTACTAATATTATAAACGCGAAAGTTTGTGAGTATTAATGGATGTATAGATGTTTGTTACTGTCTCACGCATTACAAGCGGGCGGAGCCGCGGGTAACAGCTAGTTGAATATAAGTGCCGCTAAACATCTTGACAAAAATAGGAAAGATCGCGCTGTCCACTATACGGATCAATCCAAAAAACCAATAAACGACTGATCAACCAATTATACGAGCCCTTTGAGTTCGCGATTGGTTTAATATTTGTCAGGATTATCATACGCGCACGAAGCCACGGGCGAAACTTAGTATAACATATATCTACACTATTTTATGTTATCACTATATTCTTGACTTTATCAAACACAATATTACGAGTAAACTCCTAATAAGGATTTTTTCCAGTTAAAATTTATGGTGTATTTTTGACAACCCTAGGATAAAACTAAATTCTGAGCAATGGCGAGAATAACACCAGATCAATGTTCTTTAAACGAGACTGCAAAGCAATCGTATTTCTTGCTCACAATGTTTATGGTAATCATTTGCTCGTCCTCACAACTTGTCTGAGGCTTAGAATAAAATTAGGGATGCCACTATATAGATGTGAAATTTATTTTTGTATGGAGGTGTGTGGATTTATGGCGCAAAACCAAGATCTTTGGGTTCCAAGTCAATCTTACCTGCTATCCAGTACACTAGCGAATTAACGGACGTATCTCTGGCGCAGATTCTGCTCTTGGGAGGTCAGCGAGAGAGCGAGAGGAGAAGCCAGTTGAACGCCTCGGGAGCAACCGGGAATAGAGTTAGGACGATGATGAAGCGGCAAAAAGCGGCCAAGTGCGAGTCGGACTCGCCCATGAAGGGTTCCGTAGCAGCAAGTAACATAATAATGTTTTTTTTTAATTTTCATATTTGAGTTGATCGAATGAAATGTAAATTGCGGTTTACGATTGATGACGTAAAAAAAACTACTTACTAGATCTCGTTCAAACCAATTTTCGGCGGAAGTTTACATGGTAATGTACATCATATATATTTTTTAGTTTTATCATTCTCTTATTTTAGAAGTTACAAGGGGGTGGGGGGACACACATTTTACCACTTTGGAAGTGTCTCTCACGCAAACTATTCAGTTTAGAAAAAAATATATTAGAAACCTCAATATCATTTTTGAAGACGTAGACGTAGGTTTGATGAAAGAAATATTTTTGAGTTTCAGTTCTAAGTATGGGGAACCCCCAAAAGTTAGTTTTTTTTTGTTTGAAAATCTTAATGCGGTTCACAGAATACATCTATTTACCAAGTTTCAACAGCATAGTCCATATAGTTTCGGAGAAAAGTGTCTGTGACATACGGACGGACAGACAGACAGACACGACGAATCTAAGTATAAGGGTTCCGTTTTTTGCCATTTGGCAACGGAACCCTAAAAAGAACCGACAATACATCACACATGATCAGTACCAACTCCATCGATGTACAAGTTAATGGTGCTTTAATTGGTAAATCATAGTTAGTGGATCGATTATGAACGCCATAAACAGCGTGCGAGTGAAAGTTAATAGTTCTAGTGAACATTAAAGCTTTATAAGGATCTTATCTTAATTGAAGCTGAAGAGGATATTTCGTTATATCTGGTTTTCGTTGATCACAAACATAAACTCACGCCTATATCCCCGAAGAGGTAGGCAGATGTGCTAGCACCCACATTTCGATAGTTTATGTTTAGGTCCCAATGTAATACGTGGCGAGCCTATTGCCATTAACCGGACACTTATAAACCTGCAATAAATTTCGTTGATCAACTTATTTGAAATCTGGGATTATTTTTTCTCTCCAGCCTACGTTGCTATCAAGAAGGTACGAGTACGGTCCCGAGAGGGCTATTTCAAAGCCGTAGATGGCCCAGGGTCGACCGGGGTGCGAAGGAATTGCCTTAGGTGGGCCCACCTTACATTCCGGCATTAGAGACCCAGACGGCGTGCCGTTTTAGTCGGTCGGAGATCGTCATAACCACCCCCGTTGAGCAGCGAAACCCCGTCAGATATCCCCATCTGACGGGGTTTCCGCACGAGAAAAAAAAAGTACGCGTACGGTGTGTTGAATTATTTCAGATGGCTCTCACGAATCATTATCATTCTCCTAACGATATCCCGGTTGCATTATAAGTTTACACTTTAGAGCCCGGATTCGCTCATTATTTTGATTGGTTCGTTGGCTTTTACTAGAACGACTGGAGTCTGGTCTTCAAACTCCGAGGGAATCTCAGAAGCCTGCGCCAGTCTTATCCGTTCTTTAAAAGGTGCACCGACTAGAAGGTGAGGTTGACTTAGACCCCGAAGGGGTTGGTAAGGTCCTGTACCTTTTTCTTTTTTTTTCGTTCGGAAATCCCTTTGGATACCTTAGGACATTAGCGGGCTTGAACCGACTAAAACCGCACGCCGTCTCGGGTCTACAACGAATACAAAATCAAATTTTGCCCTTAAACCTGGTACAGTACAGTATGGAAACTAGTGTCTCCAGACACTCACATCACATACAACTAATGTGCAGTGAGATTTTTAGTTTCAACATACAAACCATAAAATAAATTTCAGTTAGTAACCAATCTGGTCGCGAATTATGTTGAACATCTACACAGCATTGTGGCAGACAAGCGAGAGCTGCAGGGTGTGGAGGACCTCACCAACATCTATGAGGCCCAAGCCAAACTCAACTGCAAATCGGTGCACCTGCTAAACGAGGCTCTGGCTCAGGCTTTCCTCTCAGGAGTTGGGAGATCAGACGGCATTCGCTGATGGCTTTTTCGGGAGCGAATGCCGTCTGAGCAATAAAAAAAAAAATAAGCGGAACTCGGGCTCCTCCAAAGTGCAAGCTCTGGATGTAACTTGGAAATTGCTATGAGGATGATGATGAAGCGAGAGCTGCATGGAACTTCCACTTTATATCCTCTTATACCTGGCATAGCCGTTTGTTGGTGGCTGAACTCCTCCGTAACCACTCGCGCGAACTTGACCAAATTTACCACGGTGATATGATAGTGTGGACACTGAGGAGTGTTTTTGAAGCGAGATGGTTCATGTCCGATGTACCATTGAGGAATAATCACTGAAAAACAGTTTCACGAGCGCGCGGCCTTAGCTAAGCGCGCGACCGTAGTAAGATGTCTTATTTTCAAGTAAGAGTCCTGCTCGCTCAGCTCAATTAATTTCAGTCGCAACCTGCACTGAATTCCTAGTACTATATTCCAAGATAAAAATATTGAAAAAAAATAACAGACTCATGTATACATACATCCCAGCAATATTCTTATCCTTGTTACTTCATAAGTAAGATACAATAACATCACAATCAGACCGCTAGGAATTCCAGTTATTTCATCATATCCACATCCTTATACACTATATCAAGTCCTATAAATGTGATGATAAGGTTGATATTTAAATAACAATGTACTTTGTTTACTTTACTCAAGTGAAACCTGACGAAATGTTCGAGTGCCCCATAAGGTATGTGAGACGACGCGTTACAAAATAATGCGAATATAACAGTTTATTTTTATATCTGAGCCTGTTTATCCCTGAAGGGGGTAAGTAGAGGTGTATTATCGTCTATTGGGTTAATGAAATTACAGAAAACCATGGAAAATACTTTCTAGTCTAGATATTTCTATGTCACGTTCCCAAACAACATATTAATTTGTTACAAAAATTCGAGGGACATGAATCTTTTTTGACCGCGTGTTTATGTGCTATGGTAACCGCTTACTATCAGGTAAGTTGTGTGCGTGTTTGATGCTGAAGTAATAGGTATATAACAATTCTGGCCAATTTGTATGAACATGTTTTTAAAATGCTGTAGGCAGATTGGCCCGTATGGAATTCTAATGTCGTTCTCGCAACCCTTGGAAACGATTCCTGGGATAAGAAGAAGCGTATGTGTTATTCCAGACTTGACCAGACAAGTTTTCTGTACCAAATTTCAGCTGATTGAGCATGATTGGGTAACAAACATCTAACCAACATCTGGTAGGATTTCCAATTCAAGCTTACAAGTGTAAATCATCACAATAAATGCTTCAAGATAAGTAAACTTGTATACTATAATTTAAAGCACTTTGTTAATTAGTAGGACAAGGTGTATCTTACTGTGAAAGTTAAGTGACTTTAAGTGTAGTAGGCTTGTCAGCGCCTGAATTGTGTTGACATTTTAACGAGTAAACAACATTTGGAAGTGGAGTCAAGGATTTAAACCGTATTATTCAAATTGTTAGTTTAGTTTAACTATCTATAGCTTTTAGCTATCCATAAAAATATTATGCTAAGTTTTGGTGAGTGTGTAAGGTATGGTGTGTCATATTATGTTAATGTAAAATGGGGTTATCCTTTCGAGGGCTTACCCGGGGTGCCCGGCAATGGACACTTGAGGAGGACACCCAGTGGTTTTAGTCGGTTTGATTCCGACACGCCCACCAAATCGTTGGCACCGATGGGGTGAAGCCCGTAGAGGCCACGTTAAAAAGGAAAAAAAACCAGCAAAGTGCGAGTCGGACTCGCACACCGAGGGTTCCGTACAAACCTGATTATAGACCTGAGTATTTGATATGAATTTCAATTTAATACCTCTACGCGTTCATGAGAAAAGAAGTAGTAACTTTAAAATTTTCAAAAATATTTTTTATTATAATATGATGTAACTAAAAATTTACGGTTTTCGCAATTTTTCCTTTATCTGTACTATAAGACGTTACTTCGTACCAAATTTCAAGATTCTAAGTTCACGGGAAGTACCCTGTAGGTTTCGATTCCCGTGCGAGTTTCGAAAATTTGCGGCATAAACGGCTGTATGTATATAAAACAAGATCGTAAAAATGTGTTCTTTGAAAGAAAATTAACTAGAAGGAAATTTCAGGAAACGCATGTTTTTGCAATAATATAACATTAAAATTATACATTTTGATTTGTTTTCGAAATCGTTATTTTAGTTTATTTCTGGTCACACCGACTTCGCTATTTATCAGCGCCATCTCGTTTCATTAACTAGAACTTTTTTTTTTGTTTATTTCTGTCCGTCAAAAATCTCCCATTATGAGAAAGGAGGTCTAATACTATAATGCAAAAGTGAGTTGGCCGTTAAATGCAGTGAGGTTTATACGACAACAAAACCTTATTGGGTAACGATGAATGCTTTCAAAGTTTCTTAGTAGCCGGTGCTTACCTGTAACAAACATAGACACGTATTAGTATAATGTTACAGTTTATAATTGTGTGGCTAAAACATTAAATTCAGTACAATTATACTTCACGCCTCGTCCTCGAGATTAGTATTTTATATTGTTACAAGTAGTATCGCATAGAGGTCGCCACTGTTGCACTAGTTGAGAAATTCCTTTACCTTATTTTTTTTTTTTTTTATAGAGGGTAATTTTATATTCCTACTCGTGACTGCCATTACCGTGTTTCATCATTCGCAATTTAGTGCTCGGCTACTTAAGACACTAGCATAAAACAGTTTAGATTAACAGTTTGTTGCCTACTAAATCTATCTTTAACAATGCCTAAACGAAAAGTAACTCGAACATGTGAAGAAGAACTACAACGTTAATGCGGAAAGTGCGTAAGATGGAAAAGAAAATTCACCCCAACAATACCATGGAATTGACGGAAGAAATACCGGCGCCTGATTATACTGATGAAGCAGGTACCTTTAACTTTTCATACATAAAAGTGAAAGTGATAAATTTATAATTATCGTGTTATCTTGGGTACCTACATATTGCTATCAGAATCTGCCCTTGGGGTATTTTCTTCTCGCAACAATTTAAAATATGACGGTTGACGTTCAATTCATTGAGGATTGTTACCTAACCTGAACACTTCTTGTTGTTAACAAATAAAGTGCCTGTAATTAATCAATTTAGTACATTTATACACTTTAAAGATGATGTATATTTTAACGTTTTTACGTTACGATGCTAGGTGTGTAACCTGAATAGTCATTGGGGCTATTTAACCGCACGCTAGAAAATTGTTTCAATACGATGTACCCATCTTTTTAACGTATTTACGTTACGATGATTTTGTGTGCAACCTGAATAGTCACTGGGGCTATTTAACCGCACGCTTAAAATTTAAAAAACCGATTATCATAACTGATATTCGTGTTTTTTTTCCAGACACACCCACGGTATTTCAACCATCTGATTGGGGGTATGAAGTACAGGGGCAGGATACGTTCGAAAACGTTGACAGTTATGCTATTGAGCAACCAGTATTAACTACTGAGATCCAAAACGATCCAATAATTCAACTTGAACAGCCTAGCACGTCTGCGCCAAATGACATACGGGCTACCCTAGACCAGCCTAGCACGTCTGCGCCTCCCACACAGGAGGAGCCTACAGACACTTCGCAGTCACAGACGTTAGACACAGACGTTCTAGAAATCCTTGGTGAAGACCCTTCACTTACAGAGAAACGTGCAAAGGATATCCGTGAGGAAATAGCCTCCCGCTTTACACATATAGCTACAGAAGGATTAAACAAAGACATCAGAAGAGAATTGATATTGAAATACCCACTTCCTGCAAACTGTCTTTATATTGATTCGCCAAAAATAAATGCAGAAATCAAAGCTGCTTTGCCAGATAGTTGGATAAAACGCGATAAAGGTATCGAAGCAAAACATAAACAGATGGCTAGCGCAATTTCTTGCCTGGGTGACATAATTACAACTCAGTTAAATTCCGGGAGTAAACAAAATATCCTTCTTCAAAAATTAATGGATCTAGGCCGAATAATGTGTGATGTTCAACACGCCGACTCCGTGACAAGGAGAAATTTTATCTTGTTTACTCTTAAGAAGGACATGTCTGAACATCTGTCGAATACAAAAATCGACAACTACCTATTTGGAGAGACTCTGGCTGATACTTTAAAGGCAGCCAAATCTATTAACAAATCAGGAGTCGAGCTTAAAACTGACCAATCTACCAGCAATTCGTCAAAACGAGCAAAATTACCTACTCAGAGGAATTTAAACAGGAAGGCTCCCGGTCCGGCTTACAGGCAGTCGGGCCCTCAACAGAGGAGCCGCGAGCCTGCAATGAGAGCACGCGGAGCCCCGCCGCCGCTCGCGCACTCATCGAGACAGTGGCCGCGTCAGCAGCAGCCGCCGCAGCCCACACCTCAGTTACGACGCCGTTTTTAAATACAGTTGAGTATGCTGGTCGATTACACTTTTTGCGAGATCAGTGGTCACTAATAACAGAGGACCATACAATCCTTTCTTGGATAAATGGTTACCAAATCCCCTTCTCGAGCCCAGTTATTCAAAATTTTGTTCCGTCTTCCCCAACTCAGTCCAGTGTAGAAAAAATACAGTTTCATACAGCAATAAGTGACTTATTACACATTGGAGCGATATCAATGTGTGAACTCTGCGAGGGTCAATTTATATCAGGTATTTTTCTTATCCCCAAACCTAATGGCAAATCAAGATTAATATTAAATCTCAAAAAATTAAACCGCTTTATAAACACTGATCATTTTAAGTTAGACTTAAGTAGACTTGTGAACAGCAATTAAACTGGTCACTAAAGATTGTCGGATGGCTACCCTTGACCTGAAAGATGCATATTTTTTGATAAAAATACACGAGGATTCCAAAAAGTATCTCCGTTTTATCTATGACCAGAAATTATACCAATTTAATGTCTTACCATTCGGACTTAATACGGCCCCATTTGTTTTCACAAAAATAACCAAACCAATAGTAAAATTACTCAGAACAGCTGGTTTCCTATCTACCCTTTATTTAGATGATTGGTTCCTCCTTGGACGTACTTCTTCAAATTGTCTCCTAAATATTGAAATTACCAAAAAACTACTGGGATCACTTGGTTTCATTATCAATGAACAAAAAAGCACGATAGTACCTTCTATGTCATGTAAATTTCTAGGCATGATTATCAACTCTCATCAGCTAATCCTAAGCCTGCCCCATGAAAAAAGGGCACGCATCAGTTCTGAATTAGAAGACTTTCAGAAGTTGCGTCGTTGTTCAGTCAGGAAATTAGCTCAAGTAACGGGGTTACTTGTGTCCGCCTGCCCTGGAATAGAATACGGGCTTCTCCACACCAAGGAGCTTGAGCGTTGCAAATTTCTTAACCTAAAAAACGACGATGACTATGATAAGGTAATAAATATCCCCGATTCACTAAGAATAGATATACAATGGTGGTTTAATCACATGTGGACTTCAGTACGTCGCATAAGAAATGACGACTACCACATCGAAATATTCTCTGACGCCTCAACGACGGGATGGGGCGCAACCTGTCTGTACGATACAGCTAGTGGAAGTTGGTCAAATGATGAGCGCAAAAAGCATATCAAAATTCTTGAATTGATGGCCGCTTTCATTGCCCTAAAAATCTTTGCAAAGGATCTAACTGATTGTCAGATTCTCTTGCGCGTTGACAATTCGACTGCAGTTGCCTATATCAACAGAATGGGTGGTGTTCAGTACCCACACCTTACACAAGTTACAAGAGAAATTTGGGAATGGTGTGAGGACCGAAGACTGTACATTTATGCATCTTATATTAAATCAAGTGATAACATCATCGCGGATGCTGAATCACGAAAAGTCCACCCAGATATTGAATGGGAGCTAGCCGAATGGGCCTTCAACTACATAATTAGTTGTTTTGGCCCACCCGCGATTGACTTATTCGCAAGTCGAATCAATAAAAAATGTGAGGCTTACATCTCACGGCATAGAGATCCCGATGCAGTAGCCATCGACGCCTTCACAATATCTTGGACCAATACGAATTTCTATGCGTTCCCTCCATTCTCAGTTATTTTAAAAGTTCTCCGAAAAATAATTACTGAAAAATCGGAAGGTATTTTAGTTGTCCCTCTATGGCCCACCCAGCCTTGGTATCCAGTCTTTCAAGCTCTTACAGTCTCTAAAATTTTAATCTTTCCACCTCATAAACACGCCTTAATCTCGCATTCCAGCTCCAGTCGAATACACAAATCGATTACCCTGGTGGCAGCAATCTTATCAGGGAGGCGCTATCAAGAAGAAGCTTACCACCATCTTCAATGGAAATAATGATGGCATCATTATCGGCCAACTCCATTAAGCAATACGATACCTACTTGAAGAAATGGTGGTGCTACTGTAGGAATACTCACACACATGTGTTCCGCGCATCTGTCCCTACTGTCATACATTTTTTGACTGAATTGTTCCATCAGGGTGCGCAATATGGCACCCTGAATTCCTGCAGGTCAGCCCTTGCTATTCTATTGGGCCCCAACATATCAAAAGACGATAGAGTTCTAAGATTTTTTAAAGGCGTGTTCCGTCTTAGGCCTTCTTTACCAAAGTATAACCACACATGGGACACTAATTGTGTATTAGATCACTTAGACCAGTGGCAGCCTAATAGTGACCTTCCATTTGAAAAAATATCTAAGAAAACTATCACATTACTGGCACTTATAACCGCCCATAGGTTGCAAACCCTATCTAAAATAAATGTCAGGAACATTAATATCTCATCAAACCACATTAGCATAAAAATTCCAGATATAATCAAAACTTCCAAAGCTGGTTCCAAACAACCGATACTTTTCATTCCTTTTTTTAATCAAAAACCTGCAATATGTCCCGCTGCCACCTTGCTCTGCTACATATCTAAGACAGCGCCTTTAAGAAAATCTGATTTGTTGTTTATAGGTATAAAAAAGCCGCACAAAGCAGTCGGCACACAAACCCTTAGCCGTTGGGTAAAAACTATATTGAGTGATAGTGGGATTGACACGTCAATGTTCTCTGCACACGGTACAAGACACGCCAGCACATCACGCGCGTACTCACTCGGCGTAAACATCGACGCAATCCGCAACACAGCTGGTTGGAGCGGCAACTCAACTGTGTTTGCAAGGTTTTACAACAGAACCATCTTGAATAATGATGGTACAGCCTTAGCTCAGTCGATTATTAGCAATAATTAAGTTTAATTAAGAAAGTCACAGGAAGTAAATTATGTTTATCTCCTGTTACAATACTCGTAGTTATACTCAGGTTATACAATAATATTATTATTACAGAAGAAATTTTAATTACAAACAATAGAAACATGCTTTTTTTGGTTTTATTAAGTTCAATTTGTTTAATATGGAGGAATAAACATTCGTTTTTAAAAATTAAAAGGTGGTATCATTGACGATATTTCCATTACCCATACTCTCAAAATCTACTTGTAACAATATAAAATACTAATCTCGAGGACGAGGCGTGAAGTATAATTGATGATTAAACGAACTTACCTGTAAGTGAAGTTCTATCATAATTATACGAAACGCCTCGTCCGAAGAGATTAGTAACCACCCGCCCGCCCTGAAGATCCCGTTACTAATCTCTCAGGAAATACATCAATGAGATAAGGATCATACTCTAAACTAAATGATGAAACACGGTAATGGCAGTCACGAGTAGGAATATAAAATTACCCTCTATAAAAAAAAAAAAAAAAATAAGGTAAAGGAATTTCTAGTGGCGAAAGGAGGCGCGGGAGCAGGGATGGAACCCCGAGCCTCGAGAAATCGAGGCCGTGCAGTCCCAGCTCCGCCAGGCCATCGTGGTGGAGTGGAAGGAACGACTTGGGCAACCAAGCGCAGGGCACGCCGCAATAGCGGCGGTAAGGCCCATCATGGAGGATTGGCTGGAGAGGCGACACGGAAGCCTCTCCTACCGACTGACGCAGGTGGTCTCAGGGAAGGGGTGCTTCGGGGACCACCTGCATCGGATCAGGAAGGAGCCAACGCCTGAGTGTCATCACTGCGACGCGAGCGAGGACTCAGGGCTGCACACGCTGGCGGACTGCCCGGCGTGGGAGGCGCCGAGGCGTGACCTCGTGGCAGCCATCGGGGTGGGAGTCCTCTCGCTCGGCAGCATGATTGCGGCAATGGTGCGGAGCGCGAGCGCGTGGGCCGCCGCCGCCTCCTTCTGCGAGCATGTAATGCTCGCGAAGGAGGTGGCGGAGCGCGCCCGGGAGAGACTTAGAACTCTCCCGGTCCGCCGAGCCCGCAACTTGCTCGCCGCGCGTCGCAGGCAACTCAGGCGCCGGAGGTCGCTTAACGACCTCCGTCCTCCATGAGCGCAGGCCTGGGGGTGGCGGGTGAGGCCACCTGTCACCCCAGCAGAAGCAGGCCGGGACGGTGGGGCGACTAGCGCCCCTCCCCAAACCGGGGCAAGACGGGGACACCGTGGTTCCCAAACCCGAGGGGGCCATCTCGAAACCGGAGATGGCCCAGGGTCAGTCGGGGTGCGAGGGATATGCTCTATGGGCAACCTTACACCCCGGCGTCTGTAGACCCGAGACGGCGTGCGGTTTTAGTCGGTTCAAGCCCGACATAACCGCCCCCGCTGGCACGCGGGGGGGTATCCGAAGGGATTTCCGCACGAAAAAAAAAAAAAAAAAGGTAAAGGAATTTCTCAACTAGTGCAACAGTGGCGACCTCTATGCGATACTACTTGTAACAATATAAAATACTAATCTCTTCGGACGAGGCGTTTCGTATAATTATGATAGAACTTCACTTACAGGTAAGTTCGTTTAATCATCAAGTATGTTCTTTTAGGTAGGTTTTTATAATTAAAGCGCTCTTAATAATTAACTTGGTATGTATGTTTGTATATACATACATATTTACAATAATGGAAACTTTGAACTCGATTTTGGAGCACTTCCAAACGTTTGATTTGAAATTTTGCACACTTATCAGGGACGACAATACAATAATAAAAAGGTAAAATGTCAAAAATAAATAAATGTATGAAAAAACAAAAAAACACGCTTTAATAGAATATCAAACTAAAAATAATTGTAAATGAGTGCTTTCAACAATACCATCAAACTCATTAACAATTATTTTTAACCGACTTCGAAGAAGGAGGAGGTTCTCAGTTCAGATGTTTATATTTTTAGGGATTTTGTTTAGAAAAGCCCTATTGCTATCGAGTTGTCGTCGACGTCGTCGTTGCCAATTTTCTGTCACGGTTTTGGGTATGAAGGAGATGAGCTATCAAGTTGCTGTTTTCGGTAATCATCCACCGGTAACCCTGGGGTTATCCTTTCGAGGGCGCACTCGGGGGTGTACGGTAATGGTAGCTTAGGAAGAACACTGTGTGGTTTTAGTCGGTGCGAATACGACACACCCATCTCATCGTTAGCACCGATGGGCTGGAGCCCGTGGGGGTGGGGGTTTCCACACGCAAATAAAAAGGTATGAGCATGAGCATCATCATCTTAGCATTGTTCCCGGCTGCATTCGAGAGTTTCACATCGGAGACCGGGGTCCGCTTACTCCTCAAACGACTTTCATGGGAGCGACTACCGTCTGACCTTCCAACCCAGACCCTCGTCCGTCAATCAGCAGGTGAGGTTGGTTGGTCATAATAATCAAAGTCAAAGTCAAAAAAAATAAACTAATGTTTGGCAAATGGACCACTGGTTCGAAACGCTGCCCTGTCAAAAATATAGATTATTTGAAAACTTAAAAATCATTCGGATATGATATGGACAAGTAGCTCTGAAGGTAATTATAAAATTTTTTTTTTAAAGAATATTAATAACCGAAATTACTAATATTCCCCCTAACCCCTCCAGCTATGCTAAATTGCTTGTGTTAGGAGTGGGTTCACGTCGGTAGTGTAATGGCCAGGATTGGAACCCGGGACCTCTCGATCGTAGGGTCGACTCCTTAACCACTAAGCTACCGACGCTTCATTCTGTGTTATTATAATTAACTTCAGAGGTTTTAGTAGGTTCAAGCCCGACATAACCACCCCCGCTGGCCGGTGGGGGGGTATTCGAAGGGATTTCTGCACGAAAAAAAAAAAGGTACTTGCTTGTAGACTTATATAAATCATACTAATATTATTTTTGTGAAGAGAAGGTAGGTACTATAAAATCATTTCCATATAAATCCCAGGGGGCCATGGGTCAGCCGGGGTGCGACGGAAATTCCTTATGGGCCGGGCCACCTTACACCCCGGCGTTTGAAGACCCGAGACGGCGTGCGGTTTTAGTAGATTCGAATCCGACATAACCACCCCCGCTGGCAAAAAAATATTTTTTTAAAGAAAGGGTTGGAAGGATAGTTATGGGTAAAGTTAATGAACTAACGTTTCACTTCAGTACAAATTTTCGATAAAAATCGAATATACATAAAACTCAATGTTTATTTGTTCGTATTTTATGCACAGCTGTACCACCAGTCATCCGAATGCGATAAAACTTTGTCAATTAACAGCTGAGTCTTGTGCAAAGGCTATAGGCACAGTTTGGACCACCTACCGGGTTCAACTATGCGGCAATCGGGTCATAAAATATATTTTTTAATATTTTCCCACGTTTGGGGCCCCCGCTTAGATCCGAAGATCTCGCGTTAACAGCCCACCCCACCTGCTAACCGGTACACCTGCTGATTAACGGACGAGGCCCTGGCGCAGGCTCTCTAGGTTAGGAGGTCAGACCGCATGCACTCGCTCCCGCAAACTCACTCACTTGTGATAGAAATTTGATGACACAAATTTGTCACAAAATTCGGCCGGGTGGGTACCACCGTGCGCTTTGCGAAAAACCCTCCATAGTAATCCAATTTCGGTTTGATTGCGTTCAGGGGTCAGCAAGTGCATAGCCGGGCAGGGGGGTTGTGGTCGCAGCACTAGTGGGACCGGTGGGTGTCACGCGGAGCTGCGACGACAATCCTCTTCTGATGAGGCTGTCAAGCTGAGTGCCACCATTGTTAACATGGTACGTGTATGTAATGGTGACCCTCTTTCCTGAGACTTTACCTTCAGCTTACCATCAGGCGAGAAGTCAAATTGACGTGTCCTAAATATATAAAAAAAACAAGAAAAAGAGCAAGAAAGCGGAATTCCAAAGTTCGAGCTTTGGATGCAACCGCGACTACCTTCGTGATGACGATCGCTGAACATAGATAATAAAAACTTTGTTTTACAAGTCTGTTATGTAATTTTTTTAAACACTGACACCGGTGGCGCTCATAAGATGTAACACACTGTTGTAGTACATTTTTTACATCACTACGCTCATAACACGGTGGTACTAGGTACCGGTCTGAGCGTGGCACGGCCGGCCAAGGTTAGCGGCACCGCAGTGGGAAACAACTAAAAGCCATTCGACCATCTACCGAGCACGAGAACTCGTCACGTTTTAGGGTGAGCGCAGATTAGAGTGTCTTAGGACAAACTTGTCGCCGTGCAGATCTTGTAGGTGTTTGACAGTTTTGTATATGAAACAGTTTTGTTCGAAGTGTGCGCCACTTTCGTATGTTTCTGTAGAGCAATAGACGGTCTTGTCTCTAATGAAGATCTTGTAGGTATTTGACAGTTTTGTATATGAAACAGTTTTGTTCGAAGTGTGCGCCACTTTCGTGTTTCTGTAGAGCAATAGACGGTCTTGTCTCTAATGAAGATCTTGTAGGTATTTGACAGTTTTGTATATGAAACAGTTTTGTTCGAAGTGTGCGCCACTTTCGTAGGTTTCTGTAGAGCAATAGACGGTCTTGTCTCTAATGAAGATCTTGTACGTATTTGACAGTTTTGTTCGAAGTGTGCACCACTTTCGTATGTTTCTGTAGAGCAATAGACGGTCTTGTCTCTAATGAGCGCTCAGCCTTAGATTTCAGAGTTGTCTTCACGCGCTGTTTAGACCCTAGGTGTTTTGATATTCACTTTTCATTTTCTTAGCCTATGGTGGAGGGGAGCGACATCTCCGTTGATAGGCCACGGTAACCGTTTACCGGTGTAGCATTATCGGTATCCGTAATGGTGACCTTAATTCCTGAGATTTCACCTTTAGCTTACCATCAGGTGAGGTATAGTCATAATGACGCGACCAGTATAAAAAGAAATGTTTTCTACTTCTTTGCAAGGCTTAGTAGCATAAAAATGTCAAATCGGTGTGCGTTTTAAATTATGTTAAATTTTATAATTAACTAGCTGTGCTCGCGACGTTTTCCGCGTGGACTAAAAAACTTTATTGCACGGAACCCCAGCACTTTTCTAGAATTATAGTAGCATTAACTATCTGCCATAAAAAATATTTGCCACGTTGGAGATTTACCCGAAACAAACCGACCGAAAAGAGCAAGTTAAAAGTACTCGAAACCGGTGGGTATACATGAAAGGTTTAATGACAGTAGAGGAAGCTCGAGAAGTGTGTAAGGACAGAAGCAGATGGCTGGTTGAGTGTCTGCCTACCCCCGAAGGAGAAAGGCTTGAGTATATGGATGTATGTTTATACATGTATCATAAACTTCCCAACTTATTTTAGTATTAGTTAATGTAGCTGTTCACACAGAGGCATATTGTTATTTTTGTAACATAAACTGTTTATTTTTATGAAAGTGCTTTAGAAGATGCAAGCGATGTTGTTTATATCGTGAAAGCATGCGCCTGGGATGAACATAGTTGTTAATTAACCTGAGAATTTATAATCTTATAAAGAGTAGCACCGAAGATATTACTAGTCGTAGCCCGAGTGAATTGGTGATCCTGTTCCAAGCGTTTTACGGGAACATATTCCCGGGATAAAATATTAAAGAGTATAATCTATTCAATCAATTAATTACCCTATTGCAGCCCACTGCTGAACATGATGTGTGACCTGTTATATTGTTGTACACATTATAATATTGTAATAACTGTGTGATAATAAAATCCATCTTGCTGAGGGGGCGTTCCACCTTCCATTTGCGGTTCCGCGGTCTTCACTCTAGGACTCTCATCATCTGTATCAAATTTCAACCAGATCCATTCAGCCGTTCTGGTGTGATTGACAAATAAACCGAAACAGAAGTCTGCATTGCCAGTGCTATAATGTGTACCAAAAGGCCAAGACACAAAGACTGCGAGACCGGTTTATCAATTAATATATTTTTAATGTGAGTCTCGAGCTAGACGCGTGAAACCACTTATCCGGGGTGAACACCGTCTCGCGGTCTTTTGTCTCCCGGCCGAGTCTCTTATCTCGGTTTTGCACGCGATATGACACACGTACAAATGTCTATAGTCAAATAACGGTCTCTTTCGTCGGTTACCGTCACCTTTACCAGAGGCCAGAAAAAAAGTAAATAAGCTACTCATCATCACACACTTCTAGGTGAAAGGATAGCTGGCATCACATAATAAAAAAAGCAAAGACAAACTCGACATCTGATAACAGAGTTTGCTAATAAGTCGCGAGTTCTCGGAAGGCGGGTCATTGACCAGAATTGGTGTCGTAAAACCAAGAGTCACCGTGACATGATGTGAATTGCCTATAGACACTTTTTAATTTTTTTTAGAGCAAGGAACGCAATTTTGTCTACGCACTTGTTATTCTAGGGGTCGCATTTTGACAAGGTAAGTGTAAAAAAAGTTTAGTTATAAAGTCCAAAGGTTTGTGGTGTCGACATTATTTGAAAAGAGCCTACGCCTAATCATCAGAACGAATTGAAAAAAAATAGAACCGCTAGATACAAAGTAAATTTATAGTGTATATTAGAATAGAATACTCTGCCCGCGGTTGTATTTGCTTTTGTGCTGAGATCCGATTGACTTTTCTTATATGCGCGTTCTCAAGTTGAAATGACGAGGGTAAAGGCGCTCTCACAAACTATACGAAATGCAGCATACCTATATATTCTCCAAACAGCAGCCAGGCAGAGTTGCATTAACACCTACATTTCGTCAATTAGGTTTATCTATTGTCGGACTTTTTAGGACTCCAACCACCCGTAATGACTGTCACAGATGTTGTGAACCGGAGCTTAACGTGCTCTCCGGGCCACGGAGGAGCCTTAGTATGTCAAGAATGGTCACCCATCCTGAAATTGACTTGGCTAGAATTGCTTTACTTCACAATGTGCATTAGACATTTTATTTTTATTAATGTGTTCACTTTCTGCTAAGCTTTGTGTGCTTAAAGTTATCTACGATCACTCCTTACGCATATTTGAATTGATTGATACAATACATACATATACTCACGCCTTTTTCCCTCTGGGGTAGGCAGAGACAACAGGCGGCCATCTGCTTCTGTCTGTCTGTGATACTTCACGAGCTTCTTCTACTATCAATAAACCTTTCATGCAACTGCTAACGGCTAACTGCTTCGTGAGTCCCAGTAGTAACTCTGTGATCATGAGGTCCTGAGTTCGTTTGCCGGGTCGGACAAGGTAAGGGTTTCAGTTAGTATAGCAAAAATGTATTCCATCAATGGCCATATAATTTAACAAGGGAAGTTAATTTATTAATGTAGGCGTTGGGTTATCCTTTCGAGGGCTTACCCGGGGTGCCCGGCAACGGACACTTGGGGAGGACACCGTGCGGTTTTAGTCGAGACACAACATAACCACCCCCGCTGGCCAGCGGCGACCATCCGAAGGGATTTCCGCACGTAAAAAAAAAAAAAAAACAATCCCGGTTACGTTCAAAGTTTGCATTTTGGAACCCGGAATCCATCCTCCCACTCCTCCTCCCTTACACAAGTTGGTTACTGTTAGTTTTTATGGAGCGACTACCGTTTGACCCTCCAAACCCTGAGAGTCCGTCAATAACCAGATGTACCGCCTTGCAGGTCAGGTTGACTTGGACCCCCATAAATCCGATTTTGATATCATTCACTGTCACTTGTCGTAAGATTCCGTTCTTAAGATTGTAAGAAGATGGTTCTCAGGTTACCCTAAGATGTTTGTAGACAGGCATTTCAATCATTACAGAGCTAGTTTTTTTTACGTGTGGAAACCACAGGCCCCTCGGTGGCCACGATGAGATGGGTGTGTCGGAATCGGACCGACTAAAACCTCACGGTGTCCTCCCCAAGTGTCCGGTTGCCGGGCACCCCGGGTAAGCCCTCGAAAGGATAACCCCAGGGTAAGAGCAGATCTAGGTAGCCTAGTAAGTAGAAAATTTAACTACGGCATATTGAAACAAATGTATCACTTGTACTTTTCCAAAATTATATTTATTAATTACACCTGACCGGTTTCGCCTCTCGGCATTTTCAAAGGTTCCCCCTCAGATACCACTCACTCAGATATCACTCATACTTGGTGACTGTTCTTATAAAAAAAAAAAACAAAAGCGGCCAAGTGCAACTCGCACTTGGCCGCTTGGACTCGCCCATTAAGGGTTCCGTTGTAGCAAGTAACATAATAATGTTTTTTTTTAATTTTTATATTTGAGTTGATTGAATGAAATGTAAATTGCGGTTCACGATTTATGACGTATTAAAAAACAAGTTGAATTCCTGAGACGAGCTCAGCTGAATACAAGGGATTTTCGATTTTGCGTTTTTTTTTTTGCGATTTTTTGCGATTTTTTTTTATCTTGCAATGGTTCACCCCAGCACGAATCTATTACCGAAAACAGCAACTCGATAGCTCATCTCCTTCATACCCAAAACCGTGACAGAAAATTGGCAACGACGACGTCCACGACAACTCCTTAGCAATAGGGCTTTTCTAAAGAAAATCCCTAAAAACTACTTACTTGATCTCGTTCAAACCAATTATCGTTGGAAGTTTACATGGTAATGTACATCAGTTTAGTTTTAGTTTTATCATTCTCTTATTTAAAAAGTTACAGGGGGGGGGGCGACGACACATTTACCACTTTGGGAGTGTCTCCCGCGCAAACTATTCAGTTTAGGAAAAACCCTAAAAACCTTAGAGAATGCCGTGAGGCAAAACCGGTCATAATAAATATAATTGTGAAAAAAGTACAAGTGATACATTTGTTTCAATATGTGTAGCAAGTTCCACCAAGTGCGATCAATCAACAGTATAAATAGTTCTACGGCAGTCCCTAGTGACGCGTTTCTACTAACTGGCACCAATCCGCGTTAATATTGTGTTAAGTTGTATATTTAATACAATAACGCATAACCCCACTTATCAGCTGTTTAGTTATCGTACCACACACTGCCTGAGAGAACAGGTTACGTGGACCAATGCACGACTAGAAATCTCTTAGCCGCTAAGTAGTTAAGAACTAAGAACCTATTATTTATTTAATGTGAGTATGCTGTTGTCTACTAGACAGACTTTTAAGATTGTTTTTGAAGTGAAACTATTTTAGAATCGTTGTGATTTCAAATTCGATGAAAAGAAAAAATAAGTCTATAGTTTTTTTTTATCAGGGACTTTTCAGAAGTTTCACTTCTACCGTGTGTGACTTGCACGCACACACACACACACAATAAAAGGAAGAAAGAAAGAAAAGAAAAACACGTTTAATAAGGGGAATTGTGTAAAGGGTAAAAAGGGGAAGTGTGGCAAGGGTAAAAACGGGAAATGCTAAAAAGGGTAAAAAGGGGAAATGTGGAAAGCGTAAAAACGGGAAATATAGAAAGGGTAAAAAGGGGAAAAGTGGCAAGGGTAAAAAAGGAAATGTGACAAGGGTAAAAAGGAGAAATGAGGCAGGGTTAAAAAACGGGAAAAATGAAAAAGAGGGAAGGTGGAAAGGGTAAAAAGGGTAAATGTGGCCAGGGTAAAAAAAGAGGCAAGGTTTTTTTATAAGTAATCCCGAAGACAGTAAAGCCTGCGCCAGAGTCACGTCCGTCAATCAGCAGGTGTCCGGCTTAAAGGGCTTCAGGGCTTGGGCCCCGAATACAACCATAACAGTTGCAATCATCATAATAGGCATAAAACCAAACTAGCAAGGTAGTAAATAATAAAAGTAATCCTACTAATATTATAAACGCCAAATTTTGAGAGTATTTATCTTTGTTAAAACGGCTGAACGGATCTGGCTAAAATTTGGCACAGGGATAGATTATAGTCCAAAATAACAATTAGACTCCCAATAGGTTCCCATGAGTTGCGGCAACGGGATCAGAATTCTACGCGGGCGGAGACGCGGGGAACTGCTAGTAAATAATAATAATATTAAACATTAATAAGTAAATAAGGAAAAACCTAACAACCAACACTATTTAATATAAAAAAAATTGTAGGAATCCCCGAAGTTTGTGTGTATTTAAGTGTCTGAAACATGTAATGTAGTTCATAAAAAATAATTTATCTTATACTTTTGATACAGCAAAGCACACGCCCTACACATAATACTCACGCACGTACACTTGAAGGTAAGCGATTATCGTGACCTATGAAGGTTTACAAAACTCGTGCGTCGCCACGTACAGAGGGGAATGGAGATTTAAGATTTTGGAACGTATTAATACAGTTAGGCGTGAATTATACAAAAAGGCCAGGGGCATAAGGCATAATCGTACGTATCGACGCAATTTTGCTCTGTGAGCTATTTTCTGTATGACAAACGCCTTAAAGAATAAAAAAAATCCCAACACAACAATAAAACACAAAGTGTAGGTGTGAAAGCCGGAACGCGGAGCACGTGCTCCGCGTTGAGAGCCTCGGGAGTATAGGCTATCAGGTGGTCAGACTCCGTGGCCACTACACTGATACCTATTTTATTGAACACTCACAGTTCACACGGGAATCGAACCCGCTACCAACTAATGTGTCCACGCTTTACCAGGGTCACGGCACTAGTCCGACAGAAACACTTTGCTTGAATAATTAACTTGTTTACTACACGAAATTCCCAATACAATAATATTTGGTATGAAATATATATTTTTAGTAAGACAATAAAATATTCCCCAAATTACGTTTCGCGATCATTTGCAACCTAGCGCTCTGTCGAACCACTGCGCAGCAACTGGCCGACTCGACTCTCATGCGATCTAACTTGCACACACACACACATACATACAGCGCACACATCTGTGTCCCTACAGGAGCAATTGAGACACAACGCTGTGATGATGATTATATATCGGTAAAGAATGAAAAAAACTCTCAGCGGGAAAATAAGAAAAATACCAAAAACCTTAAGTAACCTTGAGTTCTAAAGAACGAAAGCTGCCAAATGTGTCGCATTAAGAAGAAATATGGCCATTTTTTTTATACCACCAAGGTGGCAGACAAGCACACGGCCCACCTGATGGGAAGCGGTTACCGCTGCCTATGGACGTGTGCAACACCAGTGGCGTCACACTCGCGCTGCCGACCCTGTAAACCTAGTAAAGGAAAGGGGATGGGAAAGGAGTTTGGGCTCCGGCACTCTCAGTCACCAAACGGAACGCAACAGTTCAAATACTGTTACTTGGCGTCGATATTCTGTGAGTGTGGTGCTTCCCCGGTCGAGTCGGCCCATTCATGCAACGGCCAAAATGACTGTTGCTTGACTCTACCACTTATATAGGCCATTTTCATAGAACAAGTTTATTGTCACAAATTGAGCTATAAAATATTATATATCCAGACTTAGAGAGCCGTTTAAGGTGCGGCTGGACATATTTTATTATTTTTCAACTACGCAATCAATACAGAATTATCGTTTTATGCTAAGGGCCGTGGTACACGGTGTCTACTTGTAGCAAAGATCGACACACGACATTATATTCTCAGAAACCATTTCACAGGTTTGCTGTTTTGTAGGTAATAAGAGAATTGCATCTTTACCATAACCCACACGGAAAACGTGTCCAAGCCCTTAGGCCTTACAAGGCCCTGAAATGACAACACATTCGTTTACATACGATGAGGTGGGTGTAGACAAGATATTCAGGGCCCAAGGCAATCTCACCTGCTGTTTAACTGATGAGACTAAACGCAGGTTATCTTCTTGGGGTCAGACCAAATCCGTTATATAAAGGAAGAGAAAGAGTAGGAGTTGCGACCCCGGGTTGATGAAAAATGAATTGAACGCTTGGGAAGGGGAGGGGGGGGGCTGGGGTGATGATTCGTTTATTTCGGATCAAGAGACGCACAATGTTTATCCTACTAAGATTTACCTCACTTCAAATTAATGTATCTCTGAAAAGCAAATTAGGTTTCCCAATGTTTTTGAAACAGTATCTTCTACCTTACAAATTTGAATTTAATTTAACTCAGAAACGAAAATTGGACTTCCTACAGTACCTACACATTTTGCAAAGTCTTCCTTTTATAAGGGCCCCAAATTATTCTCAGGGGCCCTTTTAAAAGGAAAACCGCCCTTGTGGTAGAGATATGATTGTCCAAGTCGATAAAATTGGGGAATTGCCGCGCCCTCATTCATATTACAACATTGTGCTTATCTAATACTATGCCCCGCGGCGATAGCCCAGTGGCGTACGTAACAGACTGCTGAGACGAGGTAGCGAGTTCGATCCCCAGTCGCCCCGGGCACACACCTCTGACTTTTCGTGGTTATATGTGCATTAATAAATGGTAATTATCGCTCGCTTAATATCGTGCCCAGTAGATGGCAATAGGCTCGCCCCCTATTACATTGGGACCTTAACATAACTGGCGAATCGTGGGTGTGTAATACACCTCTGTCTACCCCTTATGTACCCCTATGTAATACTATATGTAAGTCTCAACTCGCTGAGCATCATAAGCTTTGGTGAGAAGTATACCATCGGACGGGCTGCATACCTGTTTGCTGCACTACCACGAGATACAGTCGTGACTACGTCTACAAGGAGCAACAATCTATCTGGGCGGCAAGTTTAATTAATTTGTTTACCGCTCACACAGTTCAAAGTAGGCTCAGACTCAGATCTAAAATCAGTTGGTTGAAATAGTTAGCTTTTACCGATAAGGACACCCATTGTGATTTTCATTTAAACTTTTTAAGTGTAGGTACTGCATAAGCTAAAGTTAGTACTTTGGTGATCGGGGTCCGTTCTGCCCTTCCTCACTTTCACAATTTGGTTTATTTGACTTCGACGGGAGCGACTGCCGTCTAACCCCCTCAACCCTTAAAGGAAAGCCTGCGCCAAAGCATCGTCTGCCAATCAGCAGGTGTGTGTTGGTTTGGACCTCAGTCGGGGTGCGAGGGATATGCTCTATGGGCAACCTTACACCCAGTCTTAGGTCTGTAGACCCGAGACGGCGTGCGGTTTTAGTCGGTTCAAGCCCGAAATAACCGCCCCCGCTGGCCAGCGGGGGGGGGGGGGGGTATCCGAGGGGATCTCCGTGCGAAAAAAAAAAGTTTGGTTTGGACCAATAATATTCTGATGAGACCCTGGTTTTATTTAGGGTGAGCATCATCATTAAATGATTCGCGTGACATCATCGGTGGTGGTGTACAATGACACGCTACGTTTTCGTACAACATATTTGTGCACACACGGTATCTAATCTTCTCCGAATCTGTGGTAACGACAGTTTATGCTTCGAATAGCGACATAGCAAATTAACATGAATATGTCACAGTTAACATAATTCGAAAGTGATTTCTTCTCGTATGAATCATTATGATACAAAACATACGAATGACTCATCGTCAGGCTAGTCAGGTTTGCCACTTTTGGGCCACTTGAGCTACTGTGGCCACTAACTGGTTATATTATAGATACGATTATATAATCGCAAGAAACCATGCGTCACGGGTACAAACGATGACACGGCAGCCGTTCCTTGGAATAAATTTCTACCTAAGAAGGAAGATAGAGCCTCTTAGTGCCTTAATGCATTCAGCAGGCAGATTTATATTAGGCTTTCTAATTTAATGTTTCAACGAGGATGTTACGTATATAATTTGTACGCCGCAAAAGGTTATGGGATAGCAGCTTCTGGGAAGTAACAATTTTAAATCTAGCTTTAAAATGTAGGTACTTCAACCACAGAACATGTGATAAGGGGAAGCCGTGAAATATATATAGGGTTTAAACAACACTAAAACAGTCTGTCGTGTATAGGTAGCATACGTGGTTGGGGTGCTTGGTTGGGGACCTCCACGCGGTGCATCCTGGGCAACGGAGACAGCAGCGCCTCTCTCCTAGGGCGGGAGAGACGCTGCCGCCTACGGCCAACTCCGACCGAGGCGAGGACGGCCCTGTTGAGGGCTGTTCGGAAGCTTTCCACGTGTCCCTCTGATTAGCAGATGGCACAGTGGAGAGCAAGTAAGGGGGCCATCTCGAAACCGGAGATGGCCCAGGGTCAGTCGGGGTGCGAGGGATATGCTCTATGGGTAACCTTACACCCTGGCGTCTTAAGACTCGAGACGGCGTGCGGTTTTGGTAGGTTCAAGCCCGACATAACCCCCGCTCTCCCGCTCTCCAGCGGGGGCGGTATCCGAAGGGATTTCCGCACGAAAAAAAAAAACATACGTGGTTGAAATGACTAGACCGCTATGTTGCTTTGAAGCGTCAGCGAAAGCCCACTCAGTGCTGGGTTGCTGGGTTTAGTGCGGGCTCAGTCTTTTAACGGGATGACGTTCAGATAGACATATGCAGATTACCGACAATAGGCTATCGCCCTATTACGTAGGACCATAAATACAGTTGGCAAAATGTGGGCTTTAATACACCTATGCTTACATTTTCGCGTGAAAAGTGTGTTATAAAATGACAACTAGTTGAAGAGAGTTCAAAGCAGTTGTAATAGATCAGTTGTAGGTTGCAGCACTATTAATGTATACATATATTCTATGGGGTGCCCGGCAATGGACACTTGGGGAGGAAACCGTGTAGTTTTAGTCGGTCCGATTTCGAGACGCCCACCCCATCGTCCGCACCGATGGGATGAAGCCCGTGTAGGTTTCCACACGTAAAAAAAATAAAAAATGGTTGTACTTTTGCACAATGATGACCTTTCCCCACATTCCCGATCAATAACAGTAGTCCAATAATAGTATCGGCTACATAATATTTGTTTATCGGCTCCCACGGCCTGGTAGCTCTACCTTTGCAGATACAAAGGTTTGTTTGTTTTCTTTTATAAATACTGTGAACGGACGTTTGTCCTCGAACAAAAGAAGGAAAGAAAATATGGTTTATTTGTGCTTTGTGACACACTGTATTAAACAATAACAATATACGCTAGTTTACATTCGTGGTGAACCTGTGTACCTTTGAGTTAATGATTTTCCACAATATGAGCATACGCAGAATAAAGGTCCTTATGCGACCAATCTGATAGACGAACTAGGTCTGCAATTCATTTTGCTGTTGCAAAAATTGAGCGAAGCAATTTCACCAGGACTTTTTAATGGTGATTATTCCTCAATGGCCATTCCGATTTTCGTTTTTATTTTTTTTCTTGTGTATATGAATAAATTACTTAATTGAATACCAATGGCGTGAATGAGGCTTTTTTGTTCATTGAGAAATCAGATTTAGAAAATTTGTTCGATATTTATTCGTCCGGTGGTAGACATGAATTTTTAATTACATAGATTAGATTAGACACTCTTTATTGCACATCAAACATAGAATACATACGATGGATACATACATGTTAGATAGTTGTACAATGGGCGGTCATATCGCGGTCTGCGATCTCTTCCAGACAACCAGTCATACATAGCCTATGTCCTTCCCATCAGTAACATCTTTGCTTGTGCGAATTTTTATTAGAATCTGTTCAGCCGTTTGGGTTGAGAAGATGGTCTAACGAAATACATGAGTCGTCTAATAGAGAGCAAAGCTCTGACGAGCTTCGCTCAACAACTATGATGAATCATCCTAATTGATAGACTGTAAACACTTGAAATCTAAGACTCAGCGAATCACATCACCTCTCGCAATAGAGATTATAAGGTAGTTAAGAGCCAATAAATTTTTGGGTAACTGTAGAGCATAGTTTGTAAATATGTTAGTGTTTAGCAACTTTTGCCACGAACTGTACATCTAAACGTCGTCCTTAGTTAAAATTTCAACGAATATTGGAATAAAAGGTACAATGAAATTTTGATCCATTAAAAGGTATTAGCGCGAACTGAACGAAGCTTGCATTTTCATTTATTGCCAATATTGGATCGTGTCGCTGAATTTGAGACAAATTGACTGAGGATTGCTTAATAATACCTAATGGAAACCAGGGTTGTGACTTTTATCAAAAGTTTAACGGTATAATGCTTAAATTAATGTTTGCTTCAAAATTTAATACACCCAATTGACAACATCTTGAGAACTGCCTATGTATATTGTGGTGGTGGAATAGGGTACCATGGGTAGCGAAAACAGTAACAGAATACCACGCGGGCGAAACCGCGGGCAAAAGCTAGTATATAGATATAAGAGATTTAGCTCCCACGGTGCATTCAAGGCAGGTATGTCAATTGCAATTTCGGTAATTAAGATCAAGTCAACCAGTACAGTGATCTCGGCATTTAGGCCGATATTAGCATACCAGTTCTAACAAATTAATTCTATCTTAAATGCAATATAATAAAAAATAAATAAATATTCTACGACATTCTACACAGCGCTATCTAGACCCTAAGTAAGCATAGCTTAACTAGCTTGTGTTATGGAGTCTAGAATGCGAATAAACATTTTTTTTTGTAAATACATACATATTATACATAGAAACACCCAGACCACTGCAAATATTCATATTCATGCACACACATATTTGCACTGAGCGGGAATCGAACCCGCGACCTTTGACTTAGCAGTCGAACGCTCTACCGCTACGCCAGAGAGGTACACCAATATAATATAATAAATTTGGTTTGTGACTATTTCAGTAGGGCAGAAAGTAGCAAGTGCGACAGTTTGCATGAGGTCCTAACTTCGATCAGTCCAATCACCCGGATTCCTCAGTGAATATCAGAGCAATTAAATTGTGTTGTTACTTGTCACGTTATACACAATGAAATGTAAAATACGATAACATGGTTTAGTTTTAAGTGATCTTAGTCCATATATTTAGTGAAAACACCGCTCTATGGGTTTGATGTTAGAAAATTATTAATCAGTCAGACAAAGTGCAAAGTTGACGGCGTGCGTCTGAAATCAAAACTGGTGAAATGTGAATGTCAATACACTTCTGTCTAACTTGCCATCGGTGACGGTAGAGTTTAACAAGCGAGTATATTAGAACAAATTGAATTCCTGAGACGAGCTCAGCCGAATATAAGGGATTTTCGATTTTGCGATTTTTTCTTTATCTTGCAATGGTTCACCCCAGCACGAATCTATTACCGAAAACAGCAACTCGATAGCTCATCTCCTTCATACCCAAAACCGTGACAGAAAATTGGCAACGACGACGTCGACGACGACAACTCGATAGCAATAGGACTTTTCTAAAGAAAATCCCTAAAAAAGTAATCCTTTAAACATACCTCAGTAATAAGATTCAGAAGAATTATGAGTGGCAGAAGACTTCAAAGGGCACTTATCGACAACTAAAATTGAGCGTTAATGGCTTGGTAATTAAGTTTTTTATTGTCCTGTCAACGTTCGTGTGACTGGGTCACTCACCCACAATTATTTATTATGTCGTGTGGGTGGCTAAGCTAATTTGAAAGTGTACCGTTTAAAAATAAAGTGGAGTCGAAGAAAGACATGTACGTTAATTATTCAACCAAATACGAAGTATAAAGTGAGTAGAATTTGCGTCACATTACAATATTATATCATTAATCTCTGTATATTTAATAGAAGCTAGCTATGTATATGTAGGTAGCTTAGTGGTTCAGGAGTCGACCCATGATCGAGAGGTCCCGGGTTCGAACCCTGGCTATAACATTACCGACGTGAACCCACTCCTGACACAAGCAATTAAGCTTAGCTGGAGGGGTTAGGGGGAATATATACACCAAAAAACATCCCAATTAGAACGTCAGTCTGTTCAAAAGTGTCGAAGGGAAGGAAAGCGACCTCGGACTCTAAAGTACAAACTTTGGTTGCAACTAGGACTCTGACACAAGCAATTAAGCTTAGCTGGAGGGTTTAGGGGGAATATATACACCAAAAAACATCCCAATTAGAACGTCAGTCTGTTCAAAAGTGTCGAAGGGTAGGAAAGCGACCTCGGACTCTAAAGTACAAACTTTGGTTGTAACTAGGACTATAGCTAGGCAAATTTATGGTGAGCGCGGGATGAGGGGCGTGAGGCGGGGTGAAACGTGCGCTTGGGACGGACGTCAGGTTACCAGGGCCTGTAGACAAAGTCACATTCTACTAGTGGAATCGCTTCGAAGCGAACCTTCAAATGTTCAATATGTAAGGGATTGACATTATTTGTTACACGTGACATGTCGACAAATGTTGTCTCTCCCATACATTTCGGACTTTTGAAGGTTCGCTTCGTTGCGATTCCACTAGTAGAATGTAACTTTGTCTACAGGCCCAGGTCCCGCGCGAACGTCCCCCCCCCCCCCGTAAGGCTCTCATCCCGTGCGAACCATGGGAGTGAAGCGACGCAGTGATGATGATTATGAGATTCCTGTGAATCGCGGGAACAGGTTCAGTATTTCGTGCGGGCAATAGCTTGTAAAACATATGTTACGGTAATAATAGTTACAACAGTCACTTCCACATTATTTTATAAAATCCCTTGAAAATAAATCTCTCACACAAATGTCATTGTTACACACACATATTATATGTATGGAACAAAACTTTGTCCACATGTATGCACCCCACCACACATACAGATGGGTTTTACCCGTAATCGTTCGTAGTATTGACGGATTCTATACATGTTCGAGGCCGTGGACGATAAGCATATAACTGTATAAAATTAACCATTTTGTACACACGTGTGGTTTATACAAACAACGTGCATAGTTTATTCAATTATTATTTGATGTTCATGACGACCTGTGTGACGTGGCGGTACATAGTTACATCTTCGTCAGAGGGCGCGGGTTCAATTCCTGCGCAGTGCAAATATTTGTATGTATGTATAAATATTTTTGCAGATTTGGTCTAGGTGTTTCTCTATGTATTATATGTATGTACACAAAGAAGTATAGGTAACAAGTATGTTTACTAATCCGCATTCTACAACGCACACGTGTAATATTTTTAAGAATATTTCTATTATTTTTGGCACAGCCATAACAGGGATCCCTAGCTAACTGTTAAACGTTTTTCGCCACTCTGGTACCAACATCAAAGTAATGTAACGATATATTATGGAATGTGGGGTACGACAAGGTGGGCTAACCTCCCCAAAATTATTTAATTTGTATATAAATGCGCTGATAGAGGAGCTCAGCAGCACGCGTGCGGGTTGTTTTATTGATGCAGTGGCATTTAACAATATCAGCTACGCAGACGACATGGTGCTGCTGGCCCCCTCTATCAGTGCTTTAAGAAAGCTACTTACAATTTGTGAGACGTATGCAGACAAACATGGACTGGTATACAATACCAAAAAGACCGAATTCATGGTATTTGGGACCGTGGACAACAAGCGTCCAGAGATGGTACCGGAGGTTACTATATATGGAGTACCACTTCGTCAAGTCGACGTCTTTAAATATCTTGGATACTATGTTGCGCACGACCTCAAATACGACTTAGATATCGCACGGGAACGCAGGGCGTTGGCGGTGCGGGCGAATATGCTGGCCGGCAGGTTTGCTCGGTGTACAGACACCGTAAAAATCATGCTTTTTAAGGCCTACTGCACGTCCCTGTACTCTAGTGTATTGTGGGTCAATTATACGCAGCGCTCCGTCAATGCCCTGCGTATACAGTATAATAAGGCGTTCAGAGCGCTGTTGCGGCTGCCGCGCTTCTGTAGCGCGTCGGCTATGTTCGCTCACGCTCGTACCGACAGCTTTACAGCTGTCTGGCGCAAGAAAATGACGTCGTAGTCCAGTCAAAAGAGACAAAAATAAGTCATAACTTAGGAATAATTTGCATAGAGCTGAAAATTGGCAGAGGCGTTAAATACATCATTATAAACAAAATGTCAAAAATCCCCATCGATCCTACTTCTGCAAAAAAAATTATTTAAGGTCAAACGTACAAAATTAAGGGCTTTTCCATTTATCTCGAAAACGATAAGTTTTATCATGAAAATAGGTCAGACAAAGTTGTAGATCATACAATTCTCTATAAAAATGGTCCAGTCACCTTTTCTCTGACGACTCACCATTCGTGAGATATCGCGGTTTTAATAATTAGAAAATTCATATTTTACATACGAGTAATATGCACTAAAACGCAGCCTGTAGGTACACGTCATCGGACGTTCAATATAAATGAAAATAAGAAACTATTGGTTTGTGTTACTTACACAATAAAACTTGTATGAATTGAATGAGTTTTTTAAAATAAACTAAAGAAGCGGGGGGTTGGGGATGAATTTTGGGAGCATGATAAAAAGCTCGCGCTCGTACTCAGAGGGTCCCCAGTTACATTTTGATTTCAGACGAGGCGGACATATCAGTTGCTCTGACATAATTATTCTTGCTGTGTGACGCTAGCATAATTAAGTGATATTTTAAAATAGTTGTGCGTTGAATCTGTGTCAATTATAACGAGCTTTTGCATTTATTTCCTAATTTGACCTAAAACCTATCTTACGGCTTATCCAAGCTCCCAGAGTCGCGGCTGCTAAGTACTGTTAGGGTGACAAAGCCGGAATTAATTATTAGCCCGAATTGAGACTGATATCGGGAGTGACTTGAACACCTAAATTTCCTTAACTACTCGCGCGATCTTGACCAAATTTACCACGGTGATAGTGTGGACACTGAGGAGTGTTTTGAAGCGAGATGGTTCATGCCCGATGTACTATTGAGGAAAAATCACCGAAAAACAGTTTCACGAGCGCGCGGCCTTAGCTAAGGCCGCGCGACCGTAGTAGGATGTCTTATTTTCAAGTAAGAGTCCTGCTCGCTCAGCTCAATTTATTTCAGTCGCACCCTACACTGAATTCCTAGTAGGTATAGTTACCTTTAGTCTACCTATACTTACATCATAGGTGGTGCGGAAATGTGTGCATATTATGTAAAAAATGAATTTTCTAATGATTAAAACCGCGATATCTCACGAATGGTGAGTCGTAAGCGAAAAAGTGTCTGGACCATTTTTGTAGAGAATTGTATGATCTACAACTTTGTCTAAACTATTTTCAAGATACAACCTACCGTTTTCGAGAAAAATGGAAAAAAAAACCATTTTGTACGTTTGACCTTGAATATTTTTTTTGCAGAAGTAGGATCGGTGGGGATTTTTGTCATTTTATTTATAATGATGTATTTAACGTCTCTGCCAATTTTCAGCTCTATGCGAATTATTCCTTAGTCAAATGTCTATTTTGACTGGACTATCGATGATGTATGGAATGCGTGGCAGTGGCAAATGTTCATGAATGAATGCTCATGTTTCTTGTAAACAGGAACCATAAGTGCCATAATTTGAGGCACATCCTTAAAATAACAAAATCTGTAGTAGAATATAAGTACTAACATAGCGATTAAGTGAAAAATGTTACTAACAAGATGGATTTAATTATCTTTAAAAATAAATAAATAATTATTATTATAGCGTATACGAATGCTTACTGACTGGAAAACATAACATAACTTCACGCCTGTATCCCCGAAGGGGTAGGCAGAGGTGTATTAAAATGTAGGTATTAACAAGTATGTACCTGAAACTGCGGGGTCATAGAAGCGTGAGTATATAATCGTAAACACATGCATGATAAGCCTATATTATGTTAAGTAAGACTTGAATTTTTTCGTTTCACATCCATTCCTTAAGGTCGGGCTGAATGGTTTTGAAATATCCTAAAGTGTATAGCTGGCGACGTTCCAAACCGTGTTGTGGCTATAAAATGATGGATGAGTTTCAATAAAAATAAAACCGAACTACTCCATATCGACTACTGAAACTATCGTGCACTAAGAGATAACTACAGAGGTGAAATGTATTCACATGGCGTGAGTCGGTTATACGGTCAAAAGTGTTGCCTAGGTTACAAGAGCTCACATTAAAATGATTTATTGTGCAGCATATATCCACAAAACAGAACTAAAAAGGTTAAATTAAAAGACTATAATGTTACTTATAGCAAATAAGTCGGTATTTCTAACAAAAATAACAAACTATGCAAAAGTTTTAACATTTGTCAAATGAACGGCTCAGTATGAATGCCTCCTTCTGCGAGCAAGTAATGCTCGAGAAGGAGGCGGTGGCGGGGCGGGTCCAGGAGAGGTCTCTCCCAATCCGCAGAGCCCGCGAGGCGACTCAGACGTCGGTGGTCGCTCAACGACCTCCGTCCTCCATGAGCGCAGGCCTGGGGGTGACAGGTGGAGCCGCCTTTCACCCTAGCAGGCGGCGGCGCATTGCGCGAACCCCCTTTTTTCAGAGGTAAGACAGGGAAGCCGTGGTTTCAATCCCGAGGGGACTAACTTGAAACCGGAGATGGCTCTGGGGCAGTCGGGGTGCGAGGGAAATGCCTCCACTTTACATCTGAGGACCCGAGACGGCGTGTGGTTTTAGTCGGTTCGAGCCCGACATAACCTCCCCGCTGGCCGGCGGAATTTCCGCACGGAAAAAAAAGCGCTTATCTGTGGTATAATGTCAAGCGCTGAATAAAAATTGTTGTAAAACGATTCGTTTGTGTAACGTCGCGTTTCTGAACCTCGTTACATCGGTGGTTTTTACTCGTTTTTAGACGAAAGTTAATAAGTTCCTGAACGGAACGTGGAGGGGAACTTTGACGTTTGAAGTTTTGACGTTACCTTTCTTCCTTACAACCAAGCAGGATGGTCGATTTTATTGTGACTTAATTTATCTTCGAACATCTCACAAAAATGAGATGATTTTTTAATGTGGGACTTTTAATTGTGTCTCCAATATGATCGTAAGCAAAGATTACGTCATATTTTTGGTAAGTTGATATTTCTTATAAGATTTGCTTTGATGGCGACTGTCACATTTCTTATTGGAAAATAATCATCTAAATTTTATTGTTTCAGCCTTTTTCTACCAATATACAGTGATCATACTAGACACTGATATTATATCAACCTATTAAGGCGGTAAGTCGCACATATTTCTTTGTTTAGGGACCTCATGGAGTCTTGTTAGAAACTTATTCTAATGACATAATTTTGTTACAGGTGTCCCTTGGAACCGCCTTTAGCCTTTTGCCTTTCCTTCGTTTTTTTCATTTCTACTTATTACTTATGCCTTCATTTGTGAAGCCGTAACTTTTTTTTGGATGTTTGAGCTTCGATCTTTGGCTTAGCTTGTATGCACTTTCACGTACGCGCCGAGGGATGCCGTGAGCTCAATTCATTTAATTTAACTTAATTTAAATCATTAATTTCTTAAAAAAAATGCATTGGTGATAAGTGACATAAGAATTTTAGTTTTAGTTTCTAAAAATTCTGTGAAAACTTAATTTAATTATTCAACATGATTTGTACACTGGAGCGCTTAAAATAAAACCCTTAACCTCAGTATAGTGGTTTTATTTAGTTCACCTCCGGAAGATTATAAGTCTGCAATCCTCCGTTGACTATCTGTGTAGGCACTGTGTATCTCCAAGGCGCCCGAATTATCTTCATTATATTGTATTTTTTATAGGTCACTTCAAATTTTGTGACCATTTTACTACCAAACATACATTTACACATTCATAAACCCAATATTATTTTTTTTATTTTTTATTATTACATTTGAAATCGAGTGTGTGCCTGCGATTCGAACTTCATCATTGTCATCGTCAGATATATTAGATATCTATGGTTTAATAACTATTCTAAAATATTATAAACTACCTACGTTCAGTAAATAAACTTCTCCATTTAACAGTTGTCTTTAAAATGTTTTGCTTTTGTTTGTAATCATAAAGTAACCATCGTAACAAAAACAAATGTTAAAACTAAGCTTGAGCTACAAAATAAAATTCTACAAAAATATCAATGACTTCGTTACGGTGGATTTTTGTTCCATTTCATAAAAGATGTGTTTTGACTACTAATCATTACATATTATGCAAGATTATAATGAGGAGAACTCATCACGTACCTTTGGTTTTTCAGTCCACATGATAGCAACAGTTTAGGATAAATATCGACGGTTGAAAAGCAAAAAGGGTACAAACGACATCAAAGAAAATAAGGTCCTAAACTATATCATAAGCATCTTACAGGACAACGATTTTCCCGTCCACTGTGCCTTGTGCCCTTTGGCCTTACAACGGTCGATATAATGCCTTGAAAATCAGGTGCCTGCGAGCCGGTACACGTGCTTATTGACGGACGAATCTCTGGCGAAGGTTTTCCTCTCGTGGTTGAGGGGTCAGACGGTAATCACTCCCACCAGACGCTAATGTAAAGGATAGATATGTAACTACACACTAAACTGTACTCTTCGATTTTGCTGTCATCAATTTTTTTTGTTAGCTGTAAGATCTTTGCAAATCTGTGAATGCAGTTCAAAATATCTCAAAAAGTTAGGAAAGGTCTCCTAAGAACGTTTTGCTGTAACTACAACGGTTAAGGGCCCTTACTGCCCCGTTTCAAAAATAAACCCTGTATATATAAATTAATATATATATATTATATATATTTATATAACATTATTATATTAAATATATTTATATTTCACTATCACTAGGGTTTTCCTTTCGAGGGCTTACCCGGGGTGCCCGGCAATGGACACTTGGGGGAGGACACCGTGTGGTTTTAGTCGATGGGGTGAAGACCGTGGGGGTTTCCACACGTAAAAAAAGCGGCCAAGTGCGAGTCGGACTCGGCCATTAAGGGTTCCGTAGCAGCAAGTAACATAATATATTTTTGATTAATTTTCATATTTGAGTTGATTGAATGAAAGGTAAATTGCAGTTTACGATTTATGACGTATTAAAAAAAAACTACTTACGATTACGATTTATGAAGTATTTGATCTCGTTCAAAACAATTATCGTTGGAAGTTTACATGGTAATGTACATCATATATTTTTTTTTGTTTTATCATTCTCTTATTTTAGAAGTTACAGGGGGGGGGGGACACATTTTACCACTTTGGGAGTGTTTCCCGCGCAAAATAACATTAGAAACCTCAATATCATTTTTGAAGAGCTATCCAAAGATACCTCACACATATGGCTTCGATGAAAAAAAAATTTTTGAGTTTCAGTTCTAAGTATGGGGACCCCAAAAAGGAGAACGTCCATTCTTGGTTGCGCTTTTAGACGTTCGCGTCAATATTTCAAATGTTAGAAAATAATATTGATTATAGTATGACTTTTCAACCCTAAATCGCTTCGATAGAACTTGGGGTTTGAATTTAAATTATAAAGATATAATACTTGAATGAATAATCGTTTCCATTTTAATTTAATTGTTACCATTATATAAAATAAACCATTGGCGGTGGTATGCAAATATACCAATCTTTTTAAAATAGAATTGTTAAATAATAATACGTGATAATAATTCGCAATCTGATATTCAAATATATTGCAGTCATGTAATTTTAATATTTCGTGTATGTATTAGTAGTTTATTAGTGATAATCAGTTAAAGTTGTAAAATAATGTTTGTTTCAGTGATAGTTTACTCTTAATTTATACATGGTATCCCTGTCTTTAAACATTCCAAAAGAAAACTCAAACGTCAGTTCAACAGTCAGTGTCACAATATTTAATTGTTGTTGTTGTTTTTCCCGTTGTCATCATTTAATTTCTCGATAACCCGAAGTTCTGTTACAATATGCGTTTATATTTCAGATAATACTTAATGCAGGCTTTTTAATGCAGTTTATACTTATGTGACACAGCAAAAAAAAGTGTGCAACCGATTTTCATACTGACATTCATACTCTCCTTTATTGTATTTTTCTATTTCTGTGTAAAAATCTTAATGCAGTTCACAGAATACATCTACATACCAAGTTTCAACAGAATAGTTCTTATAGTTTTGGAAAAAAGTGGCTGTGACATACGGACGGACAGACAGACAGACATGACGAATCTATAAGGGTTCTGTTTATTGCCATTTGGCAACGGAACCCTAAAAAAGCAATGTTAATTAACATAATATGGGAAAATCGTCATTACTGATAAATAAAAGTCGGTAAAATATGCAAACGAGTTCGACCTTCAGATATAATAATAAAATGATGATTATTATCATAGATTCCGAGTCCAATGACATGTTATGATTATAATAGACATAGATTTATCTAATACCTACCGACAACGGTTTATAACGCGAATTTCTTATAAAATAAACCGGACGAGTGCGAGTCGGACTCATCCATGAAGGGTTCCGTAGTAGCAAGTAAATTTTATTTAAGTTGATTGAATTAACGATAAATTGCGGTTTACGATTTATGACGTATTAAAAAAAATACTTGACGGGTCTCTTTCAAACCAATTTTCGGTGGAAGTTTACACGGTAATATAGGTACATCATATTTGGAAGTGTCTCTTGCGCAAACTATTCAGTTTAGAAAAAAAAAAATTAGAAACCTCAATATCATTTTGAAGACAATTTTTTTTATATTTAGGACACGTCAATTTGACTTCACCTCGCCTGATGGTAAGCTGAAGGTAAAGTCTCAGGAAAGAGGGTCACCATTACATACACGTACCATGTTAACAATGGTGGCACTCAGCTTGACGGCCTCATCAGAAGAGGATTGTCGTCGCAGCACCGCGTGACAACCGCCGGTCCCACTAGTGCTGCGATCGCAATCAAACCGAAATTGGATTACTATGGAGGGTTTTTCGCACTCGTGCACGATTGATGACACAAATTTGTCACCAAATTAGGTAGGTACTACCCGGCCTAACCGCCCCCGCTGGCCGGCGGGGGGGTATCCGAAGGGATTTCCGCACGAAAAAATAAATAAATTGGTAGGTACTACCCGGCCGAATTTTGTGAAATGTGTCATGAAATTTCTACCACCAGTGCCAGTACCATATAATATTATGATATATAATAATATAAATAATAATTTTAGATAGTATCCATGTCTGGGTTTGATGAAAAGATATTTTTTGAGTTTCTGTTTCTGTAAGGGAAACCCCCAAAATGTATTGTTTTTATTTTTTATTTTTGTGTGAAAATATTTTGCGGTTCACAGAATAGAAGTTTCAACAGCATAGTTCTTATAGTTTCGGAAAAAAGTGCAGGCTGTGACATACGGACACGGACAGACAGACAGACATGACGAATCTATAAGGGTTCCGTTTTTTGCCATTTGGCAACGGAACCCTAAATACAACTCGGTACAGAGAATAGACATATTTTCTCACGGCCCTTCGCTAAGTACCTTTTTATGTTAATACTTGACAATGGATGCGCAGTATTTTTATATATTTTTTAATGTCTAGAAGGTATTTCCCAAGACGGAAGAGTTGTGGGGTAATCATTAGTTTTGACAACCTGAGTAACGAAACGACCAGGACATACATTTTGACTAAGGTGTAGGATTTGTAGAGAACTTAAGACTTAGAATTCACGCAGAAAACTATACGGTATATATAAGGTGTCACAAAATTAAGTCTCTGAAATTGATGAGATCACTTGGTATCGACAAAATATGTATTTGAAACAAAAAATAAAATATTGGGTAAAATAGAAATAAATAAATAAAAATAAAAAAAACACCACGGGCTCTCTCAAAAGCACAAGGAGCTCTTGTACTCGCAGAAAATGGTAGGCGTGCAGTCTTTCTTCTCGCAGTATTCTCCAAGCGGATGTGTGCGAAATACCTAAATTGCACCAGCGTCACGTGTGCTCATCGCGTCACGTGACGCTGGTCGCTGGTGGTGTTGTTTTATTCGTTTTTATTTTTTTATTTTATATTTTACCCGATATTTTTTTGTTTGTTTCAAATTTTGTCGATACCAAGTCATCTCATCAAATTCAGAGTGCTAATTTTGTGATACCTTATATAAGAAGATTCAAAGTAACACTTTAAATCTTATGATAGCGTATTAGGGCGTGTAGAGTTAGAATCTTGGCTCTACATAAGATCTGAGAACTTTTTTACAGTATTTTTTTTTTAATATTTAGGACACGTCAATTTGTGAACACATATAAAATGTGTAAACACATTCTTACGAAATTGAGGAAAAATTAAAATCACCCCATGCACACTTACCAAACAATTATTTGTATTAACTTAACTTAGATTAATTCTTGCACACTTTGTATAATATGAAAAGACATGTATTTGACTTCAATTAATGTATGTACCCCTGAGAGAAGACTGACACCCAAAATACAGGTAATAACCTAGTTTGGGTGGCAGCGATTGCAAACACAATTTCATCAAATTTACTTGTCACTGATAATATTTATATAAAAATTGTACAACTTCTACAGATTAAGTACTTATTGTGTCCAATAAATTATTTATTATTTATTATATTTATTATTTGACATCACCTCGCCTGATGGTAAGTTGAAGGTAAAGTCTCAGGAAAGAGGGTCAGCATTACATACACGTACCATGTTAACAATGGTGGTACTCAGCTTGACGGCCTCATCAGAAGAGGATTATTAGGATTGTTGTTGTTTCAAGTGATATGGCGTCATATCACTTGAAAATGTTTTTGGAGAGATCAATTTTACAATTACATAATAAAGTTTATTATGTAATTGTAAAATTGATCGTTTGACTGCTACGTCAGAGATTAACTACAATCTTGAAGACAGAAAAACAACTTTTAAAACTACATTCCGTGTAAACAGCATCAATTGACTCGATTTAACCTAACAAAGATTAAACGTATATATCGCTACTAACACAAGCTTTCACAGCACCATAAAACCCTGATGTTTCACCATAAACCATGGTGATAAAGTCAACAAAGGCGTGTAACTTAACGTATTCGTTACGGTTCGTTTCACAATTAACCTGGTTTACGATCTAGAGGCGGTCAGTTATCAATGCCTCGTCGTATCAGTTTCCCAGGAATTCTGTACGAGATTTTACTTTTTAGTACATTCTCTGTATTAGTAAGTAGTTCAACTTGTTTAGTGTCATACACGTGTGTTTTTGATAAGGATCTTTAAAGCGATATCATGGAATGTATACTAGTGAGCATAGAGTACGTAGTGGTACTTAGTTCATAGTACTTGGAGGAATATCGACGTGTGAACTACGCAATCACGTAGGAGTGTAAATGCGTTTCATAAGTTCTAAGGCACAAAATAATCATCATTATCTGGCTGTCACAATTATTCAGGGTTAGCGCAATATATCATTCTCTTCCATACCTTCCTACCAGACGTCATGTGTGTCAGCTGTTTCTTTATTTGCCAGGTCCATTTTCACGCAATTTATTTATCTTTTCTTGTGCTTAACACTGCTCCTAACACACTTTTCATTTTAACTCTGAACCTTCCTAACAATATTACTTTCATCTCGTCTAATACAATGATAATGACCACCCGCTTTTTAACAACACGCTAGTTGTTAAAAAGCGGGTGGTTTTCATTCAGCTTTCAAACTTCCTTCTAATATACTCAGTCTTCCTCAAATTTTGACCTCTGGGCGTGGACTAATAAGGTTGGATTTATAGATTTCACCCGTGAAAATAATTTCAACGCAAAACCTGATAACGCTGTTGAGTTCAACTTGATCGCGGTTCTTATCATTGGTGTAATCCACTATAAGAATAAATAGTTTAAGAATAATTTGTCAGAAGTATTGTACATTGATTTTATATCACTATGTCAAAGGTCCCAATTACATTAAGAAACTTTTATGCGACACATCACCAACCACCAAATTGGATACGTTTTAAGTGTTTTTCAAATATCCATATTTATGTTTCTACATTGCAGGTAAGTGGGTTACACCATAAACAAGATTTACGTGACTCAAATATATAAGTTAACTACTTAATTAAATAAAAAAATTAACCATGTTCAACGGTATGATAAACTCGGCCGCGCATAGGTTGGAGGTTAATTATGACCTAGAAGCGTTATAAAAATGATTTACAAGATTGTAATTAAATAGTTGCTTTACTTAAAGCATATATTAGCGTACTACTACTGCGCCATAATTATAACGAGAATTGATTACTTACTCCGGTTTTTCTACTTCGCATAGTTAATGAAAATATAAATCAATTTTTCTACTAGCTATTGAGGGAGTAATGGAACTGCCACAAAAATCTTTGACGTAACCTTATCATAACATAACATAACTTCACGTCTGTATCCCCGAAGGGGTAGGCAGAGGTGTATTCACACACCCACGATTCGCCAGTTCTGTTTAGGTCCCAATGTAATAGAGGCGAGCCTATTGACATCTACCGGGCACATTTATTTCGTGAATGTATTATATTTTTAATTATCTTGATTGCTAGTATAGGCACAGTATCCTGAGGGGCCATCTCGAAGACGTAGATGGCCCACAGACAGGCGGGTTAAGAGGGAATTGCCTTATGGGGTCACCTTACACCCTGGCATTAGGGACCCAAAACAGTATGCAGTTTTGGTCGGTTCCAGTCTGACATAACCACTCCGCAGTGAGGTAGCGTGGGGATTTCCGCAAAAAAAAAAACACCACAAAGTGGCACAGTATAGGCAGAGACAAATGTAAAAATCCAAATTCTTGAAAATCGGTCCACCCGTTCTCCGAGTTATAAGCGGTATCAGTGACACGACTTTGTTTGTATATATATATAGATTATATAACGAAACTCCGGTTTGGGGGCAAGGTTATTTAGTGGCCGAACCAAGAAAGCTCAAATAATACAAAGTTGGTATAAGTTACCAAAGTGATCTATGGGATCTATCAAAATGAATCCCATGAATCACATTTGCCAACTTTGTGTCGTGTGGTGTTTTTTATGGATTTTGTTTAGAAAAGCCCTATTGCTATCGAGTTGTCGTCGACGTCGTCGTTGCCAATTTTCTGTCACGGTTTTGGGTATGAAGGAGATGAGCTATCGAGTTGATGTTTTCGGTAATAGATTCGTGCTGGGGTGAACCATTGCAAGATAAAGAAAAAATGGCAAAAAATCGCAAATAAATATAATCGCAAAATCGAAAATCCCTTGTATTCGGCTGAGCTCGTCTCGTCATATGATAAATAGGTATTTCATAACAATTAATTGGAAGAGTGGCCAATATTTTTTCTGGAAAACATTTAGGTAGCAAAGCAAATAAAGTCTTTCACGGAACAAAAATATTTATTAAAGCTTTATAATCACACCAGTGGCATTACAACTGGTTTCATTTTGCTCACTTTTGGTAAACCATCTTACGTTACGATAACATAACTGACACGGGTGTGTAAACGGCGCGTGCGCAATGCAGAAACATGGATCATGTAGCAGTCTGTTATTGCCAAGTTCGTACGCAGTATTGTTAAGGAAATGTAAGACCATCTTAAAATATATTTTACTAGCTTTTGCCCGCGACCCATGGGAACCTATTCCTGGGATAAAAAATCATGTGTTATTCCAGACTATAATGCGGCCGTTCGACGTTCAGCCGTTTTAGCGTGATTGAATAAAAAAAAACAATATTAGTAGGATACATTCACACCAGCCTGTAAGAGTAACTATGTATTAGCACCCATATTTTGCCGACTGTTCGGTACTACACTAAGATACGAAAAAAGAGGCGAGCCTATTACCGTCAACTGGACACTTGTCGGACTCCGAGCCGGGGATAAAATTCCTAACAGAAAAAACCCAGTAACCTTTTGCCCGAGCTGGTATTTGAAGCCGAGACCTCTTGCACAGCTGTTATTCCAATAAATGCAACAATAATGATGAATTATTGGAATCCTACTAATATTATAAACGCGAAAGTTTGTGAGTATGTATGTATGTATATATCTTTGTTACTCATAACATAACATAAACTCACGCCTATATCCCCGAAGGGGTAGGCAGAGGTGCTAGCACCCACATTTCGCCAGTTTACGTTCAGGTCCCAATGTAATAGGTGGCGAGCCTATTGCCATTAACCGGGCACTTACTTACCGAAAAGTCAAGTTACAGTATTGTATCAAAACTTGCGATTTAGGGCGGATTGCACTAATAAAAGTTTATCTGTTTTATTACGTTTTGATCCATGAATTTCATTCAATAAAACGTGAGACACCAGTTTAGATATGGTATTTTTTTATTGGTGAACTCCGACTACAGAACCTTTTCCCCGTAGTAAGTATTGCTTATTGCAAGGTAATCGATAAACAGACAATTTAGCTTAATTATTATTATGCTTACATAATAATATATTTTTCATTAATATGCAAATAATAATGAATGTAAATCGGTTCTTCTAATCGAAACAATAGAATTAGGTTTTACCGAAAAAATATTTACGTTATCGTTAGGCGGACTGGTTTTTACCCGACTGCGCGACGCAAAGGAGGGTAATGTGTTTACAGTATTGTATATCGTTTATACTTGAAATAAAAACTTAAATCAATAAGTATGAAAATTAGCGAGAATGATTGTTTTGTTAAACAACTTTAAATCGTTATATATTCTAAACTATTATTTAAAATGAAAAATGATAAAAGGAACCTAATGATGATTTTAAAATACCTATTCAACGACACCCCACTTGACATAGTTCTTCGACTTTATTTTTTTCATTTTGACAATATGGCGTCTGGTTGTCGCTGTGGTGAATTTTGATTACGCCATGTCTTTAGTGACACTTGCAAGGTTAAGACGAATCGATTGACGTAAGAATTAACAAAATCGGCCTACGCATTTGGTCTCTAGAACACCACATAGAAGAAACATACATACATAGACTAAAAATATTTACGTTATCGTTAGGCGGACTAGTTCTTACAGAATTAATTATAATGATGTTGATATGCACATAATACATGACACAGATTAGAAAACTTTATTTTTTTTATCGTGCGGAAATCCCTTCGGATACCCCCCCGCGTGCCAGCGGGGGCGGTTATGTCGGGCTTGAACCGACTAAAACCGCACGCCGTCTCGGGTCGGATTAGAAAACCTGGTTCATTTGAAGTTGTTACGAATGTTGCAGTTGTTATATTTATCATCTTCTAGAGTTGTTCCAGTTGCATCTGAAGTTTTCATCTCAGAGTCCGAAGTCCGCCCTTTCTCCTTGAGGCGGGTGTGCACCACTAGTGGCGCACGGCGAGGGCGTGCGCCACTAATCCAGTCAACCTTTGACCACGGCTAGTGCAACCTGGTCAAACGTCAAGCACTTCAAATGTATGTATAGTATATATCTATACCATGGTCACGTCAGTTTCCGTTAACAGTATCGTCAGTACCTTCGGATACCCCCCCGCCGGCCAGCGGGGGTGGTTATGTCGTGCATCGACTAAAACCGCACGGTGTCCTGCCCCGTGTCCATTGCCGGGCACCCCGGATAAGCCCTCGAAAGGATAATCCCAGGGTTATGTCAAGGAATGCGTTAAAACAATTAGGTTTAATGGCACTTTGTCTTGATTATATATTTCGTGGAATCGATCAACCTACATCTGAGATTATACCACTCTTAACTAAACCTTTTTCTAGCCATTATACAGCCACACGATGCAAAACACCGCATTGCAGACAACTTACGACAGACCTATTGACTTTGAGCAGCCCAAAGGCATACTATTCATTGTAAAAGGTCGCACCTTCATTCAAACTTTGATTTATCAGTTTTATTGCAGCTGAGCAATCGATTATTGTTGTAGTTTTATTCTTTGAGGATATAATGGCTGTAATTGAGCTGAGTGAGACGAAGTCGAGCGAAAGCTCCTCATACTAGACTTCAAGATTTTCTTTGTCACAGGTCTCCTCCTAAACTACTAATCCAATCAGAACCAAATTTGGCATGATTAAAGAGGTCAATCAGAGGAAGGTTTATGGATATATTTTGAAAAAATTATTGCTGCACAGAGGAATGATCACCGTTCAAAAAATTCCAGATGGAATTACATAATAACCGCTCGAGACACTGTGACCAAACTTTACACGCTCAGAAAGCATGTCCAGAGTTGTGACTTTCAAAAAGAATTTTCAAAATCGGACTTGCCACGGAGGAATGATCACTGTTCAAAATTTTCAAAATCTGATTCACGATGTCTCACTCTGCTCAACATTGCAAGCAGCGATTCGCCTTGCAGACCTAGTATGAATTAGCTGTTACTCACGGCTTCGCGGGAATTACTGATTTCCTGCAGCTACGGGTAATCTATTACCGAGATAAAAAGCCTATGGCTATTTCAGGCTATATTCTATCTATTTACCAAATTTTATCCAAATACGTTGAGCGGTTTTGATGTGATTGAGTAATACTCTACCCATACACGTGTTCCAATCTTCTTACAATAGTACAACATCTGTCGATACCATCAAGATGGAGATCACCATTTTAAGATCAACAGCATTTAGAATGATGGCATGTACCTTTTGGTCTTCATCCCAGGATGGTGGTAGTGATATAGGATTCGACTGCTAAGTCAGATACTTATTATCCCGGGTATAGTAAAATTCCTGTATTGCGATCCGGGGACCAAAATTTCACGCGGACTTAGCAGCGGGCAACTACTATCAGAATATTACGATGAAACTATTCAGCCGCACTATTAAACGCGATATTCGAGAGTAACAAAAGCAGTTAATTAGCATCTTATGGCTGGAATGTCACCATATTCTCACGGGTTGAAAGGAAAGTCGCACGAGTATTCGCTTTTCTTCCGCCGATACCGCTAGCATGTACAAATAAGGTTATTTTAGTTCCTAATACGATGTACGGAGATAGTTTCTCAAGTTGATTGCCCTTTAGATGTGCTGTAAGATGCTGGGATTAAGATTCTATCATAGATAATATAAACCTGTTTCTCAACAACGGCTGAACGAATTTAGATGAAATTGGCCAAAAATATCAAATAACTCATTTCGATACCTACACCTTTTTTATATAAGGTGTCACAAAATTAGGTCTCTGAATTTGGTGAGATGACTTGGTATCGACAAAATATGTATTTGAAAAAAAAAAAAAATCGCGTAAAATAAAAAATATATTTAAAAAAATATATAAAATTGAAAAAAAAACACCACCAGCGACTAGCGTCACGTGACGCGACGAGCACACGTGACGCTGGTCGCGATTTAGGTATTTCCCACACATACGCTTGGACAATACTGCGAGGACTGCACAAGGACTGTTTAGGCAAGAGAGATTCTCTTAGGGAACGATTAAAAAAGACTAATATTTTAACTGTAGCTTCCCAATATATATTCGAGAACATACTGTATGTCAGGAAAAATATATCCAATTTTACAAAAGTAAGTGACATTACAGACAGAAATCTGCGTAATAAAAATAAACTGATCCTTCCATGTTATCGGCTTAGCAAAGTTAGTGATTCTTTTAGGGGGGAAGGTATACGCTTTTATAACAAATTGCCTGAATCGGTCCTTGGTATGCCTGACAATAAATTTAAAACCTTTGTTAAGACCACCTTATGTAAAAAAGCATACTATAGGACAGATGATTACCTTGAAGACAAAAATGTCTGGTTTGAGCATGGTGTCCTCCTAAAATGCTAAAATGTTACAACTACAGCATAATATTGTAGTAGGCACGCGACCTTTTTACCATATTTTAACTTTTTTCAATTATTTGAACGATTAACTTGGGTTAAATTTTATTATAACGTTTTTTTTATATACCTTTATTTATCTTGACACGAGACAAAAATGTACATTCGTCCATATTAAGTCTTAAGAAATCACTATTATAAGCTGACGTCTCGAAAATGCCGCAGTGGAGTTTGTTGCGCTGTTTCTTCTCCACTAGCGCCTAGGAAGCGGTGGTAAACTTAGTATTAAGCAATTATTGACGTCAAAAAGATGTAATTACGTTGCACTATTTTGAAAAATAAAGACTTTGACTTTCACGCCTACCACGTGCGTCACGGGCTCGTCGCGTCACGTGACGCTGGTCGTGCTTTTTTTTTCATTTTTACATATATTTTTTTATATTTTATTTTTTTACTTCACCCGATATTTTTTTTGTTTGTTTTAGGTATACATTTTGTCGATACCAAGTCATCTCACCAAATTCAGAGACCTAATTTTGTGACACCTTATATAGCAATATCCTTGCTATCACTATTGATGGAACTCCAGCAGTGCTATTCTCTAAGGACACAGCCTTGCGCGCAGCGTTGCGCTCGTCGACGAGCTCGCAAAATGCTGCTTTGGATTTATATTTTATTTTAATTTCGATTTTAATTTATGATTTAGATTTAGATTTAGGTTTAGATTTAGATTTAGATTTAGATCTAGATTAAATCTAAATCTAAATCTAAATCTAGATTTAGATTTAGATTTTTGATTGATGATGAAATCTAAATCTAAATCTAAATCATAAATTAAAATCAAAATTAAAATAAAATATAAATCCAAAGCAGCATTTTGCGAGCTCGTCGACGAGCGCAACGCTGCGCGCAAGGCTGTGTCCTTAGAGAATAGCACTGCAGATATCTGAAGGATATCATCTCATCCATCATTAGTTTCCTGTTATTTCACCTAAATATAATCACTTATCGACGCTTGTATAATGGATCACTGGCGCGGCCTACTGTATTGACAGCCTCGTGAGAATTTCTTTACGGATATATTAATATTTATGATGGATGAGCATGAAATATAAGCTTTTGTGATATCGTTAATCGGTCTATTGACCTCTGTAGCGTAGCGGTAGAGCGCTTGACTGCTTGGTCAGAGGTCGCAGGTTCGATTTTGTATGTTCATCTGTATTTTGTAACTATTAGATTACCTAATAGTTGGCCATAACATAAGCTAGTTAAGCTATGCTTACTTTGGGTCTAGATAGCGCTGTCAAGACTGTCGTAGAATATTTATTGCGTATAAATAACTGCGGGTATCCCGCGGCTCCGCCTGCGCAGAGGTCGGTTATCGTTTTTGAGTCATATCTGCGGTTCTAGTAAACCATTTGCATTTAAATATACGGCAGATTTGTCTGACCAAAACCCTTCTAATAGAAAAAATCGCATCAAAATACGTTCAGCAGTTTTTGCGTCCACCGTGAACAAAGAAACATACAGGAATTACAAAAAAAAAATTGTGTTCTGAATCGTTCATTTCACATTAACCCAAGTATTTTTTTTAAATATCTCCAATGTACAGACACAGCTTATTTACAATTTTATAATAGTATATAATAATATAAATAACAATAATAGTATAAACGTTAGAAATGCTAAAGCTTATGTGTGAGTTAGTAAGTTTATTACATCTTCACACTAAATCCTGTGAAACGTTACACGAATTTGAGTGAAATTCTGAATGGAGATAACTTTTACCCTGAATTAACAGTTTTCATTGCTTTTGTAAGGCTCTCTAACCTCGCTTTCATTTTTAGGGATTTTCTTTAGAAAAGCCCTATTGCTATCGAGTTGTCGTCGACGTTGTCGTTGCCAATTTTCTATCACGGTTTTGGGTATGAAGGAGATGAGCTATCGAGTTGCTGTTTTCGGTAATAGATTCGTGCTGGGGTGAAAAATTCGTTGTGTTTGTGGTTGCAAGATAATAAAAAAAAAACCCTTGTATTCGGCTGAGCACGTCTCAGGAATTCAACTTGTTTCTACTCTTCTAACTAATCCCCAACACACATTTCTCTCTACAACTAGCTCGAGGCAACCCACGAGCGACCCTTGGTGGTGTATCCTTCTTTGTTACCTTAGTAGTACAAAAATACCACAAATTGGGTCATGCCGCTATAATACCGGAACTTGGTTAAATTCTTACAACACAGCAGATAGGCGGATCTAAGTTAAGTAAACAGGCCTTAGAAAAAACCGAATGACGGCTTGCGTCGATTGCGACAAACGGATACTGATGGCCTAAGCTTACGGACTCTGATGGTTCACTTCGTGCGTTATAATCATAATTATTTATGGCACAGTAATTTTCATTAACACGCTTTTATTCTCTTTATCTGTGTTCCGTGCCGTAGAGCGATTGCGAAAAACCCTCCATAGTAATCCAATTTCGGTTTGATTGCGTTCAGGGGTCAGCAAGTGCATAGCCGGGCAGGGGGATTGTGGTCGCAGCACTAGTGGGACCGGTGGGTGTCACGCGGTGCTGCGACAACAATCCTCTTCTGATGAGGCCGTCAAGCTGAGTGCCACCATTGTTAACATGGTACGTGTATGTAATGGTGACCCTCTTTCCTGAGACTTTACCTTCAGCTTACCATCAGGCGAGGTAAAGTCAAATTGACGTGTTCTAAATATACTAAAAAAAAATTCTGACTTGGCAATCGAACATCTCTAAGAAGGTTCGAATTCCGCTTAGTGCAAATATAATTATGTAGGTGTGCATTCAGTAAATGATATTTTTACTCCCGATAACATCAGAGTTATGCTCGGAGTTTCTCTGAAGGATAGGATTCGTAACGAATACATCCGACAGAGAACCAAGGTTATCGACATAGCTCAAACAATTAGCAGGCTGAAGTGGCAGTGGGCCGGCCATATCTCGCGAAGAACCGACAACCGCTGGGGTAAACGTGTTCTTGAGTGGAGACCGCAACTCTGCAAACGTAGTGTAGGACGCCCTCCGGCCAGGTGGGATGACGATCTGCGAAAGACTGCGGGCAGATGCTGGATGCGGCAAGCTGAAGACAGGGCGCTATGGCGCTCATTAGGGGAGACCTATGTCCAGCAGTGGACTGGAGTTGATGATGGTGATGATGAACATCAGATCAAAAAATATTAGTTTAAAAATACTAAACAAGTTGAATTCCTGAGACGAGCTCAGCCGAATAAAAGGGATTTTCGATTTTGCGATTTTTTTTTTATCTTGCAATGGTTCACCCCAGCACGAATCTATTACCGAAAACAGCAACTCGATAGCTCATCTCCTTCATACCCAAAACCGTGACAGAAAATTGGCAACGACGACGTCGACGACAACTTGATAGCAATAGGGCTTTTCTAAAGAAAATCCCTAAAAACACGCGTTAATAGAACACAACTAAAAGGTAACTGTTATAAAGTGTGGGTTGCTTACGACAATTATCATCGAGCACCCAAGTAGCTTATTATAGTTTTTTTTTTTTTAAATCAGTCAGTACGTTTGACAGTGCTGCAAAATCGAGTTCAAAGATTTCATTACATACAAACATACATAGCTTACAATATTTAATATGTGCCATTCATCTCTGTCTTCCTCTTCAAGAATATGCAGTCGTAAATTAAAAATCTTTTGAAATCAAAACCACATAGGTAAAATACAATCCCAAACCAGTTCCGTTGAACTGAACGACACAAAACCAGTCTGTACATTTAAATGTCAGATTCGTAATAATCTTCGCTTATCATTATAACGTCACTCACACACACGATCAGATGTTTTGTCCTCCATAAACAGCGGTGTTGCATTAATATTCATTTAAGAATATACGTCACGGAGGCTGAATTTGCTGCGGTGTACCAGCTGTGTTGAAATTTCAAGTGAAAGTATTAACATACCAAGTGTTCATTTAAATATTATAGAAGTCGGGGTGCGAGGGAAATGCCTTATGGGCAAACCTTACACCCCGGCGTCTGAAGACCCGAGACGGCGTGCGATTTTAGTCGGTTCAAACCCGACATAACCACCCCCGCTAGCTGGCGGAGGGTATCCGAGGGGATTTCCGCACGAAAAAAAAATGTATTGATTATGTTGGAGAGTTTTTCACTATAGTGTGTGCGAGGCTTCTATATGGGCGAAGGCCCTGTCGATCAGAAATGTGCGGATGCTGCGAGCTCCGCAGCGGGTGATGGCCAACAGGGTCATCAGGGGGTACCGTACGGGGGTGTGTGTTGGGTAACCTCCTCGAGTGTCGCTCCGATTCCGATCCCGCTGCAGTCCGGAGGGAACGGAATCGGAGCGGCCGGTACACCCTGGGCGGCGGTCAAAGGCTTCCCCTTCACCCCTTCATAGGGTTGGCATTGATCGTCGGCCAATACCCAACGTGGCGGGAACACATCGCTCTCCGTACTCCTCTGCTTTCAGAGGAGACAGGATGAGCGATGCTGTTAGTGGTGAGATGGCCCAGGGTCAGCCGGGGTGCGAGGGATATGCTCTATGGGTAACCTTACACCCCGGCGTCTGAAGACCCGAGACGGCGTGCGGTTTTAGTCGGTGCAAGCCCGACATAACCGCCCCCGCTAGCCGGCGGGGGGGTATCCGAAGGGATTTCCGCACGATAAAAAAAAAAGGGGGTACCGTACGATCTCCTTCGAGGTGGCGAGTCTCCTTGCCGGAACTCAACCAAGGGACCTGGAGGCCGAAGCCTCTTCGCAACTATGATCGAGGTCGTGCAGTTCCAGCTCCGCCAGGCCATCATGGTGGAGTGGAAGGAACGACTTGGGCGACCGAGCGCAGAGCACGGCGCGGTAGCGGCGGTAAGACCCATCAGGGAGGATTGACTAGGGTGGCGACACGGGAGCCTTTCGTGCCGACTGACGCAGAAGATCTATGAGAAGGGGTCTGGTCAGGAAGGAGCCAACGTTTGAGTGCCATTACTGTGATGCAAGCGATGACTGCATACGCAGACGGACTGCCCGGCGTGGGAGGCGCTAAGGCGGGCCCTCGTGGAAGCCCGCGGAGTAGGTGTCCTCTCGCTCCGCGTCTTGCTCACAGCGATGATGCGGAGCACGAGTGCGTGGGCTACCGTTGCCTCCTTCTGCGAGCAAGTACTGCTCGAGAAGGAGCCGCGGGTCCGAGAGAGACTCAGGTCTCTCCCGATCCGCAGAGCCGACTCAGACGATGGAGGTCGCTCAATGACCTCCGTCCTCCATGAGCGCAGTCCTGGAAGTGACACGTAGAGCCGCCTGACAACCTAGCGTCTGCGCGCCTCCCCCTTTCCGGGATCAAAATGGAGACACCGTGGTTCCCAAATTCCGGGAGGCCATCTAGAAACCGAAGATAGCTCGTGGTTAGCCGGGGTGCGAGGGAAATGTCTTACACCCTAAGGCCCGAGACGGCGCGCGGTTTAGTCGGATCGAATTCGACATATCCACCCCCGCTGGCCAGCATCGGAGGGATTTCCGCACGGCGAAGAAAAAAAGGGTGTGTGACGTCATCTTAAAATCGGAGATGGCCCTAGGTCAACCCGGTACACCTTCTGAGTAACGGACACAAAATCAAAATGACCTTCCGCTGAATGGGCCTGGCTCTCTACCATAGCCTTCATAACAGTATTCATTGTATAGCCACGTTCCTCTCTTTCAATGACTCATTACTAAAATAAGTCTATAAGAGGTTATGGTCTGGCCTGGCCTTTCCGTTAGAAGCTTTAAACACAATAAAAATTCGTAGGTATCTCTATGTCAACACTATTCTGATTGCCCGTTGGCAATCCGCTGTTTCACCAAAATTTTCCCATCAAAATATGACTTTCAGTCAGTTTATTTCTGTAAGCCCATATGTATTGTGATGCCGCAAGACTTATGAATAAATGTGTAGGTACGTAACTCAACCGTATGTTACACACGTCAAAAAAAATAGTTACCGCCGTCATGTAGCAGACGTATCCGGTCCAATTTTATCGTAGCGAAACTTTCAGATTGACGTCAATGCTTGATTAAGTTTAAACTGACTGGCTGGTTGTTCCATTAGTGTTACGTGACTTGATCTTGAAACCCTAAGTAAGAATCTAGGTCAGTGTATGTCGAATTGGAAATTAGTATGTGTTTTGATGACGATAGGCTATAGACCATGAATATTTTAGTTTATCTTTTATAATGTAACGAATGCGAAAGAACGCGGGAATTATGAATTAGATATGCGCGTTGCGGGTATATTGAATGCGATTAAATAATAATCAAACAAGTTGAATTCCTGAGACGAGCTCAGCCGAATACAAGGGATTTTCGATTTTGCGTTTTTTTTTTTTTTTGCGATTTTTTCTTTATCTTGCAATGGTTCACCCCAGCACGAATCTATTACCGAAAACAGCAACTCGATAGCTCATCTCCTTCATACCCAAAACCGTGACAGAAAATTGGCAACGACGACGTCGACGACAACTCGATAGCAATAGGGCTTTTCTAAAGAAAATCCCTAAAAACCGGCCAAGTGCGAGTCGGACTCGCGAACTCTATACAATGGGAGCCCCCATAATTTATTCCAACTATTTATTTTTGAAGTGAATATACAACTAAATATTCTATGAATATTTCAAGCGTTTACCTATTAATATCAAGCAAAAAGAAAAACAAAAAAATGCACGTTTCTTGTACATATAGGAGCCTCATTTAAATATTCATTTTATTCTGTTTTTAGTATTTGTTGTTATAGCGGCAACAGAAATACATCATCTCCGAAAATTTCAACTGTCTCTCATGAGATACAGCCTGGTGACAAACAGACAAAGGAGAGCGGAGCTTTAGTAATAATGTCCTGTTTTACGTCCTTAGGTACGGAACCCTCGCGAGCGCGTGGGCCGCCGCCGCCTCCTTCTGCGAGCATGTAATGCTCGCGAAGGAGGTGGCGGAGCGCGCCCGGGAGAGACTTAGAACTCTCCCGGTCCGCCGAGCCCGCAACTTGCTCGCCGCGCGTCGCAGGCAACTCAGGCGCCGGAGGTCGCTTAACGACCTCCGTCCTCCATGAGCGCAGGCCTGGGGGTGGCGGGTGAGGCCACCTGTCACCCCAGCAGAAGCAGGCCGGGACGGTGGGGCGACTAGCGCCCCTCCCCCAAACCGGGGCAAGACGGGGACACCGTGGTTCCCAAACCCGAGGGGGCCATCTCGAAACCGGAGATGGCCCAGGGTCAGTCGGGGTGCGAGGGATATGCTCTATGGGCAACCTTACACCCCGGCGTCTGTAGACCCGAGACGGCGTGCGGTTTTAGTCGGTTCAAGCCCGACATAACCGCCCCCGCTGGCACGCGGGGGGGTATCCGAAGGGATTTCCGCACGAAAAAAAAAAAAAAAAAAAAAAAAAAAAAAAAGGTACGGAACCCTAAAAAATAAACAATATCGGAATACAACTAGGTATTTTTAATGGATTTTAACGTGATTTTTTTAGCGTAATTTCATTATTTACACTGTTACCGGCGTTTCAGTTGCTTTGTAGCATCCATTGATATTTATAAAAAAAATACATAATGGTGATCACGTGCTTTAAAGTTTTGCACTTTTTTGAGTGGGATTGTAATAACCTCTTGATTCTCGTGTTTTTGGGTTTTTCTGCTAAGAAATCCTTAGTAGCAGAACGGAGTATTGGAATATAATGTCCTTTAGATGATAATAGGCTCGTCACCTGTTAGGTAGGACCAAAAGATATAGCCGGCGCAACTCTACGACAACTTTGCGGTTTTAAATGCGTGATTAAATCAGTTTCGAACCCACAACGCAGTAAGTTGGCATTGTGACCACTTAATCACCAATCACTTAATCATAATATAGAAAACAAGTTGAATTCCTGAGACGAGCTCAGCCGAATACAAGGGATTTTCGATTTTGCGTTTTTTTTTTGCGATTTTTTCTTTATCTTGCAATGGTTCACCCCAGCACGAATCTATTACCGAAAACAGCAACTCGATAGCTCATCTCCTTCATACCCAAAACCGTGACAGAAAATTGGCAACGACGACGACGACGTCGACGGCAACACCATAGCAATAGGGCTTTTCTAAAGAAAATCCCTAAAAATTGTGCAAGTCCACATCCATCAATTAACCTATTGCAGTCCACTGCTGGACATAGGCCTCTCCCAATGTATACCATAGCACCCGATCGTTCGCCTTGCGCATCCAGTCTATCCAAGCTACCTTTTTCATGTCGTCCGTCCATCTTGCTGGAGGCGTCATCCTTATATGGCGGATATAAATTGAGAAAATCGTATAGTCAAACTGGTCAGGTGAGTTATTTTAATGCTAAAATTTATTGCACAGGATGCTGGCTGTAAGTCTGTGTTCTTTCATCAGAAACTACATCAACATACAGACTCTACTTAAAATGTATTTAATGTTATCTAATTTATACTTATTACAAACGTAAAAGTGGCGATAGCCCAGTGGCGCACGTAACGGACTGCCGAGACGAGGTCTCGAGTTCAATCCCCAGACGCCCCGGGCACACACCTCTGACTTTTCGTAGTTAAACACAAAATAATTGACTGGCTCCAGCCACTAAACTACGATGCAACCGAACAATTGCTTGATATCCCCGTATAATACACACACACACATACAGCCTTACACTCGCAGTACGTTTACACACAAACACACACACACACACACTAACACACCACACTCGCATGATAACACTATTATTACTTAATATGCATGCCGATTATCATTGTTATTATTATTGTTTTCGCATACACAAATATATCTTACTGTAATAATTTGCGCTTAAACTATATTATAAATATGAAATGTAAAAATTCAAGTTGGGAGGAGATCGGGTGTCCTGAAATACAGACCCCAAAGTCTAGTTTAGGCACCAGTCTCACCACAATATATACATTATGTTATGTTATATGAAGTGCTTAAAATGTATTTTGTGTACCTTGTGGAAGAGAACAAATAAATTATTATATAGTTATGTGTGTATTAAAAATGTTAATTATCGCTCGCTTAATAATGTGCCCGGTAGATGGCAATAGGCTCGCCCCCTATTACATTGGGACCTAAACATAACTGGCGAATCGTGGGTGTGTAATACACCTCTGCCTACCCCTTCGGGGATACAGGCGTGAACTTATGAAGTTTTAATGTATTACAAACAAGTTTATTTACCTACTCCTATGAACGTTTACCCTAAGTAACGAAAACATCGATCGTGTAAACGTTACAAGCGAACTAATACAGGACAATCCATTCCATAACTGTACCACTTACGTATAGGAATGTTAGACGTATTACAAACATTTAGTTTAATGAGACGCCATTAATTCCCAAGGCTGAGCTCGGAGGAAGTAAATCTTGCTAAACAACGGAAACGTGTAGGAGATTGATCGGAAATGAGACCGTGACATACAGGCAAGGTTGTGTGGAGAAATGGAATGTGTAATTGTGTAACGGTTACGTAAATACTGATAAAATAAATGTGAATCGGAAAAGGTCCCGTCCTAGATGTTCTCTTTTTCCGATCTAAATCTATTCATAATTACATTAATTACTTATTATAACGAATTAGGTTACGATATTATAAGATAAGTCTTTTTTCTGGAATAAGTTTAGACAAGTTAACGACAGATAGACAGACATTTACTTTCTCATTATTAACATTATGTTTGATGAATAAATATACATAGATGATCGATCGCATTGCTTTTAGCTTAAAAACAAGATCGGCAAAACCCATCTTACTTTGCTGGTGCTATTGATGGAGTTTGCTTTGATTGATGACTCGCCTATATATCGATTCTGGGGCCCAATTCAGTAAAACTGCGTTTTTTAAACGTGTGATTTCAAAACTTACGCGTAGGCTGAATGAGAGAAAGAATAAATTTAAGCGATTGAAGAAGAGCGGCCAAATTGTTTAATGTTTGTCGTATTTCTCTCAGTATTTCCCATTTTATTGCGTACCGAGCACTCAAATTGTGACACACATGGCTGAAAATTCAATTTTTCAAGTTCTTTGGGGCATTTTGTCGACACAGTGTTCGATAAAAGGAAAGCATCAAGTTCGTTTTATTGAAGTTAAGTACTGTCGGAGTTCCGATTGAACTCCAATTCAATAACAATAAACCGATATCCAGTTTTAGGGTCACTAAAACATGTCAAATTTTAGAAGTGAATTGAGGTACCTTCTGATGTATTGAGAGCACCTAATGATATTGTATATATCTATACTCATATTATAAAGAGGAAAAATTTGTATGTTTGTAACGAATTGGCTCAAAAAGTACTGGAGCGATTTCAAAAATTATTTCACCATTAGAATTCTACATTATCCCTGAGTAACATAGGCTATTTTTTATCCCGATATTCCCACGGGGTCAAGACTTACGCGGGTGAAACCGCGTGGCGATGCGAGTCATATATATTAGGTCGTTACATATGAAATTGCCGTTTTTCTTGAAGAAATTGGAGGAAACCCAATTTTCAGTACTAAAATTTTGGCATTTTTTTTTAGGAATGACAAATGCAAATTTTATGATTTTTTTTGTGTATGAATGAGACAACAATAAGCTAACAAATAGCAACTTTTATTACATTTTTGAAAAGTGACAGCTGTAAAGTAATACGAAATTTATCATCAAAATGGATAGCATTTAGGAAGTACTGATTTAGAAGATCGAATTAATTTATCAAGCGGCCAATAAAAACAAAATTTAATACAGAGTTGTAAATGTTGAAATCAGCTTTCAAAGAAAATATTTTCATAGGTAAACCTATTATAATAATAAGTAAGTACTCTTTAGACCGGGGTGCTTGGTTGGGGACCTCCACGCAGTGCACCCTGGGCAACGGAGACGGCAGCGCCTCTCTCCTAGGGTGGCAGAGACGCTGCCGCCTACGGCCAACTCCTACCGAGCCGGGGACGGCCCTGTTGAGGGCTGTTCGGAAGCTTTCCACGTGTCCCTCTGATTAGCAGATGGCACAGTGGAAAGCAAGTAAGGGGGCCATCTCGAAACCGGAGATGGCCCAGGGTCAGTCGGGGTGCGAGGGATATGCTCTATGGGTAACCTTACACCCCGGCATCTTAAGACCCGAGACGGCTTTCGGTTTTAGTCGGTGCAAGCCCGACATAACCGCCCGCGCTGGGCGGCGGGGGGGTATCCGTAGGGATTTCCGCACGAAAAAAAAAAACAAAAAAAGGTACTCTTTAGACCTTACATCAACCTTACACCCCGGCGTCTGAATACCCGAGACGGCGTGCGGTTTTAGTCGGTTCAAACCCGACATAACCGCCCCGCTGGCCGGCGGGGGGTATCCGAAGGGATTTCCGCACGAAAAAAAAAAAAAAAAAAGTACTCTTTAGACATTACTAGCTCGAGCCGTCCCGGTTTAGCACTGGATAATTCTTGTTAAAAAGAACTTCTATAACCCAATTGCAGTGCCATTTGATTATTACCTTAGCGCAGGTGCAAGTTGACAAAGTTTCATCGTAAGTAATCGGATGATCGGTACGGCAGCGTCGAATTAACGAATAAACAATCATTGGTTTTAACTTTTTTATGGCGGATCCACTCTTCGCTATGTGTTATTTGTTATGCAGCTAGATCAACATATTATTACCAACATATTCACTGGTGGTAGAAATTTGTTGACACAAATTTATCACAAAATTCGGCCGGGTGGGCACCACCGTGCACGATTGCGAAAAACCCTCCATAGTAATCCAATTTCGGTTTGATTGCGTTCAGGGGTCAGCAAGTGCATAGCCGGGCAGGGGGATTGTGGTCGCAGCACTAGTGGGACCTATGGGTATCACGCGGTGCTGCGACGACAATCCTCTTCTGATGAGGCCGTCATGCTGAGTGCCACCATTGTTAACATGGTACGTGTTTGTAATGTTGACCCTCTTTCCTGAGACTTCTCCTTCAGCTTACCATCAGGCGAGGTTACCTCAAATTGACGTGTCCTAAATATTTAAAAAAAAATCCTCGATATTTGCGCGAATATTTGTCATGTGATCATAATTTGTCATTTGATGTGCCAAACAAGCCAAATATATGTGTTACTCTGCTGTTGCGCTGGGCCTAGCGCCTTATTTGTATCCTTTGATGTATTTAAAAAAACCAGTGGACGAGACTAGTGGACGTTTATGCGTATTTACTGTTCGCGCTTTTGCGTTATTCGTGCGAATAAAGCAAATATAGACGAAGAAGCCCGCCACACTTCGTCGTATGCGGCCGAACAAGGCGAATAACGAAAAAATACACAGCGAAGTGTAGTTCTGCAATTAAATATCAGAAGATTATAAATCGCGGTGTGACTGCTTGATGTCCTGTAATATGTACTGGATAATTATAGAAGAGGTTTGAAAGTTCAGTATTATCTATTAATAGTTATAGAATAACATTAATTGATATAATCAATCAATCAATTATACTGTAACCATAATAAATTGATGATTAATTTATCGGTTTTTTTTTCATAAGTTCATTTTCCACCACGACTTACTACAGAATTCAAAAAACATTTCAAATTGATTCGTCCGAGATTTGGAATGATGAAGTTAAACAGGACGAACGTCCAATTACACGGCAAATACGATGACAGGAAGCTTTCAGCTGATTGGACGGTGTAAAGGGGTTAGCGCCCTATCCTCAGGGGCACGACTGGGGGAGATTGAAATATTAGAATTTTGGCTCCCTCGCCTTACGTACGATAGAAGATCCGTTGCGGCCATTTTCTTGTGAATTTATTTTCCTATTTCCTTAATGCTTCTTTAAAGCGTCAGGGATACTGATATTTTGTTTGAAATGGAAATGAATGTTGCAGCAGTTTTATACTGAAAAGAGTTTGTGTTATTTGACGTGTGTTAGATTTGGTTGTCAATCGGAAGAGTTCTCAAAGTGCCTACTAGGTAGCATTAAAAGTTGGGGTGCTTGGTTGGGGACCTCCACGCGGTGCACCCTGGGCAACGGGGGCGGCAGCGCCTCTCTCCTAGGGCGGGAGAGACGCTGCCGCCTACGGCCAACTCCGACCGAGGCGAGGACGGCCCTGTTGAGGGCTGTTCGGAAGCTTTCCACGTGTCCCTCTGATTAGCAGAGGGCACAGTGGAGAGCAAGTAAGGGGGCCATCTCGAAACCGGAGATGGCCCAGGGTCAGTCGGGGTGCGAGGGATATGCTTTATGAGTAACCTTACACCCCGGCGTCTTAAGACCCGAGACGGCGTGCGGTTTTAGTCGGTGCAAGCCCGACATAACCACCCCCGCTAGCCGGCGGGGGGTAGTATCCGAAGGGATTTCGGGAAAAAAAAAAGTACAACTATGGGCAAAAATCTTGACAATGTACTCTAGCTGCTATTTAGGTCTCTTTGGCAGCAAGCGCGGGATGTGCCGGCGGCAGTCACCCCAAACATTGATATAAAACCAATCACGGTCTAAAAGGGCTTGCGTCATTGGTGTATTAGTCCTTTTATAGGTTTTAAGGTTGGCTCATTAGTGCACATGCGCAAACTATTTGACGCGTGTTCAAGATTTTTGCCTACCCCTCTGTGATTGGTTTGTAGCGACAAGAGAGAATTAATCTTTTATGCAGGTTATTCGACGAAATAAAAATACATTATTCAAAAGATTAATGGGTCATTGCGATATGAGAACTTTAACGATGAAAGGAATGTCGTCTTATCAAATAAAAGTGACATTCAAACTAAAAGGTCAGAAACCTTATGGAACTAGACTTACAAGTTTTTTTTAAATATTATTCAAGTAGCTATAAGCCCACAACCCACTTGCCAGCAGTTATCGTGTCCTGGATGTAGGCTTTTTCCGAAATTTACAAGTGAGTGCCTATTAACGACTGCACTGGTTTCACTCAAGATAATGGAAAAAAAGGTAAGGAGTGCTCTTAGGTGTGAGTTATATCTACAGAAAAGGAATAATCTTTCGTATCGATGCGATCGCACAGCATAATCGATGCGATCGAACAGCATAATCGATGCGATCGAACAGCATAATCGATGCGATCGCACAGCATAATCGATGCGATCGAACAGCATAATCGATGCAATCGCACAGCATCATCGATGCGATCGAACAGCATAATCGATGCGATCAAACAGCATAATCGATGCGATCGAACAGCATAATCGATGCGATCGCACAGCATAATCGCGTCGATACGTCCAATTTTACTTTGATTATACTCGTATTATTCCTTACACCTTATGCCTTTTCTGTATAATTCACGCACGCACTAAATCAAACATACTGATACTTAAACTCGATGTTGAGATGATGGTACTTTTATGGTGGAGCCGGTCCGAGTTGTAAAAGTATGGCGTATACAATAATTAGGTATGGCCATGGGCTTCACCCACACGAAATACCTACTGATACCGTTCCCATGACCTATACAAAGTAGCCTATTTGCGATTCCGGACTATAATCTATCTCTGGGCTAAATTTCATGCAGTCCATTCAGCCTTTCTGACGTTATTGAGTAGCAAACATCCATATTCGATACATCCACAGTTATTAACCACATTTATAATAGTAGTAGAACCGCGGTAGCCTAGTGGTATGGGTAACGGACTGCTGAGACGATGTCTCAGGTTCGATCCCAGGTTTTACCATGGCACACACCAATGACTTTTCGAAGTTATGTGTGTATTTATCGCAGGTTTATAAGTGCCCGGTTAATGGCAATAGGCTCGCCACCTATTACATTGGGACCTAAACATAAACTGGCGAAATGTGGGTGCTAGCACCTCTGCCTACCCCTTCGGGGATAAAGGCGTGAGTTTATGTTAAATGTATAATAGTAGTAAGATTATCATTAGGGTACATTTTTAAATTGAAGTCCCTGCATAATATTACTTCTAGATGGCAACAATTGTTTTAAACTTTGCATAAATTCAGCGAGAACGCGCCGTGAGAACCGCGACCCACCCCCGAGGGCAGAACAACAAACAATTATGCAAATAACAGTGCTCACCATCGCAGGTAAATCGCAACGCCATCGTTCTGAATGGATGCTAATTATTGGCTGGTTTTACTGTCGAATTGAATGTTACATCTCGAGGCTGAGGTAATATTACAATTTATAATAGCACTTACGTACAGGATTCTAGCAGTCCTGTACGCAAGTGCAAGATAATTATTTTAAACGTGTCTCGAAACCGATGGGCTTGCAAGAAAGCTTAACAACAAGAAAAGAATGCTCATGTAGTGTGTAAGGACAGAAGTAGGTATGTCTCTGCCTACGGTGGAGGTGAAATGGTGTATGTATGATTCTTGCAAGTACAAAAACTAGCAGAGGTACTGATAAAGCCCTACCAAGAGCTTCGGGGCCCGAGCCAATCTCACCCAGCCAGCAGAAAAGTACAAGCCTCTGGCGCAGACTTTTCTGTCGGGGTTGGCAGTCATTCCCGTAAAAGCCAGTGCGTAGTCAGGAGTAGGAAAGCTTACCACAGGCCTTAAAATGGCAGCTTTGAAACAACAACAGAAACTGAGACAACGTTAGGATGAAGAAGAAGCCAGTTTAAATAAAATAAATATCTCTTTGAAAATAATGTAATTTTGAACTTACACTTTTAAAATTATACCTTTTTTTTTTTTTTTTATCGTGCGGAAATCCCTTCGGATACCCCCCCGCGTGCCAGCGGGGGCGGTTATATCGGGCTTGAACCGACTAAAACCGCACGCCGTCTCGGGTCTACAGACGCCGGGGTGTAAGGTTGCCCATAGAGCATATCCCTCGCACCCCGACTGACCCTGGGCCATCTCCGGTTTCGAGATGGCCCCCTCGGGTTTGGGAACCACGGTGAAGTGTTAAGCCCGCCTCTTTCCAACTTTCAACAAATATCGCCACAAAATGGTCTTCTATGTGAATGACCTGTGATTAACGACACACAGCATACAATGAGTCATTTTGATATATGATAAGGGATTGCGAAGGAATTTTATGAATGGTTTATCACTATTTATGAATATTCCAAGATATCATTACTTGATAAGCGTTATAAGAGTAACAGTACAATATTTTCTATAATAAAAATTAGAGTGTAGGTGCTATTTATCTTTAAATTAATACCATCTTTTCCTTTCCTGTCCAGAACAACACGTGCTAAGCTGAGGTGAACCCCCAACGGTACCTTTTCTATACCGCACCTTAAATAATTGGAATTCTTTATTATCACACGTTTTTCCGTCAACATACAATCCCGGATCCTTTAAGCGGAGCATGGAAAACGATTTATAGAGTCCTTTATTCAATGGACTTTGCCAAGCTTAATGTCAGGCAGTAAAAGTCAATCTTTGGACGAGGTTGGAACCAATATAATTAGGTACACCCCATACAGGGGTGTTGGGTAACCTCCTCTAGTGTCGCTCCGATTCCGATCCCGTTGCAGTCCGGGGGGAACGGAATCGGAGCGGCCGGTACACCCTGGGCGGCGGTCAATGGCTTCCCCTTCACCCCTTCATAGGGTTGGCATTGATCGTCGGCCAATACCCAACGTGGCGGGAACACATCGCTCTCCGTACTCCTCTGCTTTCAGAGGAGACAGGATGAGCGATGCTGTTAGTGGTGAGATGGCCCAGGGTCAGCCGGGGTGCGAGGGATATGCTCTATGGGTAACCTTACACCCCGGCGTCTGAAGACCCGAGACGGCGTGCGGTTTTAGTCGGTGCAAGCCCGACATAACCGCCCCCGCTGGCCGGCGGGGGGGTATCCGAAGGGATTTCCGCACGATAAAAAAAAAAAAAAAAAAGGTACACCCCATACAGCCGCCGGAGGCGATGCGCCTTCACTAAGCTACCAGACAGGGAATTTACTACACTAACTGCGCTATGCAAAAGTAAGTACACAAGAATTACGATTAAAACAAAACCTATGACGATAACTTTTGCCTTGCAAGAATATTTAACATAAGCTATTGAGTCTAACGATGCTACATACAATATTAACATCGTAGAAGACGACATGCGTGTCAAAGGTCTCACTGCCCAAGATCGTGCAAAGTGGAGAAGTAAAAAGCGGGTCCTGTACTTTGAGATGAGAGCCTCGGATGCGACCGCGACTTACGCGAAGATGTACACATACATCAAAATCTATTCAGGCATTTAGAAGTAGGGTGGAATAAAGAAACTCACATACATTCATGAACTCTGAAAAGAATAACACTTATTTTTAGGCAGCCGTGTAAATACCCCATTCGCGAAGATAATAAGATTTGAGTCTGTAAACGAAGTTTCAAATGTGCGTCATGAAGGTGTGCGTTGTAGCTTCCCTATCCCCTGAGAAATATTTCCCCTACGTGTGCATTTACTATTTGAGCGCGACGTGACAAATAGCATGTATTCTCAGATTCAGAGTTGTTTTTTGTCATATTGTCGACTATGCACTAAAAATATCTACCTAGAGGTGATGCACGTAATATTTTAAAATGACGTGTCATAAGGTTCTAATTGACAGAACTATATCTTGCGTAGTAGGAACTTATGGGCAGCTCGACTTTGAAGTACTATCTTGTACATTTAATCGTTAGAACCGTGATTCGTGATTGGTAAATATATCACCTGCTGGTAGATGTTAATGTTGTCGACGATGAAACACGCTCGAATAGCGAAGTAAGTTATTAGCTCGAGACTATTTAAATTTTGTAGTTCTCCAAAAATTCGAGACTGAGGCAAGAAGTTGAACGCCATAGCAGTACGCTTAATGAATGTTTTGTCAAAACGTTTCGTGCGTATGATCAAAATATCCACCATGTCGGTAGGTCATAAATATTCTACGACTTTCTACACAGCGCTTTCTAGACCCAAAGTAAGCATAGTTTAACTAGCTTGTGATATCGGTTCCAAAATGCGGATAGACTCAACCATTAGAAGAAGGTTGAAGAAACGTGGACTGGTACCGCACAAGCCAGCAAATGGGCCGAAATTAACTGCAGACCATCGAAGAGCGCGCCTTAACATTGCACGTGAGCACCTAAATTGGTCATACCTTCAGTGGAGTAAAGTTATCTTTTCTGATGAGTGTAAAATTATGCTGTATCGTAAAGACGGAAGGAACCAGGTATACAGATTGCTGCATTGAAGAAAAGGTCGGCTATGGTGGCGGTTTGGGGAGGAATCAGCGCTGACCGTAAGACAGAGCTTGTCTTCGTGTCTGGGCCACGTCTGATCATCATCATCAACCTATTTTAGTCCACTGCTGGACATAGGTCTCCCCTAATGAGCGCCAAAGCGCCCTGTCTTCAGCTTGCCGCATCCAACATCTGCTTGCATCTGGTTTTCTCTCCAGTAGTTCTCATTGACAGCGATTATTAATAAGCCTATTTCTCGCAACTAATACGGAGCGAGCCTATGCCGCCAACTGAGCACATTTCATGGACTGTGTGTAATATTATTGGACGGAAACAGCATGGATCCCTTTGTACGATACCAACGGAAATATAAAAAACATATTTACAATGTTGCAGTCGTAATGAAACGATATGCAAATAAGTAACATCTATAGTAATTGCACAATACAATAGAAACATGACAAAAACTGTCCACACGACAAAAACTGAGTAAATTATAATCCGTTTGTCTTGTAAATTGTATGAAAAGAGGTTACAGACCCTACAACAGTAGTGGCCTAGTTTATTTCAATAATGAAGAGTTATAGACATACAGTATTAGGTAAGTCTGCTTACTAGAAGATAAAATAACAGTTAATTGTTAATCTATACTATTATAAAATTGTAAATTAATTGTGTCTGCACATTGGAGATATAAAAAAATTTTTTTTTTTTGGATATTTTGTCTGTTTGTTCGCGATAGACGCAAAAACGAATTACTGAACGGAAACAGAAAAACAGAAAATAATTCCAAAAAGAATATTATTGTGTTCAGAATCGTTAATTTAACATAACTCAAGTTTTTAGGGATTTTCTTTAGAAAAGCCCTATTGCTATCGAGTTGTCGTCGACGTCGTCGTTGCCAATTTTCTGTCACGGTTTTGGGTATGAAGGAGATGAGCTATCGAGTTGCTGTTTTCGGTAATAGATTCGAGCTGGGGTGAACCATTGCAAGATAAAGAAAAAATCGCAAAAAAAAAAAACGCAAAATCGAAAATCCCTTGTATTCGGCTGAGCTCGTCCCAGGAATTCAACTTGTTTTATAAATATCTCCCGTGTACAGACACAACTAATTTATAATTTTATAATAGTACTAGCTGATGACCGCGACTCCCCCCGCGCGGAGGTCGGTTATCGTTTTTTGGTCATATCTCTGGTTCTACTAACCAATTGCAAACAACCAAATAGAAAATTGATAGAAAAAACCCACATCAAAATCTGATCAGTAGTTTTTGATTCCATCGCAAACAAACAGGCAAACAGAAAAGAATACGATTTTTTTTTTAATTTCTCCAGAGTACAGACATAAATAATTTACAATTTTATAATAGTATGGATAGTAGAGGAAGTGAAGTTAACACTTGTTACCACAATGCTGTTAAGATGTTCAACATAAATCGCAATACGATTGGCTACTGACTGCTCGATAGCTATGAAGCGTCGGTAGTTTAGTGGTTAAGGAGTCGGCCTTACGATCGAGATGTCCCGGGTTCGAACCCTGGCCATTACACTACCGACGTGAACTCATTCATTCCACAAGCAATTTAGCTTAGCTGGAAGCGTTCTCTAGGAAATTATAATCAACCACGTCACTGTTCTGCGACTTGATTGATCATATGTGAGGTTGGCGATACCAGTTCTTATTGTAACGATGTTTAAGGTCACTTCTTGATTTTATCCTTCTTCATCAGAGTGTGAATCCCGCTTCTATTCAAGGTTTGCCCTGGAGAGTCCGAGGTCAGCTTCTGCCCGCTTTTCATAGATTCGTTTGGCTGCCTTTTATTATGCGATCATTTCTCGATTCGTATTAAGAATGAGATGTTTATCGGAAGACTGTTATCATTAGTGATACTTGTCATAGTCGTAATGATTAATATTATGACTCACATGGGATTATAATCGTGCATATTACAAGTGAGGGCAATCTCTTTTGTTTAGTACTTAGGAGGCACGATAGTATATACCTAAAGGCTAGGCAAAGCAGCAAAGCTGCACCAGGAGAGGCCGCGTTGGCGGCCAAGGTCCGCCGGTAATCCTGGGGTTATCCTTTCGAGGGCTTACCCGGGGTGCCCGGCAATGGACACTTGGGGAGGACACCGTGTGGTTTTAGTCGGTCCGATTCCGACACGTCCACCCCATCGTTGGCACCGATGGGGTGAAGACCGTGGGGGTTTCCACACGTAAAAAAAGAAGTTGCAAATCTGTATTAAACTGCCACAACGAGGATATGAAAGTAAATTAAAAAAGAAGAAAAATATTTGATGCACCGATATCAATGCTCGCTGCAAACTGAACAACAAAAACTACATTGAGAGCATCACCTCGTATGAATTCCGTCTTCGAAGCCGACCTGACCTGCAGGTCAGTACACCAACTGATTGACTGACGAGGTTTGAGTGGTAAGACGGCAGCAAGCGCTCCCGTAAAAGGCAAGTATAGAGAAGTACGAAAGCGGATCCCGGGTTCTAAAGTGCTATCTTTCGATGCTTGGCGCTCAGATAATGATGGAATTGATTTGAAGACTAGAGTTCAAGAGATTGTTGCTCTTTCAATAGCATTAAACATTGTTTTTTGCAGTTAATAGCAATCCAGACATCTATTGAACTGAAATGTTGCCCACTTATAACATATAATAAATCTGTCGCCACCCTACAAATAAATTACTACTGATTAAGTGCAAAATCTCCCCTTTGAGAACATTATTTTAGGAATTCCGTCTCGCCATATAGTCTGGACTAAGAATAGACTACCTGTCTGTGAATTTCCAGACAGACATAATCAAAATCAACTAACTAAAAAACCTATATGTTATTCTAGACTATAATCTATCCCTGTACCAAATTTCAGCCAGATCTGTTCAGCCGTTTTTGGGTGAAAGAGTAACAAACATCCATAATCCATACTCACAAACTTTCGCGTTTATAATATTAGTAGGATAGTAAGATAAGTAGGATAGGATGGGTTCTTAGATGAGATCGATCGTATGCACGGTCAACCAGAAGTATGTTCCTATGGGTCATGTGAACGCGAACACTATTTCACGCGAGCGAAGTCGCGGGGAACCGCTAGTACTGATTAAGTGCAAATTCAACCATTCAACCAATATTATTTTAGACGTCCCGTCTCACCATATTGTCTGGACTAAGAATAGACTGTCTGTGCGAAAGTCCAGCCAGATGTTATTGCTGGAGTACAGAAACTTCATTGATGAATTTAATTTGACATAGAACCAGAAAACAGCTGTTAGTAGGAGCAAATAAAGGTTTAGAAGGTTGGTCGGTGGTCGAAGGTTCCCCTGAAAGGAAAGCCTGCGCCGCCCGAGCCTCGTCCGTCAATCAGCTGGTGTACCGTTGCAAGTGAGGTATGGTTCTAAATATCTTGGTGGGGTATAAAGTTGCTATTGCAGCAAAATATGGTTCAAGCAATTTGCGTACCGACCCCGGTGTTACACCGATTACACGGCGTAAATAACATGTTACAAAGCGAGCATTTGTGCAGTCAATACTGCAAGCATGCCATGAGCAACTCATAGAATATAAGGTGTCACCAAATTAGGTCTCTGAATTTGGTGAGATGACTTGGTATCGACAAAATATGTATTTGAAACAATAAAAAGAAAATATCGGGTAAAATAAAATAAAAAAAAAATGAAAAAAGAAAATAATAATAAAAAACACCACCAGCGATCAACGTCACGTGACGCGACGAGCACACGTGACGCTGGTCGCGATTTAGGTATTTTCCACACATCCGCTTGGAGAATACTGTGAGGAGAAGGACTGCACGCCTACCACTTTCTGCAGTAGCAAGAGCTCCTTACCACAGATTTTGACCCGCGGTTCAGATTTTGTAGGTGGGTGGGTAGTGGAAGATCCTACCAGAAAAATTTTGTGGACAGACGAGTCCACTTTTACAAGAGCCCGGTTTAATATTCACAATGCACACTGGTGGTGTTTTTTATTTTATTTTACCCCTATATTTTTTTTTGTTTCAAATACCTAGGTATTTTGTCGATACCAAGTCATCTCACCAAATTCATAGACCTCATTTGGTGACCTTATAGATTTCGCTGTGAATGTTACATTACCCCGCGTAACATGGTTCAGAACACAATATACCACAATTATGAATAAAATTTAAAAATAAATAATATGAAGAAAAAATTGTCAGGAAAATAAATAGTTTGAAGCAGAGAGTAAAATTCTATTTTCAGCTCCATATATTTTTGCTATCGGTGGCATAAGTTAAAATCCCTTGTTTCTAATTATAATTCATCACTCAGCAGTGCGTCCCAGTTGCATAATTCACAGTACACGCACTTTATAGGTCAAAACTGTTCTAATTCTCTGAAAAATATGATTGAGGTGTCATACAATTCGATTTGACCTAAGAAGCACTTGTTGACTAGACTATACAGTGGATAAGGAAATTATAAATTTGGTCAATTCATAAGAAAGGTTTAAGAATCATTCATGCATCTCATGCCAATACAGGGTGAATTTTTCAACTGGTTGTGGATGGCCAAATCTGAAATCATGAGGCCCAACATTTGGCCCACTATTGGAACAAATTCTGGGAACATGAAAAACTTATTAAGAAAAGAGCTTTTAATATTTTATTCTTTCTTTTAAAGTTTTCCTTTTGAATCTTGCACCCAACTTGATCACAGTTATTTTCAATGGTGGTATCCAAACTTGATATATATAATTATTATAATTGTTCCTTCCATTTTAAAATGCATAGTAGACAATACATTTCTTGTTATTATTATTGCTTACATGTTGAATCCACCTTCGTCATATATGTTTAAACTATGCGATACTTAATATTTGCCATCTTTTATACCACACTAGCTGTTGGCCGCGGCTTAATATGCGTGGAATTCTGATCTCGTTCCTGCCACCTGTGGGCCCCTAATCCACGGAAAAAAGCTTAGCTTATATGTTATTACAAACTATAATCTAATCCTGTACTGAATTTCAGCCAGATCTGTTTAGCCATCACATTTAAAATATTAGTAGGATTACACTCAAATAAATAAATTAATACAATTACTAGCTATGAGTGTGAGTTATGAATATTTATAGAAATGTATAAATTGTGACCTCAATGTGTAGGTTTAGATAAATTGCCAACTGCATAAACTGGCAAATTATTAATTAATTGAATGAGTATTTGATTTATCGCACAGCTGTAGGCTTTTCCTATCACCATTACATAGTATAAAATAATGCATCTGTTTCTCTGTTAACTACTTCTATACCACACAACAGATCTTGATACAATTTACACTGTCCATCTAGATATTTATTATGTAGAGTTGACAGGTATACATGCATATTACATAAACTTTTTAGAAGGTATGGGCAGATTGGACCCAAATGAAGCTGGAGTGGGTCACTACTCATTTAATTTGAAGCATATTTGCTTTCCTGTAAATATTAAATTTCCTTGGAGTTTATTAATAGTTTAGAATAGTTAAAAAAATTGTTCAGAAAAGGAAATTAAGCAATTGTTTGCCTTATGTATCAATATTTTGTCTTTAGTCTATGTATATTCGTCTCCCACTTGTTCCTCTGATCTTAACAAGACCCAAACCTGTCTCACTGTGTAATTTTTTGACTACGCTATAGCTGCTAGCGCAGAGAAACTTTGGGAGACAGAACAGTTTTTCCTCATATATGTGTATTCCATAAAGCAGTGTCCACTGTCACGACTTTTATTATGAAGTGGCGTAGTGAAGTGGTTATGGTAGAAGCACATGGGAGAGGTCTGTATTAATATAGCTAACTGGGACGTCTATAATCAGCTAAAAACACATGATATTTGTGTGACAATTTATTCATTTCCCCAGATTCCCTTTCAGGGTAGGCATGGGTGTGAAGTTTTTGCTTCATAATAAAGACTTACAACAAAATGGTAATTATCAATACAGGACTGCCTCAATGACAATAGCTAGTAGGCACAGCATTTTGGACAATGACAGCTGACAGGAAAATCAATCACCCATTATTGTTATCTACTATGGAATGTGAATGTTTTGAATTGATCATAACTAGGTAAGTGACCTTGAAAAAGATCTGTTCAAGGATACTCAGCAACTGATGACTGTTTGGACTGATGTTACTTAAATTTAACGTTGTTATAAGACTTACGAGTCTACTTTTTATGAGAAACATCTGAACTTAATTTGAAGTTAGACGTGTTGGATTTCTGATTGAAAATGCTGGTTAACCATTCCAGTTAGATTTCTTCAATAAAAAAAGGTTTCAAAACTCACCATTAGAACTCTTCAAGTCTCTGTGTATGAGTGACATCGGTGCGCCAACGTGCAGGTACGCCATTCCTTGCGCCACCTGGATGGCCCAATCGACCAGAATGCCCGGTCGAATCTTCCGACCGGACAGCACCCGATTCAGAGGCCCCCCGCGCGCATATTCCATCACCAAACATAAGTTGGGTTCTTCTAAACAAACACCCTTTAATGACACTATATTCTCGTGTTGGAGTACCCAAAATAGTCTCGCCTCTTGCAGTACACTCTCTTTTATAACATCGATGTCTTCGTTTGCGTCTTGCCGAGCCGCTTTCACGGCTACGACTTCATCGTTCCAATAACCGCGGTATACTTTTCCAAAGCCGCCCACTCCGATCACCTCCTCCAGTTTCAGCTGCGAGAAGGACACGCAGGGCGGCTCCACGGCCAAGGGATCCTCCTCCGTGACATACACGGCGGGGAATATGCCGACGCGGTCTCCGATCTTTCCCGTCCACCAACCCTCGTCACCGGAGATGTTAGCGTCTTTCGACAGCACCTCAACGATCTCACCGCGCCGCAGGGAGAGCTCGTCCTCTCCCTGCGCGACGTAGTCATACACGGCGGTGAACAGAGCGAGCGGCGGGCGATCGCTGTCGGCCGCCATGGCCGCGCGGCCGGCCGCAGGCCGCGGCGGCATCACCCCGGCCGCGCCCCCATCGCGCCTCTCCTCCTCACTCACGCGCCCCGACACTGCTGCAGCCGCTGCCCACCACAGCACATAACGCTACACACGACAAAACAACGCGTTTGATTAGGATCACCGTATTATTCCGCCATCTTTGTTTCTAACATCGATCATGGCGGTGTTGTGTCGAAGCGAGCACTCCTAATGTACACTTTTGTGTTATAACACGCGCGACGATGTTTCGAGGAGAAACGAGAGACGTCTTCACTGCGATAAACTTAATTATTTCCCATTCATCTATCACACAATCTGATAGACGGACGAAATGACAACCATACCGCAGCAAAGTCAGTGACAAACTGACGTTTGGTGTTACTATAACATAAATGCTGATTTCCCATAATTTATTTTATCGAAAGATTTAACACGTAGTAACTAGCAACACATGATGCTTCCCCAAAAGTTCACTTCAATCATGAGGCCTGAAATTATTATAACAATTGCTATATAAAGCAGAATATACTACTTTTAAGATCTTAAAAATAATAAGAATTAATATTTTCGTTTACCGTTCCGGTAGCACAATGGTTCGTAATGTTACAGGTATAACAAAGATGGCGCTGTACACAAGTCGTATAAAAGGAGAAACAAGTTTAGTAAAATAGTACAGACCTGTCAAAACTGCCATCTAATATTGTTTTTACGAACTTATTAGCTGGAATTGTAGGTTTTTCCTTAGGCATTTCAGTTTGAATATAAAACATAAGAAATCATTGTATACTTACTTTAATTTACATTATACTCAGTATTTAAAATATTGTTTGTTGTAAATGGTATTATGTATATTGATGGATAATTTCATCATTCTTGTCAACCGGTCCCATGGTGTAATGGTTAGCACTCTGGACTTTGAATCCAGCGATCCGAGTTCAAATCTCGGTGGGACCTATGATAAACTTTTTGGATTTTTTTATCGTATTTATTGTCATATTATTTCTTGTCATATCTGAGATACTTATTTTACTGCAATATCCTATTACCCAATAACATATTTTCATATTAAACTTAAAGAAATTGAGCGATAGTCTGTGGGAGTCTGAAGGGATGCTGGGTAGGGAGCATTATTGATCGTGCGAAAATGGGATAGTCGTATCCATTCGCGGCGACCACCCAGCCCGCGGACGTGGGACCGGTTTTCAACCTCAAATATTCGCTTACACGCCTTAAATATAGGATAAATAACCGAATTATTGATTAAAAACGCTCAGTTTTCGCATATAAAATTAGGAAAATGATGCTAAACTAAGTTATGTGTCAAAAATACCGATCGCGTTTAATCTAAACATCATAACGTGACTTGTCATAGTGAAAACGAAGAGAAATCAGCCTATAACTAGACAACAATTTTGAAAATAATGAAATAAATGTAATTAATTTATTTAATATGTTATGATAATAATTATTTATATGTCCGACCAGTGTTCGTTTAGTAGCAAGTGAGATAACTAGAAATAATGGCCGATCTACTATCCCCGGGCTAGATTTTAATAAATAATGTGGAAAATAACAAACATGAATAATTGCATAAAAAGTGGGCTGTGTCTGAAGTGGCGTTGGCGTAAACGTTGGCATGAAATTAAAAAAATGATAAATGTTTCGTGTGAAGGGGGCGTGAGTGGTCCCTTTACGTAGCTATTCCGTGTTTAGACTTAGGAAATTAAATAATAAATATAAACAAAATGAATACGTTCAACGCACCAACCACGCAAATAAATGCGATAGATAAAATGACAACAGTGAAATGCAAATCTGTAGATTTAGAGGGATATGTTATTATAGTGGTGCAGACTAAGGATAACAAAATAAAATTATATGGTAAGTATATTTTGTAGTTCTTATTATTGTGTAAAAATGCAATTATCTAAATTTCTGACGTATGGAAATCAAAAGGGATTGATATTTGGTACGCCTTGTGCTCAATTAATTTGGAACTGGTATTTATTTTTATAGTTAACTATCAGACATTTTCCAATATTGAGATGATTGAGAAATTCAAGCTTTCCCTGTCTTTATTGACATAATTATTTTACACGTAGTCCTGTCCGTTGAAAGTGTAATGTAAACTTACAAAGTGTATTTTAATAACATTAAATTTTATGCCTGAATTAAAAAAAAGTGACATCAATCGGCACAACTAGAAAGCTCTAAACGACACGATTCCGATAAGGTACTTTTAGTTCTAAATAGCAGTAGGTATTTAGAAAACAAAAATGTTTGCTTGCCTGTGGAATCTGACAGACACAGCAACAATACCTTTCTGCATTTCAACATTGCCAAAAGTGTGGTGAGTACGAGTAGATAGTTTTACCGAAATTATTCCGACAAGCCGCTACTTTTAGTTTTCAATAATGAGTCCCACCTGGCGGTAAGCTTGTGGGCCATCATTTGTAATACAAAAATAACGAAAGAGTTCACAAAGTAACGCTTAAGAACGTCAAGATTAACAGCTACATTTACAGCTAGATTCAAATTTACGCCTGTTAAAAAAGGATCTGAAATCTCCAGTAACTACACTGCAATGATTGTTTATGCTGTAAACCTGTATTGTTCTATATTGAAAAAGGGCAGGTTAAAAGCACTCGAAACTGGCGGGCTTGTATGAAAGGTTTTAATGAAAGTAGAGGAAGCTCGTGATGCCTGTAAGGACAGAAACAGATGGTAGGCTGTGTGTTTCCCCAGAGGGATAAATACGTGATTATATATACTTATATATGTAATATATTACTCCTGAAGAAATGAAAACAATTAAATCATACTTACTATTATTTTAATCTTCACTGTTACAATGTAATAGGAGCAAGCATTTAATTTATGGACAGTACGTGATCAAATCGTGAACAAAATGGAGCTTTTACAATGTAACACTTATGAGCGTCAGAAGTAACATTGACATTTGTTACATGATTTCGAAACCACCGTACAGTACAACCGGCAAGAAAAAAAAACATAAATTAAAAACTTACGAAGTTTTGTCACAATCAATCCTACTAGTTAAACCCCATGACACGAATTCGTCGACGATACTGCTTTATGGGTAAACTTAATTGGAGGGTTATTAGGAATACTATTAAATGGGATTAATCCCACCCACTCTAACTGTTTTGACTCCTGTATAACAGGATTAATAGCAGTGAGTAACTCATGAGATTTAGTGAGTGCCAGTGAAAGTTAAACTGTCTTGGAACCTGCGTCGAAGTTAACCAGAAATAATCGAGGAAGTTGGTTATTTACAGGATGCCTATTTAATTAGTAGAATAATTGAGAGCCAAGATCTTTAGGGCCCTTGCCAACCTCACCACCGAGTCGGTACACCTACTGATAGACGGGCGAGGCTCCGGCGCAGGCTTTCCTATCGGGATTCAGACGTAAGTCGCTCTCGTAAAATCCAAGATAAGTCACATCTGGCGGAGATCCAGCCTCCGCTGGCAACCGCTGGGATGATTATAATGAGTTCTACTGCTATGAAACGTGTAGATTCAAAACAAACGAAACACGCAACGTATTATGAAGTTACTTAATTTTTATTTCGGTATGGTGCAAGGGCATTGCAGTAATTGCCCGAAACTTCAGTTATACGTTGCACGTTATGAGAAAAAGCTATAATGATGCCACTATAATATTCCATGTAATTCAATAAAAGTTACACCTGCGAAATATGACAGCCCGGTTCAGATCAGGGATCGGGAGAGAACCCTGCCTCCAGAGTTCCGCAGTCTGCGGCGAGAACGCCGCACACTCGTCTACGTCCGGGACTACCGACCTCCATGATCGGGGCCTGAGGACGGCAGTTGGCCCACTCGCCGTCCTTACAGAAGCAGGCCAAGACGGAGGCGTGTCGTGTGTAGGACACGCCTGCCAACTCACCGTCGCCGGATAAAACCCGACCCCACCAGGCGAGGCCGCGGTGGCGGCCAAAGTCCGCCGGTAACCCTGGGGTTAACCTTTCGAGTGCTTACTCGACACAAACAACAAGACCAAGACCAAGACACTTGGGGAGGACACCGTGTGATTTTATTCGGTCCGATTCCGACACGCCCATCCCATCGTTGGTCCTGATGGGATGAAGCCCGTGGGGGTTTCCACGCGTTAAAAAAAAAGCCCGGTTGGTAAAATTTCGATTGGTAAATGTCAAAAATGACTTCATGGTAACCAAACCGTTGAAATGTGAATCACGTGACCTTTGGGAGCTCAGACAAAGTGACATTCTACTAGTGGAATCGCTTAGAAGCGAACCTTCAAAAGTCAACCGAACCGAAAAGGCGAACCTTCAAATGTATGGGAGAGACATTATTTGTCGACATGTCACTTGTAACAAATAATGTCACTCTCATACATTTCGAACTTTTAAAGGTTCGCTACGTAGTTCAGCAGGCCGCTGTCCACCAACTTTATGGTACGAAATTGGACGACCGTTTAGTTCTTGGCTTATATTGACATGCTGTAAGAGTTCATGGCAGCTCTGCAGATCTGACAACAATTGTTGCTGGGTTTTTCTCTATGAAGAAATTCTACACCTCGAAGTTTCGAGAACGTGCCAATCTCGCATTACAAGCTGGTACACCGGTAGTTACTATTAACTTAAAACATCTTCCAGGGTCACCATCTGCGGGTAACTGGGACAACTTAGAGCTAGCTGACGAGATAATGGACGTGAACGAGACCAGGCTTGAAGACATGTCGCGGACGGAGGTGCTGGGACATATACATGAGGTGAGTAGATTTGTTAGACCAAATACTTGAGCGTATGAGAGGAATTCCATTCCGTGCACTCTAGGCTGTGGAATGATCTCCTGAGTGCTGTGGTTTTCCTAAGCGACTACAATATGGGGTTCTTCAAGAAAGGCATTAGATAGTTTTTACAGCAGCGCGAGTATGACGCCCTTGGTGTTGCACACGTCCATAGGCCATGATAACTGTTTTTCACTGGGCCGTGTGCTCGTCTGCCACCTATGTGCTATTAAAAAGCGCCTAGTAGCCTTTGATAAGGATGCCGCCTTCCTGTCCATTAAAGTGAAGAGTTCTTTTTCTCAACCAGTAACACTGTTCACTCGTTTGGGTGTTACTGGATGGCATTAACCCATGACACGAGCCGAATAAGTACTTTTTTTTAAATTTATTTCTTTTTAAACTTGTAAAAAAACCTAAAAATCTAAAAAGCTTAAATCTGGTATCTGTTGGACACTGGTATTTTTTGTTACACATTTTGCAAATGGACAGTATATTATTACCTTCCAATCGATGAAATACCGTTTATAATTGACTTAGTGGCTGCTGACTGATGATCTGATGACCGTTCTTTGTTATTCATCAAAAATTTAAGGTTTTTATTCTTGACGGAATATGCCAACCCCATATGCCCTAACTTATCCTTTTCTCAAAAAGGGAAAGAGAGTCACTGTGGAGGCTCTTTGACCATCCGACATAGGTGTCTAGGTCCCTGATATTGGTTGTGCAAGGACGCTGATAACTTTTTTTTTTTCGGTCGGAAATCCCTTCGGATACCCCAACGCCGACTAGCGGGGGCGGTTGTCAGGCTTGAACCGACTAAAACCGCACGCCGTCTCGGTCCTATTTAATTTTTGTTAATATTAAATCTTTACCTACTATCTATACGTCTGTACAAATAAATAACTTAAAATTGAAGTGTCGTTTGTACGTGAAGTTTGTAATATTAAAAGAAAAGATTTTTAATGATTACACATGAATGCATACACGATACTTAAAACAAAAATACAATTTTTAAATTTGTTGTCTGTCTGTCTTTCTGTCTATTTGAAAGAGGTAATCTCTGGAACGGCTAACCTGAATTTAATTTTAGAATAATAACTAGGGATCCCCGCAAATCCTACAAAATTGTGAATAAAATCTTATTTACTCTTGGATGGCTGGGCCGATTTTGACGGGACTTTTAGTAATAGATTGGACTGATTTAATTATTCATTTCACTTAATTAAGGTATTGTTTGGACGTAAAAAATTATAAACACACGTATACATACATCCCTTTCCCTAGGCAGTAGGCAGAGACAACAACCTGCCATCTGCTCCTATCGTCACAGGCACTTCACTAGCTTTCTCAACGGTCACTAAACCATTTTTTTTTCGTACGGAACTCCACTCGAATACGGAATTTGCACGATTTATGTAAATCGTATGGATTTCTTGAACAATTTTGCGCCAATTATTTGGACGATATTAGCTCAGCATTATTTGCACGAAACAGGCACCCGCATGACGCACACGACGCAGCACAGACCCTAAAAGCTCTGAAATTACCTTAGACTTAAATATGTGACTGATAATAATATAATATGTACTAGCCTATAATCTGCAACACCTTTTAAAGGACTGTACACGTGTGCTGGTAAAAAAATCCAAGTCTTTAAAATGCAGTTTATGGAAGTGCCGGCGTCAATGTTTCTGTCCATTGCTTCAAGGTAAAGATTTGATTTGGTCGTGTATAGACCGTGCTAGACCTTAGCTTCTGGTATGCAAAATAATTTAGAAAAGGCGCCCTCTTTCCCCTCCTCACCGTCTCCTCATCAGATTTTAATCGCAAGCAGCGACCAAAAGAAGAAACAAGGGTGTTGGCGTGTTGCTCAGGGCTTACCATGAAGAGATTTTATTGCCCAGCGCTGCTCGAGGAGTTTAAGCAGGCCTCCTTCACTCCATATACTTGCGCGCTATAATTACCTACCGCCCGGCCGAGCGGCCTCGGGCCGTTTGCGGACCAAATTTCAGTGCGGTTTTCGCTAGCGAAGCGCACGCAAACTGTTTAATTTTAAATTAAAATTTCGTACGCATACCTACGATGCCGTCTGGTGCCTTATGTCCTTATGTGCAGATCAAGTAAAAGAAGGAATAAACACCTAACATTTTTCCATTTACCTGTCAATGAAGAAAGGTAACACAAAAAGTTATATTAATTTAATTTTATCAAAGAGGCAGCCCTGCGATTGCTGTGGGATCGCGCGGTGCGAAGCAATCTCAACTGTACGCTTAAGCATTTAGGCACATTTTAGCATGCAGTGGTTGCTGACGCGACGGAGTAGTCTATTATAGCAGTAGGTATTGGAATTTTTCTACTGAGTAAAGTATCTGTTACGTAGTAACTATTTAGTAATCTGTGGTTTAAGGAAAATCCAAAAAACATAACATAGCTTCACGCCTGTATCCCCGAAGGGGTAGGCAGAGGTGAATTATACACCCACGATTCGCCAAATGAAAATAAAATTAACACATAAACAATCATTGAAATCGTGAACACATGTTTTTTAAAGAGTACATATAAGTAGTTACTAATAAACGTGATTACTAGTATTCCCGTTAAACCGTAGGTTCACGTCGTAGTGTAACGGCCAGGATTCAAACCCGGGATCTCTCGATCGTAAGGCCGACTCCTTAACCAAACTTCCATTTTTAAGTCAGTTAAATGTACTATCATGTAAATTCATTTTGCGGCTTAATAGTGTCAGTGAATATTGTCTTTCGTAAAATGCCATGAAAGTAGCAACGATTAAGTTCTGGTTTAGTACATGGCACGCGTTCCCTTGGGACCCGTAAGCATTGTATCATATGCTATCTAAGCACCGATTATCCTTGTTGATAACGTTATTATATCTCATAATACAACACTAGGTAATTTGCAGCTATTTAACATTCCTTACGACCTGCCAAATGTGTTCTCGACTGTCGCGTCTCGGTAATTCTCATGTCAGGAATCACGGCGTTTGCGACGAGGATTCCTTTGGTGTTTTTTTAAACATTTGGATTCTATTTAATAATGTTTTTTAATTCAATATGACTAGAACAGTTATTGAAAGTTAAATTTTATGGTATTTATTATTATTACAATTGGGGACACCGGAAGCCGGTCGATCCACCCACGAAGCTTGTGGGCCATTTTTCATTTCCCCAACCAATAACCACCCTCTCCCGTTGGGGAGAGGGTGGTTATTCCAGCATTCACGGCATCCCTTCAAACCTTTTTATATCCTAGAAGAATCTTACGATCTGTTCCACCTTCAGATCCTTCAACTCCTCCGTGTCCAGTTTGTCCGATCCCAGAAGTTTCCACCTAATTAGTAAGGATATGGGACACTCGGCCAGCAGGTGGAAGCTGGTCTCTTGTGTCTCCATGCACTCCGTACAATTGGCGTCAGTCTTCTCTCCGATCACTGTTAGGTGTCTGTTTAGTCTACAATATCCCGTTATAAATAATAACGGGATATTGTAGACTAAACAGACACCTAACAGTGATCGGAGATAGATGGATAGAGGATTATGACGAGCCTCATGTTCCCTCTTGAGAGTTTCGTCAGTTGACCCGTCATTTTCTTGTCGATGCCCTTGATAAAGATCTTCGACTGTCTCATGCCTGTCGATGATCTCCATCTTCGGTTGGTTTCTACTGTAATACTGCAGCTGATTACTCCCTTGGTGATTTTGTGCGTTATTGGGAGCCAGCGCTCCGGCCCCACCAAGTTTTTATCAGCGCCGTCTCTGGCTAGTTTGTCAGCTGTCTCAGTGTCAATGTCAATGTACATCATATATTTTTTTAGTTTTATCATTCTCTTATTTTAGAAGTTACAGGGGGGGGGGGGGGCATTTTACCACTTTGGAAGTGTCTCTCCCGCAAACTATCAGTTTAGAATAAAATGATATTAGGAACCAGAATATCATTTTTGAAGACCTATCCATAGAATGCCACACGTATGGGTTTCATGAATTTTTTTTTTTTGATTTTCAGTTCTAAGTATGTGGACCCCCAAAATTTACAAAGCCGGGCAGGGGGATTGTGGTCGCAGCACTAGTGGGACCGGTGGGTGTCACGCGGTGCTGCGACGACAATCCTCTTCTGATGAGGCCGTCAAACTGAGTGCCACCATTGTTAACATGGTACGTGTATGTAATGGTGACCCTCTTTCCTGAGACTTTACCTTCAGCTTACCATCAGGCGAGGTGAAGTCAAATTGACACAGACAGCAGTTTGTGTTTGTCGCTTGTTGGATTATAGAGTACTGTCTAAAATCTCCGATAGTCCGGTTTTTTTTTTAAAAAGCGTACCTTGCAATCTGACAATCTACAGATCGCCATGATAACATTCTATCTGAACTATGAATCGTTGATAGATCGTACTACATATTGTACGTCAAATATTCTACAGTGATACGTATGTCGGATTACAAAGGGCGCCGGATTAGACAGGGGCCGGATTCCCGGGGGTCCACTATATTTATTGATGGAAGAATTAAAAAACTTGCATTTTCAATACCTATTTCTTTCTCAGTCTCTCTCTTAGCCCAGCCTTGCCCCATATCAATTGTAGTCGGCTGTCCTCGACATTTTCCACCATGCACTACGGTTTTGTGTGTCTTCGAGTTATAATATTTAGACTTTCTTAAGGTATTTTTTTGATGATGGAACAGGACTGGACAGTTTGAAGAGGTTTTCTACGCTTTCGCAACGCAGTTTCCACACATTCAAGACATATTTGGTCATGTGATTCTCAGGCATTCTTATTACGTGCCCGTTCCACCTAAGACACGGTTCGGACAGGTTTTCTTCGATAGGATCGATCGGATCTTAAAACCTACGGATGTGCTCTCTTCTAACCTTGACTTCGCCAAATCAATATGTAATTGTTGGTGACTGAACTCCTCCGTAACCACTTTCGCGATCTTGACCAAATATACCACGGTGATAGTGTGAACACTGAGGAGTGTTTTGAAGCGAGATGGTTCATGTCCGATGTACCATTGAGGAATAAATCACCAAAAAACAGTTTCACGAGCGCGCGGATTTAGCGCGCGACCGTGGTAAGATGTCTTATTTTCAAGTAAGAGTAATGCTCGCTCAGCTCAATTTATTTCAGTCGCACCCTGCACTGAATTTCTAGTTATATATTATTATTTATTGAAGCTGTCCCAGCAGAGAATACAAAAGCCCTGTCTCGATTCTAGAACCTCACAAGCGTACTGAAACAAACGAATAAGCGAGCAACGAAACTGTATTACAGGGATTCCACAACATCGAATTCTACAATAACAATAATAAATGTTAATTTAAGACACCCCTATATAAAGTTAGTATCAATTATCCTAAATACTAGTGTTGGTGCACAATTTACTCTGTAGTTTCATCGAACGTCGCAGAATCTCACCCATTTGTCAGCAAGCTCTCAAGACAGTGTTGTTAGTACCACATATGCGTGCATGTAATGAAATGTTTATACGAAATAGCAATTGTGCGCTAAAGTTGGCTGCAAACCCATCAAAGATATGGCTTTTGGCAAAGACTTTCGACACGTTCAGCGCTACGGAAGCACCAATGATATGCTAACTATTAATATAACGGGTTTACAGAGTGCACTTAAGAGTCATACAAGTTTATCTTCGAAGTCATAAGATAGAGAAAACAACAAATAATTCATCCGTTACTACAATTTAACTAAATGACTACCTACATAACATTCAGCCATCTTAGTCCATTCAAATGTTACATGACCTTAACATATTTGTAGGCAAAGCGATTTGCTACAAATTATGTCTTTTCGATTTTTTTTTGTAGGACGCATAGTTTCCGAGTCGTCGCGAAAAAGGTGTTTGCACCCCTTTTTCCAAGATGGCGACCGGGGGACAAGCGCGGCTACCCCACAAACTTGGGGTGTCAATTTAAATTAATAAATAATAGTTTAAAAAACCTAAAAAAAAACGCTTTTTATAGAAAACCGAACTAAAAAAATAGAAAATAAGTTTTAATAAATATAAATTAATAATAGTATAAATTAAAAAAATGTATTTTATTTTTAAAAAAACGTGGGGTGCATGGGTCAATAGATATAAATATTTTAATGACAGACATGAGTAGAGTGATTATCATTTTGATAATATCTTAAAAAGCACCCACGCTTTTTTTTAAATAAAATACATTTTTTTTATTTACACTATTATTAATTTATATTTATTAAAACTTATTTTCTATTTTTTTAGTTCTATTTTCTATAAAAAGTGTGTTTTTTTAGTTTTTTTAAAGTATTATTTATTTTTCACTTTTTTATTATTTTATTATAATTTTATCAAATTAGTGTATTGTCATCGGTCCTCGATAAATCTACAAAGTTTGAACGAAATCTGGCCGTTTAAAGTGGGTCAAAATCGCAACCAAAGGAGTCGGTTACAAACATAAAAACAAACATACAGGTGAAGCTAATAAAAAGCGTATAAAAATTTAAAATGAAAGAAGTTATAAAAGACAAAGACAAAAAAGTAAGAAAATTTCTATAAAAAACAATAAATATTATGGAGAAACCCTGAATTAGCTGGTGGTACCGCGCTATTCCTGAGTGAGAAATTCGATCCATCGTTGCTCACTCTTGTTGGTGAACTTTTTTTCGTAGCTTTATACGGCGGTAATAAAGACGAGTCACTAGACGGCATGCGATACAAACGATTTGTCAAGAAAGTGACTAGAAATTCATTTAGTTTGTCATCGCTGTCTTTAACACTTGATGCAGCTCGTTTTCACAGTCTCCGAGTATATCACCAGATCCAGTCGTAGCTCGGAAGATATCAAAATCCTGAAGATTGGGATTGGAAAAAGCATGCAAACATTTGGATGTCAATACAAGCTTCCAATCCTCCAGTACCCCCCGATCTCATGAAATTAATTTTCTGCAGAGGCAAAGAAAATTGTGGAAATTGTGAGGCAAAAAAGCAGGCCACAAATGTTCTAGGGGTGTGTGTTGGGTAACCTCCTCGAGTGTCGCTCCGATTCCGATCCCGCTGCAGTCCGGGGGGAACGGAATCGGAGCGGCCGGTACACCCTGGGCGGCGGTCAATGGCTTCCCCTTCATAGGGTTGGCATTGATCGTCGGCCAATACCCAACGTGGCGGGAACACATCGCTCTCCGTACTCCTCTGCTTTCAGAGGAGACAGGATGAGCGATGCTGTTAGTGGTGAGATGGCCCAGGGTCAGTCGGGGTGCGAGGGATATGCTCTATGGGTAACCTTACACCCCGGCGTCTGAAGACCCGAGACGGCGTGCGGTTTTAGTCGGTGCAAGCCCGACATAACCGCCCCCGCTGGCCGGCGGGGGGGTATCCGAAGAGATTTCCGCACGAAAAAAAAAAAAAAAAAGGCCTCAAATGTTCTACAGTATGCCTCCATTGTTCTGGCGAAACATGCAGCAACATCATGGAAAATTCAAAATTAATGGAAGAAAATGAATTCGAAGATGAACTTCCAACTATGACTCCAATTTTAAATCCTGTCATTCCCCAAACCTTCACATTCGACGCTGAATTAAATTCTGAGCCACAGCCTGGACCATCGAAGAAAAATAGAATAGAATAGCTAGCTAATAACTGATTGAAAATATGATTATGACGAGGATTACCTCACCGGCAAAATGTCTGTGGAGTATAGGCTTACTGGGGAATACCGCGTAAAAAAAACGCGCCTACAGACTTTCCCCATAGGTGGCGAGAAATTTTTTTTGCAATGAATAAGTAAAGTTGTAGGTAGGGATTTAACAGGGGTGCTTAGTTGGGGACCTCCACGCGGTGCACCCTGGGCAACGGAGACGGCAGCGCCTCTCTCCTAGGGCGGGAGAGACGCTGCCGCCTACGGCCAACTCCGACCGAGGCGAGGACGGCCCTGTTGAGGGCTGTTCGGAAGCTTTCCACGTGTCCCTCTGATTACCAGATGGCACAGTGGAGAGCAAGTAAGGGGGCCATCTCGAAACCGGAGATGGCCCAGGGTCAGTCGGGGTGCGAGGGATATGCTCTATGGGTAACCTTACACCCCGGCGTCTTAAGACCCGAGACGGCGTGCGGTTTTAGTCGGTTCAAGCCCGACATAACCGCCCCCGCTGGAGACTCCCCGCTCTCCAGCGGGGGCGGTATCCGAAGGGATTTCCGCACGAAAAAAAAAAAAAAAAAAAGGTAGGGATTTAACAAATTTTTTTAAGAATGTATTTACAATAAAAAAAGTATCATAAAACAAAGTTAAGCATTTCGTTTTGACCGGATTCTCATGAGTATTGACGAACCCGGTCAAATTTGCAGCGCTGTAACAGCGTTTTAAATGAATGAAATTAAAAAAACAAATTGAGAAAAAATTTCCTCAAAAGACCATCTACAAGATTGGTCTGAGGATTTTTTTTTCGAAAATGTAACAAAAAAGAGTTATAGAGCAAAGAAGAAATTCTTTAATATTAATTTTCTCACTTTTTTGCTTATAATTTCTTTAATTTTAAATTTAGGGCAAAAAGTTTTACCAACATATTTGTAGGCAAAGCGATTTGCTACAAATTCAGTCATCACGATTTTTTCGTAGGACGCATAGTTTCCGGGATATCATGAAAAAGGTGCACCCTTTTTCCAAGATGGCGGCCGGGGGACAAGCGCGGCAACCCCACAAACTTGGGGTTAAACTTCTATTGACCCCCCACATGTCCCAAAAATAAAATTGCGTCCTCTAAAAAATACAATATTAGGTCTTTAAATTGTAATATTTCAATGGACTATCTGGTTAAACCTTTCGTTCAATGACTTGGCTAGTTGTTCCTCAGTCATTTGATTAGTGCCGGTGTTTATGAAAGGCCTAGGCTTCCAATTGGGAACCCCTTCGAATGCTTAACTTTTTTTGTCCTAATTTACTTTAGCATAACAGGTTTGGCATAAAATTTAAAGGCATAACAATACTTGAGCATAACGATATTACAGCTATTTTTTTTTTACGTGTTGAAATCCCTACGGATACCCCCCCGCCGGCCAGCGGGGGTGGTTATGTCGTGCATCGACCAAAATCGCACGGTGTCTTGCCCAAGTGTCCATTGCCGGGCACCCCGGGTAAGCCCTCGAAAGGATAACCCCAAGGTTACCGGCATCCTTTGGCCGCCACCGCGACCTCGCCTGGTGGGGTCGGGTTAACTATCATTTAGAATTTAGACTAATATATTTTGGCCTAATTTTAAATCGCACAAACTTATAAAGCCTATGGCGTGGCGGTAGTGCATTCGACTGCAATGTCAGCAGCGCGGGTTTGATTCCCGCTCAATGTAAATATTTATATGTATGAATATGTATATTTACATTGGTCTGGGTATTTCTATGTATAAAATGTATGTATTTGCAAAAAAGGTACCTTGTGTGTTTATCCGTATTCTAGAACCCCTAACAAAAGCTTGTTAACAATACTTAGTTTAGGTCTAGATAGGACTGTGTAGAATGTCGTAGAATATATATTATATATATTCACATAACACTTTGCAACATGTAAATATAAAAAGGTTTGATCGGATATAGTAGCTATTTTTGTTTACTGTCTTATTAATGACTGTTGATACCAGCATCAGGATTAACACCCCGACTCGGATAGATTAGGTTAGAAGGTTGAGGCGGAAGCCAAGCGTAGCGAAGCTACCGTCTTAACCTGCGTGGTTATTTTTTTTTTAAGCACACAGAAATAGGAGCCCCCGGTGGCGTTTTTTAACGTCCTAAATATTTTTGTGATACCACGCTAAAAAATAAATAAATGGAAATAGCAGTTACCATTATGTAAAACGCATATGTATTTGGTTAACACAAGGATTTGTTATCAATGACTGTTGTTGTCGTGGGTGTACCTCTGTCTACCCCTTCGGGGATACAGACGTGAAGTTGTGTTATGTTAATGATACCAGCCTCAGGACTAACAACCCGACTCAGAGCAGTCCAACTCGGATAGATTAGGTTAGAATCGCCTTAACCTTCGTGGTTATTTTTTTTTAACCACTCATGAAATTCTGTAACCGTTATTCGTGAAAACCTGTAAATGGCCTTCAGCTATATATTATTTGCGACTATGAATTGTATTAGCTGTAAGTATTCCAAAGAAAATAAAATAAAATAAAATGAATAGGCTCTTTTCATCGTCCTAACAGTTTTATACTTATAAGTGGCATAATTGCTTTAATATCGTTATGCGATTAAAATATATGCGTTTAACTAGCTATGCTAACAGTAGTTATGCTAAAAAAAAAATGCCGAATGGTAATTATGCTATATGGTCGTTAGACGAAATGAAAATATGCCATACTGAATTATGACATTAAATTATATGCCGTTCAATAGAGAAACCGTCCAACAAACTGGCTGATTAAACCAGATGTTTAATACTTACACAACAGTGGAGACTGGGGAGATAAAAGTAGTAAGTATCTTTTATCTTCTTTCCAATGTAATGTTTTTAAAAATCTCATTTTATATTGTACCTTACACCGAATCGTATCTAAGATGGTGGATTACATTAAGCGATAAATATTGAATAAGCTAAGGTGAGGTCAATCGAATCCGATAATCGTTTGGTCTGTGTACATTGGCGATCTTCCCTCTTCCTTAAATAATTAATAAGATATCAATTTTTCGACTAATGGATTGGGCTGCAATGATTTGTATGGGTTGGCTTTATTGAGCGCCTATTTTTAGGCCATGGAGAGAACTACGAGTCGTCATAAATATATAAGAAGGGCATACCTCCATACCCTTCTGGGTTCAGTAATTCCACGTTTCCAAAACGTGTGATATCGATACGAAAAGAAAAACGTAATAAAAACTTTAGTATTCAGTATGATATGTCAAAACAAAATCTAAAAACATTTCCGTGAAAGTTTTAAACCACGTATTAAACCTTCCGTCCGTACCAAACCAAGTATTAAACCTTCAGAATCACTCATAAATTTGATTGCGTTTTCAATTAGAATTAGAAATTTTAAGTTTATAATTTTCAGTAAGTTTAGAAATCACACGTTTTAAACCCTAATGTTAATAAATCGATACTTGAAATCTTTTCAAATATTAGGTACCTAATAAGAATAAAATAACCCATAAGTTAATGTTCAGATTTCATTACCATTAACGAATAGATAATTATGATTATAATCATTTTGAAACCATGTTCCCGTTTTGTGTTCTAAATTGTTTAATATTTGTAACACTGTTTCGGGTTATGCCTCGCAAATGAACATACTTTGCGGCAATCAACCTTGGCATGCATATATTGCATATACATATACTTCAGTTATTGCATGAAATTCTTACAATATACAGGCGCTAAATAAAATAAACTGATAAATCAAACTCGTAACTTTGGAACTTTGCATTAATTTTTTGAATCGAATACAATTACCACAGACTTCTACTACTATTAGTAGAGATATTACCTGTGTGGCTGTATTTTACCGCTTCTACCACTATTACTAATTAACTAATCCCACCGTCTCCCTTCCTATCCAGAACAACACGACGATTACGATATTACGATACTTGCTCATATAGGAGGCCCTCAATACCACCGACCACGATAAGAGGGTAAAAAAGCGCTTATATAAGATTCGCACCACATCAACAAAAAACCCCTCTGTGTAGAGGTTCTATACTTTGCCCCTTTTATATACAAGAAATTCAATAACCAGAAACATTAAAACACTAAACTGCAGTTTGAAATAACTAAGTTAATAATCAACTGGTCGTATGAAAAAACTGAAAGCTTCCTTAAAACAAACATATAATAAGCGGATTCCCACACACTTGCAAACAATCACACGCACACACTACACACAAGTACCGTAACACCCACGTATACTCACACACATCACGCAATATTTTTACCGTTTAACATGTTTTATTTTTACTGTTGTTATTTATCATTATTATTTTTCCTTCAAACAATTCACAAATGAAGTACTTAGCAATATTGTTTATATATCTGTTATAATATAATATCGGAACGGATAGCTGTGCTTTTAATACAGAAGTCCTTCCTAGTTTAAGCGCAGCTGCATCTCACATTCGACGCTTAGCCTTATATGTGTTAACATTAATATTTTACATAGATCGCAACTGTATTGTACATAGGCTAAGTTTGAATTGGACATACATAAATAAATACATATCACGTGCTGGACTACGGTGTCACCCACATTCGGGTAGAAACAGTACCGTCTCGATCCAAGTAGTTCGTGACTTCATTTCTTTGTCGCATAATAAAGTATTGTTTCTTTCTCCTTATAATCCCGGATTCTTTGGTGGTGATAATGATTCGTCCGACCATGGCGACCACTTGGCTGAACTCCTAGATACCACGGTGTTCGTGCGCAATTAATTTTTTTAAGCATTTTGTATGCTTACTTTTTCTTATATTTAGATCGGAAAAAGAGGCCATCTAGGTTTCTGATCTAAATCTATAGTCGATCTTGGCAGTAAATCTGCGTGAACATTCTTTAAGCGAGGCGTTTAAGCATTTGATTATCGGCCTCACGATCGAGAGGTCTCGGGTTTGAATCCTGGTCAATAAACTACCGACGTGAACCCGTTCCTAACACAAGCTATTAAGCTTAGCTGGAGAGGTTAGGTTAGTAATTTCCTTTACTTAGTATTCTCATTAAAAACAAAAAAAAACTGTAGAGGCCGTCAAGGTTAAGGTTTTAGATTATTCAGCATCTGGAATGGTGGTTCACATCTTCTGGACATCACGATAGCTTCGTACCATCCTGCGGAGTGCTGTCTATTGACGGACTGAATAAAAAAATCTTAATCTTACTTACACTGAATTAGTTAATTAAATTAAAAGGGTATGTGCAAGCCGGTACACCTGCTGTTTGACGATTGAGGCTCTAACCGCAGTCTTAATATAAAAAAGTAGTATAACTCGGACAGCACTAGTTCGGAAATAAATACATTACATGGTGTGTAAAAATCAGTGGTGTTGGGAATGGCGCGTGCTTGGATGAGGATGATGATTTATTATTAACAAATCTTTTTACAAACTGACCCGGCAAACTTTGTTACACCTTAAAATCAATTTATATTGGCTACATTATCAGCTGATATTCATAAAAGTCTTATATGTTTAATTATTCGTGTAGGCACAATATCCCGAGGGGGTCATCTCGAAGCCGTCTACATCTATGGCCCAGTGTGAGCCGGGGTGCGAGGGTATTATCTTATTTGGCTACCTTACACCGCAGGATTAGAGACTCGAGACGGAGTGTGGTTTTGGTCAGTTCGAACTACCCGCACTCTGGCCGGTGGTAGGCTAACCGAGGGGATTACAGCAAAAAAAGGCACAGTACAGGCGGAGCTAAATCTAAAAAAGAACATGAAAATCGGTCCACTTGTTCTCGAGTTCATCGCGGTCATCACAAACAAGACTCTGTTTTATATGTTTAGATATAAACTGGTTAAACAAGCAATTGTAAATGATAGCTTGTTTATTCTGCTGACTTGACAACTCATCATCCTTATATCGAGTTTGCTCTTTGGAGTCCTGGGGCAAATTAATGTTTTTGATTGGTATGTCGGCTTTTCCTAGAGCGACTACCATCTGATCCCCAACCTGCCCTGCGAGGAAAGCCTGTGTACGTTATTTAGTATGCCGTCCTCAAACAAAAAAGAGACTAAATGAAAAAGTAAATTACGAGCTAGAGCAGAAAAAATGAGCGCATATTTTAAAACCTATGCTAGTATTTTCTATAAATCTGCAATAACTATGTCATTTAACAGTCGATGGATATATTTTTGAGCATCTACGAGAATAAAATTGTTGTTACTTTAGTAATATAGACATCAATGATTGATATATATTGTCGCGAGAGCGGGTACGGGATTGGAAAGAAATAAACTCGTTAGAATTAAGGTGCCTTTATTTCGCTGGTGCACGAATAGGTTGAGTCTCAGGGCTTCGATGCGAGACTTGCTGACACGGACTCCAAGTATGCTCTTCTTTTCGCTGAATGGCCGCAAAACACGCCTCACTTCTCAGTAGCTCCGCTGTTTAGGTCACGGAGCACACCTTCACTTCTCTTCACTTATTTCCACTTTCTTCTTCTTCTTTCTTCTCCTTGGTTCACTTGAAATAAACTGAGATCGCTATGGGACTCAGGCCTGCTTATATACCCCGTAACAGATTCCAATTTCTAATTAAATAGAACGTCATTTGTTTATCCGAGCATCCCGTGCAATAAATGTTGGCAGACCGAAAACACTTATAAAACCTCTGTGGCAGGCACCATGCAGGCCGACATACCAATCTGCGACAATATAAATATTTGTTTAAAGGTAACATGTTTTAATTGGCCAGACGTCACTTAGTCGCTTTGTACCTTGAGGACGGCAAAGTAGGTGTGTACCGACTTGCAATTAAGGTAGGCTTGGGCCTCACGGTTGTTTGTAGGGGCCTGTTCTGCTGACTTGACGACAAGCCAATGCCAAAGCTATATTTGTTAATATAAAATTAGATCTAAATATTGGTCGTAAGTTGCAAACTAAAATTGTATTTTTGTTTCAGTGCATTTCATCTTGCGTCATCAAACTACGCGTGAAGCGAAGGAGCGAGACAAAATTATGTAAGTACTCCTTCATCATCAAATGTAATTCCGGTGCGCTTGTATTTGTAATTATTCTCCTCCAAAATTCTCACAATGTTTCAATATCAAAATCTGTGGTAAAGCCTCTCAGCATAGATGGGTCGGAGCACCACAGCCTCGATTAATATCGACTTTAAGCAGCGTGTTGCATTACATATGATTTGTGAGAGTGCTGGCGGCCATACACTTCACGTTCGTCCACATTCTTTCACGTGAGGAAACCCCCTTTGGTTTCACATCATTGGAACTAACAGTGAGATGGGTATGTCAGACTCGCATCGACAAAAACCAATCGATGTTTCTTCACGTCCGTGTCGCCGTAATACCAAGGAACTAGGTGCGCCCTAGCTAGGTTTAGGCCGCCAGCATTGGTGACCCTAACGCGTTGTTGGGGGATCAAATCGCCCGTCTCCTATAGAGAAGCACAGAGCTACGCAGCTCCAACGCCCTGGGCCTGCTGTTGCTAGGTTCCTGCGCTCATGCAGGCTGGAGATCGTTCTATATGGAATCTCCGGCAGCCGGTACTCTTTCACCGCAGGCTATGTCTTCCTTCCTTTCCATTTCTACCCTCTGAGTGACACAGAATTGCTGTGTAAAATAATAATTATGTCCTAAGTATAGAAAAATTAACTTGAACGAAAGAAAAGTATACCTGGGATAGACTATAGCTATGGCGCAAATTGAGAGTAGCCTATGTCTAGCAGCGCACTGCGGTTGATTGATTCTTAAAATATCAATGTGTACTGTATAAAAAGTGTTCGATTAAACATTAATATTTCTTAGTTTATACCTCTATATTGTTGCTGCCGTTGCTGGTGACTAAACCATCACTATATTCAGGATTCCAGCACAACGCCATCTATGGAGCCATACCATAAACTTCTAATTACAACCTGCTTTGATTGCCAATCATTATTGGAACTGCAATTGTTTTCAACTTCATCAATATAACTTTTCAATGCTGCAACTGTTCCATTATTTGCGAGTTGAATTTTACGACTGCCACATTACGGAGGGGTTTGTTACTCGACATCAAAGAATTTTATGTCAGTACTTATTGTTGAAAGTAGCTCCCAATGCAATTATTAAGGAGTTGCCTCGTAAAGTTGAACCGGGAAATCGTATTCAGTTCGGCAAGAATTTTATCTCATTCTAGTTTGATCAGTTGGGATAAGCCCTCTTATGGCGTGAAGCTTTTTATTCTGTGAAACTTTGTCGTGCAGATAATTTGCACGAGAGTCGTACAAAAATCCATACGATTTGCATGAAATAGGGCGCCCGCATGCGTGCACATGCAATCATACGTTGTAACTGTGTTCAGATTCATTTCTGTAAGTCGGTAAGTCCGAAGAACGAAGTGCCTAGGGGTCGCTAACAGGTCTAGACCAAGATTATCGCCGACCCTATTCTTTGGCAGTTTCTCTAGCTGGTTAATTGAGTGATGGACTGACCAGTAGCCGCCATCAGGTCCCCTAGAGCCACCGTTTTTGTCCATTGATGTCAGGTATCGGTACCATTAGCACGGACTATGTCCATCACTCGTGAGGCTATCGTTTGTGTGTTCTTTGCTAATCAAAGAAACACGCAGTGAAACCCGTAGAAGGTGTGTCACTTCCAACCCGGCAGCCGAATATTAGTCGAAAGCAAAAACGTCTTCACCAATAAAGAAAGATGTTGCCACTTAGGCAAGTTGCCACACGCGTTTACCAGTTGGTTGCGTGAATGGGTAAAACATACCTATACCTAGCTAGCCGTAGCTACTAAACCAAAATGGATAAAAAATCGGTTGATAAACAAAGGAAAAAATTGTACATTGTTCGTCGAGGGGAGAAAGGGACCGATTACTAAAAAGGGTGTAGTTTGAGGCCCGACGCGCAGTGGATGGTCTCAACGCACACGAGTTGGGAATGGCACTTTTTACAGAATTATACAGTGCTTTATACTACACCTACAAGGGAAATAAAAAACAAAATTAAAAAATAAAACAAGTTAACAATGAGTTTTCATCCACTGTTGTCTCCCTCATATTTCTACGGAAGTAATATCGTCCATTCTGCCTTGTTTTTATCCGACTGTGCCAGAAGTTGGGTAATGTTTTTCGATAGTATGTATGTAGGTATGTATAATTGTTTAGCCTCTACAGCCTGAACGGCTCCATGGATTTTAGCTTGAGAGGTGTCGTTAGATTCGCATTTACTGTGAGAGTGACATTGGGTATATTAAAAAATAACATAACAAAAAAAAAATGGAGGATTTTTGGTACTAAAATGTATGCTGTTAAAAAATATTTTCACTTCAACTTATCGAGTAGGGTATCAAAATGAAGAGCTATAAAAAATTATTTCAAACAAAATATATTTATCATAACAAAAAAGTATACAATAAAATTATTAAAAAAACCCGATCGCCCTAAAAATACCCAATAATTTTCTTCCGGTTTATAATTTGCAAATGGTTCCCGCCTGCTATCAAAATAGTTTCGGTCTTTTTAGGACAGTCGGGTTTATTGATTTTTTTATTAACTGAACTGTTTTGTCTTTACCTATGTATACCGTGACATATATTTCCCAAGGAAGTCCGTTCCTCCACGACTCGATAAATAATTCACAATATTCACAGGTGCTCTCTACAATCCTGCTTCTCACGGTCGAAGCAACGAACGCCTGCATATTTAAGTTCACACGACACTGAGCAGCGAAAACTTTAAGCGAAGAATTTTTACCTTCATCCGGAGAAGTTGAAAAGCGTCTAGGAATGACATGGCTTGAGTCATTAAACTTCTACTTCATTTGAGCGCGAAAGCTTGTAGTTTGGAGCCCGGGATCCGCTGTCCTGCTTCTCCTTTTGTTGCCGATGCCGTCTGACTCTTCATGCGAGTGTAAAAGCCTGCGCCAGTACCTAATCCGTCAATCAGCCAGTGCATTGGTTTGTATGTGACGTTGGTTTAGGCCTCGAAGATTTAGGGCTCCGTACGACTGAAGAGTTTAGTTGTGACATCTGAAATATCCATGGACAATTTCTGTGCGTTTCTTCGTCAAAATCAGCCTAGCCACTTCAGAGATTAGGTGGAACAAACAGATAGAATGACAGATAACTTACAGAAATTTATTTCTGATAATAAATAATCAATGAACCTATCAATCAATCAATCAATCAATTAGCCTAATGCAGTCCACTGCTGGACATAGGCCTCTCCCATTGTACGCCATAGCACCCGATCCTCCGCCTTGCGCATTTACTCTATCCCAGCTTCCTTTTTCAGGTCGTCCGTCCATCTTGCTGGGGGACCTCCTACCTTACTACTCGTTTGCTCCATCGGCTATCGGTCCTTCGGCAGATGTGGCCAGCCCATTGCCACTTCAGCTTGCTTATTCTGTGAGTTATGTCGGTGACTTTTGTTCTTTGTCGGATGGCCTCATTTCGAATTTTATCCTTCAAAGAAACCCCAAGCATAGCTCACTCCATAGCCCGCTGCACGACTTTTAAGTCGTGGACTAGCCTCACTGTCAATGTCCACGTTTCGGCATCGTAAGTCATTAGCAATACCTTGTAAATAATCTTTATCAATATTATTTCTGCAAAATTCTTCGAAACCCTTGAAAGGTATTACATATACCTTTCAAGGGTTTCGAAGAATTTTATAATATAAACATTGAATCATCCCTCCCTGAAAAAGTACTTCTCAAATGGAAATGGAAAGTTCTTGAGTTAGTTTAACATTAAATTATTAAAATATGTACATAATTACATGGAGTTTTGTTACTTTCAGTTAATTTATCATTGAGTAAACATGTTGTATATAATAAAAACCAGTATTAAAAGAAAAAGTCATTTAGAAAGCGAAACTATATTTCCTAATATATTCTACCAAACGCTCAGTACGATTGTACATCTCTTTGCAGTAGGTAATATGATTACGCGCAGTCCGAATAACTTATACAAAACCAAGCAAAACCTTACAACTTACCTAACAACCTTATACCAAAGGATTAGAGTTCAAAGTTCTACAATTAATTTTAATACGGCAGCGAGTAAATTTCAGTACGTCATTACATCGGCGATGCGCTTACAAAATAACGAATGCATTTTATTGCGACAAGGTTCTATTTTCGTGAAATGTCTATTCGAGTAGAACTGTGTCATTGAAGGTAATGTAACTGTATAACACGTTCGTGGTTTTGAGCGCGTTCGCCGCGTTTTCGCTCGGATATGGCAGCCTTTGAGGTTATATTTTTAGTGTTGCCTTATTTAGAAATGTTACTTTATATGCGGGTTGCGGGTGTGTACTTTTAACTATGTAATCAGGCGTGTTTGGGGTCAAAAGCTGTAGTAGGGCGATTATAAATGATATATTTTGTGTTTAAAATTAAAGTGGGAAATAAAAGTACAATAGTAATGTATTATTAATCCATCTATCTATCTAATAATATACCTGTTTATCCAGTTTCTAAATGTATTACTAAAATGTCGTTTATTTTTATCAGAGGCATGCTTTTTCCTCCCTTGCGGGTTGACTCTAATCTGGAAAATACCGCCCTCTCACTAATATCGACTTAAATATCAGTATGCTGCATCTAGTACGGTTTTTGAGAGTACTATCAGGCTTATCTCGTTTCCATTTTGTTTACACTCCTATTTTTCGTCTTCATTACCCTCTACAGTGAGACCTATAGTATCAATATTGCAAGCGTTATTAAAAGGCATAGTACTCGCCACAGACAGGGAATTCATCCTCACAGGTTGCGACCGGAAACGGTGCGTACAGTTAGATATGAAAGGCACTTCATTCCGCGCACCCTCAGGCTGTGGAATGATCTCCCTGCTGTGGTTTTCCGAAGCGACTACAATATGGGGTTCTTCAAGAAGGGCATTAGAAGGTTTTTACAGGGTCGGCAGCGCGAGTGTGACGCCCCTGGTGTTGCCCACGTCCATAGGCCGCGGTAACCGCTTCCCATCAGGTGGGCCGTGAGCTTGTCTGCCACCGGAGTGGTATAAAAAAAAAAAAGTACTCGCTTACCATAATGTGAACTGTGTGCTTGTCTTAGTACTAAAAATAATAGTAGGAATAATAGTAGTAAGAATAAATAGAGTGATTTAACATTTGCCGCTCTAACAACAATTAAAATAATAAAAAAATTAAAAGACACTTACGATTTTTTAAATTGAAAAATCTCTTTACAAATGTTTACATAATTGTTATAAGGCCTCTTTTGTTTCTTTTACACAAGTATCTTGTGCGAAGCGAGACCATTTCGCACTTGACCGGTTAGATTATTTAAAAGTTCATCATTTCCATTTGCATATTTATTCCATTATGAAAAATAAAATATATAGAAAGTAGAATTTACGAAGGTGAGTAAGAATCAAATAAAGGCTAAACATATTTTCTTATAAGATTCTAATAAGTTAGATTTTTTTAGATATTAAGTTAAAATAATTCAAATAAATTTCTAATCCACACCTTTTGCCGTTTTATCTGATTAAACAAATAACAGATACTTACAAGGAAAAAATTATTTATACATGGCAACATTAGTCTAGAGCGAGATAGCAACTAACAGGTTTGCACACAACTTACGTGTTCTTGACGAAACATCACCGAATATCCAACAGTATTTAATATAATAATTCGTGTCATATTTAGTGCCCATTTATTGTAGTGCCCGTGAACAGTGTAATTGTGACCCCAGGGGTGAGTGAACTCAGAAGGCTAGTGCCCTTTTTGTTCAAGTTCCCATTGGCTGTGCCGTACTGGTGTTGAGTGTTGTGTTGAGTGGATTTGATTCTTACACCACAGGTACAGAAATTTTATATTTAATACTTTATTTATAGTTATAATCACGCTTTGTAATGAACCTGGAAGTGGTGGAACTACCCCCTTGGTAAATAAAGCCACGCCATCTATGAGACGAATATAGAAAAAAAAATCTTGTTAAAGAATTTCTTGAAGGTATACGATTTACTCAATCTTGGACTCAAAATTGAAGAGTTTTTGTTAAAGAAATAGTTTTATTTTACTTCAAATTCATAAGCTCAGGAGCCATCTGATGGTAACTGATTATTGCGGCCTATAAACCGTCGTCGACTGCGCAGCGGAGGGGTAAGGAAAACAGATTAAAAGAAGCAAAGGGAACAAGACCTTCGGTACTTTCGTAAGGCGTACGAAATGCATCATACCGCAACTTAACTTCGATATTCATTATAAGGGAGGTTCATCCCCAGTTGAGCCAGACTATGCTCAGTAAAATATAACTCTACAATTTCATAATACAATCTATAGGTAAAATTTGTTTCTAGGTGCAAAACTTGCGAACGGTTCTATAGTTTCGTATGATTTATTTTTGTTGTGTTAGTAATTTTGACATTAATACTTTTTAAAACCACCCGGGTGCCACTTGGTAGGGATACCTAGCTATTGATACAATTATGAAATAAATTAAAAGCCTCTTTAGTAATCATTTTAGCTTTTATTGTCTCTACTTCTCTCCATCAACTTTATCAACATATTATCCTATTTCATAATACTTTTAAACTATGTATTTTTTTATGAGGTTGAAGCTAAGGCTGTTTTTTTTTTTCAATTAACTAAACTGAGTTTTCACGTTTTGCTCAATAAAATTCATGCTGTGGAATTAAACGCGTTTATGTTCTTCTATGAAATCATTTTTAAAACTGAATACTTATCGACGAAATATAAGAAGGTTGTGTTTTGTACTGAGTTAGAATAGAATATTTATCACTTTTATAGAAATACTTGCTTTTGCCCGCGGCTTCGCCCGTGCGAAATTCTGTTCCCGCTCCCACTTCCCATAGGGACCTTTCCCAGTGATAAGTCTCAGTAGCTTATGTGTTATTCCAGACTATAATCTATCCCTGTACCAAATTGCAGCCAGATTCGTTCAGCCGTTTTTGCGTGAAAGAGTAAAAAACATCATCATAATATAAGTAAGATGGTAAAAGAATACAACGTGATTCCGTGACCTACATCAAGGATTTACGAAAAAAAAAGCAAGTCAGACTCGCCCATTAAGGGTTCCGTAGTAGCAACTAACATAATAATGTTTTTTTTTAATTTTTATATTTTAGTTGATTGAATGAAAGGTAAATTGCGTTTTACGATTTATGACGTATTAAAAAAAATACTTACTAGATCTCGTTCAAACCAATTTTCGTTGGAAATTTACATGGTAATGTACATCATATATTTTTTTTAGTTTTATCATTCTCTTATTTTAGAAGTTACAGGGGGGACACACACACACACACACATTTTACCAGTTTGGAAGTGTCTCTCGCGCAAACTATTCAGTTTAGAAAAAAAGATATGAAAAACCTCAATATCATTGTTGAAGACCTATCCATAGATACCACACACGTTTGACGAAAAAACAATTTTTGAGTTTCAGTTCTAAGTATGGGGACCTCCAAAATTTATTGTATTTTTGTATGAAAATCTTAATGCGGTTCACAGAATACATCTACTTACCAAGTTTCAACAGCATAGATCTTATAGTTTAGGAAAAAAATGGCTGTGACATACGGACGGACAGACAGACAGACATGACGAATCTATAAGGGTTCCGTTTTTTGCCATTTGACAGTTGCCAACGAACCCTAAAAAAGCTTTTTCCTTAATTAAATCCTGACTGTCAGCCTGTCTATCCCCCAAGGAGTCACGGTCCTAGGGTTGTTCAAATAATAAAACATATTTCGTTCTCACATATTTTTATATCTACCATTATTTGGAACAGAAATACGAAGAAAAATTTGTGCAAACTATAGCCGTTGTGGTCAGAACCAAACTTCATGATATAACTATAGCAGCTATTTACATTCTACCTAAGTATGCGCTGCAAACAGATGAGTACAGAAATATATTGAAAGCTCTAGGTAAAATATGCATATTAGAAGGTGATTTTAATGCTAAGAATACACATTGGGGATCCAGACTAACTAACACCAAGGGCAAAGAATTCTTATGTGTAAAATAGAAGATAGAGAACTGATTCCTAATTACCAATTCGGTTTCAGAGAAAAACATTCTACAATAGACCAAATTAATAGAATTACCAATGTTATTGAAAAAGCATTAGAAGAAAAGAAAGTTTGTTCTACCGTATTCCTAGATGTAGCTCAGGCGTTTGATAAGGTGTGGCCAGAGGCCTTATATACAAATTAAGTAAAATACTCCCAAAACAATTTGTGGACATTTTACAATCTTATTTAACAGGAAGGACATTTAGAGTGAGACATGAGGATGCCTATTCAGATATCAAAGAAATAAAAGCTGGTGTACCACAGGTAAGTGTTCTTGGACCTAGTTTGTACCTATTGTACACCTGTGATATCCCTGAAACAAAAAACAGCATCATTGCTACCTTTGCAGAAGACACAGCTATCATGGCTACAGGTGTCACTCACAAAGAAGCAGTTGAGAAGGTACAAATCGCCGTCAATGCCATCGCCGATTGGACAAAAAAATAGCGAATCAAATTGAATGAGTCTAAATCGAATCATATAAATTTCACAAACCAAAGACCTGATCATACACCGGTATACATTAACAGTCGTGTTATATCATATGAAAATACGGTAAAATACTTGGGTATGACGCTAGATGCAAAACTTCGCTGGAAGACTCGCGTCAAAAAGAAACGACTAGCGTTAGACCTACGCTACAAGAATATGTACTGGCTACTTGGCAGACATTCTACTTTGTCAGTGTACAACAAAGTACTTTTATACAAGCAAGTACTCATGCCTGTACACGTATGGACATACGGTATTCAACTTTGGGGCTGTACAAAACGAACTAACGTTGAAATTATTCAAAGATTCCAAAATAAAGTACTTCGGAGTATAGTAAATGCTCCCTGGTACGTTAGAAATGATGACATTCATCGAGACCTAGGAGTGAATCTTGTTAATGACGTTATAAAAAACACATGAACAAAGGCTGCTTCAACATGTGAATGTCGAGGCTATCCAGCTCCTTGACACCACGGACATAGTAAGAAGACTTAAAAGAACTAAGCCCTTTAAGTTAGTTTATTGAAATTAGTGTTACGTAGTGCAGTGAGTGCTACTCTTAAAGAACACAAGAACAAAGTGTCTTTCAATCATAATAGAGACAATACGTTCTTAACTTAGTAAGATTTTATCAAATTAAGTTAAATTTAAATTACTTATTAGCCTCAAGGTCTAGATTGTAATTGTTATGTGTAACCGTTTAATTACGAGTACATCATAATCGAAAAAAAAAAACATATTTTTGTTACTAGCTGATGCTCGCTCGGTCGCTCGAGGTCGGTTGTCGTATTTTGGTCATATCACTGGTTCTACTTAACCAATTGCAATCAGCAATTTTAGCAGATTTTAAGTCTGACTAAAATCCCGCCAACACGCACTGGACCAGCGCAGCGGGTTATGGCCCAAACCCACCCAAAATGACGATAGTCAATGGGGGAGGCCTATGTTCAGCAGTGGACTTCCTACGGCTGATATGATGTTGATGATGATGAAAATCCCATCAAAATTCGTTCAACAGTCCGATAAACTTACAAGAATTCCAAAAAAAAAATTTTTGTGTTCAGAATCGTTCAGTTAACATAACCCAAGTTTTGTTTAATATCTCTAATGTAGAGATACAACTAATTTACAACTTTTAGTATAGATGGGTTGAAGCAAAAAAAGTTCTAGAAATTAGTTCCTTGTCTATCATTCGAGCGCAAATCCCAGTTGTAACCAAAGCTTACAGTTTGGAGCCCCGGCTTCGCTCACCTAGGTACTCTTTCTTGTGATTTAGCTTTTCTGGGTTTTGCGGGAGCGATCACCATCTGACCCAGAAACCCTGAGAGTACACTGGTGGTAGAATTTTGATGACACAAATTTGTCATAAAATTCGGCCGGGTAGGTACCACCGTGCAGGATTGCGAAAAACCCTCCATAGTAATCCAATTTCTTTTTGATTGCGTTCAGGGGTCAGCAAGTGCATAGCCGGGCAGGGGGATTGTGGTCGCAGTACTAGTGGGACCGGTGGGTGTCACGCGGTGCGGCGACGACAATCCTCTTCTGATGAGGCCGTCAAGCTGAGTGCCACCATTGTTAACATGGTACGTGTATGTAATGGTGACCCTCTTTCCTGAGACTTTACCTTCAGCTTACCATCAGGCGAGGTGAAGTCAAATTGACGTGTCCTAAATATAAAAAAAAGGTTAACCAGCTTGGGCCCTGATACTTGGTGGGGCACACTCATACCTTGATAATGGCTGATGTGAATCTCTAAAAACTGCAGCGTATAGATAACATTTATAGCAAATAGTAATACTTACTCATTAAAAAGTAATTATTCAACTGCCGATGTATTATTTATGTAATACATAAGCGTCGGTAGCTTAGTGGTTAAGGAGTAGACCCTAAGATCGAGAGGTCCCGGGTTCGAATCCTGACTATACACTACCGAGGGGAACCCACTCCTAACACAAGCAATTAAGCTTAGCTGGAGGGGTTAGGAGGAATATTAGTAATTTCGGTTACTAATATTCTTTAAAAAAATCCGTTCCCGCAGGGGGAACGCACAGGAAGATTTCGTGAAGCAAAAATATTTTTTTGCCCCTCTATGACCTATGCTTCTTCTATGATCCACGCCGAGCGCATTTTTAACATGTTTAATTTTTTTTTCTCGAAAACGGTAACTTTTAGCGAAAAACTTTTCAGACATTTATTTTAGACTTAAAAATGGCCTATCGATTAAAAATGTTTCCGACGACGGCGACGGCAAGAATGTTCACCGGTTAGAAGTTATGATTTTATTCCCGAAAAATTTTGGTTTTTCCCCCCTCCACTTTTAGTTAAATAGGTTATAGGTTTATAATTAAAAGTTGTTGGTATTCATGTATACTATGGGATAAAATTAGAACGATTCGAACATGGAACGTGAAATTTTGAGGAAAAACTGATTTCACAAAAAGTGAGGCCCTACCGTCCCCTTAGGCCGGATTCCACCCGTTCACGAACTTAAACTAAGTTTACACCCAAGCAATTTTTGACCGCAGTTTGAAAGCGATCGGGGCAAAAATGCGACCGTGAGAGTGCCGCAAATTTTGGGAAGTGGAACCATACATACATATAATATATATAAATAAACTTTTTGACCAGTGGTCATTTCGGACTCAGGGGGTCATAACTAGACCTCCTATGAAGATTTTTTTTTTAAATTCGACAGTAGTCAAGAAACCAATAGGTTGATCGATTTAATCGAAATCTACCTAAAATAGAATAAAATAAATATTTGAGGCGCTCTCCGTTACAAGAAACACACCGGGCATCAATTACTTGCCCAGGTGTGGGTCTGTTCGAAGTTGCGGATCCGACGCACTGCTACCACAGATTACATAATATTATTCTACTGCTACGAATTTCTCTGCGCTACCACAGACGATATTCTTTTCACGGTGCGTCGTCAGTGCGGGCTGCTCCCTGTGCGTTCGCAGAATGGAAAACTGCATTTAGGTTGCGTTTCTATCAGAGATGTACCAGGATGCGGAGCAAGGGATAGGTAGACTTGCTCCGCTAAGCCGTTTCCACTAAAGCTGTCCTGTGCGAAGCTAGGTAAATAAAGGGATTCTATTGGTTCTTAACAAACATATCCCTCGCTACGCATTATCGTACATCTCTGCTGGAAACACAGCCTAAGAGTTCGATCTCAACGAGTCTTTTTTTATTCATCCATTTAGTGGCTGTACGCTAATTGGAGTCTGGCGTAGGCAGGTAATTTAGACACATACGTATACCGTAATTTTTTACTAATGTACGTTTACAAGGTCGATTGAAGATTAAACTCAAAATCGTTGAAAAACCGCAACCTCATTGCATTTAAGTACTTTCTTGGCTCAAACAATTCTTTGTAATAACTAGGTCAATATTATGATGTAGATGAGTTAGTTGATGGTTGAGCCCTGATGGTTGCATGTATGGGAACCCAACAGAACCCTCGAGACCAAGTCAAACTCATCTGCATGCTGGTACATCTGCTGATTGACGGACGAGGCTCTGGAGCAGATCATTTGTTAAGTTTACCATATATTATGTCATTAGTGACACTATTGCATGGCGTAATAATATAGGGTGATTTTTGAAGTGAAAACTTCTTTAGGCGCGTTGAGCTCTTTTGGGGTGAACTAATCATGGAACTCGCGTCATCGTCACCGAACGTTGTCCATATTTTTATTAATATTCTTTTGTGTTTTCACTTCTGTCGGCACTCGCGGAGTGCCACATTTTTTTCAAGCACATTTTTTTGTAAGCATCGGTAGTTTAGAGTTTAAAGAGTCGACCCTACGATTGAGAGGTCCCGGGTTCGAATTCTGGCCATTACACTACCGAGGTGAACCATCTCCTAACACAAGCAATTAAGCTTAGCTGGAGGGGTTAGGGGGAATATTAGTAATTACGGTTACAAATATTAATAAAAAAAAATTTTACAAGTTCGTCATGATATTGTCGGAAGTTTACGCGAATGTCACACATTGAAATAAATCTATCTCCCCGTGACCAAAAGCAACCGAAACGTCGGGATCAATGTAAAATATAAAATAACATCAAATAAATCGCGATAGAATCCGTTAAATATAGTTTTATTCAAATTAACAAGTTCGATTACTGGTTAGGAATATCGTTTATTTCTTTTAAATTCAATGATGCAGTTATAGTTTTCTTCGCTATTCCTCTTAGTTTCGGTATTGGACATCCAAGCCCAGTTGAGAAATTCACTACGTGATACTGCTGCTAACCGGTTCTAAACAGCTGGTCCATTAGTTTACATAGTCTGTAGTGGTTATAGTTTATTCATGGTGACATCCGTAACCACTAACGTGTGTCACTTACTTATACCTAGAAGTTGTTAAACATGATAATTATTATGACTGTAATGAATAATGTTTGAGTTTAAGAGCTCACGTCTGTGATATGGTTTCTCATTTTCACCGAAGTGAAATTATACTACAATTACAAGGTAGAAATATCATTTTAATTGTTTTCATTAGCCGTGCACTGTCCGTGGTCAGATGTTTACGGAACTATTCAAAACAAATATGGCTATTTTAAAGTGCAGTGGTAACTACGGAACAGCTCTATCGAGGTTGTGCTCATAAGGATCTTCCGAGCGTAAGCTGACTCAAATGTAAGGTAATTAGTAATTGCACTTAGTCGTGCAACAACTAAAAACTTAGGATCTTGGGGCCCAACAAAGGCCTTCAAGGGTCAAGCTAACCATGAGGTGAGGTGAGCCAGATGACTGCCAGCCCCTATACCTGCTGATTGACGGATGAGGCTGACGCAGGCTTTTTTCTAGGGCGGAGGCGCTCGTATTTGCGCCTCATGCCTGCCCTGAGCGTGGCTGCGGGTGTGAGGGACGGTGTAAGCCCTCCACCCGCTGGTCTAGCCACCCACGAAAGGGACGACGTCTATGTGTGCCTGCACGTCGAGCAACTGAGTGTTTGAAAAGTGTGATGCCCGCGTTAGTGGGCACGCGTTGCGCTAGAAGTGTTCCTGCATAGTTTCAGGCCCCCCGACAAGGCGCAGAGTATGGCACACCCTAGGATTTAGTATGTATACCGATTCGGTTACCGGATGGGAGAGTCCCACACACAATTACCGGCTACCACCTCGTAGCCCCGCCTGCTCCTACCATGCGTAACAGCATTCCCCACGTAAAAAAAAGGATTTCTCTGGGGGTTGAGAGTTCAGCCTAAGGTCTTGGATGAGCCCCCATACATCCACTATCGCTCGCTTAAGTACGTAGTAACTATTTATTAATCTGTGCTTAAGTGCAATCAGCCAATTACTTACATTTGTGTCTCAGAATGCAGATCACGTCTCTCCATTAAAACCATCTTAGTTAGAAATTATGTTCATATTCATTAGAACAGTAGTAACTGCAAAAAGTAAAATGTCTTTGCAGGCAACTCCCGCGCATAATAATCGTGTAGTGAGTAGCTACTTCTTGTATACCACGTCATATTTTTATGAAGGAATTAAATCCGTATGCTGAGAATTAAAGTTATTGACATAGCACGCAGAATAAGCAAGTTAAAATTGCAATGAGGTGATGGCCACATCTGTGGAAAGACCTATAGCCTTGGACCAAACGAGCCTTGAGTGGAAACCGCAAATCGGCCTTGGGAAGGTGGGACCTCATCCCCCCCCCCCCGCCAGATGGACGGACTAACTGAAAAGGTAGCTGTGATAGACTGGATACGAGGGCGGAGGTTTGGGTGCTATCGCGTACATTGGGAGAGGCCTATGTCCAGCAGTGGACTGCAACAGGCTAATTGATTGACATCCAAACCTCACTGGTCTGTGTTGGAAAATAGACATATTTATGCATACGAATACTGACAAGCAGCAGGAATCACACCCACTGACATAGCAGTCGCAACACCACACACGGACCCGATTCAGTAACACAACGTTTTCAAAACGCGTGATTTCAATTAGATTAGAAAGAAAATCGTAAAGAAACTTGTATTCCGTATGAAACGAAATCTAACTACGATTTACTGAGGTTGTTAAACCTTCATATTCACAGGTTTGAATCGTTTTAGGTAGATTTCGATGAAATCGATCTACCTATTGGTTTCTTGACTACTGTCGAATTTAAAAAAAAAATCTTCATAAGAGGTCTAGTTACCCCTGAGTCCGAAATGACCACTGGTCAAAAAGTTTATATATATATATATATATGTATGTATGGTTCCACTTCCCAAAATTTGCGGCACTCTCACGGTCGCATTTTTGCCCCGATCACTTTCAAACTGCGGTCAAAAATTGCTTGGGTGTAAACTTAGTTTAAGTTCGTGAACGGGTGGAATCCGGCCTAAGGGGACGGTAGGGCCTCACTTTTTGTGAAATCAGTTTTTCCTCAAAATTTCACGTTCCATGAAAGATATTCGAACCGTTCTAATTTTATCCCATAGTATACATGAATACCAACAACTTTTAATTATAAACCTATAAGATTAAAACTTTAACTAAAAGTGGAGGGGTGAAAAACCAAAATTTTTCGGGAAAAAAATCATAACTTCTTACCGGTGAACATTCTTGCCGTCGGAAACATTTTTAATCGATAGGCCATTTTTAAGTCTTAAATAAATGTCTGAAAAGCTTTTCGCTAAAAGTTACCGTTTTCGAGAAAAAAAATTAAACTGTTTAAAGTCTGTAGTTCTCTATTTAAAATAATATTAATTGCTTCACGAAATCTACCTGTGCGTTCCCCCTGCGGGAACGGATTTTTGAATTTATTAGATTTTGAAATTTTAATTTTCGTAATTTTACTGATACAGGCCCAGGTTGTCAAATCTAATTACTTTTAAACGTGAGATCTACGCGAAAGGAATCAGGGCATGTAGACAAAGTCACATTCTACTAGTGGAATCGCAACGAAGCGAACCTTCAAGAGACCGAAATGTATGGGAGAGACAACATTTGTCGACATGTCACGTGTAACAAATAATGTCACTCCCATACATATTGAACATTTGAAGGTTCGCTTCGAAGCGATTCCACTAGTAGAATGTGACTTTGTCTACAGGCCCAGGGTATTAACCAGTTCAAATAATATGAGGAAACACTTGCTATGGTGAGCTGATGGTGCATTGTTCATCGTCCTACTTGTGGCATCGCTTGTCATACAACTGCATCTCTAGAATTGTCTGACCCATCTATATTGTACTGACATTTTTTTTTTAATATTGTTTTTCAAATATTGTAGGACAAAGTAGGTACACGACGCCATCTAGACCCAAACTAAGCAGAGCTTGTCATATGAGTTCTAGAATGCGGATAAACATACTTCAATACTTTTTTTGTAAATAAATACATATTATAGCTAGAAACACCCAGACCAATGCAAATATACATATTTGCACTGAGCGATATTCGAATCCGCGACATCCGACTTAGCAGTCGAATGCATTACCGCTACGCCATGGTCGTCTTATACTTGCATATTTTATATTTTATACTGACGTCTGTAAATCACTGAAGAGTCAGTGATATGTTACAAAATACACTTCGCCAGAATTGGTACAGTCGTCTTCAAAAGTTGCTTAGCACTACCAAATTTACAAAAGATCAATACATCGAAATAAATCAATAAATAAATTGATGTACTTGTAATGATTTTTGTAATCTTCAGAGGACAAATTTAATATTGTCAAGTTTTTAATCCCCGACACGAAAACGACGGGGTGTTACAAGTTTGACGTGTCCGTGTGTGTGCGTCTGTCTGTGGCATCATAGCTCCCGAATGGATGAACCGATTTTGATGCGATTGTTTTGTTCGAAAGCCGATTTGTATCGGGGGTTTTTGAATTTTGAAATTATTTTTTATTATTTTAAGTAAAGTTTTAGAACTAAAATTTTCGGTAAACTTGCTGATTGACTAAGGAGGCTGTGGCGCAGTATTTCTTCACGGGGTAAGGGGTTAAGACGGTAGTCGCTTCCATAAAAGTTAATACATATACTCACGCCTTTTTCCCTCCGGGGTAGGCAGAGACAACCGGCTGGCTTGCATGAAAGGTTTAATGACAGTGAAGGAAGCTTGTGAAGTATGTAAGGACAGAAGCAGATGGCGGGCTGTTGTCTCTGCCTTCAAGATAAGCCACAGCAGAAAACGCGCTGGATAGTTTGTGTTTCGTTTTTTAGATTCCGTAGTATGAAAGTAAATAGATAATAGCACTACAATGTCGGATGTTTTGCTTACATTGCTTGCGAGTTACTCACCGTTGGGTGCGTCACGTGTCACGTTGATAACAAAAGCGGCAATGGTATTTGTAACACTGTAATCAACCTATTTACTAATATTTTCGTGAACAAGCTAAACTGTACAACGATCCGAATAATCTTATAATCTTTTTTTTTAAAGACCCCAAAGAAAGTATAGCTTAACTTAACATAATAACATAACATAACTTCACGCCTGTATCCTCGAAGGGGTAGGCATATTATTGGTAGGTGTATTACACACCCACGATAGCTTAACTTGCTTGTACCTATTTTTTTTTTTTTTTTTATCGTGCGGAAATCCCTTCGGATACCCCCCCGCCGGCCAGCGGGGGCGGTTATGTCGGGCTTGCACCGACTAAAACCGCACGCCGTCTCGGGTCTTCAGACGCCGGGGTGTAAGGTTACCCATAGAGCATATCCCTCGCACCCCGGCTGACCCTGGGCCATCTCACCACTAACAGCATCGCTCATCCTGTCTCCTCTGAAAGCAGAGGAGTACGGAGAGCGATGTGTTCCCGCCACGTTGGGTATTGGCCGACGATCAATGCCAACCCTATGAAGGGGTGAAGGGGAAGCCATTGACCGCCGCCCAGGGTGTACCGGCTGCTCCGATTCCGTTCCCCCCGGACTGCAGCGGGATCGGAATCGGAGCGACACTCGAGGAGGTTACCCAACACACACCCCTTACCCAACACACACCCCAACTTGCTTGTACCTATTATTGGTTTCTAGAATGCGACTATACATACTTAGATACTTTTTTGTAAATACATACTTATTTTACATAGAAACACTCAGATCAATGCAAATATTCATATTAAACTAGGTCTCATGAACACAAATATTTGCACTGAGCGGGAAACGAACCCGCGACCTTTGACTTAGCAGTCGAACGCTCTACCGCTACGCCACAGAGGTTGTCATTTACTCTTACACAAAACTCAACTAGGTATATGAATGTACAACACGTACCTATCTTTTTTTCGTGCGGAAATCCCCTCGGATACCCCCCCCCCCCCGGCCAGCGGGGGCGGATATGTCGGGCTTGAACCGACTAAAACCGCACGCCATCTCGGGTCTTCAGACGGGGTGTAAGGTTGCCCATAAAGCATATCCCTCGCATAATATCTTACCATGTCTAAGCAAAGTTATGCATGGTTCCACCAACACCTACAAGGCCCAAACCAACCTTTTCAGTTAATCATTGCATTTGCTAAATAACGGATGAGGTCCTGCCGGAGGCTATCCTGACGGCGCCGGCGTTAGGATGTCGAACAGCGGTCGCTCCCGGAAAAGTCAATAAACCACTCAAAAACAATAATCAGACCCTGGGCTCCAAAGGCCACACTTTGAACGCATCTGGGAAATCTCTATGAGAATGAGTACGATGATGAAGTTTATATCTGATGTAAAAAAATAGCCAAAAGCAAATAAAAAAAAGCGGCCAAGTGCGAGTCGGACTCGCCAATGAAGGGTTCCATAGCAGCAAGTAAATAATAATGCTTTTTTTTTAAATTTTATATTTGAGTTGATTGAATGAAAGGTAAATTAAAAGTTTAAAGATTAAAAGTAAAAAAAAAACTACTTACTGGATCTCGTTGAAACCAATTTTCGGTGAAAGTTTACATGGATTACCATGTAAACTTTACACTTTACCATGTACATTAGTACATCATATATATTTTTTTAGTTTTATCATTCTCTTAGTTTAGAAGTTACACACATTTTACCACTTTGGAAGTCTCTCGCGCCAACTATTTTCAGTTTAGAGAAAAATTATATTTGAAACCTCAATATCATTTTTGAAGATACCCTACACGTATGGGTTTGATAAAAAAAAAATTGTTGAGTTTCTGTTCTAAGTATGGGGACCCCCAAAATTTATTGTTTTTTTTCTATTTTTGTGTGAAAATCTTAATGCGGTTCGCCGAATACATCTATTAACCAAGTTTCAACAGCATAGTTCTTATAGTTTCGGAAAAAAGTAGCTGTGACATACGGACGGACAGACAGACAGACATGACGAATCTATAAGGGTTCCGTATTTTGCCATTTGGCAACGGAACCCCAATTAAACATATCAACGTCGTAATTCAATCATTTCGAAAAGATCCCTTCCCGTCCTATTACGCAGGCGAAGTCGCAGGCAGATCCTAGTCATTCGGAACGTTCTATGATTCAACAGCATTCAGTGTCAGTCTATTATCGAACTAATGATGATATTCTTAACGATATCCAAAAGAAATAATAGGTCTTTACCTATGAAATTGCTGAAATTTTCTTACAAATTCATGAGTTCGTTATTCCTGTAATTTAATAGCTATTTCCATTATTTATATTTAGTTTGAAAGTTGATTTCAAGATTCTACAACTCTGTATAAAATTTTGTTTTTATTGGCCGCTTGATAAATTAATTGGATCTTCAAAAACAGTACTTCCTAAATGCTATCCATTTTTATGATAAATTTCGTATTACTTAACAGCTGTCACTTTTCAAAAATGTAATAAAGGTTGCTGTTTGTTAGCTTAATGTTGTCTCATTCATACAAAAAAAATCATAAAATTTGGATTTGTCATTCCTAAAAAAATGCAAAAATGTTAGTACTGAAAATTGGGTTTTCACCAATTTCTTCAAGAAAAACAGCAATTTCATATGTAACGACCTAATATGAGTTATTTTCATACTGAGCGACGTTTAGTTACTGTTGAGTTATGAGTGTTATGACATAACGTTGTGGCGTAGCGGTAGAGCATTCGACTGCTAAGTCAGAGGTCGCGGGTTCGATTCCCGCTCACTGCAAATACGTATATTTGGATTGGTCTGGATGTTTCTATGTATAATATGTATTTATTTACAAAAAAAAAGTAACTAAGTATGTTTATCCGCATTCTAGAACCCATATGACAAGCTCTGCTTAGTTTGGGTCTAGAAGGCGATGTGTAATATGTCCTAGAATATTTATATTTATTTATTAACGTTCCTACCTACGAGTACACTTACTGTTGCCTATAAAAAGGACCAAAAGTAGCCTTTGTGTTATTACAGATCTATCCCTGTACTAAATTTCAGCCAGATCCGTACAGCCGTTAGAGCGTGACCGAGTAAAAAACATCCAAACATCTCCACAAATTTTACATCCCACTAATATAATTCATGTAAAAGTTTGGATGGATGTAATTTTGATACAAGAACGGCTGAACGGATCTGGTTGAAATTTTGTACAGGGTTAGATTATAGTCTGGAATAGGACATAGGCTAATTTTATCCCTGGAATAGGTTCCCATGGGAAGTGGGAACGGGATCGACATCCCACGCGAGCCGCAACAGCTAGTTTATAATTTAAGTGGGATGGTAGGACTAACTCATATGTTGAACGTAAAGGACAAAAAATTGTCCCCAACAGTTATGATTCGCTATCTACCAGGCCCAGCCATTTTCAGAGATTAGCCGGAACAGACAGACAGATAGCTTCAATATACAATTCAATATCGTATACACTCATTGTATGTACGACTGTTGAAGAGTATGTTTCTAATATTACAAACAGACACTTCAATTTTATTTATTTGCATGACTTAGATAATCTGGCCAGTCTGGCCAGAACGCGTAAGTTCTATGGGTGAATTAGATAATATTATATTGTTGTCTCTATCGGCTCGTTCGGATCGGATACCCCGCTCTATGTGTGAGACAGCATGACATTTTGTACTGTTTATAGTTACCAGATACATAGGTTATGGTCCAAGATCCCACTGCCGCCTGTCGCCAGAACTCACTGATTTTTACAAGGATAAAATATATCGGATAAAGTATTGTAGGTATGTACCTTCAGTCCATGCATATTTGCTAGATTGACTCGGCGGCCATTTGTCAGTTATCAAGAGCTAAAGCTAGGTTAGGTTAGGTGCCAAAGGTAAGTTTATTTTTGTTAAAAATGAGATATTTCCTTAAGTTTGCCGTACGTTATTACTTCCCAGAATTGTTTCCTTATTAGCGGTGCTATCGATTGGTGTAATAATACAGGGTGTATTTTTCTCCAAAATTAATAGGTTTGATTCCTGGCTACGAATATTGAATTTCCAAAATCCAAATGATGCAGCTTTAGTTTTTGTCAAAATCTGGTTTGCCAGGAATCAAAACAGTTGATTTTGAAAAAAGAACACACTCTCTATTATTACACCATTCTATGGTGCCGCTGATAAGAAACAAATCTGGGAAGCAATTATATATGGCAAACTTAAGGAAAGATCTTATTTTCAACAAAATACTTTGTGGGAGCTTCCAGGATTCTGTTAAAAGTTACCGCCGACGCGGCGACGGAACGATGTTGGAAATGTTCATAATGAATTTTAACCATATTTTCCAACAGATACGTAAAAATCAGCACTGACGATTTACGTGAGCTGTACATTTCTTTACCTACCTTTTGCAACTGATAACTGACAAATGGCCGCTGGGACAATCTAGCAAATATGCATACACTCAAGGTTAACTCATACCTACACTACTTTATACCATACATTTTAAAAATAAGCGATTTCTGGCTACAGTGAGATCTTACTCTTTTTGAGCTGAGTGAGACGAAGTCGAGCGAAAGCTCCTCATACCAGACTCCAGGATTTTCTTTGTCACAGGTCTCCTCCTAAACTTCTAATCCAATCAGAACCAAATTTTTTTTTTGATTAAAGAGGTCAATCAGAGGAAGGTTTATGGATATATTTTGAAAAAATTAATGCTACCACAGAGGAATGATCACCGTTAAAAAAAATCCAGATGGAATTACATAATAACCGCTCGAGACACTGTGACCAAACTTTACACGCTCAAAAAGCATGTCCAGAGTTGTGACTTTCAAAATCGGACTTGCCACGGAGGAATGATCACTGTTCAAAATTTTCAAAATCTGATTCACGATGTCTCACTCAGCTCAACATTGCAAGCAGCGATTCGCCTTGCAGACCTAGTATTAGGATTACTAGGTTATATTAGTAGATATGGTGTTATGTATGTAATAATAAAAACTGCATTACTATTTCAAGGTTTGTGGCGAAATGAACATTGTTTTATTGCCTTGAAATGTATTTGTAAAAAGAACTAAAATTGCGTCTTATGTCTATGTAATAAATACAACATTTTAAATTCATATCATTTGGATTCAGGGACCCGATTCAGTATCGCCAGTTTGCAAAACATATTAGTCAAACCAAGCGAAGCATTGGAACTCGCGTCAAAAAACACATAACTTTTTACTTTTTTTTTTGGGGGGAAACCCCCATGGGCTTCACCTCATCGGTGCCAACGATGAGGTGAGTGTGTCGGAAACGGACCGACTAAAACCACACGATGTTCTAGTGTCCATTGCTGGGCACCCCGGGCTTTGGCCACCATTGCGGCGTCGCTTATGGGATCGGCTTTGATCCCGCGACGGTGAGTTGGCAGGCGTGTGTAGGACACACGCGACCCGCCTCCGACTTAGCCTGCTTCTGTAAGGACGGTGAGTCGGCCAACTGCCTTCCTCATTCCCCGATCATGTAGGTCGGTTGTCCTGGGCGTAGACAAGTCTGCGGCGTCCTCGCCGCATACTGAAACACAGAAGCTCAAAAAAGTCTACTGTATGTGAGCACGTGCAACAGGGGACCAAGCATTACTTAAGATTTGTTAAACCACAGATACTCGCTAAAGAAAATCGATTCCTACCTAGAATCCTCCGTGAGGCTATTGAAATTAAAAACATCCTAATTTTAGTAGAGAAGATGGTTGGAATGTACCACCAGCTTGGGACACAGTCATTCACTTAATTAATTCCAAGAAAAATCATAATGCAACACAACTTCATGACACTGAGCTCATTCTGCGTATATACTAACACCAACAATTCAGCATAAGATAACTTACAGTTCAAACTATAATACAACCACCATCTTTATTCTCCCCGTGAAATCCGTTAAAAAGACTTTTATTTCATTGTGTGACATTCGCGTAAACTTCAGACAATATCATAATAACATATTCATACATAATTATGAGATTCACTGAACAAAATAAAACACATACAAATCGGAATTAAGCCGAGAATACAAAACAATATAATCCATGATCCCTATCTTCGCGAGCAGCTTAGGGGGTTCAGTGTGTAAGGAGGTTTGTGATATTTTATGTTTGAGCTTAGGTTACCACATGCGGCTTCAAGTGTATGCGACCGTACTCGTATTTAGAGATAGAAGAGGTTTCATAAGCCGAGAGACTCACACCGATAGGGTGAAGCCCGTGGGGCTTCCACACGTAAAAAAAGCCGAGAGTTTCATTGCGAACTATGAGGTAAATAATTATGTAGAAGAATTAGTGTCTGAATAAACTTCAGGAAAACATGAACCAAGGTGGAAAAATTCGTTCATCATCATTCATCCGGATGCCAATCCCGGTTGCCTCTGACAACGCTTGAACTTTGAAACCAGGGTTCCACTTTCTTCTTTCCAATATTTGGTTTATTTTGGCTTTTACGGAAGTGCCTGACCCGGAATAGAGAGCCTATGTCAATGCAGGTGTACCGGTTTGTTTGTTTACGGATCAAATTAGTAGTGACAGACGAGGGTATTTTTGGGCCCACCAAAATCTTCGGAGCCCAAGCCAATCTTACCTGCAAGCCGGTATACCTTCTGATTCACGGACGAGGCTCTGCCGCAGTGTTTCTTCTAGGAGGTCAGCCGGCAATCACACCCGAAAAAGCCAAGATAAACCAAATCAAGAGAAATAGTAGGCAAGCAAACCCCGAACTCCAAAATGTAAGTTTTGGATGTAACAGGGACTAACACTGTAATGATGAGGCGGGCAGACGGACGGATACACGACAATGAGTCCAAAAAAAAAAATTTGTGTTCAGTATAATCATTTAACAGTCCCAAGTATTCTTTTTAAATACCTATCTCCAATGTACAGACATAACTAATTTACAATTTTATAATAGACTTATACATAGACTAAACTCGCGGCACGCTATGATGGCCGTTTTGACGTTTGTCCGCTCATGAAGTTTCGTAAAAATAAATACTAAGTTTGAAGGAGTAAGTTTCTGTTCTTTATTGTCAGTAGTGAGGTGTAGTGTACTAATTTACGACATAACACGGCATATATGTTTTTCGAAATTCGAAATTTAAAAGAGGATTAAACGGCCTCTGTGGCGTAGCGGTAGTGCATTCGACTGCTACGACAGGGGGCGCGGGTTCGATTCCCGCTCAGTGCAAATAATTGTATGCATGAATATGTCTATTTGCATTGGTCTGGGTGTTTCTATGTATAATATGTATGTATTTACAAAAAAAAAGTATATAAGTATGTTTATCCGCAATCTGGAACCCATAACACAAGCTAGTTAAACTATGCTTCATTTGGGTCTAGAAAGCGCTGTGTAGCATGTCGTAGTATATTTATTATTATCTCTTTATTTACTTTTAAATTTCTTATATTATTATTCTCTTTATTACAATTAAAATACATATAAATTATATTTTTAAATACATTCTATATAAATAAAAAACAAATATATTTAAAAATATAAAAAATAGTGGCCCACCGGCATCGGGTACAGGGACCAAGCTACCGGTGGTTAGGGCTCCAGGGAGAGGAACCTCCTCACAATACGTGCCGTATCGAGGAGCACTGCCTTCTGCATCAAGCCCTTGACCCAACTGCCTAACGCGAGCCTCTGGAGATGTTTATCGAGGCTCTTGGCAATCAGTCCGTGAACCGATACGACTATCGGAACAATAATTGCTGAATCCACATCCCACATGTCGACAATCTCGTGAGCCAAGTCCAAATATTTTATTTGTTTGTCTTTTTCGGCTTTCACGAGATTGTCATCATGGGGGATGGTGATGTCAACAATTATTGCGAGACGCTCTGATCGATCAATCACCACTATATCAGGCTTATTGGCTACAATAGTCCTGTCAGTGATGATTGATCGATTATTATTATTATTAATATATCCAAAAACTATAGATCTATGTGACTCGCATTTGATTTTATTTTTAACGTTTCAAAACGGCCGTCATAGCGTGCTAGTACATAGACTGGATTAGTCTTTGAGACTAAAAACTCGTCACATCATGTGATGCAATGACGTAACTGAACGCCAGTACTGCAAAGGCAGCGATGCCAACCGTCACTAAGGCATTGTTCTTCAAGACAATGCCACTGTGTTAAAACGTTAACGCGTATGTTTTGCTCTAATTAGTTAGCTGGCATTCACTCTCAAGATACTGGCAAATGAGGAGGAAGATATCGAGAGAAGTCTTGTGCAATATACAGCTTACTTGTTTTATATTCGTTCCGTCAATTGACTGCACCCCGCTGGATGGTGAGAAGCTAGGGTGAAGTCCAGAAGATATGGGCCACCATCCCAGATGCTGACGATCCTAAAATGGTAGCCCCTACCTTGAAGGCCTCAAAAGATGCTTTTACACGCCCCGCTTGAAGAACCCGGGATTGTAAGAAGAAGGAAACACGTGCGCGGGCAGAGGATTCCAGCTCTTTATCGTGCGACAAAGAAAGCAAGCAGTCAGCAGAGTTCGGCACTGTATGGTTTCCACCGTGTGCAGGTGGCATCGCAGTCCAGCTGGTATTGAGAGATCACATGTTTCCACTTGCTACGATACTGGCATACACCTTTCGCTTTTTCTCCTTTCATAATTGTTGTCATACATGCTCGCTGGTGGCGGGAACTCTGGACCTTGCCTTTTTCAGAATGTCCTTGATATGTATATTACCGTAAAAAATGGAAGTCCTATATGCAAAATGTCCCACTCTCAGAAGGTCTCATACACAAAAGGTTCCATTCGCATTAACTCGTATATTGTGTGTCAGAACTAAAATTGTCTTAGCAAACTTGGCGCTGACATCGCCTGCAACTTGGTCCATCAACAAACGTGAGAGGGTGTGATTGGATCTCTAGGGCTGGCAAGAGTCTTTGTTGCAGGCGCTGTCAGCGCCAAGTTTGCTAAGAAAGTTTTAGTTGTCAATGGTCAGTCAAATAGCCAAGAATTGGTAATTGATGGAACATATGGCTATTGGATAATAATCGGGAAGTGGAAGAATAATGAAATACGTCTTTCTCTTGGCTTCTTGCTTTGTTTTCTTACCAAGTTTGTCAGAAACAAGTGGGTACGTATAGGCCAAGTATACAGTCTGTTGATTTTAGTTCATCTGCAAAAAAATGTTGTGTTTAGTGGAAGCGAGTCATGTAAACTTACATACTAAGACACAAATAGACACCCACATGATCACGTTAGCTATTCTAGTACCCGTGAAAGCCGCTGAACCTACTATTAAAGTTACTAAAGTTCTAAGAAGCTCATTATACTAGCGAATACCGGGGGCCTTCCGATAAAATCTCATAACCGCTTCTTGCGACACTCCCGGTGAGTTATTAGTCAACCAAACCACATTAGAGTTAGTTTCTAGTTAATAATAATAATTCATGTAGCTTAGGGTTTTATGTAAATGGTCGGTTTCTTTGATATCTTTTTAACTGACTCAAAAAGTTTGGATATATTTGTAAGACGCGATTTCGTTCGCATGGGACTAATGTTGTTTCAAATTTCATTGTGAGACCATTGGCATGCATGTCAGCACTTCTGCAGTACGCCGCTTTTCTTATGACATAACCCTCCTTCATAATTTCGCCGCAGTCAGGCAAAATAAAAAATACACAGCTCGATTCTACTATTGAAAATTTTGAATAATAATTGTCACACCGAACCTTCAATTTAATTCGTCAATTGCGATGTACGACAAATCGCATCAGCGATTATACGTCGTTGCGACACGCGTGACTCGTACGTCATGATGTGTGCGCAGAAGTTTGTAAATAAAACACGTATTGTGAGGCAGCGTTTAAAATAATTGAGATTGTATCACGTTTCTGTGTGTCCTCTGGCTATTAGTTCAACAATACATTGATTTTAGTTCATCTTTTTTTTTACCCGACTGCCAAGGAAGGGTTATGTTTTTCGCGCGTATCTTGTATGCATGTAATATTATTTATAACCGCATATCTTTCGCACCGCTGCACGGATTTCAATGAGAGAGTCAGTCTCAAATGAAAGAGATTAATCTTCCGAGTGTCATAGAGTACCTTTTTTTTTTTTTTTCGTGCGGAAATCCCCTCGGATACCCCCCGCCGGCCAGCGGGGGCGGTTATGTCGTGCTTGAACCGACTAAAACCGCACGCCGTCTCGGGTCTGCAGACGCCGGGGTGTAAGGTTGCCCATAGAGCATATCCCTCGCACCCCGACTGACCCTGGGCCATCTCCGGTTTCGAGATGGCTCCCTCGGGTTTGGGAACCACGGTGTCCCCGTCTTGCCCCAGTTTGGGAGAGGGGCGCTAGTCGCCCCACCGTCGGTGTCATAGAGTACCTACATAAAATGGCGCTAAAATGTATGTTGTTAAAAAAATATTTTCACTCAAACTTATCGAGTAGGGTATCAAAATTTAAGAGCTTTAGAAGGTGATTTCAAAAATAGATGTATACATTATAAATGAAAAGTATTTTTTTTTTATATTTAGGATGCGTCAATTTGACTTCACCTCGCCTGATGGTAAGCTGAAGGTAAAGTCTCAGGAAAGAGGGTCACCATTACATACACGTACCATGTTAACAATGGTGGCACTCAGCTTGACGGCCTCATCAGAAGAGGATTGTCGTCGCAGCACCGCGTGACACCAACAGGTCCCACTAGTGCTGCGACGACAATCCCGCTGCCCGGCTATATACTGAAATTGGATTACTATGGAGGGTTTTTCGCAATCGTGCACGGTGGTACCCACCCGGCCGAATTTTGTGACAAATTTGTGTCATCAAAATTCTACCACCAGTTAATTATTAATTTTGGCGGGACCCTTTTTTTTTTCGTGCGGAAATCCCCTCAGATACCCCCCCCCCCCGCTGGCTACGGTTATGTCGGACTTGAACCGACCAAAACCGCACGACGTCTCTGGTCAACAGACGCCGGGGTGTAAGGTTGCCCATGCATAAATAGCAAACAATAAACCGAAAGAAAATTAATGGGTCTGTTAGCAAACCTGTTTTGGTCTTTTTAAGGCAGTCGAGTTTTTAGATTTTTAAATTAATACTTTTATTAATTTTCCCTTTCAACAACTGTCAATTAGCCATTTTTTATGCCAAAAGACCTAGACCTAGTCTAAGAAAAGATTAATGCAATGCGTGAAAGATGACATGATAAGGAAAGGAGAGATTGTGCAGATGATGTCTGACAGGAATGTATACAGGAGAATGACATTTCACGGCGTAACCAATACTTGAAAAAGGGCAGGCTGACAATGATGCATGTACCTACGCAAGCCGATATTTCTCCGCACATTCCAAGCAAAGTACGATGTATACTTAACTGATATTAAGGCATCATTTAAAACTAATAAAACTTAACTCCATACTTAGAAAAAAATCTAAATTTTATCAACACCGTGTAAAACATGCAATCTTTATTCAATTGTAATCTTTAGACCACGAATTTAAACCTCATATTCGTTTAAAACTCGGTTAATGATGATGTATCACCTATATTTAGGCACCAGAGCAACCTACAACTTCCCAATAAAATTTCAACCTTGTTTTTTAGATCATAGAGTTGAGGATTCTGTTGGTGTGTATTCGAAGTTGATCATTTATGGAACCAGTTTTCAATACACATTCCAGTGCAAGCGGATGGAATGAACGGTACTTACTACGTACGCAGATGAAGGTACCAAGGTCTGAGTCTTTGAGGTCTAGTTTTTCCACAACGAAGATAAGGCGTACAACTATTAATTGGCGCTTAGGAGCTTTGCAAGTTAAGAGAATGTTTATGTGTGTAGGATATATTATAATTATTTTTTCCGGCCACCTTTTTGCCGGAGCACCAACATACAGACTTGACCCGTTCGACTCGGAGCAAAGACAGGCGCTGAGGATCGTCGACAATCCCATACTTACAGGCAGTGTAGAACCTCTTAACCTCAGGAGAGATTTCGCCTCATTGTGCGTTTTCTACCGCCTTTATAATGGGGTGTGTTCAGAATCAGACTGGTGGTAGAAATTTGACGACACAAACTTGTCACAAAATTCGGCCGGGTGGGTACCATCGTGCACGATTGCGAAAAACCCATAGTAATCCAATTTCGGTTTGATTGCATTCAGGGGTCAGCAAGTGCATAGCCGGGCAGGGGGATTGTGGTCGCAGCACTAGTGGGACCGGTGGGTGTCACGCGGTGCTGCGACGACAATCCTCTTTTGATGAGGCCGTCAAGCTGAGTGCCACCATTGTTAACATGGTACGTGTATGTAATGGTGACCCTCTTTCCTGAGACTATTCCTTCAGCTTACCATCAGGCGAGGTGAAGTCAAATTCACGTGTCCTAAATATAAAAATAATAAAAATAAATATAAATAATAATAATATAAATATAAGAATAATTGTATGACATGATGCCCACGGCCACATTCTATCATGGCACCGCTCGCCAAAGACAGGCAATTCATCCTCAGACGTTGCGACCGGAAACGGTGCGTACAGTTAGGTATGAAAGGCACTTTATTCCGCGCACCCTCAGGCTGTGGAATGATCTCCCTGCTGTTGCTTTCCCAAGCGACTACAATATGGGGTTCTTCAAGAAGGGTTTAGGGATTAGAAGTTTTTTACAGGGTCGGCAGCGCGAGTGTGATGCCCCTGTAGTTGCACAAGTCCATAGGCCACGGTAATCGCTTCCCATCAGGTGGGCCGTGAACTTGTCTGCCACCTGAGTGGTATAAAAAAAATTTAAGAAAAAAATATTTACTAGTTGTTGTCAACACAGCTCCCGCATTCTATGGGAACCTATTTCATAGATAAAAAGTAGGATGTATTATCCCAGGCTACAATCTATCTCTGTATCAAATTACAGTCAGAGTTTGAGTCATTTAAGCGTGATTGAGTAATAAATTTCAGAAACCATCAATTTAATCAGGGATGGAGACCCATCACGGTCCTCGGGCCTAAACCAACCTCATCGGGAAGTCGGTGCACCTGCTTATTGATGGATAAGGCTCTGACGCGGCAGTCAATCCCATAAAATTTGACCATATCATAGAATGAAGGAGTAAGAGGAGTAAAGTACAATCGACGACAAAAGTGGCTTAGCAAATTCTAATTTATTAATCATTTTAGCTCTTAAACCTTTCATAAAATAGTAAACAAAACATGTAATATATTAACTTTGTTTAAAAGAATTCTTCTACGACATTCTACACAGCGCTTTCTAGACCCAAAGTAAGCATAGTTAAACTAACTTGTGTTACGGGTTCCAGAATGCGGATAAACATCTTTATATATATATCTCTTGTGTGCGTGTGTATGTCTCTGGACTCCTCCTAGACGGCTGGACCGATTTTGATGAATTTTTTTGTTTGAGTTCAAGGGGATTCGAGGATGGTTTAGATTCACAACTTTTTCCACTGGAAAATTAACGACGTGTGTACAGGACAACGTCTGTCGGGTCTGCTAGTACTTATATACATTTTTAGGGATTTTCTTTAGAAAAGCCCTATTGCTATCGAGTTGTCGTCGACGTCGTCGACGTCGTCGTTGCCAATTTTCTGTCACGGTTTTGGGTATGAAGGAGATGAGCTATCGAGTTGCTGTTATCGGTAATAGATTCGTGCTAGGGTGAACCATTGCAAGATAAAGAAAAAAGAAAAAGATAAAAGAAAGATAAAATAAAAGAAAATCCCTTGTATTCGGCTGAGCTCGTCTCAGGAATTCAACTTGTTTGGAAATACATACATATTATACATTGAAACATCCAGACGAATGCAAATAGACATATTTGCACTGAGCGGGAAACGAACTCGCGTCGTAGCAGTCGAATGCACTACCGCTACGCCACAAAGGCCGCCATAGAGTCGTCACAGTGGGGTCCGTCATAAATATGAGTGGACCCCACTTTTTTGCGAGTTGGCGGTAACATCACCTAAAATACGAACTGTATAGAGTACCACGTTCCCACAATATTATGACCGGCGTACAATGGCTGTTACAACTTGCAACCAAATGTTTTTGTATATGAATTACTCTGTCGTGTTTACTAAAGACGTCCCCTGTGTAAACGGATGGCAGAACAAAACAAATCGCTTAAGAATTATATAACGAACACTTATTTTAAAATACAGTGTGCAGCCAATCCCTTTGAGGTCCAAGAAAACCTCACCTGCTGGTGGTGCTCCTGCCAATCAACAGACGAAGCTCTTGGGTATGCATTCCTTTTGCGGCTGGTAGGTCAGACGCCAGTTATTCCCATAAAATATGCCACTTAAACACAGTGTGGAGGAATGGGGTGTGTTCCTCCTCTTACACAAAGGAAGGATTCCCGACCAGGCAAGGTGATCACGCCTGGCGGGCTGCAGCCCTTGGGCTGCCGTTGGGATGTTGTATATATGTTATACCAGCGCGCGAACTTCACTTTCGCTATTCAGGATCGGTAGTGACGTAGTAGAATCGAAGTAGTTCAACTTCTTGTCGCTAGATGGCGCTGGGTATATGTGTCTGCTGTCTTAGCTCTCTTGTCGGGCGTGCCAGTGATGGTTAGTTCCACAACAGTAAGCGTACCCCACGCTTCAAAGTGTAGAGTCTGCACACAACTGGGAAATGATGACTGGGACTGAGGTTGATGATGACTAATTTTAAAAAACATTACTCCGTTTTGGATTTGTTATCAGGAAGGGTGATTATTTGGCTTTAATCGCCTTGCTTCGGTTTTGTTGCCGGCGGACCGATGGTCCCACGCAAGTCCTAATAGAATATAAACCAATGGAAGGTGGGTTGCCCCCCAGTCACCTTGAGGAGGACCTGAAAAAGGTAGCTGGGATAAGCTTGATGCGGAGGAGGCGGAGATATCGGGCGCATTTTTTAATGTAATGCACGTCATAGTCAACCTCGCCTGATGGTAATTTGAAGGGGAAGTCTTAGGAATGAGGGTTACCATTGCAGCTGCAAATAATACTACGATGATGGCACTCAATGTGTCGACCTCATCAGATGCTTTTTCACGGCACGCTTAAAGGAGCCAGGATATTAGGTAGAAGGAAACACGTGTTCTGGTAAAGAATTTCTAAGATCTTTATGGAGCGGCAAAGTAAAGAGGTGCCCTACTGCTTGGTTCTGGATGGAATTAGTTTCAACGAGGGTGACATTGCAGCCCTATATGTGTTGTTCTTAACACGTTGATGGACAGTACTCTTTCTCAGGTTGTGGGTGCTGAGACAGTACTTTTTTTCATACATTGCCCATGGGCGTAGCGTCACAGCACGATTATTATTGTAACACCTGATATGACAGAACGGATATAGACGTGAACGTCATAAGGTTGGTTGGTAACGTAGGTTGATTGTCGACATCAGATGCGTATTCTCCATCATCTTCAAAAGGGTCATGACTCGATCCAGAAGTTGTAGCAACGTCAAATAGATCCTGAAGCCGCTTTTGTTCTGTATCGTATGGATCGCGGGAAGCCATGTGAATAAATATTAGTTTAGAATTTAGAATAACTAAATCGTATTCAAACCACACGTTAGCAACATAAATAAGTTATTTGGATATACAACTACTAGTTTCAGTATTTTGTCTCCATAAAACCATAAAATTACGTTGAAAACAAACTATACTTACGATCGAAAATATAACTACGCGCAAATCACGTAACGACTTGTAGGCACCCCCGAGTGGTACAGTACTGGACAGTTTGTATTGAAATACGACGTCTACGGGCGTAGTGTGCGTGTAAAAGGAGTCATCAAAATGTGAATGTGTGTATGGAGGTACCTTATTTGACCGGATTCTTGAACATTTTATAGTGACAGTAGAAAGTCTAAATAATAATCTTTGGTGACAGTACAACATGCTCTTCTATGTAATTGCCTAGAAAATTCTGCGTCTAAAGGCGTACTGATTTTATGTGGGTAGCAACTTGAACGTCGACCGGCGTACTGTCGTATTACTTTTGGCTATCTTGGCGGCCATAGGCGGTACTGTCCGTCAATGTGTTAATAGGAAAAGACAGGGTGGAATTAGATAATATACAGAGTAGCCTATGTCCAGCAGTGGACTGCAACAGGCAGGATTGATTGAGTTAAATCAAATTTAAAATATTCGTTAAATAACTGTTGCAGTTTCATTGCTATTGGTGGGAATTTCTACAAGTTTATAGATAGTAGCGGGCCGCCTGAGTTGCAGGGCTTTGAACACTTGCCCAAACTGGCAAACGGCATAGGATGGGTTGATTATAACTAGAGATTCATAACTTGTGGAATTTATTGAAGAGGTCACCAACATAACGTTTTACGAATGACATTTGAAGCATTTTGTTGTGTATAAAGGAATATTGCGAGCAGCATAGTTTATTTCACCATTGATATTCACAGAGTTCAAGCCGAATTAAACTGTGTTAGCATATTTTACTCAACATTGAGTAAGATGTGAGAAGCCAGTTATTTTGAACGGATTTTCGCAACTGAAATTCATCCTTAGCCGGAAATTGAATCTGCGACAGTCTGCCACCTGACTTACTAGATTACTATAAGTGTCGATGTAAAAAAGAAATATTAAATTGTTTTATACGAAAAACTTTCTGCCGTGAGATCGTGACCAGTCTTCAGGGATAGGCAGAGGTGTATTGATCCCACATAATTTTTTTTTATATTTAGGACACGTCTTTTGACTTCACCTCGCCTGATGGTAAGCTGAAGGTGAAGGAATTTACATCTCGAGTAGCTTATTGTAGTCTACAGTTGGACATAGACCTCTACCAATATGCTGCACAGCTCCAGATCGTCCATCTTCCGCAGTCGTCTACCTTTTTTATATAGGGCACGTTAATATGTCTTCAACTCTCAACAAGCTAAAGTGGTAGTGTCAGGAATGAGGGTCAACATTACAGATACACGTAAAGCAGTGATACAGGCGTCAGTCCTTCTGGCGGGCGGGTGTCAAACCCTATGTTTGCCGATTGGCAGTTTCCACTCTAGGACGTGCTTGCTCCAACGACCATTGGTCTTTCGACAGATGTGTGCAGCCGATTGCCACTTTAGCTTGGTAATTTTACGATGTAGGTAACTTTAGTTCTTTGTCGGATGAGCTCATTACGAATTTCATTCTTCAAAGAAACTCCAAACATAGCTCGCGCCACAGCCCGCTGCGTAACTTTAAGTTCGTCGACTGGCTGCACCTTCAGTGTCCAGTACGGTAGGTCATAACAGGCAGGATGCACTATTCGCAGACCGTCTTAAGGTTCAGATCGTTTTTCCTCATATTGAAGGCCTATGGGGCTAAGACAACCTTACCTACTAGTCAATACACCTGCTGATTGATATACGAGGCTCTGGTGCAGGTTTTCTTCTCGAGGTTGGTAGCTCAGACGGCATCCGCTACTATAAAAGCCGGAGAAGGAGAAAAAAAGTGGGAGAAATAGTAAGTAAACACTTTTTAGGGTTCCGTAGCCAAATGGCAAAAAACGGAACCCTTATAGATAGATGTCTGTCTGTCTGACCGTCCGTATGTCGCAGCCACTTTTTTCCGAAACTATAAGAACTATGCTGTTGAAACTGGGTAAGTAGAAGTATTCTGTAAACCGCATTAAGATTTTCCTACAAAAATAGAAAAGAAAAAAACAATACATTTTGGGTGTCCCCATACTTAGAACTGAAACCCAAATTTTTTTTTCATCAAACCCAGACGTGTATCTATGGATAGGTCTTCAAAAATGATATTGAAGTTCCTAATATCTTTTTTTTTCTAAACTGAATAGTTTGCGCGAGAGAAATTTCCAAAGTGGTAAAATGTGTGTCACTGTAACTTCTAAAATAAGAGAATGATAAAAGTAAACAAAATATATGGATGTACATTACCATGTAAACTTCCACCGAAAACGAGTTTGAACTAGATCTAGTAAGTAGTTTTTTTTAATACGTCATAAATCGTAAACCGCAATTTACCTTTCATTCGATCAACCCAAATATAAAAATTAAAAAAAACATTATTATGTTACTTGCTACTACGGAACCCTTCATGGGCGAGTCCGACTCGCACTTAGCCGGTTTTTTTTTTCTTCCTTGTGGAAATCCCTACGGATCAGGCCAGCGGGGGTAGGCTTCGAAGTGCGATGCAACCCAAAAGTAACGCTAAGATGTAAATCGCTTTTCTCATATCGAAAGTATAATCGACAAATCTAGCTTTATATTGTGAGCGTTACTCTCCTCCTTATAAAGGAGCCTCCTTATTAGCAGCTGAGTCTAACGGAAATCAAATAATAATGTATATCCGAATGTGTCGCAAAACCTATTAAGAATTATGACAGTTGAATGCGTACAGCGGCACATGCGGCATTTATAGCAGCGGTCCCAGCTTGCAACGCGAGGGATAGAATTTTATGGCGAAATTAGATTACTGCGATCCAATTCAATGGTGATATCCACATAAAAGGGATAAATTAAATCAAAAAGTGTTATAAACTAGTTACGTCAAATTAAAAATGTATACTGGTGTAGCGAGAGTGACGGAGGCTGTTGTGTGATTCAACGGATTGATTTCCGGGTTGAGTAAAAAGTATAGCGTCGGAGGTTTTGTTTTCTTTTCTATTCTATTTCGCTTGCCCATCTGCTCCTTGGCGAGTGTGAACATGATAGTGATTTCTCTGATGATAAAAGGGTATAAAAATTGGACATTCGATGGATTGACCTACAAAATAAATAAAATAACATAAAAATTAGCTTATTGCCAAATAGAAAATATAATATTGTATGTTATACTGTGGCCTCACACTAGACAAGCCTGTCCTTTTTTTTTTTTTTTTTTTTTTATCGTGCGGAAATCCCTTCGGATACCCCCCCGCCGGGCAGCGGGGGCGGTTATGTCGGGCTTGCACCGACTAAAACCGCACGCCGTCTCGGGTCTTCAGACGCCGGGGTGTAAGGTTACCCATAGAGCATATCCCTCGCACCCCGGCTGACCCTGGGCCATCTCACCACTAACAGCATCGCTCATCCTGTCTCCTCTGAAAGCAGAGGAGTACGGAGAGCGATGTGTTCCCGCCACGTTGGGTATTGGCCGACGATCAATGCCAACCCTATGAAGGGGTGAAGGGGAAGCCATTGACCGCCGCCCAGGGTGTACCGGCCGCTCCGATTCCGTTCCCCCCGGACTGCAGCGGGATCGGAATCGGAGCGACACTCGAGGAGGTTACCCAACACACACCCCAGACAAGCCTGTCCTGTAATCAAAATAACTACTATAATAATAATTCTAACCTAACCTAACCCACAAGTAATTTATTTGCTACCTGTAGTCCATTCTCAAAGATTGGACATTCTGGGAATTGGATATTTTGAGAATTGGACATTCTGGGAATTGGACATTTTGAGAATTGGACATTTTGGGATTTGGACATTTTGACACCGTTGGACATTTTGAGAATTGGACATTTTGACCCTGAAGCAAAGTTTTCTGGCATACTTCAAACATTTTGAAAACTTTAGTTACATTCTATGCCTTTTTTGTACTATATAAGCAGCTGTACACACATATATATATATAGGCAAACAACATACCAACCAATTAATTAATGAACAATAAATTTATTTTCATATAACATTAGTATAGGGTTATAGTCTAAATATATACAGATAAACAAAACTAAATTAATAAATAAAAATATTTACAAGATTAAAAAAAAGGAAGGGAAAGGAAAAAGGGAAGATCGAGGAATCGAAGAATTCCTCCCCATCGATGTCGACTGGTAACGTACCCAAATTAATTAATTAATTAATATACAAAGCTGGGATATACTGGATGCGGAAAGCGGATGACGTGTAATAGGATAATTGACTAATTCTGTAAGGTCGAAACTTCAATATCACCAATGGGTTGTGGAGCCCACATGCCAGTTGCTTCATGGACGACATCGAAGTTCGGCCGCTCCGCAGTTAGACTGAAAACCGACCCCAAGATGAGTTAAGACCAGGCTCGGAGGATGATTGAGTCTCTATAGAACATTTATGGAGTACTTAGTTAATTGTGAGGAATACTTTTGACTGGGGAAGAAATGTGACACCTGTTCCAAATCAACCGTTTGTAAATACAAAATGTATCCAATATCCATATGAATTCAGTCAATTTCAGCCAAACCCCACATTCCGAAATGCATCCGTGCCGATAACCGACCGCCTCGAGCTTCTTGGCGTTACTCTGACATACTCCCTCAATTTGGGGTCTTATATTGAGGTTAAAGCTCAAGTGGCTGGTAAAAAGCTGGGTATTCTGTCGAAGGTGCGACAGTACTGCACACCGGAACAGTTGCTCAACTTGTATCAAGCGCAGGTTCGGTCCTGTATGGAGTACTGTTCGTATCTGTGTGATGGCTCAGCTAAATACCACCTAAAAGCGGTGGAGGCAATAGAGAGACAGGCCAAGAGGCTCATTAACAAAAGGCTTCAGAGCTTTGAACATCGACGCAAAGTTGCAGGTCTATCGGTTTTTTACCGGATGCATTTGGGAGAGTGTGCGCTGGAATTGCACAACTTGATACTTCCAAGCCCTTTCCACCAACGAACGACCAGACGCACGGCGACACACCGCCGCTACATGGTGATATTCCACTCATACGCACGAAACGTTTCGGCGACACATTTATTACTGCTAAGGAGTGGAATTGCCTGCCTGAGTCTGTGTTTCCAGAAAGCTATAACCTCGGAATCTTCAAGTCTCGAGTGAATAGGTTTCTTCTAGGCAAACGTGATCCATCGTAGACCACATCGTCACTTACGACCAGGTGAGATAGAGGTCAAACGTGAGCTTATCATTCATTTAAAAAAAAAAAAAACTTAACCCCTATAACCTAACATCTGTCTAACCCTTTCACGCTCTAACCAATACAATATTAGTCTATTCACAGTATTCACTAATAAAACGGTTACGTGAAATATAAACAGATACTTCTTCCAACGACATTGACCCCAAAATATCGACTTTAAGATATCCCGGAATCCTATGAAAAAGTGCCCGGTGGACAATAACGGGCTTTACAAATACAATAAAATATGCAGGTTTTCTTAACTACCACATAAAATGCAGTCAATCAAACTTACCGACATGACACGTAAAATTAAATAGCATTCAAAATGTTATTATTAGCCGTGGAATGTTCATTCTAACTCGCAATAATATATTCCGAAGCAACAACGTATCTGACTCATCAAGCTTGCTCAACCACCAACGGAATATTAATTGCGATACAGTACGAATTGCGCGCACTTGAACACTTCAAGCGGATAGAATACGGTGTCGTGGATCAAGGTGTTTGAATTGAAGTATGTAATGGCATATCACATCTATTGTTGACCATATTTTTCGGTGTTTCACATAATCGACTTGTGCCGGCCATGAAACGTGAAGCGGCCCGCAATTCCTATCAATCGGTACCATGAAACACACTTATCCCGCAATCGGGTCCGAAGACGGCACCTGACAGCTAATTCGGCCTAAATCCTACAATGAAATGATCCGAAACCGCGAAATTCGGAATTTTGAGAGCGGACTAAAAAAAAATTATAATTAAAATAAAATATTTCGCGACTAATATTCTAAACGAAAACCTCCTAGATAGATATATTTGATTTACTACCGAACATACTTTATGGTCCCGACCGAAAGAACGAAATCCGAAGTATTTTTTTTTTTTATATATTTAGGATACGTCAATTTGACTTCACCTCGCCTGATGGTAAGCTGAAGGTAAAGTCTCAGGAAAGAGGGTCACCATTACATATTCGTACCATGTTAACAAAGGAGGCACTCAGCTTGACGGCCTCATCAGAAGAGGATTGTCGTCGCAGCACCGCGTGACACCCACCGGTCCCACTAGTGCTGCGACCACAATCCCCCTGCCCGGCTCTGCACTTGAAGATATTCCAGAGACCCCGACCGGCCTTGGCCACCTATATAGGCATCAGGGTTGGATCAATTTTTTCCCTTCCCTATAGAGAGGCGTGCGTTTAAACACGACGCGCCGCCAACTTGGCCTTGCTTCTGCTATATATAGGGCAACAGAGGAAGCTCATGGAGGACAGAGATAATAATAGAGTTCGAGAAAATATTATTCCAGATGCAATACAAAATCAGTAGAAATCAATTTTATAGATTACGGTTAAATAATCAAACTGCAAATAAAAATATAATCGAAAGTACAGAAACTTAGAATAATGCCGTATTTGAAGTAACAATAGAATTAATTAATAGCGATGCTAGAAGTGTTGATTAACACTTCTAGCATCGCTGTGTCATTAATAGCGAATTGAATTGGAGCACACATTGAATAAATTCGTGAAGATGATATTATCCGTAGTTTACGCAAACACACTATCTATACCCGCAACTTCGTCCGTGTGGCGTTAGATCTGAGTTTAATTTTGCGTACTTAACCTAATCTACTAGCGTAAGTTACACCTTATAAGATCAGTTATCTGCCAGTGAAAGTCCCGTGTAAGTAACTTAAGGTCGCATAACAGCAGTTATCTTCCAGTGAAAGTCCCGTGTAAGTAACTTAAGGTCCCATAACATCAGTTATCTGGCAATGAAAGTCCCGTGTAAGTAACTTAAGGTCCCATAACATCAGTTATCTGGCAATGAAAGTCCCGTGTAAGTAACTTAAGGTCCCATAACATCAGTTATCTGGCAATGAAAGTCCCGTGTAAGTAACTTAAGGTCCCATAACATCAGTTATCTGGCAATGAAAGTCCCGTGTAAGTAACTTAAGGTCCCATAACATCAGTTATCTGGCAATGAAAGTCCCGTGTAAGTAACTTAAGGTCGCATAACATCAGTTATCTGGCAATGAAAGTCCCGTGTAAGTAACTTAAGGTCCCATAACATCAGTTATCTGGCAATGAAAGTCCCGTGTAAGTTACTTAAGGTCCCATAACATCAGTTATCTGGCAATGAAAGTCCCGTGTTAGTAACTTAAGGTCGCATAACATCAGTTATCTGGCAATGAAAGTCCCGTGTAAGTAACTTAAGGTCGCATAACATCAGTTATCTGGCAATGAAAGTCCCGTGTAAGTAACTTAAGGTCCCATAACATCAGTTATCTGGCAATGAAAGTCCCGTGTAAGTAACTTAAGGTCGCATAACATTAGTTATCTGCCAGTGAAAGTCCCGTGTAAGTAACTTAAGGTCGTATAACATCAGTTATCTGCCAGTGAAAGTCCCGTGTAAGTAACTTAAGGTCCCATAACATCAGTTATCTGGCAATGAAAGTCCCGTGTAAGTAACTTAAGGTCCCATAACATCAGTTATCTGGCAATGAAAGTCCCGTGTAAGTAACTTAAGGTCGTATAACATCAGTTATCTGCCAGTGAAAGTCCCGTGTAAGTAACTTAAGGTCCCATAACATCAGTTATCTGGCAATGAAAGTCCCGTGTAAGTAACTTAAGGTCCCATAACATCAGTTATCTGGCAATGAAAGTCCCGTGTAAGTAACTTAAGGTCGCATAACATCAGTTATCTGGGAATGAAAGTCCCGTGTAAGTAACTTAAGGTCCCATAACATCAGTTATCTGGCAATGAAAGTCCCGTGTAAGTAACTTAAGGTCGCATAACATCAGTTATCTGGCAATGAAAGTCCCGTGTAAGTAACTTAAGGTCGCATAACATCAGTTATCTGGCAATGAAAGTCCCGTGTAAGTAACTTAAGGTCGTATAACATCAGTTATCTGCCAGTGAAAGTCCCGTGTAAGTAACTTAAGGTCCCATAACATCAGTTATCTGGCAATGAAAGTCCCGTGTAAGTAACTTAAGGTCCCATAACATCAGTTATCTGGCAATGAAAGTCCCGTGTAAGTAACTTAAGGTCGCATAACATCAGTTATCTGGCAATGAAAGTCCCGTGTAAGTAACTTAAGGTCCCATAACATCAGTTATCTGGCAATGAAAGTCCCGTGTAAGTAACTTAAGGTCGTATAACATCAGTTATCTGCCAGTGAAAGTCCCGTGTAAGTAACTTAAGGTCCCATAACATCAGTTATCTGGCAATGAAAGTCCCGTGTAAGTAACTTAAGGTCCCATAACATCAGTTATCTGGCAATGAAAGTCCCGTGTAAGTAACTTAAGGTCGCATAACATCAGTTATCTGGCAATGAAAGTCCCGTGTAAGTAACTTAAGGTCCCATAACATCAGTTATCTGGCAATGAAAGTCCCGTGTAAGTAACTTAAGGTCGCATAACATCAGTTATCTGGCAATGAAAGTCCCGTGTAAGTAACTTAAGGTCCCATAACATCAGTTATCTGGCAATGAAAGTTCCGTGTAAGTAACTTAAGGTCGCATAACATCAGTTATCTGGCAATGAAAGTCCCGTGTAAGTAACTTAAGGTCCCATAACATCAGTTATCTGGCAATGAAAGTCCCGTGTAAGTAACTTAAGGTCGTATAACATCAGTTATCTGCCAGTGAAAGTCCCGTGTAAGTAACTTAAGGTCCCATAACATCAGTTATCTGGCAATGAAAGTCCCGTGTAAGTAACTTAAGGTCCCATAACATCAGTTATCTGGCAATGAAAGTCCCGTGTAAGTAACTTAAGGTCGCATAACATCAGTTATCTGGCAATGAAAGTCCCGTGTAAGTAACTTAAGGTCCCATAACATCAGTTATCTGGCAATGAAAGTCCCGTGTAAGTAACTTAAGGTCGCATAACATCAGTTATCTGGCAATGAAAGTCCCGTGTAAGTAACTTAAGGTCCCATAACATCAGTTATCTGGCAATGAAAGTCCCGTGTAAGTAACTTAAGGTCGCATAACATCAGTTATCTGGCAATGAAAGTCCCGTGTAAGTAACTTAAGGTCGCATAACATCAGTTATCTGGCAATGAAAGTCCCGTGTAAGTAACTTAAGGTCGCATAACATCAGTTATCTGGCAATGAAAGTCCCGTGTAAGTAACTTAAGGTCGCATAACATCAGTTATCTGGCAATGAAAGTCCCGTGTAAGTAACTTAAGGTCGTATAACATCAGTTATCTGCCAGTGAAAGTCCCGTGTAAGTAACTTAAGGTCGTATAACATTGTATTCATAAACTGTTTCCTTTGTTGCCAGTATCGGACATCGGCCACAACATCATCCAGGATGCGTTCCTTATCGCCGTGGAGGAGCAAGCGCGGCAGCGCTTGCAGCGGCTGTCAGCGCTCAAGCGGATCACTCCCGTCGACATGTCCAAGCTCTCTGTAGAGGTAATTTCTAAAGCTACTCATCATCATCATCATCATCACAGCTTTAGCCCCGGTTGCATCATTACATTAAAAGCACCAGAAACCGGCAGGCTTGTACGAAAAGTTTAATGACAGTAGAGGAACCTCGTGAAGTGTTTAAGGGCAGAACCAGATGGCGGTCTGTTCTCTCTGCCTACCTCGTCAATTTAACTGTCTTAACGAACTTCTGCTCTTGCGGATTACTGTAAAAATCGTAATTTTAATAAACCTAGCTGTTGCCTGAGGCTTCACCTGCGTGGTACTCTGATCTCGTTCCCGATACCCATGATACTCTATTCCACCACCACAACCTATATAAGATACACAATTCCACCATACATTATTTTGTTATATCTCAAACGGTTTAGGCAGCGTTTTCGGTGAAAGCTCCCAGACGGCGAATTTTTTCCAAAGCCTCCAACGTATCATTATATCCATGTATACAAAAGCTTGAAAAATTAAATACTAAAACTTTCCTCGAAAACCACTGTATCCATTGATGAAAACAGCATGAAAATCAATCGAATCGAAAAGGTCGCGGGTTCGATTCCCGCTAGTTTCAAATACGTATATTTGCATTGGTCTGGGTGTTTCTATTTATAATACGTATTTATTTACAAATAATGTAGCTAAGTATGATTATCCACAATCTAGAACCCATAAGGCAAGCTCTGCTTAGTTTGGGTCTAGATGGCGTTGTGTAATATGTCCTAGAATATTTATTTATTTTGTTGTCTATGGAAAGTTACACAAAGTAAATTATGCTGTAATTAAATGGTTATTGTATATATTGCAATCATTTTCTCGCAGCAACTGTTGTGCAATAAACGGTGACGTCATTGTTGTAAGCGTTCGCCTGTTCTATTTGACATGCCTTACTGGGTAATGATGGTAAATGTATTAATTTATGTTAACTCTCAGACTACAACAGTACGGAAACGAAACAGCCGTAGGGTTATCAGCCTGCAGCGGTCGCTGCATGCTGTGATGTCTCGGTTGACTCCGAAGATGCTGGATAGTGGAAACTTGATTGCTCATGCAGAAGAAGTGAGAATGATGGTGGTGATGTGAATACTGCAGATAATAATCAACGAAAGTTTCGTGATCAGTAAGCCTAGAATGAAACGTTCATCCGCAATTGCGGGCCCGCACGAACCACGATCGAAAGAAGTGTCATTGACATGTCATGTGGCATAAGGCATTTCCCTCACACCCCGGCTGACACAGGGCCATCTCCGAGTTCGAAATGGCCCCCTCGGGTTTGGGAACCACGCTGTGAGCACGTTGAGCGAGAGGACTCACACTCCGAGGGCTGCCACGAGGGCCAGCCTCTGCACCCCTCTAGCCGGGCATTCCGCCAGCGTGTGTGATGGCACTCAAGCATTGGCTCCTTCCTGATCTGCCACAGGTGGTCCCCGAAGCACCCCTTCCCAGAGATCACCTGCGTCAGTCGGAACGAGAGGCTCTCGTGTCGCCTCTCTAGTTCTCCATGATGAACCTTACCGCCGCTATGCGTGCGTGCCCAGCGCTTGGTCGCCCAAGTCGTTCCTTCCACTCCACCACGATGTCCTGGGGAGTTGGGACTGCACGGCCTCGATTTCTCGAGGCTCAGGGTCCCGTTCTTGCTCCCGCACCAGGCCTCATGCCCCTAAGTTGTTTAGCTGCATACAAACATACCTACAGACACTCACGCCTTTTTCCTTCCGGGGTAGGCAAAGACAACAGTCCGCCATCTGCTCGCAGAAGCGCAGAAGCTTCTGCCCGCAGAAGATCGTGAAACGTATAAGGACTGAAGTCCTCACACGTTTCACGAGCTTCCTCTACTGTCATTAAATCTTTCATGTATACCCGCCAGTTCAGGTACTTAATAACTACTAATATATACTATACTATACTCATTAACGGTTTCAACGCTGCCATTCCTTCGCATATGCAAGCATAGTAATAAATAAGTAAACACAATAGGCACGCGAGCAAGTTGGCCTGCATTCTGCATCCAGTTCAACACTCCACTCAGGATAAGGACACTTGTGAGATTTGTGGCCCAAAGCATAGGATATAGCGGATACCAACATAAAAATACATACATTATAATGTGCAATATTTCAGCTAAATCCATCCATCCGTTTTTGCAAAGAAACTCACTTTCGCATACATAATATTAGGATAATTATATTTCTCGAAACACTATAAAACTACCCATTTATAACAGCCATATACCTAATGTAAATAGGAAAAAGTCAACATCCAGGATGGGAGTTCAGCCCGGGATCAGTCCTTTTCTGGGACGAATACTCTGACCAACTTAGCCTGACATGACTTTGTTTCCCTGCGGAATCCCCTCGGATACCAGCCATCATGTCGTTATGGTTATGTCGGAATCGAAACTACTAAAACCGCATGCCGTCTCGGGTCTTCAGATGTAAGGTGGCCTATACCATAAGGCATTTTCCTGGCACTCCGACTGACACAGAGTCATCAACGGTTTCGAGATGGCCCCCTTGGGTTTGGGAACCACAGTGTCCCCGTCTTACCCCCGGTAATGTTGGGGCATGTAACTCGCCGCCATCCCAGCCTGCTTTTGCTAGGGTGACAGGCAGCTTCACCTGTCACCCCCTGGCCGGCGCTCATGGAGGACGGAGGTCGTTGATCGCCCATCCTGAATATTCTAAATTCTTTGTTCAAAATTTTAATTTATAGGAAAAGTTAGCAGACTAATAGTTTCAAAATTTCATTAAAGCCATACATAAGTACTAGTAAGTACTATGTATGCAAACCACTCACTTAGTCCAATGCAAGCAATAAATTAGTTAGGCCAATAGGAAACAGCACTGACCTGCATACAATCTAACTCAATAATGAGAAGACCACTTTATCGGAATACTTGCTTATTTATTTTTCGTTGATTAAGGGCTTTATTTACACGTGTTTTTAAATGTTACGATATGAAACTGCGCTGATGAATAATTCTTGACCAGCACGTGTTTAATTCTTCCTCCAGTCCCTGGTCCTTTAAGCGGTGAGTGAAAAAGCATCTGATGAGGCCGTCAAGCTGAGGGCCACCATTGTCCCCGCCGAGCCCGTAACATGCTCGCCGCGCGTCGCAGGTGACTCAGACGCCGGAGGTCGCTTAACGACCTCCGTCCTCCATGAGCGCAGGCCTGGGGGTGGCAGGTGAAGCCGCCTGTCACCCCCGCAGAAGCAGCCCGGGACGGTGGGGCGACTAGCGCCCATCCCCCAAACCGGGGCAAGACGGGGACACCGCGGTTCCCCAACCCGAGGGGGCCATCTCAAAACCGGAGATGGCCCAGGGTCAGTCGGGTGCGAAGGATATGCTCTATGGGCAACCTGACACCCCGGTGTCTTAAGACCCGAGACGGCGTGCGGTTTTAGTCGGTTCAAGTCCGACATAACCACCCCCGCTGGCCGGCGGGGGGGTATCCGAAGGGATTTCCGCACGAAAAAAAAAAGTGTTGTCACATTGTCCCATAGTCACATTATCGGTGTCTGTTTTGCTGACCCTCATAACTGAGACTTTTTACCTTTAGCTTACCATCAGGCGAGGGGAAGTCACATTGACGTGACCAATATAAAAAATAAATACAAAATAGGTTTGATTTTAACAGTCATGTTAGCGAATGTTTGTGTGTGTTTGTGCGCCTCGAAGAGCAGGTTAAACCATTAATACCGGTTGCTGTACAAACATCTGTGGCAGTCATTAAACTGCCGTTCGTTAAATAATAACAGTAATACCCTAAACTACAAGTATTCTCGTTAATCCCTTCAATAATTAGGGTTCGAACCCGTAATCCCACGATCGCATTTCTCATACCTTACCTGTTACTACCACCGCGCTACCTAGCTTAATTAATCGTACACAGACATAAGATGATTAATATGATACCAGACGGCATAGTCAATTTATTTTTATTCTATGACGCACGATCTCTTTCTTACTACTCACTTGGTATTATACTTCGGGTGTCAACCGAAGACGATTACATGATTTACTTGCAGCAGTACGTGAGTAGGCCATGCTTATCACACATTTAGAGGATCTATGGATGTAACAAACCTAGAAAAAAAATATCTCCCGTCTCGCTCGCTCCACCAGCTGTCAAGTGCATCAACGCGGCAACTTCATTACGTGTTTTTGTGCCATCTAGATCGCACACAAAACTTTGTAGGTACTTATAAAAATCTTAAAAAATTGTGAATTATTTGTATAGTGTGTTTCATCTACGATCATGCCCAAACGAAAAAGGTCTAAAGATAGTGACTATGAGACTATTCTCCGCAAAATGAAAAAACTGGAAAGAAAGCTTATTAGGAAAAAACGGCATAAACGTTCGTCGTCAAATTCTTCAAGGTTCTCCGAACAGGAATACCCAGGTAAAGTACTCTTTCGTAGTACCATTGAGTGTTCTAGAATCTAGCGAAGATTCTTGTGAAAGGAATTATGTAGGTACCTTACCTACCTAATTTGCATCCAGTTTTTATTTTTTTATTATTCTTACCGACTTCATTCTTACACGAATATCTAGGTACATACTCGATGTTCTGTTACGAGCAAAAGGTCTATCACCGTATACCCTATCAAAGTATGCAAATGCCTATTTTGTAGATAAGTGGCGATGACGTAGGTACCTATACGAATAATTTTAAATTCACATTACCATACCATATTAATAAAACTTCTGCACGGGTACCTACCTTGGACCCATTTACGTGCAAGGGTACCTACCTTGGACCCATTTACGTGCAAGGGTGCCTACCTTGGACCCAGTATTAAAATTGGGCACCTACCTTGGGCCCAGCCCCTTTTTTTGTACTTTAGCCAGTAATTAGGTATTTCTCATACCTTTTAGATGAAGATATTCCCGACTCAGTAGTAAATTTGAACGAGGGAATTGATAACGAGATGTATCTTGAGGAGCCCGAGCCGCAACCGCGCTCGGTCACACCACCACCTCCGTTGCCGCAGCCAGAGGTGACGCCCGGCACATCGTCGTCTACCGTGACACCTGGAGCTCAAGACGACGACACAACGGTCAATTTGGATCCCGACACCCTAAATCTACTAGGAGAAGACCACTCTAGCAAAAAGAGTTATGGTTTAAACTTACATAAAGATATCGCCACGAGGTGGATGCATATACTCACCAATGGTTTGTCAAAAGACACTCAGGTAGACCTCGTTAAACAATATTTGCCGCCTGAAAACTGTGTTAGGATGTCGGCGCCAAAACTGAACCCCGAAATAAAAGCGGCGCTTTCTGACTTAAATATAAAACAGGACCTATATTGCCAGGGTAAACAAAACCAAATTGGAAGCGGTCTTGCAGCTCTTGGACAGATATTAAATTGGGCCCTGCCACCCAAAAATAGTATGCCTCCAGATATACTAAAAGCATTGAGCGATGCCGGGAGGCTTATATGCGACAATCACTATAGAGAGTCATTGTCACGTAGATATGCGATCTCGAACAGTCTCAATAGGAACATTAGAGATACTGTTAAAGATACGAAGATCGACGACAATCTCTTTGGCTCCAATTTATCCGATCATATAAAATCGTCTTAAGCCATAACAAGGGCCGCTTCAGAAATGAAGACTTCTCGTACACCATACCAGGCATCGGCAGCCTCTCAGCCTCAGAGAGGGACTTTAAACTTGAGGGGGAATCCGCGCACTGCGGCGATCGGGCCGCGGACTGCCCCTGCGCCTCGTCGCCCGCCACTGCCGCCGCCGCCGGCGCCGCGGGACCGCCGACAGCAGCCTACTACATTGCGGGGCCGCCAGCGGGCCTCGGGATATCCGAGACAACAGAGACGTTAGAAGAACCTCAGGTACCGACTGCTGGACGTTTAAAATATTTTTACCATAAATGGACACAACTTACTGACGATTGTACTGTATTAAATTGGGTCGAAGGATATACAATACCTTTTAAAGAAGTGCCTTCTCAAAAAATGCGACCAAAAATTATGCCTGTAATTATTCTCAATCTCAAATGACTTGCTGATTGTATTTCTGAACTATTCATGTCAAAATTTATTTCACCTTGCATACCTTGTGAAGGAGAATTCATTTCACCTATTTTTACAGTGCCGAAGCCTAACGGGAAACACAGATTCATATTGAATCTAAAAATGCTTAATGAATACATTGATGTGGACCACTTTAAGATGGAAGACCATCGCACGGCCCTAAAACTATTACATGGCTACAATCGACCTAAAGGACGCTTATTTTTTAATTTCAATCAATGAGAATGATAGGAAACAACTGTTCAATTAGAAAATTCGCTGAATTCATAGGTTTATTGACCTCCGCATGCCCAGCTGTGACTTACGGCTGGTTATACACCAAGCTTTTTGAACGGAAAAATTTTTTAGCACTAAAGGGTAGTACGGACTATAATATGACAATGAAAATAAAATCTCATTTAAAACATTATTTTTTATGGTGGATAGAAAAAATTGACTCATCTTTTTGCCCAATTCGAAAACATATTTATTGTATGGAAATATTTAGCGACGCCTCAAATACTGGCTGGGGTGTAGCATGCGGAGATCACAGCGCAAATGGTACCTGGACTGAAGTCGAATTAAATCTTCACATAAATACTTTGGAATTGAAGGCAGCTTATTATGGACTAAAAATATTTTCTAAAGATATGAGAGATTGCGAAATTTTATTAAGAATTGACAATACCACCGCCATTAGCTATATAAACCGTATGGGTGGTGTACAACACCCTCATTTAAACGATTTAGCTCGAAAGATATGGCTATGGTGTGAAGATAGGAATATCTGTGTTTTTGCCTCTTACATAAGGTCTAGTGAAAATTTTATTGCTGATAGGGAGTCCCGCCGAATAAATATAGATACTGAATGGGAAATCTGTGGTAAAGTTTTTACGCAAATAACTAAATCACTGGGTAGACCCGAATTCGACCTCTTCGCAAGCGCCCAAAATTACAAATGTTTGAGGTATGCTTCATGGAAACTAGATCCATTTTCAGAGGTAGTTGACTCATTTACCTTTAATTGGCATAACATATTTTTTTATGCATTTCCACCTTTCAGCCTTATCTCTAGAGTCTTGGAAAAAATTATAACAGATAAAGCAAAAGGCATTTTAATCGTACCCTATTGGACGTCTCAGCCGTGGTACCCTCTGTGGTCAAAATTGGTTGTATCAGAAAAATATTTCTTCGGACCTGATAAATTCCTTTTATATTCCCCTTTCAGAGCCTGCCATCCACTTCACGCGGACCTGGTTCTAGTGGCAGCCAAGCTATCAGGGACTCTATGATCAAGCGAGGCGTACCGTTAGATTCTTTTATATATACTTATTGCGTCATTCGCACCAAAAACGTGATATCCTTTCTAACACAAAAATTCAATCAGGGTGCAAGTTATAGTTGCTTAAATACTCATAGATCAGCCTTATCGATTGTTTTGGGGACAGGTGTTACATTAAATGATTGCGTTAACCGATTTATGAAGGGTGTATATAGACTTAATCCACCTCAGCCCAAATACAAATCAACATGGGACACCAACGTTGTGCTAAACTATCTATCTAATATGTACCCGTACGATAATATTTCATTGCCTAACCTAACATTTAAAACTTGTACTCTGCTATGTATAGCATCTGCCCAACGGATGCAGACTATTAGCCTAATCAAATTAAAAAACATAATGATTGAGGAAGATGCGATTGTTATTAAAATCACCGATTTAATTAAGACCTCCCGACCTAGGGCCTTCCAACCACTCATCAGACTGCCTTTTATATGTGAGAACCCAAGCATTTGTCCGGCTTTCACATTAAAAACTTACATAGAGAGAACCCAACATCTGCGACAAAACCCCAATGTTGAGCAGTTATTCCTAGGTATACGTAAACCTCACAATGAAGTAGGATCACAGACCCTGGCGCGTTGGGTAAAAAAGATTTTATATATTTGGCGCTCACAGCACCAGGTCGGCATCTACATCTACCGCACACAGATCCGGGGCGAGTCTGGAGGTGATTCGGAGGGCCGCAGGCTGGAGTGACACTTCCAATGTTTTCATTAAGTACTATTGTAGAGATGTTGTACAAACAAGACAAGATGATTTCTTTAATTCAATATTTAATTAACGCATAAAGACCTCAGGATATTTACCTTTATTTTAATTGACGTAATCGTTAAGTGAACGATAAACGTTTGCGTCTATTATTGTGACTTTAAATTCTTTCCCCTTTTATTTTGTTCTTCTCTTCGTTTATATGGGCAAAAATAAAAGTCGACTTATTGATCTGAATATTTTATTTAATTCTCTGTTAAATTCTTATGCGTTTTGTTTAAGTAAATTTAAATTACTCTAAACATCTGCAAGTAAATCATGTAATCGTCTTCGGTTGACACCCGAAGTATAATTAAGAATCAAACGAACTTACCTAGTGATGTTTGATTCCAATTATACGAGGGTGTCAACCGAAGACGATTACATCGTCCCAACCCCCCCAAAGAAACCCCAAATACACAATATTAAAATAAAATATTCATTACTCCACTCCTGTTTCTCTGAAATAATGAAGTTGCCGCGTTGATGCACTTGACAGCTGGTGGAGCGAGCGAGACGGGAGATATTTTTTTTCTAGGTTTGTTACATCCATAGATCCTCTAAATGTGTGATAAGCATGGCCTACTCACGTACTGCTGCAAGTAAATCATGTAATCGTCTTCGGTTGACACCCTCGTATAATTGGAATCAAACATCACTAGGTAAGTTCGTTTGATTCTTAAATATGCACTATCCTTTTCTTTGCCCTTTGCATTCACATACTCATAGAAACGGAGTTGAAGCAAAGTTTCGACAAAGTCGTCACTCGTCGCCATAGTAGCAAGTAAGAAATATAACAATTTTAACGTATTAGTTGTCAGTTTTTAGACAGGGTTGGATTCAGTGCTAATATGAATTAGTTACTTGAAAAGAATAATGTTATTTAAAATGAGATAAACAAATAACTAAACAATTCTACTCATTTCTATTCTAATTCCAGTGACCTGTCTAATATTATGGATAATAAAATGTTTAATTCAGGCCTTTCTCAATAGATTTTGATGAATGTATGCAGTTATGCTGTTATTCGAAGTGGTGGTCAGCCTTAGTTCGAACCCGTCTGAACTACATTGCTTATGTGGTAAATTTGGCTTCAAAATAAATCGGAAATGTTCGGTCTGTTATGTCTGTGTGCCTCTATCAGTTTATACTTTCAGAATTTATTTAAAATTATTAAAAAAAACTAATTCAATTAAATTTTTAAGCATTTTATACGCTTACTTTTTCTAAAGAATTAGATCGGAAAAAGAGAACATCTAGAACGGGAATTGAACCCGCGACCAGTCCCTTACAGCGTCGCCTTAAGACGTATAGAATATATCGGAGAATTTCGAATATCTGGGGCGTGTCTAAATAGCTCAGCTGGTCAGAGCATTTCCCCTGTAAGGGACTGGTCGCGGGTTCAAGTCCCGTTCTAGAAGTTCTCTTTTTCCGACCTAAATCTTCAAATAAAACTACATAAACTATCTCGCATCTACAAACTCATGTGTGAACCAGCGTGGCTCTTATTTAGGAGTAAACTTTTTTCACTCAAATGTTTCTCACAAAATAGTTACACCACTAAATACCTACTTGCGACATTAAATGCCTCCACTTGTGGCCTTTCACGTGAAATGTGTTCACTCGAGTGGTGTTTTTACTACTAATTGGGGTCGCCTCTCACTGCATATATTGTTCTCATGTTAAAAAAATAAATGCGGCCTAGAGCGAGTCGGACTCGCCCATGAAGGGTTCCGTAGCAGCCAGTAACATCATAATGTTTTTATTTTATTTTTATATTTGAGTGGATTGAATGAAAGGTAAATTGCTGTTTACGATTTATGACTTAAAAAAACTACTTACTAGATCTCGTTCAAACCAATTTTTGGTGGAAGTTTACATGGTATATATTTTTCCAGAATTTATTGTTTTTTTTTTTATTTTTGTATGAAAATCTTAATGCGGTTCACAGAATACATCTACTTACCAAGTTTCAACAGCATAGTTCTTATAGTTTCGGAAAAAAAGTGGCTGTGACATACTGACGGACAGACCGACAGACATGACGAATCTTATAAGGGTTCCGTTTTTTGCCATTTGGCAACGGAACCCTAAAAAGCCATTGAGTGTCAGCCCATCATCTGCTATGCATATTATTTTGATTTTTTACGTAAGCCTGTTTAAAGTGGCGCTTCAGGACACTTCAAAAATACCGTGTTATGGGTTTAGCTAGTTAACATTTCATACAATAACATAAACATAACATAACTTCACGCCTGTACTCCCGAAGGGGTAGACAGAGGTGTATTACACAGCCTCGATTCACCAGTTATGTTAAGGTCCCAATGTAATAGGGGGCGAGCCTATTGCCATCTACTGGGCACATTATTAAGCGAGCGATAATTAACATGTATTAATGCACTACGAAAAGTCAGAGGTGTGTGCCCGAGGCGACTGGGGATCGAACTTGAGACCTATAACACATCAGGTAAAGCTCTTCATCCTAGCATCAATCCAGGTTGAGTCCAAATCTTGTACTTTGGAGCCCAGGGTTTACTTTCTGACTCCACCTTCCTATGATTTGGTGTGGTTGACTTTTATGGGAGCCACTGCGGTCTGACCTCTCAACCCTGAGAGAATAGATTATTACTGGACAATAAAGATAGCTGGGATAGACTGGATGCGCAAGGCGGAGGAACGGGTGCTATGGCGTACAATGGGAGAGGCCTATGTCCAGCAGTGGGCTGCAATAGGCTAATTGATTGATTGATTGATTGAATATGAGGACGATAATAAGTGTCTCCCACTCTAAAGTCTATTATTATATTTTCCTTAACTTCTGAAAAACAAGGTATCTGTCTGATATATTTTTTTTATAAATATTCTAGACATTCTACATAGGGCTCTTTAGACTCAAAGTAAGCATAGTTTAACTAGCTTGTGTTATGGGTTCTAGAATACGTATAAAAATAGTTATATACTTTTTTGAAATACACTCATATTATACATAGAAACACCCAGCCCAATGGAAATAGACATATTCATGCATACAAATATTTGCACTGAGCAGGAATCGAACCCACGCCCTCAGTCGTAGCAGTCGAATGCACTACCGCTACGCCACAGAGGGCGTATATATCCACGAATACTCTTTGCCGAACCTTGTTTATCTAAATCTTTATCTTTATATATAAAAATTACGTGTCACGTTGTTTGTCCGCTATGGACTACTAAAATACTGAAACGATTTTAAATTTGATTTGCACACCGTGTGCAATTTGATCCAACTTGAAAGATAGGACAGCTTACATCTCAATTTATAGTCGCAATATTTAATTACAAATGTGTCAACAAATCGGGCAAATTTTCATATATTATTGCGAAACTAATGCATGCGGGCGAAGCCGCGGGGGACAGCCAGTACTTATATAAAACAAAGTCGTGTTAGTTAAGACCACGATGAACTCGAGAACGGGTGGATCGATTTTCATGATCTTGGATTTTTAGATTTGTGTCCGCATATACTGTGCCTCGTTTATATCGGATTCGAACCGACCAAAACCTCTTTAATGCCGCGATGCAAGGAGACATTCACGATATAAATATAGCAGAAAAGGTTACTAACATAACTTGATTCTCAGGCGGAACAGAGTTTGCCAGGTCAGCTAGTGATTCATGAACCGGCCGGAGACTCATTGGTCTGAAGGGACAACTATTGCGTTTAGTCTGAGCTATTGCGTTAATAGGTTGACGAAATGCTTACCTACTGCGTTCAAACCACATGATTTTAATAGTCAATTTTATGATTCTAAATACAAATAATTGAGATCCGATTCTCAGCACTCCATGGATTCACCGTGCGGTCGCCGGGTCCTTAGCGTGGTACAGAGAGGAACACTATGACGGCGACTGGGACTTGCGACCCAGATGTAGGTTTAGGGTGGCCACCTTGAGATGCATCAGCGCTCACCTCCACCGTCAGTAGTGTTCCCCCCCCTACCTATCCAAATTTGGTAAGATCCTAACAATGCCGCTTTTGACATACGTTTTAGTAAAGAGCTTACTGAAGCTCTTGGCAATCCGAGGTCTTTAAGTAGTTGTACAGGGATTTAGCTGGGATTCCCCTTGCTCCTACTTCTACGGCATAGAGTTTAACCACGTAGCCGTTTTTGGTTAACTCGTTATTTGTTTGTCTTTATAGCGTGGTCTTTAGGTATATTAGTTTCCCACGGTACTGTGAGTTCTACAAGCACTGCACGCTTATGCGATCGTGAAAAAAGGAATATGTCGGGTCTGGATGATGAGGCACAGACATCCTCCGGTATCCTATAGTGCTTCTCATACGTGTCTACGAGTATTGTCCAGTCAACGGCAGCTATCAAAATTGAATATGGCTTTTGAGGTGATTTCTTTGAGCAGCCTTCCTTTACAAACGCAATGTCATTTCTTTGGTTTGTGGTTAATCCTTTTTTCGCTCTAGCTACCGCCAAACTTACAGCCTCACGTATGATTTCTAATACCTTATCATGACGGCGCGAGTAATGACCCCGGTCTAATAGCGTTTTACAACCCACTAGTAGGTGCCTAGCCGTACCAGTTGCTTCACCACATGAGTTACATGTTTTATCTGTGGCTTTTCCCCATCTGACCAGATTGCTTTGGTCGGGGAGGGTCAACTGGATTGCATTTAGGTAAAATTTAAGTAAGGCCAAGGTTATTACCAGATCCGTAAATCTTACTAATATTATAAACACGAAAGTTTGTGAGTATATATACTATGTATGTATGTATCTTTGTTGCTCTTTCACGCAAAACCGGCAGAACGGATCTGGCTGAAATTTGACACAGGGATAGATTATAGTTCTGAATAACACATAGGCTACTTTTCATCCCGGGAATAGGTTCGGTAGGTAGGTAGGAACGGGATCAGAAATCTACGCGGCAACAGCTAGTGTTAAATATTTTAAACATACCTACTAAAAATTAAACTTCTTTTTATCCTGAGGCGTGAATACAGAGAAGGCGAGCTTAAGGTAAGGAGACGGTCCGATGCGCCATATACAGTCTGACTTTGTTGCGACAGCATGTCTCTTGCACGGCCTCTGGCGCCCCTCTTATGCGTCTTTAGCTCGCCTCAAACTTGCCTTTAGCTGCTTTAAGCTCGCCTTTTCTGTACAATTCACGCCTGTCGTATAACGAGGCCCACAAGGCCCCTGGTTTTAACATCGATCGGGCCTCAAATCTGAAGTAATTAATTAAAAGAAAGTCCAAGTTTTTAAATCCTTACTTAAAAACTAAAGCTGCAGGAGTTGCGAGTTGTGGGGCGTAAGCACAGCAACAGAAAAACACTATAGCAATTACAGCATTACACTTTACGTAATTTCACTCCTAAGATACGGAATTTGGATAAGCTGGAGGGGTAACGGTAATACTAGTAGTTTTATCACAGAATACAAGGCAGTGCATAACATACAAATGAACGAACATAGACTTTTTTATATTAGACTTTGTAACTATATTGTTTGTTTGATTACTATAAAAACTTAAGTGTTAGTATGATCTAGCATTAATGCTGGGAAAGGCATAGAATCCGCTTACCATCAGACAGTCCATATAAGTATGATGATAATGATCATTATGTGCTCCGGTTCCTGGTTACGTAAAAAACTGGCGTACAATATAAGTTCCGCGGTTAAATGACAATGGATAATACACAGATATGTTTATGATACATTGCTAAACGTGTAAGAACCTTAGATAGATTTAGAAGATTTAACTATCTGCAACGCATTTACACGAGACGATTTCTAAACGGTCAGATTTGCTGGCACCGGCATCGTGAAAATGGGTTCATAGTGTGCCATACACGAACGATGGCTGGACAGTAGGGACACAGTTTCTAGCTAGAAACTGCCTCATGGCAATGCAGCCTAAGGAACGAAGTAAAAGAACAGATAGTTCTCTTTAGAAGTTCCTACAGAACCGTACCTACTTATCCCAGACATATAAAGATATTTTGATTTCTAACAATTTTGATTGTAATCTATGAATTGCCATCGTGAAGCACCATTCTACCGTCCCAAAAATCTTCGGATTCATTATACTTTTTAGATATCATGGTGATTAAGGATTGTGTATCACTCGATTTATCAAATAATTACCCTCTTTGAAGTCCCAAAGAATAGTTTATTTACGTATAACAAACTAATAAACTTATCATTTGTTTCCAGTTAAACCGTCGAAAACGAACGCAACCAGAAAATAGACAAGAGTTAAACGGATACATCGCCAACTCAACAGTCTACGTCACATCAATCAACGAGAACGGTGCTATAGAGAGCAAGCCTACAATTTCATCCCCAAAGGCCCAGCCGAAGTCCCTCCAAGCCAAACCAGCACCTCTCATAGCCAACGGAATAGATAAGAAGAAAGAATCTATCATAGAAGAGGATAAAATCGAGCCAGAGAAACACGAAGATGACGTTAAAATTAGTGAAAAGATTATAGTGCATTGTGAAAGTGATAGTGGAGAAAGAGATATTAGTGACGCATACAGTGTGGCTAGGGAGCATTTACACAACGGTAGAAGTGAGAAGCTGATTGGAGAACAGCCTGACCATAGAATCAGAGCTACTGCCATTATTGAGAATAACAAACTAACACCTGGAGAAAATCGGTAAGTTTTAAATGATAGAATTACTTGTACTGTAGCTATTATTTGAACATTCTAAATAAATACGTATTTATATCAACTAAATATGGTCTTAAAAAGGAACTAATATTATTATTATATTAGGCTAATAAAAGCTTATTTCCTTGGTCGTGCGTACAAAAAACATGTACAAAACCCGTAACGCATAATGGAAATCCTCCGCATCGCAGGCCTCTTGTTGTAACATCCTCAGAAGACTATAACAGCATTGTCGGGTGCTGAAAATAGCCAGCCGGTCACGAGAAGCTTCGATCATTCGTTTCGCAATCTTTCTAAAGAGATTACGAGTTCTCGAATCACCTAACCTTAGAGTCTCTGCTCCAAACGGCACAAACACGACATGGTTACCAATGACAACTTTTTAGTTAGGTTAGGACTCCACAACCTCGTCATTTTTTTAAACAGTCATAATTATCTTAGCGTGGCTAAGGGCAGAGGAGAGGGAGCGGGAGAGAACCCTGCCCCTCAAGTTTCCTGGGGCCTGAGGACGGCAGTTGGCCGAGTCGCTGTCCTTACAGAAGCAGGCCGTGGCGGCGTGTCGTGTGTGCCCTACACACGTCTGCCAACTCACCGACGCGGGATAAAACCCGACCCCACCAGGCGAAGCCGCGGTGGCGGCCAAAGTCCGCCGGTAACCCTGCGGTTATCCTTTCGAGGGCTTACCCGGGGCACGGTGTCCTTCTCAAGTATCCGTGGCTCCCGGCCACGGATACTTGGGAAGGACACCGTGCGGTTTTAGTCGGTTCATGCCCGACATAACAACCGCGGGGGTAGTTTAAATTGGCGGGGGGGGGGGGTATCCGAAGGAATTTCCACACGTAAAAAAAAAGCGTGGCTGTCACCTCAGAGCCTGCGGTCTTCTTAGTCCTTTTGATTCGGCTTATACTTACGACTGTTAGCTAATGCCGTCTGACCTGCCTACCCCGAGGAGATGGCCTGGGACAGAGCCTCGTTCATCAATCAGCAGGAGTACCGACTTGCAGGAGAGGTTGACTTGGGCCCTCAAGAACAATACACCCGGTAAAGATCAAAATTTATGCTCGGAATGCTATCTACAAAAAAACAACGAAAAAAATTAATAGTATCGGTAATAAAAAAATTATAATGAGTCAGCAGATAATTATACGGTTCTGTCTTAGAAAGTAAAGGTAGGAAGTGACTACCGCCGAGTGGCAAGGTTGCTGGTAACCGCCACTTAATGTCTCCGTAACCTGAGCATATATCACGAGTATTGAATTACTGTTTCGTAACTGGTTATTGATTATAGACTTAATTGTTTTGTATTTGAAGGGCTTTCTGAAGCAATGTCCGATTTAATCTAATGAAATATCTATTAAATTATAAATATTTTACGACATTCTACACAGCGCTTTCTAGATCCAAAGTAAGCATAGTTGAACTAGCTTGTGTTATGGGTTCCTGAATGCTGATAAACATACTCATATACTTTTTATTGTAAATACATACATATTATACATAGAAACATTCAGAACAATGCATAGACAATAGACAATAGTCATATTCATGCATAAAAATATTTGCGCTGAGCAGGAATCGAACCCACGCCCCCTATCATAGCAGTCGAATGCACTACTGCTACAGAGGCCGTCTTCTGAAGCCGTTAATTGCAATATATCAATATACCAGATATTTGTGAATACCTATAAATATGGTTATGCCTTGGGTATATTGGGCCTCGATAAGATATTGGAGAAGCAAGCCGATAGACCTGCTGATTTACGGACGAGGCTTTGGCGCAGGTTTTCTTCTCGGGGTTGGGTTCGAGGCAGCAGTTGCTCGTGTAAAAGTCAAGATAAACTAAATCTTCGAAGGGAAAAGCGGACCCCGTGCTACAAAGTATTAGCTTTACCAACACAAATAGATATTCATGTATATAAATATTTGCAATGAATGGTAATTGAACCAGCGACCTCTGATTTAGCAGTTGAACGTTTTAAAGTCAAAAATAATTTATTCTATATAGATAGACCATTAAAATGGTACAAAACTATTATAAAACTAGACTAATGTTTAGCAAATCGACCACTTTCCCGGTTCGCTACGCGGCCCCGTGCTGACAAGACCCCGGCAAGGAAATCGGTGGGTTTTTAGGGTTCCGTTGCCAAATGGCAAAAAACGGAACCCTAATAGATTCGTTATGTCTGTCTGTCTGTCTGTCTGTCCGTCCGTATGTAACAGCCACTTTTTTCCGAAACTATAAAAACTATGCTGTTGAAACTTGGTAAATAGATGTATTCTGTGAACCGAATAAGATTTTCACACAAAAATGGACAAAAAAAACAATAAATTTTGAACTGAAACTCAAAAATATTTTTTTCATCAAACCCATACGGGTAAATATGAATAGGTCTTCAAAAATGATATTGAGGTTTCTAATATCACTTTTTGCGAAACTGAATAGTTTGCGCGAGAGACACTTCCAAAGTGCTAAAATGTGCCCCCCCCTGTAACTTCTAAAATAAGAGAATGATAAAACTAAAAAAAATATATGATGTACATTATCATGTAAACTTCCACCAAAAATTGGTTTGAACGAGATCTAATAACAAGTTTTTTTCAAACGTCATACATCGTAAACCGCAATTTAGCTTTCATTCAATCAACTCAAATATGAAAACTTTACTTGCTGCTACGGAACCCTTCATGGGCGAGTCCGACTCGCACTTGGCCGGTTTTTAATTTTGGTCTATTTACGAACATTTTTACATAAAATACTACCACGTCATAAAGATGCAAATATATTAATTACCATAGAATACAATACCATAATTACCAACAATTAGATATTTAACTATCAGTAAATGCAATCATTTCATCTTTATATAATAATTAACACATCAATCCTAAGCAACATGCATTGAACAATATAATTAATTCAAGTAATATTTACCACATTTTTAGTTTCAACGATTCAAATACTTATTTCGTTATAAATATGATTTATATTTGTCTGTAATGAAAGTGCCACTAAAGCCTTTTCACTTTGTAGTTGCACACGTAGGATGCAGTATATTTGAAAAGGTAGTTATGTGCAAATATTAATATAATTTATTCATCTGGGTTACAAGTAGGTAACTCTTATGAAAGTAAGTGTATTTGAATCACGGTGTCGAGTCCGCGTGCAATAGGTAAATTGCAAGAAAAGGACTAGGCAATAACTAGGTCTGCAATTCATTCTGCTGTTGCAAAAATTGAGCGCAGCAATTTCACCAGGACTTTTTCTAACGGTGATAATTCCTCAATGGCTAGTCCGATTCTCGTTTTTCTTTTTATGGCTTGTGTATATGAACAACAATTACTTAGTTTAATGTGAATGAGGCCTTTTTTTTTTTCGTGCGGAAGTCCCTTCGGATACCCCCCCGCCGCCCAGCGGGGGCGGTTATGTCGGGCTTGAACCGACTAAAACCGCACGCCGTCTCGGGTCTACAGACGCCGGGGTGTAAGGTTGCCCATAGAGCATATCCCTCGCACCCCGACTGACCCCGTGTGAATGAGGCCTTTTTGTTCATTAAGAAATCAGATTAAATTTTTTTCCCGGTGATTATTCCTTCGTGGTACTGTGACGTCTGGGGTCTGGCGTCACAATTCCTCGTGTTAATGAAATGACAAACACAAGTATTTATATTTTAAATAGCATTTATTTTTCACATAAAACTTCTATATCGAGTTTTTAGGGGATTTTACACGAGTTTATTAGACTTTAAGCGAACTGAAGAGGGTCGCGGATTCTGCTCAGAGATTGAGCCTACGATCACTTTGCTTGGAACTCTCTTCGTACGGCGGGTCGAGGCCGGAGCCCCCGGTCACCCGCTGTCACCAACTTGTCCGCCAAGCCAATTGTTTTCCTATTCTCTTATTTTATATTTTAAAACAAATTTATTTTTAATCTCTGACGCATGATGGCCAGGTAACAATCTGTAGTGCTCGAACGAGGTCGGACGCTACAGTACTTTTGATTTTTGATTTTCCTAGTCTATAACCTCCACACTCATAATTATGTTGTGTATAAATACCAATTGTGATCTAAATCGGTTGAGTGGTTTAAGAAGAGTTAGCGAACAACCGAAATACATGAGTCGTCTAAGAGAGAGGTTCGCTCTTTCAGAGCTTCGGTCAATAAATTCAACTCACAGTATTTTTTTTGTATTTCTCCACCAAACTATTCGGGGGTCAAGGCAACCAGACCTGCAAGCCGGTACACCAGCTGATTGACGGACGAGGCTCTGGCGCAGGCTTTCTTCTCTGGTTTTGGGCATAAAATAATAATAATATATATTCTGTGGTTTGGGAGTCCGACCGACGAAAAAATTATTGAGGTGTAGGGAATCAGATTCCCGGCTCCATGGTATAACGTTTTAGATGCAACTGGTTTCGATTGACCCTAGAATGATGATGACTAAAGAAAACCTGTGGTCCTAACGGTTTAGGCACAGAAAGCCTAATTGAGAATTAGGCTTTTTGATAATTGGCCATTTTGAGTATTAGTCCTTTTGCGACTCTGTTGCCATTTTGAGAATTAGGCCTTCTACGCCTAAACCGTCCCAACGTATAGATAAATATTTATGGCTTATATAATATTGTGGTACTATGACTCTATAACTTATAATTTTGTGTTGGGCAATCCCAGGCGTATTTTATGCATTGACGTCATCAATCACAAGATGGCGGATGAATCATCGCATCAATTACATTCATGTTCGTTGTTCGTGTTCATTAACAATTCTATTATTTTTCTCGATGTTTTGTCGTGGTGATTGTGTTTTCAATGTGTGAAACGGCGCGTAAATAATTACAAAAATAGTCTTTTGAAATTGATACGGTCTGATATTTTTTGACGTTAATACTTACAAACAAGACTCATCCTACCTTCATTACCACTACTGTAACTAATGCTCACCAGGAGCAGCAGTAGTGACCCACTAACACACTGGGAACCAGCATGGAAAATATTCAGAAGTAAATTGGAGCAGTTAGAAATATGTATATCTAATAAAAAATATAATAAAAAATTTAAAAAATGTAAAAAAAACAATCTCTAAGTCTGAAATAAAACTATTTTTAACGGATTCTATCGCGATTTATTTGATGTTATTTTATATTTTATAATTTTATTTCAATGTGTGACATTCGCGTAAACTTCCGACAATCTCTAAGTTTATTACCCCTTTACCCCTTCGGGGATATGGGAGTGAGTTTATGTTTATGTTATGTTATTAGATACTAGCGTTCTAAGTTTATTAGAGCCCACGGCTTACGTAGTAACTATTTAGTAATCTGTGCCACGGCTCCGCCCGGTTACCGGTTATCTCCAGTTCTACTTCACCAATTGCAATTAAACATAAGGAAGATTTTAAATCTGACCAAGGCCTTTTTATAGAAAAATCATTTCTGTACTTTTTGCGTCATTCGCGAACAAACCGACAAAAAACAAGAATTCCAAAAATAAAATGTTGTGTTTAGAATCGTTCATCATCAATGATTTAACATAACACCTTAAATAAAGGTAAAGGAGAATCACAGATATGACCGAAACGGTAACCGACCTCCATGCGAGCGGAGCTGCGGGCTCTGATAAACTTAGAGCGCTGGTGTCTAATATACTTAGAGATTGTATTTTTATCAGCAAAAATCAACCTGCATTCAATTTGGTTCAGGGACACATGACGGCACTTCAGTAAGCATTTTAAGTTGTACTCATAAATGTCGAATTCTAGAGATATATGCGATGCCAGTACTGTAACAACCACAGATTAAATCCCATTTATCTCAATTCCTAATATCCTACTAATCCCACTAATAATATTATAAATCTGAAAGTTTGTGAAGATGTTTGAATGTTTAGATACTTTTTACTCAATCACGCTCTAACGGATGAATGGATCTGGCTGAAATTTGGTAAAGGAATAGATTATCCCCTACTCTGGCAAGCTTGCGCGCGCCGTTTTGTCGCGACTGGTTCCCCTTGCCCCGGGCCGCTGTTTATCGTGTGCTCGAAAATCATAAAATCCTGCCAATGTGAATATAAAAGTGCCCTTTTTTTCTTTGTTTGTGGGACTTCTACGATCGTCATAAACTATGACCTTAGTGGTCGGGCCTAGCGTCAAATTATCATAAATTATGACTAGTGTCATAGAAAAGGATAACTAACATATAGGCTACTTTCTATACCGGGAATAAGCTCCTATGGGTTGCAGGAATAAATAAATAAATAAATATTCCACAACATTCTACACAGCGCTTTCTAGACCCAAAGTAAGCATAAACTAGCTTGAGTTATGGATTCTAGAACGCGGATAAACATACTTATTTACTTTTTTTTTGTAAATACATACATATTATACATAGAAACCAATGCAAATAGGCATATTCACGCATACAAATATTTGCACTGAGCGGGAATCGAACCCGCGCCCCCTGTCGTAGCAGTCGAATGCACTACCGCTACGCCACAGAGGCCGTGGAATGGAACACAACACTTCCAATTCTTGTTTTCCTATCGAAAAATCACATCTTTGAGCGTTTTTCGTCATAAGTCATCTACATCGATGTTACAGTATTCGTCAATCAAGCACAGATATATATTTTTTGCGCTCTGGATATTACTTTGATGATGCTGTTCAACGTGTTTATACTCAAGAACAACTGGTTAAGCACCCGCTATGAATAAGTAGCTGGACTGGTGATTATTATCGATATAATTATGTTTGTAGATGCAGTTAAGACTTGTTAAGACCAAGTTAATTCAAGATTCATGTCATGTTGTTTAGTATTTTTACCCGACTGCGCCAGAAAGAGGGTTGTGTTTTTCGAGAGTATGTATGAATAAATGTATGGCACGCTCTGCGGCCTTAACGGATTTTAGCTTGAGAGGTATCGTTAGATTCGTTTTTACTTGTAAGTGATACTGGGTATTTTTTTTTTTTTTTACCTGCGGAAATCCCTTCGGATACTCCCCCGCCGGGCAGCGGGGGTGGTTATGTCGTGTCTCGACTAAAACCGCACGGTGTCCTCCCCAAGTGTCCGTTGCCGGGCACCCCGGGTAAGCCCTCGAAAGGATAACCCCAGGGTTGTCGGCGGACTTTGGCCGCCACCGCGGCCTCGCCTGGTGGGGTCGGGTTTTATCCCGCTTCGGTGAGTTGGCAGGCGTGTGTAGGGTACACACGACACGCCTCCGCCACGGCCTGCTTCTGTAAGGACGGCGAGTCGGCCAACTGCCGTCGTCAGGCCCCGATCATGGAGGTCCATAAAATTAAATTATAAACAATATGGCGGATTTTCGGCGCTAAAATGTATGTTGTTCGAGTAGGGTATCTAAATTAAGAACCTTAAAAGGTGATTTCAAATATATATACATAGGAAGGTAGTAAGTCCCCCAGCAAGATTGCCGGACGGACCTGAAAAAGGTAGCTGGGATAGACTGGATGCGCAAGGCGGAGGATCGGGTGCTATGGCGTACAATGGGAGAGGCCTATATCCAGCAGTAGACTGCAATAGGCTAATTGATTCATTGATTGATTGATTGTATATTTATCATAAGTAAGAGTATACAATGAAATTATTAATTAAAAAATTAACAAACCCGACTGCCCTAAAAGACTGAAACAATTGAAATAAAACTATTTTTAACGGATTCTATCGCGGTTTATTTGATGTTATTTTATAATTTTATAATTATAATTTTATAATTTACATTTGTTCTTTGATGTTCGGGTACTTTGAGATAACTTTCACTTCAAACTTCAAGACAACAACCATCTTTAGTCTCCCTGTGACCATGGCTGCTGAAAAGCAACCGAAACGTCGGGTTCGATGTAAATTATAAAATAACATCAAATAAACCGCGATAGAATCCGTTAAAAATAGTTTTATTTCAATGTGTAACATTCGCGTAAACTTCCGACAAGACTGAAACAAGTTTGATAGCAGGCAAGACTCATTAATTTTCTTTCGGTATATGATTTGCAAATGGGCAAAATCAAACTTGTTAAATATATACTCGTACACCAGGTGTGGATTTACACATTTCCCCCTAGTAAGTAGGCTAGTAGTAGCAATCCTAATATATTAAATGGGAACGCGAGTTTCTATGAATGAAATAGGCTGACATTTTGCACACACATAGATTACTATCGAAAATATACATAGGACATAGGTATTTAATATCTTTTTTCCAAGAATAGGTTTCTACAATTCGCGTGAACTGGATCAGTATTCCTCGCGAGCGGAGCGGCAGACATAGGTTAGTAGACAAATGGGCAATGCTGTATCAAATGAAGTTAATGATCTGTGACATCATCCTCACTGAGCGCCAATTTCGATTGCCCGAACCAAACTCAAGGGACCATCTCAAGCCCTTGGTCAGCCGGGGTGCAGAGGAAATGCCTTATGGGGACACCTTACATCCGGGCACCTTTTGACTCTGGTTTGATTATCCAGTTGCAAGGTCTAACTTAGACTAAAGGTTTAACTTTCTGCGTTCCTACATAGGAACGCAGAAAGTGTACTGCAACAGTTTTGGTGATACGCTGGAACGGTTTTGTGCAATCTAGTCAAAATTTGTAGTTTCTGCGACTGCTACCGGTGTAGTTAGACGGCTATAAGACCTAGTTGTCAGCGAACGGATCCCAAGGCACACACATAATTTTCCTATCCGGTGGTTGTCACAAAGGCATTGTTAACTAATTATGTGACAAGTTATCTTGGCAATTACTCGCTAGATGTTCATTATACTTTACTAGCTGACCCGGAAAACTTCGTTCTGCCTTAGAATCAAGTTATGTTGGCTACCTTATCAGCTGGATTTTATTTCGCGAATGTCTCCTTGCATTAAAGACCCGAAACGGCGTGAAATGTTGGACAATTGGAGTCCGAAATAACTACCCCCGCTCTGGCCGGTGGGGTAACCGAATTACAGCAAAAAAAAACACACAAGGCACAGTATGGGCGGAGACAAATCTAAAAAAAAACCGGCCAAGTGCGAGTAGTACTCGCCCATGAAGGGTTCCGTAGCAGCAAGTAAAATTTTTATATGTGAGTTGATTGAATGAAAGGTAAATTGCGGTTTACGATTTATGACGTATTAAAAAAAACTACTTACTAGATCTCGTTAAAACAAATTTTGGGTGGAAGTTTAGTTTTATCATTCTCTTATTTTAGAAGTTACAGGGGGGGGGGATATTTTACCACTTTGGCAGTGTCTCTCGCGCAATTCAGTTTAGAAAACAATTACATTAGAAAGCTCAATATCATTTTTAAAAACTTATCCATAGACACCCCAGACGTATGGGTTTGATGAAAAAAGTTTTGAGTTTCAGTTCTAAGTATTAATTATAAAAATATTTTGGGTGTTCCCCACCCAAAATATTTTTTTTTTTCTATTTTTGTGTGAAAATCTTAATGCGGTTCACAGAATACATCTACTTACCAAGTTTCAACAGCATAGTTACTTATAGTTTCGGAAAAAAGTGACTGTGGCATCACGAATCTATAAGGGTTCCGTTTTTAGCCATTTGGCTACGGAACCCTAAAACCCGAGATCATGAAAGTCGGTCCACCCGTAGAGTTCATAGCGGTTATTGCTAACACGACTTAGTGATTTGACACTAGTTATCCCATTCCGGTTACGCACGGGCTAATTGAAGGTGAGCACGTTAAACCGTTGGTCCCGGTTGCCATAACGAACATCTTTGGCAGTCGTTACGAGCCCTGAAAAGTCCAACAGCTGGTATAACTACAGAACTTTGATATCACCTAGGAGTTATGGGGGTCAGATGGCACTTCGGCCGTTTCGTGGTTAGACTGAAAACCGATCCCAACTGAATTGGGAGAAGACTTGGAGGATGACTTACACTCTTGACGTAAATTTAATATGGGATGGGACGCAAGGGACTAATTATGCTTGTAATATAGAACATACACTAACGGATAGCCCCAGTAGGGACTGGGCTGTTATAAAATAATTAGGCTACTTGCTTATAGGCACTGAATGAGGATTAAATGAACCGTGAAATTAAAAAAATTATAGAGGAAATGGGAGTTTAGTTTTCAAAGTAAACAACTTTTAAATCATTTTATCATGGTTCTTACGTTTCATCACCATTCAACGATGTTGTCTCATTATTGCAGCAGTTATCCAGTTGCATCCAGCATGCACTTTGGAGAGTGTCCATTGCCAGGCATCCCGGGTAAACCCTCGAAAGGATAACCCTAGGGTTAACGGTGGACTTTGGCCGCCACACCGCGGCCTCATCTGGTGGGATCGGGTTTTATCCTGCGTCGTTGAGTTGGCAGGCGTGTGTAGGACACACACGACACGCCTCCACCACGGCCTGCTTCTGGTAAGGACGGCGAGTCGGCCAACTGCCGTCCTCATGCCCCGATCATGAACGTCGGTAGTCCCGGGCGCAGACTGGGGAACTCGGGGGGCAGGGTTCTCTCCCGCTCCCTCTCCGCCGTTTCTTTCGCTTGCATTACCTGCTCGCCACTCTCCTAAAATTTCCAGGTATCATCATCATCTTAGCGTAGTCCTTGGTTGCTTGCACTTGGAACCCAAGGTCCACTTATTCTTTCTTCTCCTTTTGGTTTGGCTTATACGGGTTTCATGGGAGCGACTGTCGTCTGCCCTTCCAATCCCGAGAGGAAATCTATTGCCAGAGACTTGTCTGTCAATCAGTAGGCGTGTACCGGCTTGAAGTGGAGGTTGGAGGCTCTTAATGGGGCTCCAATAAAGCCCCCTTTTTTTTTACGTGCGAAAATCCCTTCGGATATCCCCCACCGGCCAACGGGGGCGGTTATGTCGTGCTTCGATTAAAACCGCACGGTGTCCTGTCCAAGTGTCCATTACCGGGCACCCCGGGTAAGCCCTCGAAAGGATAACCCCAGGGTTACCAGCGGAACTTGGCCGCCAGCGCGGCCTCGCCTGGTGGGGTGGGGTTTTATACCGCCAATAAAACCCCTAAGAGCTAGTTAACAATATTTACAATAATAATATTGCACAGATTGCACGGTAAGCTATCTAATTTACAGATACAATATACACTACTACAGTTTTCATTGCACATCATTGTATGAAGGCATACACAATGTCGACGTAGGGAGGCATCCAGCCATGCAGAACTGGAGCGATTGAACCAGAGCCGACTGTGGTTCTCGTTTCTCTTTGCACTTGCTTATCAATAATGTGTTCTAATAATTAAATAATGAAAAGAAGGAATTTCTTCATCAATAGGAGAGGCCTATGTCCAGCAGAGGAATGCAAATAGATATATTCATGCATACAAATAATTGCATAAAGTGGGAATCGAACCCGCGCCCCCTGTCGTAGCAGTCGAATGCACTACCGCTACGCCAATGTCTTCGTCAATCAAAAACAAGTTGAATTCCTGAGACGAGCTCAGCCGAATACAAGGGATTTTCGATTTTGCTTTATTTTATTTTTTTTGCTATTTTTTGCTATTTTTTCTTTATCTTGCACTGGTTCACCCCAGCACGAATCTATTACCGAAAACAGCAACTCGATAGCTCATCTCCTTCATACCCAAAACCGTGACAGAAAATTGGCAACGACGACGTCGACGACGACAACTCGATAGCAATAGGGCTTTTTTTTTTTTTTTTTTTTTACGTGCGGAAATCCCTTCGGATACCCCCCCGCCGGCCTGCAGGGGTGGTTATGTCGTGTCTCGACTAAAACCGCACGGTGTCCTCCCCAAGTGTCCGTTGCCGGGCACCCCGGGTAAGCCCTCGAAAGGATAACCCCAGGGTTGCCGGCGGACTTTGGCCGCCACCGCGGCCTCGCCTGGTGGGGTCGGGTTTTATCCCGCTTCGGTGAGTTGGCAGGCGTGTGTAGGGCACACACGACACGCCTCCGCCACGGCCTGCTTCTGTAAGGACGGCGAGTCGGCCAACTGCCGTCCTCAGGCCCCGATCATGGAGGTCGGTAGTCCCGGGCGTAGATGAGTCTGCGGCGTCCTCGCCGCAGACTGCGAAACTCGGGGGGCAGGGTTCTTTCCCGCTCCCTCTCCGCCGTCTCTTTCGCGCGCATTACCTGCTCGCAGAAAGAGGCGGCGGCGTGCCACTTGCTCCCGTCGGAGACCGCGGCCCTCACCATGGTCTCCAACGAGAGAACGTCCACGCCCAGGACCGCAACGAGATCCCGGCGTTGACTCGCCCACGCAGGGCACTCCACCAACGTGTGGAGCGCCGTGTCTTCGCCAGGATCCTCGCAGTGCTGGCACTGCGGCGTTGTCTCCCGGTGGATGCGCCACAGATACCTACCGAAACACCCGTGTCCGGTAACCATCTGGCACATCCGGTAGGAGAGGTCCCCATGGTCCCTCTCCAACCACTCCTTCATGATCGGTCTCACCGCCGCAATGGTGGATTCCCCCCACCTTGGGTGCTCAAGTCGCACCCTCCATGTCTCCATGAGTTCCTGGCGGAGCAGGGACCGCTGAGCCCTGATTTCTCGGGGCTCCGGCCTATGGCCCCGCTCCAGCGCCTCCTTGCGCCACTGGTACAGCAGCGCAAGGGCTCTCGCTTCCAGGTCCCATGGAGGGGTCCCAGCTAGGAGACATGCCGCCTCGACGGAGATCGTGCGATATCCCCTGATGACTCTGACGGCCATCGCCTTTAACGGGCTGTTAAGAACAGCCACGTTGCGGGCCGCCAGAGTCTCCGCCCATACGGGGGCCCCGTATAGGGCCATGCTTCGCACGATCCCCAGGTACAGTCTCCTAGTGGGGGCGTTGGGTCCCTTAACGTTGGGCATCAGCCGCGATAGCGCGGCCGCAGCCCCCCTCAGTTTCGGGACCAGACTTCGGAGATGAGGTCCGAAGTCCCATCGGCTATCGAGTACGAGCCCAAGGTACTTCATCGTGGGCTCGATGCCGATGCTTACGCCCCCTACGGTTATGCCGGTTCCCGCAGGTGGTCCTCTCCGAGGCCCGTGAAAACACATAGCCTCGGATTTATGGAGAGCCACCTCAAGTCCCAGCCGCCGTATTCGACCCACGACTTGAGCAACCCCTGCCGTGGCCTTCAGTGCCGCGCTTCGATACGTTGCTCCCCGCGCCATAACGAGGGTGTCGTCAGCATAGCACACTATGCTGACACCCTCGAGCAACGTACCGCGCAGCACCCAGTCGTATCCGAAGTTCCACAGGAGTGGCCCTAGGACCGACCCCTGCGGAACACCGCACGACACTTCTCGCCGCCCTGGCCCTAGCCAGCTCGGGTAAACTATGGCCCTCTCGGATAGGTATGCCTCGACAATGCGGCGGAGGTAAGGAGGCACTCCGTGATACGCGAGCGCCTCCCTAACGCAGCTCCAGGGTAGGGTGTTGAAGGCGTTGGCGATGTCAAGAGACACCGCCACCACCACCCCACCCCGCGAGACTACTTCCTCCGCCAGGCGCCTAACGCGCATGATCGCTTCCACGGTGGAGCGCCCCCGGCGGAAACCGAACTGGTTGTCCGCCAGATCTGGCCCCACGTTCGTGAGATGCTCGACGAGGCGCTCTGCAATAATCCGCTCAAAGAGCTTGCACACCTCGTCGAGCAACACGATCGGCCGGTAACCAGATGGCTGGTCCGCCGGCCGCCCCGCCTTCCGGATAAGGACCAGTCTCCCCGTCTTCCAAGCCTTTGGAAACTGGCCCCTTTCGAGGCATGCGCTAAAGAGCGCCACCAGTCGAGGCCCTAGTTCCTCCAGGGCCAGGACCCATGCTCGGCCTGGAATGCCGTCGGGTCCGGGGGCAGTGCATTTCCGGGCTTTAAGCCGGAGCACTGCTACCCCCAGTTCACTCTCCCTGACTTCGGGTAGCAATAGGGCTTTTCTAAAGAAAATCCCTAAAAAGTGTCTGTTTGTAATTTGGACCGATTTTGTGGGGAATTTTACTGCAGATTTTTATGAATGTATTTATTTATTTTATTTATTCTAGGACATATTACACAGCGGCATCTAGCAGCAGAGCTTGTCATATGGGTTCTAGAATGGGGATAAACATACTTAAATCCTTTTTTTATAAATAAATACACACTATACATAGAAACACCCAGTCCATTGCATTGGACTGGGTGTTTTGTTTACATATTTTCATCATACAGAATCGAACCCGCGACCTCGGACTTAGCAGTCGAATGCTCTACCGCTAAGCCACAGAGGTCGTCAGATAGCTGAGGATTTATTTTAGAAATAGTATTAAGATTCCCGCGCTAAAAAATAATTAAAAACCAGATCTAAAGTCCACGCAGACAAGTCGCGGGCACAGCTAGTACAAAATAAAACCTGATTAAGAACCTGACCTATCATAAATCATGGTCAGGCATGTTCCTCGCAGTGACACTGAACAGAACCTGGTTCAGCATTCTGGCGCTGATGGTTACTATTCCGTAGTGATATTGGTGATAGTGGGGATGTATGGAGGACCCACCAAGATCTTCGACAGGAAAAGGAGGAGAGCGGACCCTGGGCTCCAGCCAGGAACCAGGAACAGACTAAGATGATGATGATTTAAAACCCCAACTGTTTGAATTTCGTAGTTAGTTTCTGCTCTCCGTTGATGAGTCACTCGCGCGAAAAGAGCCTGGCTCCTCATCAAATTAGGATAGATAAATCAAAACTAGACAGCTATGTCAAAATTGATATCTGAGGGCTAATTCTCGTAATAAAAAGATATTCAAATATCAGTCTCAACCCAAATGTGAAAAAAAGTGTGCTCGTAACAAAATGTTATTGAACATTTCGAAAACTTTGTTATGAGAACATCTATTTTGACATTTGGGAGATCGAGACTAGATTGAGATTCTTGAACATCTTTTTATTACGAGAATTGGCCCTCTGAAATCTAAAGATTACATGATATTGTCGGAAGTTTACGCGAATGTCACACATTGAAATAAAACTATTTTTAACGGATTCTATTCTATAGCTATATGGCTGCTGAAAAGCAACCGAAACGTCGGGATCAATATAAAATAACATCAAATAAATCGCGATAGAATCCGTTAAAATAGTTTTATTTCAATCTAAAGATTATAGATTATACCTATTGCTCTTTAGTTCCGATCTTATGAGATGCGTTAATAAGAAATAATCCGAATTATTACCAACAAAATAATTAACCATAATAATTCCATAATTACCACAAAAACATCAAACAATATAATACCATAGGGAAAATTCAAACTTCTCATCCGTTAACGTTATACGATAGCTCAGTCTGCGCGTGCGCTGATCGTCGTACAGGTAGATTCATCAGTCAGTCGCCGGCACTTGCCGGGGTAACACTTGTCGTTATAAAATCACGTTGTTATTGTATAGAGTAGGGTGGTTATCGGGTACCTGACCCCACCTGTTATTCGACCGTAGTTGTGAAGACCCCCTCGTCCCGCGTCGGTGCGCCTGCGCCCCGTCCCACGCATCCCATTATTTGTATTTAGAATTTTTTCGTTGTTCAACGAACGTGAACGTGAGTTTTAAAGTGAATGTTTTGAATTCTTGTGTTTTGTGTTGTGTTGTGATGTGTATTGTGTGTTGTGTATAGGATGCATTACAAACAACTGTTTAAAAGGTAATGTTTATAACTTAATTATTGTTTGTGTTATCTGGTTTATTATTAGTCCGGTTTCAAACTTTCAGGATCGAAGTTCTGGAATATATGAATATGTTTAGAATTTACAATATTATCTATGAAACTGCCATGACGACTTATAGCCGATTGCAAATGAATAGGAGGTTGTCAATTAAAGTTATCGGTATTTGTTGGTGTTTACATGATAAGTTAATTGTTTATTCCACATATGACTTTTAATTTAAAATACATTAAAAGTTGTATGGTTTAAGTTCAAATTGAGTTCCTAGGCGTAAGGTATTAATATTACTTAAAAAGAATTGTTTTGGGGTAGGTAGTTTTGAGAAAGCAACACTAAATATTCTCGATCTACCATAGTAACGTGAAAACATGGTATGTAAAATGTTTACTCACAAGTCTACATCACTTAGCACAGTGTCAGATGGCGATTTTTAGTCAATCAAGGGAAGAAGGGGTGATTAGATACGTGTTCTAAGTTATTACAAATATACAAAACTTGACACAAGGGGTAGGCATTTCACCAACGATGGTTGAACATATTACTCCCAAAGATTCGGAGAGGGTTGGAAACCCTACTTATACCGGTGGCCAGGATGCCCTAACACCCGGCAAGTCCTGCCGGATGTTAGTGAGTAACTGCTGCTGGTGACTACAGGCCTGCTTTCAGAAACATTGTGTTCAGTGCCTCGTCCGTCGGTCAGCAGGTGTACCAGCTAGCATTTGCGGTTGACTTGGGCCCCAATATCTTGGTGGGGTCAAGTAAAAAGTATTAATTAATAAATCATTTACTATTGACAAATGCTTTACTTGCAACATTTCCTGCATACCTATTTGTTTCTGTTTCCGTTCTGAATTAGATCGTGCCAGCCTGTTTCAATAGTTTCCTGCCAACCTTTGTGGTTATTCATGAGTGTTGAGAATGCATTGAGGAAATGCTACTATTACAGATAAAATAATTTCACACCACTACGAGAGGAGAGACGAGCATTACAAGCAAGGGGGACTAATACATTACTTCTTAAAAACAAAAGTTGTGTCTGTGAAATGAAACCTCGGTGGAATGAATTTTGAACTTCGAATTTGGAACGGGAACTAGAAACTAGATAAATAAGTTAATGATTTTGACACCTATCTATATAGACATAGCGCGTCCTTTTATAATATCATCTGAATGACAGCTAAAAAAAGTTGCGCATTCTTACTGTAGAAGTAACTTTTTTAGGGTTCCGTTGCCAAATGGCGAAACGGAACCCTTATAGATTCATCATGTCTGTCTGTCTGTCCGTCCGTATGTCACAGCCACATTTTTCCGAAACTCTAAGAACTATGCTGTTGAAACATGGTAAGTAGATGTACCTATTCTGTGAACCGCATTAAGATTTTCACAAAAAATAGAAAAAAAACAATAAATTTTGGGGTTCCCCACTTAGAACTGAAACTCAAAAATGTTTTTTTCATCAAACCCATACGTGTGTGGTATCTATGGATAGGACTTCAAAAATGATATTGATGATTTTTTTCTAAACTGAATAGTTTGCGCCAGAGACACTTCGAAAGTTGTATAAAATGCCCCCCCCCCCCCTCTCTAACTTCTAAAACAAGAGAATGATAAAACTAAAAAAAAATATGAGATGTACATTACCATGTAAACTTCCACCGAAAATTGGTTTGAACGAGATCTAGTAAGTCGTTTTTTTTTAATACGTCATAATTCGTAAACCGCAATTTACCTTTCATTCAATCAACTCAAATATAAAAGTTAAAAAAAAAACATTATTATGTTATTTGCTGCTACGAAACCCTTAATGGGAGAGCCCGACTCGCACTTGGCCGCTTTTTTTTTCGTGCGGAAATCCCTTCGGATACCCCCCCGCCGCCCGGCTAGTGTGTTCCATACAACCAGGTTAGTGGTATAGTTAAATAGAAGTCTTTGGGCATGTTTGTTCATAAAGTGAGAGTTTGGCGACACTAGATTCCAGTCCAGATTACTCTTTATTTTACTATGAATTTCGGAAGAAAGAACACGTTTATATTTCATACGACAAAATAATTTTCAAAGTATCACTATTTTACCGAGAAACTAACTTCTCACTGATTCTTATCACGTCAAGAACAATACCAGTATTTTGAGTTAAAACTATTATATTATATGCAAAGATTGGAAACAATAGATTTGCTAGAGAACCCATTGTCCCTTTTAGACTGCCCTTTTCTATGACCAATGTTACCTCTATAGACGAGGTAAATACTTTCTTTTATAGGTAGGTATTATTAGTAGGTACCCACACTTTTGGGGCCCAAGTCAACATAATCTGCTAGACGGAGCACCTGCTAAACCTCCTCCTCCTCTCGGGTTGGGAGGTCAGAAGGCAGTATCTTTTATTTTTCATGTGGAAATCTCGGATACCTCCCCGCCGGCCAGCGGGGGAGGGTATATCGGGCTTGAACCGACTAAAACCGCACGCCGTCTCGGGTCTTCAGCCGGGGTGTAAGGTTTGCCCATAAGGCATTTCCCTCGCGCCCCGACTGACCCTAGGCCATTTCCGGTTTCGAGATGGCTCCCTCGGGTTTGGAAACCATGGTGTTCCCGTCTTGCCCCGTAAAGGGGGGGGGGCGGAGACGGTAGTATCTCTCGTAAAATCCAACAAACCAATCAATAACCAATCAAAAAAACCAGCATACCTTTTTTTTTTTTTTCTCGTGCGGAAATCCCTTCGGATACCCCCCCGCCAGCCAGCGGGGGCGGTTATGTCGGGCTTGAACCGACTAAAACCGCACTCCGCCTCGGGTCTTCAGACGCCGGGGTGTAAGGTTGCCCATAAGGCATTTCCCTCGCACCCCGACTGACCCTAGGCCATTTCCGGTTTCGAGATGGCTCCCTCGGGTTTGGGAACCACGATGTTACCGTCTTGCCCCGTAAAGGGGGGGGGGGGCGGAGACGGTAGTATCTCTCGTAAAATCCAACAAACCAATCAAAAAAACGCATATGTTTTTTTTTTTTTTTTCGTGCGGAAATCCCTTCGGATACCCCCCCGCCGGCCAAAGCATACCTACCGCGAACTTCACAGTGTAAACTTTAGACACCCCTGTAAATCGCTGGAAGGATGATGGGATGGGGATGATTACCTCAAGTGTGGATAAATTTCAATTTAAAAAGGGTTGATAATAAATAATAGGTTATGAAATCTCATTTCATATACTTTATTGTGACATTTAGGGCTTATTGGAGGCGGTTTTAATTTAAAAAGGTTATGTTATCTTTGGTATCAACTATAAATAACGAATTATAAAATATTCTCGTCACAATCTACGATATTTATAATACCATTAAATTGCTTTTCAGTATACTTAGCTGGTCTAACAGAACGCTTCTATTTAGAAGATGGTTTTTTCTTTTGAAAACTGGCATAAACGCTATTTTGACAGTGCAAACATAGATTTTATTTTTGTAGATCCTGCAGGGTCATCGCGACTGTTACATAGTCAATAAGTATTTGCTCCAACATATATTATGTCATTCCTTCTTTAAAAAACGAATGTAAAACATCAGAAAATTTAAAAAAAATTACGAGTTTAAGTTTGTTAGGCAAAAGTGGGTATTACCACAGATTACATAATATTATTTATTACTTATACATTTCGTGAGCTATACTTTAATGTATTTTTTTGCAATTTTGCTAATTTAGTACCTGGTGCCTATGTTCGGATAACTTTTTCGACGTTTTCTAAAAATGAAACCTAGCTAGATCGTCCCCCAAAATCTCGTGCATCATAAAACTCATGAAGATCATTGAAGCCGTTTCCGACATTCAAATAATATATACATATGTATGTTACTGTAAAAGCCCGAACTAGGGCAAATCTTTAAGATTTTCCAGTAAAAAACTCATAATGGTAAAAGTCCGAACGGTTCTATGATCATCGTTTACTTCGGCCTTTTAACCGTTCACTTGGTAAGTCCTAGGATTTGCGTCAAAGACACAGTAAATCTATACTTTACTATTATAAAATTGTAAATCAGTTGTGTCTGTACATTGAGGATATTTAAAAATAAACTTTGATTATATTAAACGAACGATGCTGAACACGGAATAGTTTTTTTTTGAATTCTTTTCTGTTTGTTCAATGTTATGTTATGTTATGTTTTGAAGAAGAAGTTATGTTGTTCACGATATACGCAAAAACTACTGAACGTTTTTTTCTATTAGAATGGTACGTTTGATTACAATTGTTTAGATCGAACCGGTGATATAATCAAAAAACGATAACCGACCTCCGCGCGGACGAAGATGCGGGCATCAGCTAGTGTTGAAATAAAAATGGAGCCTCGGGAGAGAGCGGAGCGAGCTCATGGACGCCGCGCGCCCCGACAATACTAAACTTTGGTTATTGATAAAATATTAAATAAAAAAAATCCGTTCCCGCAGGGGGAACGCACAGGTAGATTTCGTGAAGCAATTAATATTATTTTATATAGAGAACTACGGACTTTAAACAGTTAATTTTTTTTTTCTCGAAAACGGTAACTTTTAGGGAAAAACTTTTCAGGCATTTATTTTAGACTTAAAAATGGCCTATCGATTAAAAATGTTTTCGACCGCAAGAATGTTCACCGGCTAGGAGTTATGATTTTTCCCCCCTCCACTTTTAGTTAAAGTTTTAATCTTATAGGTTTATAATTAAAAGTTGTTGGTATTCATGTATACTATGGGATAAAATTAGAACGGTTCGAATATCTTTCATGGAACGTGAAATTTTGAGGAAAAACTGATTTCACAAAAAGTGAGGCCCTACCATCCCCTTAGGCCGGACTCCACCCGTTCACGAACTTAAACTAAGTTTACACCCAAGCAATTTTTGACCGCAGTTTGAAAGCGATCGGGGCAAAAATGCGACCGTGAGAGTGCCGCAAATTTTGGGAAGTGGAACCATACATACATATATATATATATAAACTTTTTGACCAGTGGTCATTTCGGACTCAGGGGGTCATAACTAGACCTCCTATGAAGAATTTTTTATGAAATTCGACAGTAGTCAAGAAACCAATAGGTAGATCGATTTCATCGAAATCTACCTAAAAGGTAAGGATTTGACTGATTTAGTAAACATAAATTATTAATAACTACTCTCATATTATACATACCAATATGCAAGGTTTTGACTGATAGTTAATTGAAATAATCCTCTATCTCACCTGACGATGATTAAGAAATACTCATTGTTTATTCCCAAAACCAACATCAGACCAACCGTCACAGGTAAATACTAGCATGTACTAAATTCTCCTCGAAATCTCCTAAAAATCGATCCTTTTTTATAAATTCTTACATTTACCAACTCTGGCTCTTACACATCTTAGGTTGCACTGGAAAATCTTACAATTTACCGTAGTTCGGGTTTTTACAGTAACATATACAAGAATTGCTCGTTTAAAAGAATAACAAGACGCGTGTATAACATAAATTGTATAATTGTTGCGTTTTATTATTGAACGTCCCGAATGTTGATCACAAAATATTATTTTATTTAACATTTTTAATTTATAGTTAAATTATTCATTAAGTAATTTATTTACGAAAATTCAAATATCATAACCTTGTATCATATTTTAAGTGGGTAAACAGACTTCAACCGAAATATTTCTGTAGTACTCATGACTAATGTACTCATGAGTGTCGTCGGTGGCTTGTAGCTTAGTGATTAAGGAGTCGGCTTTACGATCGAGATGTCTACGGTTCGAACCCTGGCCATAACACTAGCGATGTGAACCCATTCTCAACACAAGCAATTTAGCATAGCTGGAGTTAACGGGAATACTAGTAATTTCGGTTACAAATCCCGATTTTTGGGGTTCCGTAGCCAAATGACAAAAAACGGAACCCGATTAAATTATTACCCGATTAATTAATTATGGATTCGTCATGTCACAGCCACTTTTTTCCGAAACTAAAAGAACTATGCTGTTGAAACTTGGTAAGTAGCTGTATTCTGTGAAACGCATTAAGATGTTCACACAAAAATTAAAAAAGACAATAAATTTTGAGGGTTCCCCATGCTTAGAACTGAAACTAAATTTTTTTTTTTCATCAAACCCGATGGATCGGTCTTCAAAAATGATATTGAAGTTTCTAATATAATTTTTTTCTAAATTGAATAGTTTGCGCGAGAGACACTTCCAAAGTGGTAAAATGCAGGGCACACCCCTGTAACTTCTGAAATAAGAGAATGATAAAACTAAAAAAAATATATGCCATGTAAACTTTCACCGAAAATTGGTTTGAACCGCAATTTACCTTTCATTCAATCAACTCAAATATAAAATTAAAAAAAAACCTTATTATGTTACTTGCTGCTACGGAACCCTTTGGGCGAGTCCGACTCACACTTGGCCGGTTTTTTTTATTCTAGTAGATTTGCCATGATTTCTAGTTTTGGGTAAATTTGCCATATTATTGCATTTTTGAAAATATATCAACCACAAAAAAATATAATCAACATGTTTTTAACGATTCTGAAACAAATGTTTTCGGCGGACACTTGTCCAAATTGACACTCTGTAATTTTAATATTTTTTCATTGAAGAACAAAAATGTGCATGAAATTACATTGTTATATTAGGTCGTTACATATGAAATTACCGTTTTTCTTGAAGAAATTGGAGGAAACCCAATTTTCAGTACTAACATTTTTGAATTTTTTTTAGGAATGACAAATCCAAATTTTATGTTTTTTTTTGTGTATGAATAAGACAACATTAAGCTAACAAACAGCAACTTTTATTACATCTTTGAAAAGTGACAGCTGTTAAGTAATACGATATTTATCATCAAAATGGTGGCATTTAGGAAGTACTGTTTTTGAAGATCGAATTAATTTATCAAGCGGCCAATAAAAATAAAATTTAAAAGAGTTGTCAAATCTTGAAATCAACTTTCAAACAAAATATAAATAATGGAAATAGCTATTAAATTACAGGAATAACGAACTCATGTATTTGTAAGAAAATTTCGGCAATTTCATAGGTAAAGACCTATTATATGTTAAAGACAATATTTTGTATATAATTATATATGTAGGTATACACCCATGCCTATCTATGCCTATCCTTTTCGGTATATACAGGTGTGAGAATATCCCATAGTAGTGAATAATATGTAGAATGTCGTGCTCAAGTTCAATTTGTGCAGGTGTGAAGTGAAACACGATGTGTCAATTGTAGCAACGCTAGCTACAGAACCTATTACTTATTTTGTACCGTAAAGTATAAACCTAGTGCACCTGTAGACGACACGCTAAAGTAAAAGTTAAATTTGTATAAGAAAGTATGACTTGAGAATATTGACAGTTAAAAGGCAAAAAGACGCAAGCAACAACGATAGTTGACAGGAAAATCACTGTGCAAACGTCGATGTCGCCTTAATAATTTAATGGAAAATACTAGAATTACATTTTGCTCAAGATCCGTGACGGCAAATGCATATTTTCTCGTGATTCTAACCGTTGCATCAGAATGGACCTGAGAAATAAATGAAAATGAAGTGTCTGTTTGTAAGATTATAATAATACCTTTTTAATAAATGCCTACATATGAGTGAAGTACAATACGTATAACAAAAATCCTTTTTTTTATATTTTTTGTCTGTCTGTCTTTCTGTCGTTTATTTCCGGGTAATTTCCGAAATGACTAGGCCGATTTTGACAGCTTAAAATGCTGGATTTTTACTGTTATGTTAACTAAAGGCGTAACTTATGCTACTTTAATTTACGAAAAAGTATTAGGGTTCCGTACAAAACAATCCATATTTAAGTCCACGCGGACGAAGTCGCGAGCACAGCTAGTATATTATATGTATTATTTTTATTTTTTACGTCCAGTCAATGAAATGACAACATAACTTTAACCCACATTACACTCATTCTCTCTATTCCAATCAATTCTAAAATACGGTACATGATTCTGTGAATAACTGGGTTTCCCACTGTAGGTACCGTGTACGCCGGTACTAACCGCATTGTGTCCCAGTTTTACGTCAATTGTTGGTGAATTTCTCTGTAGTAATCATTGTAATAGAGTTAACAGTAATCATTTCTCTATTAAACCGTATTCTGAACATGCTAAGGCTATTATTTTTCTGTTAGTTTTCATTTTAAAGATCTCAATCTGTGTTGTAGATTTCTCATAGATTTCGTCTGCGTCATTTCAATGAAAATTATTCTCCTCCTAACCATTTCCCCGTTTCGTCTAAGATTACACTGTGAAGCTCGGGTCCAATTATTGAAGCGTCGGTAACTTAGTGGTTAAGGAGTCGACCCTACGATCGAGAGGTCCCAGGTTCGAATCCTAGCCATTACACTACCGACGTGAACCCACTTCTAACACAAGCAATTAAGCTTAGCTGGAGGGGTCAGGGGGAACATAGTAATTTTGGTTACTAATATTCTCTTTAAAAAACAAAATAATTATCGTTTTTATTGGTTTGTTGACTTTTACGAGAGCGACTTCCGATTGACCCAACCCAACCCCGAGAGGAAACCCTACGCCAGAGGTTTTTCTGTTGTTTAGCAGGTGAACCGATAAGCAGGTGATGTTTACTTGGGCCTTGAAGGTATTGGTGGAGCCCTGCACATTCAATTTCACCACATTTAAACGTCGTCGGTAGCTTAGTGGTTGAGGAGTCGACCCTACGATTGAGAGGTCCCGGGTTCGAATCCTGGCTGAAGAAGAATAAATATTTTATATAATTCATAAATTTAAAAGCAAATTAAAACTAAACTCTGCCAATAAGGCTATTATAAAATTCAAGACTATTTAGACGACAAACAAGCTTGGATATGAACTGTTTGCTCTCTCTCTATGCTACTCAAACGAAATATTGTAATTAGATTGTTAACATGGTACGTGTATGTAACGGTGACCCTCTTTCCTGAGACTTCACCTTCAGCTTACCATCAGGCGAGGTGAAGTCAAATTGACGTGTCCGAAATAAAATAAAAAAAATAGATTAAGTAAACATGTTTGTGAATAGACCAAAAAAAAAACAGCCCGTTGAGTTTCTCGCCGGAATCTTCTCAGGACAGGGCCGGTTTCGAACCGGTGTGGTCCATTTGTTAAACATTAGTTTAATTTTTTTGACGTTTTGTAAGTGCCGTATTAATGGTCTATACAGAATAAATGGTTTTTGACTTTGACTTTGGCGATTACACTACCGAGGTGAACCCACTCCTAACACAAGCAATTAAGCTTAGCTGGGGGAATATTAGTAATTTCGGTTACTAATACTCTTTAAAAAAAAATTTGTATGCCTATCATTTTAATGACTAGGCGAATCGCTGCTTGCAATGTTGAGCTGAGTGAGACATAAGAGCGATTTATTTATCAGGAGTTTTGGACGACTGTTTTGGCGCCAAAACTTGTCCAATAGATTTGACCGGATATTGCGGAATCAGATTTTGAAAATTTTGAACAGTGATCATTCCTCCGTGGCAAGTCCGATTTTGAAAATTCTTTTTGAAAGTCACAACTCTGGACATGCTTTCTGAGCGTGTAAAGTTTGGTCACAGTGTCTCGAGCGGTTATTATGTAATTCCATCTGGATTTTTTTCAACGGTGATTATTAATTTTTTTTAAATTTATATCCATAAACCTTCCTCTGATTGACCTCTTTAATCATGCCAAATTTGGTTCTGATTGGATTAGTAGTTTAGGAGAAGACCTGTAACAAAGAAAATCCTGAAGTCTGGTATGAGGAGCTTTCGCTCGACTTCGTCTCACTCAGCTCAAAAATATGACAAGAATATACAAACATAAACGTCAGCCAGCCAGCCTCATCTGCAAGCCGGTACACCTGCTGATTAACTCACGAGGTCTGACAACACCTTCCTCTCAGAGTTGGGGGGGGGGGGAAGTCAGACAGCAATCTAACTGGTGGTAGAAATTTAATGACACAAATTTGTCACAAAATTCGGCCGGGTGGGTACCACCGTGCACGATTGCGTAAAACCCTCCATAGTAATCCAATTTCGGTTTGCTTGCGTTCAGGGGTCAGCAAAAGCCGGGTAGGGGGATTGTGGTCGCAGCACTAGTGGGACCGGTGGGTGTCACGCGGTGCTGCGACGACAATCCTCTTCTGGTGAGGCCGTCAAGCTGAGTGTCACCATTGTTAACATGGTACGTGTATGTAATGGTGACCCTCTTTCCTGAGACTTTACCTTCAGCTTACCATCAGGTGAGGTGAAGTCAAATTGACGTGTTCTGAATATATTTAAAAAAAAAACACTCCCGTAAAAAACGCGAGCTAAGCGGTTTGGTGACTCCGTTTTTTGTCGGACCATAAAGCACTGGAACGCTTTACCCACACACGTGTACCCTTCTACCTACAATCCTGGGCTGTTTAAGTGAAAAAACATCTGTTGAGGCCGTCTAGGTAGGGGTCACCATTCTAGGGACAATCCCTGGCAATGGTGGCCACTACTTTTTGGACTTCACCTCAGCTTACCATCAGGCGGGGTGCTGTCAATCTGACAGACTAAATATAAAAATAAACCGGCCAAGTGCGAGTCGGACTCGCACACCGAGGGTTCCGTACAAACCTGTACGTATATAAGTAAAAGTTCACCCATCACTGCAATCGAGTCATAGTTATGGTAGTAAATTTAAAATTTTCAAAAATATTTTTTATTTTATGATGTTACTAAAAATTTACGGTTTTCGCAATGTTTCCTTTATCTGTACTATAAGACGTTACTTCGTGCCAAATTTCAAGATTCTAAGTTCACGGGAAGTACCCTGTAGGTTTTGATTCCCGTGCGAGTTTCGAATATTTGCGGAAATTTGCGGCATAAACGGCTGAATCTTTTGATTGCTTTGGCTTAGAAGTTAGATTTTTTCACAGCTCTAAGGGACAGTAGACCTGAATATTAGATATAAATTTCAGTTTGATATCTCCACGCGTTCTTGAGAAAAACGGTCTTGAGAGACGGACGGACAACGAAGTGATCCTATAAGGGTTCCGCTTTTTCCTTTTGGTACGGAACCCTAAAAAGATAAACTATTCCAAGAAAGGAGCAGAAGGAGAGCGGATCCCAAGTTCCAGAACGCCAGCTTTGTATGCAACTAAATCTGGCACTCAGATCGAGATGAATTATATTTATATTAAAAACTAGCTGCGCCCGCGACTGTGTCCGCTTGGATTTCGATTTTATGGTTTTGGTTAGCGCGAGAATCTAATTTTTTTTCTAAAATTAAATTACTTTATGTTACGCCTTGTAACATTACCTATATGCCAGTGAAAGTCCCGTCAAAATCGGTGCAGCCGTTTCAGAGATTAGCCGGCACAAACAGGCAGACAGACAGACAAAAATTGTAAAAAATGTTATTTTGGTGTATGTGCTGTATATATATTCATATACATGTAGTAAAAAACGTTTATTTCAATATTACAAACAGACACTCCAATATTATTTATATGTATAGATATAAAATCAATTTTCTCACAGCATCCATCCTAAAATATTTCTTCCCAAGTTATATTTTCTCGTTTCGCTAATGACGGCCATAATCACAATACTTATGTGAAGTGCTGTTCCTAAACCGATGCTCATTCTCATAATGGGTCCCTTAAAATACTCTTGGGATATACTATGGTTCCGTCTAGTCTATGATTGCCAGTTTCAGTTAGAGTATGTACCTGTTTACTTACATCACTGAAATTAAAAAAAAATATGGCTGCATGGGACCCCCCCAAGGTACAGTTGCATCCCCGAGGGGGCCATCTCGAAACCGGAGATGGTCAGTCGGGGTGCGAGGGCAATGCCTTATGCCGAGACGGTGTGCAGTTTTAGTCGGTTCAAGCCGGACATAACCTCCCCCGCTGGTAGGCGGGGGGGGAGGTACGGTTGCATCCGTAGTTTTCAACTTGGAGCCAGGGTGTCGGTTACTCCTTCTCCTTCTTTTGGTTTGGCTAATACGGCTTTAATGGGGGCGACTGCCGTCTCACCCCCCCCCCTAACTACGATAGGAAAGCACTAGAACCTTGTCCGTAATCGGTTCATCAGCGCGTGTACCGGCTAGCAGGTTGGCTTGGGATTTTTTTTTTGCGTGAAAGCCCCCACGGGCTCCACCCCAACGGCGTCAACGATGAGATGGGTGTCTCGGAATCGAACCGACTAAGACCACGCGGAGTTTTTTTTTTTTAAAACTCCGCGTGGAAAAAATATACAAAGATTATTTACATTGCATTTTCTCGAAAAATGCAACGTTTGACGGCTTTACGCGCTCGTATTTAATACAAATAATTTATCAAAATAATTCCTAATGATTTTTAATATCTAACACATACAGACACACACACGAATGTTTGTTGTTTTGAAACCAGTTTGTAGGTATCATATAGTGTTTATTTAACGACAAGTCCTCCCCAAGTGACAATTACCGGGCACCCCGGGTGCACCCTCGAAAGGGTGACCGGCGGTCTTTGGTCGAGTTCGTGGCCTCGCCTGTTATCGGTTTCATACCTCGTCAGTGAGTTTGCAGGTCCCCTGCATAGTAATCCAATTTCGGTTTGATTGCGTTCAGGGGTGCATAGCCGGGCAGGGGGATTGTGGTCGCAGCACTAGTGGGACCGGTGGGTGTCACGCGGTGCTGCGACGACAATCCTCTTTTGATGAGGCCGTCAAGCCGAGTGCCACCATATTGTTAACATGGTACGTGTATGTAATGGTGACCCTCTTTCCTGAGACTTTACCTTCAGCTTACCATCAGGCGAGGTGAAGTCAAATTGACGTGTCCTAAATATAAAAAAAAGGTGTGTGTACGACACACACGACACGTCTCCGTCTTGGCCTGCTTCTGAAACAACGGTGAGTCGGCCGACTACCGTCCTCAGGTCCGGATCATGGAGGTCGGTAGTCCTGGGCGTAGACAAGTCTGCGGGGTCCTCGCCACAGGCAGCGGATCTCGGGAGGCATGGTTCTCTCCAACTCCCTCTCCGCCGCCTATTTCACGCGCATTACCTGCTCGCAGAAAGAGACCCCTTTTTCTGCGAGCAGGTAATGCGCGGCGGGCGGCGTACAACTTGCTCCCATCGGAGACCATGGTCTCCAGCGAGAGGTCGAAGTTTTTCTTTGGTAAACGATATGTTACTAAGATTGTAAGTAATTATCATCTAAATATAGAACACGTTGTTATTCTAACTTGGATACGTCGTGTGCGCAACATCCGTGAAGGTTACTGACTCGACAAAAATTTAAAACAAATAATGCAAGTTATGCGAGACAGCGAGACGTAAGTACAGCTAATCTTAGAATATTTAAAAAAAAAAATATTTACATGCATAGTTACACAACAATTGTTACATTGCTTGACGACCTCTGTGGCGTAGCGGTAGAATATTCGATTGCTAAGTCATAGCTCGCGGGTTCAATTCCCGCTCATTGCAAATAGGTATATTTGCATAGGTCTGGGTGTTTCTATTTATAATAATTATTTATTTACAAAAAAAAGTATCTAAGTATGTTTATCCGCATTCTAAAACCCATATGACAAGTTCTGCTTAGTTTGGGTCTAGATGGCGCTGTGTGTCCTAGAAAATTTATCTATTACATGGTTTTAAAGATGGCAATATTATGGAATACAATTACGCGTAACACAATTAGGCGTACGCCAGAATCGTGGAGTGGAAATATGGTGTGGGCTTCGCCTACCCCATTGGAGAAGATAATGGAGAGGGGAAGAATTAACGCGATCATGGTATGGTTAGCCAGATATCCAGGGCCCTACCAACACCGAACGGGCCTTCTAGTCGGTTCTGGCGCAGGCGCACCTTTCGGTGTTGAGAGGTCAGACGGCTGTCGATGCCAACAAAGCCTACATACTAATCAAAAACTATAAGCGGACCCGGGCTCCGAAGTGCAAATTTGGTACAGAAATCTCTATGATGATTCAATTAAATTTTAAAGCAATTAGTATGCTAAATTTTCCTATAGATCTAGATTGGAAAAAGAGAACATCTAGGACGGGACTTGAACCTGCTACCAGTTCCTTACAGGAGAATACTCTGACCAACTGAACTACCTAGACACGTCTAGATATGCGAAATTCTCCGAAATATTATATACGTCTACTGAAGCCATCTACCGTAATCCTTGCGTACTACGGAATGAGTAATACTTATTTATGGACTTCTAGATCAATGTTTCTATATTTACAGCCAGATCGAGAAGGCAATAGACGAAGCCTGTGGTTAAAGAACATAGTAATAAGAACTCACGGTCATTCTTTTTTAATCGTCAGTAATTACAATGGCTGTTAGCAAATTTTACGTCCAAGAAAAAAAATCGAATAATTTTTGCCTACCAATCCCAAATAAGTTTTCGCAGAATTCTACACATTCCACTTATTGGTCATTTTTCGTTTTAAGGTCAACCTCGAATGGCGTCAGACTTTTATTTATCGATTCATTTACATTTACAAGCTATGTCCTATGGTTTCACCCGCCGTACTTGGTTCATAATATATACTCGCTAGCGCATCTTTCTAAATTTTTTTGTAAGAGTCGTAGTGTGATGTTGAATAGCAATCCTTCACTAAGAAAAGAACCGGGCTATCAAATACAAAAATATGTGTTTAAATCGCACAGATTGTTCCAGAGATTAACGCGTTCAAACGAGCAAACAACTCTTCAGTTTTGTTACTAAAAACTTTTTTTATTTTTTATTATTAAAAAAAACTTGGGATAGGCAAATCTAGGATTTTTTTTCTGAAATGAATTCCTATAGAGATGTTAAGATATGGTTATGAGGTCAAACATAGATGTGTTACCATTTACAACCTTTTTTCAGACCTTGTTGATAGCATTTTTAATGCGAAGCATTATAAGAGACTATCAAAAAGAGCTCAATGGAAATATGAACATTTTCGATGGCCTCGGGGGAATTCATTATTAATCCTTGGTGGGTTTCGTTCAAAACATCTTACACGTACTTAATTTTTTCGAACTTTCCCAAGAAATTGTACATTAAGACCAACTTCACACGATGCCTGGGGGCAGGCAAAGAATATATAGTAATTAGATGCCCGCGTGCTTCAATTTTTGTTAGGTAAGGTACTCTTCATACGAATGATTAGGAAACGCTGTGTACTGTTACGCCTGCAGTTATTAATAATAATGACTTTGATGCATGGGAATAATATTGATCAACCTCACAGCGACTTCCTAGAGCATCCAAAGTTTCCATTTTGGAAACCCGGGTTTGTTATTGGTGTTGATTGGTACTGTCGGTTTTTGTCGCTTGGGCCCCGAAGGTCTTGGTAGGTCTAGGTCTAAGGTCTAATCTATTCTGTATGCGGGGGGGTCCCCGCATACAGAATAGATTAGTAATGTGTAAGATTCCTTTTTTTATTGAGAATACTGTAACGATTAATTTTAGATACGGCGGCCGAAAACACTTAACTCTACGGTGGCCAAACGGCGGCCAAAAACACTTAAGTCCACGGCGCGCGGTGGCCAAAGCAGTTAAGTCCACGGCGGCCAATAACAATTAAGTCAATTACGCGATTAATTTCCCGGGTAAAACGTACAAAAATTATGCATACCCTAAGTTAATTAAATTTTCACCAAAAATGGATTTGAGTGTTTTTTGCCGCCAAACTTTTTAAAAGTAACTGGTTTTTTTCGTATGGAACGTATCTTACAATACATATAGAACCAGTTTCTAAACCTAGACATAAATGATGGATGTGCGGATATCCCAACCATTTTTTGTTTGTCTGAGCCATACCTGTTTCTAGACACGTTTTTAGGTGATAGAAAGTACCTACAAGGTCTAGTGGTCACATGATATTTGTGCAGTAATTGGTAAACACCTCCTTCTTTCTGCCTCCCAGGCGGAGACAGCCCGACATTTATTCTAGCACGAAAAAAAAAAGTACCGACCTATTCATGCATTTTGACCAAGATTGAAGAGTGGTCAATCTTGGTAAAAATGCAACGACTTGTCAAAATTTCAAGTCAATTCATTGTCAACTTTCGAGTTTTGCGACCACAATCGAATGCTGTATTTTTATGTAATAGAGATTTCGATAGAACAAGATTGCGAAACAACTACATTCATATTTCAGTCTGGCACGTTGCCATCTGCTTTTTCTAAGATGTATGTGATAAGTAATCAATTATTCTCGCTATTACACCTCGGTAGGTGTTATAGCGAACACTTGGGTACGTGTGATTACAATCTACTAGACCTGGCAACGCGACGCACTGTGTCGTGAATTACAATATTATGCGTCTGCCTTTCTCTGCGAGAATGATACGCGAAGTTATTTCATTATTTAAATGCGTGTATTATAAATATGGAAATTGAAATCTCTCTGAACTCGTCAAGTTTCTAACCATAATCATAACAACCGTTTTGAATTACAGTTTTAGTTTAAAAAGGTTCGTTTGAATATCCACCAGACACAGATACCTTAAAAAATAGATTAAGACCACTTAGGGTTACCAGACGTCAGGATTTGTCCCTATCAGAATTCCCACTTTACTCGGGAAACGGGGAAAAGCAAAACTAATCTTAAGAATTACGTAACAAACAATTCGATGCTCGAGAAGAAAAGTTTGTATGTCTCGTGCCTTTAAATCACTCACTGAACTCAGTTCTCTATACTAGAATCACTCGCTAGCTAGATTACGTCTCTAGTTCGTGAGTTAATGTCAGCACTCGAAGCAAACATATCTTTGCTCATAAATAACTATTTATTTTGCGCATAAAACGGTAAGAACCAAATACATTATAATTAGGTCCTCTTTTTATCAATCGTTTTTAGGTAAACCATCTGGTAATTATATACCCACCAGTCCTATGGGTTCAATTGACACTACAAAACATTATCGACCAATAAGAATGCATCAGAAAAAAAAATCATTAGTACCTTTTTTTTTTTTAATCGTGCGGAAATCCCTTCGGATACCCCCCCGAAACATAACTGGCGAATCATGGGCGTGTATACCTCTGCCTACCCCTTCGGAGATACAGGCGTGGAGTTATGAAGTTATGTAAGAATATATCAGGTTTCTTCCAATATTATATTTAATTTGAAGCGTCGGTAGTTTAGTGGTTAAGGAGGCCAAAGGACACTACGATCGAGAGTTCCCGGGTTCGAATCCTGGCCATTACACTACCGACGTGAACCTACTCCTAATACAAGCAATTTAGCTTAGCTGGAGGGGTTAGGGGGAATATTAGTAATTTCGGTTACTAATACTCTTTAAAAAAAAAAGAAAATTGATTTTAAAATTGATGAAAAAGAATCTAGCAATAAAACTAATATTAGACACTAGTTTTATCGCCAGATTCTTTTCTGTCTGGATCTACCCTGTTAATCTGGCTATGAGTTGATTGATTTGAGGCTATGAGTATGCAGAAGCAGGTTAAACTTGACGTTTATAAGCGTTACTTTGCGCCCTATGTTTTAAGTAACCCTTTCCACTGAGCTGAATTAAGTTAATAATGACGCGTAGGTTCACGTCATCGTGTCAGTCACATTTCTACTTTGATAACCACAAGCTATTAGTTAGTCCGTGTGCTTGTATGCTACCTGAAAGCTATAAAGACTAAAACTTAAATGTGACCGGTCAGCAGAGTGCAAGCCGCCGGCACATCGCCGGCTTACGCCGGTAAATGCCGCCTACATGATTTTATCAAATAAGGTCGTCGACACTTAGGCTGAGGTTACATTAGTGCGCGATTCAACTTACGATAAGTAAGCCTTTAAAATATACGTGGGTATAATGTGCCTGTTTATAGCGTGCACAGGAGCCTACCAACAGCCTCGGGACTCTGGTCAACCTCACCTCCTTGCCGGTACACTTGCTGATTCACGGACGAGGCTCTGGTGTAGGCTTCCCTCTCGGGTTTGGGGGGGTCAGACGGCAGTTGCTCCCGCAAAAGTCTACCCAAATCAAAAGAGCGGACCCCGGGGTCCATAGTGCAAGCTATGGATGCAACCGAGACTGTGATGATGGTAAACTAGGTCTGCAATACATTCTGCTGTAAAAATTGAGCAAAGCTCCCCGACTGTATTTGTATGATACCATTTCCATAGCTGCACGTTTGGGCACCGTTGGTTGGAAAATTTTATTCGGTGATTATTCCTCCGTGGTACGTTGGATTTCAAAATTTCTTTTTTCAATCGACTCCACTGTAAAAGTTACCCATTCTGGCGCCAAAACTGTGTTTCCAACCTTGACCATCATTGCGAATCAGATTTAGAAAATTTTGTTCGATGAGTATTCCTCCGTGGTACACAAGAAGTTTTAATTACATAGCCTATGTCCTTCCCATCAGTAACATCTTTGCTTGTGTGAAATTTCATTAGAATCGGTTCAGCCGTTTGGGAGGAGAAGATGGTCTAACGAAATACATGAGTCGTCTCAAAGTCGTCAAAGAGAGCAAAGCTGACGAGCTTCGCTCAACTAGCCATAGTAAATGTTTAATTCTTTAAATCTCATATCTCTGTCTCTGCCGCACGAACTCGCGGTGTACTGTGGCCTCAGCCTTAACCGTCTGACTGTTCGCGTGAACGAGTTTGGTTACAGCGTTAAAGAATCGTGGGAATCGCATTGTCAACAATACGTGTCTATCCGTTTGTATCGCAATAGCTAGTCTACTGGACGTGATGGTTCATCTAAGAGTTCGGCACGTCACACTACGATTTTATAAAACTGGGTAGGTACTACCAAGAAACGTACATTCGGAACTTCGGGCTAGCTCGAGAGACGTAATAAGTATTTACGAAATATAAAGTTACTTCGTGTTTCTGTCCGTAGGGTTTAGGTCGAATGGAATGTCACGTGCTGGCTTCGGGCCGAATGTGGGATAAATTTGGTTCATGCTAGACCTTCAACTGATCACCAGCCCTGGCTCCGTGACAAGATCTGGAGTCTCTGATCTCATTGATGGCTGAATTTTAAGATACCTAACTAATATTTATCATTATCTGAGCATAGTTCGCGGTTGTATCCGAGGCTTTCAACTCGTACCTTTTTTTTTTTTTTTTTCGTGCGGAAATCCCTTCGGATACCCCCCCGCGTGCCAGCGGGGGCGGTTATGTCGGGCTTGAACCGACTAAAACCGCACGCCGTCTTGGGTCTGCAGACGCCGGGGTGTAAGGTTGCCTATAGAGCATATCCCTCGCACCCCGACTGACCCTGGGCCATCTCCGGTTTCGAGATGGCCCCCTCGGGTTTGAGAACCACGGTGTCCCCGTCTTGCCCCGGTTTGGGGGAGGGGCGCTCGTCGCCCCACCGTCCCGGCCTGCTTCTGCTGGGGTAACATTTGTATTTATCAATAAACGAAACAGTATAATATGATTGTACTTTTAGATTTAGATCGGAAAAAGAGAACATCTAGGACGGGACTTGATCTGATAAAATGTATGTACTTTTTTTTATTGTCTTTCCGTCAATTGATTGTACCCCGCTACTACACATACAAACATAACATTTAACGGATTCTATCTTTACTTTTACAAAAAAAAGTATACCTATAAGTATGTTTATCCGCATTCTGGAACCGATATCACAAGCTAGTTAAGCTATGCTTACTTTGGGTCTAGAAAGCGCTGTGTGGAATGTCGTACAATATAAAAAAGTAATAATACAATTAAGTACAGTCCAGTAGTGTTCCGGGCATGAAAAAATTAGCGAATTGTAAAACGTTTTTTACTCTTTACCGTGGGAGTCCGCCCACGGTCAAGAGTAAAAAAAAAACAAATAATCTAAGCAAAGGGTTCGCCATCTGAAGCGCGTCGTCGCCGAGCCGGGGGGCGTCGCTACGAGAGACGATTTGCACAAGTCGCCGTCACATGACGTAATGATCAACTGTACTGCGTGGAACTCGTTTTATTAGCAATATATTATTTTATTATAGTAAGTTCCAAAAATCCTAAACGAACTCGCGCATGTACATTAACTGGCCAATCAAAAAACCAAAAAAAGTACTGATCAACCAATGACGTAAGCCCTTTGAGCCGTTTTGACGTTTAAATAATCTGTGATTGGTTGATTGTAGTACCTCCGCTGTTCGTGCTACGCGCTTACCGCCAGAGACCTAAAATATAGACTACGCAATTGTGATGATTTTCGAATTATATTATAGCAAAAAAACATCAAACAACTTCTTCACGCCTGTATCCCCGAAGGGGTAGGCAGAGGTGTATTGCACACCCACGATTCGCCAGTTATGTTTAGGTCCCAATGTAATAGTGGGCGAGCCTATTGCCATCTACCGGGCACATTACTAAACGAGCGATAATTAACATTATTAATACACACATAACTACGAAAAGTCAGAGGTGTGTGCCCGGGGCGGCTGGGGATCGAACTCAAGACCTCGTCTCGGCAGTCCGTTACGTACACCACTGGGCCATCGCCGCTTTAGAAAGAAAAAAAAAATTATATTAAAAAAAGTTACATTAATACTGCGACGTTTAGTGGTGTTATATTGTGCCATGACGTACTTATGTATAAGTAAAAGTACATAGAGTACCTTTTTTTTTGTGTAAGGTTGCCCATAGAGCATATCCCTCGCACCCCGACTGACCCTGGGCCATCTCCGGTTTCGAGATGGCCCCCTCGGGTTTGGGAACCACGGTGTCCCCGTCTTGCCCCGGTTTGGGGGAGGGGCGCTAGTCGCCCCACCGTCCCGGCCTGCTTCTGCTGGGGTGACAGACGGCCTCATCTGCCACCCCCAGGCCTGCGCTCATGGAGGACGGAGGTCGTTAAGCGACCTCCGGCGCCTGAGTCGCCTCGAAATAATGATCACTATTCGAATACATATTTTTTTAAATATCTCTGTCTTACATGATAATGTCGGAAGTTTACGCGAATTCACATTTACATTGAAATATAACTATTTTAACTGATTCTATCGCGATTTATTTGGTGCTAATCTGATCCCGATTTACACTTGTTGGTAGTAAAGCATCAACACTTCTAACAGTAGAATGAAAATCAACAAAGACCAAAACCCATAAAACTACTTCAGGAGAAAACCCATAAAATGAAACGGTTTTACTTCGAAAAAAATATAACCCAAACGACTCATACCTTTTTACAATATTGAGTTCAGAACATTACCCGCCGGCCGCCACCCTAATAACCCACCACCGAAAAGAAGGCGCAACTGAAAATGTCGCAGAATATTCTCATATCAGTTAAAATATCGTTTAAAACCGTTTATCCGATGAGTATCCGAATTCTTTAACCATAATCCGATACCTAATTCGAATATTAACACGATAACGCGGGAAACACGGACATCGGTAGAATATTGAGCACTGCTATTGTCTTCCATTCCTGTTTTATTACGACCTATCTTACGCAGCGATATTTACAACAATCAACTTTATTTCCTAACTTTTAAAATTCACTTTTGTGAAACATAACATTTGATGCCGAGACGTGGAGTTATGAAAACGGGCCGCGGTTCTCTTAAGAAACATGGCGGAGGCTTGGAACAATGACAACTTTTGATACAAATTTCCTTTGACAGACGATTGTTATGTATACCATTTCGTGTAATATATATAATAAAACGGATATTGTCGTTTGTTAGGTTCTGTTTAAAAAAATATGACGTAAAATTGGCTGATTGGTTTATTTTAAGGAAACTTCTTTTGTTGAAATAAAACAATTTTTAACGGATTCTATCGCGATTTATTTGATGTTAATTTATATTTTACATTGATCTCGACGTTTCGGTTGCTTTTCAGCAGCCATGGTCACGGGGCTAAACTAACGGAGACTAAATATGGTTGTTGCCTTGTAGTTTGAAGTGTAAGTTATCTCAAAGTTCCCGAACTGTGTTGAATTGTTGGTGTTACTATTTACGCAGAATGAGCTCACAGTGTCATGAAGTCTTATTATATTTTGATTTTTCTTGGAATTAAATAAGAGAATGACTGGGTCCCAAAGCCGGTGGCACACTCCAACCATCCGCTGTATTAAAATTAGGATGTTTTTTAATTTCAATAGCTTTGCGGAGCGTCCTAGGGAGGAATCGATTTTCTTTGGCAACTATCTGTGGTTTTTCAAATCTTAAGTAATGTTAGGTCCCCTGTTGCTGTTGTTGTAGCAAAAAGTCTGCTGTATGTGAACGCGTTGATGTGAAGACACTGAGCTCATTCTGCGTAAATAGTAACACCAACAATTCAAAATAGTTCGGGTACTTTGAGATAACTTACACTTCAAACTACATGGCAACAACCATCTTTAGTCTCCGCGTGACCATGGCTGCTGAAAAGCAACCGAAACGTCAGGATCAATGTAAAATATAAAATAACATCAAATAAATCGCGATAGAATCCGTTAAAAATAGTTTTATAACATAACATAACATGTGCTAGCACCCACATTTCGCCAGTTTATGTTTAGGTCCCAATGTAATAGGTGGCGAGCCTATTGTCATTAACCGGGCACTTATAAACCTGCGATAAATACACACATAACTTCGAAAAGCATCGAAAAGTCATTGGTGTGTGCCATGGTAAAACCTGGGATCGAACCCGAGACCTAGTCTCAGCAGTCCATTACCCATACCACTAGGCTACCGCAGTCTTTTATTTACTAGTTTTATTTCAATGTATGACATTCGCGTAAACTTCCGACAATATCATGTAAAACTTCTTTTAATTTAAAATGCACACATATAATGATTGAACGTAGGAAAATGAATATATTACTAATGTAAGATAAAGTATTTTATTGAGGGTTATAACTACTTTGTTTTAAGCTGTAACTAATTTTTTTGAAAATCACTGTAAAATCAACTTTAGAACTGATGAGTAGGGTAGAAGGAATCCTTTGGGGAGAGGACAATATCAGTAATGCGTTATAGACATTCCTGCTTTTATGTAGGCACCAGAAACTTGTTTAACATTTGACATACTTTCTGTATAGTCTTTCTTATGTATAGTCTGCAAATTCAAAATTACTACAAAAACCTACAAGCCTAAGTTAGTGAACAACTCGAAGAGCAGTATAAAATTCTCATAGAATGTTGAAAATCAAATAAATCACTTCTTACTTAACCATGTTAAACCGTAACCGTTTTTTGTAAACCAATAAATAACTCCGTTATCTAAGCTTTTAACCGATTGCCGTAAGTACTTCCTTCAGATTTTTTAGATAACGCTTTGTCGCACTATCTCCTACGTATCTTTAGTAAATATGTTCTTTTGATACGCTAGTGTTTAATGTCTATACTATCGGAAGTCAACAGTGCGGTAGGCTTTGAATCTTTTATTGGTGGCCAGTGTTGACTGAAATTTGAATTCCTTTGAGCTCTTTTTTCATTTTAGCTTTCGTATTTTTTCATGTAAATTACGACAAATAATGTCACTCATTCGAATGTTATTGATCAATTACCGGAAGCAATAAAGACTTCTAATTTTAAACATAGTTCTCTGGTCAAGAGTCTTAGTACTTTAAACTATAAAGTCACGACACAACTGTCTAGAAATAGACACAATAACCATTAACAACGGCTTACAATTAATTTTATTGACTACATGAGACAATTCTGACCGTTCTGAGTCATGCTTAAATTCTTTAGACCAATATATTATCTCAGCAACAATTGTGTTAGACTCATTTCCTAATATTTTAGCCATACACAGCCATGTACAGATACTATAAAATTTTCTTTTTATATGAAACTTAAAACTTTCTAGATCCATAGGTAATAATTATTTAATAAATCGTATAATGCCTAAAAAGGTATACGTTTAGATACCATAAGTAGATTAGAAGCGAATAATAACCAGCATGCCATAAGCGCATCATACCCGTAATAATCCTATTAAACACGCCGAGAGTCTTTAAAAGCCATAGTGACCTTACGCTTTCCAGCCATATTGAATAAAATTCACTGTGACGTTTACAAATAAATTTCCTTGGCTTTCGCTGCGGAACGTAAGTCACGATTCCGAATGACAATGGAATTTGAAAAAGAAAAGGAATGAGAATTTTCGGACTGGTTCTATCATAAAAAAAGTAACTTTTGTTTTGATAATCCAGCGATAGACGGAATAGATTTTGTTTAGAGCATTGAACAAGATTTAAAGAAATAAAATATTATATTACTGTATTTAGAGGCATTAGTGTTTTATCTCTTTTCACTTGCTAAGGCGATGGATTCATTATATTTCATACTCATACTCCTCCGATTTGAATCTGCAAAATCGTTGGGTTCCAAAACAGTTTAACTTTTCCTGGTTCTTCCTAAGTGTGCGACACTTGAACTTTCACATTTTTGGTTAACTTTTCTTGGAACTACTCGGTGTTTAGTGGATCACTATTGTTGATCCTGGTGTGCAGTAGTTACAGTAGTAGGAATGCTGGTGGGATTAGCTTTGATCGCATTTCGTTGTTCAGGAAAATAAATAGCAGTAGGGGAGTCCATCGAAACGCCGGACAACTTTGGGATTTAGATTGACTACCATCGATCGTGTGGACTCTTTGGGAGGAGGGAGTTTTAGCAACTACCTCGTTTGGTCTTTACTTATGTGATTACTGCCTCGTTCTCATTCGTTCGTGTGAGATTAGTAGAGTACCAGAAACAACAGCAGTTAACTAAGCTCAACTTTCAAATTAACATTCTATGAGTAGTACATTTAAATACTAGGTCTGCAAGGCGAATCGCTGCTTGCAATGTTGAGTTGAGTGAAACATCTTGATTTATATTATTAAGAGCGATTTATTTATCATTAAAATCATTCACGTGCAAAATTTTTACATTGATCAAACAATGTTTGTTTTTTTCGGTGATTATTCCTCCGTGGCAAGTCCGATTTTGAATATTGTTTTTGATAGTTATTCGGGAGTTTTGGACGACTGTTTTGGCGCCAAAACTTGTCCAACAGATTTGACCGCCATTGCGGAATCAGATTTTGAAAATTTTGAACAGTGATCATTCCTCCGTGGCAAGTCCGATTTTGAAAATTCTTTTTGAAAGTCACAACTCTGGACATGCTTCCTGAGCGTGTAAAGTTTGGTCACAGTGTCTCGAGCGGCTATTATATAATTCCATCTAGAATTTTTTTAACGGTGATCATTCCTCTGTGGTATCATTATTTTTTTCAAAATATATCCATAAACCTTCCCCTGATTGACTTCTTTAATCATGCCAAATTTGGTTCTGATTGGATTAGTAGTTTAGGAGGAGACGTGTGACAAAGAAAATCCTGAAGTCTCGTATGAGGAGCTTTCGCTCGACTTCGTCTCACTTAGCTCAACAAATGAAAGCATTGAATCCTAAAGCGGCATTTCCGGAGACAATTTATTTTGTTTCACCTAATGACTAAGCCCATAACATTACCACCTAATGACCGAATCTCGTGAGCGATGATGAAATAATATTAAATAGCTGTTACACACAAATCTCTTCAATTTTCCGTTCAATTAGAGGTGAAGCTGCCCGTCTGGGGAATTAACCCTACAAAAGACTTTGTTTATTTTCGTGATGCCATTAGGGCCTCAGCGTTGCCTGATTACTAATTGAAGTTATATTATTATTATAATTATTTTGTCGGGACAATGGTTCCTAGCTTATACATATCTGAATTATAATATATTTTTGATCTGACTTACTTCCAGAAAATACAACTATAAATATATCATCCCTCATAATCATTGGTCCTAAGACATAAGTTTGCGCTGTTACCAGCAGCCAGCAGCAGCACGCTCAGTTGCCAGCAATATGCTCTCCTCCTATTATCTATATTACATGAGACTAAAACTAAAATTGCGAAATGCAGGTGTAAAATACATTTCTGCCTATGCTCTAGGGAAGCCACAGATACAGTATTTAAAGAAAAATACTCATTTTATATGAGTTTAATTTATCTATAATAGTAATCTTCATAATTTAGACTCACAGCTTACCTTCAGGTAAGCGGGAGGTGAGTCTAAAAGGTACTCGCCAGCTTGGACTAAGTGGTACCACTTATACAGAACATTTACTGAACAATGTTGAAGATTGTTCTAGCAGCAACTTATTTTACTTGTATTTTAACACAATGTCAATAATGAAGATGGCCATAGAAGAAAGTTTTTATGTGTACCTTTAACAAGGAGTGTGTTTGAAAATCACTTAAACACTAACTGTTGCCTTCTATGAATTCGTATTGAAGTACCGTTAGGTACCTACATTCATAATATTTTATATAAACATGTGAATGTCAATATTTGTACTTACCGCATTTTGAATGAAACGCATCAAATATTGCGAGCGAATTTTCAAAAATATACATAAATACTTAGGCTATTTGAAAGTCGAACATAAACAACTTATATAGAAACGTCGCCGTATTCGTATTTCGAACATTGATTACGTCATCCACAATTTGTTACCTGAGTTTTTATTCCACGAACGGTATGTAGATATAATTCGAATTTCGAGTGGACCTTTTGTCAGTTTCATAATGCCATGCCAAAAATTTCATGGGAATTTCGTCTGGGAGACTTCCACGTGTATCCGAACAGTTTTTGTTTTTATTTACATTTCTTTGTTGTTATTTTTTACTTCTGTTTATTACACGATTCCTTCTTTGAGGGAATGAATGAACTTGCCTGTTTTTTGAAAGGATTATATAGGTAGGTAGTATATCTATATAGTATATAGCTATACAGGTACCTTTTTTTTTCGTGATGAAATCCCTTCAGATCCCCCCCCCCCCCTCGCCGGCCAGCGGGAGCGGTTATGTCGGGCTTGAACCGACTAAAACGGCACGCCGTCTCGGGTCTAAAGACGCCGGGGTGTAAGGTTGCCCATAGAGCATATCCCTCGCACCCCACTGACCCTGGGCCAGTTTCTAGATGGCCCCCTCGGGTTTGGGAACCACGTTGAATTGAAACCTACTGCTAGACAACAAAAATTGTGTCAAAATTTGAGAGTGGAGAGAAGGGTGATAAAATAGATAAATAGAAAATCGTGTAATATGCTAAGTAATTATTATAAGTGTTATAAACTTTCAAGCGCCCGTTTCACTTTTTTATTTAGTAATATTTAGTTTACATACCGTCTTTAATAATTTTCACACTTCTACAGATGACTGTTGAACAAACTTAAATTTAGGTGAAATCAACGAAACGCAAGTAAATAACCGAATTAATTGTTCCGTGCAGCCGGCAGAGGCACAAACCTTTGGTTTCGGAAAATGGCATTGAAGATTGTAATACTAGGACTGTAATGCCACAGCTTGGCAATCAACCCAAACTTAAGCGAAGCGAGATTTGCCTATCCAACAATAGGTCAACGTGACCGGTCGACTTTATCCATTGATTTTGTTTTTCGGTGATTATTCCTCGATGGTAAGACCAATCTGGACATTCGACCCCTTACGACACTCAGTTATGTCTACTTGATCACCGTGGCAAATTTGGTCGAGATCGGTTAAACCTCCTCCGAGAGGAGGAGTATCATTTGTTTGAAATGTAACTTTGAAACCAAAGACGCTTCGGTCGCCTTCGGCTCGCTACGCTTAATAATATATTGATTTTTACAACTTTACCGCCCAAATCGTAACATAGCTGAGTGATAATTTAATTTCGTGCATATTACGCGGCCGACGATAAAGAATACATTAAACGTTGAAAAAATCTTAACCTGTAATTTTTTAAATTTAGTTAACCTAAGATTGTATTAGGCGCAATCCTTGAAACATCTTGTTTCTTTATTAGAAATGCAAGAAATTTGAAAAATCACCCCCAAAATCGAATTACCATCCGTCTCCTTTCTACCAGATTTTAGTAAATTGAGATAGACCTTGGTAAAAATTCTGTTGGACGAACGGTTTATTTAATGTTTCCGGGTAATAGATTTATTAATCTTTACTATACCTTTTTTTTTTTTTTTTTTATCGTGCGGAAATCCCTTTGGATACCCCCCCGCCGGCCAGCGGGGGCGGTTATGTCGGGCTTGCACCGACTAAAACCGCACGCCGTCTCGGGTCTTCCGACGCCGGGGTGTAAGGTTACCCATAGAGCATATCCCTCGGCGAGAGGAGGCGCGGGAGCAGGGACTGAACCCCGAGCATCGAGAAATCGAGGCCATGCAGTCCCAGCTCCGCCAGGCCATCGTGGTGGAGTGGAAGGAACGACTTGGGCGACCAAGCGCAGGGCACGCCGCAATAGCGGCGGTAAGGCCCATCATGGAGGATTGGCTAGAGAGGCGACACGGAAGCCTCTCGTACCGACTGACGCAGGTGATCTCCGGTAAGGGGTGCTTCGGGGACCACCTGCATCGGATCAGGAAGGAGCCAACGCCTGAGTGTCATCACTGTGACGCGAGCGAGGACTCAGGGCTGCACACGCTGGCGGACTGCCCGGCGTGGGAGGTGCCGAGGCGTGACCTCGTGGCAGCCATCGGGGTGGGAGTCCTCTCGCTCGGCAGCATGATTGCGGCAATGGTGCGGAGCGCGAGCGCGTGGGCCGCCGCCACCTCCTTCTGCGAGCATGTGATGCTCGCGAAGGAGATGGCGGAGCGCGCCCGGGAGAGGTTCAGAACCCTCCCGGCCCGCCGAGCCCGCAACACGCTCGCCTCGCGTCGCAGGCGACTCAGGCGCCGGAGGGCGCTTAACGACCTCCGTCCTCCATGAGCGCAGGCCTGGGGGTGGCAGGTGAGGCCGCCTGTCACCCCAGCAGAAGCAGGCCGGGACGGTGGGGCGACTAGCGCCCCTCCCCCAAACCGGGGCAAGACGGGGACACCGTGGTTCCCAAACCCGAGGGGGCCATCTCGAAACCGGAGATGGCCCAGGGTCAGTCGGGGTGCGAGGGATATGCTATATGGGCAACCTTACACCCCGGCGTCTGTAGACCCGAGACGGCGTGCGGTTTTAGTCGGTTCAAGCCCGACATAACCGCCCCCGCTGGCCGGCGGGGGGGTATCCGAAGGGATTTCCGCACGAAAATGAAAAAAAAGGTACTATGAAAAGTACTTAACGGAAAATACATAAAGACCATGATAAGGCATTTTTTAAATATTTTTTTCAAAGTTCAAATATGCACCAAATGAAATATTCACCCAGCTGGCAATTTTTGTGTAATTAAGATACTTAAACAATTTATTACGATTACCTGTTCAAAAAATCTAACTATTTAAGGCTCAACTTCCCCAGTGAAAATTTGTTCAACTAAACTGGTTTCTCAAGTTCAACTCAATAAATTCATTTAGTAAAACGCAATAACGTAATTTAGTTCGATTTTATCGCCATACCTGTCAAGTTAGTCTGAACTTGACTAATACAACTTAACACTTATCTCTTACACCCTTAAACTGTTTGTACCAATGAAGCACTTAGGTACCTTTCCAATTGCCCACCTTTAACTAACACACTCGTTCTCGTAGAAGCAAGATAGATACCTTAACTTGTGCTTAGACGTACACCATTAGCCATCAGCAAACAAACAGAGTGACTAATAAGTCAACTATCGTGCAACTCGACCGATAAGAGCTCTAGCAAGGAACATACCATGGACGCGACCTAGTCCGTCTCAAGCTAGGGTTGACCCACCATAAATAAAACCTTTAAAAACTTTTGTATTTCATGTTTACCCTCAGACTGAAGCAAGAAAATACTAAATTTTTGAATTTACGACATATTTAACACGATAGCACATAACTATGTACAGAAAACAGCTCTTTGTTTTAGGTCTCTAACAAATTATTTTTGAAGTTAGTTAGTGAGTAAAGTTATTTTATGCTAAGGTATTGACTTTAAATCACAACATCGCTATGTTAGCGAGCGCAATGGGTGATTCAAAGACGTGAGACCACACGAGACATAAAATATAATTACTCTCGTGTGCAATACATTCAACTTTTCATTTCTACAAGCCAGTTTTATAGACAGTGAGAAATATGATTAAAACAAAACAATACTATTTAACAAAACTTAGTTTTCATAAAACATTGCAATTTTCACAAGCAAAAAAATTGTTTTATAAAAATTTTTTCGGCACCCTGTAATTTCGAAAGGTAGTGTTCGAAATTTGAATCACTTTTATTCATGCTCGCAGTCAAATGCAATTTCGATTCGAGTTTTTATGCAGCGAAGGTGCCCTTTTCGTGTTGGAAAGGTTAAAAACATAAGGTTGGCAGCCCTGACTCGGGGTAATGCCAAGAATATTTAAGGAGACGGGCCTTAATAACAGTTTTCTAAGCGACGTTCCTTATTTATTACCCCTTCATATTGCCCAAACTTGAAGTATCGGGCTCATTACTCTCCGGACTTTTTATGTTTGTGTGCTTTTATTAATAGTTTGGAGGGTTGTTAATCGATATGCCTTATTGACCTAATTATGTTTTGGAAATATCTTTGGTATTTTTAACTTAGTGAGACCGATATTCTTAGCAATCCATGGATTCTCCGTGCGGGTGCCGGGTCCATCGCGTTGCTGAGTTGGGAACTCGGGACAGTGCCTGGGACTTGCGACCCAAGTGTAGGTTTAGAAGGGGCCCCTTTTGTTGATGTACATCAACACTCACCTTTTCCTCCCAAGTTCCCCTCCCTGCCTAACCAAATCTGATACGAACCTATTAGTGCCGCTTTAGACATTCGTCCTAGTAATGAGCTTATTGTAGCTCTCGATAGGCCTAGATCTTTAAGTAGGTTATAGAGAGATTTTGCTGGTATACCTCTCGCTCCCACTTCCACTGCATACAAATTTACCACGTAACTGTTTTTGATTAATTCGTTTGTGAGATCATAGTATTTATTTTTCTTTATTGTGTGGTCCTTCGGTATATTTGCTACTATTATTATAAACGCGAAAGTTTGTGAGGATGTATGTATGTCTGTTACTATTTCACCCAAAAACGGCTGAATGGATCTGGTTGAAATTTGGTACAGGGATAGATTATAGTCTGGACTAACACATAGGCTACTTTTTACTCTAGAATAGGTTTCAATGAATAGTCTATAATAATACTGTCTAACATTCTACACAGCGCTATCTAGAGCTGAGGCAAGCATAGCTTATAGCTTGTAATATGGGTTCAAGAATGTGGATAAACATATGTACTTAGATAAATAAATATTACAGGTCATCACATCACAGGCCTATAACTTACCTCAAGAACTGGGCTATATAGTGCAATAATATTTTATTAAATTAACAGTCCTACCATGAAACGCACTTATCCCGTATTGGGGCCCGAAGGCGACATATGACAGTTCATTCGGCCTAAACCCTACCATGAAACGACCTGAAACCGCAAAATTAGGTATTTTGACGGTCCACTAAAAATAATAACACAATATTATACAACTTATTTCAAAAGGTCTAAAGGTTATCATAATACAATATAAAGGAATGTTGTTTTTAATATGATGGTTTATTTTATTTAGTTCATTTATAATAGAAATATATTGTAAACGAAAACCTCCTTGATATGTTTGATTCAGTTCCGAACATACTTTATGGTCCCAACCGAAATAAGGAAATCCGAAGTAACTTCATAGTACCTTTTTTTTTTCTTTCTTTTCCCGTGCGGAAATCCCTTCGGAAACCCCCCCGCCAGCCAGCGGGGGCGGTTATATCGGGCTTGAACCGACTAAAACCGCACGCCGTCTCGGGTCTACAGACGCCGGGGTGTAAGGTTGCCCATAGAGCATATCCCCTTCATAGTACCTAAATAACACTTCTTTCGTTCGTGTTTTGTGCGGGCCCGCAATTGCGAATGTACATTTCATGGTAGACCTACAGACCTGTCAGTAATTCTAGAGATTAGCGCTTTCAAACAAACGAACACTTCAGTTTTATTATTAGTAAGTATAGGTATTAACATTCATCTACGAGTATATATGTATTCAGTTTAGTAAGAAAATATTATCAGAACATAAAAAGACCGGACGTTTTTCTCACGGAACCTAACTACCTACTTAGTTTAATTTTATTGTTATGAAAAACTAGCTTATTCTTTGTTCTACAAATAACCAGTTATTACATGAGTTAGTTGGTTATAAATTTTTATTTTATATTAGCAATTAATTTTATGTATTACATATTATTACTAGACAATTTTAATTAATTTACTTATGTTTTAGTGAAATTCGCTGTTAGGGTTATCACTAAATATCTATACTATTATACAATTGTAAATTAGCTGTGTTTGTACATTGGAGATATTAAAAAAAATAACTTGGTTTATGTTAAAGGAACGATTCTGAACACAAATGTTTTTTTTTGTCTGTTTATTCGTGATGGACTTAAAACTATCGATTTTCTATTAGAAAGGTCTTGGCCGGACTTAAAATCTGCCGTATGTTTAATTGCAATTGGTTAAGTAGAATTCGGGATATAACCAAAAAACGATAAACGACCACCACGCGGGCGAAGCCGCGGGCATCAGCTAGTTCTAAACAATGCCAATAACTTTGACTATATACAAATTATAGTCAAAGGCCAATAATGATGTCACGGAAGTGGATATATTACGTGTTTTTTTTAAACCTTTTAATGTCTTTTTTGGTTATTAAAATCGGTATTTTTTTATTTAAAATAGTTTATTTAGTAAACGTGCTCCTATGTACTCCATTGTTGGCTTTGGCAAACTTGGGCCTTATTTTAGTAGTGAAAGCGCAATAATCCAGCTTAGTTAGATTTGATTTGCCTCATTGGTCTGCCAAAAAAAAATCTGCCCTTATTCAAACACAGAACTCAACAAAACGTAATCAATCAAATGCAAATTAAAGAAAAAACTAAATCGGCCAGCACTTAATTTTATCTTTTTTTATTATTAATATCTATTTTGACCAACTTTCTTGAAAATCTGTGGTACCTAATAAATTGATTACTGAGTTTTGAAAGTGTGACATTTTATTTAGCATTGAATGTCGATTATGAACATATCACTAAATATTTCTATTTTTTTTTTATGGAATCGGCGTAATCCCCATGGATATCCTGCCCGGAAGGCCAGCGGGGGTGGTTATGTCAGATTCGGACCGACTAAAATCGACTTATTTATTTGTTAATCCAATCCAAATGTATGCACATAGAGAGTTGTTTATGCTACTTATATCCTACTAATATTGTTTGATTGATGTTTATATGTTGTTGTTGTTTGTTACTCAATCACGCTCTAACGGCTGAACAGATCTGGCTGAAATTTGGTACAGGTATAGATTATAGTCTGGAATATAACACATATACTACTACTTTTTATCTCAGGAATAAGTTCATATGGGTAACGAGAACGGTAACAGAATTGGTGTTGGCCATCAAGGCCCGAAGGCCAACCTCATTTGTAGCGAGCCGGGGTACACACCTTTTTTTTTTTTTTTTTTTTTCGTGCGGAAATCCCTTCGGATACCCCCCCGCCGGTCAGCGGGGGCGGTTATGTCGGGCTTGCACCGACTAAAACCGCACGCCGTCTCGGGTCTTCAGACGCCGGGGTGTAAGGTTACCCATAGAGCATATCCCTCGCACCCTGACCCTGGGCCATCTCACCACTAACAGCATTGCTCATCCTGTCTCCTCTGAAAGCAGAGGAGTACGGAGAGCGATGTGTTCCCGCCACGTTGGGTATTGGCCGACGAGCAATGCCAACCCTATGAAGGGGAAGCCATTGACCGCCGCCCAGGGTGTACCAGCCGCTCCGATTCCGTTCCCCCCGGACTGCAGCGGGATCGGAATCGGAGCGACACTCGAGGAGGTTACCCAACACACACCCCCCGGGGTACACACCTACTGATTCTCGACACTGGCGCAGGTACACACCTACTGATTCTCGTACGAGGCTCTGGCCCATACTTTCCTCTCGTGGTTAGGCTGTTGCCCCTATAATAGCCAAGATTTCAAAGCCCAATTGAAAGCAGGAGAATTATTAAGCGGAATCAGTTATTTTATAACAAGGTCATAATTAAAACATAATAGAAACAGACCACAGTCACCTCAAGCAGTCCTTCGAAACGGGTCCCCAAACTTCTTCTGTTAATTAATGACTTTCGCAAACGAAAGAATCACCACAATTTCGCCAATGTCAAGTAAAATAATGTTTTTTTATAAAATGTATTAACGGCGGAGGGCGGAGAATTTCTACCGGAGTCACGTTAACCCCGACATTAAATATTAGTTTACTACGTTGCAAAGGCGCCATCAGAATATTAGCGCTGCTCATCATATCTTTAGCATATGATGGGCAGCATTTATGCTGAGATGGCGACCTATGCTCGCATATGCACATATACACACCTCAAAACTCTCTAGGGATATTTTACATTTATAGATGTACATAATTAAAACAAATATGAATTCTAGAAAATTGTTTTAATACGAACCAAATTGTTTATGGCACATTTTTATTTTTGATATCAAATTTAAAAAAAAAATGTGGTAAAACATGGCAATTCTAGAATTGATATTTTTTAAATTACATCCATTACTGTAAAATATCCCTAGACAGTTTTGAGCTGTGTATATACTTTTGTTGCTACCTATGTGTGCGTGTCCTTAATAAACATATTAGGTCGTTACATATGAAATTGCCGATTTTCAGTACTAACATTTTTGCATTTTTTTTAGGAATGACAAATCCAAATTTTATGTTTTTTTTTGTGTATGAATGGGACAACATTAAGCTAACAAACAGCAACTTTTATTACATTTTTAAAAGTGACAGCTGTTAGGTAATACGAAGTTTATTATCAAAATGGATAGCATTTAGGAAGTACGATTTTTGAAAATCGAATTAATTTATGAAGCGGCCAATAAAAACAAAATTTAATACAGAGTTGTATAATATATTGAAATCAACTTTCAAACAAAATATAAATAATGGAAATAGCTATTAAATTACAGGAATAACGAAATCATGAATTTGTAAGAAAATTTCGGCAATTTCATAGGCCTATTATTTTCTTTCTTTTTAGACGTGTAAAAAGTTTCAATTGCATCAAATTTCTCGTGTAACAATAAATATCTTCGAGTGCATGTTGTGACATAACTAAACATTTGTTTAATGTATCGCGTATAACAATGTAAATATTATGTTTTGGGAGTCCATGTTTGTTAATCAAGTGATGTTCAACGGCCTGTTTATGTAGTTAGTTTATACAACGGTAGCTTTTGAGAATTTAAAAAAGCGGCCAAGTGCGAGTCGGACTCTCCCATGAAGGGTTCCGTAGCAGCAAATAACATAATAATGTTTTTTTTTTAATTTCTATATTTGAGTTGATTGAATGAAAGGTAAATTGCGGTTTATGACGTATTAGAACGAACTACTTACTAGATTTAATTCGAACCCAATTTCGGTGGAAGTTTACATAGTATTAGTAATGTACATCATATTTTTTTTTTAGTTTTATTATTCTCTTATTTTAGAAGTTACAGGGGGTTATTTTAGAAGTTACCACACATTTTACCACCTCTCTGAAGTGTCTTCTCTTGCAAACTATTCAGTTTAGAAAAAAATGAAATTAGAAACCTCAGTAGGTATCATTTTTGAAGATCTATCTATAGGTACCACACACGTATGGGTTTGATGAAAAAAAATGTTTTTGAGTTTCAGTTCTAAGTATGGGGACCCCCAAAATTTAATGTTTAATTTTTTTTTATTTTTGTGTCAAAATCTTAATGCGGTTCACAGAATACATCTACTTACCAAGTTTCAACAGAATAGTTCTTATAGTTTCGGAAAAAAGTGGCTGTGATATACGGACGGACAGACAGACAGACATGACGAATCTATAAGGGTTCCGTTTTTTGCCATTTGGCAACGGAACCCTAAAAACTAAATTATAGTTGTGTTATTGATTTCTGAACGACCGGCATGCGTGCTAAATGTAAGGAGACATATTTTAGGGTTTCGTACTTGAAGGGATTTTTTTCTATAGATTTCATCGGAAAAGAGGAAAGCATCTAGTACGGGACTTGAACCCGCGACCAATCGCTTACGGGGGGAATGCTTCGACCAACTAAGCTACCTTTTTTTTTTTTTTTTTTTTTTTATCGTGCGGAAATCCCTTCGGATACCCCCCCGCCGGCCAGCGGGGGCGGTTATGTCGGGCTTGCACCGACTAAAACCGCACGCCGTCTCGGGTCTTCAGACGCCGGGATGTAAGGTTACCCATAGAGCATATCCCTCGCACCCCGGCTGACCCTGGGCCATCTCACCACTAACAGCATCGCTCATCCTGTCTCCTCTGAAAGCAGAGGAGTATGGAGAGCGATGTGGTCCCGCCACGTTGGGTATTGGCCGACGATCAATGCCAACCCTATGAAGGGGTGAAGGGGAAGCCATTGACCGCCGCCCAGGGTGTACCGGCCGCTCCGATTCCGTTCCCCCCGGACTGCAGCGGGATCGGAATCGGAGCGACACTCGAGGAGGTTACCCAACACACACCCCACCAACTAAGCTACCTAGACACGTCCCAGATATTCGATATATTATATACGTAATTCAATCTGAATCTATAGGAAAAAGTAACATACCAATTGCTTCAAAATTTCATTGAATTGAAGGGAATTAACGGAACCCTATCATTAAAGCTGAATTTCACCAGTTGAAATCCGCTTACCAAATGGAGTTTTCACGTTTATGTAAATTTGCAATCAAAAGTTTATCTAAGTATGTTTATCTACGTTCTAGAACCTATATTACAATGGAAGGGACAGCTGTCTGACCTCCTAACCCCGAGACGAAAGTTTTCGCTAGAGCGTCGTCCTTCAATCGGCAGGTCCATCGGTCTGCAGGTTAGGTAGCTTTCACCCTATAGGATCACTACCCTCCGCTTAACGACCTCCGTCCTCCATGAGCGCAGGCCTGGGGGTGGCAGGTGAGGTCGCCTGTCACCCCAGCAGAAGCAGGCCGGGACGGTGGGGTGACTAGCGCCCCTCCCTCAAACCGGGGCAAGACGGGGACACCGTGGTTCCCAAACCCGAGGGGGCCCTCGCACCCCGACTGATCCTGACCAGTCGGGGTGCGAGGGATATGCTCTATGGGTAACCTTACACCCCGGCGTCTGTAGACCCGAGACGGCGTGTGGTTTTAGTCGGTTCAAGCCCGACATAACCACCCCCGCTGGCTTATGATACGAAGGCATTTAAAAAAAAGGGTCACTACCCTCAATCCAATACTCCCTAATTATATTCTACAATAATTATTACACACAAATATGAGTGTAATTAAACCTTCTGCCTACCATTTCGGGAAATACTGGTGTAAGCATCCTACCATTCGCAACATACAATCTTCTAAAGAAATATTAACTATCAGACGCGAAGAAAGTGAATGTGTTTGTAGAATTAATTCTAGCGCTTTCGAAACTTCATTGGTATAATACGAGCTATTGTTTTGTAACAGCGGCTAGCGTTATAATATAATTCGCGTGTTTTTAGCTTTTTCTGTATCGTTAATTAAAGTGCTAAGTTACGTTATTTTACGTTTTTAATAACGTTATTTAACGGTTTTATGTTACGCTATTGTAATGTTTTAAGCTTTTAACTGCTGCATGAGGTATAAGACTGTTGAAGTAGAATACAAGGGCTGTCCTTAATAAGACAGTAAACATAAATATCATGAAAATCTACCCCGTATTTCGTGGGACCGAAAAACAAGAGTTAATATTTATAAAACTGTTTATACCTAGTCTATACGCAGTCACAAGGGTTATCATCATCCAAGTGCCAATCCCCGTTGCTTGCACATTGGACCCTGAAATCCGCTCCTTAACTTTGCTTTTACGGGAGCGATTGCCTTCTGACCCCTCAAGAGGAAAGAATGCGCCGGAGTCTCGTCCGGGAATACATAAGGGTGATTATAATACACGTATATTTCATTGTACTTTGTCCGACGTTTCGGGTGCTGTTAAACTAAACTGGGCTTATAACCCATTTTAATTTACATTGATCTCTTATTTATGTATCGATCTATTATCACTGGGTTACCAAATCAAATCAAATCAAATCATTTATTGAGTCACAAGAATATGGTTATACGTTGGTAGGTAGCAGTAAATTGCGTTATCATATTCACCATTGCTGGTATGTGAGACTCGAGACATAATAAAATTTTACATAATTCATTCTCATGCAAAACAAGTGGAATTCGAACATTAAATACTTTCATGCAATGTCAATAATGGTATGTAATGTCAAATAAAATTTAACATAGTACCATTTAATATATTACCTTCTCAGTGAATGTCGTATGACCCTGATGAACCATTATAAAAATCCGCTCTGAGATGAGTGATGATGATGATGATGCCTCCGACCGATTTCGGCCATGGCGACCACTTCGCCTCCTAGTCGGCTCGGCGCTGATGCGCTCGAAGATGGCTAACATAGCCGATCTTCGCGGTGAACTGTCGTGCACACTGAGGGCACGTGAGAACACCACCTACATAATAGTACTGAATGACAGCGGGTGGGCGGACTTTCAAATGAGATGAGTACGCCTATACGATAACATTAACCGTCCCTTTCTAAAATAACAAGAAATTTTCCTAAAGTAAACTGACTCGTATCGTAAAAATATCTGAGCTAGACATCGAACCCGTTGATGAGAAAACATATCACGTTGCGATCGTCACCCGACGCTCGACACGCTACACTGCTAACGCGTGCACCTTGACAGTCAACTGTTATTGTTATTGTTATAACTGTTATTAAATAGCCGTTATTGTTATTTGTTACGGTTAGCACTTAGCTTCTGAATAGCATCTCTGAGGTTTGGATATCGTTATATTTTATTTCTAAGTAATATACTCGTAGATCAGGTAAAAGAAACGGAGCTTCTTGTTGGTGAAGGTGAAAATTTGTTTCGCTTACTGTAGGTGCAGTTACTCGGCTTTTCGCATTAGGCACTTCAGTAAGAAGAGTTAGAAAGAGAGTCCTTGAAGGACACGAGTGAGACAATCTATAAAATATACTACCGAAGAGGTTGACAAAGGTGTTTTCTCCAGGGTGCGAGGGGAATGCCTTGCCACCTTACACCTCGGCGTCTGAAAGCCCAAGACGGCGTGCGGTTTTAGACGGTTCGAATCCGACATAACCACCCCCGTTGGACGGCGGGGGGTAGCGGGGGGATTTCCGCATGAAAAAGAAAGAAAAAAAGGTCATCAATATAAACCATATATCTCTTTCTCCTTAATTGGGCTCCCGTCGAAGTGAGTCTGGTGCTGTGTTAGTGAGCTTCTGAGGGCGATTTTACGACACCCACGCGGGAACAGACGGGGTTGTAGAACAGAAACTCTACTTCGACTGGAACCACGGTCACCAAATAAGTAAAATATTTCTCTTCAGTTTTTATTAAGTAGTATTTTTAATTATATTTTATACCTCTCCAGAGGACACTGGAGACCCAGCACAAAAAGGAAGTGTTAAATTGCGAGCGTGAGTTAGTCATTCTACTTTTGAACATTACCTATAGGAATCCATACAGAAAGGAGGTGTGAGAGCGGGCTCCGGGCTTTGTATGCAATCGGGATTAAGGCGCAGATGCTAATGCCAAAAATTAATTTTAATTTAAAAAAAAACCGACTTCAAAAACAACTAAAAAAATCCGTTCCCACAGGGGGAACGCACAGGTAGATTTCGTGAAGCAATTAATATTATTTTATATAGAGAACTACGGACTTTAAACAGTTTATTTTTTTTTTCTCGAAAACGGTAACTTTTAGCGAAAACCTTTTCAGACATTTATTTTAGACTTAAAAATGGCCTATCGATTAAAAATGTTTCCGACGACGGCGACGGCAAGAATGTTCACCGGTTAGAAGTTATGATTTTATTCCCGAAAAATTTTGGTTTTTCCCCCCTCCACTTTTAGTTAAAGTTTTAATCTTATAGGTTTATAATTAAAAGTTGTTGGTATTCATGTATACTGTGGGATAAAATTAGAACGGTTCGAATATCTTTCATGGCAAGTAAAGTTTTGAGGAAAAACTGATTTCACAAAAAGTGAGGCCCTACCGTCCCCTTAGGCCGGATTCCACCCGTTCACGAACTTAAACTAAGTTTTTTCTAAAGATTTTAGATCGGAAAAAGAGAACATCTAGGACGGGACTTGAACCCGCGACCAGTCCCTTACAGGGGGAATGCTCTGACCAACTGAGCCACCTAGACACGTCCCAGATATTCGAAATTCTCCGATACATTATACGTCTTAAGGCGACGTTGGAGCCATCTACCGTAATTCTTGCGAACTACGGAAACAATGAATAACTTTACAGTCATTTTTAAACATTGTTTTTTGATGACTCCGCCTAATTAATTCAATTAAATTTTTTAAGCATTTTGTATGCTTACTTTTTTCTAAAGATTTTAGATCGGAAAAAGAGAACATCTAGGACGGGACTTGAACCCGCGACCAGTCCCTTACAGGGGGAATGCTCTGACCAACTGAGCCACCTAGACACGTCCCAGATATTCGAAATTCTCCGATACATTATACGTCTTAAGGCCTCGTCTTAAGACGTCGCCTTAAGACGTATAATGTATCGGAGAATTTCGAATATCTGGGACGTGTCTAGGTGGCTCAGTTGGTCAGAGCATTCCCCCTGTAAGGGACTGGTCGCGGGTTCAAGTCCCGTCCTAGATGTTCTCTTTTTCCGATCTAAAATCTTTAGAAAAAAGTAAGCATACAAAATGCTTAAAAAATTTAATTGAATTAATTAGGCGGAGTCATCAAAAAACAATGTTTAAAAATGACTGTAAAGTTATTCATTGTTTCCGTAGTTCGCAAGAATTACGGTAGATGGCTCCAACGTCGCCTTAAGACGTATAATGTATCGGAGAATTTCGAATATCTGGGACGTGTCTAGGTGGCTCAGTTGGTCAGAGCATTCCCCCTGTAAGGGACTGGTCGCGGGTTCAAGTCCCGTCCTAGATGTTCTCTTTTTCCGATCTAAAATCTTTAGAAAAAAGTAAGCATACAAAATGCTTAAAAAATTTAATTGAATTAAACTAAGTTTACATCCAAGCAATTTTTTACCGCAGTTTGAAAGCGATCGGGGCAAAAATGCGACCGTGAGAGTGCCGCAAATTTTGGGAAGTGGAACCATACATACATATCTATATATATATAATATATATAAACTTTTTGACCAGTGGTCATTTCGGACTCAGGGGGTCATAACTAGATCTCCTATGAAGAAATTTTTTTTAAATTCGACAATAGTCAAGAAACCAATAGGTAGATCGATTTCATCGAAATCTACCTAACAGGCACTGAAAAAAGAAAAATAACTGAAATACATATTTAATTCAAAAAATAAAAACACGTGTAAGACTTTTCTGCTGAAGTCGGTGCCAAGCCAAGTAGATGCCTTAAAAAAAATCCGACGAATTGAGAACCTTCGTCCTTTTTGGAAGTCGGTTAGAAATTAATTTAAGTTGAAGTTAAGTTTCATCATGAAGATTTCGGCCTGTTACAATTATAAATACATTAGCTATTGCCCGCGGCTTCGTCCGCATGGAATTCTGCTCCTGTTACCACTTCCCATGGGAACCTATTCCAGAGATAAAAAAGTAGCCTATGTGTTATATCAGACTATAATCTATCTCTGTACCAAATTTCAGCCAGATCCGTTCAGACATTTTTGCGAGAAAGAGTAAAGAATATCTGTCCATACATCCATCCAATATATCCAATATTGGTGTGATGTCAATAATAGACAATTTGAACCACAAAATCGCTAACATCAACATTCCTGCACAAGACCCACATCATCGCATTCTATTGGAAGATCTCTCCTAGTGCATTTACAATGTAATCATATTACAGACCGCTGTCAGGCAGGCGTCAGGTTGACGTGTTCGGTTACGGCTGGCCTGGTCGTACTCTCGGCTGTTATGGGAGACGCTCGCTGTGTTCTCACGATGGCCATGAGATAATTGTAGCACGTAGATTTAAAGAGATGCGTAGTCGGATTTGTGTTGTCGCATAATTCGAAAATGACGTTTAATAAATACCCTATGCGTGAATTCAATCGATTAGAAAGAGAAACGAAAGAAAGAAGTACCAAAACATAACAAAAGTAGAAAATTAAGGTAAATTTTGGTACTTACAAGTTTGCGCAAAAATCTAAATTTACCCATATCTTTTTATCGTGTTGACTCAAAAACTTGCTTTTTATACATCTAATAGGGACTATAGACCTCAGTATCTATTATTAATTTCAACTTGCTAGGTCTACCCATTCCTGGGAAAATCGGTGACGACACACGAACAGACGGTCAGGGGAAAGATCTTATAAGGGTTCCTTTTTAACCTTTTGAGGTACGGAACCCTATAAAAGGGGTACTAGAAGTCAGGATGAGTCTCTAGTTCACTACATGTATCAATTTTAAAGTAGGTACATTTTTACTATAGAAGTGTGAATTCCGCGTATAGGTCGACAAACTACCATAATTTTCAAGGCTTGTATGCCGTTGCCTTCTTCGGAATGGCGGTAAAAAATGAAAGGTTACCGGCAGATCAACATTTTCATACAATGCCATTGTTTTCATACAACAATATTGAACAACATGCACGGAGGCTACGAAGCATAATCCTGAATAACAAGATGACCAACATAAACCGAGCTTTTCCACCCGCGCGGAATACTGTTTTTAATAGTCGCTTAGTTCTCTGAACTTTTCCAATTTTCTGCACAATTTTCTTAATCTTTCGTTTCGTAAGAACTTTTTACAAATTATTAGTAAACTAAATAAAAAGATGTACGAAATGGGTGAAATCGTTTGCAAGTTATAACGTGACCAGGGACCAAGCATGGATTCATAATTAACCCCCTACAAAAAAGGTTCACTGATTGACCTATATGTTTGTACCGATTTTGATGCAGTTTTCAGAAAAGTGTTTGTTACATTCTGGGGAACGTTTAAGTTTACTTAACCGACTTAAGTAGGTTATATTTTTTCATTAAAAAAATATATTTATTATTATATTAGATACCATTCTAACTAACAGAGCTATTCTTTTCCCAACAACCAATCATCACTAGGTCTGCAAGGCGAATCGCTGCTTGCAATGTTGAGCTGAGTGAGACATCATGAATCAGATTTTGAAAATTTTGAAAAGTGATCATCACTCCGTGGCAAGTCCGATTTTGAAAATTCTTTTTGAAAGTCACAACTCTGGACATGCTTTCTGAGCGTGTAAAGTTTGGTGACAGTGTCTCGAGCGGTTATTATGTAATTCCATTTGGATTTTTTTTAACGGTGATCATTCCTCTGTGGTAGCATTAATTTTTTCAAAATATATCCAGAAACCTTCCTCTGATTGACTTCTTTAATCATGCCAAATTTGGTTCTGATTGGATTAGTAGTTTAGGAGGAGACCTGTGACAAAGAAAATCCTGAAGTCTGGTATGAGGAGCTTTCGCTCGACTTCGTCTCACTCAGCTGAAAAATATTAAAATAAAAAAATATTCTTGGCAATTCTACATAACGCTATCTAGAGCCAAAATAAGCATAGCTTAACTGACTTGTAGAATTAAATGCCGTGACCGGATGACCACTGGAACTTCTCAATTATGTAGGTACCTATTGAAAGCATTATTCAGGTTTTTTGAAGTTGGTTTATCTTTTGTAAAATAGTATTTTTTGTTTCTTGACGTTCCATATTTTTAAATCTATACTATTATAAAATTGTAAATTAGTTGTCTGTAATTTGAAGATATTATAAAAAATACTTGGGTTATGTTAAATGAACGATCCTGAACACAAAAATATGTTTTTTTGAAGTCTTGTCTGTTTGTTCGCGAGGGACGCAAAAACTACTGAACGGATTTAGATGCGGTTTTTTCTATTGGAAAGGTCTTAGTCAGCTTAAACTCTGCCGTATAGTCGACCTCCACGCGGGCGGAGCCGCGGGCATCAGTTAGTATATAATATATACAACGACCCAAGGATTTTGATCTCACTTGTCAAAACTTTAAAGCGAGTATTCATCGTCCACAGACTTATGCAAAAATTTCAGGGTTTTGATATGTTACCCATTAATGGTGTACGAACAGTCGTACTTCCCACACACGCCCATCCCTGGGTGCGCCGTATGACGGCTCCCATTCAGCTTACGTACTCCCATTGTACAATTTGTATTGGTCTGACTGATTGAAGAATTCGTTCCAAGTTCATGTATGTGTGAGTTTTTCAACCATTGTTATAACTATGTTGAGAAATGATGTTTGTCTGCATGGATGAGTGGATCGAACCTGTTACAGTCGGTAAAGTGGTCATGGCTAAGTGATAACCGGGTAGGTTAACATATTGCTAAGTTAAGCAACACTAGCCAAGGCAGTCTTAACATTTCTCGATATATTCTATGACATTTTTCTAGACCTAAAGTAAGCATAGTTTAACTAGCTTGTGTTATGGGTTCCAGAATGCGGATAAACATACTTGTATAATTTTTTTGTAAATACATATATATTATACATAGAAACACCCAGACTTATTGCAAATAGACATATTCATGCATACAAATATTTACACAGCGGGAATCGACCCCGCGCCCCCGCGGTCGTAGCAGTCGAATGCACTACCGCTACACCACAGAGGCCGTCAAAGAGTCTTAGGGCTGGGTGACCAATCTTCTGACACATTGAGACATCTCTGTGTCTCGAAGAGCACGATAAACTTTTGATCCCGATTGCCATACAAACAACCAATACAAGTTGTTACGGGTAGTTAGAGCATTAAAAAGAGAAACAAGCTTTTGCAAGGTTTTGTAATGGTTCCCTGTAAGATATTGCTTTTAGCGATAACGCCGCCATTTGTACATAATATATGTTAAATAAGTTTACCATATATGCTTATTCGGATTGGTGTACAATAAAGTTTATATGTATCTATCTATCTAACTACAGAATTTTGATATCGCCAATGCGTTGTGGACGTCAGATGCCTGTCGCTTTACGGAAAATATCGGAGTTCAGCCGCTTTGTAGACTGAAAAGCTGACACCAACTGTTTTTTTTTACTTCGGGCCACCAACCAGGTGGACACCGAAGTCTTAAAATCACGCAAAAAAAATCAAAATCTTACACCCACTTTTTATCACTTTTCTCGACGTTTCACATGATTCTAAGTCTAATAAAGCAAAAAAAAAATTTGTGTCGGTCTATCTGTTGGTCTGGATGTCTGGATGTCTGTTTACGCAATAACTCAAGAACCACTTATCCGATTTAACAAATTCTTTCGCCAATCATCTTGTTTGGTTAATGGGAAGAACTGATTAGATTTTGGGGTTTGTACGTTCAAGGTTTCGGGTACCTACCATACAAATTGTCCCTAAAAATCTTTTACAAGTGAGTTTCTTTCGAGTTCAGAGATCAGAGTAACGCGTATTTGACTTTGACATTTGAGTGACAATGACAATACGTATATTGTATATTTACATAACACAACCAGACTCTGAATCAGAAACTGAAATATAAACGCGTCGAATAATATGCATAAAGCCCATAGCATAAAGGTCTGTAATTTTGAATAAAAATACTGCAACAAAAATATCTAAGTTAGGCCCGAAGTTTGACAATCACTGTGTGATTTCCGTCCCACTAGATTTTATATTTAGGACACGTCAACTGAAGGTAAAGTCTCAGGAAAGAGGGTCACCATTACATACACGTACCATGTTAACAATGGTGGCACTCAGCTTGACGGCCTCATCAGAAGAGGATTGTGGTCGCAGCACCGCGTGACACCTACCGGTCCCACTAGTGCTGCGACCACAATCCCCCTGCCCGGCTATGCACTTGCTGACCCCTGAACGCAATCAAACCGAAATTGGATTACTATGGAGGGTTTTTCGCAATCGTACACGGTGGTACCACCCGGTCGAATTTTGTGACAATTTTTTTTTTTTTTTGTTATTTTTTTTTTTTTTTGTACTCAAATTTCTACCACCAGTAAAATTGAAGAATTGGAAAAAGGCTGGCAGTTCGTGGGCACTTAAAGTAGCGGCACGCTATGATGGCCGTTTTGACGTTTGTCCGCTCATGAAGTTTCGTAAAAATAAATACTAAGTTTGAAGGGATTTATTGTCAAGTGCAGTGTACTAATTTACGAGACAACTTGGCATTTATGTTTTTCGAAATTCGAAATTTAAAACATGAATTAAATATCCAAAAACTATAGATGTGACTTGCAATTGACTTGAATTTTTTTTTTTTTTTTTTAAAGGTTTTAAATTAATTTAAATTAATTTAAATTTAAATTGATATTTCAAATCACTATTGTAACGTGTCAAAACGGCCATCATAGCGTGCTGCTAGTAGGTATAATGAATATCATCACTTAGACTGCTGAGGAGTGGCGACCTCACTGCTACACCTGCTCATTGAGTGATGAGGTTCTGGCGCAGACTTCCCTCTTGAAGTTGCGAGTGTGTTGTGGGGGGGGGGGGGGGGGGTCAGACGGTAATCAGAAAAGTCATAATAAACCAATAAGAAAGGGAGAATAGATAAGATCCCGTGCCTCAAAGTTTAAGATTTATATGCAACCGGTATTAGTGCTCGGATGAAGAGACTCCTATGGGTTATTATAGAAACGGGATCAGTATATAGCCCAGACAGAGCCGCGGGAACAGCTAGATTATCATGATAGTTTCTTAAACTTCTTCAAAGAAACTGAAGCAATTGATTTCTACCCTTAAATCTTTGCCCCAGTTGTTCACTTAACTTCACAATTATCAGAACATTAAGCCGATAATTAAGGGCGAGCTTTGTTAACGTAATCGATTTATTAACGAGACACTCGAATCGATTTTCGAGTAGTTGAATGGGTTTATTCGATTCTCAGTAGGTATAAAAGGGATTATGATTGGTATAGCGTCATGATATCTCGGACGTTTTGTATGGGGACAAGTAGGGTTGCCAATTCTCTCAAAACTTACCTGGGAGGATTTCGATGAATCATGAAATGGGGTGATTAAAAAATAACCGAAAAGGAATAATACCTACATGAAAAATCTGTTTTGTAACTACTTAAGGCCTGTAAATACAGGTTTCGTTCAGAGGGGGAGAAGTGAAGTCAAATAACAGTATTTCGTTCAAGGAGGAGGGGCAATCAGGATTCGTTACGGGGCATGGGGGAGAGGGCTTATTTTGTAGATATCACTTATCGAAATTGCACATAACAGCCCTCCCCCCACCGAATACAACCCAACGGAACCCTATGTAGGTACAAGTGGTAGACAGTACTTAATACTTATCTATTAGTGGAGTCAATTATTACTCATCTGAGGGACGAATCGCTAGGTGATTTATCTTATCGATATTTCTTTCAAGGTAGTAATGTTTATACAATTTTATTCAAAATTTAAAAAAAAAATGCGCGCCTCTGATTTATCGAGGTTTATTTGCCTACGCATTTAAGAGGAAGGCCTATACTAAATAAGTACACGTAAGAAACACAATATTGCCTGTAAAATGGGGGGCGTATGTAGTTTCGAACGCCGCTGTGGCGACACACGCTGTTGCGAATTATTTTTCCACTGCCTCACAGGTTCGAAAGCTCATGGACTCGAACAGCGTGTGTTTGAAACTACATAATTATGTATCCCCTGTAAAATAGTGATGTGGAGTAATAAATAAGTAAATAACTACCTTTATGTCGCCTTTTCTTCATGTATTGCGAGGATATTATCTATCACAGTCACTCCGGCTAGTGAATAACCCTGATCGGACCGAAGCCCTGTAGGGCTTCTCTCTTAATCCGTTTTAATACACTGATCGGGCTGGATGAGTGGTGTGTGACTGTACGTGGTCGTATACCATGCGCGAAATCTACAGAATCACGCACTGTGCAAAAAACTCTTTAGGAAAATACCTTATGGACCCACCTTACACCCGAGACCCGACATAACCCCTGCTAGCCAGTGGGGGGGGGGGGTATACACGAGGGGATTTCCGCACGAAAAAAATACAGGCCTACGCTATACTGTACGGAAATTTAGTCGCGCATCTCCGCGTTGTAACGCCAATACACGTCATTGCATATAAATAATAATAATGTGCATACTTACATACATACGGAATATCGATGGCTCCGTCGCGGACCGCCCGCTCTCTGCGTATGTTCTGTCCTCCGCGTACCGATCTTCCGTAGGCGTAAAGTCGGCAAGGTCACATTCCAGCCACGGCGAACAACTCGCGGCGGATATCTTAGCTGGATACAGTCAAGTGTGGCTGCAATGTTTAATAACGAATGTACCGTGACGGAAGTTCGGCGTCGGAATTCCCGTCGAATGTGGCCTTAAGCTCGTCCACTTTTTCGTAAGATCAAAAAGCATAGTAAATATGTGATCATATCCAAATCCAAACTTCCCTATATCACCAACCTATCTCTTTGGCCGGCGCTACGTGACGGCTTCCCCTGACAACTTGCCAACAAACGTTTGTTGACAAACATACTCAAGTAGCTTACATGAAAGTCGAACATATAAATTAAAAGTCGTAAGATGTTACACAATAATAATGAATCAATACTGATATTATAAAGCGGAAGACTTTATTTGTTTGAGTGTTTTGTTCTCACGAACTACTGGTTCGAATTGAAAAATTATTTTTGTTTTATATTCTATTTATTGAGGAAGGATATATGCTATATATCATCAAGCTACTATTCAGGGGAGCGGAGCAGTAATCATATATATCAACAAACGGGCAAATTTTCACATATTATTGTAAAACTAATAATTTACTGGCATGTAGGTGTGGGTTAAATAAAAAAAAAAAAAAAAAAAAAAAAAAAAAAAAAAAAAAAAGGTGCCGCGGGGATTGAAGTATGTCACGGGCGAAGCCGTGGGGGGACAGTTAGTATGTAATTATTCCAGGACATTATTACATAGTGCCATCTACACCTAAACTAAGCATAACTCGTTATACCTTTATTTTATTTTTTTCGTGCGGGAACCCCCCCGCCGTGCCGGCCGGCCAGATGGGTTATAGAATGCGGATAAAAATAATAAGATACATTTCTTTTTGTGAATGCATACAATTTATAGTATATTAACATGCGCGACTCAGGCGCCGGAGGTCGCTCAACGACCTCCGGCCTCCATGAGCGCAGGCCTGGGGGTGGCAGGTGAGGCCGCCTGTCACCCCAGCAGAAGCTGGCCGGGACGGTGGGGCCACTAGCGCCCCTCCCCCAAACCGGGGCAAGACGGGGACACCGTGGTTCCCAAACCCGAGGGGGCCATCTCGAAACCGGAGATGGCCCAGGGTCAGTCGGGGTGCGAGGGATATGCTCTATGGGCAACCTTACACCCCGGCGTCTGCAGACCCGAGACGGCGTGCGGTTTTAGTCGGTTCAAGCCCGACATAACCGCCCCTGCTGGCCGGCGGGGGATCCGAGGAGATTTCCGCACGAAAAAAAAAAAAAAAAAGGTATACCCAGACAAAATGTAAATGGACATTTTAATGCATATTCATGCATACCAACACCAAACAAGTCTATAACCGACTCTTTCTTTCAACGCGATGATATGATGGCCTTCACTTTATTCCAATAAATAAGCAGGCCCCGATTCAGTTACGCCTTGTTCGAACGAAATCTATGTAGGTATCATCATCATCATCATCATCATCATCATATCAGCCGTAGGAAGTCCACTGCTGAACATAGGCCTCCCCCATCGACTTCCATTACAACCGGTCTGTAGCGGCCTGCATCCACCGAGTCCCTGCGCTCTTTGCTAGGTTGTCTGTCCACCTTGCGGGAGGCCTTCCTACGCTGCGCTTGCCGTTACGTGGTCTCCACTGAAGAACCTTTCTGCCCCAACGGCCATCTGTTCCCCGAGCTATGTGCCCTATAGGTACCCACTAATATTCTAAAGAGGAAAGATTTGTTTGTAATCGACAAACTCTGAAACTACTGAACCGATTTCAAAAATTCTACATTAGAATGCTTAATTATCCTTGGGGCCTTACCACGACCGCCTCCTTCTGCGGGCTAATAATGCTCGAGAGGCAACTCAGGCTACGGAGGTCGCTGAACGACCTTCTTTCTCCATGAGCGCAAGCCTGGCGTTGACAGGTGGAGCCTCCTGTCGGTGGTGAAGCAGGCAGGGTTGGTGACGGCGCGGCGGTCCCCCCTCTTTCCGGGGGCATGACGGGGACACCGTGCTTTCAAACCCGAGCATCTCGAAACCGGATATGACTCTGGGTCAGCGGGTTTACGAGGGAAATGTCTTATAGGCCCACCTTACATCCCATTTCTCAGCGTCTGACGACCCGAGACGGCGAGCGGTTTTAGCCGGTTCGAATCCGACATAGCCCCCGCCGCTGGCCGGTAGGGGAGTATCCGGGAGAATTTCCTCACGAACAAAAGGCCTTACAACGACACTCTAAAAACAATTCAGTTTCGGGCCCCTCAGCTGAGGGCTCTCTCCGCCAGCTGAGCAGCCCGAAACTGAATTGCTTTTAACGCATCGTGGCAACACAGACAACCTACTTTTTTTTCCTGATATTCCTACACGATAATGACTGTCGCGGGTAAAACCGCATGACGATGCTATTTATAAATAATTGAAGTTATTTGAGTGCAATGCAAATGCCTTGAGCATTTGTTATGATATGTGATATCATAACAATGATACGACTTGATTCTGTATATTTATTTTCAATATAGCATTGCTCTAATTTCATAAATTATAAATCAGATAAGTAAATGATTACCATGCTAGATTAACTTATCACGGACTGTTTCATCGCCTTGAAACCTTGTTAACACACCCGAAACACTCATTAAACGTCATCAAACGTAAATCGCAAGACACAAATTGTTTAAACAACTTAGCTGTTGTACGTCGACGTAAATCAATACAGTATACAACATTGTAGAACAAAATAAATCCCGGTTAAATTACATTAGCGTCTGATGACGTCACAGACTAGAGACAACCCGCCCGCCTATTGGCGTGTTTTGTTTATCAGCGTGTTATCTGTGCTCGGCAATTAGTCACCGCGGTACATACCTGACGTGCGAACGTTCGTTCCGAATTTGAATTTACCGAGACGCCCCCATTTTTTTTCAAACAAATTTCGTCATTCGAAATTTGAAAGTGTATCATTCGAATTTATAATCACTAATTTTAGCTTGTGTTTTAGTTAAATTATTTTGATAAGTGTACGAAGTTATTTTATTATCTTTTAAATGTGCAATTCGGAATTTGAAAGTGTTATCTATTTTTTTTAATTGCGTATTATGTGTTTTGAAATTGGAAGTGTCTTCAGGCGGTCATGTTTTGTTTATGACTGCAATTGTTAAGTGTATTCAAATGTTTCGAAAAGTATTATTGTGTGATTTCTTTGCCGTGTCACCGGATTCCAATGAAAGGTTGTCTTTACCCTTTACCTAATACATTTAGTACCAGATGATCCTTGTTATGTATCTACAGGTGGTTTTTAAACGACGATAACGACCCTAAATAGCAATTACTGAGCTACTGAGCTGTTTATCTGAAACAGATTTAGTTATTATAAGAAATTTACAATGCAGTGTAATTACTTATTTTATAAATGCGAAAGTATGTATGGATGGATTGATGTTTGTTGCTAAATAACGCCAGAATGAAATAACAGCTTTGGATAAAATTTAGCACAGATATAGATTTCAGTATGTATTGATAGGGTACTTTTCATGCCGAGAATAGGTTCATATGGATGTCGGAAACCAAAAGTTCACGCGGGCAGAGTTACGAGCAATAACTAGTCTTTAATAAATATAGGTACCTAGGTAAATGTTATCTACTCACTTTAAAATTTTCTGGCATTGAGTCAGATTCTAAGGTTGACAATTTTTAACGTTTCAATTTTTAATGTTAACGTTGATACCCCCGTGAACTTCATCTCATCGGAGCTCACAGTGAGGTGGGTATGTAAGTCGGAATCAAACCTACTAAAACCTGGAATCCCGACCGGCCTTGGCATCCATCCAAGGTGACCGCGACACATTGTGAGGTAATCTTCCCCTTCATTTAGGTGTAGTAGAAATGATTACTAAATAGCTAGGTACATGTGCTTTCGATTCTAGAGCTGGAAAAGATGTTGCAGGGATTCTTTGTTTTTAACTTTCTCAGTAAATAGACAATTGGTAAAATTTGATTGTAATTACAGCACTGTTTCGTAATTCAACATCATATTACTTCGGGCCACCAACCAGGTGGACACCGAAGTCTTAAAATCACGCAAAAAAAATCAAAATCTTACACCCACTTTTTATCACTTTTCTCGACGTTTCACATGATTCTAAGTCTAATGAAGCATAAAAAAATTTTGTGTCGGTCTGTCTGTTGGTCTGGATGTCTGTTTACGCAATAACTCAAGAACCACTTATCCGATTTAAAAAATTCTTTCGCCAATCATCTTGTTTAGTTAATGGGAAGAACTGATTAGATTTTGGGGTTTGCACGTTCAAGGTTTCGGGTACCTTTTTTTTTTGTGCGGAAATCCCTTCGGATACCCCCCCGCCGTCCAGCGGGGGCGGTTATGTCGGGCTTGAACCGACTAAAACCGCAAGCCGTCTCGGGTCTACAGACGTCGGGGTGTAAGGTTACCCATAGAGCATATCCCTCGCACTCCGATTGACCCTGGGCCATTCGCAGTGTCTCCTCTGATAACAGCAGAGGGGTACCTGGAGCGACCACGGCCCCCCGCGGGCCTTGCAGTCCGCCATACCCCGCCCATTCGTGCAATGGGGTCAGCTGGCCCTGAAAAGGGCCGGTTGGTCAGACTCTTGGCCGTTGACGTTGACGCCAGCTACTCCAGAGGAGCAATCAATGATGCGTCATCACCCACGTTGCCCAGGGTGCACCAAACTTGGAGGTGATGCAACCAGTCACACCCCAGGTTTCGGGTACCTACCATACAAATTGTCCCTAAAAATCTAAGTTTGGCCCGAAGTTTGACAATCACTGTGTGATTTCCGCCCCACTAGTTATATAATAGTTATTTATGCAACTGTGGTATAATGAGGGGTATTAAAACATGAATGTGTGTTTATCACACGAAGCGAAGCTGAGTGTGATAATAGTATCACATGAGTGTTTTAATACCTAATTATACAGTTGCATACAAGACTTTATCTACACCCATGATAAACTAATAATACATCTTCAGAGAATGATGTACTGCCCTTTGATATTTTCCAATTCATGAAATCTTGGTACGCCTTTTCATACTGTTTTCTAGATTTTTCCGGTAGTAATTTGTTAGAAATGTCCTTTGCTGCATTCGAAATGTCTGGAGGTGTGTTATCAAAACTTGAATCGCTCATTTTCGTAAGTAAACATAACAATTTGCAAAAATAATAGCGGGAATTCGAATTCGAACGAATAAGCTTTAATTATTTTTTTACAGCGCGCCGCCGCTGTTGTAGTGCAATGCAACGCGCGTGAATGACAGTTCTTTTTTTGAAACACACAGATTCCACGCATCGAGCGCTAAGAATTTGGCTGTCTGATGAGTAACCCTTTGCGCGGAAGAGATTGAAAAAGCGAAAGGAGTGTTATTATGAAATTTCATACAACATTATAACACCCGTTCGGATGATATTATGGTTATTAGGACATTGGATGTATTAATGTTGGCAATAAGCTAACTGTTTCAGAATCTTTTATAGAGAATTTAAAGCATGGGTGTAGATAAAAAAAATTATGTAATCCAATATCCGACCATTAGTTATTAGTTAAAAAAACCGATATGTTTTCATAACCGCAGTCATTAATTTAATTTATAATAGTCATTGTACATGATGTTTCTTAATATTGCAATTGCATTTTAATTTCGACGGCATCTTTTTCAGTAAGCATTGACACGTTATTTCTTTTCAATTCGAGAAAATCTATAGTAGGTCTAATAAACTCGTAACAAGCAAAAAAATGTACATTTATATCGAAAATTTTATCAAAACAACTGCTATATATCATATTTTGTAGGTATGTAGGAACGATATACCGTAGTCGAATAAGTGTGTTATTAAAACCATTGAAAAGATGGTGGTAGGTACTGGTGGTACCGGGACGGTGGGGCGACAAGCGCCCCTCCCCGAAACCGGGGCAAGACGGGGACACCGTGGTTTCCAAACCCGAGGGGGCCATCAAACCGGAGATGGCCCAGGGTCAGTCGGGGTGCGAGGGATATGCTCTATGGGTAACCTTACACCCCGGCGTCTGAAGATCCGAGATGGCGTGCGGTTTTAGTCGGTTCTAGCCAGACATAATTGCCCCCGCTGGCCGGCGGGGGGGTATCCGAAGGGATTTCCGCACGAAAAAAAAAAAAAAGATACTGGTGGTAGAAATTTGATGACACAAATTTCTCACAAAATTCGGCCGGGTGGGTATCACCGTGCACGATTGCGAAAAACCCTCCATAGTAATCCAATTTCGGTTTGATTGCGTTCAGGGGTCAGCAAGTGCATAGCCGGGCAGGGGGATTGTGGTCGCAGCACTAGTGGGACCGGTGGGTGTCACGCGGTGCTGAGAAGACAATCCTCTTCTGATGAGGCCGTCAAGCTGAGTGCCACCATTGTTAACATGGTACTTGTATGTAATGGTGACCCTCTTTCCTGAGACTTTACCTTCAGCTTACTATCAGGCGAGGTGAAGTCAAATTGACGTGTCTAAATATAAAAAAAAAAAAGCGTCAGCTGAAATGTCCAATGAATATTCTCCAAGTGTCTGGCCATAACCTGCCCCATATATCATCACGTTATTATAAATATGGTGCAAACAGCAAAGGAAAGGCTGAGGGATCACGTCGGTAGTCTAATGGCCAGGATTCGAGCCGTTGAGAGGTCCCGGCCGACTACTTAACCACTAAGCTACCGGGTTAGTTCAATTATAATATCTATCGACATACTTACATGGCCTAGTCAAGAACTGTGTGAGCGAGATACAGTTTTTTTCTTAGTTTCAACTATACCGATATATTTTTTGTAGCCGTCGTCAATCAAACATTTTTTGCTGTTATTGCTGCAATGATATATGATATGAATGAACGTGTAATTTATATATTGTAATTGATAGCGACTACGTTATTTGTATATTGGTACGTCGTATGTAGGTCCTCACTTCATCTGACCACCCCCCAAGTGCTTTAGGGTTCAGGTAATTCCCACCTGCAAGCCGGCATATCTACTGATTGACGGACTAAGCTTATAATAACACTAGATGATGCCCGCGGTTCGGCCTGCCCGGAGATCGGTTATTGATTTTTTGGGGTCATATCTTTGGTTCTGCTCAACCAATTGCAATCAAACAAGCGCAGATTTTAAGTCTTACCAAGATTTTTCTAATAGAAAATACTGCATCGAAATCCGATTATTAGTTTGTGCGTCCATCGCGAACTAACAGGTAAACAGACTAAAATAATAATAAAATCTAAAATAATATTTTTGTGTTCAGAGTCGATCATAACCCAAGTATTTTTTTTAAATATCTCCAATGTACAGATTCAAATAATTTTCATTTTCAGGGTTCCGTTGCCAAATGGCAAAAAACGGAACCCTTATAGATTCGTCATGTCTGTCTGTCTGTCTGTCCGTCCGTATGTCACAGTCACTTTTTCTGAAACTATAAGATCTATGCTGTTGACGTATTCTGTGAACCGCATTAAGATTTTCATACAAAAATAGAAAAAAACAATAATTTTTTGGGGTCCCCATACTTAGAACTGAAACTCAATTTTTTTTTTTTTTTTTTTATTTATTTATTTCTTACATTACATCCATCATTACAGGTAATCCCAATTCGACAGTGTAGTAACATGATATCATTCATCTCTTTCACATCATCTCATATTATTAATTTTATTTCAATAGAGCAATAATATTAATTTACTCATTATAATAGCAATTTCCAATAATAATTATAAAATGATAATACAAAAAAGAATAATAATATATAAAACATAATTCAACTACCATAACAAATGGAATGTAGGGTAACCTTTACGAATTCACTCAGTGAACACGAGAACACTTTTATTTTTTAGAACACAATTATTTTTTCGTCAAACCCATACGTGTGTGGTATCTATGGATAGGTCTTCAAAAATGATATTGAGGTTTCTAATATCATTTTTTTCTAAACTGAATAGTTTACCCGAGAGACACTTCCAAAGTGGTAAAATGTGTGTGTGTGTGTGTGCGTCCCCCTGTAACTTCTAAAATAAGAGAATGATAAAACTAAAAAAAATATATGATGTACATTACCATGTAAACTTCCAAAGAAAATTGGTTTGAACGAGATCTAGTAAGTAGTTTTTTTGTAATACGTCATAAATCGTAAACCGCAATTTACCTTTCATTCAATCAACTCAAATATAAAAATTAAAAAAAAACATTATTATCTCACTTGCTGCTTGGGCTAGTCCGACTCGCACTTGGCCGCTTTTTCTAATAGCTGTCGATAGATACATACATAGTTATTTGTTTGAATACATAACTTTTACAACGAACGAACCTAAGAAACGGTTATTAATAAAACGGTCGCAACGAACATATACGCACCTCTAAATAGGTTAGAAAGTGTCAAATTGCAAAAAGTGTGGCTTCGTTAAGACTTTCGTATCCAATTATAAAAGTGCTAATCTAATTGACATAATGACTGCGAAGTCTGAACACTTGAATGACGTGGAAGAAAACCTGTTATTCGATGATAGCAAACGATAAACAAATGACTAATTTATATGGAAATAGAGGTTGGTTTATTGTTTAAATCTATATTATTACAAAGTTGTAAATTAGTTGTGGCTGTAAATAACACTTTTTTTTTTCGACATGATGACACACACACACACATGATTTTGATGCGTTTTTTTCTATTAGAAAGGTCTTGGTCAGACTTAAAATCTGCCGTATGTTTGATTGCAATTGGTTAAGTAGAATCGGAGATATGACAATAAAACGATAGCGATGTAATTCTGTGAGTCGTTTAGATCTCCTGGTATTAGTATGCTAACCAAATACCCATTTTATTATGTAAGTACCTCAAGAATAGATGGTGTTATGTAAAGAAATCAAGACTTTATTAAAAAAATCGGAGTTTTATTTCAAGAGAGACAGCTAAGTTTATATATAAAATCAAACCCTTATCAAAACACAAATTTTCATTCCAAATCGAATACTAGTTAATGTACAATATATAATATAGCGGCGTGTATGTAACGGACTGCCGAGACGAGGTCTCGAGTTCGATCCCCAGTCGCCCCGGGCACACACCTCTGACTTTTCGTAGTTATGTGTTTGTGTGTATGTGATTATTAATAAATGTTAATTATCGCTTGCTTTCACCATGGAACCTTAACATAACTGGCGAATCGTGGGTGCGTAATATACCTCTGCCTACCCCTTCGGTGATATAGGCGTGAAGTTATGTTATGTGATGTATAATTTTATATGATAAGAAATTATATAATTATATTTATTTACTAGCTGTTGCCTAGGGCCTCGCGATTCAAGCTTTTTTCGCTCCCTTAAAAAAAGAAATTACAAGTCCACTTGGCTTCGAACTAGCTTCGAACCCAGGAATATGTATTTGCTTAATTCTAGGTGTTTCTATGTGTAATTTATAAGTATTTACAGAAAAACTCGAAGTATTTTCATCCGCATTCTGAAACCCATATTATAGCTTGATTTTTTAAGCGTTTGGTTTTAAATTTACAAAAAATAACACAGAAATGTGATCCCATACGTGAAGTTCAATTTTAAGTTAGTTTTTCGAGCATATCGGCTGGTATCTCGCCGACAACGCGTGTGATGTTGTATTCTAGTGCTTGATCGATACAGGTTTATCGGCCCAAAGTACACGAGCTAAAGCTGGTTGATAGGTTTCAATAAGATGGTGCCACATGTCACACAGCACTCAGAATGTTTTTTTGTGATGATTTTGTGAGCAATAATTCTGCTTTCGTTTTGGACCAGTGAATTGGTCGCCTAGATCGTGCGATTTGACGCCGTTGCGCATTTTTTCTCGAGGTAAAGTTACGTTCAGACATCCAGGCTAACATTTACCTACATGAAATAATCTTTTAAACATAAATGGCAAGGATCGATTTTGATTCCCCAATTTTAATTTTTCTTTTTTCGGTGTTTTTTTTGTAAATGAAAAAGATAACGCTTAAAAAATCCGTTTTCGCAGGGGGAACGCACAGGTAGATTTCGTGAAGCAATTAATATTATTTTTTAACATGTTTAATTTTTTTTTCTCGAAAACGATAACTTTTAGCGAAAAACTTTTCAGACATTTATTTTAGACTTAAAAATGGCCTATCGATTAAAAATGTTTCCGACAGCAAGAATTTCACCGGTTAGAAGTTATGATTTTTTTCCCGAAAAATTTTGGTTTTCCCCCCCTCCACTTTTAGTTAAAGTTTTAATCTTATAGGTTTATACTTAAAAGTTGTTGGTATTCATGTATACTATGGGATAAAAATAGAATGGTTCGAATATCTTTCATGGAACGTGAAATTTTGAGGAAAAACTGATTTCACAAAAAGTGAGGCCCTACCGTCCCCTTAGGCCGGATTCCACCCGTTCACGAATAAAAACTAAGTTTACACCCAAGCAATTTTTGACCGCAGTTTGAAAGCGATCGGGGCAAAAATGCGACCGTGAGAGTGACGCAAATTTTGGGAAGTGGAACCATACATTCATATATATATATATATATATAAATATAAACTTTTTGACCAGTGGTCATTTTGGACTCAGGGGGTCATAACTAGACGAACATCCTATGAAGAAATTTTTTTTAAATTCGACAGTAGTCAAGAAAGCAATAGGTATATTGATTTCATCGAAATCTACCTAAAATCACCCCTTATAAGGAGTCCCGTACTGTATATCGAATTAACCTTGGGCGATACAATTGTCTACAGAAAGCTAGTTAAGCTATGCTTAATTTGGGTCTAAATAGCGCTGTGTAGCGTCAGTTATAGTTTGATATCAATCATCTTTTTACATAGAAAGGCTCCGTTAGATGTAAAAGTATTTCGCTCACTTCTTTACACACGTCGCTCAAGATTTCCCATTTATAGGGTCAGTAGAACTCGCGGCAGATACTTAGTAGCGGATAACCAACTAATGTGTAACTATAACTTTAATGATAAACTCGTTCGTTTAGTTTTTGAAATTACCGGAGTAAAAATTCGATCGGAGTCGACGAGTCAAGAGGTGAAAGTATATTGTGACAGAGGAATGAGTAGAGTGGCGATCACTCCATTGGTCTTAAAATTAGAAAGAGAAAGAGATAGGGAGAGAGAGACAGTGTAAAAATTAATATTAATTAAAAATAATTTTCAAGAACCAAGCTTTAAAATGTGGACCCATAATTTCGTATCTTCCATTGAGCCCTACTCTCACCCTTAAGGTGATAAAATAAGGGATAAAAGGTTGTATGCATTTTTGAACCAATTTTTTGGCATCTGATTGAGTTGAAATTTTGCATACACGTTCAGTTTATATGAAAATTGAGTTAAAGCTTGTTTTAAAAAAGATTTTTTAGTAATTTTATTTATTTTTAAAGTACGCACGTAATACCTATATAAATATTTTTTTAACACGTACATTGGCATAAAATAACTTCACGCCTGTATCCCCGAAGGGGTAGGCAGAGGTGTATTGCACACCCACGATTCGCCAGTTATGTTTAGGTCCCAATGTAATAGGGGGCGAGCCAATTGCCATCTACCGGGCACATTACTAAGGGAGCGATAATCAAAATTTTTAATACACACATAACTACGAAAAGTCAGAGGTGTGCCCGTGGCGACTGGGGATCGAACTCGAGACCTCGTCTCAGCAGTCCGTTACGTACACCACTGGGCTACCGCCGCCGTACATCGGCGATTTTCAAAATTATACCCATATAGGCTAGAGAGATGTAGGTATTATAATATAAGGTGGGCCGATCTGCAATTGGGTTTTTACGAATTTATTCCCGTGGAAAGCCAAGGCCAGAGCAGCTAGTGGGTTTTATAAACATGACCGTAACGTAAAACCTGGGTATTGGGCAAGACGCTTGAAGCAAGCCTAGTTCCTCATTCGCGTTACACGAACCCTATATTCTGCATATAATTAGGTCGTTACATATGAAATTGCCGTTTTTCTTGAAGAAATTTGAGGAAACCCAATTTTCAGTACTAACATTTTTGCATTTTTTTTAGCAAGGACAAATCCCAATTGTATGATTTTTTGTGTATGAATGAGACAACATTAAGCTAACAAACAGCAACTTTTATTACATTTTTGAAAAGTGACAGCTGTTAAGTAATACGAAATTTATCATCAAAATGGATAGCATTTAGGAAGTACTGTTTTTGAAGATCGAATTAATTTATCAAGCGGGCAATAAAAACAAAATTTAATACAGAGTTGTAAAATCTTGAAATCAACTTTCAAACAAAATATAAATAATGGAAATAGCTATTAAATTACAGGAATAACGAACTCATGAATTTGTAAGAAAATTTCGGCAATTTCATAGGTAAAGACCTATTATTTATTTTGTGTCATACTTCCCTACTAAAAGAATTACTGTTTTTAATAATTTTATTGTAATTCTAAAACCGTTTATATATCATTTAGTAGGCAGTGAAAGTCCCATTACCCACTGAATCTGCGATTAAACCGTTCACCGGCTCGCGTAATGCCCTACCATGGTGAAAATTTATGGTGTTTTTAATGTAGACGAACACTGCTAAGTAGGACAGTTTTGTTCATATGATCGTTCGTATTGAATGACCCAAATAACTTAACGAATTATCTCAGGCCATATTCAAATTGCAAAATAAATAAGAGAAAAAAGGAAAAAAAACGCATTTACACAATTAATTACAGTTTCCTTTTTCTTCCCATCTGCTGATAGAAACGTGCGAGAGAGACCGCGATTCAAATTGTTATCTTTTTATAGTATTTTTGTTGTTATAAAATGAGTAAATTACCGGCAATCGGTGAATGTATGAAAATAAATAATTATGAAAGTAGAAGTGAAAGGTGTGTGCGCAAGATCGTAGCAAGTGGAAAATGTGGTCTCTGCCTACCCCAATGGGAAAGCGGCGTGGTGGACCCCAGTAGTATGTAATATATAAAAAGAGAAATATTTTAATGAATTATCACTGGAAAAAAAATCTATTCACAAATTATTTCAAGTATTTCAGCCCAAGTATGTAACAAATTCTAAATATCTTAAAACTGCCATTAATAACAGCAAACACTTTTATTAAAATCCATTATAAACAGGATGTTACAATAGTGACAAAAAACTTCACGAAAAACCACACACCCGCTACGAGTGTTCACAATGAAAAAATATATTACAATAGGTCCGACCTTTATGGTTTACAATCAACTGAGAACAATGGGAAAAAAGTTAATAATTTAGCTAATGATAGTTTTGTAGAAACATCCACAAAGACTGAATATAGCACAAAGATGTCTAATTCTTGAGATATACAGACTTAGCGCCAATATGTTCGAGTTCGCACACAGTATATCCTGGTTGCATCCGGAACTTTGTCATTGGAGCTCGTTATCCGTTATCCTTTATTGTTATATCCATTTTTAACTACCGTTCAACGTTCAGGTGCCACCTGAGAGGAATTTTCATTTGTAGCCGTGTTTCTAAAAAAGGTGCCCAATTGTGTAGATGAAAAATACACTCCTGCCTACTTATAAGATAATCATGCATAGACTTACATATTTTTCTCGCCCCACTCCTTTTTATCGAAAAAAGAATAGCCTAGCCTAGAATTGTATAACATTTTTATACAAATATTCATATATTCTTTCAAAACACCAAAACACAATGGCTGAACTTGACACCTTATTTTAAAAAAAGAACATTAAAAAGCAATACACAAATATATTATTACCTCAATGCACAGAGTATATATAATTTAATTCTGCAATCGGTTGTTGTGATCGGTATCAGTCAGCATCATTCGAATTTCGAATCACGTTCGGCAACTCGCACCTCCCGCCATTATTAAACTCCCACTCTCGGAGGGTAGAAAAACTTTTCAATAATGTTATTACATTTTGAGATTAGCTAATAATTTAATGACTTATTATTGGTTTGTTATATAAAAACAGTATACGTGTATTGGTATGATCAATTCAAATTATTTTAAAAATTGTATTATACTAAATTGAAAGTGTCTTCTACTACATAGCCGTTTGTTGGTGACTGAACTCCTCCGTAACCACTCGCACGATCTTGACCAAATTTACCACGGTGATAGTGTGGACACTGAGGAGTGTTTTGAAGCGAGATGGTTCATGTCCGATGTACCATTAAGGAATAATCACCGAAAAACAGTTTCACGAGCGCGCGGCCTTAGCTAAGCACGCGACCGTAGTAAGATGTCTTATTTTCAAGTAACAGTCCTGCTCGCTCAGCTCTATTTATTTCAGTCGCACCCTGCACTGAATACCTAGTTTTTATGGTAACTACTAAACAAGCTGTTCAGAACGAAAATCTCGTTTGCATTCAATCCTACTTGCATGTTGGAGGCCGGGGCTGCGGTTCCACAATTCTATTATTTGTTCCTTTTTTTTACATCTATGCCATCTTTGTTGTAGCTGGATGGATGAACGGACGGAGAGAGGCAGTGTGGGATACTCCCACACTCACTCTCTATGGGAGGGAGAGATGGAGGGAGCGAGAGAGAAATGGATGGGGGGTTGGATGATAACGATTAAAAAATACACGTAATTGTTCAAGTTTTCACTTAAAAACAGGCTTGTAAATAATTTTGGGTATATAAACTTTTGTCGTTGACCGTACGTACCTATATGATTTTTATACAAATAGATTTTTGCTTCAATCTGACCTACAATATATTCGGGGCGCATACTGGTTGCTCTGATACGCATATTAATAAATAAACTAAAAATAAATGCGAGATGATATTTTTATACTACACCTACACAGAAAGTACCCTAGTACCTACTTTTTCAAAAATAAAGAATATGTACGTTAATATTTCCGTAGAAACATGCGGGAGATAAAAATGTATGTAGTATAGTGAGTTGCTAGCCTTTCGGTTTTTTAACGGATGCACTTCGGGGAGTGTGCGCTGGAGTTGCATAACCTTATTCCTACGAGCCGTTTCCACCACCGAACGACGAGACGTACGGCGACGCATTACCTTAATATAGTGGATATTCCACTCATACGCACAAAACGTTTTGGCAATACATTCATCATGCGTACTGCTAAAGAGTGGAATGCGCTGCCTGAGTCTTTGTGTGAACGTCAAGTCTGGATTGAACAGGTTACTTCTAGACAAGCGTGATCCACCTTCAACCACGTCATCACTTACCAACAGGTGAGATAGTGGTCAAACGCGAGCCTATTACTAATAAAAATAATCATTTCTATCAGACGTAATCTCTGCACTCACTTCCTGTTTAACCCCGATGCAAAAACGATGGGGCGTTATTTTGACGTGACGGTGTGTGTGTCTGCTCCCGAACGGATGAACCAATTTGGAATTTTGGAGTTGAATTAATCGGGAGCGTTCTATCGCTATATAGGAGAATTTTTAAATTTTAAATTTAATTTTTCTTAACTTAATTATTACTCATTAAAATTTTGGTATAAATTTCACTGTACACATTCAGCATCGCAGGCGCAACGTTTAGTGTTTAAAAGGCAAGGACGTAATCCCCTACAATTTCCTCGTCTATGGCGGATGATTACTAAGCCCTAATCCCCTACAAGATGACGCTACACATGCTGTATCCACTTGTAATAATAAATATTCTACGATATTCTAACACAGCGCTTTCTAGACCCAAAGTAAGCATATAATATATAGTAAGCATGTGTTATGGGTTCCAGAATGCGGATAAACATACTTATATACTTTATTTTTGTAAGTACATACATATTATACATACAAATACAAATATTTGCACTGAGCGGGAATCGTACCCGCGCCTCTTATCGTAGCAGTCGAATGCACTACCGCTACGCCACAGAGCCCATCAGAGGCGCAGTATTGTAGACTTGTTACACTGTCATCTAGAATATGATCCTCCCATTTTGTCTTAAGTCCTTTAAGTACTTATAACATCTTACATATTCAAATTAAGAACCCCGCCACATTCCATTCACCCCGTCTCATCACAACCCTGTCAGACGCTCAACGCGCCACATTCCGTCACTTTCAAACTTCCTCTAACAGACTCGTACCTTGGGCTTGATTCAGTAAAATTACGTTTAAAAAAAAACAAAGGTTCCGTTGCCAAAAGGCAAAAAACGGAACCCTTATAGATTCGTCATGTCTGTCTGTCTGTCCGTATGTCACAGCTACTTTTTCCGTAACTATAAGAATTACTATGCTATTGAAACTTGGTAAGTAGATGATGTTTACCCCATTAAGATTTTCACACAAAAATAGAAAAAAAAACTGAAGCTCAAAAAACTTTTTTTCATTAAACATATGTATATATATAATGTTCCTAGTGTTCCTACCTAATGATAAACCTCTCTATGGATAGGTCTTCAAAAATGATATTGAGGTTTCTAATTTTTTTTTTTCTAAACCGAATAGTTTGCGCGAGAGACACTTCCAAAGTGGTAAAATGGGTCGCCCCCACCCCCTGTAACTACTAAAATAAGAGAACGATAACACAAAAAAAAATGATGTACATGTAAACTTCCACCGAAACTTGGTTTGAACGAGATCTAGTAAGTAGCAATTTACCTTTCATACAATCAATGCAGATATAAAAATTAAAAAATATATTATTATGTTACATACTTGCTGCTACGGAACCCTTCATGGGCGAGTCCGACTCGCACTTGGCCGGTTTTTAAACGTATGATTTCATAACTAACGTTAAAATCTCAAAATCCAATTGAAAACGAAATCAACTACGAGTGGTTCTAAATGTTTAATAACCTCACTAAAGTGAAGGTGGGTTTTGTTTTGAATACTAAAATATTTTTTACAGTTTTTCTTACTAATCGAATCGAAATCACGCGTTTTGGAAACGTGACGTTACTGATTCGGGCCCCTTATTTGGACATTCATGTCACACCACTTATCCATCTCATCTCAACATTCATCTCTGTCACATGTAATCATTTTTATAACCGTTACTTTTGACGCACGGCATGGTATTCCTAGGCGCGACATCAAGCATCTATCATAATTTGAAATACTCAAGAATGTTTCTTAAATAATTTTTCTATTGACTTGACATATTTTCCTTTTTAGTATTTCGTCCATTGTAATTGTGAATGCGGAAGTAACTCTGTCTATCTGTACCTTTTTGCGCCTAGACCGCTAAATCGATTTGGTAAAAAATTGGCAAAGGGATAACTTTAGAGCCATATTTCAATACAATTTTTTAGCTTACTTTTACTACTAACTACTTACTTTTATTACCCTTTCCAAAATTTAGAAGAGAAATGTTTAAATGGTTGTCTGAAAAGTGCTTTTACACAATGAATGAATTCTTGGAAAGTAAATGCAATTAATTTTATTAAATATAAAAGTAAGTATAGTTTTTGACATTTTTATTATATTTTATTAATGATTCTTGATGTTTAAAATTGTATTCCTACTCAATAAAAAAATATGTAATTGTTATTTAATCTTAATTCATATTCTTTTAAATTTTAATTTTATTAATTATTTAAGTTGACCATTATGTATGACATTTTATGATTACTACTCGTACTTGAAGTCTATGTAAATTGCATTAATTTTAAGGAAATTTTGCATGCCGATAGATAAGCGAAGCACACGCCCCTATCAGGAAAAAACAATGTAACATCCTTCACACTGTGTTTCTTGCGAATAAAGATTTCTATTCTATTCTAGTCTAAATAATAGGTAAATCATGTGTTTAAACACTTCATCATCATGCTCGTAACGATTTCTCACGTGGGTCTAAAGTGCTTATTGTTTTTGATCAGTTTTTCCGGGAACAACTTCAATCTGAACTCCCAACCCTCAGAGAAAAGTGCACCGACCAACAGGTCCGCTCTAAACCCGTTTTTTCAGTGTGGAAGCCTCCACGGGCTGCCTCACCAGGGCTAGCGATGACGTGGCTATGTCGAATTCGAACCGACTAAATCACACGTTGTTCCGCCACAGTATCTATTGTAGAGTATTTTGACATTTATTATTATTTTATCATATATTGTTTCAATTATTTTATTGACATCATTTGTTAAATAATTCCCATAATATAACTTCATCAATTTTATTGACTGTAAATAGATTTTATGAACTTATTTGTATGCTTCAATGGTCTCGTGTACATATTATTCTTAATATATTTAAGACCATTCTTTGTTACCTGCATTCATGTGAAGTAATGAATTTGAATTTGACTCCGGGTATACCCTAAGAAAGAAATTCCCCAGGAAACTGCCAGGCTGCCTATCACTTATTTCTCCCTAAACCCTACCGAAAGAAATCCGAAGTAACTTTATGGAATTTAAATGATACGTTTCTGTTCGTGTTTCATACAGGCCCGAAGTTTCATAGCAACGTCAGCTCCAGTGCTACACGATCTATTTCATCATCGTCTCCTATATTATTATAACCTAAATATTGTTTAACAGATTGTATACATGAAACTGTTGTACCTTTACGATAGGCCCTTAGACACAATGTAACAATACACCCGATAATGTCATTCTACTGAACAATACGAACGTGAATAGTTTCTGCCGAGCGGCCGCCGGACGTGTCAACACCATGTCTTACGATAGAATGTTGTGACACTTTACAGGTAATATAGAATAATGAAGCGTCGATAGCTTAGTGATTATAGAGTCAGTCTTTAGATCTCTCGATCTATCATCAATCAAAGTCAAAGTCAAAAGTCAAAAACCATTTATTCTGTATAGACCATTAATATTGCACTTACAATACGTCAAAAAAAATCTGTTTGGCAAATGGACCACCGGTTCGAAACGCGGCCCTGTCCTGAGAAGACTCCGGCAAGAAACTCAGCGAGCTGTTTTTTTTTGGTCTATTTACAAACATATTTACTTAACCTAAGTACAATATTTCGTTTGAGTAGCATAGAGAGAGAGAGCAAATCATATCCAAGCTTGTTTTTCGACTAAATAGTCTTGAATTTTATAATAGCCTTTTTGGTAGTTTACTTTTAATTTGGCTTTAAAATTTATGAAGAGGTAGATTCTTCATTTCACTAGGAAGCTTGTTGTAGAAGCGTATACAGTTACCCTGAAAGGTATTACTAATCTTGTGGAGTCGACTATTACAAACCACAAGATTGTTTTTATGTCTAGTATTTACGTTATGTATATCACAAAGCCTTAAAAAATTTGAAATGTTTCTTCTAACATACAAAAGATGAGATAAGGTCAATGGTTAGAATCCTGGTCATTACACTACTGACGTGAACCCACTAATAACACAAGCTGTACGGGCCCACCGAACATATTCATTATGAAGCAATAATATGAAGGTCAGTATTCAGTACGCATCAATCACATACATTTTACATAACGTTTTGTCTTCACGTTTGCCACCTAGTCGCGGCCGACTCAGTATCATTTAGCATTTATTTATATAATTTATATAAATAAGCATAAACTATTTCATTGCTCATCATATCGTTTTGGTCCTTCGAGCCGGATATAATTATCCCGTTCCCGCAGCCTATGCAATTATATTCCAGGGAAAAAGTAAGCTATGCGTTATTCCAGACTATATCTCTGTACCTTTTTTTTTTTTTCGTGTGGAAATCCCCTCGGATAATTTCAACTAGATCCGTTCAGCCGTTTGAGCCTGATTGAGTTACAAACATCCAAACAACTTCACAAACAATATTAGTGGGATAGTTGGAAACGAAATGGTTATATCAAACTGCGAATGCTAGGTAAAAGAAAAAAATTATAGTGCAACTATAATTGCATTAAACAGATTATACGAGTATGTACTTCACCTATAGATAGGTACATTGTGTTAAATGGCATCTACTAGCCAGTAAAATGGGTCAGCTTTACGACAAAGGTTTCTGCTGAAAAGGCTTTCTATCTTTCATCGGCCGCGGTCAAGCCGTTGTTTTTTTTATTGGTAATAGGCTCGCGTATGACCACTATGTCACCTGTTTGTGTACGTATAATGCCGCATTCAACTAACTCTTCCTATAAAACAAGTCTTTTGTAGTTCTGATAAAAAAATATGTTCAACTGACCGCAGCTCTGCCCGTTATTTTTCTTTGAACTAAAACATTAGGTAATATGTTTTAAAACAGGCATACGGCAGTCGCCTATGTTACGTTTTCTGAATGCTCTGCCACATTTAACTTTTCTTTTTGGTTTCCATGTATCGCATTTGGCCATAATTTTCATAAGTAAAGATACAATATTATGCAGCGTTTTGGTCATTTAGTCCCATCAAGTCAAGTGAAGTCCTTCAGAGTCATAAGTCAAGTTAAAGTCCTGCCCTAGTAAAGTAATGGTGACTTTACTAGAGGCTTCTGTGGAGGTTTGAAACAACACGGAAAATCACAATTCACGGTAAATATGCCACTTTCCTATACTTGTGCACGTTGTCGAAAACGATATACCTAAAAATCCACCGTTTTTACACATAAATACTCGAAATTACACAAATTTTTGAAATGAAACACTGCCACGAGGCAGTGTTTCATTTTCCTATTTATGAACTTGTAAGGTAAACTTCATTGCACTTCTTTTTAATTTTGTTATATATATACATCAGCTGTGAAAATTATACCTATAAGTATAAATACGTCATAATACGTTTAACTTTGGGTGTGTTCCAAATGCATCGTACTGTGTGCAATATTTTATTTATTGATTTAATGTTTTTTATAACCGACTTCAAAAAAGAAGAGGTTCTATGTTGGTCTATATTGATTTCTTTTAAATACCTATATTTATGTAATATAGATATATATATTATGACTATGCCAAATCTCACACTCGTCCGTCAGCGCAATTTTTGTAAAAACGAATGTAAAGTTTTCCCTTCACGTATTAATATATTTAACTTTATAAGAAAAAGGTAACATGGTCCTTAAAAAAAATGTTCGTAAAAGTATCGCCATTGTCGCCCAATCCAACGATGGTAAAACATCATTTGAACAGCCTCTACTTGTTAGTAAACGATGAAAAACAAATTCATTTAACAAAAAATTATTTGTGTTGCCAGTAATTTTTTCAAGGCTGCATAAGCCTTGAGTCTTCTGTGTTTAATTAATTTATGTACTTAATCTCCACATTGCAAGAGTACTTAAGTGGGTAATTATTATTTGTTTTAATTCTTCCGAAATAAGAGTTTCCGGTCTGTTGTGAACACAAACTATTTCACTGTTTAGTATGAAAGAAGATGATGAATCCTTCTTCTTCTCATCTTTTCAGCAAGTGGAAAGATGTAGTCTCTGCCTGCCCATTAGTGCAAGCTGCCTGACGGTATGTATGTATGGTATGAGCCTTATTTCAATATACTTAGGCCATAAGGGTTTGAATCCCGAGACGTCTTATTTCTCGAAGTTTCGAGACTTTTTGTTTCGGGTCCCTGCACTTTCGGGTCAAAACTCGAGCCATGCTTGTCGAAAATGCTCTATAATATTTTCGAAACACGCGTTGAGTGACGATGCGAGACGACTACTCACCTGTTATGGAGACAATCAATTAGCCTATTGGGGTCTACTGCTGGACGTATGCGATTCATAGCAAACGATCATCCGCCTTCTGCGTACAGTGTATCCCAGCTAAATTTTTAGTTTCTATGGCTCGTTTGTCGCATTGGCAAACGCTGCAACGGTCATCGGTCTTCCAACAAATGTGGTCATTCCATTGTATGTCTGAACAAATATATTACGTAAAGAACTGCCTATAAAACACAGATGTTTTCGCTCTCGTAATTCAATAAACCGATAACATTTTATAATATACTAGCTGTCGCTCGCGGCTCTGCCCGCGTGAAATTCTGATCCCATTCCCACTTCCTATTGGAACCTACTCCAGGGATAAAATGCCTGTCCAGCTTAAGTGGTATTCCAGACTATTATCTATCCCTGTACGAAATTTTAACCAGATCCGTTCAGCCATTTTTGCGTGAAAGAGTAACAAACATCCAGACAAACTTTCGCATAGGTAAGGGATTTCCGCACGAATAAAAAAAAAAGATATAAAAAAGGTATATAATATTTCGGGGTGTGTGTTGGGTAACCTCCTCGAGTGTCGCTCCGATTCCGATCCCGCTGCAGTCCGGGGGGAACGGAATCGGAGCGGCCGGTACACCCTGGGCGGCGGTCAATGGCTTCCCCTTCACCCCTTCATAGGGTTGGCATTGATCGTCAACGTGGCGGGAACACATCGCTCTCCGTACTCCTCTGCTTTCAGAGGAGACAGGATGAGCGATGCTGTTAGTGGTGAGATGGCCCAGGGTCAGCCGGGGTGCGAGGGATATGCTCTATGGGTAACCTTACACCCCGGCGTCTGAAGACCCGAGACGGCGTGCGGTTTTAGTCGGTGCAAGCCCGACATAACCGCCCCCGCTAGCCGGCGGGGGGGTATCCGAAGGGATTTCCGCACGCACAAAAAAAAAAAGGTATATAATATTTGTAGGATAGTGTTTGTTACTTGGTAATGGACCTGACCTAGCTTTAAGAATGGTTCTAGCACAAATTCCCAGTCTATATTGATGGATGGTCGCACTATTGAGCCTTTATTTTATGTTCGTAGCCTGAATCGGGAGTATGGCGAATTGGGTTTGGTACAAGTTATAACCGTCTGGAAATTTCTTAGTATTTAAATTTATCATCGGTGCTACTTGTTGGACACAATTAAGGTAGTGGTTCGGGCTATGAGAGAGACACGAGATGACATCCCACCCAGCCAGCCTGTACAAGTGCAGGTGTTTCTGCCGTGGTTATGAGGTCAGACGGCAGTCGCTCCCGTAACAGCCAAGATAAACCAAATATGTAGAGGAGTAGAAAGAGTAGGCGAGGATCCCATGCTCGAAAATTTAGTTGGTTGCTGTTGGATGCAACCGAGACTGGCGCTCGGATGATGACGATAGAATATCGATCAATATGACGGATAGGAGCAGAAAAATGAAAATAAGCTATAAAAAAAAACTCTTTGACCATGAGGTCAATAAATAAACAACAAATACTTGAAAATTATAACAGATTAAAACACGAAAATGGTTCTCAGCCGCGAACTCCGTGCTATCACCACATATCGCTTACGAGTAAATTACAGAAGCAGACATCAGATTATATAATATAAATCTTTAGGCTTTCACGGCCGGCGTTGCGTGTAGAATATAGTGCTTACGAGCTGTCTGGCCGCACTGATCGACAAAACGTTTGAAACACAAGTTTGATACGGACCACGGCCAAACAGCCGGAAGCAGTATATTCTACAGAAATCAGATTTTAATTTGAGTCGCTTATGACTTGTGCCAGAGCCAAAGGCCGTGCGTTTTATACCCGGGCAGCTTAGCATTGAGGCAATAAAAGTAAGCGCTCCACTGGCGGGATTAGCTGCAATAATCATTCGCTTTGTTTGACAATATTCTCGCTCTGAACGTAAGGGTTGGCGTCTACTTAATCTTATCAATATTACCACATTTGTGCAAATAAATGAATTTGAATATGAATCTGCTTTGACAGGATTTGAATTCAATTTGATCATATTTATTGCGAATGTGGGTAGAGTTAAATTCAAGTCAAAAGACAAAAGTCAAAAACCATTTATTCTGTATAGACCATTAATACGGAACTTACAAAACGTCATAAAAAATTAATCTAATGTTTGGCAAATGGACCACCGGTTCGAAACGCGGCCCTGTCCTGAGAAGACTCCAGCAAGAAACTCAGCGGGCTGTTTTTTTTTTTGGTCTAAGTACAGTATTTCATTTGAGTAGCATAGAGAGAGAGCAAACAGTTCATATCCAAGCTTGTTTGTCGTCTAAATAGTCTTGAATTTTATAATAGCCTTTTTGGCAGAGTTTACTTTTAATTTGGCTTTTAAATTTATGAAGAGGTAGATTCTTCATTTCACTAGGAAGCTTGTTGTAGAAACGTATACAGTTACCCTGAAAGGAATGACTAATCTTGTGGAGTCGACTATTACAAACCACAAGATTGTTTTTATGTTTAGTATTTACGTTATGTATATCACAAAGCCTTAAAAAATTGGAAATGTTTCTTCTAACATATAAAAGATTTTCAAAAATATATTGGGTAACTACAGTTAGAATGTTTATTTCTTTGCACTTTTCTCGGAGGGAGACTCTTAGGCCCAACTTATAAATTGCCCGCACCGCCCGCTTTTGCAGTACAAATATTGTATTTAAATCTGCGGCATTACCCCAAAGGAGAATTCCGTAGCTCATAATACTATGGAAATAACTGAAATAAACTATTCTAGCGGTATCTATGTCTGTTAAAGTCCTAATCTTTTTCACAGCGTAGGAAGCAGAACTTAACCTACTAGCTATTTTTTCAATATGTGATCCCCACTGTAATTTAGCATCGATACTTAAACCTAAGAACACGGTTGATTCCACAAGGCTCAACAACTATTTAATATAATTACTACCTTAGGTATTCAACGTGGCAGAGACAGCAGGCCGCCATTTGCTTCTGTCTTAACATTGTTTCATGAGCTTCTTCTTCTGTGATTAAATCTTTTATGCAAGCCCGCCGCGTCAGTTTGAAGTGCTTCTGACGTGTCTTCTTTTCAAGAAATTCTTTTTTAAAAGAACTTTTTTTGAAGAAGAAAGTGGAATAATTAAAAAATCCATGTTTATTTCTGTTCATAGTACAGGTACAGATGTGCTCAAAAGTGATTTGTCAAGTTTGTAAAATACAGAACTAATACTGAAACGTGATGAAATACTGAACTAGGAGGATATTCACTTCATTAATTTGTAGATATAGTTCTGAGTGAAAATGAAATAATTGGAAAAATTCAAATAAATAGCTTTATCAGAAAAATAACATTTATTTTGCCAAAAACAATTATTTTTTATCACAGTATAACCATTATTATTACCGTTTTAACTTATATTAGAAAATAACTCTATATCTCAGTTTATAATTTCACTAATAATTCATTCTGTTCGCGACTGTACGTCAATACATTTGAACTTAACATAGATTTTTTGATTATTCCACTGCGAATTCGATATTATAATAAAATAAAATAGCGGCGATAGCCCAGTGGCGTACTTAACGGACTGCTGAGACGAGGTCTCGAGTTCGATCCCCAGTCGCCCCAGGCACACACCTCTGACTTTTCGTAGTTATGTGTGCATTAATAAATGATAATTATCGCTCGCTTAATATTGTGCCCGGTAGATGGCAATAGGCTCGCCCCCTATTACATTGGGACCTTAACATAACTGGCGAATCGTGGGTGTGTAATACGCCTCTGCCTACCCCTTCGGGGATACAGGCGTGAAGTTATGTTATGTTATGTGAATTCGCATAAAACATTTACACTCATAGAGGCAGAATTTCACGCACTATTTATACATATAGCATTTATTAAAAGAAAAGTTCCCTTTCTATGAGAACTATTATGTGTACGCTGCCATAACGCCAGCTCCGAATGTCATTGAAAAGTCTTGTTCAATATCTCTGTTCCTACAAGAGCAATCGTTATGAAATTTTGCATAGTGGGAGAAGTGTTAGAGCACTATTTTTGTGTGTAAACGCTGTTGCTTTACAATTAGCAGTTCTCGAGTACGGCCATGTGTACGCTAGCTTGATCGTGACGCCAGCAGCCAGCAGGTGTTTATTTCCTAGACTAAAGAGGAAGAGTTTTTTTTATTTTTACACTAATTAGGCAGTATTTACACAGAGTTTATTGGCATAGTAACCAACTCGATAAAGCTCTTGTGTACGCTAACATAACGGACACACTTGCTTCGGTTTTGTAGAGCGTTCTCTCTATCGCACGTCAAACTGACAGTTTGATACCTTTAAAGAGTAGTTAAAACCGTTTGTGTATCTAAAAATTAAAACTATTACTTCGGTTTTAACTACTCTAAAAAGATGTCAAGCCTAGCACACGCACTTTGCGATAGAGAACGCTTTACAAAACCGAAGGAAATTAATCTTAACCGGAGTTTCACCCTTTTACGTGCTAAATCAACAGCCAGTTACTGTTTTTTTCCCAGAAGAATATTAGTAACCGAAATGACTAGTATTCCCTCCCACCCCTCCAGCTAAGCTAAATGGCTTATGTTAGGAATGGTTTCATGTTGGTAGAGTAATGACCAGAATTCGAACCCTGGACCTCTCGATCCAAGGCCAACTCTTTAACCGATACTGTATGGTATTTTCACATAAGGCTGTCTTCCCACAGAGATAGTCTCTATGTGAAAACAGCATTATGTGAAAATTAGGTTGAATATTCTACTTATTGTGTGTGACTCAAGGGTCCGATGGTAGAAGAGAAAGTTATGCTGATTTTGTAACAATATGTGTCTAAAGGAAAGGATCTAACTTAAAGAGGTGTTTTATAATTTGATTTCAAATATTTACCTTAAATTCTTCTAATAATATGATTCAAAGTCGAATTTATACTGGGAGGTAGGTATATATGCGCTTGTTGGGTGTCCATAATGTGACCCTGAAAGAGGACTTCTGAAGATTTTTAATAAAAAAAATTATGATGACATTTATGTGTTCTAATAAATAAAATACATTTTATATTATATTAACTTTTTTTTAAAATAAGAATATATATTTAGATCGGAAAAAGAGAACATCTAGGACGGGACTAAAACTCGCGACCAGCCTCTTACAGGGGGAGTGCTCTGACCAGCTGAATTATGGTAGATGGCTCTAGCGTCGCCTTAAGACGTATATAACATATCGGAGAATTTCGAATATCTGGGACGCGCCTAAGTGGCTCTGCTGGTCAGAGCACTCCCCCTGTAAGGGACTGGTCGCGGGTTCAAGTCCCCTCCTAGATGTTCTCTTTTTCCGATCTAAATCTATATAAAAAAAGCATGCATATAAAATGCTTCAAAAATTTAATTGAAGAAAAGATAGAATATTTTAGAGTTTTTTTAACGTATGGAAACCCCTACGTGCTTCACGCCTACGACTTTTGTCGAATCGGACCGACTAAAACCACACGGTGTCCTCCCCAAGAGTCCATTGCCGGGCACCCCGGGTAAGCCCTCGAAAGGATAACCCCAGGGTTACCTGCGGACTTTGGCCGCCACTGCGGCCTCGCCTGGTGAAATGTCCGAAAAAGGTGGCCGAAATGTCAGTAAAAAAAAAAGTTACAATTCAGACCAATGACCCTAGAAATTTGTGTCCCTATCATCGGCAAGCCATACGTTCCTGTATACCTTTTGAGCAACAAGATCCCAATAGACTGTCACTGTATTATGAATTCACAACTGAGTCAGGCAAAGGAAACACGTCCGGCGAGACGGGCAGGAGCACCCGCGCGTGACAGCACACATAACTGCTTTACGTAACGGACTGTATAATTATCTGTGTATGAATTATACAAGAACGCTCAATAGGATGAACAACTTAAGATAAGTTTACTGTAGTTTGGAATTTTGTTACTTCTCATATTTTTATTTTGACACACACACGCGCGCGCGCACTCTCTCATACACACGCTGACACGCACTTCAAACAATCCTATGTTTATAAAGGCGGCTTTTCGCGGTGTATGATTCTGGGTATGTTCATAGTCCGTAGCAACGCACTGTGAAATTAAATCTATGGGAGCATAGAAAATTCCGTTATGGCGGTGAGTCGGATCCGCGGCCTTGAAAAATACTGACAAACTGCGTGGAAAGCAAAAAAATGTGTAGTGAGTGGCGTGGCGTGGTTTACTGCCCTGCTTGATAGAATCTGCAGATACATGCATTGTGGACAGTCATTTATTTCTTATTTAATTTTAATATTTACAATGTTTCTTAACGCCATCCTCCAGCGATATAAACTAACCAATGCCTTTAAACGTCAAAATGTACTTATTTATTTAGAATAGGTAATAAAAAAGTGTTAATTACAAAAATGTCAAGTCAACGTCTAAACTAAAACTAATATGCCATTTAATATATAGCTAAGTACACATCTAACCTAACTATTGAAAAAAATACATTTATTTAAAAAATAGAAACGATTGCCGGTTTATTTGTCCAAAAATGTCTCCCCATCGATGTCGACTTGCCCAGAAGACTGGCGATATTACATGAACAGCGGCGGCATAAGCGAATTTATTGCCAGCCTTATGAGAAGCATATTGCCAAGTAAATAACCTATAACGTATTACATTCCAGGCCCCGCAGACGGTCAGGGTCGAGCATAGTGGTGTTGGGTGCCGAGGACGAGAAACGACCGCCGCCGGATGACGAGAAAGACATGCTCACTATGCTCTCACTATCTTCTGACACCGGTAAGGAACCCTACCTTCATCCAAAGCTTGCACTTGCTCATCATCTTCACCCGAGCTCTAATCTGGGATTCATCCAAAGCCTGGGGTTCACTCCGTTACTTCTCCATAAGTTGGTTCTTTATGCAAGTAACTGCCGTCTGATCTTTCAAACCTGAGAGGAAAGAACATCGTCCGTCAACCAGTAGGTGTACCTGCTTGCAGATGAGGTTTGCGTTTCACGGCGAGACCACCTTCGCTATAATTGGTGTCAATATCTACGAGGATTCCTGGGGAGTTCCTTCCTAGGATATACCTAGGGGCCCTGTTAAAAGACTCAGGTGGATGGAACACCGTGTGGTTATAGCCGTGCGGTTCGATCCCGACATAGCCACTTCACTGCTAGCCCTAGCTTCCACACGTACACAAAAAAGAGGGGTATGGGCTCTAAAGGTCTTGATCGGGCCCTATACACCCACGGTGAGAGTAGTTAGTATATTTATATTTATAAATATACTATGATGAAGTGACATGCAAATTCCTCGTCTCAACAAACTTTTTAAGAATTTTATCTCCGGTGTCGCTAAATAATTCCACGATTCATTAATTTCTTTCTTGACAAACCTTCGTTCAGGTTTGTTATTATTTCGCTTTTGTATCTGTCCTGAATAATTCACGGGCTGTTAGTTTAAATTCTCTTTTTGTTGTTGTAGCATAATTCTTGTTTGAGATTTGATGTTCTGCGATTTAATTCTTTGAGATATTGCCCACCTCTTAATTCTGATTCCGCATTTCGCACACTATTTTGGAATTCACACGTTTTCATCAGTCACTAAGGTGGTATGAAGACTATGAAGAAACAGAGTTTGATGTTCCTCCCTCACAAAGCGAGAATTCACTGACCAGACTATGTGATAACGCCTGGTGGAACGCGACCCAATGGTCGATGTCGGGATGTTCTTCGCGAAGCTGGATTATTTCTTTTTTGTAGAAGTTCAGCTTCCTTTCAGTAGATGATACATACTACCAAACTCAGATGAAATTAATCCATTGATAATAGTATTTTTGTTTGTTTTTATTATTACTTGTGGTATCTGTATCACTTTTTTTGAAATTAATTCAGTTTTTTTTAAGTTTAGTATTTATTTATTAGAAAACAAAAGTGGAGAAAAAAAAGACAATAATAATTTTATTGTCTTTTTTTTCTCCACCTTTGTTTCCTATGTAATTTGTGCTATGTACGTGTATCCGAATGGGATTAAATATTTTTTTCTTTTTGTCCTTTCTTTCTATACGATGATAGTGAGTATAGTGGCAGTGGCGTAGGAAATCTTCCAACACTAAAAGTGGCGCTTCCGTTTTGCCATCTGTAGAGTAATATCTATAGAGTGAGGGATGAGATGAAATTGGAAAAATGGAATTGAAAGAATAAGCAGGTGGGGGGGAGGGGGGTAATACTAGCTCGAAAATACCAACTTATTCGTACTAAGTACCTACATATCTTTTGAAAAGGTTATTCTCCATACTAGTAAAAACAACTGTATTACCCACAAACTAACCTTTTGTGGTCCGTCGAATGACACGTGTAGACTAGTTACACAACAATATCACTGCAAATATCTATAATTTAGACAAAACCAGCCAACCAAGAAGGAGATTCCTCAATTTTTTACTCGTAGTATTCGAATAACAGATACTTAGTTATTTTCGTCACTTTTTGCACGACCGACCTTCAAATGAAACAATGGAACAAAAAGTTAGGAAATGAAATATATTCTTTTTAATTAACTAACATTGCTGTTGGTTAATTGTTTTATACAGTAGTTTTTCTATTATTTGGGGAATTGACGTGATTAGACGTTAGGGCGAAGTGGTACAGCCATACGGTTTCCATCACGAATGAGCGGGCTCGATGGTGGAAATACCATCCTCTCACTTGACTTCATACAGATCATACGCATACACACATCTTTAATCAAATTCTACTCCTGGCCATTAACAATCCTATGTCATATTCCAGGTCCCCACCGCGAGATGGCGGTGGACGTTCCGGACAGTTTCATCGGGCGCAACAAAACGCCACCCCGCTACCCGCCTCCGCGGCCCCCGCAGGTACGCCTTCGGACCACCAGGGACGACGAACCACTCCTGTCCTCTGGCGGCAGCTCTACAAGCTTCGGCTCCAAGCAATCGGTTCTCCACAATACAGCCCCAAGTTCAGACGGATCAGGGTCCTTCAAAAACAACAGCACTATAGAACTACTATCCCTTCCACAAAGCTCTGATCGCTCCGGAAGCTTTGGAAGCAAGAAGAGTAAAGGATCTTTAGAAACAGCCAAATGTGGAGATTTAAATTCGGAAAGATCAGATTCCGTAGCCTCAAATACGACCCACAATTTAAGTGATCACAAGATCCAACTGCTCATTTCAAATGGCGAAGATTCCTTATTGGACTGCAGGGAGGGTGTCACTTATTCAGCTAGAACGGACTCTGTCTTGATAAGAGAGGCTGTCTACGCTTCGTACAAGCTGCCTCCAGGGTTCGACACGACCCCTGTACTCCTCGGAAGAGAGGTGGCAGTTGATGTTCCTGAGACGTTTGTTCAAATCGTGAAAACTACTCCAAAATACCCCGGTACAGTGGACAGAAAGAGCGTAGCGTTTCAGGTAATGGGCACATTGCTACGCATGATTATCATGGGACATTGAGAATAGAAATACATGGGTGAAGTGGGGATCTTCTGGTGGTTTCGTTTTAGTTCCTGGAGTAATCTGGTATTCGTATCTATCTGACAAACAGTTTCTAATAATTTAATCCTTATTTTTAAGTGATTAATAAAAACATTGTCGTTTTGGATGCCTATAGCATCTTTATATGCTAATGAATTAACAATAAAAAAAAATTGAATGAAAAAGATATTAAACTTTATACTGATCGCTAGTAGCGAATGCAAACAATGGCAGGAACTGAGCTCAATTCAAACTAAACTGCCTTATAACTCAATGAAACGTGAGAATCCAGTTCAGATGAACTGATTTTCACTAGTGAAATCCAGCCTAAATCCGAAGTGCGTGATAGGATAGAATATAACATAAAAACTTTACGTTACGTTTACGTACGTTTTGTCTTCATGTTATTAACTGGAAAATGTTACTTAAAAATCAATCCATAAAGAAAGACGTCTAGCAATAAAGACACAAGCAAATAGGTTCATAGAATAATACCAAATGGTTTAGATTTTTTTAAATTTGAAATTAGAATTTTGAATCTCTTTCTCCTTTCAACTTTATTTAGTTTAAGCTTGGAAATACACCATTTACCACAAGAACTAAAACGATTCATAGAATTGTAAGGGTTAAAATGTGATAAGTATATACATTCTGGTGTAGAAATTAACATCAATACTAACAGACATACTAGTATTTAGAAACTACTAACATTATCATTAACATTATGGTGTGAAGGTGAGGTTTGACTTGCGCAAGACTCGAAAAATCATACCTTTCGCTCAAGTGGAATCTCATTAAATTGGTAAATATTATTCATGAATATCATTAGAAATTTTCACGTTATCATATCATGTCAAAAAGGGATCTTGCAACTACATACATCATTAATCAACAATTTGATTAATAATTTGATCAATAATTTCATCAATAAGTGGATCAACAATTTGATCAAAACTGAAGTAAAAACTTTTTAACGGACTCTACAATCTATCAACAAAAACTTTAACTATTAAACCTTGCCACTTGCGAACAAGCTCTTTAAAGTCCGATATTGTTCAATATTATTATCTTCCATATAGACTATCAAATAACATGTAACTTAAAATAAAATTACAATATTTGAATTGTAAATTAGGATTAGTTTCTATGGTTCCCTTCCGTAAACGTACATATCTTTTATCAAAAATACAGCAAACAGTAACACGCTATTATCTAAAAATCTTCAGAGTGACATCAAGATAACGCAAATAAACTAACAAGGAAGTGTTGTCAACACAATAATCGAATGCAATATTTAATTTGCTAATGATTGTTTGTTTCTCAATAATCAAATTTTAAAAAATGACGTTGTTAGTATTTTATTGAAAAAATATATATGTTCATACATGTTTACAGTATCCTTTTTTGTATTTTATGCGCTGCCGTTGCCGCATCCACCGTTCATCAGATTGCAATAAAAATTTATCAATGCGGCATAAAGCTATTATAAAACCTAGAAACTAGCGTAGAATATAATTCAAAGTAAATAAAAAAAACCGGCCAAGTGCGACTCGCACACCGAGGGTTTCGTACAAACCTGTAGTTATATAAGTAAACTTTAAAATTTTCAAAAATATTTTTTATTATATGATGTAACTAAAAATTTACGGTTTTCGTAAATTTTCCTTTATCTGTACTATAAGACGTTACTTCGTACCAAATTTCAAGATTCTAAGTTCACGGGAAGTACCTTCCCTGTAGGTTTTGATTCCCGTGCGAGTTTCGAAAATTTGCGGAAATTTGCGGCATAAACGGCTGTATCTTTTGATTGCTTTGGCTTAGAAGTTTGATTTTTTCACAGCTCCAAGGGACAGTAGACTTGAGTATTAGATATAAATTTCAGTTTGATACCTCCACGCGGTCCTAAGAAAAACGGTCTTGACAGACGGACGGACGAACGGACGGACGGACAACGAAGTGATCCTATAAGGGTTCCGTTTTTTTCCTTTTGAGGTACGGAACCCTAAAAATATTAAAAAATCGTCATCAACGAACACACGACTCTAAAAATGATCCAATAATAAATTTCACGACCTATTTTAAACATTTTTAAATGCAGCTGTATAATATACAGGCTTCGTCACTAATAATAGTTTTTTATCTTCATTGCCGTTGAGATAACGCAATAAACTGTCATGCTGGCTGCATGACAGTTTATTGAATTACGAACACTTCTCAATAGCCCTGCATTTTTAAAATATGTTTGCGATTTAAAAGGAAAATTCTAATCAGAGTGCTAAAATTATGACTCATAAGATTGACCGCAATCGCGATTTTAAGAGAAGAGAAAAAACCTTAGGCTAAAGTTAGATTAACGCATTTAGTCTATGAAGTATCTAGTTTATTTTACAGAAAAGATGGAGTAGATGTTTCAAAATGAACTCTGGACAAGGTCTGAGTGTAAAATATTTAAGCAGATGGTATTTTTCAAATTCCATGGGTCAATTGAATGGTGGATTCATCTGGACCATTTTAAATCTGTCTTTAGACTGCTAAACTAACTACCAAATTATAATAATGAATTGTTACATGTCGCAATTAAAATGCATGCCAATTAGTATAAACTGTGTCACAGTTTAACTGTGACAACTATTCACAAACCAAAAGTAAATGTTGCTGAAATTAAATTTGTAAAAAGAACCACGCAGTTTGTAATTACTAGGTAGGTCCTGAATTAGAGTAGACCAAGTAAAAAAACAAGACTAGGATACTTCAGAACAAAATAATACCACCAACGATCAACATAGCTTTCGATCAACCATAATTACCTAGATATACGTATTAAACATTTTCTTCGGAGTAACTAGGGTATGCACTAATAATAACATCTGAGAAAATCTACCCCCCACCTAAATAGATTTGTACCATCAATTCGAACACTTCATAATCATCATTCATCATCACGCTTCCAGCACTTAACGCTCTTTCTGCTCCGGTTCTGACAGTTTAGTTCATGAACCATCTGGACTTAATCAAAGATCAAATATATTTGAACTGCATTTGGCTGTTTCTGCTGCGGGTCTTCCATGAACAGTTACTTCATTGAACTTTGTAGGTAAACTTGGTTACAACATTCCTATATCTTTAATGTCGTATGCAAACTAATAAGGAACAGAACCGAAAAACTGTATCATATCAAATAGTACATTGCTATCTAAATTTAAATTGTAAATGCCTTCCAACCTACCATTGTATAGTATACCTATCTTCATTTTAAGCTAAGAGCTCTGAGGATCTATAGGGATTTTTTTTATTACAATATAACTATCTGATATGGTATGTATCTTTTGCAATTGGTTTGAAACGCAACATATTTTAACGTCATCTTTTCTTCCTTTTAAATAATTTTGCATTACCCAGCTTAAAGTCTTCACCTTAAATAATCAAAATTTCTTCGTTATTACAGCAATTCCTTTACAAAAAAGTAAACTGTATCTTACCAAAAAATATTCTATCTAGTCGAAAGCAATTTCTCGTATGAGTAGTTGGATAGTTTCCTCAATATTTCAATACTGTACCCAAATTGAGGGCATAATCAAGTGAGGAAAGGAATATAGCAATTCAAAACATTAAGGGACCTTCGGGAGGGCCGAGTCCCTTAAAGCTTTGAATTATACGATATTATCCTCCATATTATTACCCTGTTCCACATTTTCATGTTTATCTTACGTACATGGCCCAATATATGAAATATTACGTATTTTGCGTCGGTAATTCTGTTTACGTTTTATTTTGTGTTATTTCGGCAGATTTTAGAAGAATTATTGCGGCAGTTTGTAATTATAATATGAAAACGATTAAGTTTTGAATTTATATTTTTAATGGACTTTTGACGTAATAAGAATAATTTATATGAGCTACTTTTATATCAATTAATCTCATTGACAATTCATGTTTGTAAATTTTAGTCTGTTGTGTAAATTCCGTTTTTGTTGTGTCATTAACAAAGTCTTCCTTTTCAGGTTTCTAATCTACTTCTTAAATGTTTATTGTATTGTTATTTCAAGTATATTTAATTGCTGCATGTTGGGGACTATGTATGATCTAAAAGTATAAAACAGGCATATTAATTTATTATTTTATGTAGAATTTGTTGCTTATGTTTGCTTACAACCTCATCATCAAGGCTACTAATTTCGAACTATAATAACTCCAGCAGTTATAATGTCACCAATTTCTTAGAACATCTTTTGTTTGTTTGAAACGTTTAATGTACTGTTAGCGCCATCTGGTGACTTTGAAGTTTCATCATCAAACTTGTGTAAAAGTTTACTTTGTTTAATATTTTAGATTTCGCGATTTTAACAACAGACTGTTCTGTTTATTTAGGGTTCTTTTGAATCTCTGTGTTGACAACTTAATCAACTTAACTTTACTTTTTACAAGTTACAAGCGTTGACATTCGTTTCACTCCGACTTTTCTTAATAAAACTTAAGCAATAATTTCTCATAAACTGGACAACACGATAGCATTTGACTAAATTATTCCGCTGTTTCTGAAGCTTTTTAAAATGATAAAAAATGAAGTTTTCTAAATGATAATTTGGTTCAAATGCTAGTCTGTAAATGTCAAATATGACCCATTTTTTAAATGCATGTTTGTAAAGGTACTTTAATTTAGCTTCATAATATTGGTACTAAATCTGCCTATAAAATTATACGATGAAATCAAATGTCAAATCATAATTAGCATGGCTAGAGCAATTTATTTGGTAAGACCATGCACCCTTGTTGTGGTTTTAAATATGTTTGTAACATTTACTGAAATTTAGAAAATCAAATCAAAAATCCAAAATGATTACAAGAACGTTTGCATATTTTTAATTTTCTTTCTTCCGAGCACTGTAGCTTTTAAAAAAAGGTTATTTTTATAAGCGGTTCGACCATAGTTTGGCATTTGTCTTATACAGAAAATATTATTCAAAAGGTGCTTACGTTAGGACGATCATTTTATGACTTGATTCTTTTGTTCCTTATCGTGTATGATTCCGATTCGTACAAAAATGAGATACTGGATGGCGAAGAGTTAATTATCCACTTATACGGAAAACGTGAATGGCATGGTGGCGATTGAAATGCTGCTGATGTGCTCAGCTAAGGTTACGTGATCCAGGTCATGTCGGGGTCGCCACAAAGCGAGGACCCACCAACCAGGCTATGTGATCACGACGCCCAGCGGGAACTTCACTTCCGCGATGCAGGATCGGTAGTTCTGTAGTAGTATCGAAGAAGTTCAGCTTGCTGTCGCTAGATGGCGCTGAGTACATGTGATACCGCCACAACTTCTACCACATTGAAGAATAACTGCACAAAATACTAGATTAAGTGATCGCCTCACACAATAGTCCCCAAGTTTTGAGGTTTCAATCTTCACAGGGGTTATCAATATATGTGATTCCCATGTAGTCCTGGATCTGCTAGGTACTCTGAGTTCGTTTGTTATGTTTGTATGATCATCGCATGACAGAGTGGCCCCTTATGCCGTAGCTGTCAAATATTTTATATAAGATAATCTGTCAAATCTATGATCTCTTTGTAATGTAAAGAGATATTGTTTAAAAAAACAACTTATTAATCTTAAATCTTAAAATCTTATTCTCAAGCTAAAAGTCCTTAACAAAGACAAGAAACTTTAAAATATGCATTCGTTTTAATTCTTTTTGTGGAGTAAGTAACACTACGGAATAAATAGGTACAGAAAGTACGTAGACTCTTATCTACAATATAGGTACCCGACTTTTCGGGGTGCGAGGGATATGCTCTATGGGCAACCTTACACCCCGCGTCTGCAGACCCGAGACGGCGTGCGGTTTTAGTCGGTTCAAGCCCGACATAACCGCCCCCGCTGGCCGGCGGGGGGGTATCCGAGGGGATTTCCGCATGAAAAAAAAAAAAAAGGTACCCGACTTTTGGTATCGAACGTCAGGTTTCGGACACGCAGACTTCAGCTAAAATTGGCTTGCTACGGTTTTGTAAAGCGTTCTCTCTATCGCACAGCGCATGTTAACAGATTGATATTTTTATAGGGTAGTTAAAACCGAAGCTATAGTTTCAATATTTTAGTTTATCTACTCTATAAAGGTATCAACCTGTCAGTCCAATGTACGATAAAGATACCATGGAGAGAACGCTCTGCAGAACTGAAGCACACCATTTTAAGCGGGACTCTCTTAGTTTTCCGATCAGTTTCGTGTAAAATCAAATGCCGGGTACTGTACTTAGGGGGATCTCATTGAACCCCAGTTCACCAAAACGATACCTTCGTTCTCAAAGACCACATAGTAATATTTGTGAATACATTTAGCTCATCCAATGACACATGGCTAAATTTACTATTTACGTTATCTAAGCCAAATAATGTTAACTTTAACAGTACTTCTTTCTTTTTTTATGGAATATGTTCCATAAAAAAAGAACACGCGTGTTGCAATGCCTTATTGCGATTTCGAAAAAAAAAACTCAAAATATTTCAAACGCTTGTGTTGTCATTGTTTTTTTGGATAAGCTTTATATAGTTAGAATGATAAACGGGATATTTACCACACGTAACATGGTAAATATTCTATATTCTATATAATAAAAATAAAATAAAAATATTCTATATAATATTCTAATTTTAATGTAAATGACCATGTCAATCTAAAATCATATAAAGCTTTATATAGATCTAAAAATATCAGAGTTTCGTTCATACAATATTAACCTCTCATCGTCACCCACAGCAGGTGAACGGTACAGCCAAGACCGTCGCCCCGGCAGTTCCTCCCCGCGACTCTGGCGGCGTAGCACCCCCGCGACCTCCAGCACACGATGTCACGAAAGACCAGATGGACTCCGTCAAGAAATATCAAGTTAGTGCATTTATCTTACCGCTCCCCAGTACGGCACTGTCAACTCATAGACTCACGTGTCATGTGGTCACTTCTCCCGAGTGACTTTGATTGACCAATGAATTGAGTAGTTTTAGGCACGTGGCACATTTATCTGCTATTTTATTGGTCGAAAAGACTCAAGAGACATTCATCAGTCTTCTCCGCCATTCGGAGACTGACTGCTGTGTACAGTCGCCTTTAGAAGTCGCTGAACACTAACAAATTCACGAACGATACTTTACATTGAAATAGATCAATAAATAATTGATGTATAAATATTTTTGTAATCTTCAGATGACAAATTTAACATTTTAATAATTTTTGTTCATTATTTAATGTAAAGTTTTAGAGCTAAGGTGGTCGGTAACTTATGGCGACTGTACATGAGGTATTGTCCGGCGTTGCATGTAGAATATACTGCTTCCGGGCTGTTTGGCCGTGGTCCATAGGAAACTTGTGTTCCAAACGTTTCGTCGATCACTGCGTCGTCGACTGATAAAGTCACAGAGAAGTCATCGTCGAGGCGAGTTCTCCGTACTCGTCGGCGCTCGGACCTGGACACTGAAGATGTCGACTGCAGTGATCGACGAATCGTTTGGAACACAAGTTCCCTATGGACTACGGCCAAATAGCCCGGAAGCAGTAAATTCTACATATTGGTGGTTAATTCAAAGTTCAACTGGTTTTACCATAGGGATTAGCGAAATGTTATTTTTGGAAACAAACGTTATGGTACTAAAAGATATTTTGATTCGATTTTTAAGTTATAACCACAGGTATAACCATGATTATTTAACATTGAAAACAAAAACATGAACTTAATTTTAGGGTGTCTACACAGCCCTCAGTATCAGATTAAAGTAAGTAAAGATGAGTAAAGAAGTGCCAGTCACCCACGGAGTCCCCCAAGGGAGTGTTATCTCTCCAACACTTTTCCTAATCTATGTTAACGATCTGTGCAGGATAGATCTACCTGAGGGCAATATATACACCTTCGCAGATGACACTGCTCTCGTGTTTCACTCTGACTCGTGGGAAAGTGTTACCAGGCATGCCCAAACTGGTCTAGATACCGTGACCAAATGGTTAAGGAACAACTACTTAACTCTAAACGCTGATAAATCCAAATACTTACCTTTTGCGATTCGGAATAGTGCTTTATTTTCCACTCTCTCCTTGCCTATCGTAGTACATACATGCACATCTCCGCTCAACACAATACTTACAGAGGGCATCTTCAATCAAATATCTTGGTGTAATACTAGATCCTTTCTTGGATTTTCATCTGCACATAGAAGCTCTTACATCTAGAATACGTAAATTAATATATGTTTTCAAAAACCTCAGGCATGTAGCCGATGAAAATCTAAGAAGGACAGTCTACTTCTCACTATGCCAATCTTTACTAATTTATTGTATCACGACCTGGGGTGGTGCACATAAGTCTACTTTTATCAAGGTGGAAAGAGCTCAGCGAGCAATACTAAAGGTGTCCCATTTCTTGCCCTTTCGATATCCCACATCCGAGCTGTATGAAAAATGCAAGGTGCTGACTGTCCGACAGCTATTCATTCTTTACGTCATCTCTAAGCAACACTCATTGCTGAATTACAATGCAGCTGTACTCCTAAATAAGAGGCGATGCAATCCGGTTGATCGCACTCTTGACTCTTTTAACACCCAATTCACAAACAGGTTCTTCTGTTTCCTCGGAGGGTACCTTTATAATAATCTCAACAAAAAACTATCTTTATACACGCTGACTAAATCTCTATGCAAGAAAAAAACCAGTGAATGGCTCATGACATTAGATTATGCGAATACAGAATGTCTCCTAGAAGTCCCGAGTTAAACAGTCACATATTTGCAACCAAACCCACACACGCACACACTCACCAGACCCTCACTCACACATACACACAAACACCCACTCTCTCACTCCCATACAAATACTTACTAACCATGACGTTACCAACAATTGTACAGTTAAACTAGTCTGGATTATTATGAAATACTATTACCGTATCATCTGCTCAAATATTAATATTGTTGTTGCTAATATTGCTTAGTACTAGGACTCTTTCGATGGGGTGTGTACTGGTGGCCCGAAATACAGGTTTCTACCTAGTTTGGGCACCAGTCTCCCACATAACACAACTACATAGATTATCTTAACGTTTACTGTATGATTCAAATGTGTGGTGAAAAAATAAATGATTTATTATTATTATTATTATTTTTTTTTTTTTTTGTTTTTATTTTTCTCAGCTTTTTGGCTGGTTTTAACTGCATTTACGGGCCTAAACCAAGTAAATGCAGATTGTGGTGTGTATCAAATGGGTGTGTTTTCGTCTAACTGCATGAACTTTCTAACTATTCTACATGTGTTTAATATGGCAGCTTTCTGTAGATTGATGTATAGGGATTCTGGCAAATCTATTAATTTTAGACTATGGAGGAGATGGTTCGGGATAACACCAGTAGTGGAGAGAACTAGAGGAACTACGAAGACATTATCTTGTTTCCATATCCTTAACACTTCTTCTTTTAGCTCTGCATACTTGCTTATTTTTTCAGCTATTGTTTTTTGTAAATTTATTATTATTATTATAGATTGAATTATCGACGAATCACGGCGAGATTTGATACTAATGAGGTGATGCTTGGTTGATGATATGCTAGGAGTCGAAGTGGTCGCCATGGCCGAAATCGGTTGGAGGCATCATCATCATTTTGATACTTAGCTAAATAAATATTCTAAGGCATTCTACACGACGCGACGCGACGTCACCTAGACCGAAAATAAGCGCAGCTTTACTAGCTTGTGTTTTGGGTTCTAAAATGCGGATATACATACTTAGATACATTTTTTTAAATAAATAAATACATATTATGCCTAGAAATATACAGGCATACTCGTACAAATATTTGCACTGAGCGGGAATCGAACCTGCAGCCTCCGACGTAGCACTCGAACGCACTACTACGCCATAGAGGTCGTCAAATGGTCGTATCTAGATAGTTCACGTGTAAAACATTATGATAGATTTAAAAGCTCGTGTCTCTCTCGAGCTCGGTCCACATACTTGTTGCTATTGTTATGATACAGGGTCATCACACCACCGCCATCTATTGTCCATCGGTCATGAAAAAACGGTTTAGCTAACAAAAAAATATGTACACATGAGATGGCAACGGTTTAAAACTACCCACAAAACATGACAATTGTGTGGCTTACAGTGCTTTGTTATCAGTGAGCGAAAATAAACCAATTTTTGTTCACTGATTGTTATATGAACAACCGTTATTTCTGGTCTATTGTATACATTCCTAATAATAGTTGGGTACGAGATTTTTATTGGATTAGCCGCTTTGTTCGCATTGGAAAATAAAATAAACCCACAGTCAGTTAAACCCACACCCATTACATGTGCTGATTGACGGACTAGGCACTGGCGTAGGTGTTCCTCTCAGGGTTGGGAGGTCAGAAGTCGATCCTGCAAAAGTCAAGATAAGTCAAATCAAGAGAAAAAGTATAAGCTTGGATGCAATCGGGACTAACGCTGCGATTATGATGATGGAATTCACTAGAAACCAAATAGACTGAAAAACAGCGAAATGTGGGTGTCAATACCTCTGCCTACCCGTTCAGAGAATACAGGCATAAATATATTTGTATAAACACATATATGCTTAGCTCAGAGCAGGAAACCAACGCGATTCATGCCATGTTCTCAGAATTCCGTCAAACCACAAGTAGACATCGATATGCCTTTATAAGTCAAGGTCTCTTTCTTGGTACTACTTACTAATACACATAACATACCTTCACGTCTGTATCCCCGAAGGAGTAGGCAGAGGTGTATTACACACCCACGATATACCAGTTATGTTGAGGTCCCAATGTAATAGGGGGCGGGCCTATTGCCATCTACCGAGCACATTATAAAGCGAGCGATAATTAACATTTATTAATGCACACATAACTACGAAAAGTCAGGTGTGTGCCCGGGGTGACTGGGGATCGAACTCGAGACCTCGTCTCAGCAGTTTGGTTACTTACTACTTACTAATATTACATATAAATCTCAAATAATAGTACAGTGGACTCCTGGTAATCCGGCACCAGGCTAATCCGGCGCCTCCTGTTATCTGACATGCCTAACACTGTGTTCAATGTGGGTATACCAACAATATTTTTCAATCCGAAAAAATTGAAATTTGAAATTTTCACTCATGTAGGTAGGTAATGCATGATTGAAGCTCCCTATTGTGTTGTGTGTTGTTTAATTATCAAATTCAACATACATAATATGTATTATGATTTGTAGTTTAGACTAGCTTTGCCCGCGACTTTGTCCGCGTGGAATTCGATTTGAGGGTTTTAGTTCTTATGCGCGGAACTCTAATTTTTTTCTAACATTACCTATCTACCAGTGAAAGTTTCGTCAAAATCAGCCTAGCCGTTCCTGAGTAAATCAAATTTTATTCACAATTTTGTGGGGTTTAGTTTTTTTGCGCGGAACTCTAATTATTTTTCTAAAATGTAAATGGCTTATGTTATACATACATACATACATATAGTCACGCCTTTTTCCCGTAGGGGTAGGCAGAGACAACATCTTTCCACTTGCTACGATCTTGGCATACGCCTTTCGCTTCTTCCACTTTCATAATTGTTTTCATACATGCACGCCGGTTACGGGTACTTCTGACCTGGCCCTATCTGCCAGTGAAAGTCCCGTCAAAACCGGCCCAGTCGTTCCAGAAATTACCTCTTTCAAACACACAGAAAGACAGACAAAAATTTGAAAAATTGTATTTGTGTTGTTAGTATTTATGCATTCATGTGCAATAATTAAATATCTGTAATTTTAATATTATAAACAGACACTTCAATTGTATTTATTTGTATAGACAGAATCCTATCTATCATTTTGATCTGATATTAGTCGGACTACAAGGTACTTACTCTTCTTCAAAATATTCCGGACTGTCTTAGGCAGTACTCTATTATATAATCCCACAAATTGCATAGTACGACACTGCCCTACAAAACGTTTGTCAGATTACCGGGGGTCCAATGTATGTATGATTAGGGATGCGATGCAGTTAGCCGAAGAAAATTGAGCTGAGCGAGCATTTAATTCACGAGAAATAGGCGTAACCGCATTCGCGGTCGCATCCGCGCGAATTCTTCCATTATTTTCAATGGTAAATTTGTTTTTCGGTGATAATTCCTCAATGGTATGTCCGATTTTCAATTTTATGGTCTCAAAACATAGACTGTCGTTATGACCATGCCAAAATTGGTTGAAATCAGATTTGTGGTTGCAAAGGAGTATCCGAGTTTGTAAGCGGCTTTCCCGCGTATAAGAGCTAACTAGAACTATCTGTGCCCGCGACTTCGTCCGCGTGGACTTATATGAGGTTTTAAATTTTATACACAGAATCCTAATATTTTACCTAAAATATTATGTCGGGCTAGAACCGACTAAAACCGCACGCCGTCTCGGGTCTACAGACCCGGTGTAAGGTGTAAGGTTGCCCATAGAGCATATCCCTCGCACCCCGACTGACCCTGGGCCATCTCCGGTTTCGAGATGGCCCTCTCGGGAAATATCCTAATCCATAAGTATATATTGATTAAAAAGCTGTTATTTTAACATCACAAACAAACACTTTAAAGAGTTGCCGAGTTCTAGAATCTAACCTGGACGTACGCCCACAACTGTCTCACTTACTGCCGTTGCGCCAGCAAGGTTAGCGATCTATCGAGAATACATTTTTACTTTCCACTAAAAATATAATTGTGTAACATTGAGTGAACTCTGAGCGACATATTAGATTTGAATTACCAGATAGCACCATATATTGTGACGATAGTATTTACTAATGAATAAAATCTGTTGTTGCAAATATTTGTGAGCCACGATAACCATTTACTATCACTTAGACTTTAGTAATTAAAAAAAAAACCTTTTAAAGCGGTAGGTTTTTTGATCTTTATTATGTGACATTCGGCACCATTAAAAACAAACCAGTTATGTTAATCTCGTTGTTGAGAATATTTTGCAGTGTTACATTTTTGCAGCAGTTTACGTGCCAACATTTTTTATATTTTTGTTTGAACTTTCAATTCTTCCGATCTTCTGAAGTAGGTACCGCTTTATCTTTTCGTATACTTTATTGCTGTCGGCGCAATTTCAAGTCTAAGTGTCAAACATGGAAGGTTGATGATATTTTTATTCCATTCATGTGTTGAAACCCGAACTTTAAGAAGTTAATTTTATTTTTATTATTTATGAATTGTGTAGAACAACATGTAAATATCTGAAATTAAAACATGGACAGAAAATGATGCAATTAACATATTAAAATGTACTAAAAAACATCATTATACGCCTGCCCTTAACGTATATTTATTTAGAGTCGGCGCTTTTTCCATTCCTCTCTGTTTGCAGTCATATTAACATTCACTCCTTCATGGCAATATCATTCTTTACACAATCCATTAATCTTAGGTGAGCGTAACCGTTTGTAACTGTCCACATTTATACTTAATGCAGTTCTTAAAAGACAGTTGTGACGTTACCTCAATGACGTTATCTTACCAGGGTAAACAATTTTCCCTTAACTTTCAGAAAAAATCCTGATATGAAATAGTGCTGTTAGAATATCTATTAGAATCTAGAAGTAGAATACATATTCCATAGGCTACATGACATTTTGAAGAAATAAATAAATTGAAACGGTTGCGGTGCATTTTTATGATTATTATTAAGTATCTAGATTTGATCGAATATAGCAATTTAATAAAACTGAACTAAAATTAACAAAAATAATTATAATGGACAAACAAATGAGATGAAATAATATTTAATTACATAACATTCACACATTCACAGAGGCAGAGGCTCAGTTGTATTTCCCAAGTATTTTTCTGCAATGCTCAAAAATACAGTCGCGTTTAGGAGCAGTGGTTATCATTTACCATTAGGTGAGCCGCTAATTCGTCTGCCATCGTGGTTGCATATAAAAAAATCATTAGTTTTCTAACAAAATCAATGCCATTAAATATCTTCTTACAACAACAGTCATATTTCTACAGCCTGTTCTTGGTAATGGCGTACTATTATAAGCTAAAAGTATAGAATTAATCAATTATAAGTATCAATACTTAGTGCAGGTAAGGTAAATAGCTATATCAATTAATAATAAAATATTGTTGAATATGAGGATGTTACTATAACAATTGTTACGTACAATGAGCAAGTCTTACTTAATAAAATAAGTGAATTTATTTATTTTGTTAATATAATTTTGATCAAGTCGTGCTAAAAAATGCCATAGGAGACGACTTTGTTAACTTATGTCATAATTACTAAAGGAAGACATATGCCGTGTAAATAACAGACATTAATAGTTATTTATGCAACTGTGGTATAATGAGGGGTATTAAAACATGAATGTGGGTTTATCACACGAAGCGAAGCTGAGTGTGATAATAGTATCACATGAGTGTTTTAATACCTAATTATACAGTTGCATACAAGACTTTATCTACACCCATGATGTGTCCTCTATAAAATAGTAAGTAAACAAAACAATTTGCAAAAATAATAGCGAAGAAAAATAGCGGGAATTCGAATTCGAACGAATAAGCTTTAATTTTTTTTTTCGGCGCGCCGCCGCCGCTGTGGTGGTGCAATGCAACGCGCGTGAATGACAGTTCTTTTTTTGAAACTCATACAGATTCCACGCATCGAGCGGTAAGAATTTGGCTGTCTGATGAGTAACCCTTTGCGCGGAAGAGATTGAAAAAGCGAAAGGAGTGTTATTATGAAATTTCATACAACATTATAACACCCGTTCGGATGATATTATGGTTATTATGACATTGGATGTATTAATGTTGGCAATAAGCTAACTGTTTCAGAATCTTTTATAGAGGATTTATAGCATGGGTGTAGATAAAAAAATAAATGAACTTTTACGTAAGGTTCGCGATTCTTACTTTACAGGTGTCAAATTTTCCTTTCAAATGTCACAAATATCCTTATTGAGCCAAATTGGATTGTTTATTAACTTCTGTTTATGAGTACAATATATAATACAAAAATACATTATTTATTTATTATATTACATAAATACAAAATATAATTACGAATTCTAAAATGCTGAAGTGCTGCAAACGGACATTCGATCGAAATAAAGTTAATATATTCATTAATTTTTGTTGCTGTCTGTACCCGCCTCTCAAGTACACGAGTTAATTAAACGCTTTGTAACAACAATACGTGTGTTGGTTATTAAAATATGTAGGTACGCATTAAAATGTATATGAATTAATTCATATTCTACACGTGTTAAATCTTAATTTCATTTTTCTTTCTTTGAATGTTAGCGTGTATTTATAGAAAAATTCAACATTCAGATAACATTCTATCACGTACCTTTTTTGTCATTTCTTTTTTTTTGCGTGTGGCATCCCCCTCTCCTCACCGCTAGTGATGAGGTGTATATGTAACTCAAACCGACTAAAACGGTGTTTCGTCATACCAGCCGGAGCATCTTGAGTGCCCTAGAAAGTAAATCCCAGAGACTAGAAATGATATCACATACCTTTTTTTTTTCGTGCAGAAATCCATGTTGTTATTATCTTTGACACTATTGAACAATTTTATTCATTTTTAAATTTTACAGTATGTAGTATACAGATCACACATTTGCCATGCAGAAACAGATTTAAAGGTTTCATTCAGTTTTAAAGAGTTAAGTGCCTCGAGCAAATTCTTTATTTTTAGATTTAATTTTGTCGCAATAAATTCTCCATGAAGGTTACAGAAGATTACATAATATGTGACGAAAAAAGGCAATTTCCTTCGAGGGTCGTAGTTAGATCCCGAGAGCGAGGGATACAAGCGCTTAGATGATTTTTTTTTCATGAGTTATGTATAATACAACAAGAAAATAAATTTTAGATATTTCTCCCGAAATTTTGGTGGCAATTTTATTTTAAGGATATTTACGAGTAAATAAAAACTTTGTTTATTTCTTTACCACAAGCCAGAATAGTAAAAGTGTTTACAATTTCCAACTAAGATTGATACTTTGAATTAGCCTACTCACTGATTATGTAGATTTCTTTAGGTTAAAGATTTTTTAAACAGGTCAACAGGGTACTTTTTGGTAGGGTAGGGATAAATTTGTGCGGTTAAATAAAGAACGAATAATCGTTCTTTATTTAACCGCACAAATTTAACTTCTTTGCCCGTGATGATGTAGATTTAATTTATCTTCTTCTTCTTCTTCTTTTCTCTTATATATAAAAATGAATTGCTGTTCGTTAGTCTCGCTAAAACTCGAGAACGGCTGGACCGATTTGGCTAATTTTGGTCTTGAATTATTTGTGGAGGTCCAGAGAAGGTTTAAAAGGTTTGTCATCGATTGAGGCAGTACGAAGTCTGCCGGGTCAGCTAGCCAATATAATAAAAAACCGGCCAAGTGCGAGTCGAACTCGCACACCGAGGGTTCCGTACAAACCTGTAGGTATATAAGTAAAAGTTCACCCATCACGACATTCGAGTCATAGTTATGGTAGTAGTAACTTTAAAATTTTCAAAAATATTTTTTATTATATGATGTAACTAAAAAACTACGGTTTTCGCAATTGTTCCTTTATTTGTACTATAAGACGTTACTTCGTACCAAATTCCAGATTCTAAGTTCACGGGAAGTACCCTGTAGGTTTTGATTCCCGTGCGAGTTTCGAAAATTTGCGGCATAAACGGCTGTATCTTTTCATTACTTTGGCTTAGAAGTTTGATTTTTTCACAGCTCGAAGGGACAGTAGACCTGAGTATTAGATATAAATTTCAGTTTGATACCTCCACGCGTTCCTGAGAAAAACGGTCTTGACAGACGGACGGACGCACAACGAAGTGATCCTATTTAAGAGTTCCGTTTTTTCCTTTTGAGGTACGGAACCCTAAAAATTACAAATGGTTTTGCGAACAGTAGATGGACCTTGTACCAATACCAACTTCTTTCGTAATGGCTTATTTAGCAATTGTGCACAGTCTGTACTTCTGAAGCATCACACACTTTTTACGACATTTTGTATTGAGTGGAGTGTCGAATATTTTTTATTAATTTTTAACAGAATCGACCGGTTCTAGCGCTACAGCAAACTTCCTTCTATTAAATTATATAACTTTTTTTGTAATTGTGTACCGAATAACTTATACCTTTTTTTTTTTTTTTTTTTTATCGTGCGGAAATCCCTTCGGATACCCCCCCGCCGGCCAGCGGGGGCGGTTATGTCGGGCTTGCACCGACCAAAACCGCACGCCGTCTCGGGTCTTCAGACGAATAACTTATACCTATTATTCAAATCGGTATAAATGGCAACACTGCAAAATTTCCGTTTTTGGCAGGACAATAATACACACACAGACTATATAGTTAAAATTAGCGGCAATTATATTTTATTTTCAAATTGTAGCAACGGAATAACAGTATGTAGATTTTCATTTATTTTTGATTAAAATTCGTATTCCTCAGTATTTCTATTTGCACATAATTTCCAAATTCAAATTCGTACTTATCAGTCACAGGGAAACAGTGTTTTATTTTCTTGGTAATCTGTCAATTACATATTGTATTTCAAGTGCCAATTATTGAAACGTACTTAATTTCAAAATGTTATACAATTTTACCGAGTTTAACACATCTCTTCTTACTTCTTCGAGCATATGCAAGCGTGTAAATATAGCAGAGGGTTAAGATAATCACGAAAAGTAGGTACACGTATCTAAACGCTGCATATAAAATATCAGTGTTGGTATTTTTCGGATTTTGCAAAATAGTTTGTATGTATTTCCGTTTCACGTGGGATTGTGAGTACAAGATTAAACTCAGCGGTAGTTGGCAAGGTCTTACTTAGACAACTATACCGTGTATGCATTCAGTTTATTGTTATTATTTATTATCGTCGTAACCGACTCGCTATATTCTCAGCAAGTTACGTAACAATCTTCTTACGCCAGCGTTACGATATACTTGGTTTTTCTGAATATAAATCGCAATTTAATCGGTGCTAGTGAGTGAATGGTGTTTCTTGTCGAAGTCTGTTTACTGATACCTTCCCAATAGCAATGCTGTTCTAGTCTTGTGTGGTAATTTTCTAGATAAGCATCATTATCATTAGTTAGAATGTTCACTTTAATTTCAATAGTGAAGAAAAATAAGGGTGTAGAGGGCTCTATTTACATACTTGAGGCAACAAGCCTGTATAAAATTAGACTGTAATTTCGTATTCAGTATGATATGTATAGTAACCTATTCAAGTTGATAGCTTAATAAAATGTTTCAGAGATGCTTTTTTTGTAAGATGGATGTCAAATTTATTTTTCGAATGACACCAAATCATTTGAAATTTGAATGAAACGAAACGTCAAAATTGAAATTATTAGACGTCACGTTGCGGTTAGAGAATTTCGTTGCCGTAATAAAAAATAAATTAAGGGGTTGGATAAGATTTTGGAAACAATTTTATTTCTGAACGAATTGATCTCAAATGGGTACGGCGGCGATGTTCGTAGCCGAGCGTTAAGTACCTACCTGAGATTAATATTTCATTAATGTTTAATTCATACCTTGTATTATTATTATATGTTAATTCGAGGCCTCTACTATATCTCTAGGCTTTATTGTTCTTATACTGGTTTATGTCCGTGATTTACCTTGGTATCTAACTACAAAAGCGAAATAGTTAATTATTTAGACCGGTATGTACCATTTTTTTTTTTTCGTGCGGAAATCCCTTCGGATATCACATAGCACATCCGCTCCCTACTTCCATGTAGGTACTATACCTACTGCATAGACTAGACTAGCTGTTAGAAACAAAAATTGTGTCACGGATCCTATTAGTTGACGCGGTAACGAATTTTGAATTTCGAATCTGGAACATGACGCGGACACAAGATATATGAGCTAAGGAATTTCGACACTTATCTATATAGGTACCCATAGTGCGCCTTTTTAGGGTTTCGTTGCCAAATGGCAAAAAACGGAACCCTTATAGATTCGTCATGTCTGTCTGTCTGTCCGTCCGTATGTCACAGCCACTTTTTCCGAAACTATAAGAACTATGTTGTTGAAACTTGGTAAGTAGATGTATTCGGCGAACCGCATTAAGATTTTGACACAAAATTAGAAAAATAACAATAAATTTTGGGGGTTCCCTATACTTAGAACTGAAACTCAAATTTTTTTTCATCAACCCCAAACGTGTTCTATGGATAGGTCTTCAAAAATGATATTGAGGTTTCTAATATAATTTTTTCTAAACTGAATAGTTTGCGCGAGAGACACTTCCAGAGTGGTAAAATGTGTGGCTGTAACTTCTAAAATAAGTGAATGATAAAACTAAAAAAATATATGATGTACACTTCCACCGAAAATTGGTTTGAACGAGATCTAGTAAGTAGTTTTTTTAATCCTTACTAATATATAAATGTGAAAGTAACTCAGTGTGTCTGTCTGTCTGTTACGCTTTCACGCCTAAACCACTGAACCGATTTTGCTGAAATTGGGTACAGGAGTAGATTAGACCTTGGGATAGGCTATGTTTTGTCGCGATAACCGACATCTACGCGGGCGGAGCCGCGGTCAAAAACTAGTACGATATAAATCGTAAACCGCAGTTTACCTTTCATTCTATCAACTCAAATATTAACATTATAAAAAAACATTATTATATTATTTGCTGCTACGGAAACCTTAATGGGCGAGTCCAACTCGCACTTAGCCGCTTTTATTTGTAATGTGATTTGATTGGTTTTAATTCCAGTTAGATAAACGTGCGTATTGTTGCTGGTCAAGTAATGGCCTTTCGCGGATCAAATTTTTTGATGCAGTCTATTAGCCAGTCTAGCTTTTCCTGCGGTTTCTTCCGCGTGGAAATCTGTTCCCGTTTTCTCCTTGGGAGGTGAAAACGGGAACAACCCTTCCAGAATTATAAAACCTATGTGTTATTCCAGACTATAATCTATCCCTATACCAAATTTCAGCCAGATCCGTTCAGCCGTTTTTGCGTGAAAGAGTAACAAACATCCGTACTCACAAACTATCACGTTTATAATATTAGTAGGATACATAGAAGTTATTAGGGTCACCATTCCAGATGCAGTAATACTAGATTAGTACCCAATGCGTGCGGTTTTAGTCGGTTCAAGCCCGACAGCCCGAGGGGATTTCCGCACGAAAAAAAAAAAAAAAAAAGCTACTAAATAGTAAAGAGGACAAGGTCTCATATACATATCTCGTTCGGTCCAGCCATCCTGATGGTCACTTAAATGGTGGTACCTTTTTTTTTTTATCGTGCGGAAATCCCTTCGGATACCCCCCCGCGTGCCAGCGGGGGCGGTTATGTCGGGCTTGAACCGACTAAAACCGCACGTCGTCTCGGGTCTACAGACGCCGGGGTGTAAGGTTGCCCATAGAGCATATCCCTCGCACCCCGACTGACCCTGGGCCATCTCCGGTTTCGAGATGGCCCCCTCGGACTTAGTTTGACGGCCTCGACAGATGCTTCAATCAGCCTGTAGTTTGTAAACAGTTTCTATAGGTTTTATTTGTTAGTTAAACTCCAAATAGACTTGCCACAAACGTTGCTACACAAGACAAAAATCCGTTAATCGCCCAACAACATCGCATTTGCCAGATTGAAGCAACAACTGGTTACACTCAACATTATGAAATAAAAATTCATTTCAAACGAGTTCCGAAGATATGGATATGGCTTTAGTTGAGTATCCAATGCGGTGACAGCGCAGCGTTTATTGGTGAGTTCGATAAGTGAATTAAATAGAAATTTAATTAATGTACAGTGTAAGGACGAAATGTGTGTGTTGGGGCTTAGAACGTTTGACTGCTACGTCGCGTGATTTTAAGTATGCATGTATTTACGAAAAAAAATACTAGCACCACCGCGCGGTTTCACCCACGTAAGTCCTGATCCCGTGGGAATATCGGGATAAAAAGTAGCCTTTGTTACTCAGTGATAATGCAGCTTTCTAACGGTAAAAGATTTTTGAAATCGGTCCCGTTGTTTTTATGTTTATTCGTAACATACAAAAATACAAATCTTTCCTATCTATAATAATAGTGTACATTAATCTGAATTCTAGAATCTATATTACAAGTTACGCTTAGTTTTAGTCTTAAACAGCATTGTGTAACATCACACCCACACATAGAGAGAACATTTATTATATTTAATGTATTAACATTCAAAAAACAAGTAAGGCTTTTAAAATATTTCTTACACAGGTTAACATCTAACATGCGCCACTATTGTCCACAGAATGTCTGTATTACAGCAATAAGTTTACGCAAATGACGGTAGTTCAATGTTCTTATGAAACTGAGTAGGATAAGAGGAAGTGGTTCTAAATTCAGCTATCATGATTCAATCTTCACGACTTAATATACAAACATTGCAAGTTAAATAGCTTTTAAAAGAGAATTTAGGTACCATTGTGGTCCGATGCTGTAAAATCTAGAAATAAAAATGCGAACAAAACATTACTGCCCAATAATAATTAATATTTACTCGTATATTTGTCCTAGAATATTTAATTATCATTTATATTAACTTTTATTGACCGTAACTCAGTCGCTTTATTTATTTTAACATAAATATCAGCTTTCTGTCCACCTTGTTCATATAAACTTTACGACCCCGTTTGCGTACATTTATCAAACTCGAATCAACTTAACCCACCAAATAAATTAACGCTAATCGATTGCTTGTATATCATCATCAACCAATAAGCGTACAGTATGAAGTGTTTGAAGTTGACATAAGTTTGCCAAACTTACGAGAAACCATTACCATTCCTTCGTAACTGCATTATGTTTAAATAGGGGGACAAAGGATTCTCGTCACGTATTAATACATATATTAACTACACATAATGGTGTTATGGTGTTCCAATTTATACTGAAACGATCACAAAGTAATTACTGCAATAATTACACAATGGATTGTACAATGCGGATTCGAATGACGTCATGACCTACATATGAAATTTATTAGAATAAGCTACATCTTCAACCTTATGAGGCTATGATGTTTCAGGAACGTTTCTTTGTCAGATGGCAGAATATATTCATAATCAGTTTATTACATATATAGATACCCTCACGCCTGTTTCTCGCTGGCGTAGGCAGAGACAACAGCTTGCCATTTGCCTCTTTCCTTACACTGCTTTCACACTTCACTAAATTCCTTCACTTCATTTCATACAAGCCCGCCGGTTTCAAGTGCTTTTGACCTGCCCTTTTATTAGTACTATCTATTCACTTTTATTTTATGTATCTTGTGTTTATTAGATTTATAACTATGTGTAGCGTTCGATTTATAGACAAATCTCAATATTTATTTGACATGCAAACCCACTTCACCGTTTTATATTTAGAATCAAAAGACTTCAACCCAGAAAGTAACTTGAGTAGCCTAACCGAACGGAATAGACAGGGGTTCAGATCATCTCTCAAGGTTTATTTTGGATCCATTACATTTATTAAAAAAAACATAGTTATCAGCTACAGTTATGAAAGTAAAGTGGAATAAATAATATTCTTACTTTTATTCAAGTTTAAAATATGATTACTCCTGAAGATAGACTGAATGAAGCTGATAATATTATTAGTTCGAATAAGCTATGCTACTTTTAAGTAGATTTTGTTTTAAACATAGACTTTCACGTTTACATCAAATCCTCTGAGACTACTAAGAAGCTACTCTCATCATCATCAGCGTCAATCCCCGTTACAACCAAAGTTGGCACCTTGGAGCCCAAGGGCCCGCTCTCATACTCTCTCTCCTTTCTATCATTGGCTTTAACCAGAGAATCTTCTATAGTGTCGTGTGACCTCCCAACCCCGAAAGGCAAACTTGCACCAGAGCCTTGTCCGTTGTTAGGCAGGCGTACTGATAGCTGATAGCTGGTGAGATTCGCTTGAACTCTGAAGATCTTGGTACACCCAAATGTAGGAAGTTACAATTGTAAATATCATACGTCGTCATTGACTTGTTTAAGTGTCAAATTACATTGTTGTCGTTATTCCAACATTAACAAGGATCGTGCCAAATGTAATCCTTATGTTAAACAATCCTTAATAAGATTTACGATTAAGATTTATAAGTTAGTATGCACATTTATATGTACATACATACGTACTAGTCATAAACTTTGCTTTTCCTTTTTTCTTGTATCCTGATTAAATTCATTGAGTGTCCAAGAAACTCGAGTTATCCTTGGAGTTATGCCAAGTAGCAAACATCAATGCTTTAAGTATTCTTTGTTTTAGGGGGAATATGTAGATAATCTGATGAATTTCAAGGGATAGCATAAAATGCAAAACAATAGGTGTGAAAAAACATTATTTATTTTTTTAATTAGTACCACGAGCAAAACACAGAGCATTTAGAGCTTTTGGAAACGTTACTGGTCATTTAGGCAAAGCCCCGGCAAATGATCGGATGATTTGTGAAATTTGTTGGTCAAAGGTCTTGGTCAAGTTATTTGATAGTTGCATTGAGAAATACGTCAAATAATGCCGCAGAATATCAAATAATTTGACCAAAACGTAAAATTTAACAAATTATTTTATCGTTCACTGGTTCACTTAAAACACAAGATACAAGACACAGAAAAACCGATAAATTCTTCTAAATAAAATCTTCTGCAAGTTCTTATACTAAAGCAAGCATTAGTATAAAGTTTATTTTATATAGGATTCTTTCCTATAGAGGACTCTATACATATTATTGTTTTTTATTTTTTTATACCCAAGTAACATGGATCTAGGACTATTGGGTATATTTTTACTTGATATCACGAATAATTGTTGTTGTACTTTTATCGCCATAACCTGATTTTTTGGAATTTTGGGTTCGGTAAGGCCAGATAGAGAATATGGCGGTGCTGACTCTTGATTTCGTAATGGCCATCACTGTGGTGATGTGCACATCCTAAAAAAATACGACTAGAATACGATGGAAGTGCTCTAATAGTTTTATTGATCACCAACACAGAGCATAAAACTTGTAAAATTTGGTAGGTATTTATGCACATTACGGTGTTAATATTCTAATTCAATTCGAATCAAAACCCCTTTCTATAGTATTATAGGTAGGTATATAATGCTTATTATGCATTGTTATATTAGCAATAGTCACACCAATGAAACTATAATACCCTTTGTCTGCCTCAATTCACGTGAGATTAGCTATCGATACACTAGTTCCTGAACAAAAATAAATCATAACATCATTCAAACTACCACCTTCAGAGCACACTAGCAAAACAGTTTGCTTAGTAAACATAGTTCTTAGAGGGCCGGCTGGTCGACTTCTGTCTACGTCACTACGCCAGTCCGCCTCCCGCATTTGGCGCGAGTTCACGTGCCCTGCGAGTGTCAACATAATACAATTTTCGAATTTCATGTGACGTATTTTTCTTGTGAATAACGAGTGGTAAAGTGTGTGTTTTATGTTTGTTGTTTATCAATGTGATTGTTCGTTTGGTAAATAAAGTTTCATGTTGATATGATATTTTTAAAGTGCATATGGAATTTTGTGGTGTTTTAGGGAACTGGTTATTGCAGGTGATAGAGTATCAACCTGTCTACTAGGCTTATTGCCAGTGGGGCAGTTGTGGTCTTTACATTCCAGATAGGTGTACTTACTGTTATATCCGTTATAGGTTTATATCACATTGACCACTTATCAACATGATTTTTTTTAATTATCAAACGTGTATATTCTTTATGATAAAACCGTAAACATTTATCTAATACTTAAAAAACACGTGTCACGGTGTTTGTGGTGACACTCCTCCGATATATGGCTCGACTGATTTTAAGGCTGTTTTTTTTTGTTTAGTTTGGTGGGTCTGAGAATTAGCCGTATTTTTCACCCTCTTACCTCCAGAAATAAATAATACTAACATCGCTATTGAAAAATTGGGGGTGGAAGCCCCCAATTTTGTTATCGCAATGTTATTATTTTTTATTTTTGTATGAACTATATTTACGCGAAGAGTCGCATCACTTTGACATTTCATTTAGCATTTTTATATTTACGTTCGATTACTTTGATAATTCATATAGCAGAACGTTTGCCGGGTCAGATAGTTTAGATAAAAATAAACTCCCAGTTGTCATCAGTCATCAATAAATAAATTAAAATATATTTTATTTATTTCCGAAAAAGTTAAATTATGAATGAATGGTCAGAAAACGGAATTCAAAACGATTTTGAACAATAGAGGAAGTTTGTTTAATTAAAATTTACGGAATATTTGTTTCGAAATTGGCGTCGCCGCCGTAAATAACATTTATCTCACTTTCCATTTTATTCGAATGTTATTTAATATATGATGTGCCTTTTATATGTTTACTTTCTGATTCTGACGCTCATTGTACCTATTGTTCACTGTACAAGGCTTTGTTAGAATTATGAACCTAACAGTAACTTCTAAGTAGGTAATTAAACATACTTAATATACAAACAAATATATATTTGTTTGTATATTATCACAATTGTGAATTCCATGTTTGTATTATTTTGATTGGTGCACAATAAAGTTTATTTCTATTATATTATATTCTAAAGGATAGAGTTTACACAGTAACATTTGGTTTTAATATAACTCTCTACCGTGTAGGTTATTGAATTTCAAATCAGTAACTTTCTGTTTGACAACGATCAAGGTTTTGTGTTTAGTAGTGTTTCTATAAGGTAAGTAGATTTCCGCACGAAAAAAAAACAAATAGAAAAGGTACCTACTTACTCAGACAGAATACAGTTTGATATTAGATACCACAGTAAATAAACTACGAACTTTTTAAGACTTCTAAGTGGAAAATCAAGTAGAAGGAATATCTATCGATAAACTGACCCGTGCAGCTTTATCCTTGTTTAAAAATCTTCTAGTGTGAGAAATATCATTATTATCGCAAAAGACAATTTCCCACACACGACCAACAACCAGTCATCGAACAATGATTTATCTATGGTTCACAAAACTATTATTAGAATAAAAATTATAAAAAACAGTTTCAAGTACCTACTTATCGTGTCGAGAACACTTTTGGTGGCATTGAACCATACCATTACTTATAGGTAGGTACTATTTCGTCATAATCAGTAAACTCTTGCTCAGGGTAGGGTTACCAATTCTCGACAGAATCAACCCGGGAGGATTTTAACAAGTCAGGGAAGGGAGGAGTGTTTGTCGATAAGATGTTTTCAAAAACGTTTTGAATAATTAAGTTTTTACATGAAAGAACGGAGAAAACGATGCAGCAAATATTTGTAACTTTACTTTTTACTAAAAAGGTTATATTTCTAAGCGGTAAATGAAAAATATTTAGGATACTCAATATTTTTATTGTTAACTTTCGATCTAATTCGGTAGAAACGTATCGTATAACAAAAGTTTTAGTACGTACGTATTTCCGCACGAAAAAAATAAAAATAAAAGGTACGCGTACGTAGGGGTGCGACTGGTTGGATCACCTCCAAGTTGGTGCACCCTGGGCAACGTGGGTGATGACGCATCATTGATTGCTCCTCTGGAGTAGCTGGCGTCAACGTCAACGGCCAAGAGTCTGACCAACTGGCCCTTTTCAGGGCCAGCTGACCATATTGCACGAGGGGGTCGGGGTATGGCGGGCCTGCAAGGCCCGCGGGAGGGGGGTCGCTCCAGGTACCCCTCTGCTCTTATCAGAGGGGACACTGCGAATGGCCCAGGGTCAGTCGGAGTGCGAGGGATATGCTCTATGGGTAACCTTACACCCCGGCGTCTCTAGACCCGAGACGGCGTACAGTTTTAGTCGGTTACATAACCGCCCCCGCCGGCGGGGGGGTATCCGAAGGGATTACCGCACAAAAAAAAACAAGTTGAATTCCTGAGACGAGCTCAGCCGAATACAAGGGATTTTCGATTTTGCGTTATTTTTTTTTTTGCGAGTTTTTGCGATTTTTTCTTTATCTTGCAATGGTTCACCCCAGCACGAATCTATTACCGAAAACAGCAACTCGATAGCTCATCTCCTTCATACCCAAAACCGTGACAGAAAATTGGCAACGACGACGTCGACGACAACTCGATAGCAATAGGGCTTTTCTAAAGAAAATCTCTAAAAAGGTACGCGTACGTAGTAGATACCCAGTATTACCTTAAAATATTGCCCTATTGTGGTCTCGATTTATCTATACATAGATGATTGCACTAAGTACGAAACCCTGTCCTGATACCTTCCTTTACACCAAAATTATTCAATAAATCATCAAAATAATGGTCAAATTATTCAATAAAATTGGTGTACAGGCTGGTATTAGGATCTTGACTGGTATTCAGTGCATCCACGTACCTACTACATCTATATGTACACTTCTACACAAATATTATAAGGAGGAAAGATTTGTATTTTCGGATGTTTTGTATGTAACGAATAAACTTAAAAATTACTGGACAGATTTCAAAAATTCTTTTACCGTTACCCTTAGCAACCGTTACCCTACTAAAACCAACCCAAGGTGTAAAAAAATTAGTTAAAATGTCTTTCATCGCACGCGCTGCGGAAAGTATTGATGATAGAACAAAAAATGTTCCATAATATTATAGAATATATCAATATATTATACAAAAAAGTTCCCGAGTCCATATGTCCGACTATTGTAGTTATGTCACTATAACTACTTTTTAGGGTTCCGTAGCCAAATGGCTAGATTCGTCATGTCTGTCTGTCTGTCCGTCCGTATGTCACAGCCACTTTTTTCCGAAACTATAAGAAATTCTGTTATGGAAACCGGTTTCCAAACCTTGGTTTCCAATCTGGCCGAAGGGGAACTATGCTGTTGAAATTTGGTAAGTAGATGCATTCTGTGAACCGCAACCGAATTAGGATTTAAAAAAATATATATAATAACCCCCCCCCCCTGTAACTTGTAAAATAAGAGAATAATAAAACTAAAAATAAATTTATGATATACATTACCATGTAAACTTCCACCGAAAATTGGATTGAACGAGATCTAGTAAGTAGTTTTTTTTATTATATTTATATATATAATATTGATGTATTTATATATATATTATATATTTCATGGGCGAGTCCGACTCGCACTTGGCCGTTTTTTTTACATTTTTAAAGTTGATAGAAATGCCGCTCTAAATCAGAACATGTTATCCATACCTTTATATTAAGTCTTATCCAAAATTTAGTATTAAAGACTGTTTCAAAAACTGTTGATTGCTTTTTGAATTATTGAAATCGGTCATCCCATTCAAAAGATATTACGAACAGTTAGCTCGTATTACAATTTACAATTATCATGACACTCGTACACACAATTAATCATTAATCATTAGGTAGGTTAGTAGGTATAATGTTTACATTTTATCGTAATTAAATTGCAATTATAACCGCACGCCGTCTCCGGTCTACAGACCGTAAGGTGTAAGGTTTGCCCATAGAGCATATCCCTCGCACCCCGACTGACCCTGGGCCATCTCCAGGTATATTTGAATTCAATTTTGAATTTTTTCATAATGAAATCATTCCGAGCAGAAGTTTTTTTTTTTTTTATAAAGAATATTAGTAACCGAAATTACTAACATCCCCCTAACCCCTCCAGCAAAGCTAAATTGCTTGTGTTAGGAGTGGGTTTACGTCGGTAGTGTAATGACCAGGATTCGAACCCGGGACCTCTCGATCGTAAGGTTGACTCCTTAACCACTAAGCTACCGAACTGCGTACATGGTATTTTTAAACAGAGTATAGATATTGGCCTTGTCGCTGGTTACTTATTGTTTAACTTATTAGTCATTCAATAACAATCCATCCGAGTGTGTGTGTTAGGTACACACACAAATTGTATTGAATTGTCTGCAACTTTATCCTGGTAATTGAGGTCATAACTAACAGGACTATTTTTATCCACGTAGAGCGAGAAATCTTTAATTTTTTGATACTGTGGGAAAAAGCACGCCGTCTGTATAAAATGAAGCGGTTATAGGCATTCTATAGACGACTTTACTTCGAGGGTACAAACAATATCGCCTTTTCAAAGAAATAAGTTCCCAAAGTATTTGGTTTAAAGTACTTGATATGGAACTCATTGCATAATTCAAAGAACGTAGAAAACTTTAAAAAATATTAATGGTTTTTAAACAATTAAATCTTGGAAGTTCTCAAAGGATGTTACAATTTGAATTCTACAAACAGCAGTTAAAATTCTCCCAAATCTTTTAAGTGTTGGTGTAAAAAAAATACTAAAAATGAACCGCGGTAAAATTTGCAAAAGAAAATTAAAAGTTTTATAACAGTTCATTGTAACTTTTACATTTGTCTTGTTTTTCGATATTTACGGTTGAATGGCGACAAGGTATTCGTGTTAATTTGTAAAATTTATTTAGTCGATTTCTGTTTCACAGTTTGATTCTTTATTCGCCTATTATACAATCACAACTGAATCTTCATCATCGTCATCTACAACATCATCATCATCAACATCATCTGCCTGCCCTTGGTCAAATTATTTAGGGGAGTACAATTATTTCTCTTTCACGCTTTTCTGTCAAACATTATCTCCTCAATGTCAGGTCCTCATACGTATCATTATTTTTTATAATCGATTCGTATAGTTGTCGTTTTTATTTTGATCAATTCACATGAGTCACGATGTATATTTTGCCATGGCAACGAAGGGGTTGATTGTTAAACCATAAACATAAATGGTACTTCAATATTATCTATATGAACTTGCCATTCGATATAGAATGTAGATCATTTTGTTATTTAAAATATTATTGAACGTCGCACGCTTTGTTTGAAACACTTGACTTTCAGTGTATTTAATGATTTTCTGTCATTAAATGAAGGTTTGAGGAAGGGATACTGTCATTAAGTGTAGCACTTTAAGTTATTTTGACCTCTGATCTAGCTCTAATGCTTGAATTTTATAAGTATATCAAAACTGGGTGGTATTAAAATTTCCATTCTATTTAAATATATCGTTTCTATTTCCGCCCATTGGGGACAGTCTCAATATACAATTCAACAATTTAGCGTTTATTTTATTTCCTATAACCTATTAATTCTTCAATCTATGGTCATTCCAATTTTCTCAAGCCTGCGAAAATTTACGAGCTTGTTGGAAAACTCCCATCGTAATTAATTACTTCCAAAGTTCCAGCCTGGTAAAAAAACGAAAGATCTTTTTACAGGGGCTTATTCCCTACAACATCAGACATGTAAACAATTGCCGCTCGAATTACTGCCTATGTATAGTATTTCTTAACCTAACGATGTACTCTGAAACCTCATTACGCAATCTAATTTTAACCCTTATCATTTCAGCGCTATATGCGACCATAAATATTGAATGTTTGCGCTGAATTATTGAATATTATTTCCTATAACCTATTAATTCTTCAATCTATGGTCATTCCAATTTTCTCAAGCCTGCGAAAATTTACGAGCTTGTTGGAAAACTCCCATCGTAATTAATTACTTCCAAAGTTCCAGCCTGGTAAAAAAACGAAAGATCTTTTTACAGGGGCTTATTCCCTACAACATCAGACATGTAAACAATTGCCGCTCGAATTACTGCCTATGTATAGTATTTCTTAACCTAACGATGTACTCTGAAACCTCATTACGCAATCTAATTTTAACCCTTATCATTTCAGCGCTATATGCGACCATAAATATTGAATGTTTGCGCTGAATTATTGAATATTACTTGTGAGTTAGGGGACCCTCCCAGCAAAATGGATGTGATATACGATCTTAAAAAAACAAAATCTTATACGCCTATAATGTAGGCAAAAATTGTTTTGTAGCTTAATGAGATTAACTCTGATTAAACCGTGATGCACATTATGATTTAATTTAATAAATCTATATAAAATTATTTTCTGGTAATTAGATAAAATTTTAATTGGAACGACTAATTAATTCAACCTTCTGAATAAAGTCAAATCATAAAATATTTAAATGAAACTTATTAAATTTCAATAAAAATATTTTGTTCTAAAAAGCATTAATATGAGTAACCTACTATATTGTACACTTCACATATGTATATGCAGTTTATAGTTTGATAAATTGTTACTGAACAGCTTCGTAATATACTAGTTTATCATCTAAATAGATGTATTTAACTGTATTTCAGACCGTTTTTCAAGAAGCTAAGTATATACTTCTTTTAACATATGTTTACAGTGTCATTCAAATGCATGAAATTGATTATCAATCCTTACATAACGGTTATAAAACGGTTAAAAAAAAGTTGCATGTAGGTAATGTATTTCTTAGAACAGAAATTTGATAGCCACATCAATAGTCCATAAATTGTAAGTTCAAATCAAAATCGACACTCCAATTGACGGCTTACTGTTCTGTAAAATTAATATATTACATAATTATTGTATTCCAATTATATCCGTTACATTAGCTACGACAAAGATATTGGGTCCTTAGTTAATTAACTTTGTTCTGTTAACTATAAATCATTGTCGCTCAAGTAGTTGGAGAAAGTTTAGTACGAAATTACAACAGGGCTATTCATCCCATTTTATCTGTAATTCGATATGGGTATAGGTATAATGATATTATATTCAACCGTGAAGGTTCCATATTAATAATGGGTATATTTTTCGTAATTTAATAACCGTAAAGCTATGCTGATAATAATTTATCATGGCAAATATGGAAAAGAGAAATCCTCAGTAACAAGGACTTTCGCCTTTCATGATTGGCACTCTGTTTACTTGAATATTCAGCCAGATATATGAAATAAGGTTAATACAGAATTTAAGAAAAGTTATTTATTTAAATTTAAGTTTTGTAATAGAGACGAATTACTGGCTACACCTATCGGATTTTATGATTATGAATAATTAACAATCTTGCATAATGCCTTCTTAATGATTCGTCGAAATATTTTTTGCTTTGTCTAATAATAGTAGTGCAACCATAGTTTGAAATGGATGGATGAATGATGAATTATTGATCATATTAGTTTACTAGAAATACTTACGTAACGAAACAAGCTGCAGATTACGTCAGAGAAAGCCGATTTTTATCTGTTTTAGAAAATCCTTATGTAATTAATATTTTAGACCCTTATTGAAGTACACAAAATATGGTTATTTAATTAAAGCAAATTCACTGAAAGTCGGCGCGTTTCCTATTTTATCTCTCTCCATTTCATCACGATATCAATCCTTCAGTATAAACAAACCAAAGAATGAACTATTCTATAAATCTAAGGAATAATAATAATCCTTTCTATATTTAAGGTCACTTCTATTCATTAATAACATATTCAAAAAATGTGACTCAATAAAAAGTTCCATAAGCTAAGCTCTAGGAAATAACTTTAGGGACTGTGGACCGAACAAATTCCCACTTCAATCGAATTGTGTCAGATCATTGGACCGGACGGCCACAACTTGAATAAGCAAAGCCTAATTGTGTTCCGGTTACAAGTGAACTAATACAACATAACAGGTGTTCGTTTTTTACACACAAATTTTGTACAACTAGTTTCCATTTTAATAAGAGATACACACGCCGCTGGAAGCAACTAGTGCCAATTTTATATATCAAGCGAATATTGCTCGTTACAAAAAGAAGACTTGTATATTGTAGGCTTATTTTATAGAATATCTGAACTCGACAATAATTCAACACAATACATGAATTATGTCATGAAAACCTCTTCTTGGTAAGTCTAGAAACAAGAAGAGTTAAAACGAGGTTTAGATGACATTTTTACTTTTTCACATTTCAATTTGCACTTGAACTGGAAGTAGTAGCTGTGCCAGAAATTCAAGTTTCTTCAACTTTAACTCCTAAATCGGTAAAGATTCAAACTCGCTAGTATGAAATTTATCATTCTAGGGATATGTTTATTTAGCGAGCTTCACAATGCCTAAAAATTATTTCAAAACTTGGCTACAACTGAAAAAGGATATCTTAAAAATCCAAACTAATCTAGTTTCGTCAATGAAATAAGCTGTAAAAGAGAACTTGTAAATTTCGTTAACAGCATCATGGATGCATTGCAGTGAGCTTCAATACTCAGCGGTTTTGTCAGCTGTCCGTGGCCGCAATAAGCGGTTTCTCTGTGGCCTATATGTATGAAGTATGAGGTGAAGTGCAAAAGCGATCGCGGTTTCATCACATCGAAACATTACAGCTAAAACAACTGAACTGAACTTAGTATGACAGCAAATTGAAATTAAAACTAACAATAACATTCAACATTAATGTAACGTTAGGAACAGCAAATCAAGATGTTTAATGATACAACTAAATTATATAGTGCAATTACAGCGTAATAGGTTTAGAATTCCACAGTATGTTACGTAACATTATTTATATTAATGTTACCGACAAGCATAGTTTGTATGTTTGGAGACGAAATATAGATCACCATTTTTTAGAATTCACGGAATTTTTTACACGTTATAGTCCAAACCAAGCGAAAAATCTTTCAAAGCCTCTAGTCTAATAAGAAATTTGAAGAATTTAAGTTCGCAGTGTCTTTAAACTTCGAGTTTGAGGCTTTACACGACGAGGCTACAGATATTTCTGTCCGAGGAATGAGGACATCCGTCCGTTGCGTAACACCATATTATTGCCAGCTTCATGCCCCGCTATTCTACTCCCAATGATACCAACAATGCGGTTAAATATAGAAAAGGTTCCGCAGATAAAGGGACTTCGGTGATGGGTAATATTGACGTTACACGAAGCGAGAAATTATTTCAGTCAAGGTCACGTGCTCTGTGTTCAATTGGTTTTTTAAAAATTACGGTTGTTGGAGTGAGGTGTGGACGCCAAATATCTCTCTTTGCCAAAGTAGGCAAACCCAACAGCGTCGCGTGATGCTTTAATTGTTGTATATGCACTAAAATACTAGTTATAAAATTAGTTTAGTGAAAAATTAATAGCAAGGAACATTTAAAATGCGTAGGTATACTTGAAATTTCAGATGCGTAAATAGATCATTGAGGGCGAACCTTTACCTGGAGTTACTCCTGGATGTCGGTTCAGGTCATGCTTACAATAAAAATGCATTGTCATCGAAATTGTAGAAACATGTCAAAATTAAACATGGTATGATAGGAGGAAATTACTTTTAAACTAACCTGACAAAATATGACCTTAACAAATTAACACACAAACATTGAAAGTTAAATCCTTGAATATTATCAAAATAAAATTTATTCATAAATCCACCCTTTTATTTCACGTCCAGAACAGAAATAGGAAGTCGTTTTAATTTGCAAATTTCTTTTGAAATAACATAGAGAAATACTTTGTAATCACGAATTGCGAACTGTAGCTAAACTGTAAACCTAGTTAGTAATTTAAAACAAAGGTTGTGCAGAGTACGACTCGTTCTGTACTGTATACAGTTTGTAACAAAACTAGTGTCCGATCACAAAAGGGCACATACGTATTCTATATAGGAAATTAAAAAAAAGATATATTAATGAAAATTAATGTACTACTGGCATTTCAAATGCCATTTCATAGTAATTAGCCACTATCTCCCCAAAATCTAAGAATGTGGCAACACCACATAGTAGTACACCACATAATAATATTTAGCGGCGGCCCACAACACTGCCTCCCGCTGGCTACACGGCCGCGCGCTCTAGATTTTTTTTTAACATGATTGTAAATTTTGGAGTTGATTTGTTCACCTGTGTTGCTATGTAAGTTTCTTCCTAACGTGACTTAAATTTTATTGCAGTTTTTGTGGGGTAATTTTTAAACTTATTTTCCAAAAAGGATTACATGAACAGTACCTAATATTGACACCTATGAAGCCCTTTACTGATCGGATACTAGTTTTGTTCCATATTGTAGCCAGTAAAGCTGGAAGAAATTCTGTAGAATACATTGTTAATTTTGTATGACTTGGATACTATTGGGGGCGGTTCCATTTAATTATTAATGTCTGACTAGATTATTTTTAATTCAGGATGTTCTGTGCTCTTGAATAATAATGACAGGATAGCATGATAGCCGATTTTATAGGTGTTACTACGTCAGTGTGACTATTGTCATCTATAGAATTTTATACATATTATCTGCACATTTGTATTTTATTACCATAACATTGATAAGACAACCACCATCTTCAGTCTCCCCGTTACCATGACTACTGAAAAGCTACCGAAACGTCGGGTTCAGTGTAAATAATAATATAACATCAAATAAATCACGATAGAATCCGATAAAAGTAGTTTTATTGCAATCCTACTTCCTACGAATATTATAAACGCGAAACTTTGTAAATGTTTGTTATTCTTTCACGCAAAAACGGCTGAACGAATCTGGCGGAAATTTGGTACAGGGATACATTTATACTCTGGAATAAAACATAGGCTACTTTTTATCCCTGAAATAAGTTCTCACGGGAAGCGGGAACGGAATCAGAACTCCACGCGGGCGCAACCGCGGGTAACAGCTAGTGTTCAATAAAATGTTCACAAATACATATTGACCAGCAATTGCGAAGATCAAATATTAACTTGAAGATCCCCAGAGCCATTCAAAACCCAATAAACACTCAATCAAGCTACATCAATATAAGCATTACGCCGGATAAGGATGCTACCACGTAAGGCAAAGTTCCATTTTCACATGCTGATCTTCGCCTGAATATTAACCACATTTTGACCCCTGACATTTGCGTACGGCTTTAGCTTTGCGTGATGCGTCAATATTGGTATTAATATCAGTAAAAGAAATTGTTTTAAACTAAAGCAGTCAGTATATATATTTTTTAATGTAGGACACCAAAACGACCAATAATTGTAATTTACCTTGTCGTGTAAGGCCGTATTCTAGAATGATTGTCAGTCAAGAGTCTCGCAATGAAACTAGTTTTAAGTACAGATTGTATACTAGATTTTTTTTTATAATGGACACGTCAATTTTCATTTACATCACCTGGTAGTAAGCTAAAGGTCTCAGGAACGGGGGTCTCACCATTACAGACATCGATAATGTTACAATGTTACAAAGCTTAAAGCCAGCTTAAAGGTTCTGAGACTGTAGGAAGAAGGAAACACGTGTGCTGGTAAAGATTTCCAAGTCTTGATGGTGCGGTAAAGAAAAGAGATGCCAAACCGCTTGGTTCTTGATGGAACAACCGCGGTAGGCTACCGCGGCGGTGGTATGGGTAATGGACTGCTGAGACGATGTCTCAGGTACGATCCCAGGTTTTACCATGGCACACACCAATGACTTTTCGATGCTTTTCAAAGTTATATGTGTATTTATCGCTGGTTTATAAGTGCCCGGTTAATGGCAATAGGCTCGCCACCTATTACATTGGGACCTAAACATAAACTGGCGAAATGTGGGTGCTAGCACCTCTGCCTACCCCTTCGGGGACATAGGCGTGAGTTTATCTTATGTTATGTTATCTTGATGGAATGGTTAGCACTGTTTGATGGTGATACCTTTTTTTTTTTTTTTTTTTATCGTGTGGAAGTCCCTTCGGATACCCCCCCGCCGGCCAGCGGGGGCGGTTATGTCGGGCTTGCACCGACTAAAACCGCACGCCGTCTCGGGTCTTCAGACGCCGGGGTGTAAGGTTACCCATAGAGCATATCCCTCGCACCTCGACTGACCCTGGGCCATCTCACCACTAACAGCATCGCTCATCCTGTCTCCTCTGAAAGCAGAGGAGTACGGAGAGCGATGTGTTCCCGCCACGTTGGGTATTGGCCGACGATCAATGCCAACCCTATGAAGGGGTGAAGGGGAAGCCATTGACCGCCGCCCAGGGTGTACCGGCCGCTCCGATTCCGTTCCCCCCGGACTGCAGCGGGATCGGAATCGGAGCGACACTCGAGGAGGTTATCCAACACACACCCCTGATGGTGATACCTCCGCTTTGCACGTGTTGTCCTGTATATATAAAACGTAGAGATTTTATGAACGTAAATTACCTGACTGAGTAATGAGTATCGTTCAAGAAAACGACCCTAAGTCTTCAATTTTAAACGTTTTTTTTATATATTTAGGATACGTCAATTTGACCTCACCTCGCCTGATGGTAAGCTGAAGGTAAAGTCTCAGGAAAGAGGGTCACCATTGCATATACGTACCATGTTAACAATGGTGGCACTCAGCTTGACGGCCTCATCAGAAGAGGATTGTCATCGCAGCACCGCGTGACACCCACCGGTCCCACTAGTGCTGCGATCACAATCCCCCTGCCCGGCTATGCACTTGCTGACCCTTGAAGGCAATCAAAACGAAATTCGATTACTATGGAGGGTTTTTCGCAATCGTACACGGTGGTACCCACCCGGCCGAATTTGTGTCATCAAATTTCTACCACCAGTAAACTGTCCGTTAGCTGCTTGGATCGATCATTATCCGTTGTTAGGGAAACTATATACCGCAGGGAGCTGAAGAAGTAGCATGTCTTGATTACATTTTGTCATGAATTTTGCTCTTTTCATAACTGCTACCTTCCTAAATTGCTTTCTACGTAAGTATCTATACTAATGAGCTCTCTTGTTCATAGTCATTTGTTTTTACGTATTTGGTCTAATATCTTGTTTGCCATTTATTATATTTTCCTGTTATGAGGTAGAGGGGAAAAAAATAAGTTACCTTCCTCGTGTGAGTTCATTGAAACGTTATTCACGGGCCGATACGTAGCCACCAGGGGCAACGCATTTACTGGAAATACACTTCCCCAATTTTCACATCGATTATCTGTATTCGTTCGAAGTAATCAGCTAAAGTTGATATGTTTAGTACTACTATAGCTTACTAAGGTAAATGTTAGTGTGAAACCCATCTTAATATCTTCGTTATTTTTTTTCTAAATGATGTGTGTGTGTGAAGTGTTTATTTTTTTCTAAATGATGTAAGTATATTTCTCTCTATATCGTCATTTTGGTTTCGTTAGACTTGTCGTACTAAAAAAAATAAGCAAACAAAATTTTGAATTCAACAATTTTATTGAAAAGAAATAGCTGTAGGTATGTGATGATGACGTAGATATTATACTAAAAGCTAAAAAGAAATTGGTAGGTCCTATTATATATATAAGTATTAAGTACTGTGATGACTGGTAGTCATCACAGTACTTAATAATCCAATGTATTAATCAGATGAAAAACTAAAATCGTGACAAGCTCTAGTTTTCTTTACAATTTTTAATGGCTGCTTCAAACTGTTACAAACGTTAAAAGCTGTAAAAGGAAAACCTTTTTACCTAAATACGTACAGAAATTATGAAGATATCATAAAAGAGGTTTCAAAATAACAAGTTGTGGCTTGTGATTTAAAAATGTTGCAAGTTGCATTGAAAGCCTACATTCTCGACCGAAAGCTCCATATTTTAAAAACAAGATCAAAGCTTTCAAACCGCCTTTCTACTAACATACGTGCTACCTCTGGCTGTACTTCGGTACAAAGGGTGTACGCAAGCAAAAATTGTTCAGTTCGCGTTTGTTTAGTGCTTAGTTGACTATGAAAATATTTGCGCTGAACGTGTGCTATGGGTTTGGAAGACGTTAATTGGTAATTTTTTGGTGACGAAAATTATAATAACAGAGAAAAATATACTTGAGAAAAGGATATTTTTGCTTTCAGTGGCTAGTTAAATAAGAACAGGCTTATCTATGATGCGAGTACATTTTACACGACTGCAAAAACTTGAAATCAAAATTTTGTACCAATCCATCTGGCCAGCGTGGTAGTGGTAACATTAGGCCTAAACCCCTCCAAATGGAAAGGGGTATCTTTAGAATCCTAACATTATTCCGAATGATATTTGCTACTACTTTTGAGGATACTTTACTGGACTCGCAGCCATCACAGAGACAGAGTAGATATGAAATGGAATCCTATACTTACCATAATATCGTTTACTCCTTAACGTACACCAATCGCTTTGAAAGGCGGACACTCATTACTCTCGTGATACTATACAGAGAACGTGTAGTCAAAAATCGCACTCGACCGTGTTTTGTAGACGGAAAACGATTTCCAAGAGATGCATTTTATATTGAATAAAACTTACTTCAAACTAAATGGACTCTTTCTAAGCTTTCCATAGATTCACCGGTCGGGAGCCGGCTCCATCGCGTGAAAGATAGACGGAACACTTCGGTACGGTTTAAGCAGTGACAGGGACGTAGGTTGAGGGTTTATTTTTTGGTTACAGTAGACCCCCGGTAATATAAAAAAAAATTGGCAGCGCAGTGTTGGACCATCGACTTTGTCGGCTTATAGATTACAGTGGACCCCCGGTAATTCGGACCCTGTCTAATCCGTCCTAACCTATCACTGTTGAAAATTCTATATTATATACCATATGTAGTACGATATGTAGTTCAGATACAATCTCATCATTTCGATCTGTAATTTGTCGGATAAGGTACTCTTTGTGTGTAGAATATACTGCTTCCGGGCTGTTTGGCCGTGGTCCATATGAAACTTGTGTTCCAAACGTATCGTCGATCACTGCGGTCGACATCTTCAGTGGTACAGGTCCGGGCGGCCACGATTGCGTAGAACTCTCTTCATCGGCGAGTTCTCTGCGACTGATGTGTTTTGAGTCACTGGCGTATTTATAGGTGCGGTTGAATAGGTACTCTTTCTCAAAAAAATCCTAGCTATAAGGGGTAGGGGGCTAGGGGGGGGGGGCAGTACATATCTCGTTTGACAGGTCGTAGTACTTACACATCTGCGTCCGTAATGATCATCTTAGCGCTGTTCTCGGTTGCATCCAAGAGTTTCACTCCAGAGCCCGAGTCCGCTTATCTACTCCTTGTGTTACTTTTTTTTTTTTTTTTTTTTAACGTGCGGAAATCCCTTCGGATACCCCCCCGCCGGCCAGCGGGGGTGGTTATGTCGTAAGATTTAGACAAACCAATCCATAAGGACAGGAGGGGTAGACAAGCAGACCTCGGGCTCCAAAGTAGAAGCTTTGGACACAATTATGATAACCGCTTGTATGATTAGATCAAGCAATAGCTGCAGACTACTTGCTCTTGGTTTTAGTGATAAAAAAATACAATGCTCAATTTCATCTTTGGTCTTATTTTGTTTCGATTTTATATTGGTTTAATGTTTTTCGCACTTTCGTGGTACCAAATACGTCGTACTATTATACTTTTGTTTAGTTTATAACTGCTGAGTTTTTTTTTTTTAGTTCGGAAACCCCTCGGATAACCCCCCCCCCCCCCCGCCATTCAGCGAGGGCGGTTATGTCGGGCTTAAACCTACTAATACCGCACGCTGTCTCGGGTCTTCAGATGTTGTGAAAACTTAAATACTTAGGTCGATTGTAAACCAGCGTTGAGTTAAGAGGTGTATGGCTCTTGCTAAAATACAGTACCTTTTTTCAGAATGTGTTGTTGTGATCTGTAAGGCAATAAATGGATTTATTATTATTATTAAATGTCTGCTCTTATCTTATCTATATTATTATATTCTATATTTCTTTGATACAAATGCAATATATCAGTACAAACCCGAGCATTTCAATGCTTATCACCTCGCATCGGTTGCCAAGATGTAAACTGCATTAGAATGCGATAGGAAATTTTTACGACTCTTTGTTCTGTATCCGTTATAATCTACAATTCTATTTAAGTACATATACTTACTTAAAATATATTGTAGTTAGGATACAAAATGCAATTTTGTTACTTAAATGGCTTTTGGAGCTATAGGAAGACCGAAAGATGATTAATGAGCTTTGATCAAAGTTGTCTAAGCATGTATTGATCGAATCGGGAGGATACTTAATAATTATTTTATACAAAATAAACTGGGTGTAGGGGTGGGTCTTCCAAGATATTTGGGGCTCGAACCAACCTCTCCTTCAAGCTGGTACAGTGACGGACAAGGCTCTAGCGCAGACTTTCCTTTCGGGATTGGGGGTCAGACGGCAGCAATAAACCAAATCAAGGAAAGTAGGTATGCAATGACCTCCGTCCTCCATGAGCGCCTGGGGGTGGCAGGTGAGGTGACTAGCGCCCCTCCCCCAAACCGGGGCAAGACGGAGACACCGTGGTTCCCAAACCCGAGGGGGCCATCTCGAAACCGGAGATGGCCCAGGGTCAGTCGGGGTGCGAGGGATATGCTCTATGGGCAACCTTACACCCTGGTCTTAAGAAACGAGACGGCGTGCGGTTTAGTCGATTCAAACCCGACTTAACCGCCCCCGCTAGCCGGCGGGGGGTATCGGAAGGGATTTCCGCTTGAAAAAAGTAAAAGGTACGCTACGTCATAACACAAAAATGACTGACCGCCGCCGCGCCGCCGCTGAGTACTACCTTTATCTTACTTTTAAATTATTTACGTAACAACTTTTGTAATCAAGCTTATATTTTGGACTGGACATGAGGGTATAATACGATTGTATAAATATTGAGAGTAGGTCAGCCATCGAGAAAAGATTGCTGGACCGGTTCTGCTCAGTTACTCGTGGCCTCCTGCTGGCTGCATACCAATAAACAACTTGTACTCATACAAAATACGAATACGTTTATCGATTGAATGTATCCATAAATAGAACTTATTAAGATTTGAATTTAGATCATAAAAGTGTTGGCAGCATTAAGAAGTTCAAATTTTTGCGTACTTGCCTTTCAAGTCAAATCAGTTTCTTTTTATTAGACGTCAAAACTTTCAATGGAAACTTGTATGAAATAAAAAGTATGACACATACTTCTTTATTGTCAAATAATTTAGTTTTATTTAACTTGGGTGGACGATTAAAAATGAATAAAAACGATGAAATAAAAATGAATGTAGTTGTTAAAGCCCTTTTTAACCGACTTCAAAAGGAGGTTCACTGTTTGACCTGTATGTTTCTACCGTCGCGTTGGTTCTTCTTTTGGTTCAGCCGATTTGGATACGGTTTTCAAAAAAAGTCGGTGCCAAATCTGGGGACCTAAACCCACATGTTTTACATTGCGTTAAATACCGCGGGGAGACTTATGATGTGGCAGGACTACACAAGTTGACCTACCCTACATTTCTACCTCTTCCTGGGGTGGCACCGACTTCAACGAGAAAGTCTTATAAGCGTTTATATCTTTTGAATTAAATATTTAATTCAGATATTTTTCACTTTTAAGTCCCTTTTTGGTTTTTGAAGTCAGTTCTATTTTTTTATAAAACTAAACTGGATTCTGACATTATATTTACATAATGAAATTGATTGATTAAAACGTACCTAATACACAGTTTAGTTCATTTTGATCGCGGTTATCATCTCTCTTCATTGACCTAAATGCATCTCTAAGATCAATCAAATTTCAATCTGATAAGTATTTTATCGCTTTGTATAACAAACATTTTGTAAAAATTTCACTCAAAACACATTCTTCCTTCCACCTCAAATCTTCACGGTTGAAGCGTTTCTAATGTCCAATAATGTCCACGGTGATAAGGTGTATTGCGACATTCTATAGGTACCCATAAAAACTTGCTTACGTTCTTAATATAATCGAAAACTATGTCTCTTACACACGCTGATAAAAAGGGGGATGGCGTAAGACTTCAACATTGTAACTGGCTGTATATAACTTGATTCCTAGGTAGCCAGAATACAATTTTTTTTTTGTTTATACCACTAAGGTGGCAGACAAGCACACGGCCCACCTGATGCGGAAGCGGTTACCGCGGCCTATGGACGTGTGCAACACCAGTGGCGTCACACTCGCGCTGCCAGCGTCAGGTACAGGGTCTGTAAAGGAAAGGGGATGGGAAAGGAGTTTGGGAGGGGATGGGAAAGGAGTTTGGGCTCCGGCACTCTCACTCACCAAACGGAACGCAACAGTTCAAATACTGTTGCTTGGCGTCGATATTCTGTGCGGGGGTGGTGCTTCCCCAGTCGAGTCGGCCCATTCATGCAACGGCCAAAATGACTGTTGCTAGAGTCTACCACCAAATTTACACCAAATTTTCCACTTCTTTCTTTTCTTTCTTTCTCCTAACACGAACGATATAGCTTCGCTGGAGGGGTTAACGGAAATATTAGTAATTTCGATTACTTGTACTCTTTTTAAAAAAAAGTTTAAAAATATGCTATTGTAACCTCTTTCGAATATGATTACTTTGAATCAATTAAAATCTGGATCCAAAAGTTCTCCTTTATATAATAGGTCTTTACCTATGAAATTGCCGAAATTTTCTAACAAATTCATGAGTTCGTTATTCCTATATAAAATATAATAATAATAGCTATTACCATTATTTATATTTTGTTTGAAAGTTGATTTCAAGATTTTACAACTCTGTATTAAATTTTGTTTTTATTGGCCGCTTCATAAATTAATTCGATCTTCAAAAAGCACTTCCTAAATGCTATCCATTTTGATGATAAATTTCGTATTACTTAACAGCTGCCAAAATGTAATAAAACTGCTGTTTGTTAGCTTAATGTTGTCTCATTCATACACAAAAAAAAACATAAAATTTGGATTTGTCATTCCTAAAAAAAAGCCGCGGTAGCCTAGTGGTATGGGTAATGGACTGCTGAGACGAGGTCTCGGGTTCGATCCCAGGTTTTACCATGGCACACACCAATGACTTTTCGATGCTTTTCGAAGTTATGTGTGTATTTATCGCAGGTTTATAAGTGCCCGGTTAATGGCAATAGGCTCGCCACCTATTACATTGGGACCTAAACATAAACTGGCGAAATGTGGGTGCTAGCACCTCTGCCTACCCCTTCGGGGATATAGGCGTGAGTTTGTTATGTTATGTTGTTATGTTAAAAAAAATGCAAAAATGTTAGTATTGAAAATTGGGTTTCCTCCAATTTCTTCAAGAAAAACGACAATTTCATATGTAACGACCTAACATCATGTATTACTGATAGTGGTAATTGCGAAATAAAATGATGCAGAGTAGATTGCGAAGCTGTGCCATCACTGTATTTCACTGATATCTATGCAAGCGAAGCCATCAACGCCGGAGTCGGTATGAAGACAAAACACACTTCATTCGATGATCAATTTGATTCAACAAATTGAGTTGCGCGTCCGCATTGTTTCTCTTGATTTTCCGGTTTGTGACAACCCTGTCAACGACATGAATCACATTACAAGCATATTTGGGGACTCGACGTGCATTTGATTTTCAGTTTCAAACTTTTGCCGAAAAGGCAAAATAACAAACAAGTATGGATGTGAACTGCTCGTTTGACTGGACTACTCAAATAAAACATTGTACTCGTGCTTATTAGATTAAATTTAATTAAAATGTTTGTGAATAGATGATGTTTGACTAAGTTAAAATGGAGGTTTATGTCAAACTAGGTATTATTTTATTTGCGAGGGATATGCTCAACCTTACACCCCGTCGTCAAAAAAAAATGGTATTATTTTATTCACATTAGTAACTTATGTAGCTGCTGTCCATACACTATTTGAAGTGTCTGCTTATCATATTAAAATAACAGATTTTTAATGATTGCACGCACATTTATGTATACACGATACTAATAACAAAAATATTTTTTTTTAAATTTATTGTCTGTCTGTTTGATAGAGGTAATCTCTGAATCAGGTGGCCCGATTTTGACGGGACTATCACTGGCAGATAGGTAATGTCACAAGGTGAAACATAAGCTACTTCAATTTTAGAAACATAATTAGGGTTCTGCGCAAAAAAATTAAAACCCACAAAATTGTGAATAAAATCTGATTTACTCTGGAACGGCTGGGCCGATTTTCACGGGACTTTCACTGGCAGATAGGTAATGTTACAAGGCGTAACATAGGTTACTATAATTGTAGAAAATTTGGGTTCTGCGCCCTGTAAGTCACATAAGGAAACTTGTTGTTATGACTGTGAAGTGAACTATGATTTTGTGTAGTGCGTATACACGTAAGTTTTTTTAAGATAGGGTTACCATTTTGAGTGTGTACCTATTCATTATTATTATATCTATCATCTATTGTAACGCTCGGATGTAACTTGTCGATATTAACTATGGACAGCTGTTTTGTTTTTATAGACGTTTTTTTTTTATCCAAGGATTTATAGTGATTACTATAGTGAGTGAGTACTTATAGTGACGTGGTTCATGGTTGTGTTTGAGTCATCGATGATTATAATTCAAAACGTAATGTACATATGTCAGCCAACATTGTACATGGTAGCTGACATATTATCACACTCCTAGCCCCGTGTGTTTAAGATTTTTTTTGTGTAATATAGTGCTAAATGATTAAAGCTGGACACTAGTGAAAATCCCTCAAACTAAAATGAGATTCCACGTTATACGCGATGATTTTGATTGTACCTAGTAATTTTGTTTTACTGCTTATCAATTTTAAGGTACAGCGTGATGATTTCTAATCTGAATGTTCATCATGTCAGAGTCCTGCAGAATTGCAAAATTTGCGAAGATAGCTTAGACTGATTTTACTCTCCTACTTGCACTATACCTATAATAGCGTAATGATTGTATAGAGAAACTTATGAACAGACTCTTGGAGAATGTTCATGCAAAATTCCAGCTGAATCTGTTTAGCGGTTTTCAAGCGATTCTCGAACATCGATAATAACCAGCAGACACACAGAATAAGATACATATAATTCGGCCTCGGTATTGCTCATCCTCAAACAAAACATAATATTTTATGAAAATAAAAAAAAAACATTATAAAAATATTCAAAGTATAGCTTTCCTCGTAACGATTTTATTATTACGTATTTATATTGTAACTATAAATCCTAATAGCGTGCATTATAAATTACAGTGTCAGATTTATTTATAACGAAAAGGTGAGTGAAATAACTATTTTAACGACTTCTAACGCATTATTTTTTACGCTATTTCCGACTTTCCGGTTGTTTTCCAGCTGATATGGTCACGCAGGGACTAAAATGTTGGTCGTCTCATCTATTATTAGGTAATCTGTGGTCTCATTTCTTGAAGTATAAAGTATCTCATGCTTAGTCTGTATAACTGAACTGAAGTGGAGATTGTATGAACGTTTGATTTACATTCTTAAATCTCCACTCAAGTTGTTCTTGAATACAATCTCGACTTAAAAATAGATTCAAATCGAGATTCATGACTAAGTATCGTTCTTGAATACGGGTCTAATTGTCTTGAAGCCTTGCTGTCCTATACTTTTTCTTGGGTTTAAGAAACTGAGTAACTGAATTCCAAATCAAGTATTAAAATTAGGTAGAGGCTATTGAATAGTATCGCAGATTTTATGCAGGAATAGATATAAACACAGATAGATATGAATACTAAACAGACTTTAAATAAACTATGGGAAACTGATATCATTCATATTTCAAACCATAAAACACCTTTGAGAAGCAGTTTGAAGTTTGATGTCTTTCACTATTGTTTATTATCGACACGTCAATGGTCACCAAGTAATTGTGTACAATATTGTGGCCATCAGGCGCCATTGTCTTGCAACTTCCCATGCAAAAGTGAGCATTCAATAAAGGCTCCATTCATCGGCCATATCAGCATTCATAAAAAGCAGGAAGCGGGAAGTACGTGCCTGGTGGAACGGGGCCTTTAAAAGCGCGGGCGTGTGTCTATAAATGGAAGTCTATTTTTGTCTTTGGGCTCTGAGTATGCGATTTTTTAAAGGTCTGAGCGAAGCTATGCTAAGATTTTTTTACGTACTTTGGTATCGTATTGTAGTACTTTTTGTGATTCAATTAAAATAGGTACTATTGAACAAAAAAGTACCTGTGTCATTCCCTATTGAAGTTTTTGGTCACGGCTGTCATGAGTACTTTTTATTTCACCTTAAACCTTTATAACTGTTTAAAGTTCTTGTCTATTGTCATTTTTGTATCATCACAATCGCACCTGCCAGAATCGCGTCTGTGTGATTTGAAAGGAAATTTACTCCCATGAAAGCTTAAGTTTTCAAAAGTAATACAGTATGGTGAATATCAGTATGTAGAAACAGTAGAATCTTACCCTTGGTGCTGAAGATGATATGGGATATACAGGACTTTCACACACAATACAAATTGACGTTGATGTTAAGTTAGAGAAAGATATTTTCATATTTGAGCCGGGTTTTACCTACCTGAAGCATGGTTCTGCCACGTATGTAATGAATCGACTTTCCAGACGTTATATAAATAAATTAAATATTAAGAGTTTAAATTAATTGTTATATTACGGTTAGCCAATAATAATAAAATTCAGAACATAACCTAACGGCGTATCTGTTATAACCAATACCTATATTAAAACTTTATAATAATTATGTACAATGTATTCTAGTAATATTTTCCTGGAAGCCGGTTTTCCTGTTCATTGCAGCATTCATAGGTGCCCACAAAATAGTTAGTTAAATAATAAATTATAACAGTGAATCTGTGGTATTTTAATTAATGATAAAACCATGTTTTTTTCAGAACGACTGGGTTAGTACCACAATTTCATTCAATACTGTGTTGCTATGTTGTAAAATATAACTAAATTCGATTTCATCTAGATCCGTTCTGACTTGATTGAGAAACAAACATTCATCCACATATCCAAACATTCACATTTATAATTTCAATTTCAATCAATTTATTTCGATCAACATTTGGATCATACACTATCATTACATAATAGTATAGACGAGGCTCTTAAGGATACTTCGTTTGCAAAATATGCAGACCGTAGGTATTTTGTGCACATGAGATCTACTGCTATATAACAAGCCATGTTGCCATCGGCAAACGTGGTCCAATCTCCTGCAGCACCTCCTCCAATTTGCCTCTAGTGATTGGGCATATATTACTGATGTAACCTTAAAAAATTAGGTTGCCAAGGGTTGTGGTTTGAGGAATTAACAAATAAAACGCAATTTAGCTACACAGTCGTTTCAGTAGAAGAGTGACCACCCGCAAATTTCATTGCCCTGCTTGCATTTCAATTGTCACCATAGCAACCTACACGCAACACCGGACAGAGTCGACGACTGCTGAATCGATGCACACCCTATAGTCTTCTGTCTCGTTTCACCGATTGATGTGACAAGGACAGGGATAGTTATATCAATGCACTTTGAGCTTAGAATACCTGCTCTCCACTGTGCGGCTTTTTATGTAGAAGTTCTTGAACACTCATGCAAGCCTGGTCTGGGCTGGTTCTTATGGAGTACGGTTTAATGAATGTTGTATGACGTAGATAGATACTTATCCTATTGAATTAGATCGGAAAAAGAGAACATCTAGGACGGGACTTGAACCCGCGTCCAGTCCCTTACAGGGGGAGCGCTCTGACCAGCTGAGCCACTTAGACACGTCCCAGATATTCGAAATTCTCCGATATATTATTATATACGTCTTAAGGCGACGCGGTACTTATGTTTTGAAAGATTTTGAATGAATAACAACATCCACATTCTTCACAGCGTCAACCTCAAACTAAGTATACCTTGTAATATTGGTTTTAGAATGCGGATTATATATATAATTTCTCCTAATTGTTCGAGTAGTGCCATGCCATCCGTGTAGCAATGTCTAGAAGATTAAGTAACAAACGAACAAAGTTCTACATTTTTAATATCAGTATAGGATTACTTTCGACCGTAAATCTGATATTATGTCACTTGGTAAATAAAGTTAAACGGTATTGACCCTTCAAAGGAGAAATTGGTACCGGTAAAGTCACTAAGGGCTTCTCTTTGTACTCGATGTTAGAAACTTTGACCTCTTAAAAGTCTATTATAACTTAAATACTGAGATACGAGGGTCAAACTGAAAGTTCTTAGAAAATCAAAAACTGATTACATTAGCCAGTTATTAGTTTTATTATATCTTTTCAAAATATTGTCCATTCACGTCAATACACCGCTGCATGCGATGGAACCACTGGGAAAAGCACTTTGCCCACTCGTCCTTAGGGGTCTCTTCAATGGCATCGCGATACGCAGCCACCGCTTCTTCAGCATTCATAAACCGCTTTCCTTTAAGTTTTTCTTTAATTTTTGGAAATAAATAAAAATCACAAGGCGCGAGGTCGGGGCTATACGGCGGGTGACCCAGTAATTCAACGTTTGATGTCGCCAAATAGTCGATCGTTCGCTTGGCGGTGTGCGACGAGGCGTTGTCGTGGTGAAGGAGGATCCTACTGCGAGGTCGTTTCTCTCGAATTTTTTCCAAGACAAGTGGCAAACAATTATAATAATAATAATAATAATATTTATTGTCTCAAAAATAATAATTACAGACGTTTTCTTAAGCAATAGGTAAGTATTAAGTTTACATTCATTGAATATTTATTGTCTAATAGCAGCATCTGCTGCTGAACTAGGCTTGAAGCCTGTATTTCAGCACACAGCGCATTTCCCTGCAATAAGTTATCTAAAATATTACATTCATTGTTTGTATCCTATGAGATTCCTTGTTCTCACAATTTTTTTGTATACTTATATTTATGGTAATATTGACATTTAATTGAAGTTCTTACAGAAAATTCAGAAAAAAAATTCTATTGAATTTGATAGATAGATAGATAGATTGGTAGTGTACCATTCTGCAGAAACTGTTTTTTGATCCTCTAACACAATTGTTACGAAATGACCTATCCTTCCAAAGAACGAGGCCACCATTTTTTTTCCCGCACTTCGATCTCTCTTCACTTTAGTTGGCAACTCCTCGAAAGGAAACACCCACTGAGCAGATTGTCTTTTGGTTTCAGGATCATAACAGTAAATCCAGCTTTCGTCACCTGTTAGTATGTCGAACACAGCATTAGAGTCACCTCCGTTAAATCTTTCAATCATTTTACGGCACCAATCCACACGATGGAGTTTTTGAGCCTCAGTCAAATTATGAGGTATCCACCGGGCGCAAAGCTTCCTGACCGCTAAATGTTCGTGGAGGATTTTGTGCACTTGACTCATACCGATGCCTAAGCTTGTCCGAATCTGCTGATAGGTCACTCTTTTGTCAGTCTCTATCATACGCCGCACAACACAGATGTTATTTTCAGTCGTCGCCGTAGAAGGCCGTCCCTCACGTAAATCATCAGTGAGATTAGTGCGACCACGTTTAAACTCATTAAACCAGTTGTAAACAGTCGCACGAGATGGGGCTTCATCGTGAAAGGCCAATCGTAGTCTATCATAACTTTCTTGTTGACTTAAATGACATCGAAAGTCATAAAAAATCATTGCACGAAAATTTTCTCGTGTTAAATTCATGTTAACGTGACACAGACAATTTTCAATTTGCCGCCAAATCGTAAAACAAATGATAAATGAATGAAATATATACTCAGTAATATTGGCAAAGAGTTCTATTTTCAAATTTTAGAATTATTTTTTTATTATATTGTTTATATGTGGCCAGTTCTAAGAACTTTCAGTTTGACCCTCGTACAAAGTGTGTAATGACTTGGTTCAAAGTCAATAAAACGAGGGAAGAATGGCCTCTTAGCAGTCTGCGAGGTAGAGTAGAATCAAAAGATTTACAATTTTTTCGACCTAAACACTAAAAAGGTACAGTTGCCATCGTAGTAGTAGGTATTAGCTTAACAGGGGTGTGTGTTGGGTAACCTCTTCGAGTGTCGCTCCGATTCCGATCCCGCTGCAGTCCGGGGGGAACGGAATCGGAGCGGCTGGTACACCCTGGGCGGCGGTCAATGGCTTCCCCTTCACCCCTTCATAGGGTTGGCATTGATCGTCGGCCAATACCCAACGTGGCGGGAACACATCGCTCTCCGTACTCCTCTGCTTTCAGAGGAGACAGGATGAGCGATGCTGTTAGTGGTGAGATGGCCCAGGGTCAGCCGGGGTGCGAGGGATATGCTCTAGGGGTAACCTTACACCCCGGCGTCTGAAGACCCGAGACGGCGTGCGGTTTTAGTCGGTGCAAGCCCGACATAACCGCCCCCGCTGGCCGGCGGGGGGGGTATCCGAAGGGATTTCCGCACGATAAAAAAAAAAAAAAAAGGTATTAGCTTAACACATTCTAAGGCCCCTATTCTAGAACGATACCAAGTACAGATTGCATTCTAGAACTGAACTTGAGTGGAGGCTTAGGTTATTTACATTCATAAAAGCTTATAATAGTATAGTGCGAAGCCGGGGCGGTACGCTAGTGAAAGATAACACAAAAAATTTAAAATTGGTCCTCTGAAGATTACAAAAATACAGCCATTATTTATTGATCCGATAAAGTTCGTTTGTAAATTTGTTAGTGTTCAGCATTCATGACCATAATTTTCAGAATAAGGTTTGTATGGAAGGAAATTTTGTAAAATCTCAAGAAAATCGGCACCCGAATGAAGTCGGACATGAATTAATTTATTTACTTAATACGGTTACCAATGAAGTCCTTTAAAAATTTATCCAACGTTTCTGTTTACAAATATTTGATTTGGTATTAACACGAAACATTCTGAGTAAACAAATAGGATTAAATTATAATGAATTCTTCATTACCTATACCAAAGGCAATCACGCATAAGTACACGTGTCGAATTAATTCGGTAATGCCGAATAATGCCGAACGGTCCCGAAGGAGGGAAGCGCCAAGTTTGCACTATTAAAAGAACAAGAAAATGGCAGCTGGCAATTTTCTCTCTCATTTACTACTTTCTGCCTCACCACATAGGGATGGAATTAAAACGATTAACTTTACTAGAAGTTTTATCAAATTTCCACCAGTTTTTTTTTTTAAAGAGTACATACTAATAATTGAAATTACTAGTATTCCTGGGTTCACGTCGGTAGTGTAATCGCCAGGATTCGAACCCGGGACCTCTCTATCGTAAGGCCGAGTCCTTACCCACCAAGCTAACAAGGTATCAACCGACTTCAAAAAAGGTGTAGATTCTTAGTTCCTGGGCGGCCTTTCCTCTCTCGAGGTCAGGAGATAGACAACAGTCGCTCCCATATCAACCGACTTCAAAAAAGGTGTAGATTCTTAGTTCCAGGGCGGCCTTTCCTCTCTCGAGGTCAGGAGATAGACAACAGTCGCTCCCATATCAACCGACTTCAAAAAAGGTGTAGATTCTTAGTTCCAGGGCGGCCTTTCCTCTCTCGAGGTCAGGAGATAGACATCAATCGCTGCCATATCAACCGACTTCAAAAAAGGTGTAGATTCTTAGTTCCAGGGCGGCCTTTCCTCTCTCGAGGTCAGGAGATAGACAACAGCCGCTCCCATATCAACCGACTTCAAAAAAGGTGCAGATTCATAGTTCCAGGGCGGCCTTTCCTCTCTCGAGGTCAGGAGATAGACATCAATCGCTGCCATATCAACCGACTTCAAAAAAGGTGTAGATTCTTAGTTCCAGGGCGGCCTTTCCTCTCTCGAGGTCAGGAGATAGACATCAATCGCTGCCATATCAACCGACTTCAAAAAAGGTGTAGATTCTTAGTTCCAGGGCGGCCTTTCCTCTCTCGAGGTCAGGAGATAGACAACAGTCGCTCCCATATCAACCGACTTCAAAAAAGGTGTAGATTCTTAGTTCCAGGGCGGCCTTTCCTCTCTCGAGGTCAGGAGATAGACATCAATCGCTGCCATATCAACCGACTTCAAAAAAGGTGTAGATTCTTAGTTCCAGGGCGGCCTTTCCTCTCTCGAGGTCAGGAGATAGACAACAGTCGCTCCCATATCAACCGACTTCAAAAAAGGTGTAGATTCTTAGTTCCAGGGCGGCCTTTCCTCTCTCGAGGTCAGGAGATAGACATCAATCGCTCCCATATCAACCGACTTCAAAAAAGGTGTAGATTCTTAGTTCCAGGGCGGCCTTTCCTCTCTCGAGGTCAGGAGATAGACAACAGTCGCTCCCATGGTAGACTAAAACAACAAACAACCGGGACTAACGTTGTGATGATGATGATGTCGCTCTTATCACCACCACTACATATACAATACACATTCTACCTGCCTCTGTGGCGTAACGGTAGTTCATTCGTCTGCTACGACAGGGGGCGCAGGTTCGATTCCCGCTCAGTGCAAATATTTGTACGCATGAATATGTCTCTTTGTATTGGTCTGGGTGTTTCTTTGTATAATATGTATGTATTTACAAAAAAAAAGTATATAAGTATGTTTATCCGCATTCTGGATCCCATAACACAAGCTAGTTAAGCTATGGGTCTAGAAATGTTGTAGAATATTTATTATTTGTTCTAGTATTGTCTTTGTAGGGTTCCGTACCCAAACGCTATTACTGAGACTCCGCTGTCCGTCTGTCACCAGGCTGTATCTCATAAACCGTGATAGCTGTCAGTTGAAATTTTCACAGATGATGTATTTCTGTTGCCACTTTAACAACAAATACTAAAAATAAAATAAATATTTAAGGGGACCCCATAGAACAAACCTGACATATTCTCGTTTTGCTGTATGTTCGTACGGAACCTTTCGTGCGCCATTCCGACTCGTACTTGGCCGGTTTTTTTAAAGAGTTCCTACTTACTAGTAAGTAAACGATATGACTAGTATTCCCGTTAACTCCTCCAGCTAAGCTAAATTGCTTGTGTTAGGAGTGGGTTCACGTCAGTAGTGTAATCGCCAGGAGTTGAACCCGGGACCTCTCGATCGTAAGACCAAAGCCTTAAGTACCGTATACTACACAAATACACATTCTCACACTTTTAAAGTATAGTTAATCAGCTACAATCTTGTCTCGCTCCAGTAACTTTATTCAGTGACATAACACTTTAAAAACTGAATCAAGTTAAGTAGTGTTATGCTCTACTTGCTTCACGCAGTTAAATTGGTGTTAATTTTTTATTTTTTTTATATTTAGTCCGTCAAATTGACTGCACCCCGCCTGATGGTAAGCTGAGATGAAGTCCAAAAAGTAGTGGCCACCATTTCCAGAGATTTATTTTTAACCGACTTAACAAAAATAATAGATAGATAGATAGAGAGATAGAATACTCTTTATTGTACACCACATGTTACACATAACATAACTTCACGCCTGTATCCCCGAAGGCGTAGGCAGAGGTGTATTACACACCCACGATTCGCCAGTTATGTTGAGGTCCCAATGTAATAGGGGGCGAGCCTATTGCCATCTACCGGGCACATTATTAAGCGAGCGGTAATTATCATTTATTAATGCACACATAATTACGAAAAGTTAGAGGTGTGTGCCCGGGCAACTGGGGATCGAACTCGAGACCTCGTCTCAGCAGTCCGTTACGTATGCCACTGGGCTATCGCCGCTATTTATTATATACACCACATGTTATTATATACAATATCTCAAGTCTTAATATATTGTAGGTATAATAGGCGGTCTTATCGCTCAGAGCGATCTCTACCAGACAACCTTTGGATGCATTTATCAATAGGAGTAGAATGGCAGTTTATGGCGTAATACGTCATAAATTATTCATAGATATAAATAATATACTACATATCATACAATTCTACTAACAAACATTAAATAAAATACATACAATTGATACAGTACATAATAGTAGATTGTTATACAAGGAGCCAAAATGACCCATTATATACGAGGTGGAGTAAATAGAAACCGAGTTTGAATGGGTTTTAGTACCGTGTGTCACACTATACTTTTCACTACGATTGCGAGGAAATAAAACAATCCAATACAATATGAAATATGTAGTTTATTTTATTAAAAATTAAATGTACAATTTGTACAATACCAGAGATCGCCGATTTTAGTTCCATTTTCAAAATTAAAATGAAGTTCTTTTTTTATGAGACAGTAATAAGTCGAGTCTTTATTCATGATTATTCTACTTATGACTAAAGACTTTTTCGTTTTTGTAGGCTCATTGTCATTTGACACACAAAAATTTAAAAAAAAAACTTTTTTCCCCTAGGGGAAGAATTGCTATTTTTTCTTCGCTCTGGTACGCCACAATGACGGTCTTTTTGAGCAAGAGGAGTGAAAAAGACATATACCTATTATAGTCCCACAGCATAATAATGTTCTCAATTGGTTCGATGTTATTGTATGTTCAGCGATAATACTTTTCTTTCATTTTACTTTATATACACTGCAGTCCAAAAGGGTAGACCCTTCTGCCAATTTTTTTGGTCTTTTGAATTTTTTCGCCACCACCACATTTAGTGATAGTGTTCTTCGTGACAGGTCAGTTGGCACATCAGCAATTTTTATGTTGACTGCCGCCCGAAGCTTCGGTCCGCAACTTCGGATGTACGTTCCATGGCAGGCATACTGTTAATAGCCTCTAGGCAGTTACCCAAAATCTTCTTCAGTCCCACACTTACAACTCCTGTATGAGAACTGCTAACAATAATTTTCTTACAATGTATTGACAATAGCGTCGGTAGCTTAGTGATTAAGGAGTCGACCCTACGATCGAGAGGTCCCGGGTTCGAATCCTGGCCATTACACTACCTAGGTAAACCCACTCCTAACACAAGCAATTAAGCTTAGCCGGAGGGGTTAGGGGGAATATCAGTAATTTCTGTTACTAATATTCTTTAAAAAAAAAAAAAATCGCGTAAGTATGTAAAAATAATCTCCATTAAAAGTCCTTGAAACATAAAACTCAATGTACCATGTCCGTTTACGAAAATTACGTCAGCATTCATTGAAGTGTGCGTTTGTAATGGATAATAAACTCTATGTAATCGTATTCATAAGGACCAGTGTTGTTTCTAGTTAAGCTATACTTTGTTTCAGTCGACAACTCGATACAAACTGTAGATATTTGACACAGACCCAGTGGAAATGTTTTTCTTAATTAACCAAGTTCCCAATTTGACTGCACCCATTTTTTTCTGGGCGTAAATGTTATACTTGAACCGATTAATACCGCAAGCCGTCTCTGTGTGCAAGGTGGCCCCATAAGCAGTTCCCTCGCACTTCGACTTACCTATTCACATTTTTTGGGAACCACGGTGTCCCTGTCTTGCCCCCGGAAAAAGGGGGTGTGGCGGCTCTACCTGTAAACCCCAGGTCTGCGCTCATGTGGGACGGAGGTCGTTGAGTGAGCAGCACCCCCTGGCGTCTAAAGTTCTACAGTTACACAGTGCAAGTTTGAATATTGGTCCAATGTGTGAAGTGGCGGTTCACGGCATACTGAACTTGTTTTATTTTGACTGTCTGTGTCGTATGCACTGCACGAAAAAATACGAGCCATTTTGAAAGAAATCCTACTGCGACGCATTTTAAAACACCGTATTTGTGTAGCATAACGAGACTGCGTCCGTGCTTTATATTTTTAAATAAATATAGACTAAAATTCTAGGCGTATACGGAGTTCTTATGTTTTGCAGTGAGCAAACTGAACAAGCATTGACATTTACAATACTCTGACTTCTATCTTCTATTGAAATACGATTTCCAGTTTTGTAAAATAATAATATAGACGTTTATTATTTCAAAAACTGTAAACAAGCATAGTACACTAGCCTTCACATTAGAATCAGTAGGATCCCCTGTGTCGTGACGACCGAAATATAACTCTGCTTATGCTGAAACTGGTAGATGACCCACACGCTGGTATATTTGCTCCAGCCAATGAGTTATTTAGCTAGTATAGCTACTAGACTTGCCCCGAGGGGGCCATCTCGATACCGGAGATAGCCCAGGTTCAGTCGGGGTGCGAGGGAAATGCTTTATGGCTACCTTAAATCTTACGTCTGAAGACCCGAGACTGCGTGCGGTTTTAGTCGATTCAAGCCCGACATAACCGCCCCCGCTGGCCGGCGGGGCGGTGCCCAAGGGGATTTCCGCACGAAAAAAAAGGTACTAGACTTGTTGTGCGGAACAAACAATTTGGTACCTATAACGAAAGACCACGAATCTACCACTATACTAGCGGCACGCTATGGTGGCCGTTTTGACACGTTAAAATAGTGATGTGAAATGTCAATTTAAAATAGAAAAAAATCAAATCAAATGCGAGTCACGTCTATAGTTTTGAATAATTAATTCATTTTTTAAATTTCGAAAAACATAAATGTCAAGTTGTGTCGTAAATAAGTACTCTGCACCTCACTATTGAAAATAAAAAACAGAAATTTACTCCTTCAAACTTAGTATTTATTTTTACGAAACTTCTTGAGCGGGCAAACGTCAAAACGGCCAGCATAGCGTGCCGCTAGTTTAACAATACGCAACTTTTTGTAGCTGTCACAAATGACATTACAAAAAGGCGCGCTATACGTACAAAATTAATTATCTCATTTATTTAGTTTCTGCTGTCCCATTACAAATTCAAATACCATTCCCACTTCACGCAGGAGCCATTACACAATTTTCTGAACTAAACAGCTTCTCTAGTAGTATATTTAAAAGTCAAGGGCTTCAGCAAAGCACCAATAACGGTTACATCCAAATCCTGCTGCTTGGAGCCAGGTTCCTCTCTTCCACACATTCCCATGTGTTGGTTAATTTTGGCTTTTACAGTACAACACTGACACACACAATCTGACACCTAACGCAAAGATTCGTACTGCCATTCGCACGGTATTCTGCCTGCATCGACGGGGAACCGGGTGCGTCCTGATAAGGAAACCAGTAAACAGTTTTTAATAAAACCTTAGTAGTTTCCTAAATAGTTTATGGCTACATTTGTTACCAGGGGCCATTATCATGGCCCAAAATCAGTGAACTAAATATAATCGTGTTTGCCGCATTGGGTGAACCACAATTGCAAATATTACCGAAAGGTAACAGAAACTAACAATGGATACAAACTAAATAGATACATATATATTAATTTAATGTAGACTATAAATTATGTTACTGCTATACTAGGGTGACATAATATATTTAAAAGTAACCGGTTTAGTTCAGGTTTATTTTTCCGAAGAAACAAATACATGGACATAAATATCCGCTTTAAATGATTCCATGTTTAGACCGCATTTATAGGACACAGTTTTTCGCCGGAGCCGCCGAGCCACCAGATTGCGACTAGATTTAACTCGAATTTCTAAAGACAAAATAATAATAATAATCAAGATAATTTCTACACTACATAGCGTAGCTTAAGAAGCTTGTAATATTGGGTTCTATAATGTGGATAAACATACTTAGATGAATTTTCTTTTGTTAATACATCAGGCCTGGGGGTGGCAGGTGAGGCCGCCTGTCACCCCAGCAGAAGCAGGCCGGGACGGTGGGGCGACTAGCGCCCCTCCCCCAAACCGGGGCAAGACGGGGACACCGTGGTTTCCAAACCCGAGGGGGCCATCTCGAAACCGGAGATGGCCCAGGGTCAGTCGGGGTGCGAGGGATATGCTCTATGGGTAACCTTACACCCCGGCGTCTGAAGACCCGAGACGGCGTGCGGTTTTAGTCGGTTCAAAGGCCGGCGGGGGGGGGGGGTATCCGAAGGGAATTACGCACGAAAAAAAAAATGTACATATTATACATAGCATACTGAAAAAAAAAAAAATTTAACCCCCGATGCAAAAAGAGGTATTATAAGTTTGACGTCGATGTCTGTCTGTCGATATATGTCTGTCTGTCGATATATGTCTGTCTATGGCATTGGTTTTTTTTTTCATATGAAACCCAGTTTCCTTGCGGTGGTTCTTAGCTATGTTAAGTTAGTATCGGTATCAGCTCTTTTCCAAAATGATGTAAGGCATTTTTGGCGTATGATTACTCGATTAAGGGTTGTTCCTTAAACTATAAGTATTTTTGGGCGTAGGGGGTTTCTTAAATTCTTAACTTAATGTTTATTTTGTTTAGCCGACTAATTGTAAGTTTATTTTATCACGCATGTTTAACCGTAACACATATTAAGTATGCGTAATCACACTAATACCAACTATTGGGTAATCTGTGCCAATACGTATTATGTAGTCAGACCAAATTATTGTTCGCAATATTTGTATTTACAATTGTGTGCTTTGCGGCGATACTGAAAATAATATTGTTTACTAAACCTATCATATACTAGGTACCATTAGATACCCGGATAGCTTTCCTATGATGAAATAAATTTTAAACTGCTTATTAGCTACTAGTACAACAACGAACAACACGATAAACGAAATGCATTTTACAAACGACACGATGATGTTGCTATCTGATGGATAAGATAATATATTTTCACTTTTGAAATCTACCTAAGTCCCTATTCTGCCAAGAAGGTAGTTTGAAATCAATTTCAAAGGACAATGCCCATGTCAGTATGGAAATCGGTTGCACACTTTTATTTGCTATATCACATAAGTATAAACTGCATTAAAAAGCCTGCATTAAGTATTATCTGAAATATAAACGCATATTGTAACAGAACTTGGGGTTATTGAGAAATTAAATGATTACAACGCGAAAAAAAACAACAACAAGAAAATATTGTGACACTGACTGTTGAACTGACGTTTGAGTTTTCTTTCGGAATGTTTTAAGACCATTATTTTATACCATGTATAAATTAAGAGAAAACTACCACTGAAGCATACATTATTTTACAACTTTAACTGATTATCACTAATAAACTACGAATACTTACACGAAATATTAAGATTACATAACTGCAATATATTTGAATGTCACATTGCGAATTATTATAACGTATTATTATTTACCCATTTACTTTAAAAACATGGGTATATTTGCATTCTACCACCAATGGTTTATTTTATATAATGGTAACAATTAAATTAAAATGGAAACGATTATTCATTCAAGTTTTATATCTTTATAATTTAAATTCAAACCCTAAGTTCTATAGAAGCGATTTAGTGTTGAAAAGTCATATTATAATCAATATTATTTTTTAACATTTGAAATATTGACGCGAACGTCTAAAAGCGCAACCAAGAATGGGCATTCTCCTTTACCTCATAATTTTCTAACACAAGTAACAAAGCCAAGATAAGCCATATAGGAAAAGAAAGCGTAAAAGATTGGCTCCCGGGCTCCAAAATGCAAGATTTGAGTGCAACTGGGATTAACGCTGCGAAGCGAGCGAAAGCGAGTTCACAAAAACTCAGTAAACTTATGCTTAAATATAACTTTAACCTGTTTTGACTCAACATTATCATATCAATCATCTTTATTACAAAATATGGCAACCACTCGAAGAAAATATATTCTCGTACTAACATTTATATACCTACCAATGGGAACATAAAAAAAATGCTACACTTATACATTAGATTCTCGGTTCGGGCGATATTTACGAGAAATATAAACACGTCCCTTCCTTCGCGATACTTCGGTAAAGGTCATACCGACAACCTTTTTTATTGTTAGATCTATTTGCAATAAAAATTACAGCATTGCGTCCAAAGACCATGTTCTAGACAAACTGGTAAGCATAGATTATTATACTGGTAAGAACAAAAATTGTGTCACGGTTCCTGGGTAAATGAATTTAGTATTTCGAATTTGGAACGGTATGGCAGAGACTAGATTCCATAGCCAAAACATAGCATTGTCAAACCATAGCGCGGTTTCGTAGTATCATCTGTAAGGTAAATAGGTGGCACATTATTTTTGGTCGATATGTGGTCTTTTTCGATACGATTTTTTTTGTTTTGTACAGCTTGTGTTTGTATGGACGTGAGTTTGAATGAAATGTTTCACAAATAAATTAACTTTTTGTAATATTGGGTTCTATAAACCAAAATGGTACAACAATGCTTTTTGTTATGTTGGTTATCCAAAAATTACGTACCTACTGTGTTTGTTTTATTCTTGTTTACTTAAGTTATGAAAATAAGCGCGGCAACGTACTTTTTTAAGCAATAATTTCATCTGGCAACACGCTCCCCATACTTTTATATGATAGATTAAAAACCTGAACTTGTTTTTTTTTTATATCCGGTATCATACAACTGATTATGATATACAAACAATTTACGCAAGCATAATTTGCTCTATGTTGAAAAAGTTAAAGCAAAAATGATAAATGCTAAAGATTGGAATGCCCGATCTGAGTCTTTGTTTCCAAAAAGCTATAACCTGGGAGTCTTCAACTCTAGAGTGATCAGGTTACTTCTAGGCAAACGTGCTCCACCATCGACCACGTCACAGCTGATCTACAGGTTAGATAGTGGTCAAACATGAGGGTACCTTATAGCGAGCCTCGTCCATTGTAACAGCTGGTAGGTGAGATTGGCTTGGGCTCCGACAATATTCACAGTGTCCCCCCTCCCCCCGAGGTTTCTACTACGCATCAAATTAAGCTTGTGTAAATATTCTTTTAAGTGGCCACCATTAAAAAAAATTAAAAGTGGTCGTTACACTCTTGCGAACAAATTTGTGCGAATCGCCCACTTAGCCTTGTCGGGTGGATTTGTAAATTTAACATATTTTCTTGTAGTGCAAAGGCCTTGTTTACCAGTGCAGTTAGTAACAAATACAGATTTGTGTGTCATGGCACTATCGTGCTGTGCAAGGCTAGCAGGCTCATCCAACAGCCTAGATTTCTCAGGACCTACTAACGTTTTTATCGTGACATTATCGCGCTTGAGATACATTATTTTAGTTGTGGTGGAAAATATGTTTGTTTTTCATTACATCTCTCTTTATTCGAGCACCAATCTCGGTTGCAGTGGTCTGTGAAATATTTTTTGAACCGGTACAACTTTATTCTAAGTGGCCGTTTAAATCCATATTTGAGCAAAGAATTTCTAGAACGGATGTCTTTTTACAGCTGTTTAGACACCTGCGGGCCTCGCTGATGTTGCCATGTTAAAAATAGCGCATATTATCGATTGTCTCTAGGCCTTAACCTGTCTTATGTCAACCACATTTGTTATGTACTCGTATAGATAAAGTACGCGTAAATATATAAATTGCTCAATATTGTTGTCTCTAAACCGTAAAAACAATTTTTAATGTGATTAGCATTCGGTAACTCGATTCGATTATATATATAATACCTACTCATTACCGGACAATGAAAATTCTTCCACCGCAATGGCTTACCGCAATAATACATACAATATCAAAATATAATTTATTAATTACAGGTTATATTAAATTTTCCAAACCTGAAAACACTTCTTTTGAAGTTTTGCATAAGAAAATCTATTCTTGTTTTGAAAACAAAGCCGCGGTCCGCCCCTCGCGTTATCGTCATCACAACAATATCTGGCGTGACGAACTCCAGATAGTCTACAGCTGATAAGCCAGTACTAGCACACTTTTCCGACAGTGCACACCACTAGTTACGGTATAAAAAAGTTGTAGAATAGACAATAAAAAACCTCGACGTCTTCGAAGTTTGAAAATGACGGTTGTGTGTTGCCAGTGAGAAGTGTTTGGCGCTAAGAATATAATGGCGAATGTTCTGCAGACTTTGAATGCTTATCTTTTGGATCCTCGCAAGTGTTGTATGAATGTGGATAGATTGAAACAGTTCTGCTTATGTCGTAGGTACCAAGGTGATGTTGAGGTAATTAGATAATCACGTTTGATGTTATTGTCCTTAACAACTAAAAAGCAAGCACTAAACTTATTTACTTTATAAAAATAACTTGAAAACAATGTTTGTGTAATTTTTTAGTTGCAGTATCTACGATATCAATTTTGCCCATTTTCTTATCGTCTTCCTCGAGATGTTATTTGTGATAACGGACATCGATCTTGTGTATTCACTTGTGTGCCGAGCAATGTAATCATTATTTGTTTCATAGTTTTTTTTCTTCTTATATTTTAAATCGAAAGTGTTTATAAAAATTGATCCTGACACTTTTATCGGTAGTTAATGCGAAAACTTACGTTCGGCTTCGAGGAGGTACTTAACAGAATTTAAGATTAATTACTTATCTTAGCCATAAATTGTTTTAACGGTGACTGTCACTACAGCTTTTTTTTAATATGGCAAGTTTATTCTCAATAACCATGTATGCTTTCCGGTTTTGCAAGGGTAGCAATTTCTGTGGATTCAAATTCCGATCACTACCAAACATCACAGTACCAGCCGCGGGGTTATTTGTAAAAGCGCCCTTAAAATGTATTCAAAATCTGTCCAGCTGTTTTGCAATACCTATGGAACATACATACACACATCAGTGAAGCTATCAGTTTGAAATAAACTGAAGTTCATAATTTGTTACATTACGAGTAAATAGCCTTCAATGAACACAGCATACCTACATATCGAACTGCATTTGTCACACGTGATATTATACATAAAATCAATGAAGCTAAAAGGAGTTTCATGTCACTTTGGAACGAACTGAAAAATACAACGATTGCAATGTTATGTCTTTTACTCTGATAATTTTCTAATAAATGTTCATCGTATGATATGTAAAAGGATTTTTAATATTTTTAGGTAGATTTCGATGAAATCGATCTACCTATTGGTTTCTTGACTACTGTCGAATTTTAAAAAAAAATCTTCATAGGAGGTCTAGTTATGACCCCCTGAGTCCGAAATGACCACCGGTCAAAAAGTTTATATATATATATATATATATATATATGTATGTATGGTTCCACTTCCCAAAATTTGCGGCACTCTCACGATCGCATTTTTGCCCCGATCGCTTTCAAACTGCGGTCAAAAATTGCTTGGGTGTAAACTTAGTTTAAGTTCGTGAACGGGTGGGATCCGGCCTAAGGGGACGGTAGGGCCTCACTTTTTGTGTAATCAGTTTTTCCTCAAAATTTCACGTTCCAGGTATACATGAATACCAACAACTTTTAATTTTAAACCTATAAGATTAAAACTTTAACTAAAAGTGAAGGGAGAAAAAACCAAAATTTTTCGGGAAAAAAATCATAACTTCTAACCGGTGAACATTCTTGCCGTCGGAAACGTTTTTAATCGATAGGCCATTTTTAAGTCTAAAATAAATGTCTGAAAAGTTTTTCGCTAAAAGTTACCGTTTTCGAGAAAAAAAAATTAAACATGTTAATAAAATAATATTAATTGATTCACGAAATCTACCTGTGCGTTCCCCCTGCGGGAACGGATTTTTTATGAAAAGTGACATTACACGGAGCCTTAAAAACACCTTCAATTTCACACGGTAAATGAATTGCTATTTTCAACACTTTTTATAGAATGCTACAGATTTCTGTTGTAGTGGAATCGGTTGCTGTGTACTGTCGTGTTATTTATTCGTGAAGTATAGTTTATAAGTTGACAATATTAAAAAGGTTTAATGCGCAGGTATAACACACACACAACACCACACTAAAAGAAGAAAACTTTTAGTTTTATATGTTTATTTGTAACAAACTCAATTACTGCTGGCCCGATTTTAAAATTTCTTTCAAATATAAAGCTATATTATCAGTGAGTAACATGGGCGACTTTAGATCCTGATATTTCCAAAAGATTAGAACTTATGCAAGTGAAACCACGAGCGTACCTATTCTCAATATAGTATTAATTCATGAATTAATTATTAATATTAATATTCTCAATATAAAACTTATAAAAAGTTGATTTAGTTTACGCCACTAATAACAGCAGGTAAAAGAAAAAAAAATAGAATTGTGTATCATGGCAACATTGGCAGCATTGTTTATTTCTTTGTAACATTTTTTTATCTGTATCAGTAGATGTATTTGGATCTTTTTAATACTGATCCCTAGGGTTTCGCGTTTTATCTTTCTATGTAGCGTTTATTTCGACGAGATAAACATTTTTTCTCTAAAAGCTCTTTTATGTTTTTATATTTTATCAAACGACTGTCATGTCAGTGGTGGCAACTGTGGCAAGAGTTAACCGTGAAATTTTAAGCTGAAGTCTCTAGCTATTAAATTATTCAGTCTGAAAAACAAAAACACTGTTATTGTCGGGAATAGAGAGAACTCTACCCGATTAAAACTTTAAACAAAGTTATATATCATTTACTTGCCCGTGTCAAATGAACTCCCAGTTGCCCCCAGTGGGGGTAAAGTCGCTGGGGATTATGTGGGATTAAGTCGTCCCAATTATTTGGGATCACCACAAAGTGTCATTATTTCCATATATTCCTGTCAGGCGTCATCTAATCAGTTACTCTTCTATTACTTTCCTTCGTGGGCCTACCTTTGCTCCCATATCATTCTACATTCATACTTTGAACTTTTCTAACAATATTGCTTTCATCTGTTATACCCTACTTCTTAATTCCAAAAGGCCCCAACATATAATCAGAAATAAAATTCGAGTATTTTTGCCCTATTTTAGAGTTATTAAACTCGTTTAATCAATATGTTAGACCAAAAAGTAACGATCATGAATGTCAAGATAAATTCTTCTACACTTACGGTTTGATAGTGAAAGATTGTCGTTTTAGTCGGATCAATTCCGAATAGCTATTTCACCTTTAACCCCGGTGACGTTGCCATGCCACACGCCAAAAAGAGCATGTTATAGTGTTCGAGAATTACTTAAAACGGATTCAAAACATTTTTTACACCTGTCTAGGTACTTGATTTGAATACGTCGAAATATAAGTTTAGTTTTTAGACATTAAGTGTAGCAATTTTTGATACTGTAATGTTAAAAACTTAGAAGGTACGGTATTAAAAAAAACTATCCACGTCGAAAATCTAAATTTATATTTCATTTGAAATTTAAATTTTGCTTATTTATAATAAAAAATCGTGGACTGTTACATACAGACGTTTTTAAAATTAGTGTTGCCAAGTAGATCGTCAAGCCTAACAGTATATTCTTTAAAAAAAATGTTTATTATATTATAATTGGTACCTTAAAAAATGAAAATTCTGTAATTGCGTTCCGGTTTCCGATCTCACGTTTTATTCCGTGAAATTCATTGTATGGTAACGCAGCGTTTCCCTCCAGCCTTAATTTTGAAGTTAAGTACCTATATAACACGAAGTTGAAGGGATACGGTTGCTTGAATTAATGAAGGGATCCTTCGCTCTGCGGTCTACTTGTAATTGGAGCATTGGCAGATTGAAGACGATCTGTTCTCCAAATGTTTGTTAACAAGTATATTAATATTATTTTGGAGTAATAACGTTCATACGACATTTTTGGGTACGACATTTCGACAGTTGACTTGAACGGTTTAGGGTAACCCTTACAGTTCGTGAATTTTCTATTCAATAATGTAGCATCGACTTTACTTATTAATAAGAGGGGTTGGAGAATAGTAGACACGAAGTTGAAGGGATACGGTTGCTTGAATTAATGAAGGGATCCTTCGCTCTGCGGTCTACTTGTAATTGGAGCATTGGCAGATTGAAGACGATCTCCAAATGTTTGTAAACAAGTTAATTATATTACTATTATTTTGGAGTAACAACGTTCATACGACATTTTTGGGATACGACATTTCGACAGTTGACTTCAACGGTTTAGGGTAACCCTATAGTTCGTGAATTTTCTATTCAATAATGTAGCATCGACTTGACTTATTAATAAGAGGGGTTGGAGAATAGTGACAATTGAAGCTACTCACTATACTATCATAGAATTTTTTATAGTAGCTTTCGAATTAATTTTTATTATATTAATTTTGAGTTGGTTACCTTATCACCTGAATTTATTTCGTGAAAGTATCCTTGAAAAAAAGCACAAAAGGGACAGTATAGGCGGAGACAAATCTAAACAATCAAAGATCATGAAAATCGATTCGTCCGTTCCCGAGTTTAAACGCTCATTGCTAACATGACTTTCTTTTATATTTTATATATGTATATAGATGTGCGTTAATTATTGGTTTGATATGTGCGTGGTCCATATTATTTATTAAAAAGCAAATACTATCTGTTGATTAAGATCCATGGAAACTATTAAATGTGCACAAGGTTAAACAAGTCAGTTTTACCTTTTTTTTAATAAGGATGTGCTATAAAAGCTGTTACTTGAGTACCTACTTGTTCCTTCTGTAGTAGTGCGTATTAATGTGTATATGTGTTTACGTCTCATTTGGGGCAAACCGATCATTGAATTTCGAATGGACTCGTGTAGGTAGGCACCTACCTATTACTTGCGGGCAATATCATTAAAATCCTTTTCAGTATGTTGAACGCCCATCTCATTACGAAAATGTATCCTCGTATTTGCATTTTCAACCTTTTTTAGGGTTACATATCTCAAAAGGAAAAAAACGGAACCGTTATAGGATCACTTCATTGTCCGTCCGTCCGTTCGTCCGTCTGTCAAGACCGTTTTTCTCAGGAACGCGTGGAGGTATCAAACTGAAATTTATGTCTAATACTCAGGTGTACTGTCCCTTGGAGCTGTGAAAAAATCAAACTTCTAAGCCAAAGTAATCCAAAGATACAGCCGTTTATGCTGCAAATATCCGCAAATTTTCGAACCTTGCACAGGAATCAAAACCTACAGGGTACTTCCCGTGAACTTAGAATCTTGAAATTTGGTACGAAGTAACGTCTTATAGTACAGATAATGGAAAAAATGCGAAAACCGTTAATTTTTAGTTACATCATATAATAAAAAATATTTTTTTAAATTTTAAAGTTACTACTACCATAACTATGACTCGATTGTCGTGATGGGTGAACTTTTACTTATATACCTACCGGTTTGTACGGTGTGCGAGTCCGACTCGCACTTGGCCGGTTTTATTATAAAATTCAGGTGGTGAAAACACACCTCGATTCAACAAAAACAAAATACAATTTTTTTTTGTACATCATCCAAAGAAAAAACAAGTTGAATTCCTGAGATGAGCTCAGCCGAATACAAGGGATTTTCGATTTTGCGTTTTTTTTTTGCGTTTTTTTGCGATTTTTTTTATCTTGCAATGGTTCACCCCAGCACGAATCTATTACCGAAAACAGCAACTCGATAGCTCATCTCCTTCATACCCAAAACCGTGACAGAAAATTGGCAACGACGACGACAACTCGATAGCAATAGGGCTTTTCTAAAGAAAATCCTTAAAAAATTGTAACCCAATAGATTTTTTAATTTAATATACAGAAGGAGAAAACGTAGGGGAACGGACCCTTGGGGCTTCAAGTCCAGGCAACTGGGATTAACACTGGGGCGACTATGATTAGAGTTTATTACCTACCTTCTGCCTAATCCTGTAATAAATACACGCGTGATGTTTTGTCAATATATAATATAGGTTGAATGAAAAAATCATAAATGAAGCGTTATCAGCTCCGAGAGCGTGATAAGTGATAATATTCATAATCAAGAATGCGGATCATTTGTTATCAATAGATACAGACTTTGTTGACTTTACAGTAGGTGCGGTGTAACAGTTTTGATCTCATATATGTAGTAGGTTACCTATAGAATTGAAAAAAAATCTATTATAATTTTAAATATATCAAAATTAACTTCCAGGACGGGATTGGAACCCGCGACCCCTCAATCGCAAGCCACTAGACCGGCGTTTCTCAAATGAATGTAAGCGAGCCGATATTAAACGAACTCAAGCTCTCACTCGACGTGTCAAATTTATTTATTTATTTACTAGCGACCCGCCCCGGCTTCGCACGGGTGCAATGGATGTTATTATACATATAAACCTTCCTCTTCAATCACTCTATCTATTAAAAAAAACCGCATCAAAATCCATTGCGTAGTTTTAAAGATTTAAGCATACATAGTGATATAGGGACCGAGAAAGCGACTTTGTTTTATACTATGTAGTGATTTAACCAAATTATACTTACAGTAATCTATACATATAAGTTATAGGTCAAATACCTCTCTCTCTCTCTCTCACATAACACACACACACACACACACACACACACACTCGACGACACTAAAAGCACAGATACTTGAATTGGTTGTGAAACTGTTAAATAGCATTTAAAAAAAAAACTGTACAGATAAACGAAGCATACTTTTGTCGCGTATACTGTCTCTTATGATACAGGATATCATCCTAGTATAAGAGACAGGGTTTAACACTTGTAAAATCCTCATTAATCTAGCCTTAATTTGTGTACCTTGTATCTCTTGTTGTGTCAATAAAGATAGATAATAATACGTTATTTATATTTACTTAACTCATTTACCACAACATTTCCCACACTATTATAATTATACAATGTCAAAAACTATACTAGATGTCAAATGTCAAAACTACAATAATAAATACATCCATAATAATAATTCGTTAATCAAATTCAAAATTGTTTACAACAACCGGTACTTTAAATGAAGCATATGGATAAATTTTCCCTTACTACGAGGATTCAAAAACTTGTAATGGATCACGATAGGAAAACATTAGAATTACTGGGCCAAATACTGAAGTTTGGGAAATGTTGCACTAGACTGCTGCATAAACGTTAGGGGTATCAAAAAAACGACAACCCTGGTAACTAACCCGGATATTAAAATCCGTAGTTTCGTTAGTAAACAGCAGACCGATGAATGTAATAACTCGGAAACCCAAACATTTACACATACCCGAAGTTTTGTTGAAATTCCTAAGAAACTAATACATAGTCAAATATCTAAGTTTAGCGTCCGTACGTGTGTTCCTAACCAGTCTAAATTGTTTGATAGTTAGCTCTTCTGGGCTATACACTGTACCTACATGTAGATCAATGAAGAGTCCTTTGAGAATGAAATAAATTACAAGTTATAGTTTACAGTTAAAAATTTATTTTAATCTAGAAGGGGAAAAAAATTATGTATTCTGAAAATATTATGACTTTTAAATAAAACCTGCCTTTTCAAATAAAAAAAAAAGTAATCCAATCGGTTTCTGAACGACAGATACCATTTCCGAATAAAAAAAAAATACAACCGAAATGGAAATCAGATGCCTTCTACTATAGTAAACTAGTAGAGTAAACTGAGCTTGTCAGATGAATAGTTTAACATTAAAAGAGCGGTAAAAGCTACATTCTGTTCTTATTTTATCGTTTCAATTTATTTTTATATTATTAACAGTAAATTATTTGATAATAACGAAGTATGACGTCATACATCATTCTGCTTCTTCACCGTTTTGACGTTTAATAAAAAGAAACTCATTTGACTTGACAGTCATATACTTACCCTATTTTATGGAAAGCATAAAAAAAAACATTATTTTATTATTTCAACTGCAGATGCTATAGTAAGTATGTGCCTAGAGAGATATATTATAATGGAATGTTATGAAAAGGAGAAACCAGAAATAAATTCGTCCGTCGTCCCTTTCTGGCTGACCTTTGAGCTGCGATATCGTCGACTGCCCTTTTGTGACATATGTCTGTTAGGCTTTACTTGAAGACTATATTTTACATCACTTTATATTCTTGATAAAGAATATCTCATAGATTAAACTATTTGTTAGAGCTGACAGACTTCAGGCGCAGTTTTGGGGAGTTTACGTCACTATATTATAAGCGAAAAAGATCCCCAAAGATCCTCAGAGCCAAGTCAACCTCATCTGCAAGCTGGTACACCTGCTGATTGACGGACGAGGCTCTGGCGCAGGCGCACCTCTTCGAGTTTGAAGGTCAGACGGCAGTCACTTTCATCAAAGCTACATAAATCTAAGTCACACATATTATGAAACGAGATATTTAAAAAGTATTGAAGTTTAGATATGAAGTCGTTTACTTACAAAACAGTTCATCATCATCATCATTCATAATTTCAAATGTAATGAATTAAAAAGTTGATTTACGCAAACACAAAATTATTTTTAGACAAGCAGTTCAGAATAAAAAGTGTGCCACACTTCGGAGGTGAGGCGGGAACGGGCGAGAGGTACGGGACGCCTCACCACAGATTCATAATTTTGGCGCCCTTACACTACAGACAGACAGGTGATGTTCTCATATAAAATAAATTTAATTTACTCTGTGGCTATGACATCAACAAAAAGTGGCGCCAAAATTGTGTACAGTAGCGTCCAAAAATCTATACCAATTTTATTATTCCGAACAGCCAGTCTAGTAAACATGATTGAACAAAATATTAAAAGGTACCTATACTTATACCTACCTAACGGCCTCAAAGTCGGCTCAGTGGCCATAGAAAACTCCAGGTTAAAGAACCTTGCTTGAATAAAGAATAATACATATTGAAATTCGAAAATTCTCGTTCGGAAAAATCAGGTCAATCTGGATAAAACATTTCTTTCAAGAACCGCCCAGTAATTTTAAACCAAACACTCTTTATCTCGGTGTTCCGATAATATTTATTAGCAGCTGAAACGAGACAGAAACAATTTGCCCAAAATGAAATAATGAATATAAGATTTTGAACAACACAAAAAGAACTATTTGTGGAAGAAAAAACCCGATTTCTATACAAACACGATGCTGACAATGATATAGAATTAAAAATTAGGTAATAGTCCCTCCCACTAATATAATAAATGTGAAAGTTTGGATGGATGTATGGTTGGATGTTTGTAACTGACTGAAATTTGGTACAAGGATAGATTATAGTCTGGAATAGGACATAGGGGTACTTTTTATCCCTGAAATAGGTTCCCATGGGAAGCGGTAATGGAATGGAAATTCCACGCGGACGAAGTCACGGGCAATAGCTAGTAAAACATCTATCTAGTATAACAATCATCCTGCATCGTTCGTGGTAGATAGGTAGGTTTAAGTCGAATTTCACTTCATTTCAATTGTAAAAAAACACGTTCAAGTAGGTAGACGACTAAAAGTATATTCATTCCTATTTTAAAATTTCGTCAATGCTGCCAACTTAACAAAACAACTAATATAATTTTTAATACGGAACAACGGGCGGATATTAATTTTCCCTCAGTTTTAATTAGGGGTGCAGATAACTACTGGATAAGGCGGAAATTGGAGCATGACAAAATGAGCCGCGGGCATCTCGTTAAATATTTTCCAAACATTTATATTAATTGATGAGTAGCTTAGGAGGCGTGTGGATGAAATCCCGATCCATTTTTAGGATTAAAAAAGGTATGGAAGATGTATTGACATCGTTACCAACAAAGAGAAAGGTATCTTGATTATCTACCGGAATCTACTCAGGTCTAGACTGAATGAATTTATAGGCATTGTGTATAGGCACAATGCCTCTAAATTCATTCAGTAAATAAAGTTGATTAAAATATTTCTAGTTAAAGTATATATTTTATAGTAATAAGAAAATAGTGTTCTGTGCATGTTTGCAAAACTTATTTATATTCGAACAATTGAATTGTCCCCAACGAGTTCATCAACTTATATAAGTAATTTCGTCTCATTTAGCGAAGGAACACAAGAAAAGAAATATGTGTTTAAGTTGAGACTTTATTGAAGCAATTTTGAAGCTTATCTGCACATTCATTTCAGAGGATACGTGGATGTTAATACGGGAAGCTTCAATTCGTCTGTAATCCCGAAGGATTTGATTAAATTGGGACCGCCACAGCTAATAAAAGGTCAACACGGGTTGACATTGCTCAAATTAAGCATTTTTAGTAGCCAATCACTAGGCAGCTTGTTATATTTTCTAAAAACTACGTTAACGACTACTGAATGTAAATTTAGAAGTACCTAGATCGAAACCTGATGCAATGGGATATGCGGGTGGATTTAAGCGCTTTGACTAAAATAATATAATCGATGCGCTGGAACTGAAAGGTAGGTAATATAGTGACTATTTTAATATATTCAAATAAATAAAATTGAATTGTTTGTTTGTAGTGTTTTGTTTTGTACGAATACATATTAGGTGCATGTACGTCAACGACAAAAGTAGCTTTACAAATTCAAATTTCTTGATAACCTTTGCTCAAAAACCTTTAATAAAATAATAAATAAAACATGAAATACTTTTTGTCGTCTGGGGATAGTAAAACTACTTATACATCAATCGTCGGTACATGAATTGTAATGTAAAAATAGGTTTGTAAACATTTAATGTGAGTCGATTTTTGTCTTTCTGTCTGTTTGTGCTGGGTAATCTCCCAAGTGGCTGAATAACTAAAAAGTAGTAGCAACCGCGTAAGAAAATTGAAACCCAGATCTAAGTCTACGCGGATGAAGCGACTTCATCCGCGTAGACAAAGCTTATTCAATAATAAGTAAAGTCCTCATCAATCTTAGCCATTTCTCTCATTCTCATTTCATTCACATTCTCTGTCCTTTTCACTCAGAACGTTACTGAAACTGCGTCTTAAGTGTGAATACACAACACACATTTTATAGTGTTAACATCAAACAATAAAAGCAGAAGCACTTTGGTAGTAGAATAACCTAGATTTGTATATTTAGCGTAAATACGAAGCAAAGTAGTCGGCTCGTACTGAATCTAGCACAAGCTTTTCAATAATAAAACGGTATATCGTGCTGCCTGCTCTCAGGTGAGTTCCCTCAAAACTTCCTATTGGATTCACGGACTGAAGGAATTCAACAACAAGCTAGTTTCCGACGTTTCAGATATACGACTGGAAGCGAAAACTGTTCAGCTTTCATTTTGCATGAATGTTCAAAGTTGGTTTTTTAATATCCGCCGAATGGTGGAATAGTTTGCAGATGCTTTGAGCGATTTATTTGTAATTTTATGATTCTAACCAGGTAGGATCTACCTCTTAGATATATTGATATGTGTCGTAAAGTTAGGTAGATGTGTAAGTAAGTATAGATCGGTAAGTAGGTGGTTCAATATGGTCAGACTGAGGGTGCGCATCAGGGCAACGCATACGAAAATCAATGAGATCGTGTATGCTGACAACTTAATGATGATAGCTGATGTCAGTTTTCCATCAAGCGTATTACAACTTGGTCTGAGGCTCGATGTCAAAAAGATAGAGGTGATGTGTGACTCATATAAATACTAATAGTAACTAGCTGATGCTCGCGGTTCGACCCGCGCGGCGGTCGGTACTTGTTCTTTACTCATATCTACGGTTCTATTTAATCAATCAACTTCTAAACGGACTTCGATGCGGTTTTTTTTATTACAAAGATTTTAAGTCTGACCAAGAGGGTCTGACTTAAAATCTAACGTATGTTTGATTGCAATTCGTTAATTAAAACCAGTGATATGACCAAAAAACTAAAACCGACCTCCGTGCGGGCGAGCCCCGGGCATCAGCTAGTGAATAAATAATATTATAAGGGATACTGTTATTTGAATAATATCGTAAGTTGAATCCCAGCTTTCAATTACACTCAGCCAGCCAAGTTTCTTTGTTGTCCGCTACTAATTGAACTATGAAGATAACACAGCGGCTTAATAATATGGCCCGGGGCTGAAGGAACTCGCAACCGAATTTGTGTTAGGTGTCACAAAATTATTAACCAGGTATAATCGTTGCCAAACTATTTGAATATTTGACCTTGACGCGCAACCAATCACGCGAGCCGTTCGTCTCAAAGAGCTCGCGTGATTGGTTGCGCGTCAAGGTCAAACTGTCAAGTTTTTTGGCGTTGACATTTGTTTAAGATCATAGAGCTCACTAGTTATAGTTTTTGAAATGAAATGAAAACGAACTTGGACAGAAGGAATATGAATTAGAAACATTCAGGAAGTTATAAGTTTGGTTAATTAATTTAAAAATATTCTGTTCTTTTTGTCACTGTCCCTAAACTAACCTAACCTTATAAATGATAGGTTTTATACCAATGCAAGTTTTCTTTGTCAGGTCAAATTCGAAACGAATAAATTTTATATTGGTTAGTTATAGTTACTACTGATACAAATTAAAATAATTATTAAACTCAACTCGACGTTTGAACCTGACTGTGTCAACAAAACCTCACTAACGTTACATAGATGGGGCTTAAAAAGCTACCTATCTAATCTCACACTATCTTTGGATTATCAAGTGAGATGTGTAGTATCAGATATAATGAGGTAAAAACGTGATATTCAACAGCATACCTACATACAAGTCAATATCTTCTCTAGTTCCGTATTTCGATAAATATAACTTTATTAAGAATTACAAAAGTTTCTACTCTTCAAAATATAATTTGTACAATAAAGTACAAAGTTATAGACATGTACCTAGTCAGCTTCAAAAGTCCATGATCATTATTTAAAATGTTTTAGTTACTTTTTGAGCAAAGTAATTCATAATTTCTCAGTGAAAATGCTGTTTAACTACTAAAGAACTACTTAAAAATAATAAAATATACCCCACTTTAAATAAAATAAACAATTTAGTGTTGGTAGAAATATATAAATAATTTTCAGTCAAGTTTTTTTATTTTAAAATCTGTGCAAAAATCATCTACTATTGAGGTTGAGGCTGGCAGTACATATTCGTTATGGAAGACCTATCGCTATTGACTACATCGATTTAAAAACATACGATGCACATTGACATTGCCAATAGGAGTTTTGGCGCCAACACGGGAAAAGACGCATCGAGGCAGTGTTTCATTTTCTAAAATTTGTGTAATTTCGAGTTTTTATGTGTAAATGGTGGGTTTTTAGACATAACGTCTTCGACAACATGCACAAGTGTAGGAAAGTGGCATATTTACCGTGAATTGTGATTTTCCATGTTGTTTCCAAAACTCCAAAGAAGCCTTTAGTAAAGCTCCCACTACTTTACTAGGGCAAGACTAAATGTTTCTATGTTTAGGATTAGGCTGAACGCCTTGCGCCAAAGCCCTATTATAAAAAAAACCTTGCCAATAAGTGTATATATATAATTTGATTTTGAATCTAGAATACAAAAACGCTGTACTCTTTTGTTATGTTGGCTGCATTGTCGCTCAGAAATATGGCGGACAAACAGATGGTGATGAATTTTAATGAGAACGTTACATACATTATTATGTCACATAATACTTTGTGCATAATGTATGTTTGAGCATTTTAGAAATGATACCCTCAAGCTTCATTTTCAGGAAGGGTCGGCTATTTCAAATCTTGGTAATTATTAAAATCTCTTTGTAAACGTTTTATACATTTAAATTAAGAGTTAAAGAGATTATTCAAGGCTTAACGTACTTATTCATTTTAATATGTGTTTCTTGTTTATTTGAATTGTTTTTTTATAAGACGACCATTTTAGAAACCGTCAATTCTCAAATCTCAAATGCCCACCATTTTATTATTTCTTAGTTTAACAGTCTCGACAGATGCTTTCAGGCCCTGCTTAAAAACCCAGGATTATAGGACACTAAATAATAAATTTTAATCAGTTTATATTTTTATTTCTTTTTCTTAACCTAGAGACAGAGTGAGCAATGAAAGTAAGCGAGAAAAGAAGAAGGCTTCTGCAAGAAATGGAGGTACATTACTCCGGTTACTCTTGCGAAATACTGCAAGTTACAATATTTTGTTTGCAGTGGTATAAGATGGAACATCAGGTGCCACAATCACTACATAGTACTTATAAAACAAAGTCGCTTTCTCTGTCCCTCTCCCAGGGATGTATGCTTAAATCTTTAAAACTACGCAACGGATGCTGATGCGGTTTTTTTAATAGATAGAGTGATTGAAGAGGAAGGTATATGTATAATAACATCCATTGCACCCGTGCGAAGCCGGGGCGGGTCGCTAGTATATAATAAAGCACAAGCAACGTGTAATTAAACTGTAGTGGTTTTAAAAAACTAGCTCTACCCGCGACTTCGTCATCGTTTGGTTCAATCCGGGTTTTACTTTTTACCCTAATACTTAATGTTACGCTTTAACACATCAGCTATCTGCAGTAAAATCCCATCAAAATGGCTCATTCACTTCGAAGATTACCTGGAACTAACTGACAGACAAACAATAAATTTTTTTTCTTGCTGTTATATGTATCGTAAATACACTCATATGCACTGATTAAAAAGTGATTATTTTAACAAACAGACACTTCAATTTAATTTAATTTAATGTAATAGTTATTTAATATAGATAATTATAAAAGCGGCGATAGCCTAGTGGCGTACGTAACGGACTGCTGAGACGAGGTCTCGAGTTCGATCCCCAGTCACCCCAGGCACACACCTCTGACTTTTCGTAGTTATGTGTGCATTAATAAATGTTAATTATCGCTCGCTTAACAATGTACCCGCTAGATGGCAATAGGCTCGCCCCCTATTACATTGGGACCTTAACATAACTGGCGAATCGTGGGTATGTAATACACCTCTGCCTACCCCTTCGGGGATACAGGCGTGAAGTTATGTATGTATGTTTGTATGTATAATTATAAAAAACATATGTAACATACGTATAAATAGCGCAATCTCCACACCGTTATTTGTTATTGAAGTATCTTTGTTCGTTTTGGAATTCTCGTCATGCTTGAAACCTTGAAGTTTATGTCTGTGAATAGGATAATAATTTAAGTTTAGCGAGTTAGAATATACTCTTTGAGTTTGACATTTCGTTAACACCACATGAATGCTAAGTTGTCTATGCACATAATTTATATATGAATTTCGTTATGATTAATTCTATCTAACATTATAGTATTAAAGCATAATAAAATGGGAAATTTTAAAAGTAATTAGACCTTAAAATAGAACTATTATCTTATAATCAATTCAAAAAAAACTTAATCGATCATAAATGAGAACAATGCAGCCAATATAAGTAAAAAAGCGGCCAAGTCCGAGTTGGACTCGCCCATGAAGGGTTCCGTAGCTTTATAACGTGTTAAAAATAACTACTTACTAGATCTCGTACAAAGCAATTTTCGGTGGAAGTTTACATGGTAATGTACATCAATTATTTTTTTACTTTTATCATTCTCTTATTTTAGAAGTTACAGGGGGGGGGGGGCACAATTTACCACTTTGGAAGTGTCTCTCGCGTAAACTATTCAGCTTAGAAAAAAATTATATTAGAAACCTCAATATCATTTTTGAAGACCTATCCATAGATACGTACCCCACAATGAGTTTGATGAAAAAAATAATTTTAGTTTCAGTTCTAAATATGGGGAACCCCCATAATTTATTGGGTTTTTTTTTCTATTTTTGTGTGAAATACTTAATGCAGTTCACAGAATACATCTACTTACCATGTTTCAACAGGGCATAGTTCTTATAGTTTCGGCAAAAAGTGGTTGTGACATACGGACGGACAGACATGACGAATCTATAAGGATTCGTTTTTAGCCATTTGGCTACGGAACCCTAAAAAAGAAATAAAATTCTGACAGACGCGCTCTTTTTTCTCCGTTCTGAAACTTCAGTGTAATTAAACAAATTCCATCCACCCCAACACTCCTTTGTTTTCAAAATGTTTATCTATGGCCGATATTCTTTTTGTACCACATTTTTGTGGATTTTGTGCGAAGCTATGCAAAAGTATTGCTTTTAACAACCAAGTCACGTAAGAAGCTTATAATGAGAGAAAACGATTATATAAGATTTGAACGGACTTGCTTTCGATTCGAGGATACTTTTAAGTGCTTGATATCTTTGTGGAAGATTGTTTATGATCGGGACTAAAATATTCTGGTTGTTTGAAGTGTACGGAGATTTTCTAAGGGTTCCGTTGCCAAATGGCAAAAAACGGAACCCTTATAGATTCGTCATGTCTCTCTGTCTGTCCGTCCGAATGTCACAGCCACTTTTTCCGAAAGTATAAGAACTATGCTGTTGAAACTTGCTAAGTAAATGTATTCTGTGAACCGCATTAAGATTTTCACACAAAAATGGAATAAAAAAACAATTTTTGGGGGCTTGTACTTAGAACTGAAACCTAAAATTTTTTTTTCATCACACCCATGGTGTATCTATGGATATAGGTCTTCAAAAATGATATTGAGGTTTCTAATATCATTTTTCTCTAAACTGAATAGTTTGCGCGAGAGACACTTCCAAAGTGGTAAAATGTGTGTTGTTATTTTTGTTTGTTGTGTGTTATTTTTTTATGTAAGGAGTGCTTTCTCGTCTGCAATGTGGCGCATGTGGACTGACTTTTCGATTCCAAATTCAAATAATATTTCACACCAATGACTTCTATGTATAATACTGGCGGACTGACTGGCTGTTCGGAACAACAAAATTGGTATAATTTTTTTTACACAACTAGGCGCCACTTTTTGTTTGTCATAGCCACAGAGTATATTATAATTATTTTATACGATTTTAAATGAGATCATCAACTGACAACAGTAAAGTAGTGTAAAGAAACAAAAATTATGAATCTATGGTGAGGTGTCCCGTATCCCTTCCCCGTTCCCACCTCCCCCCGAAGTGTAACTCATTTTTTGTTTTGAACTGCTTGTCTATTAATTTAATGTAATATTTTCTAAGAGCACACATCTTTCATATTAATCGGCGCATAGAATAACGTCTGTATTTGGCTGCCGTGGTACTTAGAGCAGTTACGTCTTCACTATGGGCTGACAAGACACGACACCTGGACTCATTGGGCCCCAAAATTACGACATATTTATTTGTATAGGAGGGTGTACTTGGGCTCCACCAACATTTTCAGGGCTCAAGCCAACCCCACCTGCGTGCCGGTACATCTGCTAATTAACGAACGAGACTCTGACTTTCCCCTCGAGTTTGGGGGTCAAGCGACAGTCGCTGTCGTTAAGCAAAGATAAACCAAATTGTAGAGAGGAGAGTCGGCCCCTGGCTCCAAATCGTAAGCTAGACTAGGAGAACCCTTCGGGGCCTGAGGACGGCAGTTGCCCGACTCGCCGTCCTTACAGAAGCAGGCCGTGGCGGAGGCGTGTCATGTGTGTCCTCACACGCCTGCCAACTCACCGATGCGGGACAAAATCCGACCCCACCAGGCGATAATCCGCCAGTAACCCTGGGGTTATCCTTTCGAGGGCTTACCCGGGATGGACACTTGGGGAGGACACCGTGTTATTTTAGTCGGTCCGATTCGGACACCCATCGTTGGCACCGATGAGGTGAAGCCCGTGGGGGTTTCCAAACGTAAAAAAAAGGAAAACCCCTAGGATGATAGTGATTTCCTAAGAGCTACACACTTCTTTTGCTTGAATCATCATGAATATCAGTGTTTGCAAAACTGCACGTAGAATAGTTAAGTCAATATTGACTCTCTGCCAAATGCGTTATTCTTTAAGAAAACGTATCTTATTTAACAATACAGAACAAGTCATAACGCGTGTTTTTATGTTGATTGACAAGGACATCAATGTGTCGAGTTACCACGAAAACGCATGATCGAACACTATTGGGTTACAGTTGATAATATTGAATAATAGACTTGAATATATTGTTGAAATGAATAGCTACAAACGTAATTGTCTAATGCTAAGCTTCTCTACCATAGCGAGTGTTCGCTCGAATTAGTCCCACTCTCCCCTTTCCTATACAGAATAGCAGGTACAGGCCAAGGTGTCACCTTCATAAGGTGCAAATAATTCCATCAAGAACCAAGCAGTTCGGTGCCTCTTTACTACACCGTCATAAAGACTTGTTTTTTTTTTACCAGCACACGTGTTTTTTTCTTCCTACGAACCCTAGTCCTTTAAGCGGGGTGTGAAAAGGATCAGATGAGGCCGTCAAGCTGAGGGCCACCATTGTAGCTTTATCGTTCGCTATAATGGTGACTCTCATTACTGAAACTTTGCCTGTAGCTTACCATCAGGCGAGGTGAAGTCATACTGACGTAACCAATATTAAAAAAAGTCAAGCGGTGTGGGCTGTGGATACATTTCGGCACTATAATATTTTATGGAGGTGTCGGAAAAAATAGCCATCTGGGAGCTTTCAACGAAAACGCTGCCTAAACCCTTTCAGACCACAATGATGTATGGTGGAATTGTGTATCTTATGCTGTGGTGGTGAATAGGGTCCCATGTAGCGGGAACGGGATCAGAATTCTACGCAGGGGAAGCCGCGGGCAACAGCTAGTAGGCATATAAATGATGGAGTTTTATACGTAGCTGTATGGATTTTAGTAATTAAATCCAACAGTGATTACTTAATTGGCACGTAATTACGCGTAACACCATCATCAAATATTATATAATTAGCTAATATGTAATTACAATATTATGGTATTAACTCTTAATTATGCATTTTAGGGCAGACTAGACAGTCCGTACTTACAAGTTGTAGGGACAAGGGCCTTAGCTATATTAGACTATTACTTAAGTTGTCGTTCGTTTCTGTAGTTTGTCTTTCTCTTTTTGCCTTTTCTTATATATTATTCTTCACTCTTTGACTTAATATTTTTATGTTTAAAAGCCAAATATTAGACTGTTTTTTTATATTTTTGTAAACCCGATGCACTGACTCCCAAAATACAGGCTTATGGGCACCAGTTATCTGTAGAACATGTAACATACACGTACAATGTAAGCATTTTTTTTTCAAACAATTCAACAATTTTTATCTTTAGTATTATTAATAAGTATAACCATGGAAAATTTTAACAGCAACGTCCAATTGCTTAAGAACACTGCCGTATTTTACATTAAATATCTGATTATTATAATAATCAACATAAAATAAGCATTTATTACCGAATGAACCATTAATCTCAAACCACTCGTTATTCACGATATATTTCATGTTCTAGTAAAAAAAGTGTACAAATCTAACAAGTGTTTGAAACGTATTTCAAAAGTGCAATGTGATATGGAGCTCATTCCCACTCGGATAAACCGTTATACGAGCGTATAGATCGTGATCTATAGATCATGGTGTCGTCATCGCCGCGCGCGCAGGCCCGGTCGCAACACGACGTCGACCCAGAAAGAATAAAGGCTTACTCTGTGAGTATACAAGTTTGTCTACTATATTGTGCACTGGAGTTTCTCTTTTTTACGTAAGTAATATTGTTAAATTTGACTTTGTTTCAATAATACATATAATGTTAATTTTTGAAAGTGAGTAATTTTTAGCACTTTTTGGGCGAACAAAAATCATTAAACTCGCGTCATCGTCACTGTGACGATTTCGATATTTTTTTATATTTACGCCATCATTGTTGTAGCTGATGAATTATTTTGTTCAGACCTTAAAAAGAAGTCTCTGTGAATATTTTTTTCGTGTTTCCACTTCTATTGGCACTCCCGGAGTGCCACGATTTTTTTACTTTCACACGTCAACCTCGCTTGCAAGCCGGTACACCTGCTGATTGCGGGACGAGTCTCTGGCGCAGGTTTTCAGGTGGAAGTCGCTTCCATAAGTCAAATCAAAAGGAGAAAGCCTCGAATGCAACCCGGAGCAACGCTAAGATGGTGATGAACTTAACTTGGAACACATGTTCCAAGTTAAGTTCATCACCTTCTTTGTATTTTTTTTTATTTCGTGCGGTAATTCCCTCGGAATTTCGGGGATTTAGAATCCCCCCCCCACCCGGGGGAAGGCGGGGGGATTCCGAAAGTGGATATGTGTCTGCTTGAACTCACTAAAACCATACTCCGCGGCGCCGTCTCGGGTCTTCAGTAAGGTGACCCATAAGGCATTTCCTTCGCAACCCGTCTGACCCAGGGCCATCTCCGGTTTCGAGATGGCCTCCCTTGGGTCTGGTAACCACGTGTTATGCCCAGAAAAAGGGGGGGGGGGCAATGCGTCGCCGCCCCGGCCTGCGTTCATTGAGGACAGAGGTCATTGAGCGACCTCCGACGTCTCAGTCGCCTCCGCGAAGGACATGTGTCCCAACCAAGAATATTGTCAGAGTAATGGCTCGAAGGACCAACGAAAACCCGACAGTTCTTTACTTGAGACCCGAATTAGATCCACCCAGGAACCATCGAGTTTTTGATCGAAAAGCAGCTTTTGTATGCCATTTTTAACTTTCGATACGATTTCATTTGCACACCGAGTGTGGAATACAGGCCATACGTAAAATCGCATTACTTTGAACATTACTATAGTATAGTAGGTTTGATCTAATTGACACACTCTCGCTGCGCCTACGCATGCGATAGACACCGGTATCATTTATATAGAAATAACCAGTTTATAAGTCGTGTTGTACGTTTTGCTTTGAACATTCTACACTTGTAGGTACTTTGTGAAGTGTATTTGATATTTAAATAAATGTGGGCTATTAGGTGGTAGTAGCTTGATTTTATCAGGATAAACTTCACAGGGAAAGTACGAGTACCACCCTCTCATGTAAAATCGATTTTAATTAGCAAACTGTTTAATTTCATCCGGTTTCAATAAATTAATATTACCTCCATACATCCAGACTCAAGCAAATTATACATATTCACGAATATAAATATTTGCACCGAGCGGAAATGGAACCGGTAACCTCTTTTTTTATACCACTAAGGTGGCAGACAAGCTCACGGCCCACTTGATGGGAAGCGGTTACCGCGGCCTATGGACGTGTGCAACACCAGTGGCGTTACACTCGCGCTGCCAACTCTGTAAAGGAAAAGGGATGGGAAAGGAGTTTGGGAGGGGATGGCAAAGGAGTTTGGCCTCCGGCACTCTCACTCACCAAACGCAATGCAACAGTTCAAATACTGTTACTTGGCGTCGATATTCTGTGAGAGGGTGGTGCTTCCCCGGCCGAGTCGGCCCATTCATGCAACGGCCAAAATGACTGTTGCTTGACTCTACCACTTCTACCACCTCTGACTTAACAGTCGAACGCTCTACCACTAAGCCAAGCCACACTGGTCGTCAATAATTACGAAACAATATTATGTAAAATTGTGCCTTTTCTTTCAACAACTTATATACGTGGGACACTCAGAAAGTTTTGCGAAAAAAGAAGTGTTCTATAGGTAAATATTTTTTTATTAAATCTTTTCAAAGTACTCTCCACCAGCCTCTATACAAAGTTTCATGCGTTTGAACCAGTTTTTAAAACACTTTTTCCAATCCGCCGCAGATACCTCGTTTACAGCCTGCTCAAACGTTGACAGCGCATCTTCCGGCGACGAAAATTGTATCCCTTTGAGCTGATTTTTTATTTTCGGGAATAAAAAGAAGTCGCACGGTGCAAGGTCAGGGCTGTAAGGAGGGTGACCTAGGAGTTTAACCGGAGTGCTGTCCAGGAAGTCCCTCGTTTTAAGCGCGGTGTGTGCGGGCGCGTTGTCATGGTGGAGTAGTATCCCGCGGAGCCCTGTGTTTGGGCGCTTGTAGCTCACTACAGAGAAAACTTCTGCCAAGCATTTGGTAGTGATTCAGCGTTGATGCTTCTTTGATTTCGCAAAGGGATTGATAACAAGTAGCCAGACAAATTGAAAAAACTCGCGAGCAAAATCTTCCCTCCGCTTCTAGATCGCTTCACTTTGGTAGGTGTTGATTCGTTTTGAAACACCCAAACCGTCGACTGGCGTTTTGTTTCTGGATCATACTGATAAATCCACGACTCATCACCTGTAATGATGTCATAAACACGCCGAGACGCGCCTGCTTCAAACTTGTTTATCATATCACGACACCATTCCACCCGGGCTTGCTTCTGAGCATCGGTGAAATTGTGCGGCACCCAGCGTGAAACTATCCTTCTCACACGAAGATCGCACGTGTAGAATCTCGTGAAGGCTTCCCGATCCAATCTGAAGAATGTGCTGAATCTCTTGATATGTGACTCGTCTATTATCTTGGATTAAATTTTTCACTGCTAGCACGTTTTCTTCCGTAACAGCCGTCAAAGGGCGACCACTTCTTTCTTCATCCTCCAAAGTCAGTCGACCGCGCTTGAATTCGTTATACCAACGATACACGGTCGCCTTGGAAGGGCCTTCATCCATGAATGCCATTTGAAGTCTATCGTACGATTCGTCTGGTTTCAGGCGACACTTGAAATCGTAGAAAATCATAGCGCGAAAATGTTCCCGACGCAGATCCATTTTTCAATGAGACACAATAATTGAAATTATCTTGCAAAAAATGCAGAGAGAAATTTTGAAATTGGAACGTACTTATTTTTACTCATAAATAATCATATTTTAGAAATAGATTATAACTGACCAGTCTCTCATATATAAAAACTTTTTTTCGCAATACTTTCTGAGTGGCCTGGTATATATAAACTATTCAGCAACTATTTGACCTACTTCTCAGATTAACACCTTGACATTTCCTCTTACCTTAAAGGTTTATGAAATATAATGGTATAAGCACGTAATACCTGCGCGTTAAAAGAGAGGTCTGCACAATGCGAGGTCCTCGGAGGTCAAGTCCTCGTTGCCAGCTACTTGCGAACCTTACGGTAGGCGAGATTAACTGACTGTTAGGCAGTCCCGCTGCAGCCATACATACATATTTTATGTATGTACAGTCAACGACAAAAGTTTATTAACAGTAATATATTTACAAACCTTTTTAGGGTTCCGTAGCTAAATGTAGCAATTTGGCCACGGAACCCTTATAGATTCCTCATGTCTGTCTGTCTGTGCGTCCGTATGTCACAGCCAGTTTTTTCCGAAACTATAAGAACTATGCTGTCGAAACTTGGTATGTAAATGTATTCTGTGAACCGCATTAAGATTTTGACACAAAAATCTATGGATAGGTCTTCAAAAATATTATTGAGGTTTCTAATATCATTTTTTTCTAAACTGAATAGTTTGCGCGAGAGACACTTCCAAAGTGGTAAAATGTGTGTGGCCCCCCCCCCCCCCTGTAACTTAACTTCCACAAAAAATTGGTTAGAACGATCTAGTTAGTAGTTTTTTTTAATACGTAATAAATCGTAAACCGCAATTCAATTAATTCACATATAAAAACTTTACTTGCTGCTACGTTCCCTTCATGGGCGAGTCCGATTCGCACTTGGCCGGTTTTTTATATTGTAATACATGTACCAATAATATATGTATAAGTAATTTTATAATCCCCAGAGGTCAAAGTTAATATAATTCATGTTTTGTTTATTATTTTATGAAAGGTTTAATAGCTAAGACAATTAATAAATTAGAATTTGTTAAGCTACTTTTGTCGTTGACTGCAAATATATATTATGTCGGCGATAAACGAGAAACGTGTAAAGCAAGCAACTATAAACTAGGTAGCCAGCAGTAGTGTGTAGCTTCGATAGGTTTTCGCTGGACTATGAGCTAGTATACGAATTCTACCCATCATATTATGCATTTCAATTCACGCGCTATTTGAATATTTCAATATAATATTTTCAATTGAATACCATTGAATTGTTTTTTCGGAGTATATTTCTCCGTTGCTAGACCGATTTTCATTTTTCTTTGACTGTCTTAAGCCAATAGTTAAATTGCGCATTTTGGCGCCAAAATAGTGGTCTCAACATCATTTAATTTGGAGAAATCAGATTTTGAAATTTTAAGGGTGATTATTTCTCCATGGTATGTTCGATATTCAATTTTATTTCTGATCCCTCCGGGTATCAAGTTGTATTTACATGCCAAGTTTGGTCAAAATTGGTCGATTAGTTTAGGAGGAGTAGCGTCACAACCGAAATAAACCGAGTGGAGTATAGAGCGCTTTTCGCTCGACTTTGTCTCACTCTCAGCTCAATTGTACCCATGCCTTTTTTCCCTCTGGGGTAGGCAGAGACAACGGCCCGCCATCCATCTGCTTTTGTCCTTCCACACTTCATGTAAAACTAGTTAATAGTTGATTTCTCACCGGGCGGCGGTTTGAAAAATGCCTTATGTGAGAGACCTACCAAGCATTTTGGTGACTACGTTTTTTGTCGTACGATAAAGAACGGGAACGCTTTTACCCACACACGTATTCCCTTCTTCCTACAACGCCGGGTTCTTTAAGCGGGGCGTGAAAAAACATCAGTCGAGGCTGTCTAGGTAAGGGCCACCATTCTACGGACAATCTCTGGAAATGGTGGCCACTAATTTTTGGACTGCACCATCAGGCGAGGTGTAGCCAATTTGACGGACTAAATATTGAACAAAAGACATAGATACAGTCCCTACCCGGGTTTGTGGCAAGTCGCGCGGGCAAAATAGTGAATGTCCGGTTAAGATCAATTCACTTCTGTATTGTAGTGTTCTCTCTATCTGACAGGATCGGAGTTATGGCTATATATTTATCAAATATCTAATCCTTGTCTATGTATGTCCGTATAAATCTAATACCTTTAAACGAGCAATTCTTGTATACATATATAACACTCAAATTTTATGTGGATTAAAACAAACGCAGGGGATTTTCCTAAATATATTAATTTATACGATGACACGATGATAAACTTAAAGTTTAAATAAAAAAAGGGGGAGCCATTGTTGCCCTTGTCCCAATTATTTGACAAACAGGAAATGTCCAGGTAGCACAGTTGGTCAGAGCATTCCCCCTAGAAAGGGACTAGACGCGGGTTCAAGTCCCGGATGTTAACTTTTTCCGATAAAATAGACGTTATTTAATATACTAGCTAGCTAGTTATTATTGAGCCATCTTCTCCACCCAAACGGCTGAACCGATTCGAAACCGATTTGAAATTTCACACAAGCAAAGATGTTACTGATGGGAAGGACATAGGCTATGTAATTAAAAATTCATTTGTACCACGGAGGAATAATTACCGGAAAAAAGTTTAATATTGATTTCTCTATGATAAAAAAGCCTCATTAACGCTATAGGTATTAAATTAGGTAATTTGTTCATATACACAAGACACAAAAAGAAAAAACGAAAATCGGACTAGCCATTGAAGAATTATCACCGTTACAAAAAATCCTGGTGAAATTGCATCGCTCAATTTTTGCAACAGCAGAATGTATTGCAGACCTAGTTAATAAACCGACCCTATATGATATTACTGCGAATATAGCTTGGACGTAAAGTTATTTATTGTTCAGGCTTTTATAATGAATCTGTGATGGACAATATCTTTTTGTATAATGTAATATTATGTTTACTAATACCTAATAGTTTAGTAGGTTCTCATTTAACATAAATTAAGCACACTACAATACACGCTACGAATGGACCCCACCTTCCAATTAAGTGTAATAATATTGCGAACTGGTATTTATTGAAATCTCGATTTTGTAGAGATTATGTTTGATTTTGTTTGCGAAATCTAATTGAAAAATTGCGAAGTCTTTTAACATTTGTTGAGTCATATTGTATAAAACAATCATGTACAGAAGTCTGCGCGCACGCATATTATAGAATCGGCTACGTCATCGAGAGATGGAGGCATAAAAGTAGTAATTTTTCCAGTATCTATTTAAATTCATCAACCATCCTTACTTCAGCGCCTGCGGAACACCAACAACAGCATTCTGGAACAGTTTTGACTGCCTTATCCAAAAGAATTGGAACGTAAGTGTAGTTTGATTGATAGACCGAAGAAGCGACCCTTTAATTTTAGGACTAGTATTCGTCATGTGCCTTCTTCTTCTTCTATTAATTAATGGCGTCGTTACAGGCTTCGACTTGAGACTTTGTCCACCTTTTGCAGTTGCAAATTCATAAGTAATTCACCTACCTAGGCTGTAATTCAATAAAACACAATGGCATAAGGTTTCCCATGTTAATCTAATTTACGTAATATTTGTCTTCTAGGAATGTTTCTGTATAACTTGCTCAAAAGAGGGCCAATTCTTGTAATAGAAGATGTTCAAAATTCAGTCTTAATCTAGTCTCGATCTCGTCGATGAGCTCCCATATGTCAAAAAAGATGATCTAATAACAAAAATTTTAAAATTTTGTTAGCAGTTTTATAAGAGTTACGGATTGAATTTAGACAGTACAATGTTTCGACATGTAGCGAACTTCAAAAACACATATATCGACAAGTCATTGCTTCGACAGACAACTATTAGACAATACACACCTTCGAATTACCACTACTTCGACAGACGATTATTCGACAAACAATACTTAGACAAGACACATCTTCGAAAGACCACTAGTTTGACAGATTTTTTTAACATTCTCCCAAAATAATAATGCTCTGAAATGTATTAAAAAATGTGCCCTACCTAATTAAATATGTACCCAATCAATTGAAATATCAATTCCGGCGAACTGTTGGGGTTTCCAATTGAACTGTTGGGGTCACAGTTCTAACCTAAGTTAACCCACTTTACTTATTTTTGGAATATAATTTTTAAAATCTGTCGAAGTAGTGGTCATTCGAAGATGTATCTTGTCTAAGTATTGTCTGTCGAATAATCGTCTGTCGAAGTAGTGGTAATTCGAAGGTGTGTGTGTTGTCTAATAACTGTCTGTCGAAGTAATGACTTGTCTGTCGATCTATGTGTTTTCGAAGTTCGCTACATGTCGAAATATTGTACTGTCTAAATTCAGTCTGTAAATCGTTTTATAATAGTAATAATAGATAGATTAAAATTTTATAATCGTATAGATAGATAAATATATTTTTCTTTTTTAATAGATTTTTTGTTATAACAAACAAGATCATATAACAAAATCGATTTTATATCATCCATAGATCTTCAATTATCAGCTATTTCCGTGGCCGCAAGTGACGTTCCGATTCTCATTGCGTAAAACATTTCTCACGCAAGTAACAATCAGTGCGTAGGTGGCAGCACTTATCGTGCCCTCAGATGGTTAAGTGTCGACATACCTATATTTTACATGCATTCAGTTAATGTATGTAATTATTTCGCAAGCAGAAATTGCGTGAAAAAAGTATGAAGGTATCCCTAAAGCGGTAAACAAGCTTCCTGTCGGTAACACCCTCAGGCTGGGGAATGCTCTCCCTGCTGTGGTTTTCCCAAGCAGGGTCGGCAGCGCGAGTGTGACGCCCTTGGTGTTGCACAGGTCCATAGGCCGCGGTAACCGCTTCCCAACAGGTGGGCCGTGAGACTTTCCGCCACCTGAGTGGTATAAAAAAACTAACCTCTGTCATCTTATCAGCTTTTCTGAAAGCGACTACCGTCTGACTTCCCAGCCCTGAGAGGAAAACCTGCGTCAGAGCTTCGTCCGTTGTTTAGTAGGTATACCGACTTGAGGGCACGCCGCAATAGCGGCGGTAAGGCCCATCATGGAGGATTGGCTGGAAAGGCGACACGGAAGCCTCTCGTACCGACTGACGCAGGTGATCTCCGGTAAGGGGAGCTTCGGGGACCACCTGTATCGGATCAGGAAGGAGCCAACGTCTGAGTGACGCGAGCGAGGACTCGGGGCTGCACACACTGGCGGACTGCCTGGCGTGGGAGGCACCGAGACGTGACCTCGTGGCAGCCATCGGGGTGGGAGTCCTCTCCCTCGGCAGCATGATTGCGGCAATGGCGCGGAGCGCGAGCGCGTGGGCCGCCGCCACCTCCTTCTGCGAGCATGTAATGGTCGCAAAGGAGATGGCGTAGCGCGCCCGGGAGAGATTTAGAACTCTCCAGGCCCGCCGCGCGTCGCAGGCGACTCAGGCGTCGGAGGTCGCTTAACGACCTCCGTCCTCCATGAGCGCAGGCCTGGAGGTGGCAGGTGAGGCCGTCTGTCACCCCAGCAGAAGCAGGCCGGGACGGTGGGGCGACTAGCGCCCCTCCCCCAAACCGGGGCAAGACGGGGACACCGTGGTTTCCAAACCTGAGGGAGCCAACTCGAAACCGGAGATGGCCCAGGGTCAGTCGGGGTGCGAGGGATATGCTCAATGGGCAACCTTACATCCCGGCGTCTGAAGACCCGAGACGGCGTGCGGTTTTAGTCGGTTTAAGCCCGACATAACCGCCCCCGCTGCCCGGCGGGGGGGGGGGTATCCGAAGGGATTTCCGCACGAAAAAAAAAGAAAAAAAAAGGTACTCCGACTTGCGGATAAAGTTGGCTTGGGCCTTAAGGATGTTGCTAGGGTCCTGTATACTTAAGGCAACGACGTGAACCCACTCCTAACACAAGCAATTTAGCTTAGCTGGAGGGGTTAGGGGGAATATTAGTAATTTCGGTTGCTAATATTCTTTTTAAAAAAAAAAAAAAAAAAAAAAAAAAAAAAAAAAAAAAAAAAAAAAAAAATATCATGACATAACACTTCAATTGGTGCAGGACTTCTTATAAAATCTACACATGCAGAAACGAAGCACATGTTTGTATAATCCAATCAGTGAGTCACGTCTTGTTATTATGATATACTGATAAACATTGATATGATAGACTTATTAATCTTACCAATCTTGCATTTTATCAACAGCTACTTATTATGAATAAGTAAACTGATGGCAATTTAAATACCGAAAGTCTATGAATACGAACAAAAACTAGTGACAACAAAAACAATAACCTGGCTGTATGGGGCCCATCAAGATTTACGGAACCGCAGACAACCTCATCTGTAGGTTGAAACACCAACTGTTTGACTGAAGAGGCTCTGGCACAGGCTTTCTCGGACTTGGGCGGTCGAAAAGCCATTGCTCCTTCTTTTTTTTGTCTCGTCAGGGGAAATGTCCTGCCGCATACATTACATTTATAGGCTCCGGTAATTATAATCGCTTACCATCAAACATGTGTTCATTTGCATTATAGTTTTTGTTTCGTGTTTTATACAATATGTATTGACTTATGTTCTTTGATCAATATTTGTACGAAGCTAAATTTTTGAAGCTTTTTTTGTACCTGCAAATTTTTTTTTTAAATCATACCTGTAAGTACCTCAATTCTGTTTTATTTATGTTAAGGGGGTGCCCGGCAACGGACACATGGGGAGGACACCGTGCGGTTTTAGTCGAGACACGACATAACCACCCCCGCTGGCCAGCGGGGGAAGGGATTTCCGCACGTAAAAAAAAAAAGGCTCTTAAGAGACTAGCACCACTAGACAATTAAAACTGGGGTACTCAGAGACAAGAGCCCACCACCTGGTTCTGTTCTTACACACTTCAGGAGCTTCCTCTGCTGTCATTAAACGTTTTATGTCTTTTTTTACAACAACTGAGGTAACTATAGTAATATACATATTATATAGGTATAAATAAATGAATGCCACCATTGATGTATGTACGTTGAATAATATAACTTAAATAATCTATACTTTAATGTTACAAAGCTGAAGTTTGTTTGTTCGTTTAGTTGACTGCGCTAATCTCAGAAACTACTGGTTCGAATTGAATAATTATTTTTTTATTTGATAGCCTATTTATCGAGGAAGGTGATAGGCTATATCTCATCACGCTAATACCCAGGGTAGCGGAGCAGTTATCATATATGTCAACAAATCGGGCAAATTTCCATACTTTATCCCAAAACAAATGCATGTATGGGTAAATAGCTGCCACGGGCCATCGAAGTATGTCACGGGCGAAGCCGCGGGGGACAGCTAGTATATTTAATAAGTCAAGAAAGATTTGTTCAAAACATTGAATGAAATTCACACTGGTGAACACCACATACTAGATTGCTACAATACTTAAACAGACCATCCGTCATCATTTTCCGGTCTCATTACAAACACACGCCAGTAAAACATTTTAGCCAAAACATTATTTGCCTCTAATGCCATGTCAACGGATGTGTGGTCAAACCGTGACTTAGATCATCAATGTACAAGTGGTACAAGATTTCGGTCCAAATCATTTAGGAATTGTTTGGGCAATATATTTATATTTGACGGCCTCTGTGGCGTAGCGGTAGTGTATTCGACTGCTACGACAGAGGGCGCGGGATCGGTTCCCGCTCAGTGCAAATATTTGTATGCATGAACATGTCTATTTGCATTGATCTGGGTGTTTCTATGTATAATATGTATGTTTATCCGCATTCTGGAACCCATAACACAAGCTAGTTAAACTATGCTTACTTTGGGTCTTGAAAGCGCTGTGTGGAATGTCGTAGAATATTTATTTATTTATACTTATTGTTTATTTATTTGTATTTTCTGGACATTTTGGGACAGTAAAGTTTTGGTTTCGGGAGTTGAGTTACAAAGAACAAATAAAAAAGGATAACTTAATTAGCTTGTGTTATGGGTTCTAGAATGCGGATGCACATTGTTAGATAGGTATATTTTTTTTGTAAATACATAGGTACATGTTATAGATTGATACACCCAACCCAATGCAAATATATACATATTCATGCATAATAAATTGTTTGCACTGGGCGGGAATCGAACTGAACGCTCTACCGTTACGCCACAAGAGTCACCATAGACGTCGAAATAAAAGCTTTTCATTATGAATTTCGGATCTCTTCCTTTTTTGAAGTCAGTAAGTTTAGATTTTTTTTTTTTTTCAAGAATATTAGTAACCGAAATTACTAATATTCCCCTTAACCCTTCCAGCTAAGCTAAATTGCTTGTGTTAGGAGTGGGTTCACGTCGGTAGTGTAATGGCCAGGATTCGAACCCGGGACCTCTCGATCGTAAGGTCGACTCCTTAACCACTAAGCTACCGACGCTTCACTTCGATGAAATTCACTGGTTCAACCCTTGTCCTCTGTGAGACTACACCATGGTCGATTTCTAATCACACAAAAAACAAAGGTGGTTCAAGTAGGATTACTGCATCAAGTAATTAAATTTACTTAGGAGAATAAATCGAATAAAAGTTACAAAACTGAATAAAAATTAACAACTACCTACACCTGTTTTTGTACCAGAACAAAATCTTCCAATAAAAATATTCATAACATCAGTTATGCCAAAGCTCGTACAAATTTACTATAACTATGACGCCCCATTACATCGTAAAAACCTATCAACCATAAGAACCGAGAAATACCCTCCACACCGCGTACGAGCGAGAGGCTCGAAATCAACATAGCCGGTAAAAAGAGACAGAACCCTTTCCTTGAGGTAGTCTAGCAGTCTGACGTCACACTAGGTCGTAGGAACGTAAAAACATCGTGATGTCCACACCGTTTGGCGCGAAATGCGGAACTTTGGCAAGAGCGTCGTGGAAATTGAAGCAATGACGTCATCTGTGACGTAGGTGTTCAGAAACCTATATAGCTCTGCATAGGACAGATGCTGATGAAAATTGAGGTTGATTGAATGATGTGGTTTGTTCGAATGGTTTCTTGGTTAACTTAATTTGAAGAGAGGTTCGGTGCTTTAACAATAGCAGGAAAAGGTATTGACAAAATGGAGAATTGGATGATTGAATTTCATAGTGGACCTACTACTTTCTAATTTGACGGTAACAATGGGACATTGCAGTAATTTTTTTTTTAATTTGGTCATACCATCATCTATGATAATAGTTTTTAGTTAGTTTTTATACTACATAACATAACATAAAAATATAACTTCACGCCTGTATCCCCGAAGGGGTAGGCAGAGGTCCCAATGTAATAGGGGGCGAGCCTATTGCGATCTACCGGGCACATTATTAAGCGAGCGATAATTAACATTTATTAATGCACACATAGCTACGAAAAGTCGGAGTGTGTGCCCGAGGCGACTTGGGATCGAACTTGAGACCTCGTCTCAGCAGTGCGTTACGTATGCCACTGGGCTATCGCCGCTTTTTTAGTTTAGTTTTTATACTATTCCGATTTATATTGTTTTATGTTTTGAAGATCAAAGTTATCTTCAAGTACCCGAACAAGGTTGAAGTAATTGTTGGTATTACTATTTACACAGTATGAGGTCACAGTGCTTTGAATTTTTTTTTTTGCGCAAATAGTAACACTATCAATTAAACAAAGTTGCATGAGTTATATTATGTTTACTGGACGATGGAGAATAGCCTTATTGCCTTCTATGACAATCAAGCGATGAGATAAGGTGTACTACTTTGTGACCAGCAAAAAAAAACCATATTTCTTTTAAAATGTTACCAAAAATTTAGAGAAAGGGAAACTTTTGTAAGACCGAAACATACTGGTGACTGATGAAATCCAATATCTAAACACCCTACCCGCATAAACGGAGGCAGCTATTAGTTTGTCGTAGATAAATCTCGTGAGCTGACACCTCGTAAACTTTCTCTATTACACAACCGAAAGTACTTTAGATTAAATAATACCAACGACCAATCGCTATGTGAGCGAAATAATAGTGATATTTCCAGGAATGTCGATAAGAGACAGTAGACTAGAGGTTATATTGCTTAGAGTAAAACTGGGATGACTAGAGTTTTATTGGTGAAGCACCTTTTAGATCAATTGAATTTTGCCACTTTAAATAATCCCAGTATAGCCATATAGCCAATGGCTGTATCGTCAACTGGTATTTGCCAGTTGGCCCCCCGACTCCTGGACTGACCACCCGCATATTAATCATTCATATATACTTAAATAGGGAAACATTTCAAATTGGAGACTCGCCCTGACACTTCCGGCCAATCCAAACTTACTGTTACTAGGTACTGAGACTCTATGGGCAACCTTACACCCCGGCGTTTCAAGACCCGAGACGGCGTGCGGTTTTAGTCGGTTCAAGCCCGACATAACCGCCCCCGCTGGTCGGCGGGGGGGGGAGGATATCCGAAGGGATTTCCGCACGAAAAAAAAAAATACTGAGACTCCTATATAGCAAAATCCACTACAGTGACCTAAGACAATACCAAGAATAGGTCTCTAAATGAGTCCAAGTTAAATTAAATTAAATATGTCACTATGTCTTAAAATCTTAACAATTTAATATAAGAGTTGAAATTGTAATTAATTCAAGCAATAGCTAAGGTATAACTGGGATATATTTCCATTTCCCGGGATTATTTAACACACAGACTACTGAGAATAATCCAAGTTTAAAGGATAATCATAAACCGCTAATCATAACACCACTTAGCAAGGCGGATCAAAAGTATTTTGCATACATGAATTATTATACGGCTACTACCAATATTCGCCAAAATTAAAGTGGGAAGCTAAGTGCAGCGCATCCAGCCTAATGGACATAAAATTTGAAATGGGAGCGAAGTTTCCATTCCGCGAATTAAAACTTTCTGTTTGTGGATCGGACAGTTCACAAATTAGACCGAAAGGCGCTGTTTAAGAAGTAAATATGTTTTTCTAAAAAATAAATGCTCAAAAATCAAGTAAGTATTTGAAATCTTGCCCGAGGGTTTGGCCTAACAAGCCCTTTTTAAGGCTTCGAAACGCTGCAGCTTTTAACAGCCTCTTTTAACAATTTCTCGTATAGTAATTTTATAAAACGAAACTCTTTGCTTCTTGTTTAATTTATTTGCCCAGGATTTTTGTATGTAATAAAATCTTAGAAACTAAATGTGTCGACATTATTATTTTCCAACCGATAACCGAACGGATGATAATACTTTATCCATTTCCCAAGGACCCTCTTTCAGGGGAATTAGAGGTGTTCCCACACTCACAGCGGTCCGTCAAACCTTCCTGTTTCCTTTCAGAATTGCACAATCTACAGATCCTCAGAGTTTTCTTTGTTAGGTCCGATCCAAAAGGTTCCTATCTGGTCATTGTGTAAGTACTTACATCACAATGATGATATGCACGGTTCGGCACTCAACGAGTAGTAGGAGACTATTGGTATTGCTAAGTTGCAAATTCTAGTTATGAGTACAATTTTATTACCAAATATTTACCTTGGTCGAGTGTCGTGCGCACTGTGTACTCGCGGAGGTATGAATACAACTTTATTTACATTAACACGAGAGGTACACCCACGCGTCTGAAGGCCCGAGACGGCGTGCGGTTTTAGTCGGTGCAAGCCCGACATAACCGCCCCCGCTGGCCGGCGGGGGGGTATCCGAAGGGATTTCCGCACGATAAAAAAAAAAAAAAAAAAAAAAAGGTACACCCACGCGCAATTGCCAAAGAATAACAGACTCTCGCGTCTCGTTGTACCAAGCTTTTCTTTTCAGATTCCTGTATCTGATCATTGAACAATAACAATAAATCCTTCTCTGTATGTCTTTGTACAAGGGTAAGCTATGACTGTGTGATGTCGAGTAGAAGCCGGAAAGCTGACCCGAGTTCAGAAGTGAAAGCCTTGGATGTCACCTGGAGAGAGACCAGGCCACCACGTTGAGATGATGATGATATTTGCCCGCAGAGAAAACAACGTTGTCTGTTAACATTGTCTATCCACTGAATTTAGGATAACTTACCGCTAAGCTCCAACCACGTCTGATCAGCTTTTCCTGTCAAAATAATCATCTTTCGACATGTGAACTGGATTGCACCTTCACGGGTGGATGCTCTGCGATGCGATATAATTTCTATGAGTAGTTATATCGTAAATAATGCTAATAAACTAAAAAATAACACTGGAAGCATTGACAATGTAGTTAATTATAATTTAATCGCTCATGAATCATGGAACCGTTATAATATGTCAACAGTTAAAAATATAATAGATATATTTACATACGCGCATTCATACGTGTTCCCACAGGGCTAGACAAAGACAATATAGTGTCACTTTATTCAATCTATCATAAATCTTTTTCCATTCAATGGCTGCCATCCAATTTTGCATTTCGTATTTGGAACAGGACGCAGTATCTGGACGAATGAGTGAATGAATTTTGACTCATATACCTTTACAATATTGTTATGTTACCTGTATGATGACTATAAAAAGTAACGCATCGTTGCTGGTCAAATTGGTCTTTCGCGATATTTTTTTTTTGTTCCAACCAGCCAGTCTAGCAGTATACCATGGTAACCATTGATTTCTTATTTTCTTTGCCTCGATTTTTGTTCTCATCCACGTAATGACATGGTAAACATGAAACCAAATTCCCTAAGTATTTATTGACTAAATAATTTGGAAGTAAAATCAAACAATATTCTGTTTCCCTCCATTCGTGTACCTCCAGCGGGGGCGGTTATGTCGGGCTTGCACCGACTAAAACCGCACGCCGTCTCGGGTCTTAAGACGCCGGGGTGTAAGGTTACTCATAGAGCATATCCCTCGCACCCCGACTGACCCTGGGCCATCTCCGGTTTCGAGATGGTCCCCTTACTTGCTCTCCACTGTGCCCTCTGCTAATCAGAGGGACACGTGGAAAGCTTCCGAACAGCCCTCAACAGGGCCGTCCTCGCCTCGGTCGGAGTTGGCCGTAGGCGGCAGCGTCTCTCCCGCCCTAGGAGAGAGGCGCTGCCGCCTCCGTTGCCCAGGGTGCACCGCGTGGAGGTCCCCAACCAAGCACCCCAAATACATACTGTTCCGTATCGTGAATTGAGTGCGAACTTTGATGATATTACTATTAAGTTGTCGGTTCGAAGCGAAGAATGTGCTTTTTATTGAATTTCCAGTTCAGAAACTGCGGAAGAATGAGGTCGGTCGGCGGCGTTTTCGTTTAGTAGTTCAATAAATTCTACCGGTGGTAGATTATCTCGAAAATTCTGTTTGTTTTTATACAGCCTTCTATTTTGAAGTTTTACTGAAGCATACATAATTATTTTATTTATTTTTTATTTTTATTTTTGCTTAAAGCACTGACTTCTATTTATCGGTACTACTACTAGGCTGACTGTATAGAACAAAACAAAATGGGCAAAGAGAAGTCGGACTCGCGCACGAAGGGTTCCGTACCATTGTCTATAAAAAGGGCAATGGCAATGTCTATTGTATGGAAGCCCCCTTAAATATTTATTTTACTCTGTTTTTTAGTATTTGTTGTTAACAGAAATACTCATCTGTGAAAGTTCAACTGTCTAACTATCACGGTTCATGAGTGGCAGCGCAGTCTTAGTAATAGGGTCCCGTACGGAACCCTTAAACTATTGCTCGATAATTTAAGCTTGTCGTTGCATGCAGTTCTAAACTTGGCGTTGGAATTCATTTCATTTTATCGTTTTTAATCATCATAATATTAAATTATTCTACAAAAGCACGTTACAACGTCAAATTTTGTTTATACCATATAAGTTTTCACAGAACTTGCCGCTTTGACATTTAATAAAAATAAACAAATTTTATTTAACATACAACTACCCTATTATTTCACTCAGAGAGACTATTTCTTCAAAAACAAAAATGTTTCTAAACTTAGCCACAGGGCTGACGACAGTAATTTACTAAAACAATTTGCTTCAAAAGGATATTGTCATAATGTTCTACTTTTTACAAGTGATTTGGAAAGTAAGACACAGTTATCGTTTAAAGTAATCAATGGTGCCGATTCTGTTGCTGAAATAATATATGAAATAATATATTTTTATACTGAAGGCAAGACAAACATGGATACACATTTTAATCCTGTTAAACTCGTTTAGCCAAGTTCATTATCCAATAAGTTCATATACATCCAGCACGTGGGAGGTTATCACAGCACACGGACACTTGACACACTTGTAGTTGTGGCAACACTTTCATATTGCAAACCCTTGTAAATACCCATTTCTCCATAGCAATAGAACCATGCTTAGTCGAACAGAGAAGTGCTTATTAAATCGATATATTAGTGGTTTTTGCTATTACAAATACGACATTAATACATGCATACGCTCACGTCTGTCTCCCTCCGAGGAGACAACAACCCGCCATCTGTTTCTGTCCTTGCATACTTCACGAGCTTCCTCTACTGTCATTAAAACTTTCATGCCAGCCCGCCAGTTTCAAGTGCTTTTGACCTGCCCTTTTTTTCAATACCTCATTAATTTGATCAGTGTACGTTCTGCGAGGTCGACCCTCGCTTACAAGGGCACATGTAGTGGCTTGCTTGCCACTTACATGTGCCTTATATACTTGGTGTGTCATTCGCTCAGTACTAATTCGTTCTAAGTGCCCAAACCACCTTAGCATACCCTTTTCAATTCTCGTGACAAAATTCTCTTTCAGGCTACACCATTATCGTATATCTGCTTTCCTCCTATCAGCCACCCTTACTCCACACATACTGCGCAATGGCCGCATCTCAACTGCATTCACTCTACTTCTATGGTTTTTCTGCCATATTCAACTTTCACTTCCATATAATTAACATGGGAACTAGCACGCCGTTATGAACCGCCAGATGTGCCTTTTTTGACACTGACTGACCACTCATAAAAGAATGTTATGCACCATTCACGCGATTTCCCGCAGTTACTCTCCTTTCAATATCTCCTTCGTATCTTCCATCCTTGGTGAACAAACTGCCCGAGTATACAAACTCTTACACTTGTTCTACACATTCACCTTCAATCATAACATTACATTCAATAATTTCTTCTTTCTTCTCAAAAACTATATCTTTCGTTTTTCTTGTATTTACTTTCATACCTTTCCTTTTAAAGGTCTCATTCATGCTATTTTCTGCAACTTCTCCGCCGATGCATAAAATATTCGCGTATGCAGTGTACACCCGCTTACATTATAAACCTTGCAATGTCGCCGGTCAAGGGAATTAAGTTTGGGAGTGAACTTAAAAGTAATTGCTCAAGGTCTTTTGATAGTTGTAAGATTTGTGAAAGGACCCGGACTTAAGTATTTTACTACAGTTTCAATTAATCAAAATCCTCTTAAGCTCCTTAGGTTAAGGAACAAATGATAAAAGTATTATTCACATACGTGACACGCATGTTTATGTGAAAATTGGCAGTTTTGCGAATCGGAAAGTTTGTGAAAAAGACAATCTATATTGTAGCAAAGTATAGTTTTTTCTTTCCAACATAAGACACTAGAACATAACTTAAAATAAAACTTTCGCGAACCGGCCTTTAGACATGAGAATATAATTAGAAACCTCATCTTCATATGAATAACGCCAACTACGTAGGTACTATTTAAATTAGGTACCTAAAGAAACCATAATGATGTTCTTCATACATTCTAGGCTAACTTCAAAACATGACTTATTCTGAATTTCTTTACAGGAACAACTCCGTCAACGCAAAGAAGCGGAAGAGAGAATCGCAGCTCAAAATGAATTTCTTCGCACTTCTCTCAGAGGTTCTCACAAACTCCAGGCCTTGGAGTCTAATCCTCCATCTTCAGGGACCGCCTTCGTCAACGACGCCTATGAAGATGATACGAGTGAGGAGTCTGCGCAACTCTATGCAGTCATCGGTGAGTAAACAAGTTTTTTTACCGCACCATAAAGATTTAGATTTCTTTATCAAGTGTCCGTCTTCCAACAATCGCATAGGAATCAAAACTTGTAGTGTACTTCCCGTTGAATTGGAATATTTAAATTTAGCAGGAAGCAAGATCTTATAGCATAAGTAAAGGGGAAAGTTTGAAGATGTTTTGGTCCCTTAATCCAGTTGTATATGGAACCCTCAGTGCACAAGTCGGTTTCGCACTTGACTGGTTTTTTTCTGTATATTTAATTACTGTCATTGCACGAGTGCTTAACGTGAATATCAAAAGAGGAATAAAACAAGCCGACTGCCGCTGAAAAATACCAAAACAGGTTTAATAGCAGGCGGTATCCAATTGCAAATCATAAACTGAAGGAAAATTTATGGGTCCTGCCTTTTTTTTTCGTGCGGAAATCCCTTCGGATACTCCCCCGCCGGCCAGCGTCGGCGGTTATGTCGGGCTTGAACCGACTAAAACCGCACGCCGTCTCGGGTCTTAATACGCCGGGGTGTAAGGTTGCCCATAGAGCATATCCCTCGCACCCCGACTGACCCTGGGCCATCTCCGGTTTCGAGATGGCGCCCTCGGGTTTGGGAACCACGGTGTCTCCGTCTTGCCCCGATTTGGGGGAGGGGCGCTAGTCGTCCCAGCCTGCTTCTGCTGGGGAGACAGGCGGCCTTACCTGCCACCCCCAGGCCTGCGCTCATGGAGGACGGAGGTCGTTAAGCGACCTCCGGCGCCTGAGTCGCCTGCGACGCACGGCGAGCATGTTGCGGGCTCGGCGGGCCGGGAGAGTTCGAAATCTCTCCCGGGCGTGCTCCGCCATCTCCTTCGCGAGCATTAAATGCTCGCAGAAGGAGGTGGCGGCGGCCCACGTGCTCTAATGGGTCCTGTCTGCTATTAAACTTGTTTCGGTATTTTCAGCGACAGGTGGGTTGTTTTATTTTTTTCTTTTTGGTTAGGACATATTTTTTATCTCCTAATTTCCTTCATTTTGATACCTTACTCAATAGGTTTGAGTGGAAATATTTTTACACCATCTATTTTAGCGCCATACATTTACACTATAATTTTTGTTCTAATTTTATGTACCCTATGACACTCATGAGACGAATACCTTATAATTAAGACCTCATTCATCGAAATCCGTCCCGCCGTTAGGCCCTATAGAGGGGTACTAAGAAAACTACATACATACATACGCGCGAAAAACGTTCCCTCGCTGGCGAAGTCGGGAAATAACGACTTTTTATTTTTTCACATTACACTATCAAAACAGCTGTTATCTTTTGAATAACAATGTATTTTTATCGTTCCGTATAGCGGGAAGCAAGAGGGGCGCGTTAGTTCCAGTTGAGGGGGCACTCGTTCGTTCTCATTCAACAGATATTAGCTAACTGGGTCGAAAGACTAGGAAAATTGTATCAGCTCATTCAGTATGGATACGTTGATGGAGAGTTCTAGCCCAGCACTATAGTTGCTGTATTTTTATATGTACAGTCAACGTCAAAAGTTCATGATGATTATAGCGAGTACGAACTTAAAAATCTGATTCAAACTGTTCATTATATTACAATCAAAGTTATAAATTATTTGAATAGATCTCACTAAGTATTTAAACAGAAATATAAGCTCCGCTCGCGCTGAGGTCGTTTATCGTTTTTTCGTCATATCTCCGGTTCTAATTAACCAATTGCAATCAAACATACGGCAGATGTTAAGTTTAACCAAGACCTTTCAAATACAACCAATTCCAATCAAACTGACGGCAGATTTTTAGTCTGACCAAGACCTTTCTAATACAAAAAAAATCATCCGAATCCGTTCATTAGTTTTTGCGTCCATCGCAAACAAACAGACAAGGATTCCGAAAAAAATATTGTTTTCAGAATCTTACGTTCAACAGAACCCAAGTGTTTTTTTAAATATTCCTAATGTACAAACAGGACTACTTTACAATTTTATCATAGTTACAGACTTTGCTCAAAAACTAATATTCAAAATCTGTATACATTTAAAAGAAGTACCTTTTTTTTCGTGTGGAAATCCCTTCGGATACCCCCCCTGCCTGCCAGCGGGTGCGGTTATGTCGCCGTCTCGGGTCTACAGACGCCGGGGTGTTAGGTTGCCCATAGAGCATATCCCTCGCACCCCGGCTGACCCTGGGCCATCTCCGAAAGAAGTACCTATCTTTATTTGATGTCCATATCAAAATCCTATCGATTTTGATATGGACTTATCCATCAAACAAAGATACTTTTTTTTTCATTTTATTAAGGAAACAGTCGTATACAGTTTTTACATATACTTCTGCAAAATCACTACTTCCTGGACAGCTATTTGAAATCTGTCACATGTGACTTTATTCTATGCATAGGTTTTACCCGCTGGCCAGCTTATCCGAAGGGATTTCCGCACGTAAAAAAAAAAATGCATAGGTTTTATAATATTATATCTCATCATCATCATGCGTAGCATCCGGGGTCCGCTCTCCTATGATGTCTTGACTTCTGTGGGAGCAACTGTCGTCTTACCCCTAAACCTCGAGACAAAAACGAAAAAACAGACGAACCCTCACCCTCACTTAAAATGATTTCATAATTTAATTAACAATTGCTACTTACACACTGTCATACTGAATTTTGAAGTTCAAAATAGCGATGAACTGTAGCCCTAAAGTATCGAAACGCGACTCACGGTAGTGCGAAAGTGCGCCACATCGATACTCATAATTTCGAATGTTTTCCACCGCGAAGCACGGCATTGCGAAACATACTCTTAGTGGTTTTCCTACATCACTGAAATCGGCAGGGTTAGATTAGGTTAGAACTGTGACCACAACAATTATGTAAATTACCAGATAAATTACTCGATGTGGAATACTTTCGCACTACCGTGCTTCGCGGTGGAAAACATTCGAAATTATGGGTATCGATGTGACGCACTTTCGTACTACCGTGAGTCGCGTTTCGGTACTTTAGGGCTACAGTTCAGTATGACAGTCCTACTTACATACTACTATTTCCTTTAAAATTTTAATTCAACATCAACACTGTTATTGCAAAAATATCAACTGTTGTTAATCAAGACAATGGAAACAGTTTTGTAATTTCATTCCGATTCAATTTGAACTAATAAGTTCTCAGTAATCGTCGGTAAGGTTTCTGCTGGTATAATGTTCCAGGAATAGAACAGAATACTTACAGCATTCTGTAATTGTCTCTCTAGAAAATGTACAAGAATGATATTTGTATCGATTCATAATGAATATATTTCCACTTTAACCTCGCTTTCGGTAGAATAGGAGTGGCGCACACACACTTAGTACCTACTGAAAAGTCTACAAAACGAGCTACAATAATCGAATCGAGCGAATCGTGGGTGTGTAGTACACATCTGCCTACCCCTTCGGGGATACAGGCGTGAAGTTATGTTTTATGTGTTATGTAATAAACTAAACAAACAAGGTAAACAAAAAATTTACTTGGAATTTGGAATCTGTCATTTTGAGGGTTCCGTAGCTACATGGCAAAAAAAGGAACCCTTATAGATTCGTCATGTCTGTCTGTCTGTCCGTCCGTATGTCACAGCCACTTTTTTCCGAAACTATAAGAACTATGCTGTTGAAGCTTGTTAAGTAGATGTATTCTGTGAACCGAATTAAGATTTTCATACAAAAAAAAGAAAAAACAAGTTGAATTCCTGAGACGAGCTCAGCCGAATACAAGGGATTTTCGATTTTGCGATTTTTTTTTTGCGATTTTTTGCGATTTTTTGCGATTTTTTCTTTATCTTGCAATGGTTCACCCCAGCACGAATCTATTACCGAAAACAGCAACTCGATGGCTCATCTCCTTCATACCCAAAACCGTGACAGAAAATTGGCAACGACGACGTCGAAGACGTCGACGACGACAACTCGATAGCAATAGGGCTTTTGTAAAGAAAATCCCTAAAAGCAATAAATGTTGGAGATTTGGTCCCCATACTTAAAACTGAAACTCAAAAAATTTTTTTTCGTCAAACCCAATACGTGTGGGTTATCTATGGATAGGTCTTCAAAAATGATATTGAGGTTTCTGGTATCTTTTTTGTCTAAACTGACTAGCTTGCCCAAGAGACACTTCCAAAGTGGTAAAATGTGTCCCCCCCCCCCTGTAACTTCTAAAATAAGTGAATGATAAAACTAAACAAGTTGAATTCCTGAGACGGGCTCAGCCGAATACAAGGGATTTTCGATTTTGCGTTTTTTTTTTGCGATTTTTTGCGATTTTTTTTTTATCTTGCAATGGTTCACCCCAGCACGAATCTATTACCGAAAACAGCAACTCGATAGCTCATCTCCTTTATACCCAAAACCGTGACAGAAAATTGGCAACGACGACGTCGACAATTCGATAGCAATAGGGCTTTTGTAAAGAAAATCCCTAAAAACAATAAATGTTGGGGATTTGGTCCCCATACTTAAAACTGAAACTCAAAAAAATTTTTTTCGTCAAACCCATACGTGTGGGTTATCTATGGATAGGTCTTCAAAAATGATATTGAGGTTTCTGATATCTTTTTTGTCTAAACTGACTAGCTTGCCCAAGAGACACTTCCAAAGTGGTAAAATGTGTCCCCCCCCCCTGTAACTTCTAAAATAAGTGAATGATAAAACTAAACAAGTTGAATTCCTGAGACGAGCTCAGCCGAATACAAGGGATTTTCGATTTTGCGTTTTTTTTTTTGCGATTTTTTGAGATTTTTTTTTTATCTTGCAATGGTTCACCCCAGCACGAATCTATTACCGAAAACAGCAACTCGATAGCTCATCTCCTTCATACCCAAAACCGTGACAGAAAATTGGCAACGACGACGTCGACGACACCGACGACGTCGACGACAACTCGATAGCAATAGAACTGAGCTCGTCTCAGGAATTCAACTTCTTTAGTTTTATCATTCTCTTACCATGTAAACTTCCACCGAAAATTAGTTTGAACGAGGTCTAGTAAGTAGTTTTTTTTATACGTCATAAATCGTAAACCGCAATTTACCTCTCATTCAATCAACTCACATACAAAAATATTACTTGCTGCTACGGAACCCTTCATGATTGATATGACAGCTTTTTCTGAAGCGACTGTCGTCTGACCTCCGAAACCGAAAGGAAAGCCTCTGGAATGATGGTCTATATCTGCTAGACTTATTCTTAGCTTTGGATGCCTCCGAAACTGAAAGGAAAGCCTCTTCCGTCGTTCATTAGGCGCACCGACTAGTAGGCGAGGTTGGCTTCGGTTCCAAAGATGTCGGCATAGCCCTGTACATCATAGCTCGCACTTTACTTGTGTCTTAAATGCAGCAACGCAGTCCGCATTATTGAGAATCCTGGGGTCCAAATCCCCTCGAAAGTAGAGATGTTGCCTCTTGGGAAGTATTGTACCGCTTCTACCATGGCGAGTGTTCCGATGGGCTCTTTCAATTAGTGGCACCCTCTCCTTTACTATGATGAACAACACGTGCGAGGCTGAGGTGCCACCCTCATACGGGGTAAACATTTCCATCCAGGACCAAATGGTACAGCACTCTTTTCTTTGCCGCACCCTAAAAACTTATAATTCTTTACCAGCAGACATGTCCCGGGTCCTTTAAGCGGGGCGTGAAAAGCATCTGATGAGGCCGTCAAGCTGAGGGCCACCATTGTAGCTTTATTGGTGTCTGTAATGGTGACCCTCATTTCTGAGACTTTACCTTTAGTCTACCATCGGGCCAGGGGAAGTCGTCGTAACCATTTTACATAAAAGTTATGTTTCTCTTCACAGACTATCAAGAAGTATGCGCAGCGCTCACTCGCGTGCAGAAAGCGCTGGGTGCCCATGGCGAGGCGGCGCTGGCGGCCCGAGTGGCGGGCGCGGCCGGAGCCCTGCTGTGCCCGGCGCTCCGAACAGCGCTGGCCACGCGTCACGCCGTGCTCACCGCCGTCCGGCACAAGCGGTCTGGCCTTGCGCCGCCGCACACGCATCGTGCTACAGATAGACTGAAAGACGTAAGTTATACTATCTGTCAAGGGGATATTACCGACAGTTTGCTATAAAGAGATCGTTTATGTTTTAGTCAATAAATAAAAGAAAATAAAGACAGATAAGCAGAATATAGATATATATGTTTCTGGTAAACCAGTTTGCTGTTAAATAATGTAACGTCAAGCAGATGCTAAGCAGAAGCAGATGTATGACAGAGAGAACGCTATGCAAAGCAGAAGCGAACCGATCTTACCCAAGCTCTCACTCTACTTACTGACGGCGACTTGTGAAAACAAAAATCGGGTATTACTACGGTAAAAAGCATTGATAGCTTAGTGGTTAAGGAGTCAAGATGTCCCGGATTCGGCACACATTCGTTACACTACCGACGTGAACCCACTCCTAACACAAGCAATTAAGCTTAGCTGCAGGGGTAATATCAGTAATCTCAGTCACTAATATTCTTTAAAAAAAATGGTTGAACAGCACACCCTATACACCCTAACCGAAACACTAGGTATTTTAAAACTATATACTTTATTGTACATGAGAATTGACGATAAAATACATATGTACATTATGTATCCAACCTACACCTACCGTGCCAATAGCGGTGTCGGCTTTCATTGTCCTCGTATCCCATAAAGATTCCTCTACTGAAAGGGTGGTTCTTCGACAATCGCGTAGAATTCCGATGTTATTGTCATCTTTGGCAGTTGATATGGTAATAGCAGTGAATAGTCACGTGGCAGTGTATATTTCTAACTACTACCCGCCAGGTAGCATGTCTTTGTCTTGCTACCTTTACCTGTGCCTTTTTTTTTATTTTATTTTTTTATCGTGCGGAAATCCCTTCGGATACCCCCCCGCCGGCTAGCGGGGGCGGTTATGTCGGGCTTGCACCGACTAAAACCGCACGCCGTCTCGGGTCTTCAGACGCCGGGGTGTAAGGTTACCCATAGAGCATATCCCTCGCACCCCGGCTGACCCTGGGCCATCTCACCACTAACAGCATCGCTCATCCTGTCTCCTCTGAAAGCAGAGGAGTACGGAGAGCGATGTGTTCCCGCCACGTTGGGTATTGGCCGACGATCAATGCCAACCCTATGAAGGGGTGAAGGGGAAGCCATTGACCGCCGCCCAGGGTGTACCGGCCGCTCCGATTCCGTTCCCCCCGGACTGCAGCGGGATCGGAATCGGTGCGACACTCGAGGAGGTTACCCAACACACACCCCACCTTTACCTGTGCCTAAGGGTTGTCGTGATCCGTTAACATTTCATGTGAATTGGTTATTAGCTCCTGTGATCCCACGAATCCTACTTATAAACATGATAAAAGCCAAAGACCAACATTTGAGGATCCATAGTATCTGGAATGATGGTCTATATCTGCTGGACTTCATCTTAGCTTTGTATGGCACCAATTGATGGGCTAAATTTAAATAAATATATTAAAAAACGCCTGTGTGTGACTTTATGTGTATGTCACATCCCCACATTGAAACGGCATATTTATTGCGTAAAAATAAAACGAAACTGAAAAGAGATTGTAGTTCACATTTGGACATATAAAATTAGTTTTAATAAGTCACATCACAACATAAACGTGCGTGATGTGGGTGTATTTTCAAGTATTTTGGGGAATCCCACCTCTGATGTTGCTCGGGATCTATTTCAGTTGTTTTCACACCAACGACTCTGTCCCACTCCTCTAGCGTAAGTGCAATAATGACTGTAAATAAGGTACGATGAGGCTAACATACTACTATGTAGCAAAAGCCTCTATAAAAATAAAGGAAAAAAAAAAAAAAAAAGAAATAAGTTAAAAAAACGGCGATACGGTGGCCTACGTAACGGACTGCTGAGACGAGGTCTCGAGTTCGATCCCCAGTCGCCCCGGACACACCTCTGACTTTTCGTAGTTATGTGTGCAACAATAAATGTTAATTATCGCTCGCTTAATAATGTGCCCGGTAGATGGCAATAGGCTCGCCCCCTATTACATTGGGATCTTAACTTAACTAGCGAATCGTGGGTGTGTAATACACCTCTGCCTACCCCTTCGGGGATACAGTCGTGAAGTTATGTTATGTGTTATGTTATGTTTAATGAGTTGTTTATTTTGCCAAACCATCATCATAATCTGTCTTACACCTCATCACCTCAACGTAGGTCTATCCATTAGATTTATACAATGAGCGGCTTTGAGTTCATTCAACCTCCCTGCTATGGGAAACTTACCTAATCATGGTTAATATATTGATGCTATTATGTTTTTACAGTGCATGGACGTATTAGGAGCACACACCTCTACAGGAGGGGAAACGTCAGGGTTAGCAGCGGAACTGCTGTCGATACTGGGCGGACTTGAGCTGGAGAGCCTCATCCAGGCGCACGACCAGGCGGCGGCACTCCTCGACCCTTCCTGCTTTAGTAGGGGCAAGAGGCATAAGGTATGTGGCCTAGCAGACTACCGTAATTCAACTTTAGAAAGTTTTATTTTTATTTCAAGTCAGAATCGCAGGTATTAATTTTTCAATACTAGCGACCCGCCCCGGTTTCGCACGGGTGCAATGGATGTTATTATACATATAAACCTTCCTCTTCAATCACTCTATTTATTAAAAAAAAACCGCATCAAAATCCGTTGCGTAGTTTTAAAGATTTAAGCATACATAGGGACAGAGAAAGCGACTTTGTTTTATACTATTTAGTGGACATAATTAAAAAGTCAACTATTCATCAAGTAGTCTATGTATTTAAAAAGGAAAGGTTTGTGGTAAACTATAACTTTTTTCAATTAACTTTATTTAGGCCCTGTGGATTACATTAAACTCCTATGTTATGTTATTCCTAAAAAACTTGCGAGATATTCATCAGTAACATAAAAATACCCTGTAGCGTAGCTGTAGTGAATTCGACTGCTAAGCCAAAGGTTGCGGGTTTGCTTCCCGCTCAGTGCACGTATGCACATTTGCATGGAAAGTATTTAAGTATGTTTATCCGCATTCTAGAACCCATATGACAAGCTCTGCTTAGTTTGGGTCTAGATGACGTTGTGGACTTTGTCCTACAATATTTATTTATTAATTAAAATATAATGGAAGTTAAACAAGTAGTCTATTAAACTCCGAACACCTACATATCAATAAAAAAGCGCTTGACAGAATTAAAAAATGTTCTTGATTGCTATCTCAAGTTGTCTGCAACAACAATTTAAAGTTTCGTTTCGCAAATTATGCGTAATGACGATCGTTCGTAACATTCATGGAGTTTTTATTGAAGTCGTTTATTTTGAATTTGCGTAATCGGATTAACGGTCTAGTTCTCTGGATAGAAGATTTAAAAAATATCATCATAACAACAACAAAGAGTAGTAGAGAAATACCTACGTACTAATTACTGCATTTATTGTTGTAACAATTGAACTCATCGTCACATCGCCATTTGGAGAGCGGGTTAAGTTATGTCGGGCTTGAACCGACTAAAACCGCACGCCTTCTCGGGTCTTCGGACGCCGGGGTGTAAGGTGGCCCCATAGGGCATTTCCCTCGCACCCGACGGACCTAGGGCCATCTCCGGTTTCGAGATGGCCCTCTTACGACATTACTTTCATCCTACTTCCTGCTTCATACAAATATTATAAATCCTACTAATATTATAAAAAATGTGAAAGTTTGTAAGATGTTTGGATGTTTGTTATTCAATCACGCTTTAACGGCTGAACGGATCTTGCTGAAATTTTTGAGTTTGGAATTTGGAATAACACATAGGCTACTTTTTATCTATGGAATAGGTTCCGATTGGTGGTGGGAACGGGATTAGAATTCCACGCGGGCGGAGCCGCGGGCATCAGCTACTCCAATAATGAAACATTCTCAAAGATTGGAAATTTTATGAATGGACAGTTTGAGAATCGGACATTTTGACCCTAAACGAGTAATTAAACTACTATTTCAATTTTTAAATTTGCAGACTGGCAATAACCACAGTCACAAGGGTGAAGACGATAAGGCGCTAACGGCGCACTCGCCCGACGACCCCAGCGAACACATTAAAATTATAAAAATCGAGAAGACTAACGAACCACTTGGTAAGCAAACTTTTAAATAGAAGAATTCTTATTTAATTAAATTTGTTGAATTAAATAAAACAATGCGCAACTTTGATTTACACTTTTAATTGGATTTTCACATTACATTTGAACGTCTTTTCTTAGTTTAATTTATAATTTTACTTGATACACTCCAGTACAAAAAAAAAAGTACAATTCCGCCATACATCAAAGATAAACCAGAGAGAGTATAAACATGACCAAACAGTGTTGTCAGTAATGCAATACAAAATCACCATTTTAACAAAATTAATATATTTTCAGGTGCTACAGTAAGAAATGAAGGAGAAGCCGTTATTATTGGTAGAATAGTAAGAGGTGGAGCCGCGGAGAAGTCAGGATTATTGCACGAAGGCGACGAGGTCAGTATCACTAAGATTTATTATATGTGAGAAATTTATCACATCGATATCAATCTTTTCATATTCAGAGTTCATATAGATCCCTACAGCAATATTGTTGATTACTTTTTGTGGGACTTGATTGGTCATACATAATACGTAAGAGTTTGGCTACACTATGATTTTGAACTTGAGACTTCGGTTTAAAGATATTTATTTCTCAAAAGAACGTACATTGTTCACCTAAAAAGAGAAACTTATTAAATTAATTACAATCTACGAAATGTTCAAATACGGCATTCAACCTTAAGTATAGGATAGAATTTAAGTTAGTATTATATCTACTTTTATGAGTAACCATTAGAAGTACTTCAAACAAATAACAGAAAGTTCGAGTCCAGATAGATCAATAAGAAGGTTAGGTTAATTTATGTTGGGCACGCCGCAATAGCGGCGGTAAGGCCCATCATGGAGGATTGGCTGGAGAGGCGACACGGAAGCCTCTCGTACCGACTGACGCAGGTGATCTCCGGGAAGGGGTGCTTCGGGGACCACCTGCATCGGATCAGGAAGGAGCCAACGCCTGAGTGTCATCACTGCGACGCGAGCGAGGACTCAGGGCTGCACACGCTGGCGGACTGCCCGGCGTGGGAGGCGCCGAGGCGTGACCTCGTGGCAGCCATCGGGGTGGGAGTCCTCTCGCTCGGCAGCATGATTGCGGCAATGGTGCGGAGCGCGAGCGCGTGGGCCGCCGCCGCCTCCTTCTGCGAGCATGTAATGCTCGCGAAGGAGGTGGCGGAGCGCGCCCGGGAGAGACTTAGAACTCTCCCGGCCCGCCGAGCCCGCAACTTGCTCGCCGCGCGTCGCAGGCGACTCAGGCGCCGGAGGTCGCTTAACGACCTCCGTCCTCCATGAGCGCAGGCCTGGGGGTGACGGGTGAGGCCACCTGTCACCCCAGCAGAAGCAGGCCGGGACGGTGGAGCGACTAGCGCCCGTCCCCCAAACCGGGGCAAGACGGGGACACCGTGGTTCCCAAACCCGAGGGGGCCATCTCGAAACCGGAGATGGCCCAGGGTCAGTCGGGGTGCGAGGGATATGCTCTATGGGCAACCTTACACCCCGGTCTGTAGACCCGAGACGGCGTGCGGTTTTAGTCGGTTCAAGCCCGACATAACCGCCCCCGCTGGCACGCGGGGGGTATCCGAAGGGATTTCCGCACGATAAAAAAAAACAAAAAGGTTAATTTATGTTATCTAGTATATAGGTTCGTAATCTATTCTTAAAAATAGGTATTGATACAGATTCTTTAATATGTTCCGGTAATTTATTATACAATCTAACTCCCTCATGTCTGATGTTTTTCTTACCATATAAAGTTCTGACTATGGATACTTCTAAGTTATTTTTACGTCGTACGTTAGACCTCAAATAAAGTCATGGAAATAAATAAATACTATTAACGGATTCGATCGCTTGTAGAATATACTGCTTCCGGGCTGTTTGGCCGTGGTCCATATGAAACTTGTGTTCCAATAGTTTCGTCGATCACTGCGGTCACGATTTTTATGTCTTTTTTTGTTATATTATTTACAGTAAATCCGATATTTGAGTTGCTTTTCAGTAACTATGGGCACGGGGAGACTAGAATGGTGGTTGTTTCATGTCTTGAAGTGCAAAGTTTACTCAAGTACTTTAAAGTATCATTGCTTAATTGGGTAGATTCCTATAATCAAAATAAATTATTCAACAGAGCTCATTGAATAAAGGGCGTTGAAAGAGCTGTACATATTACATTTGTATTGTTATTTTCTGAATTTTATTTTTTTAATTATTAATTTAGACATTTTAGTGACGACTAAAATTATTTGACAAGAACCACCAGATCTCATAGTTGAGCATTTCATCCAAGTTTCTCGTATAATTATAGAACTGAGTGTTGAGTTGCGCACGTCCCCACAGCTGCTGGAGGTGAACGGCGTGGCGATGCGCGGCAAGTCGGTGCACGAGGTGTGCCAGGTGCTGGGCGCGCTGGCCGGCACGCTGGTGGTGGTGCTGGCGCCGCGCCGCGCCGCCCCCCGCGCGCCGCCCTCGCACCGCGTGCTGCACGTGCGCGCGCACTTCGACTACGACCCCGAGGACGACGTCTACATCCCCTGCCGGGAGCTCGGTGAGCGTCCTCCTCTGAGCCTTTATGCAGCGCAGTCAATCTAACTATGAAATGGCTATCAACAGGCCATCAGGGAGCTATCTACCTATGGAGATAGCTCTATAGCTATACAAGGGTGTATAACTCTGTTAAAATTGCTTATGCACGTCATCATCTCTCGATATTGAGGTACTGTAGTTCGACCACGTTGTCGGACTTTTTAGGGCTCCGATAACTACCCATAATGAATGCTACAGATGTTCATAGGGTAACCGGGGCCGCCGGTTTAACATACTCTCCGAGGCAGAATTTGGTATTTGAATATTTGGTTTTTTAATACCACTCTGGTGGCAGACAAGCTCACGGCCCACCTGATGGGAAGCGGTTACCGTGGCCTATGGACGTGTGCAACACCAGGGGCATCACACTCGCACTGCCGACCCTGTAAAAACCTTCTAATGCTGGGCAGGGGGATTGTGGTCGCAGCACTACAAGGACCGGTGGGTGTCACGCGGTGCTGCGACGACAATCCTCTTCTGATGAGGCCGTCAAGCTGAGTGCCACGGCCACCATTGGTAACATGGTATGTGTATGTAATGGTGAACCTCTTTCCTGAGACTTTACCTTCAGCTTACCCTCAGGCGAGGTGAAGTCAAATTGACGTGTCCTAAATATAAAAAAAAAATGCCCTTGAAGAACCCCATATTGTAGTCGCTTGGGAAAACCACAGCAGGGAGATCATTCCACAGCCTGAGGGTGCGCGGAATAAAGTGCCTTTCATACCTCAGTGTGTTAAGAATGGTCTTCCATCCTAAGACAGACCTGGCTAGTATAGCTTAACCTTGCAATGTGTTTAGCTACTCAGGCTTAGCCACGAACCCCACCAACGCAGTAAGCATCATTATAACATTAAATTAAAAAGGAATTTACTATGAGTTCCCAGGAAAGCCTTCGACATGCTATATCAAAACTAGTAATACAACAATAGTTCTAAATATCATATTGAATTACGGGTATCTGCACCCTGAAATAGCTATAAACGATTGTTATACACCGTCAAAATAATAATCTTTAAATCATCATAAAGCTAAAAATTAACTGAGGTATCTTGCAAGGAGCTACACTGGGACCGTTTAAAAACAAAAAAATAATTTTGTTTCAGGTATTAGTTTCCAGAAAGGTGACGTCTTGCATGTGATTAGCCGAGAGGACCCCAACTGGTGGCAAGCATTCCGTGAAGGAGAGGAAGATCAAACTCTCGCCGGATTAATACCCAGCCAGGCCTTCCAGCATCAGTGAGTGTTGTTCGACAATTATAGTATTTCTTTTTAATTTATTGAAATTACGTTTTTTTCCATTTGTTTACTCTTGTCTAAGGTTTACTAAATCTGCGGCTTTTTATTGGTAACATCAACGAAGTCCCTTATTCAGAATGACCAATCGTAACGTGACCACGTGCGTCCGTATTAGCCGACATATTTGAGTTGGTTTAGTTTTATGACAGTTGTTTCTTCTATATTAACCAATTGAAATCGACCGATTACGCACGTTATGTCTCTAATTAATGTAATTATATATCATATCATTTCTAAATAGAATAATGTCCAAGAAAAGTATAGCTCTTAAAAACCTTTTCATATTTTTTTTAGAAACAAATTATCCTTTCTTTGAATTTTCCTTTCCCATCCCCTCCCAAACTCCTTTCCCATCCCCTCCCAAACTCCTTTCCCATCCCCTCCCAAACTCCTTTCCCATCCCCTTTCCTTTACAGGGTCGGCAGCGCGAGTGTGACGCCACTGGTGTTGCACACGTCCATAGGCCGCGGTAACCGCTTCCCATCAGGTGGGCCGTGTGCTTGTGTGCCACCTTAGTGGTATAAAAAAAAAAAATCTTACGTTACACAGCATCAGGAACTTGCTTTGCTTCCTATTCAGTGGTATAATTATTCACTTTGTTCCATTCCAGGAGAGAATCAATGAAACTTACACTGGCAGGAGAAGTGGCCGCCAGGGACAAGCCGAGAAAAGGGGGTACTTTGCTCTGCGCGAAAAAGCCGCCCCGCAAGAAGAAGGGCAAGAAAGCCACCAGCGAGGCTGGGTACCCGCTGTACTCTACATCTGGAGGGGATGGTGAGTCATCCGTGATAGCAACTATTATACTAGGTACTGTTTATTCAAAATTACTATGGTGTGGGGGTATGATTAAAGATGCTTGGGGCTGGTTGTTTGGCTTAATTTTTTATGAACATATTGGTGAGAGGAGTTCCGCGTTGAGTCCAGTGGTATTTAGGTCAGCTACTCAAGTGCTGAACTAAGTTCCTCATGTGATAAGGCTACTGCTATGACTAGGTACTTCGGGCCTGAGTAAAAACCTGTATAAAAACGAAATTTCGAGGCGAAATCTTAAATAAAGTTGTCGGAATTGTTCTTTTTTTGCATGTGGTAAAAAAATCACCTAATCTACCTGTTGTGTCACGAGGGCCCATTTTTGTTATACTTCGGGTATACGCTAGGAAGTTCCCAGGAATCTTAGCAGGTATTGGCTGCCTGTCTGCATCACGAAGTCCAACAGATACTAACTAGGAAGACTTACCACCATTACGTCTTCTAAGGAGGCATGTTGAGTTTTACCAGGGATATACTTACATGTGTTAAAATTTAACTGCTTGGGCTCATTAGTATAATATTATATATTATACATTATAAAATTGACATCTAGCATTCACCAGGTGAAAGAGCTCTGCTTTTCTCAGCACAAAACCGGTTCGACGTTAGGACCTCGCTCCCTTTGGTCAGCGCTAAACTTGATGGAAATTCCGTCGCGAATCTCCCGCTGCGGTATGCCAATTAATATTATTGCATATAAATGTCGATACGACGGAGTGACCGATTATCCGCGCAGTGTACTCGTTATTAGTTTTTTTAACTGTTTTCTATATGCAATAACTTGTATTGGCGTTCCGACAAGGAAGATCAGAAATGGCATTTCTTTCGAGTGTAGGTGTAGGCTTTTCGCTTAGCATTGACTTTGAATTTGAACAGTTGTATCCTAAATTCTCTGGAACTCATGAAAGTCCCAGAGGCCTCATCTACAGTCTTTTTTTTTCTATCTTATTCTCTTGTCTCCCTAATCACATATATCTAGCTTTAGTGACTTTAATAGAATCCTCTACGGTTGTGAGAACAACCTCTAGGAGTCGGCCCTACGATCGAGAGTTCACGTGAACTGGAGGGGTTAAAGGGCATACTAGTAGTTTTGGTTACTTACTAGTACTCCCTAAAACCAAATATCAAACAACTATTGAAGCTATCCTCACTCCTCCCCTTGCAGAGTACGAGCAGGAGGAGATCCTGACGTACGAGGAGGTGGCGCTGTACTACCCGCGCGCGTCGCACAAGCGGCCCATCGTGCTCATCGGGCCGCCCAACATCGGCCGCCACGAGCTGCGCCAGCGGCTCATGGAGGACAGCTCGCGCTTCGCCGCCGCCGTGCCGCGTAAGATACCTTCTAACTTTTCTTCTTCTTCTTCATCATCATCGTCTTAGTGGTTATTCCCGGTTGCATCGGTGCCGACACCGCATGTACCTATCGCCATCGAGCGACCGCAAAACTGTACTACCTCGATACCACATGTATCTAGTGCCATCTAGCGACAGTAAGCTGAACTACTACCGTCTACTATGTCACTACGTCACAACTACTTTGTACCAATTACTACGTCACAATCCTGCATCGCGAAAATGAAGTGCACGTGCTGAGCAGTATATTTTAAAATTGTAAATGAGTTATGCCTGTGCATTGGAGATATTTAAACAAAAATACTTGGATTATGTTAAATGAACGATTTGAACTCATTTTTTTTTTATCTGATTGTTCGCGTCGGACACAAGAGCGATAGAAACAGATTTTGATGCGGTTTGTATTAGAATGGTCTTATGGCCAGTCTCAATAATCTACCTACAGTTAAAGGTAGAAGCTATCCCAGATAAAAAGTCAACATTCATCTATCTGTAACTGCGGTTTCAATATTATCAAAGTCATTTTCTGCTTATCTTTGTTTATTGAAACAGAAAAATCCCCGATAGATACTAATGGTAGCTATTTTAACGGCTGCTAAAGGATAGATGGATTATTGAAACCGGCTGTTAGTCAGACTTAAAATCTACCGTTTGATTGATTGAAATTGGTTAAGTAGAACCGGAGACATGGTCAAAAACGATAACTGACCTCGCCGCGGGCATCAGCTAGTACACCATAAAAAAGTGTGTTGTGACGTTTATGGCTCAGCTCACAGATGCAAACGGCCGTACTATAGGAGTTTACAGTATCAAGTAGTTCCCCCAATTTAGATCCGAGCGTTAATTCTTAGTTATTATTGCAGATACGTCTCGACCTCGCAAGGATCACGAAGTGCCAGGACAGGATTACCACTTTATTTCGCGCACGCAATTCGAGGCTGATATACTCAACAGAAAGTTTGTGGAGCACGGCGAGTACGAGAAGGCGTATTATGGTGAGCGTTTTATGTTAAATCAACACAAAAATCAGGGGCATAGAATACGAATTCCGGGCAAAGTACACAAATCAGGGGTAGAAAAAACAAATTCCGAGCGAAGTACACAAATCAGGGGCAAAGAATACAAATTCCGGGCAATTTACACAAACTAGGGGCAAAGAATATAGAACATAAAACGAAGGACACGTATATTATCAAGGTCAAAGGAATAACATCGAGGTTAAAAATAAATGAGGTAGTATTAAAATCAGTGTCAAAAGTTACTTGTAATAGGAACAATTTCATGTAGATAGCATATTGAACGGGATTCGAACCTGCGACCTCGCGATGTTGAGTTCAACGCTTTAATGCGCCAACGTCGGAAGCTTAGCGGTTCAAGGGTCGGCTCTACGATCGAGAGGTCTCGGGTACGAGTCGTGGCCATTACACTACCGACGTAAATCCACTGCTAACACAATCAATTTAGGTTAGCTGCAGGAATACCAGTAATTTCGGTAACTACTAGTTTTTAAAAAAACGTAGGTACATTACCGCTATTCGCACAAAGCCTAGAGCTTATGTGGTAATAATAAATTATTTAAAAAAAAGCCGCGGTAGCCTAGTGGTATGGGTAATGGACTGCTGAGACAAGGTCTCGGGTTCGATCCCAGGTTTTACCATGGCACACACCAATGACTTTTCGATGCTTTTCGAAGTTATGTGTGTATTTATCGCAGGCTTATAAGTGCCCGGTTAATGGCAATAGGCTCGCCACCTATTACATTGGAACCTAAACATAAACTGGCGAAATGTGGGTGCTAGCACCTCTGCCTACCCCTTCGGGGATATAGGCGTGAGTTTATGTTATGTTATGTTATGTTTTTTATTACTAAACAAAACCTAAAAATACAAATGTATATCTAGTCAGGGTTTTGGGTTCACGTTTCCTATACCTTTTCAGGTACGTCGCTAGAAGCAATCCGCGAGGTGGTGAACTCGGGGAAGATTTGCGTATTGAATTTGCACCCGCAGTCGCTGAAGATCCTCCGCAACTCTGACTTGAAGCCCTACACCGTGTTCGTGGCGCCTCCAAGTCTCGAGAAACTCCGACAAAAGAAAATAAGAAATGCGGAGGCCTTTAAGGTAACTTCTCACTTTCGTTCTTCAGCGTTGGTCCCGGTTACTTCAAAAGCTGGTACTTTGGGCTCCGAAGATCTTGGTAGGGCCTGTACCGCCCATGAGAGTACTGAGAGTTATACTGCCCATCTCTCTAGAGAGAGATATAAAGCTTTGTTATTACCCAATCGCCCGAGCCACCTACAGACAGGCCTCATTCGAGGTCAGGGCGCGTCATACATATAAAGCAGCTTGCAGGAGTGTCGACATTGATATCTTCAACACAAGTACTACACGACTTAAAAAAAACCTTTTATAACCCATACTTTTCTACTTAGCCTAAGGAATACGTGTTTCTGTACAAATGTTGGACAGTCACGAGTCAATACTAATCTTTTGTTTTGTATGGGAAAAATTGTAATGGGTCGCGTCACGTAAAATCTTTTTTTTTTTTAAATTTAATTTTTTTTTTCATGCACTCAAAAATGATTATGACAATTTTTATGAAAACTTAATGGTAGAAAAACCCATAGATATATTATTAAGGGTTAAGTCATTGCTTCTCAAAATAGAGCCTTATGGCTCCGTGTTATGGGTCACCTAAAATATCATTTATATCATCTAGTAACTAACTGCGTGTTTTCGGAATTTAAAAATTGTTAAAAAAATGCCAAATTAGGGAAGTACTTCTATCTTTCTAGCTGATTTTTAATACGTTGTATTTTTTCTATTTACAGGAGGAAGAATTGAAAGAAATAATAGCCACCGCCCGCGACATGGAGTTGAGGTGGGGTCACCTCTTCGACATGATAATAATAAACAACGACACACAACGTGCCTACCAGCAGCTGCTGAACGAGATCAACAGCCTGGAGCGCGAGCCGCAGTGGGTCCCGGCGCACTGGCTCAAGCACACCTAGCGGGGCACCCCGCCCGCCGGGGCCCCTCCCGCCGGGGCCCCGCCCGCGGCAGCCCGAGCCCGAGCCCAACGACGCGCCACTATCGACCACAGTCATCGGGACTATCGATTAACGATAGCGAGAGACTTCGCCATGTCTAAACTCTTGCTAATGTTCGATATTATTACGCAAATGGTTTTACATTTGCTTTACTATTTCCTGAACGTTTGCGACGTTAAAAGAAACAGTAGTTTGAAAACGGATATGAGAGTACTCGGTAGCGATAGAGAGATAAGTATCGACGCAGGTGTGTGGTTGGGTCAAAATGATGTAGAAAATATAGAATTTAGTAATGTGTTCCCGAAATCATGTTTAGTTAACGGACGTGAATATTTGAATCAAGAAGAGAAACCGTTTGCGTGACTTTATCTAGATGCGATGGCCGAATCGATTTCGGTGCATCGATTATATTTTACTCGTTTCAAACATCACTTTAGTTTAGAGTTATAAATTTATTTGGCAAATATTGTAAGTGTTACAAGTGAGGTGCAAACTACTTATGAAGATGAATGTGGAGATGGTGTTATGAAATCAAAATGAGAGAAATTATATTATATTTATTCATTAAAGCTGATAGACCCCAAGATTCGTACGTTTTTATCTGTATTATTATTGATAGGCCGTCATCCCTACAACAATATACTGGCAATAAAAGCACTAAACATATAATCGTTTCGTACGTGATAACGTAGAAATTTCAATAAAAAGTGAATTTTTATATTCGAAAACATCGTAGGGTTTTCTTTTTAAATTTTACCAAAATATACTGCCTTATTCATGAGTGTTATACATTTTAAACTTCTAAGTAATTGTGTGTTAAAATTAGAAACGAAGGAACGGTTAGTGTAATCCTTGTTTCTCATTTTAATAATATTTAGAAATAGTTATTATATTAAAACCCCGAGAGTCAGTCATTAAATCCTTCGGTAGTTTAGATATTTATAAATATTAAATCGAAATAATACTTTCAATATTTTGTCCTGACTGACTCGGCAACGCACGCCCCAAAACTTTTAAACCTATTTATGAGTGTATTTAAAAGCCAATAAAATTATCGAATAAAAACCCAATTTGAATAAAAATAATTACTGCTTGGTCTTATTGTTTAATCTATAACACTTTGATCGTTTTTTTCCATGGTCCCTACTCTAAAATTGGAACTTGTCCTTATAACGGCAACAAGGTACCTAAATAATATTGCCAAGTAAAATATTTAAAAATCATGCAATCAAATAAAAATTTACTAAAAGGCGTTTACAAAAAGAAATATCTGCTACGATAGTATTTACATTCCAAGGTTACAGTAATAAAATGCATTCCCTTTAGCAGTATGAAATAATTTTAATTAAGTAAATGTATTTCTCATCAAATTGTAAAGACTCCAATAAAACATTCATATTTACTTTAATTTTTTTGGAGGCCATAGCATTATTTAGTTTAAAATTATTTTAACACGAGTTATAAATTGAAAAGAAATGAATAGCGTGTATTGCCAGTCCAAATTAATAAAATCATAAAATGGCATGTTTAAAAACTTAACTGTTGATCTTTATACCATAATTGCTATCATCAACAATAATGCGATGGAATTTATATTTTGCAATGAATTAAATAGTTAGAGAATTAAAAAATACGATCGTAAACAATAAAATATTTCTCTATTGCCAAATTTATGGGGTAGTATTAAAAAAAATAGGATTTTTTGAAAAATTTCTCCTGTAGACTTCTTGTGAATTTCTCTATAAGGAAACGACTCGATGGTAGCAAGTTAATAGTTCCAATAAAACCAATTAAAATTAACACTGCTATTATAGTGAGTAGAAAAGCAATATTTTATATCCATATAATCAAATTTACCTACCTACTGTACAACGACATATCTGTTTTTTATAGTATACCTATTTCAAATAATATTTTCGGCCAATAATTTTTTTTTTTGGCAAATATACCCGTTTAATGTAAACCTTTAGTAAAAATAATGTTAGATTGAATAGTCGCAAATATTTAGAGCTTGACACGGTAAACTTACAACCTGTATACCGTAAATTGTAACCAGAAAATATTAATCCATTTAAGTATGTACTCAAATAATATTTAATGGAAGATTTAAGTTCGAAATATTGCTTTTATTATGGAATAATGATACGGGAAAAGTGGGAATTAATGTTAGTATAATGTTTTAGTGACGTTTAGACGTTTTACTGGAAGGATTTTACCCAGGACAATAAATATCATAGGATAAATTTGAAAAAAAAAGGTGATTGTACCAACCATACTTTAAATAATATCCACAATTATTATATAGACGTATTTCTAGTATTAGACACTGGTCACTTTGCAATAATTACAAAACAGGTACAAATTTTAAAACATAATTTTACTATCAGTATTAATATTATCTGGTTACGAACTTAATTTAAAGCAGCGATATAATTAATAGCAACAAACGATTTTTTATGAAACAATATTCTAAATAAATGTCCTGGTCTTAAATTAGTTCTGTATTTGTATATCTATGTAGATAGACATGTGCATTCCAAATAATTTAGTGCCAAATATATAAGGCCACGCGACTGTGGGTTTAATATTCATTTTAAACGTAATCACAATTTTTAAATATGTTATTTTATATGTATGTTGTAGGTATTCAACATTACCACTTACATGTTATGTGTACTGATTTTGAGACATTGTGTCATAAAGTTTTTAAAATCGTGAAAATAAACTGCATTAGTTGTGTAAGTTATGTATTTAAATAAAATAAATCAGTGGTAACCTGTGGAGGTGCTAAAACTTGTAAACTATTATTTGTTTTTTTTAAATATAATTCTGTGTGTTTTAAGTTATTGTCCATCTAGTGTGATTATGAATAATGTTTGAAAAGGATGTAGGTATTAAAATTTTAAACATCATAGAACAATTCCCCAAATATTATTCATTATCATAACTTGAAATCGTGGATTTGTCGACTTCACAGTATTGATATTATCTTATTTATGAATAGCCATGTATATAATTTATTAACAACTGAGGAAATGATAAAAAATATTATAAATAAATAACATGTTAATAGTGAACAATTTATTGTAAATAATAGAATACCTATTAAATTTAATATCAGATAAAACGTTTGTATTATTTTATTTTCTTTGGTTTCTAATTAGATTACAGAATAAATTAATATTAGCTCACTAGATAGAGATCAAACCTATTATTATTGTCGGAATAGTCAGTAGGTATATGAATGGAGTCAACTGGCTAACATCCCTAGGTAGGTACTAGATATTTTTATAGATGTTTTCATTCTTACAACCCAAAGAACAGACATGCCTATCTAGGTTAGGTACCATAAAATGGTCATCTCGTTTTAAGCCACGCGAGAGAGAGAGTGCAGAGTGTCCTCTGGATTTTTTCGGGACTATGGGTATGGGCTGAAACAGATGAGCAATTTTGAAGCAATCCTTGAATATACACTCACAGCCGCTTGTCATAGACAACCAGCCATCCTGACGCTAACCCACACGCTAACCAGAGGTCCACTCCACTCAAAGCATAAGGAAAAGGTCCGGCAGATATTCGACTGATATGCTGTTTCTAGTAAGACAGAGAAACAGACATTGAAATAAAATTATTTCACGAATATCAATTTCTAACGTGTATAACATATATATTCAACATAACATTCGCGTAAACCAATAAACTATGGATGCTCGTATTATTGTTTTAATTATATACCTTTTCTACGCTTTGTTCCTTTCTATAATAGCTCTGGAACATTCCTGATGCCCCATGTTAGTAGGTATTACACTGATAGTATTTTACTCCGAATTAATAAGTCTAAATAGGTACTTACCTACTACTTTGCTATTTTTTTGGGTGTACTAATAACTATCAAACTTATCGATAAAGGGCTAGGGCCAAATGATTCTGAATGTTGAAAATAACTCACGGAATTTATCCTCCACCTAAAAGTGGTGGATAATTTTTTTAGGAAGTTTTGTCAGATGAGAAACATTTAACTACTACACTACGCGTTGCAACATTGTAATGTTGTAACATTTTATAGGTAAAAATCCCATTCGATTTATTTTGGGTTCCGATCTGGGACAATGAGTTAAATGAAATGCTTAAGGTGACTAACGTATTAAATTTGAGTCCTCGAGGTTGATAGTGTATTCGCCCGAATAGCTTTCCAAGTAATATATACATTTTTACAATTAAAAAAAAAAGTTGTATTGGCTATAGCATCCTATCCTTAAGACATAGATTTAAATGCCATCGCAGATTTTCTTGTTGTCTTTGAAAGGGGAATAATCTCACAAAACATTGTTTTTAGATTAGGCAGCGTATTGGATTTATGCTGTCAGTCGGCTTGATTTCTTTCGTTATTTTGAACAATTATCGTCATATTTCACCAAATTACCTCAAAAAAGTATCAAACATTTAATATTAATATTCCACTGGAATCACTATATCTATTGATGAAAACCGCAATAAAATCCGTTGGGTAGTTTTGAAGATCTTAACAAACAGTCGCGGGGGGGGGGGGGGGCAATTTGTTTTATGCTAAGTATGAAGACAGGGCGCTATGGCGCTCATTAGGGCAGACCTATGTCCAGCAGTGGACTAGAATAGGTTGATGATGATGATGATGCAAAGATTGTTCTTCAAAAAAAATGAATTATTCAAGTTTTCGTGGTCAGAGGCTGGCAACCTCTAATCTTGACGTTGACATTTCTGACGTATGTATAATTTGACAAGTGACGGCCTACTTTCCAAAGGGAGCGAAAATTATAACAACAAACAGTCTTATCATTTTCCCTCGTAAATTCGGTCTGTGAGAGCTGCTATATTATATGTGTTAAAATGCCGTCAATGAAAGTGGAAGGTGACAGTGATGGGGACGGTGATATGTCGGGGGGTGACACCGAACGCTCCAATGGGTCTTCGCGAGGCCCTGACAGGGATTCGAGTGCCGAAGAAGCTGATGAGCCTGACTCTGATGATTCTTCAGAGATGGATGAGAGCGAGTGTGAGCGGCGGAGGAACGAGTGCCTCGAAAACCTAAGTTAGTATCCGATCATACATTTTGAGGTTATGTTTACAAAACAAAATGTTTAAAAAGATATTTTCGTATATATGTTGTTATTGTTATACTTAATTATTGTTGATAAGAATGTTACGAAACGGCCAACGATATAGTAACGATAAATTGTTACTTGTAATGAGAAGTATCTATTAAAAAGATATCAGGAAATTATTTTATTCAGTAACTGAATCTTTTGCTATACTAGCAAATATTTAGCGAATTTTATATCTAAAAAAGACGTATCTGGGGACCTATTTGTAACTGTGGTTTCAAGAGCAACAAGAAATAAGAAACCTCTTGTATTACTCTTGTCTAATAAGACTAAAAATACTATCTAAACTTTCCAGCTTGTTAATCAATAATAGCAACATCTACAACAATGACATATGTTAATATACTTATTGCTATGCCAACTGTTTAAATTAATCTTGGCACTGACTGGTTTATGATACTCTACAAATCCCTGTCAGCAAAGAACATACATTTAAAAAAAACAGAATCAGACGAATTGAGAACCTTCCTGAAACTTTCTACCTTTTTGGAAGTTGGTAAAAAAGTTAGCATCGGGCAAAAAGGCTGCTTGTTTCAGTTAGAGCCCATTTTCAGCTGTGATAAATAATTTTATAATGTAATGGGGTTATTGTCATTATCATTCTCACAATGCCTAAGCAGCAATGCAATGCAAAGCTTGCAGTTTGAACCCGATGCTCAGCTCTTGTACTCTTTTTTTTCCTTCCCAAACATTGTTTATTTTAGCTTTAACAGGACTGTTCACATTATACAATGTATAAGTTTTCTTATTCCCTACTACATAACAATGCAATTACCAATGCCATAACCAATGACAATGATCAATGTTAAATGGTAGTTACACTATACATATTTATATTCACATTTTTATTTATGAGACATTACCCCAGAGGCATTTCCCCCCTTTCTTTGTTTTCCCTATTCTCTTATACCCTTTTATTTTTATTTTATTTTATATTTTTTTATTTTATACCTGCCGCTTCACCTCTTCACCTAGCAACATGCAAGTAAAACATTACACACATAATGTATTATTATCATTACAAACATACTAAGAAAGACCACCATAACCAATCACTATTAGGTGTGCTTGTTTGCTAACTATTATAAAATTGTAAATTAGTTGTCTGTACATTGAATATATTTAAAAAAATACTTGGGTTTAATGAATTTTTCACAATTTTTTTTGAATTTTTGTCCATTTAGATGCCTTTAAACAGAATCTTTAAGGAGATATGACCAAAAAAACCATCACCGACCACCACGCATTTTAGCTAGTACAAATATAACAAGTTGAATTCCTGAGATGAGCTCAGCGGAATACAAGGGATTTTCGATTCTGTGTTTTTTTTTTTTTTGCGATTTTTTCTTTATCTTGCAACGGTTCACCCCAGCACGAATCTATTACCGAAAACAGCAACTCGATAGCTCATCTCCTTCATACCCAAAACCGTGACAGAAAATTGGCAACGACGACGTCGACGACGACAACTCGATAGCAATAGGGCTTTTCTAAAGAAAATCCCTAAAAATAGAAAGCATATTGACATGTGCATGTTAGACCAGTAAGTTAGCAATGTATATGCAATACTATGTGTGTTAGACCTTGATAAACAGTTCCATTGCTGCCAAGCGGGGTAAACTCGTTGACCACCTTTAACATGACTTTTCTTCATTGCCACAATATGTTATGCTTGTATGACATAACAGCTACGATACGAGGTCTTTCGGTGATTGTCACAACCTGTCGCGAGTCTTTTCATGAGATCCACAACACGAATTTTACGATCTAGAAATTTAGCAGTAAGCGCAACACATTGTGAGCTGTTTTTTGGCTTAATGAACGTAACATTAAGTATTATACCAGAGTGACAGTTCTAATGTTATGTTTCTGTGGTTTCCAGCAAACCTGGAACGTCAGTTCACCGTCCTCCGCGAACAGTTGTACGTCGAGCGAGTGAAGCAGGTAGACCACCAGCTCGCCGAAGTGCGATGCGGACGGTCGCAGGAGTACGTGGGGCCGTTGCGGAGGCTACAGGAGAATATGAGGATCAGGTAATTAAAAGCTACCTTCTATTCAACTAATTTAATCTCTTCTTCTCCCTATCCTCGACTATGCTGATGCCAGCTATCTAGATCTCACTGAAGACCAACTTAACAACCTTGAGAGACTCCAAAATCTTTGCATAAGATTCATATTTGGTCTTCGCAAATATGATCACGTTTCTGAATTTCGAAGAAAGCTCAAGTGGTTACCCATACGCCTTCGCCGGAATGCTCATATTCTCTCCTTATTGTATAACATATTATTCAATCCGCTTACACCTCCTTACCTCAAACAGCGGTTTGAGTTCTTGCATAATACGCACTCAAGAACCTTGAGATCATCAGAGAATTTGAGATTAAAAATGCCGAGTCACTCTACCAACTTTACTGACAATTCTTTTTCAGTTCAAGCGGCTCGGTTATGGAATGCTCTTCCAGTGACCATAAGACGTGCACAGTCTTTGCCTGCATTTAAAAGGCTAGTCAATGAGCACTACGTTTTTGGCATAGGCGAAGCATAGACGTCACTTTTAGATGCTTTTCCATTTTAAGTATTATCACTAATATATAATTAATAACTGGGTACCTATCTATATGTGTATTGATTGGTATGTAGTGTATGTATGATTTAAGTAAGTATTACTATATATTACCTATATCTAGGTATTTATAATGTTTATATGTGCATTTATTTACTATTCCAAAGTACACCCAACTACCCCAAAACTTTTCTTTCTCCTCTTTTTACTCTCCATCCTATGGTTGCCTGTAAGAGATTGCCTCAGAGCGATAAGGCCGCCAATTGTTCTAATACCACAAAATGTATATTCGTTCCTGTTTTTAATGTCTTTGGTGTACAATAAAGAGATATTATTATTATCCTCTTTATTACTCTTAAAATACATATAAATTATATTTTTAAATACATTCTATATAAAAAAAAACAAATATATTTAAAAATATAAAAAATAGTGGCCCACCGGCATCGGGTACAGGGACCAAGCTACCGGTGGTTAGGGCTCCAGGGAGAGGAACCTCCTCACAATACGTGCCGTGTCGAGGAGCACTGCCTTCTGCATCAAGCCCTTGACCCAACTGCCTAACGCGAGCCTCTGGAGATGTTGATCGAGGCTCTTGGCAATCAGTCCGTGAACCGATACGACTATCGGAACAATAATTGCTGAATCCACATCCCACATGTCGACAATCTCGTGAGCCAAGTCCAAATATTTTATTTGTTTGTCTTTTTCGGCTTTCACGAGATTGTCATCATGGGGGATGGTGATGTCAACAATTATTGCGAGACGCTCTGATCGATCAATCACCACTATATCAGGCTTATTATTATTATTAATACAGCCAATGCAATAATGCAAAGGTCAGTTTGTAATGTTAAAATAACAACTTTTTAATAAATGAATATGAGTGTATGTACGAAACCACAGATTAAATAATAATATTCGAATGTAGGTACACAAACTTGAACAAAAATTTGAAGCCAAGACATGTATCTGGCCTGGCAAGTTTAGTACATTTTTTTCTCTAATAGATGGAGTGATTCTATAAAATCAGCGAATCTGAAATTGCAATCTGTAATTTATAAGTTATAACAGATGACAAAGAAACTAATTTTAAACTTATTTTCTATTCTTACTTAGGATAATGCAGAGATAACAAACAAATAAAATTAAGATATTTTAATAATATTAGATATTTTAATAATATCATCTACTTCTGATGTGTAGTCAAAATAGTTTTTGAAATTTATTATTTTTTGACAATGCCATCTGTGGCTATATATTTAAGTTATTAGGAAGGATTGGAAACCATTTTGCCGTCATTAAAAAGCTGTTATGTATAATGTTATTAATTTTGTCATAATGTTAAATAGCCACAAGGCTATTGATTAACTTAGTTTTAGATTTTAAAAACCCTTACACAGCTTACTATGGCCAAAATAGGTTTTTTTATTTACATTTTAGAAAATGAAACTAATAGGTGCTTTAATGAGATTTTTACTGCAGATAGCTGTTAATATGAGGCGTACTTTTATTGTAAAAGAAGTATTGGGGTGCGGCGTAATAAAATTCAAACACAAATCTAAGTATACGCGGACCAAGTCGCGGGCCGAGCTAGTAGTAAATATGTATGTATTTTTTTAATATTTCTAAGTGATAGCTGAGACTGTTAAACACCAACGAAAATCAAAGAAGCCCAACATTTGGATGGTTTAAACGCTCGCTCTTTTATGACTTCAAATATCATGAAACGCATCTTGTCATACCCTTTTTTTTTCGTGCGGAAATCCCCCCGGCCCGCGGGTGTAGCTATAGAAAAATAATATAATATCTAATAACGTTTAAACTCATATTTCTCTATTTTCTTCTACGCTCAGAATCGAGGTGGCCGGTATTTTGAAGCAGATGCGGATAGAGAACATCAAGCATAAGTACGAGGCGGAGGAGCAAGCAGCACATCAGCACTTTAAGGTAGGAGTAGTTTTAGTAATCTGGTTTTAGGCGACGCTAACATTTCTTGCACAAAACGAAAATCGAGAGCTTATGTTTATCGTTTATTTAAAATCTTATACTTAGCGTTTTAAGGGTTCCGTACCCGTAGGTAATAAAGGAACCTTATTATTAAGACTCCGTTGTATGTCCGTCTTTCAGCAGGATGTATGACCGAAATAGACAGCTGAAATTTTGACAGTGTTGCCGCTGTAATGGCGGTTTCAGGCCAGCGGTTTCTGCACGTATACGATCGTATCCGCATATGAAATTACACGCCCGCTGCATTTCAGTGTTGTACCTCTATGATGGCACGGAACTCTTATTTATTTATTTATTTATTTATTTATTATATTTTAAGGAAACTTACAGCTAATGGTTAGTTTACAAATAGATAGATACTAGAAGAGGGCCAATTACAAATTTCCACTTATATATTAGTTTCTGGTAATGTATTTAGAATATAGTAGACAGGCTATTGATAAGGACGCGCATGTTAAAGCTAAGATTGTATATAAAGACAACAAAAACAAAACAAATGATAGGTATTTCAAGAAAAATTAAAGCGATTAATTTTCGAAAAACCATGAGCTAAGTATGGTTTTCATCTTCGCAACACTGGTTCCAAACAAGTCAAGATCGACCTTACGACACTCCGTATTAAATGAGCGACATGCTCTAATAATAAATGAGTTCTGTCTATATGTAGTTGAAACAACCGGTATATCCAGGAGATTTGCTCTTCGCAGAAATGCGGAAGGCACGCGGAGGCTAATCTTGCTTACCAATTCAGGGACGTCAGCATGCCCATTCATAATATCATATAAGAATGTTAAATCCGCAACTTTCCTTCGTTCATAGAGCGGGAGTATATGAAATTTTCTACATCGAGCTAAATAGTTCGGCAAATATATATTAGAACGATATTGAATGTACCTCAGAAATCTTCTTTGTACACCTTCAAGGCGATTGATGTACATATCATAATTTGGATTCCAAACTGGTGAAGAATATTCGAGGTGACTACGGACGAAAGCACAGTACAAAATTTTCATAGTTTTAATGCTAGTAAAATCAGAAGATAACCTAATAATAAAACCCAATGCTTTGGATGCCTTCTTTATAACAGCGTCAACGTGGGTATCAAATAGAAGTTTGGAGTCGAATGTGACTCCAAGGTCCTTAATGGTAGTGACTCTTGCTATTGGTAAGTCGAAAAGCGTATAATCATATTTTATTGGGTTTAGCTTACGTGTAAATGTACAAACGTAACATTTGGAGACATTTAATTCCAACCCATTTTGAACACAATAATTTTGAAACCTGTTCATGTCATCCTGCAAACAAGAAGCATCCTCTATGGCTGTCACTTGTCGGAGGACCTTCATGTCATCGGCATATAACAGAATTTTAGAATTTTGAAAGCATACACCGACGTCGTTAATGAAAATGTTAAATAAAGTTAGGTACTGTTTTACAAGTTTACCGATATCTTTGTACTGTCGTGATATTTCTTAACATAATAGTCTAACATCGAGACCAAAGAAATATCTAGAAACAAAAATATATTATGGTTTTATGAAGAACGTAACCTTTGATCACTTGGAAGACTACGATTTATATATTTTCGAATGTATCTAAATGAAAATAATAAGGAAAGAAGTCAACATGTGCCTAAAAATTTAAATCAGAAAATATCAGCATCCAAGACGGGACGTGAACTCGCGACTAATCGCCTTCTAGGAGGAATACTGTGACCAACTGAGCGTCGTCGTGTTGGTAGACCCCTAACGGGTAAAGCACTCCGACATGTTATAGGAACGATCCGAGGTTCACCGACCCGATAACGCGTGAATCGCTTGTCAAGTCGGCCTTACGATCGAAAGGTCCCTGTTTCGAATCCTGGCCATTGCAATACCGACATGAACCCGCTCCTTACACAAGCTATTTAGCTTAGCTGGAGGGGTTAGGGGGAATACTAACACTAGTAACTTCGGATACTAGTATACTTAAAAAAAAAACACTGGTACACCAGGTGTGACGACGGAAGTGAAAACATAAACAATGACGTGTGTATTTTTTTAATCGTCACCATCCATCATTACATACCTTACCTCCCTCCCTCCCTCGCACTCTCCCTCCCTGCTGCAATTTCTTGTAGGCAGCCATGGGATGAAGAGTAAAGTCGGGTTTTGATTTCATTTTACCTATAAAACTAACTGTGACAACCTTCATCAAGATATATAATCTTTGCAGTAAAACTGACATTAGTCATTAAACCTGCAATGCGAGAATGTTTACAAACAAATTCTTTAGCTTAAGCTTAAAATACTCTCAACTAGTTTTAATTAGCAAGCAAATTATGCAAAAATCGAACGATCGATCGTACAGTCTTTTGTTTCTGCCTACTCTAATGGGAATTAGCGTGATATATATGACTTACAGATGTTTTATTTAAAGCTGATATGCAGGCATTGATCCAGTGCGATAAAAATATTTTACCTCGTAAAGTTATTTCACATCAATTTCACATTTTAAATTTCTTATCGTGTATACTGTTTGTGTGATTATTACGTAAGTATAAACGGCATTTATAAACTCGTTAAGTACTTAACAAAGCGTGCTTTTATATTTACAACCGTAAATAATTTTAATGCCGGAATATCCTTGACGAATTGTTATAAAAATGCAACAGATGGCGTTATTCTCAATAAAATTACTCTACAGTAATATCAAATCGTACTGCTAGATGTCGCTAGCAGTTCCAAATTTCTGTGAAATTGAATGCACTGAAAAGTATTTTTCATGGTATGCTTATTATTGTACTTATTTTGCATATATTAATATATTATCTTAACATATGTAAATGAGAAAATGATGATCATATAAGTTATTACTCGATTATAATAATTTGATATAATATATTTTATTTATATTAGTGTTATATAATATTGACGTTGCTATCTTATCTCTAACATGTAAAGAGAGTGTCAACACTAAATCAACCATTTATTAAAATAAACACCATAGTATGGCAACTCTATGCGTGACGTAGTAAAAGAGTTCAACGCAATACGCACTATTCCACTCGCCCTATCACTTTTGAAACTTAACCAAATAGTAGCGTTGTGACTGAGGTTTTAGACTTGCTATTAATAGGTTGCAGGTTTGAACCCTACTTGGTACTTATACAACTTAAGTGAACCCAAGCAATCTAGTTAAGCTACTACTTAATATAATTCTTGCTAAACCCTTCGTTGACGAGAATTTTAGTAGGTTACTAGCTGACCCGGCAGACTTCGTACTGCCTCAATCGATAACAACTTCCATATTTATTCACCTTTTAAACCTTCTCTGGACCTCCACAAATAATTCAAGACCAAAATTAGCCAAATCGGTCCAGCCGTTCCCGAGTTTTAGCGAGACTAACGAACAGCAATTCATTTTTATATATAAGAGAAGATGTGGCCTACGTGGCAAGTGATAAAAAAAAATCATCTCATCAAAAAATCATCATCATCATCTTAGCGTTGTTCTCCGTTGCATTCGAGGTCTTCACCTCGTAGCCCGGGGTCCGTTTACTCCTTATTTTGGTTTGAATTATACCTCCCAACCCCAAGAGGAAAGTTTGCGTCAGAAACTCGTCGGTCTATCAGGAGGTTGGCTTGGGCCCCGGAGATTTTTGTGGGGCCCACCAAAAGCATCCAGTAGGTACTAATAATGTATTTCAGGTGGGGCGGCCTGTCACCCCAGCAGAAGCAGGCCGGGACGGTGGAGCGACTAGCGCCCCTCCCCCAAACCGGGACAAGACGGAGATACCGTGGTTCGTTCCCAAACCCGAGGGCACCATCTCGAAACCGGAGATGGCCTAGGGTCAATCGGGGTGCGAGGGATATGCTTTATGGGCAACCTTACATCCGGACCGACGTCAGAAGACCCGAGATGGCGTGAGGTTTTAGTCCCTGCCCGGCGGGGGGGGGTATCCGAAGGGATTTCAGCACAAAAAAAAAGGTACGTCTGTACCTTTTTTATCTTTTTTTTTTTATTTGTGCGGAAATCCCTTCGGATACCCCCCCGCTTGCCAGCGGGGGCGGTTATGTCGGGCTTGAACCGACTAAAACCGCACGCCGTCTCGGGTCTACAGACGCCGGGGTGTAAGGTTGCCTTGCCCATAGAGCATATCCCTCGCACCCCGACTGATCCTGGGCCATCTCCGGTTTCGAGATGCCCCCCTCGGGTTTGGGAACCACGGTCTCCCCGTCTTGCCCCGGTTTGGGACAGGGGCGCTAGTCGCCCCACCTACCTGTGTGTGTGTATGGTATTGTCGAAATTTTACGCGAATATAACTCATTGAACGCACCACTAAACGACCACCAATTTATTTGGATATTACTGATGAACATTTTTCATTGATTAATACGTGATAACTCAAATTAGGTTTAGCATAAGCGCTTCCTTATGCGTACAGTCCCCGGTCCTTTAAACGGGGCGTGAAAAAGCATATGTAGAGGCCGTCAAGCTGAGAGCCACTGCACCATCATCGGTGTTTGTGATGTTGACCCCCATTCCTGAAACTTGACCTTTAGTTAGCGATCAAGCGATGTAAAGTCATATTGACGGGACCTTTGAAATGAACAGGTTTCATTGGTGAATTTCAGCCTTAATCTCCCCATTACCATGACTGATGAAAAACAACCGAAACGTCGTGAATAGTGTTATGTATATAAAAGCAACAGAAGAATACACGATGGAATCCTTTAAATAGTGTATTTTGAAACAAGTTGAATTCCTGAGACGAGCTCAGCCGAATACAAGGGATTTTCGATTTAGCGATTATTTTATTTTTTTGCAAACTGCAACTCGATAGCTCATCTCCTTCATACCCAAAATCGTGACAGAAAATTGGCATCGACGACGTCGACGACGTCGACGACACCGACGACGTCGACGACAACTCGATAGCAATAGGGCTTTTCTAAAGAAAATCCCTAAAAATATTACTTTCAACGGTTTTATCGTGATTAATTATTTATTTATTGTGGTTGTATTAATTATTTATTTATTGTGGTTGTATTTAGACTTTTCCCGAGGTTTCGGTCGCTCTTCGGCAGCCATGTACACTTGTACACATGCACGGGCATCTAAATATACTATTATGAAATTGTACATTTTTTGTGTCTGTACATTGGAGATATTAAAAAAATGAGTTATTTTAAATGAACGATTCTGAAAACAACAATTTTTTTCTGGAATTCTTTGATATTCTATTCTAGACTGTTGTTTGAGATGGACTCAAAAACTACTGATCGGATTCTGATGTATTTCTATTAGAAAGGTCTTGGTCAGACTTAAAATCTGCCGTATGTTTGATTGCAATTGGCTAAGTAGAACCGGAGATATGACCAAAAAACGATAACCGACCTCCGCGCAGGCGGAGCCGTGGACATGAGCTAGTACTATTATAACATTTTAATTATTTGTGTATGTCCATTGGGGATAATTAATAAAAATACTCGGGTTATGTTAAATGAACGGCCCTGAACTCAAAAAAAATATTTATGGTGATCTTGTCTGTTTTATGTTTGTTCACGATGAATGGCAAACTAACGGATTGTTATGCCATTTTTTCTATTATAAAGGTCTTGGTCAGACGTAAAATCTGCCACATGTTTGATTGCAATTGATTTAGTTGAAACGGGCAGCTTGTATTTTATATTAGTGCGTTACTTGTTAACCCTTCATATATTGTAAGACTATACTGATACCCCACCAGGCGAGGCCACGGTGGCGGCCTAAGTCCGCCGGTAACCCTGGGGTTATCCTTTCGAGGGCTTAACCGGGGTGCCCGGCAATGGACACTTGGGGAGGACACCTTGTGGTTTTAGTCGGTCCGATTCCGACTGGTCTATCCCATCGTTGGCACCGATGGGGTGAAGCCCGTGGGGGTTTCCACACGTTAAAAAAAAAAACTATCTTGATGGTAAGTGCCAGAGCTTTTTCTTGATGTCACCTATAAAGTGGAAAGTTATGTGGTCTAAGGTAAGAAGGGAAGGGAAGAACTCTGCACTGCCCGCAGTTCCTCTTATGTCGTTGAAGTTCTATCGCTCTGCTCGCCACAGACAGTTCACCCTCACAGGTTGCAACCGGAAACGATGCGCACAGTGAGGTATGAAAGGAACTTCATTTCGCGCACTCTCAGGCTGTGGAATGATCCCCCTGCTGTAGTTTTCCCAACCGACTACAATATGAGTTCATCAAGAAAGACATTAGAAGGTATTGGCAGGGTCGGTAGCGCGATTGCGACGCCTCAGGTGCTGCAGACGTCCATAGGCTGCGGTAACTGATTTCAGTCAGGTGGCTTGTCTGCCACTTAAGTAGAATAAAAAAATAGCTGGCTGTATTAGTTGGTGTGACTACCAGAGAGATATCTTCTTAGCCTTTTATTTATTTCCTTTTTCAGACCGAAGTTCAATTATACAATTGTACAATTATAAATAAGCTATATCAAAAATCGTTTTATATTGGCTTCCATTGTGGTTGTAGATAGGTACGTAATTTATTTTGCGTACATCCGTGCGGTTTTCCCCTTAATTCGCAGAATGTTCAGGAGCGGGTATTTTAGGATTCGTCATCGGCCCAATTTCTCGTCCGATCTTTATTTATGTGCGATGACTAATATTTATTTCCTGTAGCTTCGTATGTAGAGTATTTTCTCTTTTTACTGTATAAAGGTTGTGAAACTGACCATGGAAAGCCAAGCAACCTAATATAAATCTATGTCGGAGCTAACTAGTTAAATTAGACTTTCTATTGGACACCTAGGCCGCTCATGAAACGCCGGCGAATACCTTTCAATAAAGTAAACAACTTGGTGTGGCGTATTGAAAGTCGGCCCGTTAAAGATGTCAGCCAAGTGATTTAAATTCAGTTCAGATAATCAGCCCTTTGAAGATTACGGGCCAAGACCCTGCCAATTAATTCAAATTTAGTTCTGTTTTAACACAGCGCGTCTCGATACAGATAGCTTAGGTTAGAAGGGTACGGCGGACGTCTCGCCGGAAGCTCTCTCCGAATCCCATCTTTTCCAGAACGGGCGATTATTTGAAAGTGCTCATCCGAATTCTTGCCATGGTAAAGGTGGCATCGACAGATGCTTTAAAGAACCCGGTATTATAAGAAGAACGACACACGTGTGTGGATGAAGCAAGTTCTCTCTAGTGCGACAAATAAAGGGCATACTGAAAAGTTTCTTTCGATTCGGGTTTATTTGTACGATATGGGGTGACACTTCAGTTCTGCCCTTGTTAACTATAAACATCGATGTCTATATTACTAAAGCGTTTTTTTTTTTTTGCGGAAATCCCTTCGGATACCCCCCCGCCGACCAGCGGGGGCGGTTATGTCGGGCTTGAACCGACTAAAACCGCACGCCGTCTCGAGTCTACAGACGCCGGGGTGTAAGGTTACCCATATCCCTCGCACCCCGACTGACCCTGGGTCATCTCCGGTTTTGAGATGGCCCCCTCGGGTTTGGGAACCACGGTGTCCCCGTCTTGCCCCGGTTTGGGGGAGGGGCGCTAACTAAAGCCTATAAGTACAAAGTTTCGTATACTTACTTACTGATTCATAAATGCTAAGCCTGAACCGCTGGACTCCAAACTTGAAATTTAAGTAGTTTGTGCATTTTAAGTTGTAAGCAAATTACTAAGGAAGACTTTTGGTCAATTTCACTCCTTAGGGATGAACGGTTATATAGAAATCCTTCGTTTTCAAAGTTTTTCATATATCTGCTTCGGGTTAGAAATAAATGTTAATTTTATAATATCGGCGTTTCTCACAATTTCAACCCTAATAGGATGAATTAGGGGTTACATTTTGTATGGGAAGTACATCAGTTTTAATGGAAGAAGCATGGAATTAAAAAAATCCGTTCCCGCAGGGGGAACGCACAGGTAGATTTCGTGAAGCAATTAATATGACCTATGCTTCTTCTATGACCCACGCCGAGCGCATTTTTAACATGTTTAATTTTTTTTTCTCGAAAACGGTAACTTTTAGCGAAAAACTTTTCAGACATTTATTTTAGACTTAAAAATGGCCTATCGATTAAAAATGTTTCCGACGACGGCGACGGCAAGAATGTTCACCGGTTAGAAGTTATGATTTTTTTCCCGAAAAATTTTGGTTTTCCCCCCCTCCACTTTTAGTTAAAGTTTTAATCTTATAGGTTTATGATTAAAAGTTGTTGGTATTCATGTATACTATGTTATAAAATTAGAACGGTTCGAATATCTTTCATGGAACGTGAAATTTTGAGGAAAAACTGATTTCACAAAAAGTGAGGCCCTACCGTCCCCTTAGGCCGGATTCCACCCGTTCACGAACTTAAACTAAGTTTACACCCAAGCAATTTTTGACCGCAGTTTGAAAGCGATCGGGGCAAAAATGCGACCATGAGAGTGCCGCAAATTTTGGGAAATGGAACCATACATACATATATATATATATACACTTTTTGACCAGTGGTCATTTCGGACTCAGGGGGTCATAACTAGACCTCCTATGAAGATTTTTTTTTAAAATTCGACAGTAGTCAAGAAACCAATAGGTAGATCGATTTCATCGAAATCTACCTTTTTTTTTTTTTTTTTTTTATCGTGCGGAAATCCCTTCGGATACCCCCCCGCGTGCCAGCGGGGGCGGTTATGTCGGGCTTGAACCGACTAAAACCGCACGCCGTCTCGGGTCTACAGACGCCGGGGTGTAAGGTTGCCCATAGAGCATATCCCTCGCACCCCGACTGACCCTGGGCCATCTCCGGTTTCGAGATGGCCCCCTCGGGTTTGGGAACCACGGTGTCCCCGTCTTGCCCCGGTTTGGGGGAGGGGCGCTAGTCGCCCCACCGTCCCGGCCTGCTTCTGCTGGGGTGACAGGTGGCCTCACCCGCCACCCCCAGGCCTGCGCTCATGGAGGACGGAGGTCGTTAAGCGACCTCCGGCGCCTGAGTCGCCTGCGACGAGAGGCGAGCGTGTTGCGGACTCGGCGGGCCGGGAGGGTTCTGAACCTCTCCCGGGCGCGCTCCGCCACCTCCTTCGCGAGCATTACATGCTCGCAGAAGGAGGCGGCGGCGGCCCACGCGCTCGCGCTCCGCACCATTGCCGCAATCATGCTGCCGAGCGAGAGGACTCCCACCCCGATGGCTGCCACGAGGTCACGCCTCGGCGCCTCTCACGCCGGGCAGTCCGCCAGCGTGTGCAGCCCTGAGTCCTCGCTCGCGTCGCAGTGATGACACTCAGGCGTTGGCTCCTTCCTGATCCGATGCAGGTGGTCCCCGAAGCACCCCTTCCCTGAGATCACCTGCGTCAGTCGGTAGGAGAGGCTTCCGTGTCGCCTCTCCAGCCAATCCTCCATGATGGGCCTTACCGCCGCTATTGCGGCGTGCCCTGCGCTTGGTTGCCCAAGTCGTTCCTTCCACTCCACCACGATGGCCTGGCGGAGCTGGGACTGCACGGCCTCGATTTCTCGAGGCTCGGGGTTCCATCCCTGCTCCCGCGCCTCCTTTCGCCACTGGTACAGTTGCGAAAGGGCTCTCGCTTCCAGGTCCCATGGCGGAGTTCCGGCAAGGAGACTCGCCGCCTCGAAGGAGATCGTGCGGTACCCTCGGATGACCCTGATGGCCAGAACTCGCTGCGGAGCGCGCAGTATCCGCACAGTTCTGGTCCTCAGGGCCTCCGCCCATATTGGGCACCCATACAGGGCCATGGACCGCACGATCCCCGCGTAGAGTCTCCTGCAGGAGTCATCGGGCCCCCTCATGTTGGGCAACAGCCGAGCCAGAGCAAGAGCTGTGCCCTTCAATTTGGGGGCCAGACTTCGGATGTGCTCTCCGAAGTCCCATCGGCCGTCGAGCACGAGCCCCAAATATTTCATTTGGGGCTTGATGCCGATGCGATTTCCTCCCACGATGAGACTGGATCCCTCGGGTGGCTTGCTCCGAGGCCCATGGAAGAACAGGGCCTCGGTTTTATGCAGGGCCACCTCGAGATCGCCGCCGGATCCGCCTAACGACTTGGGCAACCGCGGTCGTGGCCTTTCGGGTCGCTTCGCGGTACGTCGCCCCGCACGCCGTCACGAGCGTGTCGTCCGCGTAGCACGTGACGGCGGCACCGCCTACGAGCTCACCGCGAAGCACCTAGTCGTATCCGATGTTCCACAGGAGCGGCCCCAGGACCGATCCCTGTGGAACACCGCACGACATTTCACGCCGACCGAGACCGGTCACGGTTGGGTAGATGACGGCTCTCTCCGTCAAATACGCCCCGACTATGCGGCGGAGGTAGAGAGGCACTTCGTGATACACGAGCGCCTCCCTAATGCAACTCCAGGGCAAGGTGTTGAACGCGTTGGCGATGTCCAGGGACACCGCCAACATCACCTCACCCCGGGCTACTGCATCCTCCGCCAGAGCCCTCACGCGCATGATGGCATCCACGGTGGAGCGCCTCTGGCGGAAGCCATATTGGCCATCCGCCAGGTCCGGCCCCACTCTTGAGAGGTGCTCGACGAGGCGCTTCGCAATTACTCTTTCAAAGAGCTTGCACAGCTCGTCGAGCAACACTATGGGCCGGTAGGCGGACGGCGAGTCCGCCGGGCGCCCCTCCTTTCGGATGAGGACCAGTTTCCCCGTCTTCCACAATTTCGGAAACTGGCCCCGCTCCAAACATGCGCTGAGAAGCCCTCTCAGTCGGGGCTCGAGAGCGTCGTCGACTAGAGCTAGGACCCGGGGCGGTGTGTTTGGCTCTCAGCCTTCTCACCGCCAGCTCTAGTTCTACCCAAGTGACCTCGGGCACGTCGTCGTCTTCCACGTCGGGCGCCATGCGCAACCGAGGCGGAGTCATCTGCGGTGGAACATGTTCCACCGCCCGCGCTGGGAACAGGGAGCCAACAACTCCTCCGAGCAGATCCGGCTGGAGACACCGGGTTAACGGCGGGGCCTTGGGGCGCAGCTTGCCCCTCACCATCCGGTAGGGCCGCCCCCAAGGGTCCCGCTCCAGTGTCGCCAGCAGCTCGCGGAAGGCGTCCCGTTTGGAACGCCTTATCTCCGCTCGGAGGGCTCGTCTGGCCTCCCTGTATCCCTCGTACAACTCCGCCTCTCGGGCCTCCGCATCTGCGGGGCGGCGACGCCTCCTACGGAATCGGGCCCACCGGCGGTGCGTGATCACGCAGCCCCGTCTGAGCTGCGCGATCTCCGACGACCACCAGTAGACCTGACCCCTCGGATTATAGGGCGGAGCCCTAGGCATCGCCGCGTCACAGACACGGGTCATGGCCTCATGGTCATGGTCGGAACCACTCCGCCTCATCGTCTATGCTGACAGGCCTGTCCGGCGCAGGGGCCCAGGCCTGTACGATGGCGGCTTCCAGGAGGAGCTCCCGATCAAGTCGCTTAAGCGCCCAACGTGGCTCGGGTGGAGCCGGTGCAGCCGGCGCGTCGGTCGCAGGGGGACGCACGTCAAACCGAATGTATCGGTGATCCGAACTAGTGTCCTCCCCCAAAACGACGCGCCAGCCCTGAACACGTCGCGCCAACGAGGGGCTCGCGAACGATAGGTCCACGATGGAGCTACCCCTCGAGGTCACGAACGTGTCCACGGCTCCCCGATTTAGGAGGACTAGGCCGAGTCGTGCGGCCCAGTCCACCAGTGCCCTGCCTCTATGCCCCGTCGCGCCCCTTTCGTGTCGGGAACCCCAGGCATACGACCAGGCGTTGAAGTCCCCGAGCACAAGGACCGGACGGGGCTGGCAGGCATTTACGACGACGGCCAGCTGACGGAGCCACTGCTCATATGCAGCTTGGTCTCGGTTCGGCGTGATATAAGCGGCCACGACCGCTATGTCGCCAACCGCTGCCGCCACGCAGCCGGGTCCCCTTGCAACGACGGCAAGAGGGGGGCTGCCGGCGGCAGGGTTGTGCACCAGTGCCGCCGACCCATCCAGCGCGGTTTCCCAGGTAGGCCCGAGGAACCGGTGGGTGTATGGGTCGGCGACAGCGGCGACATTTATGGCCCACTGTGCCATGCTCTGGCGCAGAAGATCCTGAGCATGGGTACCGTGGCCAACGTTCACCTGCAGGATGCGGAGTTGAGGATCCATTATGGAACCCCCATCTCCGCATCCCGCTGTGAACTGGAGGCGGAAGGCCGGCCTCCCGGCTTCGGCTCCCCTCCGGCGCAGGCCTTGCTGCCAACCCTGTGGTCGGCCGGCTTGCCTCCCGCTGCACACCTAAAGCAGTGCAGCGGGGCATCGCACGTGCCGGCCTTGTGACCGGGTTGGCCACAGCGGAAGCAACGGTCACCCGCCGTCACTTCCGCCGTGCAGTGCACCCCCACATGGCCCACCGACAGGCACCTGAAGCACCTGGCCGGTCGGGCCTGCAGGAGCCGTGCCTGCGCCCTCAGGAAGCCTCCCACCAGGAGGCTCCGCCCGTCTGCGACCTTTTGGGCCGCCGCGATAGGGCAGCCGACAACTGCTGCCCCCTGTCCACCGCGGCCGAAGCGTATAGCTAACACAGTAAAGGCCGGTACTGTGTCCGGGGAGCAGTCCCCGGCCTCCGCCACGGCGAGCCTGAGCTCTTCTGCCGTGACGGAGTCGTCCAGGCCCGTAATGCGCATTTCTGCGCATTTAATGGGCCTGGACACCCGGACGTCGGCTGCATCTAGCGACTCCCTTAGCCGAGCCGCTAGGGCGTCAGCCTTGGGGCCACTGGCGGCGCCGGGGACCTCGAGAAGCCGGGCTCCCGTCCGTGTGCTCTTGCACCGGACGCCCGGGATCTCGAGGGCCTTCAAGTCGACGTTGGCCTTTACTTTGGCCAACACCTCAGCATACCCCATGCCCCTCGACGCTGCCTCCGCCGTCAGAGTGACGACGACGGCAGTAGTGCGAGGGCCACGGAGTTTCCCCGGCGCTGCCTTCGCGGCGGCCGCGGCCCTCCTGGCCTTCTTGGCGGCCTTCTTGGCGGCCTTCCGCCTCTTCTTACTGGCTCTAGCCACCTCCCAACCCCCTTCCAAGGGGGTTCTGGTGGGGGTTACCGGAGCCGCGACTGGGGCTGGGGCTGGGGCCTGGGCTGGGGACGTCTTCCCCTTGCCCTTCCCCTTTCCCTTCCCTTGAGTGGGAGCGGGGCCTTGAGCGGGAGCGGGGCGAGGAGCCGGCTCCGGCAGAGCCTCCACTGCAGCCGGGCGGGTATTACCCTTCCGGGCTGCTACCGCATAGCCGGCCACCGGTGGCGCCAGAGGCGGACGGCGGATGGAGTCCACTAAGGCCTCCAACCGACTCATCATCCTCTCCTCCAGCGCTCGGGTAGCAGCTACCCAGGGCTCCTCCGGTGGTGATTGGGCCGGCCGCCGCACCGATTGCGTCGGCTGCTCCGCCTGCGATAGCTTCGCCGGCACCGGCTGCGTCGACCGCGTCGATCGCGTCACCCGCGCCGGCGGCTCTGGTTGCGCCAATTGCGCTGGCTGTGCCGGCTGGGCGGAGCTCGCCACCAACCTCTTCAGCTCCTCCAGAGCTGCAGCTAGCCGAGCCGTCTCTCGACGGGACTCGGCCAGCTGTGCCGCGAGAGCCTCGTTTTCGGAGGCGATGCCGAACACAATGTTCAGCATCTCCCCCTCATGAGGGTCTGGGGACCCCTGGGACGACGCAGCCACCTTGTGGAGTCTCTCCAGGAGTGACCGCGTCTTCCCGCACGGCTCCGACACCGACACCGCCGAGGTGGAAGGCCTCGGCGGTGAGTTTCCCACGGCTCTTCCAAGAGCAGAGGGAGCTCGGGTGGATTGTCCAGCCCTCACGCCACCCCGCGCCCCTCGGCGGCCCGCAGCCACCTTGGACGCCGGCTTCGACGCCTCGTCGCTGCTGGAGGAGGAGGTCGTCCCGGTGAGGGTAAAGTCCTCATCCGACACGTCCTCCCCCGCCCGAGCCTTTGCGCGCCTCCTGCGCTTGCGGGTCCGCTGCACGCCCAGACCCACTGGGCTGCTCGCCCGGCTTCGCTCGTTGGCGGTGTCGAAACTCTCCGACACCGCCGAGGTATTTAGCGTCACCTCCACGCATGACTGCTGCGCGATTTCCGCGCAGACTCCGTCTTTCTCATTTTCCATATTCACGCCGATTTCATTGTTCTTTTTTGTTTTCCGGTCCGGTTTATTTATTATATTGTTGATATTGTTCATAACATATCCCACGAGTATGGGGGAAAGGTGGTCCATCCAGGCGGTGCCCCCTGCACCTGGATAAGCCTATATACTATGGAGGTCGGCTGGTATCCAGAGGTTTTTACGACTTTGCTGTCGGGTGTTATAGACTTTTCCTTGTCGTGGGCCGGCCAATAAAGGCAAGCCCTCCGGTCAGCAAGTTCACAGCGTACCCTTCTGGAGCCACCAGTCAGGTCGTTGCTGATCACTTGCCGATTACGGAACGCGAGAGGATGGCTAGTCCTCTCTCACCGGCGGCGGCACAAGTGCCCGTCGGCCCCTGCGTTAGCAGTGGGCCAACCCGCCCCTGGATCTCCTAGGATCCTATGGTGGCCTCAGCCACAAACACCATCGCTCATCCTGTCTCCTCTGAAAGCAGAGGAGTACGGAGAGCGATGTGTTCCCGCCACGTTGGGTATTCGCCGACGATCAATGCCAACCCCATGAAGGGGAAGCCATTGACCGCCGCCCAGGGTGTACCGGCCGCTCCGGTTCCGTTCCCCCCGGACTGCAGCGGGATCGGAAATGGAACGACACTCGAGGAGGTTACCCAACACACACCCCTCATCGAAATCTACCTAAAAGCTAACGAAATATAGTGTGTGTGTTTGAGTAGGTTCCTGGTGTATTCAAAATTGGCTCCTGAAGGTGGCGCTGCAATTGGGTTATAGTATACCAGCTGTAGCCCTCGTATCCGCCCGCGTGGAATTCTCTTTCCGTGCCAGCAATTTACGGGAACATATTCCAGGGGTAAAAAATTATTATGTCAATGTGTTATTCCAGACTATAATCTACCCCTGTATCAAATCTCAGCCATATCCGTTCAGCTGTTTGAGCGTGATTGTGTAACAGACATTCAAAGAACGAACATTTTCACTTTATGATATTATTAGGGATTTCAAGGATTTTTGCTTTGCTAAGACAGGACAGGCTGCTAGGTCTGGAGAGGAAGAGAGGAGACAAGATGGGATTATAAATTTAATCGAAATAAAAAGAGGCCGCTGGTATATATATGCCGTCAGTCTCTTGTTATCTTAATTTATATTTACGGATATAAAACAACCATTGTCTATTAGATAAGAGAAAGTTACATGTGTAATGTCATTCAGCGTTAATTTTATCAGTTTTCGTTATCAGCTATAAGACTATCTTTGGCATCGACTATGTGATTTTTGTTTAAAACTGTATATTACGGTACTCGAAACAGAAGGGCTTGCGTAAAAGGTTTAATGACAGTAGAGGAAGCTAAATATTGAAAGGAAAGGGAAATTTCCCCTTAAGTTTCAGGGGAAAAATGTATAAGACCATGATCAGACCTGTCGTCTTGTATGGATCGTCGTGTTTGGCCTTAAAAGTGACGGATGAAAGACAACTGCATGTAGCGGAGATGCGAATGTTAAGATGGATGTGTGGTGTGAAGCGTATGGACAGAATAAGTAATGAGTTGGTATATTAGAGGAAGTTTGAAAGTTACACTAGTAAATGAGAAATTGAGAAGCGAGATTAATAGAAGAGATGAAAGCAATGTTGTTAAAAAGTTAAAAAGCGGCCAAGTGCGAGTCGGACTCGCCCATGAAGGGTTCCGTAGCAGCAAGTAACATCATAATGCTTTTTTTTTAAATTTTATATTTAAGTTGATTGAATGAGAGGTAAATTGCGGTTTACGATATATGACGTATTAAAAAAAACTACTTAATAGATCTCGTTCAAACCAATTTTCGGTGGAAGTTTACAAAATATATGATGTACATTACACATCATATATTTTTTTAAATTTTATCATTCTCTTATTTTAGAAATTACAGGGGGGGGGGAACTATTCAGTTTAGAGAAAAATGATATTAGAAACCTCAATATCATTTTCGAAGATCTATAGATAGATACCCTACACGTATAAGTTTGATGAAAAAAAATTTTGCGTTTCAGTTCTAAGTATGGGGCGCCCCCCAAAATTTATTGTTTTATTCTATTTATGTGTGAAAATCTTAATTGCGGTTCACAGAACACATCTACTTGCCAACTTTCAACAGCATAGTTCTTATAGTCACGGAAAAAAGTGGCTGTGACATACGGACGGACAGACAGACAGACTTGACGAATCTATTAGGGTTCCGTTTTTTGCCACTTGGCAACGGAACCCTCAAAAGTAAGTATGAATGTAGAGGGTTTTAGGAGCAGAGTTTGGCCCAAGAAAAGATGGATAGAATGCGTGAAAGGGGATATGGCACGTCAGGGAGTGACTGAGGAGATGACATCTGACAGGAATGTATGCAATAGAATGTCATGTTGCGCAGACCCCAAATAATTGGGACAAGGGCATTAGATACTATTTGTGCAGTACAAATTAATTAAATAATCATAAATGATGATTATTATCAATATTTCAAATTGAAATACAACTATTTTAACGGATTCTATCGCGACGGTATAGAATCCGTTAAAATAGTTCTATCAAGACAGGAGCTCCGCTCCGCTTCGCTGCCGCCTTAGCCTTCTAACCTAACTTAACCTAAACAGTTAACGCGGCACTAGCGAGATCGCCTGATCAGACCAAACAATACCCTCCCCTCGCCCCGCTATCCCCGCATACCCATTGATATCTCAAATATTTACATTTATGATTGCTATTTAGACAATGTACTACTGTACAATGTACTAATGTACTGTAATATACATTTCCGTGCGGTTTTAGCCATTACATACATTTCCTAGACATTGTATACAATGACGGATTACATACATTTCCGGTAACATAAACATTATTATTAATTGAATAACGCACAAATTATGGCACATTCTCCTAGGTGATCAAAATAGACATTAAAGTAACATTGTCTCCTTCGGGGTTAAAGGTGATTCTTCACAAATCCTTGAGTGCTGAACGATCCACTAGTGGGACAGACAGTGGATCCTTGAACAGTTACAAGTGTCACAGGATCAATTAGACCAAGGTGGATCACACTGAACTACAGAGTGCTGTTTACTCAAGTGGTGAATCGTGGTGGTGCATCCTAGTGGCCTGAGGGATCAAGACTTATATCAGTCGTTTTAACATGTCAGCTTCGTAACAAAATTAAAACAATTTATTTCAGCCTGAACTGCCAAAGAAAGACTATTTCATAATATATTGGATTTATAAAAGCCTGTACCTACGTGGCGTTATTGATTTACTGAAAGCCTGTATAAGGCTTCCATCGTCTTTGCTCGATGCCTAATGTAGTACATGGGGATTGAGTTAAGCTTGTGATACGAAAGGCATGACACAAATATGTCCGATGCTTTGTTGTGGTCAAAATTTATGTCTGCTGAGACGAGGTCTCGAGTTCGATCCTCAGTTGGTCACACACCTCTGACTTTTCGTAGTTATAACATAACATATAACATAAACTCACGCCTATATCCCCGAAGGGGTAGGCAGAGGTGCTAGCACCCACATTTCGCCAGTTTATGTTTAGGTCCCAATGTAATAGGTGGCGAGCCTATTGCCATTAACCGGGCACTTATAAACCTGCGATAAATACACACATAACTTCGAAAAGCATCGAAAAGTCATTGGTGTGTGCCATGGTAAAACCTGGGATCGAACCCGAGACCTCGTCTCAGCAGTCCATTACCCATACCACTAGGCTACCGCGGTTTCGTAGTTATGTGTGCATTAATATATTTTGATTTATTTGTTTTTTTTTTTTATATGGAATGTATTTGAAAATATAATTTATATGTATTTAAAATTTAATAAAGGAAATAATAATAATTTAATTTATTAGTTTCAAATGAAGATAATACATAACGGTGTTAGATGCATACAGAAAACATAGAAAAAAAATAATTATGGTAATTATCGCTCGCTTGAATGTGCCCGGTACTACAGGTGACAATAGGCTCGCCCCCTATTACATTGGGACCTTAACATAATTGGCGAATCGTTAGTGTGTAATACACCTCTGCTTACCCCTTCGGGGATAGTGGCGTGAAGTTATGTTATGTTCATTGGTGCTTAGCAGAGTTTGCTTATCTTAACGTGCTACCTCAAAAATTAAGTCATGATCACCTTCGCGTTAGTCCCGGTCGCATCCGAGGCTCTCACCACGGAGTCTGTGATCCGCCTTACGACTTTACTCTTCCACTTCGCATTGTGTTCGGTATCCATGGTAGTGAGACCATTGGTACGCAGGTCAACTACTTCGAAAACTAAGTGAATTTTCTAATGTATATATAGAGCCTTGTCCGAAATCGAACAACAAATACATTGATGCTGTGCGCCATATTATTGAAACACAATTTGACAGAGGCTCTAAAAACGTACACGTCCACGTCACTTGCTTGCCAGATACAACGAAACATGGATTTATTGCTACAATCCTGATGCGAAGCAGCAATCGAGCGTATGGGTCTTTCAAGATGAACCGAAACCAACCAACCCGCGTGGAAAAAGCTTCTAAACATGATTGCTTCTTTTTTTAATGGAACTGAACACTGTTGTGGTGGTGTGGCTACTGTTGCTTTAAATAATCGCCGTACCGTGAAAAATGGTACACGATCATTTGTTTGCCGGAAGTTATTGACAAACGCCGTAAAAATAACTGTAAACGCCGTATCATCTTGCACCACGACCACGCAAGTGATCACACGGCCAATTTTAGAATGTGAGAAACGTAGAACTTATGAGCCATCCTGCATACGGTCCCGACCTGGCACCTTGTGACTTTTTTCTGTATCCAAAAATTAAGAACCAATTACGTGATCAACGGTTTTCATCACCAGAAGCGGCTGTCGAAGAGTATGAAAAACATGAATCTGACGTTACCACGGAAGAGTGGCACAATGGTTGTCAAAATTGCTTTAATCCAATGAAAAAAGTACATTGACCAAAGGGACAATATTTTAAGAAACAATAAATTCATTTTTGATCATTACATGTATTTTTTCTCTCATTAATTCCGGAAATTTTTAGTGCGCCCCACGTGTATGTTTCCAGGCTATATTATTTAGATCCACAGAGCAGGAAAAAACGATATTATAAAATTTTCTATATAGAAAAGTAATATTAAATGGCTAATTTCAAGATTTATAACGTAAATAAAGTATAGGAAGATATATACATACATACGAGAATGGCGTAGCCTGAAAGAGGACTACTTTCCCATCGACCATCTAGCATACACAACTAGTTGTGCGGTCGGGAATGCCAATCGAAAGGATGTTGTAGCGAGAATTGAAAATGTGGTTTGGACACGTAGAACGAATGAGTACTGTAGGCCGGCCATAGAACATCCGCAGTTGTGGACCGAAGTTTCGGGCAATCGGTTCCACGGAACACATTTAAGTATCCCAAGACGGCACGTAACACTTCGGTTCGGCTTAAACCCATTTTTTTTTTCGTGCGGATACTTCGGATACTCCCCCGCCGGCCAGCGGGGACGGTTATGTCGGGCTTGAACCGACTAAAACCGCAAGCCGTCTCGGGTCTTAAGACGCCGGGGTGTAAGGTTGCCCATAGAGCATATCCCTCGCACCCCGACTGACCCTTTTTTTTTTTTTTTTTTCGTGCGGAAATCCCTTCGGATACCGCCCCCGCTGGAGAGAGGGTCTCCAGCGGGGGCGGTTATGTCGGGCTTGAACCGACTAAAACCGCACGCCGTCTCGGGTCTTAAGACACCGGGGTGTAAGGCTACCACTAGAGCATATCCCTCGCACCCCGACTGACCCTGGGCCATCTCCGGTTTCGAGATGGCCCCCTTACTTGCTCTCCACTGTGCCATCTGCTAATCAGGAGGACACGTGGAAAGCTTCCGAACAGCCCTCAACAGGGCCGTCCTCGCCTCGGTCGGAGTTGGCCGTAGGCGGCAGCGTCTCTCCCGCCCTAGGAGAGAGGCGCTGCCGTCTCCGTTGCCCAGGGTGCACCGCGTGGAGGTCCCCAACCAAGCACCCCACCCCGACTGACCCTGGGCCATCTCCGGTTTCGAGATGGCCACCTCGGGTTTGGAAACCACGGTGTCCCCGTCTTGCCCCGGTTTGGGGGAGAGGCGCTAGTCGCCCCACCGTCCCGGCCTGCTTCTGCTGGGGTGACAGGCGGCCTCACCTGCCACCCCCAAGCCTGCGTTCATGGAGGACGGAGGTCGTTAAGCGACCTCCGGAGCCTGAGTTGCCTGCGCGACGTGCGGTGAGCATGTTGCGGGCTCGGCGGACCGGGAGAGTTCTAAATCTCTCCCGGGCGCGCTGGCCTACGCGCTCGCGCTCTGCACCATTGCCGCAATCATGCTGCTGAGCGAGAGGACTCCCACTCCGATGGCTGCCACGAGTTCACGCCTCGGCGCCTCCCACGCCGGGCAGTCCGCCAGTGTGTGCAGCCCTGAGTCCTCGCTCGCGTCGCAGTGATGACACTCAGGCGTTGGCTCCTTCCTGATCCGATGCAGGTGGTCCACGAAGCTCTCCTCCGGAGATTACCTGCGTCAGTCGGTACGAGAGGCTACCGTGTCGCCTCTCTAGCCAATCCTCCGTGATGGGACGGTTCGGCTTAAACCCTACCGTAAGAAATCCGAAGTGACTTACGTTACTATGGTACTTTCTGGTGAGGGGCTCGTGGTCACTGATTAAGCAATACAGGCCAGTTCAGTCTTAGGATAGGTGATCATTTTCAACACATTAAGATACCCAGTGCCCCGGAGAGCACGTTAATCCGTCTGTCCCAGTTGCTATACAAACATCTATGGCAGTCGTTACGGAATAACTGAACTAACTACAGAACTTCGATATCATCAGAGAGCTGTGGAGGTTGGATGGCAGACGCTTCTCGGACAATATCGCAGTACAGCCATTTCGTGATTAGAATGAAAACTGACCCCAACTGAGTCGCGTCTATGCTATCTCTTTCGTTCCTGTTTCGTGAGGGTCCGAAGTTTCCGATGTTTCATGGTAACCACCCTGGGCAAAGGACACATCAGCACCAACTTGCCCCGTTTTCACATTTATATTTGCAATTCGATGCAATTCGATTCCTACCTAGGATGCTCCGCGAAGCTATTGAAATTAAAAAACATCCTAATTTTAATAGAGAAGATGGTTGGAATGTACCACCAGCTTGGGACCCAGTCATTCACTTAATTAATTCCAAGAAAAAACAAAATACAACAAGACTTCATGACACTGAGCTCAATCTGCGTAAATAGTAACACCAACAATTCAACATAGTTCGGGTACTTTGAGATAACTTTCACTTCAAACTTCAAGACAACAACCATCTTTAGTCTCCCCGTGACCATGGCTGCTGAAAAGCAACCGAAACGTCGGGTTCAATGTAAAATATAAAATAACATCAAATAAACCGCGATAGAATCCGTTAAAAATAGTTTTATTTCAATTTATATTTTGTTAGAATATCATTAGATACTTCTATAAAAGGTTTAATATTAATTAAAAGATTAGCTTCGGCCAGGGTCCTGTCCCTGACTCGGTACTGAACAGTCTGAGTAATTTTCTATTTTCCCGATATGCCTTTTAACTAATAATTCCAATTAAACTACAAATATAAACCAGTTATATAATTTAATCACATTCAAATAAACATTCCGAGTATCATACACACACAGTACAGTGGTTGCGACGCGTAAGCGCGCGCGCACAGGCGCAGTGCGCCCGCGCACCGGATGTGGCGTCATACATAACTTCATGAATGGCCTCAGTGTCGATGACACTCGGCACAATGTCCGCTACATATGTGACAGTTATCGCGATATCGTTCTACCATACTCGTTATATCCCATTTTTGTACTCTGGCACATATTAAAATGTATAAATAGTTCCTTATTCCTGTTTATCAATTGGTTTTCGTACAAAGTTACAGCTGATATACGTGTACGTTTATAGGCGACTCAGACGTGTCGGAGGACACTCAACGATCTCCTTCCTGCTATTGCTAGGGTTACAGGTGGCCCCACCTGTAACTGTAGCAGGCCGGGGCGCCCCCCCTTTTTCTAAGGGGGTAGGATGCACGACGGGGATATCTCAAATATCATAAACCTGAGGTGCCATCCCGAAACCGGAGATGGCCCTGGGTCAGTGGGGGTGCGAGGGAAATGCTTTAGGCCACCTTACACCCCCGCATATCTAAATCCGAGACAGCGTACGGTTAGTCGGTTTGAGTCCGATATAAACTTCTTAATTCTTAATTCTTTATTGTACACACATAAAATAGTACAGTAACAGGCATAATTATAATTAGATGTACAAAAGGCGAGCTTAACTCAGTATTGAGTTTTCTCCCAGCAAACCTTTGGGGGATAAAGGAGAAACAGCAACAAAAGGGTAGTAAGTGCAAGTGTACAATTGCATAGAACATACATAATAATAGAATACAAAAGTACTAAGAACATACATACCATACATATTAAATTACATACATACAGACAAATTTATATATATAAATATATGTATACATAAATACACTACATAAATTCCTCAATATACAATAAATTATGGAAATTACATAAATAAATAATACACAGTTATCTAGTTTGAGCAAGGAACAGTTCTTTTACTTTGATCTTGAATACGTTCAAAGAAGTGCTATCGCGTACAGAGTGAGGCAGCGCATTCCACAACCTTACCGCGCGAACAGTAAATGAGCCATCGTAACAGCTGGAGCAGTGAAGAAGAGTTCGAAGAAGAAGCGCAGAGGAGGTGCGACAGGGTTTACCCCTGGGGACAAGATACTCAAAGCGTTCTCTTAAGTAAGAAGGCGAATCAGGATTGAAAAGAATAGAGTATAGAAGAGAGAGAATATGAGAGTCTCTACGCTGACGAATAGGTAACCACTTCAACTTTGCCCGAAATTCCGAAACATGGTCATACTTCCGGAGACCAAAAATGAAGCGAATACCCAAATTTTGCAGTCTTTCGAGTTTACTAAGAAGTTCCTCCTTTGCATCAAGATGCAAACTTCCCCATCCGAAAAAAAAGGTACTTATAGAAGATTTCATGCTTCTTACTTTGAAAGTGATGTTTCTTCTTTAAGAAAAGTCTTAATTTTACCAATTCTTAACTTTCCGAATACCGCATTTTCCTAATTGTGATTAGTACGAATTCTATTTTTTTTACAGAAGACAGTACAGTTAGACTGCTACAATTAACAGAAATGTAGACGATCTATTAAAAGGAAAAGTCACTCCTGAAGAATGTATAAATAAAAATAAACCGGCCAAGTGCGAGTCGCGAGACCAACTCGCACTTGGCCGGTTTATGTTTATACGCGCCCATCTTATCGCGTTTATCGTTGGCACCGATGGGGTGAAGCCCGTGGGGGTTTCCACACGTTAAAAAAAAGAAAGGGATAAAAAGGGCTCCGTACCATTATCTACCTGTTGCCGTTATCAATATCGAGCAAAAAAAATCACGTTTGTTGTATGTATTACATATTTATTTTATTCTGGTTTTTAGTATTTGATGTTATAGCGGCATCAGAAATACATCATCTGTGAATTTTTTAAATTAATTTTATTTAATTTTAACATTAATTTCAACTGTCTAGCTACCCACGGTTTATGAGACACAGCCTGGTTATTGCCGTTTTTAATACTGAGCAAAAAAATGGCAAAAAATCACATTTCTTGTATGGGAGCTCCCCTAAACATTTATTTTTATTCGTTTCTAGTAAACAAGGCAACAGAAATACATCATCTGTTGACAGACGCCTGGTGACAAAATTACTGACGGACAGCGGAGCTTTAGTAATAGGGTCCCGTTGGATACGGAACACTAAAAAATATGTCAGTTTAAGTAGGTACACAAAAGGTAGGTAAAGGTAAAAAGTCCGCCGGCAACCCTGGGGTTATCCTTTCGAGGGCTTACCCAGGGTGCCCGGCACGTTAGTCGAGACACGACATAACCACCCCCGCCGGCCGGCGGGGGGTAACCGAAGGGATTTCCGCACGTAAAAAAAAAAGGTAAATTGCAGTGTTTTTCGCAATTTTCCCTTAGAGGGTTGAATTAGGGTTAGGGTTGCTTTCCAGCAGCCATGGTCACGGGGAGACTGTCCGAAACGTCGGGATCAATGTAAAATATAAAATAACATCAAATAAATCGCGATAGAATCCGTTAAAAAGAGTTCTAATAAACTATTATTATTATTGAGCGCTCCAAAGGCTGGTTCAACGTCTATTTACTTCCAACTAATCATCACAGAGGGCGTGCATCTCCAGATCCTGGTTTTAGTTTATTTCTATAAATACAATATCTTTAAATTTTCTTTGTTTATATATATTGACTTGCGTTTATTTTTGACATTGGCCCATATTTTGATGACCTTGTGACAGATAATCCTACTATTATTATAGTTATACTCTTATTGTAATTACTTATAAAATATTGTCATAACTGTGACCCATAACAGTCTTGTGAATTATCATTTTATTTTTTATATATTTGAGCCAATTTTTAACTAATTGTAATTTTAAATTATTATTCTTTTTCTCTGTTACTTGAAAAAATTGGTACCTACTGTATTGGTATTAGCTACTTATTAAAATGAGTTCCTCAACTACACCAATGCGGTGTCCCCACTGCCTAGAGTCTTTACGCACTTTTCACTGGCGGCATTACCTCTTTGAATGGCGATGGCCAGCCTCTGCACCAGGTACGATCCGGCGCGGGAGTCACCCGACTTCTCTCTCAATCTACGCCCTATGTCCTCCACAAAGCGTTTTGCTTCCACGCTCCAACAACCCATCGTCTCCACCGCGAAGGGAACGAAGTGATACCGGGCCTGTAACGCCTCGTACTTGAGCCGTTTCCCAGCAGCTGCATCCTCGGCAGCAGCGGCCGGAAACCGGACCGTACGACCGAGGTGGCTTGGAGCGACAGTGCTGACGCACGTGGCGTCCCATATCAGGCACTTACCGCTCTTCCATGGCACCAAAGTCATACCATCCGGCCTCCTGCCATCAGACCTGCTAAGACCGGGCGGCTCAAGCAGGCACGGGACATCCGCCGAAGCCAGGGCCCTCCGGACTATGTCGTTGAGAGCATGGTGACGCGGGAACCTACCTGCGCACCTACGACAACTCAGTGCATGGTGACCATCGGCCTCCACCATGGAACCACAGGTGCATCTATGGGATTCGCACACCCTGCAGCCCAGGCGGAGCGCCACCGCCACACGCAATGAGTCGTCGTCTAGCAAGGTCCCTAGGTGAGGTGAAGGCAGTGCGTGCAGCCATGCTCCCGATTCCGGCTGAGCCACAGCTCGAAGTCTGGCCACATCAGCTCCTGAGGCACCCTCCATCAATTGGGCCTTAACCTGCCCAGCAACAACGTCGTCCCAAGCGCGCTGAACACAACGAGAAACAGGGCTCGCCGCTCCCGAACTGCGGACCACCCAAACTGACTCGGCATCAGCTGCAAAAGGCACGCTCACCCCGTCACCATTGGAGCCAAGAATTAAAGTGACAAGGCCCGACACCCCATGCGCTGACCCCAAGAAAGCCGGCACCCCCACATCCCGAGCACACCGCACCCCGATACCGCCGTACCTAACAGGGAGTGTCGCCTGTCTCCACTGAGTCTCATCAAGGGCGACATTCAGTATAGACTCCACGATCGACCTCAAAGCCTCGTCGAATTCCGAAACTTCGACGGGATACAGCCACGTAGGCGCTGTTCGCAGAAGGTATGTAAGCTTTGGAAGGGCGAAGCACATACGCAACAGCACAATCGCCACGTGAGCGGAGAGATCTCTAAGGTGTTCTTGAGCCGCTAATAGGAGATCTTTACGGGAAGAGACAGCCTCTGGCACCCCAACAGGGAAAATAGGTGAACCTAAGAGGGTGAAAGAGAGACAGGAAAGTTCCCTGATGTCAGGCAATAGGGAATCGAAGCGTCCAAGGTGTTCGCGGGCTTCCACGCCGCAGGGGAAAATCTCGCACTTTGAAGGGTTCACCTCCAGACCCAGGGCCCTGAGTCTAGGGATAAGAACCTCCAGATCCTGATAAACGTCTTGCGGTGAACCCCCCAGGGTACCATCGTCCAAATACCACAAGTTCAGCCTAGACTTAAGGTCCATGATGACCTTGTGGATCGCCAAGCTGAAGACCAGAGGCCCCAGCGGATCCCCCTGCTGCGCGCCTACCTGGGATGGAATGAGGCTTGTACCAAAGAAGAGATTAGAGGGAGAAGAGTAAACTTGATGCAAAAAAGGATACAGCGAAGGAATTTGCTCTCGGACCTCGGTCAAAAGGACATCTCTCTCCAGGCTATTAAAGGCGTTGCGGATGTCAAGTTTTAGAATCACGCAGCACGAATGGTCAGGGTTCATAGCAAAGGCGCGCGCCGCATGGATAGCCGCCTCGCATCCCCGACTCATCCCGAAGCCCAACTGGTGTGGTTGCAGGTATTCCGCCATGACTTCTCGTACCGCCCGACACGCCAGCCTAGCAGACAACCTGCGAAACACGCTGCCGATGGCTATGGGCCTGATTCCGCCGTCCTTTTTCCCGAGTGCGCACAGTGATCCCCCATATAAATAGGGGCATACCGTAGGATTTAGTTGTCCACTTAGCAGGAAATTGGCCAACTTTGTCAGGCACTCCATCAAGCGCCGGCCATTCTCCCCCGCAGAGCCGGATGTAAGCTCTTTCAAATGCCCCGGACGCAATCCATCCAAACCCGCCGCCGAGCCACTATAAAACGAGTTTAAAGCCAATACCACGTCCTCCATCGAAACAGTGACTGCCAGAAACGACGCGTCCGGTGCGGGTGGAAAACTTAGCGGACGCGATGGGCTCGGGTGTTTAAGCTCCAGGGCATTCAGGGTGTCGGGATTTTGCTGGGCGAACGACTCGTCGGAGACAAGTAGCCGGACGGCCCCCCGGAGGTCACCCTCGAAAACTTTGGCCTCGATGGCCTTTCGCTTCCCACGAGGAGCCGAACGCCGTGGAATATTGTAATCGTCCGTACACTCGTTCGTCCCAACAGACTGAATGTTGGCCCTAACTTTGGCCGTCATATTGCCCGGCGCGTCCTTTAATGGAACTCTCAAAGCCCTGTAAGCAAAAGTAAGAAGCGCGGCCCACTCATCCACTCCGTTACGGTCAACGCACCCGTTTATAACGTCGCACAACTTATCCGCCGCCTGATTCCGTGCGCCCCTCGGAATATGTCTTAGAACAGCGGTACTGGCCTTTAAGGAGGAGATCCCTTCAAGTAAACCGGTACCCGATACAAATGGAGCCTGTGGAGCCTGAGTACTCAATACAGCGGTTGGGGCGTGCAGCGTGGCAGCCGTTGGACCCAGTTCTTTGTGAACCCGAGATATGTGGATCTTAAGACCCCGTGCACTAAAAATGCGCGAAGATTGTGAACAGTGTGGACAAGGACCGGACGCAGGAAGAGAACTCATCTTAACCAACAGACCCCGGGTATTAAACTAGCAATTGTCAAAAAAAAAGATTAAAAAAAAAAAACCCCTCCCTATGGACAAGTACACACAGCCTAATTACACCTTATGATACATTTATACAAAGTTACAATCGAAACACAGTGTAAAGCTAGTACCTAGATACTCTAACAATGCTAAAATGACAAATGAGTAAAACCAAGAACGGATCAACTGTGTCAAAAATAACGTCTAAAAAAAATTTAATAATTATTAATTATGTCGACATCTTAAAAAAATTAAAATTAATTAAATTTATTTCATCACATAATGTCAATTTGGATGGGTTTAATTAAATAATGATTAATAATAATGTAATGATTTATAATATGTCTAATGTAAATAAAGAGCAATAATAACGCTTGTATCATACATAATCGTACTATGCACCAAGTAGAATCGGTCCACCGCCACGGAGAAATTAAACGAGCGCCAATAGAATCGGGCGGCTCGCGCAGTACTACCAAGTACTATATTGTAGTTATAGATGGCGCCACTACTCGTGCAATAAGGCCGGGGAATGTTCAAACTCGAAATTATCCAGTGATAATGTAGGATGGTATATTCTTGTGTAGTCAATAGAACGTCGAATGCTGTTTCTTCCGTATAAGTGAATTAACAATTCAAAAAGTGACCATGTCAGTGGGAATCGAACTTGAAGCTCGTGGCGCTCTTCAATACATTTATACCTCGAGGCTACAACAACTGACTAAATATATTCTGAATTTTTTGACCACAACTGTGCCGGACCAGGATTGTTTTGGACTTTGATTGATAGGTATAGCAATTGTAGCAAACGACGTGATTTGCACTTTTATGCACTGATTAAACTTTTGTGTCCACCGTCAAGAAAGTTTTTATTCTTCACCTTGTTTGACAGTTTTATTCATGATTTTATTTTAGAACATTTAACGGAACTTATTTTCCCAGTATTACCTCTTCCTTAAACAAATGTGTTGGATGTGATTGATCCGGTTATGATAGATGGCTTTCCCTCTTTGCCGTGGTTGAGTATTTAAATGAGGTGGGTCTGCACTGTTTATTTATTTTAAGAGAAGATTCTCTTCCACTTTATATATTTTTTCACCCACACTGGATGTCAGTTTTTAGGCAATATTTAAAAGATTAATAGCACAAACACACTTATAAATAGGAGTTTAATATTTTTTAGAGTTAAATAATACGGACTCGATGTTACTAATTGTAATTTTAAATTATTATTCTTTTTCTCTGTTACTTGAAAAAATTGGTACCTACTGTATTGGTATTAGCTACTTATTAAAATGAGTTCCTCAACTACACCAATGCGGTGTCCCCACTGCCTAGAGTCTTTACGCACTTTTAGTGTGCATGGTCCACATAGGCCGCAAGCATAAAAACCTAAACCAAATGGCCGTTATGTTGTCTGGCTCCGATCCACAGCTGTCTAATCAGCATAGACAGGTGCCTATCTCCTGTCCGCTTGAGAGGGTTGCTGCTTTGAGGGCGCATACGGCAGTACTGAAACATGTTCCCAAAGGCGTTCGGAACCAGGCGGCAGGTAAATTGTGTGAGCTCATTGACAGGTGCGTCAGCAGCAATGGCGTGGAGGACTGGGGGGCACTAAACTTCTCACTTTCGCCAATGGTGCTCTGCGAGTCCCTTCGAAGGGTGCACCGGGCAACGTTACGACAAAGGTGAAGGCAAACATCCAGTCTTTCGGCTCGGATCAATTCCCAGAGGAACCGGGTGGGTTTGGGTTTTCTGGGTCCCGGGGAAGTCGCAAAGCCATCGAAAGTAAGGTATACGAGGGTGACCTACGAGGAGCTGTCCGGATATTGGTCTCTGATGACTCGTTTGCGCGGCACGACCCCGATACACTAGATGCGCTTCGTGCAAAGAATACGAGCCCATCACGTCCGCTCAACTTTCCACCGGTGCCAGACACGTCATTTTCGGCGGTTACCGTCTCTTCGGGGGATGTGGCGCTGGCGTTGAGCACTTTTTATAGCGGCTCTGCGGCGGGTCTCGGCGGCTTACGTCCTGGACATTTGAAGGAGCTCACATCTGGTTCGGCAGGGGAGAATGGGCAGCGGCTATTGGAATGCTTGACAAGGCTGGCAATTTTTTTATTACGAGGGCAGCTGAATCCCGCCGTCTGTCTCTTTCTGTATGGGGCATCCCTGTGTGCGCTCGCGAAGAAGGATGGCGGGCTTAGGCCAATAGCGATCGGGAGTGTACTCCGTAGATTGACGGCCAAGCTGGCGTGCCGATCCGTGAGGGAAGCGATGGTGGAATATTTACTGCCGCATCAGCTGGGTTTCGGTGCGCGTCGGGGATGCGAGGCCGCTATCCATGCGACGCGCGCGTTCGTCATGAACCCTAACCATTCCGATTGCGTGGCGCTGAAGCTCGACACACGAAACGCTTTTAACACGTTGGAGAGAGACGTTCTTCTGAGTGAAGTCAAGGATCAGATTCCCTCTCTCTACCCCTTCCTGTTTCAGGTATACTTTCACCCCTCTAATCTCTTCTTCAATAACAGCTTAATTTCTTCACAAGTAGGAGCGCAGCAGGGGGATCCGCTAGGGCCCCTCGTTTTCAGCCTCGCGATCCATAAAGTCATCAAAGAGCTTAAGTCTGGTCTGAATTTATGGTATCTAGACGATGGGACCCTTGGGGGTTCATCGGAAGACGTCTACCAGGATCTGGCCTTTTTGATTCCTCGTCTAAAGGAACTGGGCCTGGAGGTGAATTCCTCTAAATGCGAATTATTCCCCTGCGGCACTGAAGCTCGTGCTTGTCTTCCACACTTCACTGCCTTGTTGCCTGGCCTCAAAGAACTTACTCCTCACTCTTTCACCCTTTTAGGGTCTCCTATTTTCACTGATGGAGTGCCGGATGCAATCTCTTGTCATAGGAAGCTTCTCTTGACCGCTCGAGAGCGTCTCAAAGATCTTTCAGCTCATGTGGCGATTGTATTATTGCGCATGTGCTTCGCCCTCCCTAAGTTGACGTATCTTTTGCGAACGGCGCCTACCTGGGTCTGTCCTGCGGAGGTCGCTGCATTTGATGAGAGTTTGAAATGCACAGTTGAGTTGATTCTAAATGTTTCACTTAACAACTCTCAATGGATGCAGGCGACTCTCCTCATCCGTCACGGGGGTATCGGGATACGTCGCGCGTGGGATGTGCCGGCTTTCCTGGTGTCGGCGCATGGGGTAGCGGATCTCGTCACTGTAATCCTTCATAATAATGGTGGCGGGGTGACCGTGCCCTTTGCAGCCGATGCCGAGACAGCTTGGTTTGCCCGCAGTTCTGCGGCGGCGAGCCCAGACGTACCTCATGTTCACCGCGCCTGGGATGAGGGCATCGCTGGGAGGGTTGGGAAGCAGTTGGTGGAGGGTGCTTCGGGAGCCGATCTGGCTAGGCTTCGGGCGGTATCACAACCGGAATCAGGAGCATGGTTGAACGTCCTGCCTTCGCCTCACCTGGGTACTTTGTTGGACGACAATTCTTTGCAGGTGGCGGTTGCCCTCCGCCTGGGCTGCAGAGTGTGTGAACCCCATAGATGCACCTGCGGTTCCATGGTGGTGTGTGACGGCCATCACGCACTGAGTTGTCGTAGAAGTTCAGGTAGGTTTCCGCGCCACCATGCGCTAAATGATATACTCCGGAGAGCCTTTATATCGGCAGCTGTCCCGTGCCTGTTGGAGCCGCCTGGCCTTAGCAGATCCGACGGCAAAAGGCCGGACGGTATGACTCTGGTGCCGTGGAAAAATGGCAGGTGCCTCCTGTGGGATGCCACGTGCGTCAGCACTGTAGCTCCCAGTCACCTGAGTCGTACTGTCCTGTCTTCAGCAGCTGCTGCCGAAGACGCCGCTGATAGAAAGAGAGAAAAATATGCGGCCTTAATGGAGCAATATTTATTTGCACCGTTTGCGGTCGAGACGATGGGCAGTTGGGATGCCGACGCTAAAAGTTTAGTGGGCGAATTGGGGCGTAGGTTGAGGGACAAGACGGGTGACTCCCGCTCCGGCTCGTATCTGGTGCAAAGGTTAGCCATCGCTATTCAACGGGGCAATGCAGCCAGCGTAATGGGCACCTTTGCACCGGGTACGGTGAGGGACGGGTTAATTTAATTATTTATTTATTTTTAATGTGTGACATATTATAATTATTTTGCATGCTTTAAAATGATTATTTAAGTTATTATTAAATTAGTACATAATGTATGTATCGACATTATAAAATTTATTTATTTACATTCAGAATGAGATTTTCCCGTTAACAAGCCGGAACGGGTTAGCTAGTCATCTCATCATCCGAGTGGCAATCCTGATTGTATTCAAAGTTGTATCCTGGGTCAGCTAATATAGAAATACTATATGACACCCAAATTTGACCAAATTAATGATATTTAAAAAAAAGGCAGGCCAAAAGCACCCGAAACCGGCGGGCTTGCATGAAAGGTTTAATGACAGTAGAGTAAGCTCGTGAAGTGTGATAGCGGGTTGTTGTCTCTGCCTACCCCGGAGGGAAAAAAGGTTTGAGTATATGTGTATGTATTGTAGTAATAACGAGAAACGTTACGTAATTTCTTGAATACGTTATTATATTAATCATAAACATGTTTAATGAGACGTTATTATTTTATTTTTTTAACGTGTGGAAACCCCCACGGCCTTCACCACATCGGTGCCAACGATCGGCGTGTCGGAATCGGACCGACTAAAACCACACGGCGTCCTCCCCAAGTGTCTATTGCCGGGCCCCTTACTGGCGGAGTTTTGCCGCCATCGGGGCCTCTCTCAATTTACAACACGTATGTTACTTTACAATGTTTTGTTATTATTGCTTTGTTTCCTAATTGATGTTTGTTTCCTAGGGCGAAATTCAACTGTAAAGCTAGGTTTACACGCCATGCTACTGCATGTTTTTGACGTAGGTACTATAATGTTTAAGATGCAGGGTTCACACGGCACAATTTCATTTGTGTGAGAAACGAACATCGTATTATATTATTAGTACGGTTTTTATAATCCTTTACTTTTTTATTAATTGGTTTGTTGACTTTTACGAGAGCGACTGTCGTCTAAGCCGGTCAAGTGCGAGTTGAACTCGTGCTCTGAGGGTTCCCTACCAATGTTATATTTTTTGGAGTGGATTTCCGCACAAAAAAAGGCGTCTGAAGACCCGAGACGGCGTGCGTTTTTAGTCGGTTCAAGCCCGTCATAACCGCCCCCGCTGGCCGGCGGGGGGGGGTATCTGAAGGGATTTCCGCACGAAAAAAAAAAGAAAAAAAAAGGTACATACCTACACTACTTAATCCCTATTCTGGTGACAGTGGGATACTGGACCCTAGGCACAATTTAAATCAATGCATTACATTATGTATAACCTTGTTGACGGTTGAAGCCACGTGTGACGTATTTTCATATAAATCAATTATCCTATTGCAGTCAACTACTGGACATAGGCCTCCTCCAATGTGCTCCATAGCACCCGAACCCCCACCTTGCGCATCCAGTCTATCACAGCTATCTTTTTTAATTCGTCCTTCCATTTTGCTGGCACATTTTCCGTTTGCCAATTGGCGGTCTCCACTCTAGGACTCGTTTGCTCCGTCGACCACCGGTCTTGTATTTTGAAACATATTTTCAAAGCTTTTATATAGTTTTGTTTATTTTGCAATTTACTTAGATATTACAAGATTCTGCACGTTGCATAGAAATTAAAAACAAAACAATAGAATGTAGGTCACAAAAATGGTGCACCAATCAGTCGTGCAATACTTGGCACTGTTTTAATATGAGGTGAGAGTTTATTAGCAAGAATTAATTATGCATACCTCACGCCTGTGTATTCCTGAAGGGGTAGGTAGAGGTGTAATAAACCAACAATTTACTCCGTCCACTTCAATCGAGGGCGAGTAGAATGATGAATTATGATAGCCGGATCTAAAGATTCGTGTTTACATGCAACGCAAAAGGCTGAAAGCTAAATAAAACTGCCCGAAAATAAATCATCCATCGAAAGTTTGAGCAAGATTTTCTTCGCTTGACAAAGTTTGAGTTCAGTCCCGACGTTATTAAAACACGAGAAAATCCCTAAAGTTGTTCAGTTCGGAACTGGGATGAAAAAGTATGAACCTAACTTAAATTGCAACTTTGTTTTACTCTGTAATCTTTCACACAGATCCAAATTTTTTGAACACTTTCCTGGTCAATGTTTACGGGGTAATAAACTTTAATAAGCTTAAAAATATCTCGTTGAAATAAATCAAATAAGCCCTAATTCGCAAGGTTTGCTAGTGGCTGTTAAGCCTTGTACAGACTATGATTTCTAATTTAGGCATAGTCGGCTACGCGTACACAGGAACGATAGTCCCTACCGTACTGTATACGTGTACAATTTAAGGGATTTCCGCAAGAAAAAAAAAAAAAACAAAAGGTACGTCTGTCGATTCCCGACTCGCGGCCCATCGTCGCCAGTCAGCAGCAGTCTTATGACAACGCGTTCATAATCCAGAAATGCATTGTGCCCTGTACGCGTATACACTTGTACGCTTTGTCTCTCTACAGAACTGACCGGGAAACGATGCTCGAGGGAATTATCCGTAAGGGAGAGGGACCGGTCTACTACTACGATCTTGTCTCCTCGGAGGCTAACTTTTGGCGGATTAGGGTCTTCGCGTGTTGTGGGCCGCAAACGCGGCAATTCGCTGGTAGCCGCCCCTGAACGGTGAGAGGGCCGGGACAGAATTTGTGAGAGTCAAGAAAGTGCGAACCCGAAAGAGCCTTCGCAAGTAAGGCGCGCATCTCCAGTGATTTGATCTTAATAGCCAATAGGCGGGGGAGACCATGGGCTGTAGGAGGGTGTACGCTTTGTCAACTAAACCACTACGCGTACCCAAAATGTCGAGGTTACGCGTTCATTGGTACGCTTAGTCTGTACAAGGCTTTAAAGAGTTACACATCCTGTTTCCATTATCAGAGCAGCACGACGGAGTCAAATTCCTCATCATCATCATCATCACATCATAGGTTGCATCCAGAGTTTGTAATTTGATGCCCGGGGTCCACTCGCCTACTTTTAATATTGATTTGGCTCATCTTAGCTTTTGCGGTAGCGACTGTCGCCTGACCAACCATCACCGAAAAGAAAGCCTGCGCCAGAGGATCGTCCGTAAATCAGCAGGTGTAGTCCTATTCACGGACAGGGACACGGACACGGACAGTCGCGCAAACCTACCTACGAAACTTCCAAGACAAGTCGCGAGGCGCGGCAACCTGTCTCAACTTGTCGCGCTGTTAGCGTAAACAAACAAACTAGGATGATTCGGTTTTATGCGATTTCTAAAAAATATATAAGTAAATGTTTATGTAAAGAAAAATTAATTTAAAGATGTTTGAAGTTATAAAAAATAATTATATTGCAAAGGGTTCATTTTCCATGATATCGTCAAATAATTCTTGAGCTCGCCCCGTGTTATAGTTATTAATAAATTGATAAATGTTAAAAACCATTCAATGTCTTTATTAGTATTATTTATTCATAATATTAAATTTTAGGATTGCCTAGTTTGGGATCTATTATAAATTCGTCATGTCGGTGTGTCTATCCGTCTGTCTTTTAAAGATTTTTTATTTATTTTACCTACACACTGACCTCTATAATTATGTTTTATCTAGATGTATTGCACAGTCAGCACCAATTTATAAAAAAAATATTTTGTACGACGAAACGATACAATTTTAAAGTTATGTTAATTTAATTTTATCAAAGAGGCAGCCCTGCGATTGCTGTGGGATCGCGCGGTGCGAAGCAATCTCAACTGTACGGTTAAGCATTTAGGCACATTTTAGCATGCAGTGGTTGATGACGCGACGGAGTAGTCAATTATAGCAGTAGGTATTGGATTTTTTCTACTGATTAAAGTATCTGTTACGTAGTAACTATTTAGTAATCTGTGGTCTGGCGTAGGACGGTAGAAGTAGAAAGTTCTGGTAGTTCTGAAGTTCTGGTAGAAGTCACGGTAAGCCAAATCAAGAGAGAGTGAACAGACTCCAGGCCCCAAAGTGCAATTTTTGTATGTAACCGTGATTAGCGCTCAATGCGACAAGAGTTTAGAATCTGGAAAAAGATATAATCCACAGGATCGGCAATATCCGACTTATGTGTGAGCGAAATCGCATGCCAAATGATACTAAATTCATAAAATGGATTCTCATTTTAAGAATTAATTTTAACATGTCCGAGTAAAACTATAATTGCGTAGTTCCTATTTATTTCATAAATCAAGCTAATACAGCACGCTCTAATTACGAATATTGTGAAAACGATTTTTTTCTCACGGGCCGCGTCCCCATCGGGATGCACCTGGCTGCACCTCATCGGTGAGGTGCAAGTCAGAGGTGGTTATGTCCGAACTTGACCGACTATACACGCCACCTTCTGTCGATTTACTATCGATTTATTAAAAAATTATGTTCATTCCTGTATTTCTTGACTTCCCAAATATCCTATGTATGGACCTTCAGGTGCGATATATTACAAACCAAGAACTTTATTTTCATCAATTCCAAAGTCGTTAGAAACATCTTTTTATAATCTTCGCTTCCCATAAAAACTCTGTATATTTGCCCTGAACTAAATTCCATATAATATGTACAGTGCCCCAAATCAAAGTCTGAATATTTAGCCCCTTCCTCCCCTGAAAAAAATGATTTACCCCATGAACGAAATCCTGTAACCGCGCCAGTCGACTGGACAGGATATATTATTTTCGGTAATCAGTAATTCCGTGATTGCTGAATTTAAAAGTACTAAAGATTCATTTTATTACAGGACCCGTATACTTGACCTTTTTCTTATAATCAAGAATCCCTATAACACGCCCTATTAACAATACTTTCATAACGTAATATGACGTGACCTACTTTGATTCAGGCGTTTGCATTTCGTAATTTATTCAAAGGAAGTAAGACAAGGTTTGCAAGAACGGATTCAACGGTATGAATAAGTACCTATCCTGCTAATATTAAAAATGTGAAAGTTTGTGAAGATGTTTGGTTGTTTGTTACACAATTACGATTTAAAAAATTCTAACAGGATAATACTATAGTCTGGAATAACATATGGGCTTTTTTTATCATTAGAATAGGTTGCGGGAACGGAATCAGAATTCCACGCGGGCGGGCTGCGGGTAACAGCTAAAATATTAGGAAACCTTTTGGGTCTTTTAAAATGAGGGAATCTCGTAAGTCACGTTAGTTCTGGTTGCACCCAAAGCTTACCCGTCCCTTGATCCTCTCGGATCACCACGTTAGCTTCACATATCCCCTCTGATAACAGCAGAGGGGTATCTGGAGCGACCACACTCTCAGGCCTTACAGGCCCGTCATACTACGACCCTCTCGTGCAATGGGGTCTGCTAGCCCTGAAAAGGAAGGAATCTGGAGGGAATCTTAGCCGTCGACGTTGACGCCAGCTACTGCAGAAGAGCAATCAATGATGCGTCATTGCCCACGTTGCCCTGGGTGCACTAAGCGTGGAGGTGTTCCATCCATCGCACCCCACACTTTGGAGCCCTGGGTCCGCTCTCTGCTATTTATCTCGATTTGACTTGGCTTATACGGCAGCGACTTCCGTCTGAACTACCAACCCCGAGGTAAAAGCGGGCTTTAGAGCGTCGGCCCCTCGGCCGTCAATCAACAGTTGCACCGGTTTGCAGGTGAAGTTGGCTTAGGCCCTGCAGATCTTGGCAGAGTCGTGTATAATTTAGCTGACTGTTGAAAAATTTGCCCTAAATCTGACGTTAATCGATTACAACATTATATCCGCAGGTCGGTTCGACAACGACGGTATTGTTTACGCAAGCGCGACTACGGGAAGTGACGTAGATATAATTTGCGCTATTGTTTCATGCTTATGTACGTCAAACGGAAATGTAGAGGTTTCATGTTATATATGTACCTTCGTATTTGAAAGCAGATGATAATTTTACTTTGCGTGCGCCTGTATATCATTGAAGGGCTAAACAGAGATATTTCATCATCATCCTCAAAGTGATTTTCCAGTTGCCTCCAAAGAGTTTGCACTTTGGAGCCTGAGGTCCACGTATTGGTTTTTATTTTATGATAGACACGTCAATATGACTTTACCTCGCCTGATGGTAAGCTAAAGTTGAAGTCTCAGGTATGGGGTCACCATTACAGACTGCGATAATGTTACAATGGTAGCCATCAGCTTGACGGCCTCATCAGATGCTTTTTCACGCCCCGTTCAAAGGACCCGGGACTGTATGAAGGATTAAACACGTTTGCTGGAAAAGAATCCCAAATCTTGTTGGTGCGGTAATGAAAAGAGGTCCGAACTGCTGGGTTCTTGATGGAATTGCTTGCACTGTGTGAGGGTGATATCTCAGCCTTGTACGTGTAGTCCTGTATAGGAAAGTAGTGGGTGGAGGGTGGTTCTTCCGGGAGTGACTACCGTTTAACCTCACAGCCCTGAGAGGAAAACTTGCGCCAGAGCCTTGTCCGTTGTTTACCAGGTGCACTGCCTTGCTGGTTAGGTTGGCTTGTGCTCCGAAGGTGTTGGTAGGGTCCAGTGCACCAATATTTTTTTTCTGTGCGTAAATCCCTTCGGATACCCCCCCCCGCCGGCCAGCAGGGTCGGTTATGTCGGCTTGAACCGACTAAAACCGCACGCCGTCTCGGGTCTACAGACGCCGGGGTGTAAGGTTGCCCATAGAGCATATCCCTCGCACCCCGACTGACCCTGGGCCATCTCCGGTTTCAAGATGGCCCCCTCAGGTTTGGGAACCACGGTGTCCCCGTCTTGCCCCGGTTTGGGGGAGGGGCGCTAGTCGCCCCAAGGCAGAAATCTTCACGTATTTATTTTTCGATCCCACCGAGCGAATCTATTGCTTGATATTGTCGAAAGTTTACGCTAATGTTACACATTGAAATAAAATTATTTTTTAACGGATTCTATCGCGATTTATTTGATGTTATCCCCGTGACCATGACTGCTGAAAAGCAACCGAAACGTCAATGTAAATTATAAAATAACATCAAACAAATCACGATAGTATCCGTTAAAAATAGTTTTATATCAATGAGTCTATTGCTATCAACTGGGTCATTTTTTCAAGGGCTGTATGTTTACTATCGAATGGAAAACAGCTTATCGCCTTATCCCGGGTAGAGAGATGAACAATATTGTTTTATTTTCACTATTCCTTACGGTTCATCCATGTTTCGGTTGCTTTTCAGTAGCCATGGTCACGGGGATGGTTGGATGGAAGCAAACGAAGCATTGAGAACAGTGTAAATAATAGAATAACAAAATAAATAGCGGTTACAATATTTGTAACCAAAATTAGTAACATTCGCACTAACCCCTCTCCCTCCCTCTCAACTTAGGAGTTGATTTACTTTGGTAGTGTAACGGCCAGGATTCGAACCAGGGACCTCTGGATCGTAAAGCTGACTTCTTAAACATCGTCCAGTAGATCGTCATGCCACTGATGTGTAACCGTACAAACTTTCACATTTCAAATCATAACCCTCGACATGAAGCTTAATAATCAATACTGTGACGTCAGCATAATAAGACCTTCATGTCATTATATTGATTTTACTTTTAATTTTGCAAGGCTTGGTAAAGTTCCCACCCTTGATTAGAATGTACAAAAGTACAGTGCAAAACTATTACGCAGATGATACGAGTTCTTGGACTTATTGCTGTTAGGAATAAACCTCATATATTTATAACCAGCCGTTCTATAATAGCGTGATGTTACATTATACTGGGTGTTAGCTTAACGCTCCCGAAAACTACGCACCAAAAAAACGCACTATCGCACTGTAGATAAAAAAAATACCCTTGCTACTTTTCCTCTTTTTACCCTTTCTATATTTCCCGTTTTTACGCTTTCCACATTTAACCTTTTTACCCTTTTTCACATTTCCCGTTTTTACGCTTGCCACATTTCCCCTTTTTACCCTTTACACAATTTTTTTACCCTTTTATAGTGTGTGTGTGTGCAAGTCACACACGGGAGAAGTGAAACTTCTGAAAAGTCCCTGATAAAAAAAAACTATGGACTTATTTTTTCGTTTCATTTCGTTTCATCGAGTTTGAAATCACAACGATTAAGAAGTTTCACTTAAAAAAAATTAGAGCGATTTTCTTTCGTACGGCTTATTTTTTTTCAATATTCTTTTTTTATTAGCGTTATTTACGCTCCATCGTGTAAGTTAAGCTGAATGAAACGATAATTTCATAAAAATGAATCAATTCATCAATTGGTATGACGTCGCCTGTTTAATTTAGCTGTACTATTACGATGGAGTGCGAATAATGCAAAAAAAGGAAAAAAAAAATCGCTCAATATTATATCGCCGTACTCTTCGTTTTCGGCAGCGTTTCCCTAACACCCAATATACCTACACCTACATCAGGTTATATTTATTACGCGCTATATCATCTAGCTATTGTAAATAGCGTTGTACGATAAGAGTGATTTTGCCAAGGTCAAATATATAGCTAAATCCCTCTTGTATGAAGATTCATCTCGAAACCGGAGATGGCCCAGGGTCAGTCGGGGTGCGAGGGATATGCTCTATGGGCAACCTTACACCCCGGCGTCTGTAGACCCGAGACGGCGTGCGGTTTTAGTCGGTTCAAGCCCGACATAACCGCCCCCGCTGGCACGCGGGGGGGTATCCGAAGGGATTTCCACACGATAAAAAAAAAAAAAAAAAAGATACATATAATGCTCGGTGTGAAAATTGAAAAACTTACACATAAGACACGAAAATAGATAACTCTTCATATTTTCAGCGAGCACCTCAGATAAACAGGCAGTCAGTCTCCCCGTGACCATGCTGCTGAGAAGCAACCGAAACGTCGGGTTCAATGTGTATTATTAAATAACATCAAATAAATCGCGATAGAATCCGTTAATGTTTTGAGCGAAAATATTAATGGTTTAAGGGGGCCCCACAAATACCTTCGGGGCCCAAGGCAACCTCACCTGCTAGCTGGTACACCTGCTGATTAGCTGACGAAGCTCTGGCGCAGGCTTTCCTGTTCGGGGGGTAGGGGTTGGGGGCAGTTACTCCCACATAAGTCAAGAGAAAGAACAGGAGAGTGGCTCCAATGTGCAAGCTTCGGATGCGATTGGGTTCACGCTGTGATGATGAAGATGAATCAATGACTTCAATGTATACTAGACAAGCAGTTCAGAACAAAGAGTTCACACTTCGGGGGTGAGGCGGAAACGGGGAAGGGATACGGGACGCCTTCACCATAGATTCATAATTTTGGTGCTCTAACACTACTTTGCAGATGTCACATGATGATCTCATATAAAATCGTATAGAATATATTTAACATAATCTGTGGTTATGACGACAAAAAATTGGCGCAAAAGTTGTGTACAAAAATCTGGTCCATTTTTTCTGTTACGAACAGCCATTCTAGTATACTTAGAAGTCATTGTTATGAACGAGAATATTTGTGTCTCATCGTGTCTGTAGTCCCATTAATCCGGCACTTCAGAAGTTCTCTGGTTGAGAGCTCTCACTGCTCACCAATAATCCGGGTAAGGTTGTAAATGCCATCTGCGGCCAACAACCATCGTTTCACAAAATAATTCTTTCAGCACGTCCAGTAATCCGGCATTGAAATAACTGGCTATTGACAAAGAGTGGCGTGAGTTTTTATTGCCGGAATCTCTTCTCACAGGCTATTCCTCTGGCTGTAAAAATTAAACCTTGGCATTTTAACGTGTGGCTTTGAGATAAAAATCGCCTAATTCAACACAGCGCCAATCCCGGTGCCATACATCAAGGCTTGCAATTTGGAGCCCGAATCTGCTCTCCTAATCCTTTACATAATTTGTTGACTTTCACGGAAACGACTGCCGTACTATTTTTTTTTTCGTGCGGATATCCCCTCGGATACTCCCCCGCCGGCCAGCGGCCAGTTATGTCGGGCTTGAACCGACTAAAATCGCACGCCGTCTTGGGTCTTCAGACGCCGGGGTGTAAGGTTGCCCATAGAGCATATCCCTCGCACCCCGACGGTTATGGGGTACCTTTCCTTTTTCGTATGGAAATCCCTTCGGATACCCCCCCGCCCCCGCAGGCCGGCACCTATACCCGGTACCTATGATCTTTGAAGTCATTAAAACAATTGTTATAAGTACCAAGGAGAGCTGATTCACTGTTAATATACTTACTAGAATACGAATTACGAACCCTCCTTCAGAAATTAATTAAGTTTTGAAACTCCGACCAGTGCTAGCGCCGCGCCGTCTCTGTTTCAATTGCTAACTATATTGAATTAGTAGAGAACTATATATTCCACAAAAGATAATTACTGAAGCTTTAGGAGCTGAGATGGCGAGTATTCCGATGAGCTGTTCCAATTAGTCCCACCCTCCTTTCATGTACAGGACAACACGTGCGTTGCTAGATAGTAGCGTGGTGATATAATAGCCTATAAGCTTTCTCGATAAATGGGCTATCCAACACAAAAATAATTCTCTAATTCGAACCACTAGTTCCTGAGTTTAGCGCGTTCAATCAAACAAACAAACCCTTCAGCTTTATAATATAGCTGCACGCCCTGGCTCCGCTCCGCTGCAATAGGTAACCCTTACACGTGGACTTGCGTAAATTTTTCTTTCATGCAAACCTTGTCATCACAATAACGAAGACGAAAAATATTACATACATACAAACTTAATTATTTTTAAAAGCTTTTAAGCTAGTCAATTTAGCCCCCACCCTTACAGACCAATCTTTATTTTCATACAAATACTAACGCATTTTTCCCTTCGGGGGTAAGCAGCCCGCCGTTTGCTTCTGGTTACAGGAACTTGCTTTACTATTATTAAACTATTCATGCAAGCCCGCCGGTTTCGAGTACTTCAGACCTGTCTTTTCTTCAATAATGATGTAATATCTATTTGATCAGTCTATGTGCGGCGAGGTTATATTAACATCATGTTCAATGTTTCATTTACTGGGACCACTTCATTTCGGTAATTGTAAGTGTAGGCGTGGACTCCCTAGAGAGTGTCCCATTTAAATTAAAATTTAAATTAAATTTTTCGAAGGCCTCTATGTGAGACTCCCAAAGGAGTATGGGTATCCAAAACCTGCGTCAGTTGAATTTGTGATATTGTGCGCTTTTAGTTGGTTCAAGCCCGACATAACCACCCCCGCTGGCCGGCGGATACCCCCGAAGGGATTTCCGCACGAAAAAAAAGAAGGTATGTGCTTATGTTCACTGGTGACGATGTGCACTTTCGACGTTATGATCTTTTAATATTGTACTCGTAAGCGTTTGACAATTTGCATACCGTGCGTTTCCTTTTTTTTTTTCTGGAAGTCCCCTGGAATACCTCCCCGTCAGCCAGCGGGGGCGGTTATGTCGGGCTTGAACCGACTAAAACTGCACGCCGTCTCGGGTCTTCAGTCGCAGGGGTATAAGGTTGCCCATAAAGCATTTGCCTCGCACCCCGACTGACCCTGGGCCATCTCCGGTTTCGAGATGACTCCCTCGCGTGTTTGGGAACCACGGCTTCCCCGTCTTGCCCCGGTTGGGCTAAGTAGCAGTATCTAACCATAATGTTATAAATTACAGACCGGACCGTGAAAACATCTGTGTTATATATAGTGGCTATCATAATTGTTGCAAATTCAATCGCGTGTTATCAAGAATAATTTCTAATTATAGAATGACTGCTGAATTATGTTTCAAACTGCTATAATTTGGGTTGATAATAGCAGTGAACTTATATTCGTATACAGGGGGAGTGCTCTGACCAGCTGAGCCACCTAGACACGTCCCAGATATTCGAAATTCTCCGATATGTTATATACGTCTTAAGGCGACGCTGGAGCCATCTACCGTAATTCTTGCGAACTACGGTAAGTGGTTCCCCCCGTATAGGACTGGTCGCGGGTTCAAGTCCCGTCCTAGATGTTCTCTTTTTCCGATCTCAATCAATAAGAAAAAGTAAGCATACAAAATGCTTAAAATTTAATTGAATTATATTCGTATGTTTTTGGACGCAAAACTCGAAAAGAACACGATATATTGACCTGAGGGTCAATTCTCCTAATGAGAAGATGTTCAAAATTCAGTCTTAATCTAGTCTCGATCTCATGTCTATCTCCCATATGTCAAAAAAGGTGTTTTCATACAAACATTTTGTTGAAAATATTGAGATTTTTTTTACTTACAGGAAGTCCTTTTTTTTAAGAATAGGAAAATTTTGTTTAAAATATTGAAAACTTTTTTACGAGAATACCTTTTTTTACCTTTGGGAGCTCGAGACTAGATTGAAACTGAATTTTGTACATCTTTTTATTACGAGAATTGCCTCTCTGGTATTTCGACAGGTAAATTCATCGATAATAGTTTTAGCCAAGCGTGTTTATAAATTATGCTTGCCTCCTGAAGTTCCCACGAGAACGGGAACTATCAGACAAAACACGTGGCTGGGTTATATATATAATATAATAAGTAATAGTCAATAACATATAACTCTATCTGTAGTAAAAATCTGATATGGATAGTGTAGATTATGTAGAGATTGTCTTTTTTTTAAGAAAGATAACATAACATAACATAAACTCACGCCTATATCCCTGAAGGGGTAGGCAGAGGTGCTAGCACCCACATTTCGCCAGTTTATGTTTAGGTCCCAATGTAATAGGTGGCGAGCCTATTGCCATTAAACGGGCACTTATAAACCTGCGATAAATACACACATAACTTCGAAAAGCATCGAAAAGTCATTGGTGTGTGCCATGGTAAAACCTGGGATCGAATCGATTTTAAGAAAGATTCCTATACGTATATAAAACTCAGAAACCAAAACTGTATCTATATACACATTTTCATCCTAATCGTGATAGCTATTTCGGAAATAGTAGTATACATAATACTAGTATCTATATGGCTATATCAGCTTACGTGACATACTAAGCCCGTTTCCGCGACTCCCAGGAACCTATCGCCTGATAAAAACTTACAAAACTAGATCCGTTTAGCCGCTTTTGCGTGAAAGAGTGCACAAATACACACACACCTTATACTATACTATAATTTTCACAAACTTTCACATTAATTTATAATATTTATAAGACAATACGATATTATTCAAGAAATGCTCGTTTAACGGTATAAGGTTCACTTATATAACATTTTTACGAGTATAAACGTTTGTATTGCTATTTATTCTATAAAATGTATCATACGAAAGTCTTTATAAAACAAGCCCTTCAAACAGAGGTACGCAAGTCTGAAAACGACCGCTCGGTCATCAACCCGCGGGCCGTTGAACCTATTTCGGGGCACGGTACTGCTCCGAGTAATTTAGGGTCATTTTGTTACATACAAACACAATTAATTGCTTTGAGGGAGATTATGAACAAGTTATTTCTGCTTGCCTCAGAAGTGAATGAAAGACAAAGTTATCATTCACATTTATTTATGACGGGGTCGTGTACACGAGCATCTAGTGGTAATCGGTAGAGGAAATAGGAAAATGAGGTTATAAAATGATACTCTTACGAATATTAAAGTCGATGTTGTGTTTGTGCTTAAGGAATCATTATAAATCTTTTCTGTTACCAGCATATAAGACTAGTACATTATTTTATTTATTCATTGATAAACATAAATATGTCTATTGTTTTTATTCTGCTAACTTTTTGTTTTTTTTATTTTTTATTTAGCCCAGAAGTCAACTAGACTGTCTGATTTTTGAATACCTCTACTGCTTTGCTTTGCTAAGGTTTACTGGTAGAGAAATCTAGCTCGCCTTTGCACAGTCTACGACAAAATTGCGTTAACAAATTCTAATTTATTGAACGCTTTTGTCCTTAAATCTTTCATAAAATAATTTATTTATTTATTTATTTATTTATTTATTTATTGGGACATAAAACAGTTACACGTTAGGTACATTGCTAGTATAAAATTAGAGTAAGTTATAACTATTGCGTTAACGTATAACCCACAGCAATATCCGCGACATAATATATAAATGATGTATAATAATGAACGAAACATGAAATATATTAACTTTATCCTCTGGGAATTTTAAAACTACTTATATATTCATTATTACGTATATGTATTCTAATGTAAAAAACGTTTGTAAATATTTAATTGTTAATCTACTTTTTTCGTTGACTATTACTATATCGTTAAATAAATGGCAGGTAAATACTTACGTACAGTATTTACCTGCCATTTATTTATGTATAGATTTTGTATATGATGCCTTTTGTTTACAATAAAGAATTAAGAAGAAAGAGTCTATGCGCTTTAAAAAAAGTTTGACAGGCGAGGAATTCACACTCTACATAACAACATAACAAGATATTTCAACAAAATATTTAGTATTTGGGTTTTAGAATTATGTAAATTTAAAAAAATATCAAAATTTGAAGAATATTATTATTAATACTAGAGGCTGAGGGGGACATCTCGAAACCGTAAATGGCCCAGGGTTAGTCAGGGAAATACCTTATGGACAACCTTACACCCCGGCGTCTGAAGACCCGAGACGGCGTGCGGTTTTAGTCGGTTCAAACCCGACATAACCTCCCCGCTGAGTGGCGGGGAGGTAACCGAGGGGATTTTCGCACGAAAAAAAAAGGTACCTATAAGACCACATTCGATTCTGAAATGAACCTGCCCTGAGAGCTGGTATTTTTAACACGGTTTCATTTTGAAGTTTGAACCCACGGGATATTAAATCATCAGGAAATGCCCTTAAACCTTGTTAGTATGAAAAGTATTGTCGTCAAATTATCACATATTGTGGCCAAACATGTCACAATCTAGTACCATACGAACAGCTATGGCAGTCGTTATGGGTAGTTGGTGCCCTAAAAAGTTCAACAACAGATGTTCTCTTTCTCCGATCTAAATCTTTAGAAAAAGTAAGCATACAAAATGCTTAAAAATTTAATTGAAATGGTTTAACTACAAAGTCAAAGTCAGTCTTCGATATCGTAAGTGGGTTGTTTTTTTTATAGCACTGTGGAGGTCAGATGGCAGTTGCTTCACATAAAATATTGAAGCCGAGCCCAACTGACTTGGGAAAAGGCTCGGAGCATGATGAATCTAGTGACGTGTCTGGTCATTTTCAACAGAGAACAAGTCTAAAAGAACTAATTTTTAAACTTTCGCGTTCCATGATGTGCAATAATGTTAACGGGAAATAACGCGATCATGTTTAGGTATATACATAACAGGGGTGTGTGTTGGGTAACCTCCTCGAGTGTCGCTCCGATTCCGATCCCGCCGCAGTCCGGGGGGAACGGAATCGGAGCGGCCGGTACACCCTGGGCGGCGGTCAATGGCTTCCCCTTCACCCCTTCATAGGGTTGGCATTGATCGTCGGCCAATACCCAACGTGGCGGGAACACATCGCTCTCCGTACTCCTGTGCTTTCAGAGGAGACAGGATGAGCGATGCTGTTAGTGGTGAGATGGCCCAGGGTCAGCCGGGGTGCGAGGGATATGCTCTATGGGTAACCTTACACCCCGGCGTCTGAAGACCCGAGACGGCGTGCGGTTTTAGTCGGTGCAAGCCCGACATAACCGCCCCCGCTGGCCGGCGGGGGGGTATCCGAAGGGATTTCCGCACGATAAAAAAAAAAAAAAAAGGTATATACATAACAAGGGCACGCCGCAATAGCGGCGATGAGGCCCATCATGGAGGATTGGCTAGAGAGGCGACACGGAAGCCTCTCGTATTGACTGACGCAGGTGATCTCTGGGAAGGGGAGTTTCGGGGACCACCTGCATCGGATCAGGAAGGAGCCGACGCCTGAGTGTCATCATTGCGATGCGAGCGAGGACTCAGGGCTGCACACGCTGGCGAACTGCCCGGCGTGGGAGGCGCCGAGGCATGACCTCGAGAGGACCGCGAGAGGACTCCCACCCCGATGGCTGCCCATCGGGGTGGGAGTCCTCTCGCTCGGCAGCATGATTGCGGCAATGGTGCGGATCGCGAGCGCGTGGGCCGCCGCCACCTCCTCCTGCGAGCATGTAATGCTCGCGAAGGAGATGGCGGAGCGCGCCCGGGAGAGAATTAGAACTCTCCCGGCCCGCCGAACCCGCAATATGCTCGCCGCGCGTCGTAGGCGACTCAGGCGCCGGAGGTCGCTTAACGACCTCCGTCCTCCATGAGCGCAGGCCTGGGGGTGTCAGGTGAGGCCGCCTGTCACCCTAGCAGAAGCAGGCCGGGACGGTGGGGCAACTAGCGCCCCTCCCCCAAGGGGCAAGACGGGGACACCGTGGTTCCCAAACCCGAGAGGGCCATCTCGAAACCGGAGATGGCCCAGGGTCAGTCGGGGTGCGAGGGATATGCTCTATGGGCAACCTTACACCCCGGCGTCTGAAGACCCGAGACGGCGTGCGGTTTAAAAAAAATAGGTATATACATAACATAACTTCACGCCTATATCCCCGAAGGGGTAGGCAGAGGTGTACACACCCACGATTCGCCAGTTATATTAAGTCCCAATGTAATAGGGGGCGAGTCTATTGCCATCTACCGAGTACATTATTAAGCGAGCGATAATAGTATTTATTAATGCACAAATAACTACGAAAAGTCAGAGGTGTGTGACCGGGGCAACTGGGGATCGAACTCGAGCCCTCGTCTCAGCAGTCCGTTACGTACGCCACTGGGCTATCGCCGCTTGTTTAGGTATATACATACCTTTGGATTGCCTGACGTTTCAACCAGGTTACATTGGCCTTGGTCACAGCCTGACTGTCGTTCATACATATACATGATCGCGTTAAGTCCCGTTAACATTGAGATGGGTTAAATCTTACTTATACAAGAGGTCTCAAGCAGTAGTAGTTGGAGGTTATCGATCTAACTTTATTGAAATTCCGAGTGGAGTACCACAAGGATCGCACCTCGGATCTTTATTCTACAACGCGTACGTATTTGATATTAATGAGGCTATCAAGTATTCAAAATATTTAATGTACGCCGATGAAAAAAAAATATTTCGTAGAATTAATAGTATAGATGACTGCGAATCTCTTCAAACTGATCTAAATAATTTAACTGAGTACTATAAAGCGAATAAAATCACAGTTAATATCAGCAAGTGCAAATTCATCAGTTACACCCGTAAAAGGAACCCAGTTATTTATCAGTACCACTTTAACTACAATATCATAGCCAAAGTCAGCGCAGTCCGTGATCTAGGTGTAACATTTGACAGTAAACTGACATTCTCTGAACATATAGATCATGTAACCACTACTGCTTTAAAAAAATTGGGTTTCGTTGTCGGGTCAGTAAAGACAATTTACTTTGCATTTGTACGAAGCATACTAGAGTACGCTTGCCCTATCTGGTCACCCTTTTATATTATTTACAAGGACCAAGTGGAACGGATACAAAATAAATTTATTAACCATCTTAATTACCGCAAGCGTGAATGTCCCATGACATACCAACAAGCCTGTGTTACTCATGGAATATTACCCCTTGACGATCGACGCAAAATTTTAGATATGTGCCTGCTATATGATATATTGAATGGACGCCTAGATTCTCCTGACTTAGTGGAGCAAATCACATTTAATGCTCCCGCTAGACGTACTCGACATACACCCATGTTACACGTGCCTCGGCATTCTACAAACTGTTCCCAAAATACTGTACTTAAGCAGTTACGCATTGCTCGAACTCATAATACTACTTTTGGCGATATCGAACTATTCTCATGCTCTAAGAAAATGTTTAGACTCAAACTATTGAGTGCTTTAAGAGAAGCTTCGATCTCATGATCATGACAACTTCTGACTAGTCTTAAATAATCAACTGTATTTTTATTTATTATTTACTTCCTAAGCAACTATTATCTTCAATAACTTGTTTGTAAAGCGAGCAGCAAAACTCAGAACTATTAACTCAATGTTCGCTATTAATACAACACTGCAAGCATATTGTTATCCGTTTTTTGTGTCTGTTCACCAATCGAATTACCTATAACATGTAATACTAAGGAAATGGAAAAATGCCATACTTTTAAGGTACACACTGTCTAGATTTACATTTGTATCGCCGTTGGTTTTCAAAATAAATAAATAAATAAACATTATTGTAAGTCTAAAATTTAATATCAGGTAGTAGTCAGTCGCGATGCGAATTCTGGTGAAAACATTTAAAGCAATTTGTGGCCACATGCGATAGCTGCTGGGCATCTTTCATGTTTCGTGAGTCTTCCCCTCGATGAGGCCTTCTTTGTTTTGTTATTTTTCCTGGTTCGGACGTGTAATGCGTAGGGATGAAAGTAATATCGTAAGGAAGGCATTAAGTATGGAAGTGGACGGTTACAAGGGGAGAGGAAGACCTAAGAGGAGATGGATGGACCGTGTGAAAGAGGATATCGTTATGAAGGGAGTGAATGTTGAGATGACCGCAAGCAGAGATGAATGGAAAAAGCACACATGTTGAGCCGACCCCAAATAAATTTGCGATGCCCTCATCGCAAATTTATTTGGGGCAGGAGGATGATAATGATGTTTTGTTTTAACGAGTACCATATATTCAATTAAATTTTTAAGCATTTAGTAAGCTTACTTTTCCTATAGATTTAGATCGGAAAAAGAGAATATCTAGGACGGGACTTGAACCCGCGACCAGTCCCTTGCAGGGGGAATGCTCTGACCAACTGAGCCACCTAGGCATACCTAAAGACCTAGGCCTTTTTAGGGTCCCGTCAAAAGGAAAGTCCGTCCGTCCGTCCGTCTGTCAAGACCGTTTTTCTCAGGAACGCGTCGCGGTATCAAACTGAAATTTATATCTAATACTCAAGTCTACTGTCCCTTGGAGCTGTCAAAAAATCAAACTTCTAAGGCAAAGCAATCAAAAGATTGCCAGCCGTTTATGCCGCAAATTTTCGAAACTCGCACGGGAATCAAAACCTACAGGGTACTTCCCGTGAACTTAGAATCTTGAAATTTGGTACGAAGTAACGTCTTATAGTACAGATAAAGGAAAAATTGCGAAAATCGTAAATTTTTAGTTCATCATGTAATAAAAAATATTTTTCGAAAATTTTAAAGTTACTACTTGTTACTAAAATTTTGCAATAAAAATACCATAACTATGACTCGATTGTTGTGATGGGTGACCTTTTACTTATATACCTACAGGTTTGTATAGAACCCTCGGTGTGCGGGTCCGACTCGCACTTGGCCGCTTTTTTCCGATCTATATCTAGAGTATATTTAGTAACAATCGTGTTTTTCAGTTTTGCAATAATTACTAACTGTGCTCCACGGTTGCCCCGTCGTACTCGAATCTATTCCATCACGTCGCAAAGACCGCCCGCCCACGTCTCTCTCATTTTTTTCTTAATGCTCGGCTCCTAAGAGTCATAACGTGATGTTATACTACCTATAACATTCCCCAAGAAGTGGGACTGTCTATTGCAGAACAACTTTTCAAATCACACATGTATTTCTAGAGATTAGCGCGTTCAAATAAACAAACAAACTCATCAGCTTTATTATTAGTATCTATAGATTAATAATCTAATTTCATACATACCTAAGGTATCGGAATCAAATACATGGGGGGGGGGGTACCCGAGGGGATTACCGAACGAAAAAAAAGGTATCACCCACTAAAACCTTTAAATGTATTTTTTTTGTATCTTTGGTGTTTCCCTGTATTATAGCGTTTGCCAATTATGCTTCAATTTCTCGTCTCCTGCTGTGCTAATGAAGGAAATGGATATGTAACATTTCCAACTTCCCAATTCACTTCTGATTGATTTTGATGCGGATTTAAGACAGTTGAACTTTCCCTGGGACTTCCTTATTGTCCTTATTCGATGTGTTCGTCTGTCACTACCCTAGGTTGTGTACCGAGTAGGCATATTGGTGGGTCTAGCTCTAATTAATAGGTGTATTTTTTTGGACTAATCCTTCCCACACGCCGTCTACTGGATGGTAGGGGGCAAAAATCTTGATATTGTACTCTAGATGCGCAGTACGAGTTTTTAGTTCTCTTTGATGGTAAGCGCAGAGCGCGACGGCGAAGGCGTACCTATTATTCAATCATCATCATATCAGCTGTAGGAAGTCCACTGCTAAACATAGGCCTCCCCCATTGGCTTCCATTTCGATCGGTCTTTAGCGGCCTGCATCCACCGAGTCCCTGCGCTCTTTACTAGGTCGTCTGTCTACTTTGCGGGAGGCCTTCCTACGCTGCGCTTGCGGTCACGTGGTCTACACTCAAGAACCTTTCTGCCCCACCGGCCATCGGTTCTCCGAGCTATGTGCCCTGCCCACTGCCACTTCAGCTTACTGACTCGCTCTGCTATGTTGGTAACTCTAGTTCGTCTACGGATCTCCACATTTCTGATTCGATCTCTTAGAGGAATCCCAAGCATATCCCGTTCCATAGCTCGCTGTGTAATCCCGAGCTTCCTTATGAGGCCCATAGTGAGAGACCACGTCTCGCCACCGTAGGTCAACACTGGTAACACGCACTGATTAAAGACCTTTGTTTTCAAGGACTGGGGTATTTTGGACGAGAAGACGCTGCGCAGTTTCCCTAACGCAGCCCAGCCGAGTTGGATTCGTCGATTGACCTAGACATAGAAAACTAATCACGGGCTGAAAGGGCTTACGTCATTGGTTGATCAGTCTCTTTAGTTTTTGGTTGGCAGGTTAGTGAACCGCCCAACTACAAACAACACATGCTCGATCTTTTCGCCGTTTGTTCAAGATTTTTGCCTCATTGTATAACTCCTGCACACCACGAACAACAACAGTGACTTACGAACGAACGCATAGGCGTTCATGTAGCGAAGCCAGGGCGAGCGCATTCTGCAATTTTCCGTCTCTTTTGTAGTGGCAATAATTGTTACCAACTAGGTACAACTTGCTTCACAGTTCTTATCGAATTTACTGATAAGTGAGAACTTAATATTAGAACTAACCCTAGTACTATTATATGTCACACATGTATACACGTCATGAGTTTGGCCCGATGGTAAGCTATAGGTAAGAGTAAAGTGGTGAGGGGGGTTTTTGGAGCTCCACCAATATAATCGGGGCTGAAGCCAACGTCACCAAAAGGACTCCAAAAACATCCTCAAATGGAAAGACTTGAATAAATACTGAAATACTTACCAGGTATGTAGATATGCCTGGTATCTCAGGTACATCTCAGATATGTATGTATGGTACATCTCAGATATGTAGATATATGAGGGATGTGTGTTGGGTAACCTCCTCGAGTGTCGCTCCGATTCCGATCCCGCTGCAGTCCGGGGGGAACGGAATCGGAGCGGCCGGTACACCCTGGGCGGCGGTCAATGGCTTCCCCTTCACCCCTTCATAGGGTTGGCATTGATCGTCGGCCAATACCCAACGTGGCGGGAACACATCGCTCTCCGTACTCCTGTGCTTTCAGAGGAGACAGGATGAGCGATGCTGTTAGTGGTGAGATGGCCCAGGGTCAGTCGAGGTGCGAGGGATATGCTCTATGGGTAACCTTACACCCCGGCGTCTGAAGACCCGAGACGGCGTGCGGTTTTAGTCGGTGCAAGCCCGACATAACCGCCCCCGCTGGCCGGCGGGGGGGTATCCGAAGGGATTTCCGCACGATAAAAAAAAAAAAAAAAAAGGTATGTAGATCAAATTTCTAAACTCCGCTCAAAACCATTGTAGGAGTGTTAAACGAAGAATATAATATTTTAAATTGCATTTCACCATATTTATATTTGTAAGATGATTCTAATTCATAACTAGAGGCCCGCCCCGGACTCGCGACGAGACACGGGTGCAATTGGAGTCTTATATAAAAGACACCGCTGCCCCGGTGTGAGAAACCGCCTCACCCTGTTCAGTACTCCGAGTTTACGTGAAGCTATTCCAATAACGCCCCCGATGTAATTTTAGTTGTTGAGATTGCAGCGACCATCCATACCGAGCATGTTGATATTGTCCTGTGGTGCGTTCCGAAGAGTTGGAAGGAGAAAGAAAGGAGATAACTTTGCTGTAAACGCGCATGCCTGTGTTTTCTTGGCATTGAACTCGACCAGATTCTCAAATCCCTATTGGGAAATGTGATCTAGGTCCCGATCGAGCTCAATGACAAGTTGCCGTCTTCTGTCCTTAATGTCAGTCTGCTTGGCCGCTGAATCTCTAAGATAACGCCCATGCAAAGTACTGTCATCTGCATAGCAATGTATTCTGCCCACGACAGCATATCATTGATATGCAGAAGAAAGAGAGTGGGCGATAAGACGGACCCCTGAGGTACACCAGCATTAACCTGCATGAACTCAGAAGCCCGGCCGTAGGACTCGGATGCTGCGCTCATGCAGAAAACTGGCAACCCAGCTGCACAGACGAGATGGCAGACCGTTGGCCGGGAGCTTAGCAAGAACCGAACTGTGCCAGACCATATCAAAAGCTTTGGTCATGTGAAAACATCACTCGTTGACCGTTTTGGCCTAAAGCCATATTGCCGGTCGTTAATTATGGAGTAATCTTCTAGGTAACGCATGAGCTGTGAGTTAATAACGTGTTCAAACACCTTGCTGAGAACTGAGGTGACAGCTATTACTATTACAGCACTTATTATACATATAAACCTTCCACTTGAATGACTCTATCTGTTAAAAAAAAACCGCATCAAAATGTAGTTTTTAAGATATAAGCATGCATACGGACAGACAGACAGGAAAAGCGACTATGTTTTATACTTTGTAGTGATTATAGATTTAAGCCCTCCGTAAATCAATATTTAAATGACAGTGAAAACCGTAACAAAATCCGTTGTGTGGTTTACCCGAAATTAGCGGGGAAACAGACGTGTACTTTGTGTTCTATGTAGTGATTAAGGTTTCGTTTAGCAATTGAACGATTTGTCTGTTTGTCTCTCGACAGCTCAAATAAGATAAGAGGACGAGATAAGTTAATTAATATGCCGATAATAACATTTATGAACACTGTTATAGTACCTACCTATATATGTTCTTATAATAGTGTATACTAAAATAATGGTAGAATTTATATATGTACAGAAATTACATGATTTAATTAGATATCTGCCCAAGTTTAAGGAGTAAGCAGGAGTGTAATAACACCCATATTTGTTGAATAGTGTTTTCGATCCCACGTAATAAGTAAAATGTAACCCATGTTAATCATTTAAGTAATTGGGATTATGGAAATGGTAAGAAACTTATTTTTTTTTTATACCACTGAGGTGGCAGATAATCACACGACCCACCTGGTGGGAAGCGGTTACCGTGGCCTATGGAAGTATGTTACACCATTTGACACTACACCGTTTTTGATTTTCTGAGTCCCCAAACTAGGTATACCTGTTTTAATGGGAACCAGATGATGAAGAAAAGAAAGAAAAAAAATAAAATAAAATAAAATATGTAACTAAGAATGATTGAAAATACATTGCCACGTTAGGATTGTGATTGTGTGAGTTGTGGAGTGTGCGTGTTTCATATAATTACGTGTGGGCGCGTGCATGTGTTGAATTGTATGTGTGCGTAACTCTTAATAACCATAGAACAAATTTGTGTAAATGCTTGCAGACATACACTACGAGATTATGCACGTTCTGATCGCAAGAGCTCCACTGGAGTATGTGTAACTTTGCTCTTGGAGTCATGTTATCAATTTTGACTAACATTGGTGGAAATTTAAAGGTTGAATATGAATGATTTTATTAATTTTATTATAAAGGTGGATGCTAATGATAGTATAATATAGTTTTGCTAATGTAGTTTTGTGTAGGATCATGGGACACACCTTATCCGAGCGGCGTTTTCTGCTATATATACTCGGGTCATATGATAAGCTTACGTGCTTTTTAAGGACAACTTGTAGTATGAAAGGTTGTCTGACCGTAAGGACTGGAATATCTAAGTTAAGTTGACGTGTAGGGTATCGGAATGGTTTCCTGGACATCACCTTCAATACGGCCCTTGGAGCCCTCTCCAGTGCAAAATGATTTACTTGTCTGCACCGCCCCAGGGTGTTATGGAGTACGATAGGATTGATTGCGCTAGAGCGTAATAAGTCAGCATGAGTATGTTAACATCTGCAGCATTGCGGAGAAGCTTAAAAATATAAATAAGTTTCCTAACTCGCTTCACTAGGTGGTCAATGGGTTGCTTCCATTTCAGAAACTGATCGAGATAAATACCTAGATATTTAACATTGGCAACGTTAGCTACTATTTCACAATTACAGCCGGAGGATAGGTCCAAACAATTATGTGCTTTTAGGTCAAAGACGTCCGGGGACGGGTGCGTGCGCCTATTGTGGGCGAAGGTTATGTAACAAGTTTTGTTTAGATTGAATGTGAGTAAATTAAGAGAGAGCCAGGATATTGCCTCAGCAAGAGCGGCTTCTGCATGAGTTTTTACCTCATCCCAGTTTGACCCATGGATGAGAAACGCGGTATCGTCTGCGTATGCAAATACCCTACAGTTACGTGAAGATAGCTCACACAATCGTTTACGTAGATCGTAAATAAGGTGGGGCCCAGGATATTTCCTTGTGGGACTCCGTAATCTAGATGCTCTTACGCACTAATGATGTTATCAATTTTAACTGACTGGGTTCTGTTGCTTAGGTAATCAGTTAATAATTTTAACACAGTCCCACGAATTCCAACCTTTTCCAACTTAGTTACAAGAATAGAAATTGACACGGTATCAAAGGCCTTGGAGAGGTCAATAAACACCCCTAGGCACTTCTGACTCTTGCCCATGAAATCTGCTACTCCCGAGACCAGAGACAGTATAGCATCTTCTGCGGATATATGTCGCCGGAAACCAAATTGATTTGAAGATATGCTATTTTTATAAAATTGTGTATCTTATATAACATAACATATAACTTCACGCCTGTATCCCCGAAGGTGTAGGCAGAGGTGTATTGCACACCCACGATTCGCCAGTTATGTTTAGGTCCTAATGTAATAGGGGGCTATTCTATTGCCATCTACCGGGCACATTACTAAGCGAGCGATAATCAACATTTTTAATACACACATAACTCCGAAAAGTCAGAGATGTGTGCCCGGGGCGACTGGGGATCGAACTCGAGACCTCATCTCGGCAGTCCGTTACGTATACCATTGGGCTATCGCCTTATATCTTATATATATCTCATATAGGTTGTCGTAGTAGAATGGAATCCCATGGGTACCGGGAACGGGCTCTCAACACACAGGCGCTCCAGGCAACATACATGTACTTATGCCTTTTTCCCTCCGGGGTAGGCAGAGACAACAGACTGCCATCTGCTTCTGTCCTTACATACTTCATGAGCTTCCTCTCTCCTCTACTAAAATTCGAAATTTTTGCAGCCCGCCAAAAAAAAATTTACATGAAAACATGTCACTATACGACTTATTTAAAAAAGTCGAAAGTTTATCATAATCCAATACAAAGGAATGAATTTCTAATATGTTGCTTTATAATACCTAGTTCATTTTTAATAGAAATATATTGTAAACTAAAACCTCCTTGATATGTTTGATTCACTCCAGGTGACAGAACATACTTTATCGTCCCGAGCGAAAGAACGAAATCCGAAGTAATTTAATGGTACTTTTTTTTTCGTGCGAAAATCCCTTCGGATCTCCCCCCCCCCCCCGGGCGGTTGCGCGCCGACTCGGGTCTTAAGACGCCGGGGTGTAAGGTTGCCCATAGAGCATATCCCTCGCACCCCACTGACCCTGGGCCAGTTTCTAGATGGCCCCCTCGGGTTTGGGAACCACGTTGAATGACATTCCTTTGTTCGTGTGTCGCTTTGTTTGCGCATGTACATTTCATTGTAGGCCTACAGATGCGGTTGCTGCCTCCAAATCTTAATCTTTCACCCATACCACAGGAGGAAGGACTACTAAATGAGGAAGGCGGTGAATGCATCATCGAAGTGGCTTCCTTAGTTGACAATTGCCGAAACAATGCAGTTCATTGATCCAATAAATTAGCTCCACTTATGTATATATACAGCTGAATCGTAGCTCGAAAGGATGATATAGAGCAATTTGCATGCTGTCCGGCTACGTGCAATCTGGTGGTAATAACAGTCAGTTTGCAGTAACTACGATAACTGCATACTAAAGAGCGTTAGGATCGTCCCTGACATATGAACTTTGTATAGAAAGGATAAATCATGTCTAGAAAAAAATAATTAAACTTAAGTATTTTTGTATCAGGTGTCAATAACAAAATGAAGCGATCCTTACACCTAATATATGAAGACTCATATATTACGCCTATGTATTGCTCTGTAGTAGGTACTGGGAAATGTGAATATTCAACTAATTCACTCAATTTTCAAATTAACTGCAATCTAAGGTAGCGAACAATCAAAATGCCCAGTTACCGTGGCCTATTTAATAATCTGACATCTGAAAGGGACATTCTTAGGTTGGTACTGAAGTGTGTGACATTTATTGACATTGACATTCTTTATTTTGTTTTTTATTTTTGTTATATTGTTTAAGGTTTTTGTTTTTGTTTTGTGACTTGAAATTATTTCTTAATCTTATAATGTAAATTGTTCTTGAATTAATAAAAAACAAAACAAACAAAACTATGAACGCTTACAACACTGGAGATGTAACTCGAGCGTACAAAATGGAAGATGATCGCAATCATCAAAGAAATGCAGGCACATCTTCTGTTAGTCAAAAACAGAAAGTTTCAAAATAGTGCTGCTTAACTTTGACATTAAAAATTATTAAAAAGGTTTCTACCACAAAATTAATCTGTTACACTTAGGTATGACTTTCTGCATCACAGCAGCAACATCAACAGCTTGCTGCTCAATCATGGGTGTCAAACAAAACAAAACGATGTGCATATTAATACGCAAAGCGAAAATTTCGGAAACCTTTTTCTCCTTTATTTGTCCACCGAGTTTCCTCTTTTTGTTGTTCAAGTAAGATGATAAATTCGACTCATTCGATTATTATTGAACAATCACGGTCGAAATTACCATTTTTTAAACATTATTAGGTATCTACATATTAAATAATCCCCTAAAACCTAATTAAAACTAGTATCTAGTTATCGGATTATTTGCGTGAATAATTTGTGAATACAGAAGTTAGTGTAAGTATTTCTGTGAATACAAGAAGACTGAATATTTCTCAGCGTACTATATTACAAATTTTCTTTTTAAATTGACTGGTAAAGCAAGCGAATCGGACCTTCGTGAATGAATGTCCAAGAAAAAGCTTTAATATGGTTTACAATCAGATATGGTATCTGGTAATATACTTAGTTCCGTTTAATTCTGTTTCCTTTTTATTGCGAATGTGTCTGTAGCCGCCTTTTACTCTACAGCCGCGATTCCGTGTTAGTGACTCTTTTATGAAGAGAAAGATTCACGGGTCTAAATTTAGCTAATGAAACAGTTGATTTGTTATTTTATCATTAGAGCTTATTATCAAGTTCATAATTAACTTAATAATAAGTTAAATTGCACTCACCACTAAATGACTTTAAATGACAGTTTAATTGGTTGCAGTATTTTTTAGAGGCTAGGAACACACAAAAGGATCACCTTTTCTAAGACTCGAGTTCGTCAAGGTAGGAGCCACCATTTAAGGATCGTCAGCATCTAAGATGATGGCTCACTCATATCTTCTGGACTCCACCCCAGCTTCTCACCATCCAACTATAAAAACAAATGTCAGTATTGTATACTAGGATCGGTTATCCCTCTAATATCTTCAGGGCCTTTTTCTTTTAAAAGAGGCCAGAGCACGAAGGAGATTGTAAACTTGTAAAACCATATGAATGGTGCACTACATGTGTCTTTATGGTCAGTCAGTACCTTTTTTTTCATATCTTTTTTCCGTGCGGAACTGTACCTACTTGAAAAAAGTCTTACCTACCGTTCATAATGGCGTACTTAATCCTCATCTAATTACCAGTTAATTAAAGTGCGAGAAATGCAGATACTAAACTACTAAAGCAGTGGTGCTTGAAATAGGATGTAGTGATTAGAGTTGAAAAAGTTATGTTCAGGTGTATAAAACTTTAGGCTTTCATGGCCGGCGTTGCATGTAGAATATATTGCTTCCGAGCCGTTTGGCCGTGATCCATATGAAAGTTGTGCTCCAAACGTTTCGTCGATCACTGCGGTCGACATCTTCAACGTTTGGAACATAAGTTTCATATGGACCACGGCCAAACGGCCCGGAAGCAGTATACTCTATATGTTCAGACATGTAGTGAATGAGTATTGAATACACGACATGTATTTGGGGTTCCACCAAGAACTTCGTGGTTAAGCCAATCTCACCTGCTAGCCGGTACACCTGCTGATGGACGGATGAGGTTCTGGCGGATTCTTTCCTCTCGGGGTTGGGAGATGGTAATGTACATCATATCTTTTTTTAGTTTTATCATTCTCTTATTTTAGAAGTTACAGGGGGGGGGACTACGACACATTTTACCACTTTGGAAGTTTCTCACGCGCAAACTATTCAGTTTAGAAAAAAATGATATTAGAAACCTTAATATCATTTTTGAAGACCTATCCATAGATACCACAAACATAAGGGTTTGATGAAAAAAAAAACAGTTTCAGTTCTAACTATGTGGAACCCCCAAATTTTTTTTTTCTATTTTTGTGTGAAAATCTTAATGCGGTTACCAGAATACATCTACTTACCAAGTTTCAACAGCATAGTTCTTAAAGTTACGGGAAAAAATGGCTGTGACATACGGACGGACAGACAGACAGACACGTCGAATCTATAAGGTTCGACGGGGTTCGGTTTTCTGCCATTTGGCAACGGAACCCTAAAAAGGAGGTTTAGGAGTAAGCGGAGCCTAGGCCTCCGTACACTCACGTCTGTATATCTCTGAAGGGGTAGAATCCTATAAATGTGTTAACTTCCACATTTCGCCAACTGTGGTTTTTGATTGACGACATTCTGATGAATCATACTGGTTTGAACCAGTTCTTACTTCCCTAGTCAGTTGACTCCGAAACCGATAGAGAAATATTATAAATTACTACTGCCTAGAAGTCTAGAAGTGTCTCAGCGATTGCCTAGCAAATTAAGGCGTGAATTATACATAAAAGGCGTGAGGCGTAAGGCATAAAGCAAAATCCATGCCCATTCGTTTGCCTTATGCCTTTACGCCTCGTGTCTTATCTGTATAATTTTATTCACGCCTAAGACAGTTACTCAAACATTGTCCTAGCATTTTAAATTAGTTTATATGTTTATATTTATCAAATTATTCTGCAAAATATGAACGCATAACAATCTTCAGAAAAACAAACTTCCGCTCTAAATTACTTTCATTATCATAAAAATTTATGACGGAATGTGTGTTGGCACCCAAACAAAGTTCCCATACACGATATCTGGTACAATCATTACGCTGCATGATATCTTTCAACACAGCATGACGTAAGAACCACCAGTTTATGAAAAATCACAGAAAAATCCTCTAAAGTTTCCACTTTTCTTCATCGGATATAAAATGTCAAAGTAATATAAAAATATTATACACGCGTTCAAAAGTAACCTGTGTGTGTTTATATAAATAAATGTACCGCAGTGGGCTTATAGCCTAACCTTGTCAGCCGTGAAGATCGTTTTAGTTCACCAAGTTATACACTAGATGGAGCTAGTGGTCGCGAAAGTTCTTAATCGTGCGACTGTTTTCAGGTTACGTCACATTTTATGTAGTTTATTGTTAAATAAAATTATTTTTTACTAAAAACAGTCGCCAAAGATTATAAATTTTTCATCTGTGATGTCAGATTATGTGTCAAAAGCACTTTTCGTTAATTTTAAACTAGTTTTCGTGGCTCACACGTCGTCATTATCTTATCTGTTATGTATAGATTTATTGTGTATTCAATTATTCAATAATGTAATGCGCAATTACTTGTAATATCGCGTGTGAACTATGTATCTGTGCGCTGTGACGTGATTCACATTAGAAGCATTACGTCAAAGTTAATCTACGTATATTGTAAATATTCATCGTACTCATTGAAATTCAATGAAAGTTTATCAACAAATGGCGTCTTTTATGATAGCCTGGTGCATTTACTCTTTAACAGCTATTGTACTTGTAAAATATAATTCTGTGGGCCATGTATATCTATTGATTAAGTAAAGTTTATAGACATACATAATATAGGTACTACAATATTATGTACAACAAGGTCATTGGATAAATTATTCTGGGTCAAAGATTAGAAGTTATTACACATGGAATTGAGAAATATTTAGTCGAAACGATTTATTTAAACATAAAACCGCCTCATGTATAATATACATTCAATCATAAATTATAAAGTTTAACGAACAAGCATACATAACAAGATGCCACACAAAAGAATACATCAAAAATTAAGGTCCTCCAATTAATATCTGTCGACAAAAGATACAACAAGATGGCTGCCGCAAATAAACCGCGTAGCGTTTCTGAAAGCGTCTGTCTACGGATGAGTGCATCTCTTTCCCACGCGGTGTCTACGCGAGCGTGCGAACGTGATGGGGATAGTACCCCGTGGGGCCTCGTGTCAAGGTGACGTACCCTTGCGCACGCGTCGCACAAACTTGCACTGACGAGGTTGTTCCAATTGCGAATTTTGCTTAATGGTTTGAGGTTCTTTTTTTCTTTTTAACTGCCGTTTCATTTAGTCAGTTTGATGGACTGAAATATATATTTTTTAATATTGGTAAATGACGTTATTGTTAACGAAGGAGTTCATTGTTAAGATATTAACAGATACTTATTTGCCTTAATTAGATGTTTATTTTAGTTGTAGAATCATGTTGCGTTGGCGGTTCGTAGACGTATAATAATATTAGCTATTTCTAAGAAATGGAGTAATAAATGTTCGTAATAACGTGTTTTTGTTGTATGTATAGTATACGTATTTAATGGAGGCGAATGATAACCTCATGATCGTAATAAGATAGTAATGGCGCATATGTTTCTTTATCTACTCACGCTTCTAGGTTTTCCGAAAGGGTTAGACAGAGGTAATAATATTCATATTTGGTTAAGTACAGCCCCACGTAATACTACTAATGACGTCACACGGGGAGTTCAGACGGCTAATTTTTTGGTAGGTGCATAGTCCTACTCCAATATGTTCAACTATATGTGCAACCAATTGAAAATATTGGAAATTTTTGTTCAATTTTTCAAACTTTTAAATTGGTTAAACTACTTAGAAAGAAAAGTATGAAAAATTTCATTATAATATTTTAATAATAATGTTCGAACAGTATTGTGCAGTGCACATGTGGTTCACATTAAATTGAATTACAAAAAATAAAGCATTACACAAAACCCTACGTTTAAATACACATACAGCAAACGTATAATGTCACATTTGATTTTTTTTGAAATATATTTAGTCCGTCAAAACAACTGCAGCCCGCCTGATGGTAGGCTGAGGTGAAGTTCAAAAAGTAGTAGCCAACATTTCCAGAGGTTGTTCCTAGAATGGTGGCCGCTACCTAGACGGCCTCGACAGATGCTTTTTCACGCCCCGCTTAAAGAACCCGGGATTGCAGGGAGAAGGGAACACGTGTGAGGCTGAAGTATTCTAGTTCTTCATCATACGACAAAGAAAGGAATCACCATACCGTTTGGTTCGCGATGGTAGCGATTGCATCGTATGAGGGTATCATCCTGCACGTGTTGTTCGGGACTTGAAGAGAGAAGATGGAATCAATTGCCGTATCCAATGCCAATCCTTGCCATAATTACTAATTACCTAATGTTCTATTGTAATGTAGTTAGTTACCTATTTCCTGATCCCACAGTCAAACCGTTTGTTCGGTTTTATGGGACATTGTACTAGATTATAAGATAAAAACATGTATTAATATGAAGAAATAAAAAATAAACAAGTTGAATTCCTGAGACGAGCTCAGCCGAATACAAGGGATTTTCGTTTTTTTTTTTTTTTGCGATTTTAGCGATTTATTTTTTTATCTTGCAATGGTTCACTCCAGCACGAATCTATTACCGAAAACAGCAACTCGATAGCTCATCTCCTTCATACCCAAAACCGTGACAGAAAATTGGCAACGACGACGACGTCGACGACAACTCCATAGCAATAGGGCTTTTCTAAAGAAAATCCCTAAAAATTGCATTAGCTCTTCGCAAAATTCATCATGGTATAGTCGATAGAATATCGCCGGTAAGATTATAATATATAGAATTATAGAACACAATAAAAAATGCAATAAACTTTAGGTATACATCGTTAGGGGTGCTTGGTTGGGGACCTCCACGCGGTGCACCCTGGGCAACGGAGACGGCAGCGCCTCTCTCCTAGGGTGGGAGAGACGCTGCCGCCTACGGCCAACTCCGACCGAGGCGAGGACGGCCCTGTTGAGGGCTGTTCGGAAGCTTTCCACGTGTCCCTCTGATTAGCAGAGGGCACAGTGGAGAGCAAGTAAGGGGGCCATCTCGAAACCAGAGATGGCCCAGGGTCAGTCGGGGTGCGAGGGATATGCTCTATGGGTAACCTTACACCCCGGCTTCTGAAGACCCGAGACGGCGTGCGGTTTTAGTCGGTGCAAGCCCGACATAATCGCGCCCGCTGGAGACCCCCCGCTCTCCAGCGGGGGCGGTATCCGAAGGGACTTCCGCACGAAAAAAAAAAAAAAAAAAGGTATACATCGTTAAGGAGATGGCGGAGCGCGCCCGGGAGAGATTTAGAACTCTCCCGGACCGCGCGCCGAGCCCGCAACTTGCTCGCCGCGCGTCGCAGGCGACTCAGGCGCCGGAGGTCGCTTAACGACCTCCGTCCTCCATGAGCGCAGGCCTGGGGGTGGCGGGTGAGGCCACCTGTCACCCCAGCAGAAACAGGCCGGGACGGTGGGGCGACTAGCGCCCCTTCCCCAAACCGGGGCAAGACGGGGACACCGTGATTCCCAAACCCGAGGGGGCCATCTCGAAACCGGAGATGGCCCAGGGTCAGTCGGGATGCGAGAGATATGCTCTATGGGCAACCTTACACCCCGGCGTCTGTAGACCCAAGACGGCGTGCGGTTTTAGTCGGTAGGTATACATCGTTGATTCGGGGTGCGAGGGATATGTTCTATGGGCAGCCTTACACCCGGCGTTTTAAGACCCGAGACGGCGTGCGGTTTTAGTCGGTTCAAGCCCGACATAACCGCCCCCGCTGCCCGGCGGGGGGGGGGGGTATCCGAAGGGATTTCTGCACGATAAAATGTACGTAGTTGATAAAAAGAAATTACGGCAGAATTCGACTACCCTATGTGCCACCCGGCTTCGGGTCAGGTTAGGAATGAATTTAATAAAATGTTGTTTTTCCTAACCTGACCCGGTACTGAGTTAGGTTATCGGGTTAGGCTAGGAATAAGCTAATTCATCCCGAATCAACTTTGGAGAACTAGAAATCATTTTTATTTTAAAGAATATTAGTAACCGAAATTATTAATATTCCCCCTAACCCCTCCAGTTAAGCTAAACTGCTTGTGTTAGGAGTGGGTTCACGTCGGTAGTGTAATGGCCAGGATTCGAACCCGGGACCTCTCGATCGTAAGGTCGACTCCTTAACCACTAAGCTACCGACGCTTCAAATTGTATCTGAACAAGGAACATGTCGCTTGGTAACTTAAAATAATTTAAACCCATATTTAAATTTTCTAACCTCCACTGGGGATCGTGCAATGAGAATATATTTTATTGTTGTTGCAAAACTTTACTGTATGCCTATGCGCACGCCATGCCAGTCATAAATCAAATTGCTCGCATCTCGCAGTGGTGGTAAGGTCATCTAGCGAATAGCTACTTCGGTTTACCCAATGACAAAAAATGCTGCATGGGTTTACTCAAGGGTTCATTGTTTCTCGTTGCGGTCCTGGGCTTGGACGTTCTCTTGTTGGAGACCATGGTGAGGGCCGTGGTCTCCGACGGGAGCAAGTGGCACGCCGCCGCTTCCGCCGCCTCTTTCTGCGAGCAGGTAATGCGCGCGAAAGAGACGGCGGAGAGGGAGCGGGAGAGAACCCTGCCCCCCGAGTTCCGCAGTCTGCGGCGAGGACGCCGCAGACTCGTCTACGCCCGGGACTACCGACTTCCATGATCGGGGCCTGAGGACGGCAGTCGGCCGACTCGCCGTCCTTACAGAAGCAGGCCGTGGCGGAGGCGTACACACGCCTGCCAACTCACCGACGCGGGATAAAACCCGACCCCACCAGGCGAGGCCGCCGTGGCGGCCAAAGTCCGCCGATAACCCTGGGGTTATGCTTTCGAGGGCTTACCCGGGGTGCCCGGCAATGGACACTTGGGGATGACACCGTGTGGTTTTAGTCGGTCCCAATTCGACACGCCCACCCCATAGTCGGCACCGATGGGGCGAAGTCCGAGGAGGTTTCCACACGTATATAAAAAAGTGTTCATTATTTAGGTCAGGTTTTGTGGTCCGATCGTAAAGTTCTAAAATTACTTCACCTCGAATGATGGCAAGCTTCAGGTGAAGTCTCAGTAATGATTGTCAATATTACAGATACTAATAATGATACAATAGTGACCCTCAGCTTGTGGGTCCCGCTTAAAGGACCCGGAACAGTAGGAAGAAGGAAACACGTGTGCTGGTAAAGAATTCCAAGTCTTTATGGCGCGGTGAAGTCAGTGCTATTAATTCAAGAGGATGGGAAACTAGTGTCAAAGTCTTAATCAAAAATCACTCTGTATAGACCATTATAACGGCACTTACAAATAAGTAATAGAAATACTCAATCAATTATTACCCTATTGCAGTCCACTGCTGGACATTGGTCTCTCCCATTGTACGCCATAGCACCCGATCCTCCGCCTTGCGCATCGACATCCCAGCTACCTTTTTCAGGTTGTCCGTCCATCTTGCTGGGGGACGTCCTAATACCTTCCGTAGAAATATTATAGAAATACTAATGTTTAGCAAATGGACCAGCGGTTCGAAACGCGGCCCTGTCCGGAGAAGACTCTGGCAAGTAACTCAGCGAGCTGTTTTCTTTGGTCTATTTATGTTTACTTAATCTAATTATAATGTGTCACTATACTCTTACATAATTATGACCAATTCCTTCATGTAATTGGTATAGTTTACAACCTAAAAGTAAATGTCAGATACTGCCCAATCATGTTTGAATATCTTCACTGCATTTTGGTCCACAAACCAACTTTTTATTATGAGAGGAACCATACATACATACATACATAACTTCACGCCTGTATCCCCGAAGGGGTAGGCAGAGGTGTATTACAAACCCACGATTCGCCAGTTATGTTAAAGTCCCAATGTAATAGGGGGCGAGTCTACCGGGCACATTATTAAGCGAGCGATAATTAACATTTATTAATGCACACATAACTACGAAAACTCAGAGGTGTGTGCCCGGGGCGACTGGGGATCGAACTCCAGACCTCGTCTCAGCAGTCCGTTACGTACGCCAGTGGCCTATCGCCGCTGAGAGGAACCAACCTCATATTATAAGGGGGTATATGCGCTGGTTAACGTAGGTGGGAAATGCCCTTATGGCCAACCTTACACCCCGGCGTCCGACGACCCGAGACGGTGTGCAGTTTTATTAGGTTCAAGCCCGACATAACCGCCCCCGCTGGCCGGCGGGGGGGGGGGGGTATCCGAGGGGATGTCCGCACAAAAAAAAAGAAAAACGGTATGTAGGTAGGAACTGGCGCAAGCTCTCCTCTCGATGTTGGGAGGTCAGAAGGTAGTAACAACAAAAAAATAATCTTACCTACTGAGTAGCTTACTACTTAATAGACATTAGAAAAGACTTTTCGTAGACGTTCCCGCATTCCCGGGATAAAAAGTAGCATATGTGTTATTCCGGACTATAATCTATCCCGGTGCCAAATTCCAGTCAGATCCGTTCAGCCGTTTTTGTGTGAAAGAGTAACAAACATCCATCCATCCATACTTACAAACTTTCGCGTTTATAATACAGTGTCTCAGTAAGAGTGCACTTTTTCATTTTAAAATAAAAACAAGTATTTTATGACAAAGTTGTGATATTTTTATTGTATTGTAAAGAAGACATGTTCTGATGAAGTATGGAATAAAATATTCAGCACATGGCCCCCACGGCTCCGATGACACGCCATTACTCTTTTCATGAAATTTTCCATGACTTTTGCACAGAGATGTGGCTGTATCTCACCGCTGACGCGTTGGATTTCCGATTTGGGCTCAGGTTTTTTATTTTTTTATTTTTTTTATTTATTGTTTCGGGTTTATTCGCATAAACCCGAGATTTCACAAAACCCCAAAGAAAAAAATTGCCCGATCTTGGTGGCCAGTTGACATCAGAATTTCGAGAGATAAAGTGTTCTGGAAATCGTTGCTGCAATACGTCGATTGTTTTCAAGCGCGGTGTGGCAGGTTGCGCCGTCCTGCTAAAACCACATGTTGTCCAGATTCATGCCGTCCAGTTGAGGCCACAAGAAGTCCGTTATCATATTCCTGTAACGAATGCCGTTCACAGTCACTGCAATTTCGGCCTCATTTTCAAAACAGTAAGGTCCAATCACGCCGCCGTCTGACCAAAATCCGCACCAGACAGTTACTCGGTGCATTTGTTTCTCATGGATTGCGTGAGGATTTTCTGAGGCCCAAATTCGACAATTATAGGTATATTAGGTATATTCACGAAGCCATTCATATGGAAATGCGCTTCATCGGATAAAATGACTTTTTTCGAAGTCAAACTTTGCTCCATTACCCATTGAACGAATTGCCAGCGCTTTCCGTGGTCTGCTGGTTTGAGCTACTGAGTTAGCTGAATCTTGTACGCATGAAGGTCTTTAGTCAAAATTCGTTGCGTAGTGCTTCGTGAAATTTGAAGTTGTTGAAAACGATGCCGAATTGATGTTTTCGGCGACACTCTCGTTTATAGCAGCAATGTTTTCAAGAGACCGACCGGTACGTTGATGCAAAGGATTCTTATTATCCATAATCGACCCAGTTTCTTCAATTTTTTTGACCACTCTTCGAATGGTTGACACATTAGGTGTACTATCTCGGCTGAAAATTTTGCCAATTTTGCGAGCGGTTTCAGCGTAACTTACCCCATTTTTGTAATGAGTTTTCACAATTATAACGCGTTGTTCTTTCGAAAAGCGCTCCATTTTTAATAATCGTAACAAACGTGACAGCTGTCACATTTCAAAGTTGCCACTTGCATGAAAAAAAAATCCAATTTTAAAAAGTGCACTCTTACTGAGACACTCTTTATTAGTAGGATTAAATTGAAAATCACCTCCTGAACTCCTTGCCATAATTACTAATTACCTCATATTGTATTGTTCATGTATAATTAGATACCTATTTCCTGATGTCACAGTCAAATCGTTTGTACGGTTTTGAGGGACATTGTACTAGATTATAAGATTGAAACATGTATATATATGAATAAAAAAATTAAAAAAGTCCAAAAGAAGGAAATGGTGTACGTGAACTCCGTAGGGAAAGCCTCAGATGCAATTGAAAATGCTGTAACTGAAAAACCTAAGACAAAAATGTTACCTTAGCAAGAATAATAATATAAACTAATATTATAAACGCGAAAGGTTGTGAGTATGTATGTATGTTTTGTTGCTCGTTTACGCAAAAACGGCTGAACGGATCTGGCTGAAATTTGATACAGGAATAGACTATCGTCCGGAATAACACACAAGGCTACTTTTCATCCCGGGAATAAGTTCCCATGGGTAGCGGGAATAGGTTCCCATGGGTAGCGGGAACGGGATCAGAATTCCACACGGGCGGAGCCGTGGGCAACAGCTAGTAATAATATAATAATAATAATAAATATTCTGCGACATTCTACACAACGCTTCTAGACCCAAAGTAAGCATAGCTTAACGAGCTGTGTTATGGGTTCTAGAATGCGGATAAACATACTTGATAATTTTTTTTGTAAATAAATACATATTATACATAGAAACAACCAGACCAATTCAAATATACATATTCATGCATACAAATATTTGCACTGAGCGGGAATCGAACCCGCGACATCTGGCTTAGCAGTCGAAAGTTCTACCGCTACGCTACAGAGGCCATCATAAATACTTCAACTTATTTTTTTACATCTATCTATCTATATTATTATAATTGTTAATTAGCTGTGTGTGTACATTGGAGATATTAAAAAAACTGGGTTATGTTAAATAAACGATTCTGCACACAAAAATATGTTATTTAGAATTCTTGTCTATTTGTTCGCGATGGACGCAAAAACGACTGTACGGAATTTGATTAAATTTTTTCTGTTAGAAAGGTCTTGGTAAGACTTAAAATCTGCTGTATGTTTGATTGCAATTGGTTAAGTACATAGAACCAGAGGTATGACCAAAAAACCATAATCGACCACCGCGCGGGCGGAGCCGCAGGCAGTAGCTAATTTAAACATAAATTTGAAATCCTATACAGGAGTTTAATACTACAATAAACATATTACTTTGTAAAATGGCGGTTACACCATAATCATGTCATTGGGAGTGTAGTGATGCTTGACTTGCGGTAAAACGTTACTGTACTCGAACATCATCTGCGTATGGATACAGATGGTGCTCGAAAATAGCAGGTACCTAACTGTTGGGGTGCTTGGTTGGGGACCTCCACGCGGTGCACCCTGGGCAACGGAGACGGCAGCGCCTCTATCCTAGGGTGGGAGAGACGCTGCCGCCTACGGCCAACTCCGACCGAGGCGAGGACGGCCCTGTTGAGGGCTGTTCGGAAGCTTTCCACGTGTCCCTCTGATTAGCAGAGGGCACAGTGGAGAGCAAGTAAGGGGGCCATCTCGAAACCGGAGATGGCCCAGGGTCCGTCGGGGTGCGAGGGATATGCTCTATGGGTAACCTTACACCCCGGCGTCTTAAGACCCGAGACGGCGTGCGGGTTTAGTCGGTGCAAGCCCGACATAACCGCCCCCGCTGGAGACCCCCCGCTCTCCAACGGGGGTGGTACCCGAAGGGATTTCCGCACGAAAAAAAAAAAAATATGCGAAAGTAATGTCTGTCTATTACACTTTCACGCCTAAATCATTGAATCGATTTCGATTAATTAAGTCACAGAAAAGGACTAGAACTTGAAAAAAACCGCTTGAAGGGGTTCCAACAGGGTAAGAACACCATTACATTTTGTATTATTATTGGCATTTGATAATAAATAAATATAAAATTTCGAACCGTGTGGGGATGAAATAAAGGACGCTGAGAAAGACTAGACTATGTTTCCTCACGATAACCAGTGCCGACATTCACGCGAGTGGAGCCGCGAGTAATAGCTAATCAAACTATAAGTTAGAATTTTCAGAGTGTTGCGCGCCCCCCTCTTTCCGGGGGTAAGACGCGAACACCGTGGTTCCCAAACCCAAGGGTGACATCACGAAACCGGAGATGGCCCTGGGTCGGCCGCGGTGCGAGGGAAATGCCTTAAGGGCCATCTTACACCCTGGCGTCTGAAGACCCGTGCGGTTTTAATCGATCCGAATACGACACAACCACCCTCGTTGGCGCGTCGGGGAGTATCCGGGGGATTCCCGCAAGAAAAAAATCGGCCAAGTGCGAGTCGGACTCGCCCATGAAAGGTTCCGTAGCAGCAAGTAAATTTTTATATTTGAGTTGATTGAATGAAAGGTAAATTGCGGTTTACGATTTATGACGTATTAATAAAAACTACTTACTAGATCTCGTTCAAATCAATTTTCGGTGGAAGTTTACATGGTAATGTATATCATATATTTTTTTTTGTTTTATCATTTTCTTATTTTAGAAGTTACAGGGGGGGGGGGGAGGCATTTTACCACTTTGGAAGTGTCGCTCGCGCAAACTATTCAGTTTAGAAAAAAATGACATTAGAAACTTGTAAATAATTTGTGAAGACCTATCCATAGATAACCCAACGTAAGGGTTTGATGAAAAAAAAATTTTTTGAGTTTCAGTTCTAAGTATGGGGAACCCCCAAAGTTTATTGTTTTTTTTTTCCTATTTTTGTGTGAAAATCTTAATGCGGTTCACAGAATACATCTACTTACCAAGTTTCAACAGCATAGTTCTTATAGTTTCGGAAAAAAGTGGCTGTGACATACGGACGGACAGATAGACAGACATGACGAATCTATAAGGGTTCCGTTTTTTGCAACGGAACCCTAAAAAAGGTTTGCGAGGTCAGTCGGTCCCGTAATAGCCAAAATAAGCTTATCATGAAATGTAAATCGAACCTTGTTGCAACCTGGATCGGTCCAGTCAGTCGCCCGTGTACAAGCCAAGATGATCCAATTTATAATGCGGAAAGGATGATGAGTAGGAGAGCGGATCCCGGGCTCCAAATGCAAGCTTTGGATGCAAAGGGAATTGCCGCTTGGGGTCTGATGACTAAATGCTGTACCTAAAAATAGGTACTGTTCCAAGGTTTTAGTCGGTTCAAGCCCGACATAACCGCCCCCGCTAGCCGACGGGGGGGTATCCGAAGGGATTTCCGCACGAAAAAAAATAAAAAAGGTACTGTTCCAGTATATATTATATGTATAGTGATAACTTTAAACATAACATAACATAACATAACATAACATAACATAACATAACATAACATAACATAAACTCACGCCTATATCCCCGAACGGGTAGGCAGAGGTGCTAGCACCCACATTTCGCCAGTTTATGTTTAGGTCCCAATGTAATAGGTGACGAGCCTATTCCCATTAACCGGGCACTTATAAACCTGCGATAAATACACACATAACTTCGAAAAGCATCGAAAAGTCATTGGTGTGTGCCATGCTAAAACCTGGGATCGAACCCGAGACCTCGTCTCAGCAGTCCATTACCCATACCACTAGGCTACCGCGGCTTTTTTGATAAGTTTATGTATTTATAATTTTATATTTAAATGTCAGAGTACACCAGAAACCACCCTATATCTTCTATTAACTGTTTTTTTCTCCATCCAATGGTTGCCTGTAAGAGATTGCCCTGTGCGATAAGGCCGCCAATTGTATATGCCTCAAAACTGTACCAGCTTATGTTATATATGGAGTATTCTTGTGTACATACAATAAAGAGATTTACTACTACCACTGATGGTTCTAAAATAAGGCTTTGATTCGAGTTTCGTCGTTGGAAGGTAACAAATAATGAATACACAAAGATTATCACGTTACAAGTGTCGCGACATATTTGGTCACGTTTCGTAGGTGTTCTAAAAACGCATAACGTAAACAACTCTAGTTTTCGTTATGGAACGTTATTGTGGCACGATCATTAGGTGTAATACGATACGTTGTTCTTTTAAATTGTACTGTTATGAGGTTATTTTTGAGTTTAAACGGCTACACTGAATATGATACCGAAGATATGAAAATGACATCGTCATCGTGTTAAGCCCGGTTACATCCAAAGGTAGCATTTTGGAGCCCTGGTCCACTCTCCTGCGGAACGAGTTCGGGAGCGACTCATGTCTCTCCCAGAGCTCTCGAGGCGTGGAGGCGACTCAGGCGTCGGAGGTGACTAAAACTGCACGCCGTCTCGGGTCTCATATGCCAGATGTGAGGTGACCCAATAAGGCTATACCCTCGCATCCCAGCTTACCCTGGGCCATCTACAGCTTTAAGAACCTCCAGCACCATCGGGTGCGGGTCGCTGAGTTGGTACCTTAGCATACCATTTATATATAAATTTTCGTAATCAATATATAAAACTAACTATATATAACTAACTATAGACCTCTGTGGCGTAGTGGTAGTGCATTCGACTGCTAAGCCAAAGGTCGCGGGTTCAATTCCCGCTCACTGCAAATATGTATATTTGCATTGGTCTGGGTGTTTATATGTATAATATGTATTTATTTACAAAAAAAAAGTATTTAAGTATGTTTATCCGCATTCTAGAACCCATATGACAAGCTCTGCTTAGTTTGGGTCTAGATAGCGTTGTGTAATATGTCCTAGAATATTTATTTATATTTATTTATTTATATATATATATATATATTTATAGTATATAGTCCTGAATTTAATTGAATACATTTAGTATCATCTGAGCGCCATTTTCTCGAGTGACGACCTCTGTGGCGTGGCGGTAGTGCGTTCTATTGCTAAGTCAGAGGTCGTGGGTTCGATTCCCGTTCCGTGCAAATATTTGTATGCATGAATATGTCTATTTGCATTGGTCTGGGTGTTTCTATATATAATATGTATGTATTTACAAAACAAAATGTATCTAAGTATGTTTACCCACATTCTGGAATTGATAACACAAGCTAGTTAAGCTATGCTTACTAATTGTCTAGATAGCGCTGTGTAGAATGTCATAGAATATTTTATTTAAAAAAATCCGGTTGCACTTTGGAGCCTGTTATTCTAGTCCTCCTTTCCTTATGACTTGGTTTATGGGCTTTTACTGGAACAACAACGGTTTGACTCACTAACCCAAGAGGAAATACAGCACTAAAACCTCGTCCGTTAATCAGCAGGTGCACCGGCTTACAGATGCACCGGCTTGCAGGTGCACGGCTTGCAGGTGCACCGGCTTGCAGGTGAAGTTGGCTTGTTAGGACCCCGAAGACCCCCGTACACTTAAGATTATTCACTGCAGAAGAATAAGTCATGAAGGTATCATCATCAGGACTTATATTATTATTAGTGTGCATTCAATATATTACTGTCGATACAATGTTAAACTATTGTCAATATAATTGACAAGTTGCCAAGGTTAGGGATCGTATGTAATTATTTAATTAGTATTCAACCAACCATAAACTATAAATTTAGATGTTAGTCTAAGGCCTAAAGCAACTGTGATTAAGGTGAGGTAAACATGTTATCATATTTTACTTAATGCATTTCATGACATGATTAAGAGATGCATGCACTGTTATTTTAAATTATGCTGTAAACTTGACCTTATACATTAGAGGTGAAGATGTATCCTGGCGAAGACACGGCGCTCCACACGTTGGTGGAGTGCCCTGCGTGGGCGAGTCAACGCCGGGATCTCGTTGCGGTCCTGGGCGTGGACGTTCTCTCGTTGGAGACCATGGTGAGGGCCGTGGTCTCCGACGGGAGCAAGTGGCACGCCGCCGCCTCTTTCTGCGAGCAGGTAATGTTCGCGAAAGAGACGGCGGAGAGGGAGCGGGAGAGAACCCTGCCCCTCGACTTTCGCAGTCTGCGGCGAGGACGCCGCAGACTCATCTACGCCCGGGACTACCGACCTCCATGATCGGGGCCTGAGGACGGTAGTTGGCCGACTTGCCGTCCTTACAGAAGCAGGCCGTGGCGGAGGCGTGTCGTGTGTTCCCTACACACGCCTGCCAACTCACCGAAGCGGGATAAAACCCGAGCCCACCAGGCGAGGCTGCGGTAGCGGCCAAAGTCCGCCGGTAACCCTGGGGTTATCCTTTCGAGGGCTTACCCGGGGTGCACGGCAACGGACACTTGGGGAGGACACCGTGCGGTTTTAGTCGAGACACGACATAACCACCCCCGCTGGCCAGCGGGGGGGTATCCGAAGGGATTTCCGCACGTAAAAAAAAAAAGAAAAAAGAGGTGAAGATGTTTGTATGTTTGTTACTTGGTCGCGCTCAAACGGGTGATCGGATCTGGCTGAAATTTGATACGCAAATAGATTATAGTCTGGAATATCACATAGGCTATTTTTATCCCTGGAATAGGTTCCTATGGGTTACGGGAACGGGATCGGAATTCCTTGTGGGTGGAGCCACGGGCAACAACTAATATGGTATAAGCTTTTTTTTTTTTTTTTTTTTTTTTTATTGGCTCACGAAACTGGACGTTACATATGGCATGAGTATTACATAAACAATATGTCAGAAAGTGATGTAAAGTCCTTCTTGACGTGAACACTACATGCGTTTTCTAACCATTAAAAAGAAAAGTAGATACACAATAGGCACAAAAAAAGCTTGTTATAACATTAAGTATAATTGAAATAAAACTATTTTTAACAGATTCTATCGCGATTTATTTGATGTTATTTTATATTTTACATTGAAACATATGAAAAATACAACAAGACTTCAGGACACTGTGAGCTCATTCTGCGTAGATAGTAACACTAACAATTCAACATAGTTCGAGTACTTTGACATAACTTACACTTCAAACTACAAGACAACAATCATCACGTCTGCTCGTGACCATGGCTGCTGAAAAGCAACCGAAACGTCGGGATCAATGTAAAATATAAATTAACATCAAATAAATCGCTATAGAATCCGTTACAAATAGTTTTATTTCAATGTGTGACATTCGCGTAAACTTCCGACAATATCATTAAGTCTACATTTTGTAATAAGGCACCTAGCATTTTAATTGCAGCGGAAATTGCGTTATGTTACTGCAGTTATCTAAAGCTATTAAAACAAGTACCTAAATTTTAATGTTTCTTGCTACACCTACAGAAACGAACTTATAACATACAATAATGTTAACGGGAATTAACGCAATCATGTATTGGTATATATATATATTTGGATTGTCTGACGTTTCGACCAGGTTACACTGGCCGTGGTCACAGGTTGACTCATATATTATATATACTTTTTAAATTTTATTTTTAATACATGATCGCGTTAATTCCCGTTAACATTATTGTATATCATGGAACGCGAAAGTTTTAAATTTAGAACCGTGCGGAAATCCCCTCGGATCGGATCGGGGGCGGTTATGTCGGGCTTGAACCGAATAAAACCGCACGCCGTCTCGGGTCTTAAGATGCCGGGGTTGCCCATAAAGCATATCCCTCGCACCCCGACTGACCCTGGGCCATCTCCGGTTTCGAGATGGCACCCTCGGGTTTAGGACCACGGTGTCCCCGTCTTGCCCCGGTTTGGGGGATGGGTGCTAGTCGCCCCGCCGTTCCGGCCTGCTTCTGCTGGGGTGACAGGCGACCTTACCTGCCACCCCCAGGCCTGCGCTCATGGAGGACGGAGGTCGTTAAGCGACCTCCGGTGGCTGAGACGCCTGCGACGCGCGGCGAGCATGTTGCGGGCTCGACGGGCCGGTCACGGGCGCGCTCCGCCATCTCCTTCGCGAGCATTACATGTGTTTTTTCACGCTCAAATAATGAGGCCCATAAATAAAAAAAAATTTGGTCCAAAACGGTAGACACACTTGTTAGTGCCTCCGAATGCCATCAAATACTTACCTATTTATTAGGGTTCCGTACCTCAAAAGGTAACAAAGGACCCCTTATAAGATCACCGTGACCTTGCTTTTAACCAAAATTTACAATTCTAGGTCAACCGAAAATATCCTATAGGTTTTGGGATGAAAGCCTATATTGTAGCTCCCGTTGACCTAGAATCACGAAATTTGGCAACAAGCAAGGTCTTACAGCACAAGTAAAGGGAAAAATCCGTAAAATAAAAAGAAAATTAACGTACATTTACTTACAAGTTTTCGCGAAAATCTAAACTTACCCATATTTTTTTATCATATTGACTGGTTCATAAACTGGTTCACCGGTTTTTTTTTCATTTCATCTCAGCTCTTTGATAAAAGAGCTATATAGTAAGTACTTATAAACCCGCTCTAATTTATATGTAGCTGCAGAAACTGCTGCTACTGATCATCGAAAGGAAAACCGAAAAACTTAAGCCACTGTACGATGCCTTGTTTTCTTTTAATTTTTTTTAAAGCGGAAATCCCTCCGTGTAGCTCCCGCCGGCTGGTTACGTCGAATTCGAACCGACTAAAAACGCATGCCGTCTGACGCCGGGATGTAAGGTGGCCGGCCCATAAGGCATTTCTCTCGCACCCCGTTCGAAATGGCACCCTCGGGTTAGGGAACCAAGATGTCCCCATCTTGCCCGCTCGACGATGCCTTACGATTGAAGTATATCACTAAGTAACCCCGTAAGATTTACATTATATAGATCAAAATATAAAAAGTTCGCTAAGGCAAGCTGGTTCATTGCTTGACGATGTTTGCTTTAGATCAGATAAACTCAGACTGTCGGCAGCGCGAGTGTGACGCCCCTGGTGTTGCACACGTCCATAGGCCACGGCTTCCAACGGCCAACGGTTTGTCGTGTGCTTGTCTGCCACCTAAGTGGTATAAAAAGAACCCTATACTTCCAGAACCGAAAGCGTACCTTTTTTTTTCGTGCGGAAATCCCCTCGGATCGGATCGGGGGCGGTTATGTCGGGCTTCAACCGACTAAAACCCCACGCCGTCTCGGGTCTTCAGACGCCGGGGTGTAAGGTTGCCCATAGAGCATATCCCTCGCTCCCTGACTGACCCTGGGCCATCTCCAGTTTCGAGATGACGAGACCCCGGGACACAAATTTTCGAGGTTTATCTAATCCTCACATCATCATCACAGCGTTGTCCCGGTTGCATATAAAGCACTTTGAAGCGCCTCTGTGGCGTAGCGGTAGTGCGTTCGACTCATTCGTTCGATTCCCGCTCAGTGCAAATATGTGTATGCATTAATGTGTATATTTGCATTGGTCTGGGTGTTTCTATGTATGTATTTACAAAAAAAAAAATCTAAGTATGTTTATCCGCATTCTAGAACCCACAACACAAGCTAGTTAAGCTGTGCTTACTTTGGGTCTAGATAGCACTGTGTATAATGTCGTAGAATATTCATTATTATTATTTAATTCTATTCTTTTTCTTGATTTGATTTATCGAACCTTATGGCGGAACTACACTCCGCTGTGTTATTCATTATTCGCCTTATTCGCCTGCATACAATGAACTGTGGAAGGATCATTCGTCTATATTGGCTCTATTCGCACGCATAACGCATAAACGCGAATAGCAAATACGTGTATACGTCCACGTGTCCACCGTAGACGTACGAGTTAGTCCGGTAGCTCGTACGTCTACGGTGAACAAGCACTAAAACAAGGACAAGGGAAACAAGCTGGTACGTCTGTCAAACTCGTGTTATCATCATTCTTCGAGCCTTTTCCCAACTCATTTGGTCTCGGTTTTTCAGTATATCCACGAAACGGCCAAACTCAGAGCCGCGACTGCAATCTGACCTCGACAAATGGCGAAATCGGAGTTCTGTCAAACTCGTATCAACTGAGCATACCAAATTCTAAACTCATTGATTGCCTGTTCATCCTCGATCATCTTCAGTATAGTAAGATCGTATTAAGTGTCACTTATATATTCACCTTAGTGTGTTAAGTTGAAATACACGTACAAGTGTTATTAGTCTACGAAATGCACTAATTTCAATATTACGAATCTGCCGGTTACAACTGAAATATTTTTACGAGCGAGGGATCAGGGATTGGAAGTAAAACAGCACTCTTCAACTTCAGCCAACGCTGGTTGTGGATGATGGACTGCCTTCCGTCGGCTCCGAACGCTGCTTTTAGACTCGTCGAGCCTGTAATTTCGATAGCTTTTTGTTTTGATAAATTCTAAGCTTTTGAATATTTGAATTTCCTTACATATTCTTAAGTTAACTCGTTGCTATCTGAGCAGTAGATACGTAATTTACTTAAAAAGGTTGTATATGTACTTTCCACTAATAATTAATTTTCACATATACGTCAACCGTTTCAATATGAAAACTACCACCAACTTATTACATAAAGTATCACTATATACACGGGGCTTCATTCCCAACTCGAGGCTTCAGTCTACCTTACAAGTGGAGCCCCATGAGACACCTCGTCATTACGTATTCAAGGAGCCTATCCAACCGTCTGAAAGCACTCCTTTACGGACATCTTGTATGCACTTTTATTATATTTTTACACACCGAAAAGGAGTTTATTGTTATCAGGGTTGATGTATGTATGTAGGTGTCTGTATTCAAACCTTTTAAATGTCTGAACAGTTTCAGATTTATGAGGAGTCAATAGAATTCACATCATCAGTCATATTCTTCCGAGCCGTTGCCCAACAAAGTCAGCTTTTCAGTCTAAAAATATTTATCTACACTCAAATCGAAAAATTCGAATAACGAATTCAAATACGATTCTATACATACGCACTTTATAAACGCATATACATTTTTTTTATATCACTAGGGTGTCAGACAAGCACACGGCCCACCTGATGGGAAGCGGTTACCGCGGCCTATGGACGTGTGCAACACCAGTGGCGTCACACTCGCGCTGCCGACCCTGTAAAGGAAAGGGGATGGGAACGGAGTTTGGGAGGGGATGGGAAAGAAGTTATAAATTAAAAATAAAACTTAATACGAGTATAGTACCGCTTAATATAGTAACTTTATCATAAAACTCATTATAGTATCGCTATCCTTTTTTATTAATTAAAAGGTTGAATATCAAAAAAAGGCGCACGCATGCGCAGTTCGAACTGTGAAAAAATGGCGCCCTTGTAACCTACCTACTTTGTTTAATTTAAATTTCTCCTATGAGTGAAGATAAAGTGGTTTATGAAACTGCATATAACTTAGGTATTAAAACACTCGAGTCAACCTATTATCGCATTCGGCTTCGCCTCATGCGATAAACAGACTCTCGTGTTTTAATACCCCTTCTTATATGACAGTTGCATAAACTACTATTTTTTTCCTTGAAGCGACGGCCATCTTACGTCCTACTGACAATATCGAAGTTCTGTACCCTAAGCACGAACCACTCTCGTGATCGTTATTGTAATCGTATTTGAATTATTTTGTATGAAAACTCGAACAGCGCCACTACTGTCGTTTAAGGAACTAAAATAGAATAGCACGAACCAAGTAGTCTCGTAATCGTAATGGTATAGTTTGTTTTGTTTTTCGATAATGGTTTTCTTATCGTTTTACTTGTATTTCTACTCACTGAGATTTTTGCGGTGAGAGAACTATCGTTAGCGTTTTGGTGGAGTATAAAATTATTATATAATTGAATTAGTGTCTGAAAATTAAGTCTAAGTCATCACGAAACCGTCCTTTACGCATTTATTACTTCCTATGGCGTTTAGTAAATAATCATAAAGAGGAAGAAAACGACTTTAGAAGGTAAGTTATTCGTGTTAATTTCACGAGTATTCTAACAAAAATGTTTTTTAACAGCAATGCACGAAAATAATCGCATTTATTCTTTTATTTTGAATAATTACAGAGAAATTCAACAGAGAACATTGCTGAGAAAAATGTTGAACCCCTCAAATAATAACGAGAGAGAGTTTATCAATAGATACCGTCTGAATAAAGCAACATTCTATTATTTGTGCAATAAGCTCCGTGAAAAAACCTTTTTAAGATCTAGCAAAAGGGTCAGTTTGGACCTATTCCTGATGCAGTTGAAAATAGTCCCGAGGCCAAATATACCTCCATACTTGGCAGGACAAGGGTAGTTATTGTATTGAGAACACCTCTGGACGAATAAAAAACTGCTGGAGACGCCTTAGTAAGGACCAGACATTGCATTAAAGGCCAGAAAAATGCGCCCGCATTATAACCGCATGTGGGATGTTGCACAGCCTGGCTATACAGTTTAATGTTAAGGACCCTGACTACCAGCAAGAGGTGATCACTGAAGAAGGTATTAGGCCCGTAACAGCAGTGGAAAGAGAAGACAGTCGAAGAGATTTTTTGATTAGAGGCAGAGCAATGCGAAGTCAGTTGATTGAAAGACTTAATAGTTTACAATAATTGATATGATTACTAATATTTACTTAGAATAACGAAATTAATTGTATACATATTGATTTTTTAAATTATACATGCAATGCCGATTCGCGCCGAAGCCCGTCGCTGCCTTAGGGATAGTAGCAAAATAATTGATAAGTACTTATTTAAAACTACATTTTGTATTTTATGCACAAAATTTAATCAGTCTTGGACATTGATACATAAAATATAATATTAATTAAATTTAAAAATGAAAAACTATTGCTAAAGTATTTAATCTAAAATATACCTATAGCAGTATTAGCTTAAAACTATAATTCCCTTACATACATCCCTCATACACATGTACATATAATAAATCATTCGTCTTTTTTTTTCTGTTCCATAATTTTCCTAAATACACTCAATGCCTCATTCATGAATGCAATCCATTTGTGTTGTAGGTCAAGCTCTAATCTTTCTGCCTTATTCTCTCTTTTTCCAATTCATAATATCTATCATCACGATGCCTTTCAGCCTTCAAAAAATCGTCCGCATAATAAATTTTAGTCTTCCTGGGTAGTGGGGTCCACTTCTTATCCACTTGTCTTGTCCACTTGGTATCGAAGTTGGCCCTGGAGGTGGTGTTGGAGATGACTGCTCCTGACTGGTGCTAGGGCGGGTCCCATCTTCATCCCCTGTAATGTTGAAATAAGATAGTATTATTGGTTATGTCTAACAATGTACATTTATGTGAAAAACTTCTATATTAGCTCATACAGTGCCATGTAAATACAACAATTAGATATTTAATGGGATGTAACAATCATTTCATTAAACTTCTTATTTCCCAACACAATTTTCTTTAATTATTGTTAAACAGAATATTTATGGTAGATAGCTCCCGCCATTTCATTGCGGTCCACTGCCGTCATCTTGGACCGCCTTGAGGCTTGGATAAATCTCCATTTCTGGTGAATAACACAAGTATAAATGTAACCACGGTTACATAAACACGAAGTATTTAGGGGGTAAAAGAATGCCAAGAACTTACCTCTCTATGAAATCCAACATCATTGCAAATTGCGTTGGACTAGTCCTCATCTTGAAAAGGTTTACAAACAAATACGAAATACGAAATGCGAGACACCGTTTACTAGAGTCGATAACTTGTTCTTTTTTATCCACGACGAGACGTTTGAATTGCTTGCATATGCACTTAAAACAGTCATAAATTTAATTCAAATTGCACTTGACTTCATCAGTTTTTGTTTTTAACAATTGTTGTTGTCGACAATTGACATTGACATTGAAAAATTGCGTGCGGTGCGCTCCGGAACCGCGAATCTTGTATTTCGTGCGTCGATACAGAAAAAAAAAACAAACATATTATTAAGCCGTAAAAAAAAATTTGAACGAATAATTTTGATGGGTTTAGTATTAAAATGAACAATTTTATTAATTTTTTACAAATATCGTAATAATTACGTAGTTTTCTCATTTATTTCTATACCATAATGATGTAACAGGGGCTTTGAACGCGCTTTGTCTGCACATTGTGCTTTGTAGACGGCCTATTAAGTTTCATAAGAATCGTATTACCTGTCGAGTTCACGATAGTAGTCTATTATTGTTTCATGCTGCCAGTTTAATATCGTGATCGTTATAGAGTAGTAAGGCAATACTATTACAATATAGATTACGAGAGTGGTTCGTGCTTAGGGTACTGTAGTCAGACTAATTGTCGGAATTTTTAGGGCTCCCGCTAGCGTGTAGCGGTAACGACTGCCATAGATGGTCATATGGCAACTGGGAACGACGGCCTAAAGTGCTCCTTGGGGCACGGAACGGTCTCAATGTTAAGAATGGTCATCCATCCTAAGATTGACCTGGAGAGTATTGCTTAACTTTACAATGTGTTAATCTACTTATACACACTTACTTCATCATCAGCGATACTTGCTATAATATTTTTTGTAAAAAATGATTTTCTGTTACTACGCGGAATACTACGCGGCTACGTGATGCAATTTGAGTTTTAAAATGAACCATTCATGGTTCATTCTCACCCATCGTCAGACGCGTATACCCTTGTAGAATAGTTTCTCCCTGCTAAGATTACCTCTGAGTTAACAGAGGTGAAATGAATGGGAAACACGTCGATGTATAAAAATATTGTTTTTTTTTATTGAACTGTCAGATATCATTTTATTGAGCATTTTTACACATGTTGTTGATATTTTTTGAAAATAAGAATGCTGTCCTTATTTTTTAAAGACCAGAAAATGTAGTCGAGTAATTAAATAAAAATAAGATTTAATGTGAAAAGCTTTAAGGCCAGAGACACGCACCATACAATGTTATCATGTGGCGAATGTAAAAAAATGTGTGAAACATGTGGAAATCTATGCACAGTGAACAAGACCTTGTTGATAACCTTCTTAGTAATAATAGATTCTTATACTATCGATAATTTTGCTTCGAATTTATCGGTTTTATGATATATGGATGCAAATCTATATGAAACACAACATTCGTTAAGTGCAACGTCGCATAAACTCCATTATCGGTACATAATGCGTTTGCACCACGAAGTGCCACCTACAAGACAACACAGAAATAGTCACAAAAAATAAAGAATATAAAAACAATTCCAAATTTAAGGGTGATTTAAAACGGTTTGCAATTCGCAGAAAACGGTTTTACACCAAAAAAAAAATAATGGATGTTTTGACTTTGATATTATAATCAATCAACTCGAGAAATAATGATCGTACAGAAAATCGAAGCAGGGTTTTTAATATTGTGAAACATTCTCTATAAGAGTCTACTTTTAATGCAAAAAACATTTTTGAAGTGATACTTAATTGTGGCTGCAAAAAATAAAAAATAAAGCATATTTAAGGATATTTGGATAACTTAACATAACTTTGGATATAATGGATGGACAAAAATTTCGTCTAGAATATTTCAAACTACGCTATCGTTTATCACTTTTCTCATTATGAGCAGTTTTTGGTTCTTATTAATTATTCCAAACAAAACATATATTATATTTTTTTTAGCGATAACACTTGTTGTACCGACCAAAAAAAAAACGATTGTCGAATGAATCTGAAAACAAGTTGAATTCCTGAGACGAGCTCAGCCGAATACAATATATATAATACACACTATATAATACAAATACAAAAATATTTTTTTGCGATTTTTTCTTTATCTTGCAATGGTTCACCCCAGCACGAATCTATTATCGAAAACAGCAACTCGATAGCTCATCTCCTTCATACCCAAAACCGTGACAGAAAATTGGCAACGACGACGTCGACGAGAACTCGATAGCAATAGGGCTTTTCTAAAGAAAATCCCTAAAAATTGCAGATTCTAACCGGGACCAAGAAACCTTTGCGATATCAGAACTCACTTATTACCGACCTTGTACCCTTACTCCGATTGACCTTCACATTTATTTATAATTCCCTTGCTGGTTTAGTTTTACTCCAATACTCTGTTCTGTGTTATACATTGAAATCCACCGACTGCTCACGTCACGACGGTGATTAAAACTCGTTTTCAAGCAGCATAATGCACCCACAAAGCGCTACTAACCAACACATATAACTGAAGCAACTAGTATTGTTAAACCACGATTTACTGTCGGGTGGAGATAGGTGGCATCGCCGGTGGAGTGGCTACGAATTAGATCGGGAAATTAAATCATGTCCCCCACTGATTTTGCGTTGGTGAACAAGGTATAAAACTTTTTGGCTGGATTTGATTTTACGGAAATATATTTTAATCAATAAATTTCATGGAGTAAAACGTGAAAACTCATGATTTCTCCGAAGGCGTAGGCAGTTATATAAATAATCCACGAAATCCAGGCTTTACCAACAAGTTCCCACGTAATAGGAAGCGAGACTATTACTGTCAATCAGGCACTTTCAATGGGCTGTATGTTTACTGTCGAATTAATACCAGTCGGATCCCTTAGTTGCCGTAACCGACATTCACAGCAAGAGATGGGTTGGTAGGTACAGTCGCCCTCAGAAGATGCTGAACACTCAGAAATTTACAAAAGATCTTTACATTGAATTAATCTGTAAATAACAAAATCGATGTGTGATTTATGTAATTTTCAGAGGAAAAATGTACAATATTTATTATATGTAAAGTTTTAGAGTTACGGCAGTTGATAACTTGGCATGTGTTAAGCTAATACCGAGTGCGACTGTACTAATCACGTTCAAAAATTCAATCGTTTGAACAGGTAAAAATGTAACACCTGGAATTTCCAAAGGCAGAGAGAAAAAAGTATAGAATGTTTTTGTGCAATCATCATCACATCACAGCGTGCAGTGTTAGTCCTGGCTACATCCTAAGCTTGCATCCTGGAGGCCAAAGTCAGCTCTCCCACTCTTTCTCTTGATTTGGTTTATCCTGACTTTTGCTGGAGCGACTGTCGTCTGACTTCTCAACCCCGAGAAGGAAGTCTACGCTAGAGCATCGTCCGTCAATCAGCAGGTGTACCAGCTAGCAGTTGGCTTGGGCCCCGAATATCTTAGTGGCGTCCTAAAAACAGCTACAATACTTGTGCAAGCTGCTGTACAATAACAATACGTCCTAAAAACAGCTACAATACATTACTTAACTTATTTCACTGGTGGTAGAAATTTGATGACACAAATTTGTCACAAAATTCGGCCGGGTTGGTACCACCGTGCACGATTGTGAAAAACCCTCCATAGTAATCAAATTTCGGTTTGATTGCGTTCAGGGGTCAGCAAGTGCATAGCCGGGCAGGGGGATTGTGGTCGCAGCACTAGTGGGACCGGTGGGTGTCACGCGGTGCTGCGACGACAATCCTCTTCTGATAAGGCCGTCAAGCTGAGTGCCACCATTGTTAACATGGTATGTGTATGTAATGGTGACCCTCTTTCTTGGACTTTACCTTCAGCTTACCATCAGGCGAGGTGAAGTCAAATTGACGTGTCCTAAATATTAAAAAAAAAAAAAAAAGGTTTAAAAAATTGTCTATGTGGCGGTGTGAAAGTTTCCCACTGAGCTTGCAGAGAAAACAGGCATCCTTATGCTTCAGTTTCCTCTAATTTTTTTTGTTATATGTTAATTTTTTGGACAACCAGTAGTTGTTGTTGTTACATCATCACTTACATCTAAATCATGCAGTTATAATATTTTATTTAATTCACAACATTTTATGGTGTGCATAAAAGAGTAATACCAGTATGAAAATATTGGAACTAAATACTAATATAGACTAAAAGAAATTTAGAAAAATAAACAGTAAATCTAGTGGGGCGGAAATCACAGTGATTGTCAAACTTCGGGCCAAACTTAGATATTTTTGTGGCAGTATTTTTATTCAAAATGGTTTTTAATAATAAGTAGTTGTATCCCTCCCACATACCCACTAATCCTTTCTCTAAATGAAATCAAATCAAACGTCTTCGACGTCAAAAACACAAAAAAATGATTTTTAGGGACAATTTTTATGGTAACCCCAAAATCTAATCAGTTCTTCCCATTAACCAAACAAGACGATTGGCGAAAGAATTTTTTAAATCAGATAAGTGGTTCTTGAGTTATTGCGTAAACAGACATCCAGACATTCAGACAGACCGACACAAACATTTCTTTTTGCTTAATTAGACTTAGAATCATGTTAAACGTCGAGAAAAGTGATAAAAAGTGGGTGTAAGATTTTGATTTTTTTTGCGTGATTTTAAGACTTCGGTGTCCACCTGGTTGGTGACCCGAAGTAAAAGAGTCCTTAATATACGTTATCAGATAAATTTATTCAAACTATTGATCCTAAGCAACCTCATAACAACTGTATACACAACATGTACTCTCAATAAACACACTGAATATTACAAAGTTGTAGTTCTGGTATGATAGGGGTCGGGTCCCAGTCGAACAGAGTGGGGTTGGGAGTACGAGAGCCAGAAAGGGACCAGGATATACTTAAGTCCTTTCTAAAACAAGACGAAAATGATAAATATCGAGTGCACGCGATGAATTTGGAAATCCAAAATGAATGGTTGACAATGGGAGAGTTCTGCATACCGATGGCCTTAAAGTGGCGCACCTTGATCTATGACTGGTCGCCGGCCCTGTTAAATCTTAACGCCTTTCAGATGACCCTCCCAGACCAGAGTAATCTGGTAAGGTGGGGGAAGGCCACAGAAAAACAATGTTATACTTGTGGTGAGGCAATAGGGACGGCTAGACATATATTAGTAGGATGTAAGGTGCTTCTCGATAGAGGCCATTACTCACACCGCCACGATAAGGTGCTTATCATCATACGTGAAGCAATGAGTCTGGCAGTAGTTAGAGCCCAAAAAGGATTGACTACTAACAGACGTCATATCAACTTTGATTCTGAAGGTTCATCCATAACATCCAGGAACAAACCTTATTCAATCTTAGATACTGCCCCAGATTGGACTCTCCTAATCGACACGTATGAAAAGCACTATAAAATTTCGGAGGATGTTGGGGTTTCGTCATCTAGACCTGACATATTCCTATATTCTAAGAGGTTAAAACATGTGGTTCTTGTGGAACTTACTGTACCGTGGGAAACAAATATACCGAAGGACCACACAATAAAGAAAAATAAATACTATGATCTCACAAACGAATTAATCAAAAACAGTTACGTGGTTAATTTGTATGCAGTGGAAGTGGGAGCGAGAGGTATACCAGCAAAATCTCTCTATAACCTACTTAAAGATCTAGGCCTATCGAGAGCCACAATAAGCTCATTACTAGGACGAATGTCTAAAGCGGCACTAGTAGGTTCGTATCAAATTTGGTTAGGCAGGGAGGGGAACTTGGGTAGTGAAGGTGAGTGTTGATGTACACATCACACAAAAGGGGCCCTTTCTAAACCTACACTTGGGTCGCAAGTCCCAGGCACTGTCCCGAGTTCCCAACTCAGTAACGCGATGGACCCGGCACCCGCACGGAGAATCCATGGATTGCTAAGAATATCGGTCTCTGTAATAGCATCCTTTCGAGGGCTTACCCGGGGTGCCCGGTAATGGACACTTTGGGAGGACACCGTGTGGTTTTAGTCGGTCCGATTCCGACACGCCTACCCCATCGTCGGCAGCGATGGGGTGAAGCCCGTGGGGGTTTCCACACGCTAAAAAAAAGGGGATCAACTACCCTTACAAGTCATGAGTCAATTAATTTTACAAAAATTACATAAAATTACATATAACCCGATTGCAAGGCCACCTTCTGGGTCCAATGATAAATATAAGATAGCCGAATGAAGTTTTAAAATTGAATAAGAAGTTTTAAAATTGATGAATACCCACAAAGTAACGGACTTTCCAAGACCCGTTCACCCCTTATTTTAACACCTTAGGGGTGAAATTCTGAAAAAAGAAACTAATACACGTGTACATTAATTTCTAACCAGAAGTAGGTAGGTATATGAATTATCGTGCTTCTATCTTCAAAAGTAACGAACTGACGTATTAGTATAGTAAATATACTTCAGTATTGTAAAACATGTAATAAAACACTTTATAAGGTACAATATCTAATAACGATCGTAAATATTAGTTAGTAACCAACTAACCCACTAGCCAGCATTGTGGCAGACAATATATAGCTAGAGTGGTCATTTCTAGGCAGGCGTGATCCACCTTCGACCACATACACTTTGACCATTTACCAACAGCAATTTTTTTTTATACGTGTGGAAACCCCCACGGGCTTCACCCCATCGGTGCCGACGATGGGGTGGGAGTGTCGGAATCGGACCTACTAAAACCACACGGTGTCCTCCCCAAGTGCCCATTGCCCGGCACCCCGGGTAAGCCCTCGAAATGATAACCACAGGGTTACCGGCGGACTTTCGACAGCAATGACTTTAATGTAAACTAGGCTGGCTGTTCGGAACAAAAAAATTGTTATAGATTTTTGGACGCTACGTACATAATTTTGGCGCCACTTTTTGTTACTGTCATAGCCACAGAGTATATTAAATTTATTCTATATGAGATCATTACCTGACACCATCTGTAAAGTAGTTTAAGGGCGCCAAAATTATGAATCTATGGCGAGGTGTCCCGTACCACTCCCCCGTTCCCGCTTCACCCCCGAAGTGTGACACGATTTTTGTTCCAAACTATTTGTGTAATATACATATAAGTCGATTGACCAACAGGTGAGATAGTGGTCAAATGCGCGTTGCCAACAAAACAAAAGCTACCGTAGGCGTAGCGCTAAAGTGTTCGACTGCTAAGTCAGAGGTTGCGGGTTCAAATCCCGCTCATTGAAAATATGTATATTTACATTGGTCTGGGTCTTTCAATTTATAATATGTATTTATTTACAAAAAAAAAGTATCTAAGTATGTTTATCCGCATTTTAGAACCGATATGACAAGCTCTGCTTAGTTTGGGTCTAGATTGCGCTGTAATATGTCCTAGATTTCTTTTATTAGATACAAAATGAATGAACTACTAGAGAAAGTCTACGGTAGGGTCAAACTCATTAATTATAGAAACGGCTGGTCAGCTCACAGTTCGTCATCGCATGCAAGCTTGTGCCTACAAGTTGATTAGATTAATGTCGGTAATTACTCAAACTGTATTATCTAGGCCAGGGTTTCTCAAGCTTATAGTTTCACATACCTACCCCTATTTGAACATTCAGTTATTCGAAAAAACTGAGTTATACAATTGAAGTATTTTACTGTAAAAGTTATAAAAGGAGAGCATATATATTTTATTTTTGTTAATTATAAGCTGTTCACCTCGGCGTCACCCGGTTGCCGCTTATACCCTTGGATTTATGTTCTTTGGACTCTTGCATTATCCAGACCGAATCTATAAGGGTACAAAAATACAGCAAAACGCTTCGAGAAAAGGTAGGTCTTGGCGGTTGCAACAAATTTAGCGATTCATTTTTATTTATATAGACTAATACCGGGTCGACGTTGTCCAGCTACAGAATAACGTCAAGGTATTTTATTAAAATCTGAATAAAAAATTACAAACACCGAAAAAGAAATCAGCTAAATCGGTCGACCCGTCCTTAATTTCTGCATCACGTAACACTATTTCTGACTATTGTTTTTAATTATTAATATTAAAGTAATGGGTAGGCAAATCGAGCCTATTTCTCGAGCAATTTTCCTTAATTTTAATCGTAGTTCAGATTCAGTTTTTAATAGATGCCTGTATTTCGACTTTGTAATGACCAGATGTAAAAATCCAAAAAATCCAATCTCACATAAGTTACCACAAAGTTCAAAAGGAATTTCACAGCTTTACTTGAAAGTTCCACATATTACTTTTGTCTTTCTACCCAAAAAACCATTAAGGAACGTCAGCATGACGTAAATTTTATCGTGCACCCCATACGTTCAACTAACGTGCCCCAAGTGATACGCTTACCCCACTTTGAGAAACTTTGATGAATAACGTCAAGGTAATTTTTTTAATATGAAAAAAATTGTTACAACCAGTGAAAAAGAAATCAGCTAAATCGGTCGACCCGTCCTTAACTTATACATCACTTAAGAATACATTTCTGACAATTTATTTTAATAATTTATACAACAGTGATGAGTAGGCAAATGGAGTCGATTCTTCGAGCAATTTTCCTGAATTTCAATCGTAGTTCAGATTCAGTTTCTAGTAGATGCCTGCATTTCGACTTTATAATGACCAGATGTAAAAATCCGCTCTCACATAAGTTACAACGAAGGGCAATAGGAATTTCACAGCTTTACTTAAAAGCTTAATTTTGACCAAATTTGCATGGAGAAAGCTCCGCATAGTACTTTTGTCTTGCTACCTAAAAATCAATTAAAGAATGTCAGCATGACGTAAATTTTATCGTGCACCCCATACGTTCAACTGACGTGCCCCAAGTGATACGTGTACCCCACTTTGAGAAACTTTGATCTAGGGATTTGTAACGTAGTGGTAGTTATATTACACTATGTAGGTAGGTACCTAATCTACGTGTATTAAAGCGAAATTCAACCATATTCTAAATGTTGACTACGACTGGGCTTAGGATATAGGTTACTGTTATCTTGCCAATTGGGTTCTGTGAGTCGTGGAATCAGTATAACACGACTCACAGAACCCAGAGCTGCAGGCATAGGCTTTGTTTTTTTTTTTTACGTGCGGAAATCCCTTCGGATACCCCCCCGCTGGCCAGCAGGGGTGGTTATGTCGTGTCTCGACTAAAACCGCACGGTGTCCTCCCCAAGTGTCCGTTGCTGGGCATCCCGGGTAAGCCCTCAGGGTTGAGTGAATAATAAAACGAATCTGTCATCAAAAGATATTAAATATCAACTGACTTCTGAAATACAATAGAAATTAGCGCAGAAATCAGGGACTCCCAATTATATCTTTTATAACAAAGTTGTTTTAAATCTATTAATATTATATAATATGCGAAAGTCTGCGTAAGTATGTGTGTTATTACTTCATAGTGAAACGGCTAGACGGATCGTGATGTTCAAATTCATAATTGTTACTTTGTAACATAATGAATAAAGCAAATGTCTCTTAAGGACAGCCGTCAAAGTAGTAGTATTTAGTACGATTGCAGCGTTAATAGCATTTGGGATTTTAACCCAGGCGGGGTGCTGCCAAATTGACGGTCAAAATAAGAAGTTTTGTTTGACTGAAGTTGAATTTGAATTTAGTTACAATGTAAATTTTAATATAGGTAACTTACATTTTGAATTCCTTAACTTACAAAATTACGTAGGTTACATGTTGACCCATACAAAATAAACTGCGAGCTTAGCCTTAAGAATTTTTATAAGTAAAATAATCCTCTAGTATTATACCTACTCAAATTTTATTAGTTTGTTTAAATCAAATAGCTGCACGAATTTCACTGAAATTTAATACACATAGAAACCGTCATGCATAAGGTCACATACTTTTATTCTGGTGAATCCTTGTAACGTTGAATCCACAACGTTACATCCTATTGAAAAATAAGTGTTTAACGCGAAATGTAGTCGCGAGCAACAATCTAGTCTATATAATATATAAAAATGAAATCCCTATTTCACTTGGTTACGGCATCACACGTTAACTGCTGGGCCGATTTCGTTAATTCTTTTTTTGTTGTGTTTGTAACTTTCAGGTGAAGGTTCTTATGAAAGAGAAAAATAATAAAGGTAATTAGAAAATTAACGACCATATTAACTTTTATAATGTTACCGTATGGCGTTTGACATACCTGTCAGTTAATTTGAAATTTTTATTTTTTTCCTTCTTTGGCAAACTTGTAATGAATGCCAGTGTCAAGTAATTCGATAAAATTTGAATATGAATTCAATATAATGCAACATTTTAGTCATTTAGTCAAGGCTAAATAAAGTCCTTCACAGTCATAGTCAAGTCAGAGTCCCGCTCTAGTAAAGTAGTGAAGGCTTTACTAGAGGCTTCTGTGGAGTTTTGGAAACAACACGGAAAATCACAATTCACGGTAAATAACCCACTTTCCTACACTTGTGCATGTTTTCGAAGACGTTATGTCTAAAAATCCACCATTTTTACACATAAAAACTCGAAATAACACAAATTTTAGAAAATGAAACACTGCCGCGATATGTCTTTTCTCGCGTTGGCGCCAAGACTCCTTGTTTGTAATTGGCGCGATTGACATATTGACATTGATGTTTTTCACATGACCAGGTGTATATCGCCTGTTCCCGTGTCGGAACTCTAACACAACAATTTATATACCCGCCCGAAAAAAAAAGACTAGGAATATTTGTATATCATTCGAATATCAAAAATCTAGTGGGGCGGAAATCACACAGTGATTGTGAAACTTCGGGCCAAACTTAGATATGTTTGATGCAGTATTTTTATTCAAAATTACAGATATATATATATTGAGCAATAAATATGAAGAAAATGAAATGAAATCAAACGTCTTCGACGTCAAAAACACAAAAAAATGATTTTATATTTCAGTTTCTTTCAGAGTCTGGTTGTTTTATGTAAATATACAATATACGTAGTGTCATTGTCACTCAAATGTCAAAGTCAAATACGCGTTACTCTGATAACTCGAAAGAAACTCACTTGTAAAAGTTTTTTAGGGACAATTTGTATGGTAGGTACCCGAAACCTTGTACGTACAAACCCCAAAATCTAATCAGTTCTTCCCATTAACCAAACAAGATGATTGGCGAAAGAATTTTTTAAAACGGATAAGTGGTTCTTGAGTTATTGCGTAAACAGACATCCAGACATCCAGACCAACAGACAGACCGACACAAAAATTTTTTTTGCTTAAATAGACTTAGAATCATGTGAAACGTCGAGAAAAGTGATAAAAAGTGAGTGTAAGATTTTGTCTTTTTTTTTGCGTGATTTTAAGACTTCGGTGTCCACCTGGTTGGTGGCCCGAAGTAACTATTTTTTTTAATAAGTAATTCTTAAAAAATTATGCCATATTCAATACTTATAATTAAGGCAAGACAACGTCTTCTGTCGGGTCAGCTAGTGAAATAAAAATAGCTTCTATTGTTTATCAAATGTCATGGACACACTTTCGAAATTCAAATCAAGGTTTGTGTAAAACAAACGTTACAAAACAAACGATTTAAAAGTAACCGTTTCGAATTGTATTGATTTTGGCAGTTTGTCTAGAGTAAATAGTTTTTCTTTGTAACTTCTGTTTGTTACTTACGCCAGATCAGCTGAAGACACAAGAATAGTCCATAGGTGACTTTTATTCCGGGAATAGGTTCCTGTGAAAAAACTTAAAGAAATACATGTTTTTTCATAAAAAAATATAGATCGCAGTTCGCAGCCGCACCGTAGAAAATGAAGAGTAAATATAGGTAAATATATATATTCTAGGACATACTACTCAGCTCTATCTAGACCCTTATTAACCATGGCTTGTACAAAGGGTGCCAGAATACTCATACATATATATTATTAACGGAAAATCCCTGACCAATGCAAATAGACATATTCATACATACAAATGTTCTCAAATGGAAAAAAAAACCGGTAGGTATCCCCATTTTTTTTCTCCGGAAGTGCGGCAGAAGTGAAACCTGGAACAATTACGCATGTATACACCAAAAACTCAATCACCCTCAAGCACCCCACGAAAAACTCAAGAACCCTCCTCAATAACCCCTCTCAAAATATCAAGAACCTTAAAGAACCCCACGAGCAACTCAAGAACCCCACGAAAAACTCAAGAACCCCACGAATTGTTTAAGAACCCCTAAATAGCCCACGAAAAACTCGGGAACCCTCAATATCCACTCAAAATGCCAAGAACTCTAGGGAAGTTCACGAAAAACTCAAGAACTCTCAAGAACTAATTTAAAAAGATGATTGATTAAAAAAGTCGGTAACGATAACAGTATTCGCGAAATTCGTCTCAAAATGCCTAACGGCCCAAAAAAGTTTCACTTCAAAAATATCCTTAGGTAGGAAACTTCAGGGGTGTGTGTTGGGTAACCTCCTCGAGTGTCGCTCCGATTCCGATCCCGCTGCAGTCCGGGGGGAACGGAATCGGAGCGGCCGGTACACCCTGGGCGGCGGTCAGTGGCTTCCCCTTCACCCCTTCATAGAGTTGGCATTGATCGTCGGCCAATACCCAACGTGGCGGGAACACATCGCTCTCCGTACTCCTCTGCTTTCGGAGGAGACGGGATGGGCGATGCTGTTGGTGGTGGGATGGCCCAGGGTCAGCCGGGGTGCGAGGGATATGCTCTATGGGTAACCTTACACCCCGGCGTCTGAGGACCCGAGACGGCGTGCGGTTTTAGTCGGTGCAAGCCCGACATAACCGCCCCCGCTGCCCGGCGGGGGGGTATCCGAAGGGATTTCCGCACGATAAAAAAAAAAAAAGGTAGGAAACTTCAAGTAGGTACTATACGATTTAAACGAAATGAATTATCTGCAAAAGCACCCCGGACATTAATCATGCATTGACAAAACGGTATTTCATGCTCTAAATACACCAATAATGGTAAATATCCCTAGATAATTTTTTTTTTTTTTTTTTTCGTGCGGAAATCCCCTCGGATACCCCCCCGCCGGCCAGCGGGGGCGGTTAGCTCGGGCTTGAACCGACCTAATAGTAACCGAAATTACTAGGATTCCCGCTAACCTCTACAGCTAGGCTAAATTGCTTGTGTTAGGAGTGGTTCACGTCGGTTTTGTAATGGCCAGGATGCGACGCAATATTATATTTGCGACCCAAATGAGACATAACTTTTTTTTTCGTTATTATGGGTTCCAGTAGAGCTTAGGATATTATTAATTCGCCACCACCATGCACCATGCATGCATCTACAATAGTCTGTTGACGTCACAGGTAATATAAAGTTATACGAACATAATGCTTTACCCGTTCCAGCCTTACTTTCAACCACTGTTAAAACAAAATTAGACTCGTATTTATTAGTTTAGAAAGTACAATCAGCTAATGTAATTAAAGTAGGAATAAACGTTACAACGGCAGTATATGACACCTTGGGCTCATGCCAGTATCATTAAAAGTCCTGATAGATTTAAAAAAATACTGTTCTAAATTTAAACTTTATTCCTATCTGTTTGAATGTTGTTCTCATTATAGTTTTTTTTACAGGTACGTTCCAGGTTTGAAAAAATGAAGTGTTGTCATCAGCACAGGTACGGTAAAAGAAACAACAACAAACTTTTGGCGGGGGGCGTTAGAGCAGGCGCTACAGGCTGTTGAGTTTGCAAAATCCGAGGACCGGTAACTGTGACCGGATTTTTTAAATGAAAAATTTGAAAAATAATATAGGCAGCAAGGGTCCATCAGGCCTGGCAGCAAGATCCGGTCACATTTGCGGGTCCTCGGATTTTGTAAACTCAGAAACCGGTGGCGCCTGCTCTACGTAGCAGAATACTAAATTTTTCACTATGCCTGCGTCCAAGTCGGCAGCGTAACGGAATGTGACTCTAACGGCCGGAACAAATATTTGACGCACTTTTTTAAAATATTCAGTCCATCAATTGACACCCTGCTGGAAGGTAAGAAACTGGAGTGAAATCTAGAAGATACGGTCCACCATCCCAGATGCTGACGATGTACTTTTTATATCTAGTTTCCAAAGGCGGTGTGTGATTGTGCCGTTTAATCACGTGCTGCAGGCGACCACGGACAGCTATCTCGCCCATCAATTGCTTTCCAAGGTGGTGTCAGTCTGACTTGTCTTTTCTTGTTAGGGGCCCGATCCAGTGACGCCACGTTTTCAAAATGCGTGATTTCAATTCAACGAAAATTTTAAACAAACTTTGGTATTCCGTATGATCTCTAGAGATAAAACCGTAGGTAGCTTTCGTGAGGTTATTAATCACTCATAGTTTGATTCTCAATTAATTTTTGGAATTCTAACTTTTAAGTTGTCGTATGTTTAAAAAATCACACGTTTTAAAAACGTAATTTTACTGAATCGGGGAGATGATTGGTCTGCGCTTCCACGGACAACATTCTTTCCATGGTGCGTCGGTGTGGACTTATCCGTGTCCGTTCGCAGAAAGCCCTTTAAATGATATAATATATGATGGCTTTTCCATTTGTTTATTACTACTTTTCGCGATAGTTTTTTTTGTACACCTTACCGTTGTGTTTTGTTTCAATTTTGAGTTTTGTTGACGCTTTTAGTTAAAATCCAAATTGAAGTTTAGAAAAGTCTTCAATACAGACTCAACTCCATATGTAGAGGATTATTTAAAGCATTACTGACCATCTTCACGCGTCATTTAGACAGTATTTACTTATCTTTTGAACACTTTCATACGAAGGATTTTAGAATTAAATGTAGACAAAAATGGTTTGGGGAAATGTGGATGTTAATAAAATCTGCTACTCCTTCAGTTATAAATACCGACATGAGTTAATATAAAAAACCGGCCAAGTGCGAGTCGGACTCCCGCACGAAGAGTTTCCGTACCATTATACGGCAAAATGGGAAAAAAAACGTTTGTTGTATTGCCCTCTTTAAATATTTATTTTAATTATTTATTTTCAATGTGTATATACAACTAAATATTCTGTGAATATTTCAAGTGTTATTGTTATTAAGCGAGCAAAATACGGAAAAAAAAATCACGGAAAAAAAATGTTGTATTTACTCCCTTAAATATTCATTTTATCATATTTTCAGTATTGTTGTTGCCGCTATGCAACAGAAATACATCATCTGTGAATGTGAATGAAAATTTCAACTGTCTAGCTATCACGGTTCATGAGATACAACCTGGTGACAGACGGACGGAATCAGAGTCTTAGTAATTGGGTCCCATTTTACCCTTTGGGCACGGAACCCTAAAAAGACTGCAGCGCAAGTGACTTTTTTCGCACTGATAGTTATACGAAAGTAAAGGCTGTATTGCGTACTCTGCCAATGAAGGCTGTATTGCGTACGGTAGTGTTTATGAAGAAGAGGCATACAATAAAAGGAGAAAATAATTTAACAAGTTGAATTCCTGAGACGAGCTCAGCCGAATACAAGGGATTTTCGATTTTGCGATTTTTTGCTATTTTTTCTTTATCTTGCAATGGTTCACCCCAGCACGAATCTATTAGGTACCGAAAACAGCAACTCGATAGCTCATCTCCTTCATACCCAAAACCGTGACAGAAAATTGGCAACGACGACGACGTCGACGACAACTCCATAGCAATAGGGCTTTTCTAAAGAAAATCCCTAAAAAAGAAATGATCCGGGAGTTTTAAATGCTTGTTGGTTTACATCCTTATAATAAGATCAATCAAAAGTTCACATACTGGAGGTGGCAGCGCACAGTAATTAGGTAAGCAACGGAATTTCGCATTTGAATTTGAAGTCGCCAGCTTTCACAGAATATCACATCTCTACCTACTTTCTTTAGAGTTGCATTCCTGAACGCCATCGCCAGAACTTCTTGGAGAGGAACGAATTGTTGGCAACGTGTTTATAGCAACTCAGTTGCAAGACGTGAAATATACAGAAAAGGCTAGCTTAAGGAGTAAAGCGAAGAGAAAGTACAATGCGCCATTTATTATAACCAAACTTTATTATACAGCCTGACTTTGTAGCGGCATGTCTTTTGCGCGCCACAAGCACGCCTCTAACGCGCCTCTTGCATGTCGCTCCAGTCTAGACTAGCGACGCAGAACAAGCTACCAAGAGGCATGCCTCCGCCACGCTTTTCCTGTGTAATTTACAAAGCGTCGCTTTCATACATTTTGTATGAAAGCGTCCGTGCCACACCATAAATATACCTTATACCTTTTTTTTTTTTTTTTTTCGTGCGGAAATCCCTTCGGATACCCCCCCGCGTGCCAGCGGGGGCGGTTATGTCGGGCTTGAACCGACTAAAACCGCACGCCGTCTAGGGTCTACAGACGCCGGGGTGTAAGGTTGCCCATAGAGCATATCCCTCGCACCCCGACTGACCCTGGGCCATCTCCGGTTTCGAGATGGCCCCCTCGGGTTTGGGAACCACGGTGTCCCCGTCTTGCCCCGGTTTGGGGGAGGGGCGCTAGTCGCCCCACCGTCCCGGCCTGCTTCTGCTGGGGTGACAGGTGGCCTCACCCGCCACCCCCAGGCCTGCGCTCATGGAGGACGGAGGTCGTTAAGCGACCTCCGGCGCCTGAGTTGCCTGCGACGCGCGGCGAGCAAGTTGCGGGCTCGGCGGACCGGGAGAGTTCTAAGTCTCTCCCGGGCGCGCTCCGCCACCTCCTTCGCGAGCATTACATGCTCGCAGAAGGAGGCGGCGGCGGCCCACGCGCTCGCGCTCCGCACCATTGCCGCAATCATGCTGCCGAGCGAGAGGACTCCCACCCCGATGGCTGCCACGAGGTCACGCCTCGGCGCCTCCCACGCCGGGCAGTACGCCAGCGTGTGCAGCCCTGAGTCCTCGCTCGCGTCGCAGTGATGACACTCAGGCGTTGGCTCCTTCCTGATCCGATGCAGGTGATCCCCGAAGCACCCCTTCCCTGAGATCACCTGCGTCAGTCGGTAGGAGAGGCTTCCGTGTCGCCTCTCCAGCCAATCCTCCATGATGGGCCTTACCGCCGCTATTGCGGCGTGCCCTGCGCTTGGTTGCCCAAGTCGTTCCTTCCACTCCACCACGATGGCCTGGCGGAGCTGGGACTGCACGGCCTCGATTTCTCGAGGCTCGGGGTTCCATCCCTGCTCCCGCGCCTCCTTTCGCCACTGGTACAGTTGCGAAAGGGCTCTCGCTTCCAGAATATACCTTATACCTATTACTACTACTTTTTTTTTTTTTAAAGAATATTAGTAACCCAAATTACTAATATTCCCCCTAACCCCTCCAGCTAAATACCTTATACCTATTACTACTACTAATACTTTTTTTTTTTTTAAAGAATATTAGTAACCCAAATTACTAATATTCCCCCTAACCCCTCCAGCTAAATACCTTATACCTATTACTACTACTAATACTTTTTTTTTTAAAGAATATTAGTAACCCAAATTACTAATATTCCCCCTAACCCCTCCAGCTAAGCTAAATTGCTTGTGTTAGGAGTGGGTTCACGTCGATAGTGTAATGACCAGGATTCGAACCCGGGACCTTTCGATCGTAGGGTCAACTCCTTAACCACTAAGCTACCGACGCTTCATCTTTATCTGTATGTGTTGTGTATGTGTCTTTATCTGTATCAGCTTTATCTGTAACCATGCTTTCCCGGCACTTAGTACCGTACCTTACGTATCAGTAGGTGTTCGCATTCCTAGGGAGTGTTTCTATATTACGACGTCCAAGCAGCTCGCTTGGACGGCAATCGTTCGACATACGAGTATCGTTGCCAAGGAGCGTATAACAGCTGGTTCACTTTACGCCACGCGTGCCGTATCTTGACCAGGCCTTACCATAACTGTAAGTGCAGTGAACGCGATCCTATTCATAATCAGTTTCAAATGACTTGCGTAATGTAGTTCCGCTAATTAATTGCCATTAATCTGCAGAAATATACATTATATTAGCAGTTGCCCGCGGCTCCGTCCGCGTGGAATTCAGATCCCGTTCCCGCTTTCCATGGGAACCTATTCCAGGGATAAAAATGCCTATGTGTTATTCCAGACTATAATATATCCCTGTACCAAATTTCAGCCAGATCCGTTTAGCCGTTTTAAAAACAAACATACATACATACATACTCACAAACTTTCGCGTTTATAATATTAGTAGGATTCTTATTCTATTCTTAGTCTATTTTTACAAGTTGTTTTGTTTACCTAAATACCTAAATGACACTTGGTCATTTAGGCACCAAGAAGTTTACTTCGGGTTTCGTTCTTTCGGTTGGGACCATAAAGTATGTTCGGGAGTGAATCAAACATATTAACGAGGTTTTCATTTACAATATATTCGTATAAAAAATGAACTATTGTAACCCTAACACTGTAACATATCAAAAAATACATTCCTTTGTATTGAATTATGATAACCTTTCGACCTTTTAAAATAAGTCGTATAGTATAGTTTTTTAATTTTCTTTTTTTTTTGGCGGGCTGTCAGTATTCTGAATTTTTGCGGTTTTGGGTCGTTTCATGGTGGAGTTTAGGCCGAATAAACTGTCATGTGCCGTCTTCGACAGAGGGTACCGATTACCCGAAATTTCGTTCCGCAATTGTGGAATGACTTTAGGTTGTCCGACTTTTTAGGGCTGTAACGAATGCCACAGATGTTAGAATGGCAATAGTCTCAATGTTTTAACAATGGTCACCCATCTTAAGGCTGACCTGCCTATTATTGCATAACCTTGCAATTTACTTACCTACTCGGTTACCACTTATCCACGCAGTATCCGAATTGAAAGAAAGAAAGAAAGAAATTACAGTAATTATACACACACCAATGATCAATAACTTAATTATTGGTGTTCATGCCCATCAACAGTGGCGCAATAAAATTGATAATTCTTAATAAATGTACAAATAAATATCATTTTTACTTATACTTTATATGAAAAAGTACAATAAAAAGAGGGACTAAAACGTACCCGTAACCGACATGCATGTACGAAAACAATTATGAATGTGAAAGAACCGAAAGGCGTATGCCAAGATCGTAGCAAGTGGAAAGATGTTGTCTCTGCCTACCCCAATGGGACAGAGACGCGACTATATGTATGTACTTATTGAGAAGATCAATGACATTTAAATTTCGAGATTAAATAACAAATGGTTAACGCTCTTAAGTAGCACCTCATCACAATTCAAACTATAACGTCTTTGGATAATTGATGATTCGTGAAAGCCTTAAGATTTATATATAACGTCTTTCTTTTAAATATATGTATGCACAATAGTAATCAGAAGTAATTATGTAAATGACGACCTCTGTGGCGTAACGGTAATGCGTTCAACTGCTAAGTCAGAGGTCGCGGATTCGATTCCCGCTCAGTGCAAATATGTATATTTGCATTGGTCTGGGTGTTTCTATGTATAATATGTATTTATTTACAAAAAAAAAGTATGTAAGTATGTTTATCCGCATTCTAGAACCCATATGACAAGCTCTGCTTAGTTTGTGTCTAGATGGCGTTGTGTAATTTGTCCTAGAATATTTATTTATATATGAAAGGGGCTGCACGATCAAGGACGTTCACGCTTACTTTACACGGTAATATCATAATAAGTATAGGTACGTCACAATATAAGAAATACTTCAGTCCTTAAGATAATTGTTGCAAAAATAGACTCTGACATTGAGACAATATATCCTTTCCGGGGGCAAGACCGGCACACCGTGGTTCCCAAACCCGAGGAGGCCATCTCGAAACCGGAGATGGTCTGGGTCAGTCGGGGTGCGAGGGAAATGCCTTTTGAGCCACCTTATACCCCGGCGTCTGAAGACTCTAATATGCAAGCTCTATAAGACGTCAGTGGGTTCAGTAGAGGTCCGGTATATTGCGAGAAACCACGTTTTTTGTAAATGAAAATTTGAAAAACTACGAATTGCGAATCGTAGAAGCTATAAGTACAGTACTCAGCCAGATGGATGAGGAAAGTAGAAGTCCATGAAATGAGACACGTCGAATGTAAAGTTTAATTTCAATCAGATTACGTTTTGAAGAATAATCGCTGATTATTATTCTAAAGCTTTGCTGATCAATGAAATTGGTTTAAAATGGTTTTCAGAATAGTCGCAAAATGTCAACAAAGCCTCATTCGCAAGTGCATTGTTAGGAATGATTGCCTAATAGGTTTCCCAGAATAAAAAGCGGTGTTTTATTCGTGAAAGCACTTAGATGTAATTTCTTGGCGTGGATATTATACGAAGCCACAATAGATTTCATTCGTGATGTTACAGGACCTACATTACCTGAACTCTGAGAAGCCGATCTGCATTAAATCAGAGCACCAAATTGTAACGACTCTTAGTAATTAAAATAAAGAAAAAACGATGAAGAGCGAGTTGGAATGGCGATCTAAGGGTTTCGTACATAACTGGATTGAAAGATAAACTTGGCGTTGTTATTGGGAAACTGGAGATACGCCCCTCGCAGATGAACTGTCGATTTGAAAATGGTAACTGGGATAGACAGGACGCGGAATGCGGAGAATCGGGTGCTATAACGCAGGTCTATGTATTTTTATGTAAATGGAAGGTTTTAATCGCAGTTTTTTTTGTCTGATATCGGTACCTTCGGATACCCCCCCGCCAGCCAGTGGGGGTGGTTATGTCGGGACTTCCAAATTTACAGTTTTAGGACTTTTTACTATAACTTGTGCTATAAGACATTGCTTCTTGACAAATATCACGACTCTAGCTACCCTGTAAGTGTCTAAATATATAAATAAGTGTCTCAACATTATAAACGGCTGAAAGCTTTGATCGCGTGGACTTAGAAGCTTGACTTTTTACAGTTTCAAGAGGTTGCGTACTTTGACTTTGAAATTAATTTCAACTTAATACTTCCACGCCTTACTAATAAAAAGTTTTGATAAACTTCTTCTGCTTCCCTCTGTTATTTTCTTTTTTCTACCTCTACTGCTCAAAGGTTTGCTGGTAGGGAACTCTTTTAGAGTTAAGCTCGCCTTTGTACAAAATTTATTTTAATTGTAAAACATTTATATCTTTTTCATTTTTTGTGTAAGTACAATAAAGAATTAAGACTACTAAGTGATCCTATAAGGGTCCGTTTTTCTTCTCGAGGTACGTAACCCCAAAACAGATTAAGTCAGACAAAGTACTGACTTAATGTTTTTCAAAAATATTGCCATTGAGCAGTATACAACAACAAAAAATAATACCCACTTATTATAATGAGTCGTGAAATAAGTCGTATAGTATCGTTTTAGGTAGATTTCGATGGAATCGATCTACCTATTGGTTTCTTGACTACTGTCGAATTTAAAAAAAAAATCTTCATAGGAGGTCTAGTTATGACCCCCTGAGTCCGAAATGACCACTGGTCAAAAAGTTTATATATATATATATATATATATGTATGTATGGTTCCACTTCCCAAAATTTGCGGCACTCTCACGGTCGCATTTTTGCCCCGATCGCTTTCAAACTGCGGTCAAAAATTGCTTGGATGTAAACTTAGTTTAAGTTCGTGAACGGGTGGAATCCGGCCTAAGAGGACGGTAGGGCCTCACTTTTTGTGAAATCAGTTTTTCCTCAAAATTTCACGTTCCATGAAAGATATTCGAACCGTTCTAATTTTATCCCATAGTATACATGAATACCAACAACTTTTAATTATAAACCTATAAGATTAAAACTTTAACTAAAAGAGGAGGGGGGAAAAACCAAAATTTTTCGGGAAAAAAATCATAACTTCTAACCGGTGAACATTCTTGCAGTCGGAAACATTTTTAATCGATAAGCCATTTTTAAGTCTAAATAAATAAATGTCTGAAAAGTTTTTCGCTAAAAGTTACCGTTTTCGAGAAAAAAAAATTAAACATGTTAATAAAATAATATTAATTGCTTCACGAAATCTACCTGTGCGTTCCCCCTGCCGGAACGGATTTTCTTTATATTTTTTTTTTTTTTTTTGGTGGGCTATCATTATTCCGAATGTTTGCGGTTACGGGTCGTTTCATAGTCTCTACCATGAAACGACCCGTAACCGGCCGAATAAACTGTCATGTGCCGACTTCGATAGAAGGTACCAATTACAACCCGAAATTTCGTTCCACAATTGCGGATGTACGTTTCATGGTAGGTTTTTAGGACTTTTGGGTCTTAATATTTTAAGAATGGTCACGGCTAAGGCTGACCTGCCTATTATTGCATAACCTTACAATGTACTAACCTACTCGGTTACCACTTATCATATACTTATATTAGCTATTTTTTTTTTATTCTGTAAGGGTTTTCAGCATAACAACCATCCACCAACATTTAAATAAATTAATTAATAGGTGATAAAATTTCTAGGAAAATACACGGTCAGCACGGAGGTGAAAAAAGTGCCACAAACGGGATTTCTCCATTAAAAAGAAAACTTGAGGTCGTACAAAAATGCTCCATATAAAAAAATATGTTTTTGAACAACAAATCAAATAAGTTCTATAAGACGTCAGTGGGTTCAGTAGTGGTCCGGTATATTGCGAGAAACTACGTTTTTTGTGCGAAAATTTGAAAAACTACGAATTGCGAATCGTAGAAGCTATAAGTACAGTACTCAGCCAGATGGATGAGGAAAGTAGAAGTCCATGAAATGAGACACGTCGAATGTAAAGTTTAATTTCAATCAGATTACGTTTTGAAGAATAATCGCTGATTATTATTCTAAAGCTTTGCTGATCAATGAAATTGGTTTAAAATGGTTTTCAGAATAGTCGCAAAATGTCAACAAAGCCTCATTCGCAAGTGCATTGTTAGGAATGATTGCCTAATAGGTTTCCCAGAATAAAAAGCGGTGTTTTATTCGTGAAAGCACTTAGATGTAATTTCTTGGCGTGGATATTATACGAAGCCACAATAGATTTCATTCGTGATGTTACAGGACCTACATTACCTGAACTCTGAGAAGCCGATCTGCATTAAATCAGAGCACCAAATTGTAACGACTCTTAGTAATTAAAATAAAGAAAAAACGATGAAGAGCGAGTTGGAATGGCGATCTAAGGGTTTCGTACATAACTGGATTGAAAGATAAACTTGGCGTTGTTATTGGGAAACTGGAGATACGCCCCTCGCAGATGAACTGTCGATTTGAAAATGGTAACTGGGATAGACAGGACGCGGAATGCGGAGAATCGGGTGCTATAACGCAGGTCTATGTATTTTTATGTAAATGGAAGGTTTTAATCGCAGTTTTTTTTGTCTGATATCGGTACCTTCGGATACCCCCCCGCCAGCCAGTGGGCGTGGTTATGTCGGGACTTCCAAATTTACAGTTTTAGGACTTTTTACTATAACTTGTGCTATAAGACATTGCTTCTTGACAAATATCACGACTCTAGCTACCCTGTAAGTGTCTAAATATATAAAAAGTGTCTCAACATTATAAACGGCTGAAAGCTTTGATTGCGTGAACTTAGAAGCTTGACTTTTTACAGTTTCAAGAGGTTGCGTACTTTGACTTTGAAATTAATTTCAACTTAATACTTCCACGCCTTACTAATAAAAAGTTTTGATAAACTTCTTCTGCTTCCCTCTGTTATTTTCTTTTTTCTACCTCTACTGCTCAAAGGTTTGCTGGTAGAGAACTCTTTTAGAGTTAAGCTCGCCTTTGTACAAAATTTATTTTAATTGTAAAACATTTATATCTTTTTCATTTTTTGTGTAAGTACAATAAAGAATTAAGACTACTAAGTGATCCTATAAGGGTCCGTTTTTCTTCTCGAGGTACGGAACCCCAAAACAGATTAAGTCAGACAAAGTACTGACTTAATGTTTTTCAAAAATATTGCCATTGAGCAGTATACAACAACAAAAAATAATACCCACTTATTATAGTACACCAAATGTTGTTATAGGGACTTCTGCCAAAAAGTTGTCCTTAGACTGAGCTCAGTAAGCTTTTTAAACAAATCTAGTCAATCTCTTGTCGGTTCGAAATTCGTTCCGTCTCTTCAGAGCAATCATCTGATAAAATCCCGGTGCTAATGTCCCAGTACTATACAAGATTAGTCCCTCGGAGAACTCATTCTCCTTCGTTCTAATAACTATGTAAGTACTATTCTGTGTTATGCCACAACGCCGGGTTTGAACGGGAATCCATTCCTGAAAGGATGACATTTTCTTTTTCTCTTCATCTTACTTTTATAAAATTGTAAATTAGCTGTGTCACATTGGAGATATTTTAAAAAAATACTTGAGGTTTGTTAAAAGAGCGATTCAGAATCAGTTTGTTCGCGACGGACACAAAAACTATTAAACATTCTTTGATGCGGTTTTTTCTATTAAAATCTGCCACATGTTTGATTCCAATTGGTTAGTTAGAATCGGCGATATGACCTCCGTGCGGGCGAAGCCGCGGGAATCAGCTAGTAATCTGTACATATACAATGACTTGTCCCGACTGACTGACTGATTCACCAACGCAAAGCCTAAACCGTTGGACGTATAAAGTCCTCGGAGAATTAATTCCCCTCGTTCTAATAACTACGATTCTGCCGCAACACCGGTTTTGAACGGGAAACCAAGATAATTTCCTCCACGGTAGACATTTTATTTTTCTCTCTATTTTATTAATCCCACTATAATATCATAAATTTGAAAGTTTGGATGAATAGATGGATGTATGGCATTCAGAACGGCTGAAGGATCTGGCTGAAATTTGCCACAGGGATAGCTACTTTTTATCCCTGGAATAGGTTTCCATGGGCAGCGGGAACGGGATCTGAATTCCACGGAGGCGGAGCTGCGGGCAGCAGCTGGTATTATAAAGCGAAAATTTGAATATATGGCTGGATGTTTGTTTGTTACTCAATCACGCCAGAACGCCTGAACGGATCTGGAAAATTGGTACAGGAATAGATAATAGTCTAGAATGGCACAAGCATTCAACTCGATAATGTCTAATTAATATTTTGTCATCCAGATGCTACATTCTTATCATACAGTTCAAAACGATACGATAATTACATGTTGGTTAAAATCGATGTAGTCCACCTAGAGCACCCGTTCGAATAGCACCTAGCCAAGAGACAAGTGCTCTTGCAGGGGGCAGGTGGATTCGACTTGCGGATGTGTGGGGCGACACCAAGACCTTCGGTCCCGAGCCAACCTCACCTGCAACCTATTGATTGACGGTGACGGACGCGGCACCGCCGTCCACGGGGTGGTAACCTTAGATCGGGCCATCTCGAAACTGGAGATGGCCCAGGGTCAGTCGGAGTGCGAGGGATATACTCTATGGGCAACCTTACACCCCGGCGTCTGTAGACCCGAGACGGCGTGCGGTTTTAGTTGGTAGCCGTAGATCATGTGTGCGACTCTCCCATCCGCTAACTGGATGAGTATACCCACTAAACCCCACGGTGAGCCATAATCTGCGCTTTGTCGGGGGGGCTTGAAACTATGCAGGAATACTTCTTGACGGACGAGACTCTGGCGCAAGCTTTCTTCTCGGGGTTGGGATATCAGACAACAGTTGCTTCCATAAAAACAGTATAAGCCAAACCAAAAGGTGGAGTAAGCAGACCCTAGGTTTCGAGGTGAAAGCCTCGGAGGCGACGACGGGAACATCGCTATGATGATGATGATGTATAAATTGTTATTCGAAGGTTACATACTTTAAGGCCCGTTTTCTAGAACGATACTCAGTCATAAATCTTTACTTGAGACTAGTTCTAAGTACAGATAGCATTCTAGAACTGAACTTGAGTGGAGGTTTTATGAACGCTCAGGTGATGGCCGACTCGCCGTCCCTACAGAAGCATTCCTTGGCCGAGGCGTGTCGTGTGTGTCCTCACACGCCTGCCAACTCACCGACGGGGGATAAAACTCGACCCCACCAAGCGAGGCCGCGGTGGCGGCCAAACTCCGCCGGTAACCCTGGAGTTATCCTTTCGAGGGCTTACCCGGGGTGCCCGGCAATGGACACTTGGGGAGGACACCGTGTGGTTTTAGTCGGTCCGATTCCGACACGCCCACCCCATCGTCAGCACCGATGGGGTGATGCCCATGGGGGTTTCCTCACGCTAAAAGAAAAAACGCTCAGGTGATTTACCTTCATAAAAGCTCCACTCAAGTTTAGTTCTAGAATGTAATCTGTACTCAAAAGTAGTTTAAAGTCGAGACTCATGACTATATATAGTTCTAGAATACGGGCCTAGGTGGATTAAATTCGACTTACAAAATTTGTTTAACTAACTGATGCCCGCGGCTCCACCCGTGCGAAGGTCGGTTATCGTTTTTTAGCCATATCTCCAGTTCTACTTAACCAATTGCAATCAAACATACGGCAGATTTTAAGCCTGGCCAATACCTTACTAATACAAAAAACCGCATCAAAATCCGTTCAGTAATTTTTGCGTCCATCACGAACAAACAGAATGAAACAATATTTTTGTGTTCAGAATCTGTATCTTCAATGTACAGACACAACTAATTTGCAATTTTATAATAGTATACATTGATATAGGTACATGGGGTCAGAATCCACTGGTCCCCTGAAATTCGCACCCTGTGCCCGTTCGTCCCCTCAAATATGTGAGGTTTCCATTCGTCCCCCAGGTTTATGGTTACATGTGGAGGTAATAAAACTGTGTTAAGAATTTATGCCTCCCTAAAATCTGCTTATGTGATTCGTTTCAATATTTTTATCATCATTTAGTACTATTCGTATTAAACTGCAATACGATTCGAGGATGTGTTCTTAAATAGCTCTTAGCTTGTAAACTTGTATTATTTATGACTCGCAAAATACAAGTGAATATGCATTTTTAATAGCCTGGGAGCTCGCGATACGTTTTTCGATTCCATAGTTCCATATCTATATGGGGTCGGTTTATTCGTAATAACCCGCTAACTAAAAACAGGTTATAATACCGGGCTAGGTATTATGACCCGGGTTAGGTTAGGAAAAACAAGACCCGTATTCTGGTACAGCGGCGCCAGGTCGCTTGTCCTGGGTTGTCATTGGGGTTAAGTTCTGCTCTTTATTTTCCCTCTCGATTTTGGACCATTATGTAGTTTTGTAGGGATATGTAAGTCTGTTTTACGGAGATGATCTATTGGCACAACATTCTGTATATTAAACCATTGGAGTGCCATACATTTTGACCAAGGTGTAAGGTTTCGCCGGTAACCTTGGGGTTATCCTTTCGAGGCCTTACCCGGGGTGCCCGTCAATGGACACTTGGCCAGGACACCGTGCGGTTTTAGTCGATGCACGACATAACCGCCCCCGCTGGCCGGCGGGGGGTATCCGAAGGGAGTTCCGCACGTAAAAAAAAAAGGTGTAAAGTTTGTAAAGATCTTAAGACTAGGATTCACGCAGAACGCAAGTCGCTATGATGAGAGTGTTAAGGTTATAACGTAAACGTCGTTTTTACGCGCTGCCGTCCTCAAGTTAAAAAGCGGCAGAGTGACAACTGCAAATTTCGAGCTAGAGCTGAAAAAACGAGTGAATATTTTTGAATATATTCTAGTATTTTTTATAAATCTGCAATTACGTTGTCAATTGTCATAAATATAAGAAGATGTAGGTATATTATTTGCGCTCTTACGAGAATAAAGTTCCTATTCATTAATATTTGTTTAAAATAAAAATATAAAATCTAGTGGGACGGAAATCACACAGTGATTGTCAAACTTCGGGCCAAACTTAGATATTTTTGTTGCAGTATTTTTATTCAAAATTACAGACCTTAGGCTTTATGCATATTATTCGACGCGTTTATATTTCAGTTTCTTTCAGAGTCTGGTTGTTTTATGTAAATATACAATATACGTATTGTCATTGTCACTCAAATGTCAAAGTCAAATACGCGTTACTCTGATAACTCGAAAGAAACTCACTTGTAAAAGTTTTTTAGGGACAATTTGTATGGTAGGTACCCGTAACCTTGAACGTACAAACCCCAAAATCTAATCAGTTCTTCCCATTAACCAAACAAGATGATTGGCGAAAGAATTTTTTAAATCAATTAAGTGGTTCTTGAGTTATTGCGTAAACAGACATCCAGACCAACAGACAGACCGACACAAAAATTTTTTTTGCTTAATTAGACTTAGAATCATGTGAAAAGTGATAAAAAGTGGGTGTAAGATTTTGATTTTTTTGCGTGATTTTAAGACTTCGGTGTCCACCTGGTTGGTGGCCCGAAGAAAAATTTTTCGGGTGTCACTTAGCTGCCTTTTGGCTTGAGGACGGCAGCGCGTTAGGATTTACAAAGCCAACCATTTTTTTTTTTTTCGTGCGGAAATCGCTTCGGATACCCCCCCGCGTGCCAGCGGGGGCGGTTATGTCGGGCTTGAACCGACTAAAACCGCACGCCGTCTCGGGTCTACAGACGCCGAGGTGTAAGGTTACCCATATGGCATATCCTTCGCACCCCGACTGACCCTGGGCCATCTCCGGTTTCGAGATGGCCCCCCGGGTTTGGGAACCACGGTGTCCCCGTCTTGCCCCGGTTTGGGGGAGGGGCGCTAGTCGCCCCACCGTCCCGGCTTACAGGGCCAACCTATCTTATTTTTTATTTATTTATTATACACTTTATCGTATACCAGGTAAACATAATATACATAAGTATTATAAAATTAGAGGAGGAAGCAGTACAATGGGCGGCCTTATCTTGAACTCTAAAAATGAGCTAACGTCATGCTTTTAATACCATAATAATAACTAGAAAAGAAAAACGAAAGAAAAGTATTTTGATTCTGAGTGCGTACATAGCATATATTTTAGTACCTGCTAGCTATTGCCCGCGGCTCCACCCGCATGGAATTTCGATCCCATTCCCGCTTCCCTTGGGAAACTATTCCAGGGATAAAAAGTAGCCCATGTCCTTTTCCTGGTTACAATCTACCCCTGTTCCAAATTTTAGCTAGATCCGTTCAGCTGTTCTTTCGTGATTGAGTAATTAACATCCATCCGTTGACCGCCTCTGTGGCGGAGCGGTAGTGCATTCGACTGCTACGACAGGGGGCGCGGGTTCGATTCCCGCTCAGTGCAAATATTTGTATGCATGAATATATCTATTTGCATTGGTCTGGGTGGTTCTATGTATAATACATAACTTCATAACTTCACGCCTGTATCCTCGAAGGGGTAGGCAGAGGTGTATTACAACACCCACGATTCGCCAGTTATTTTTAGGTCCCAATGTAATAGGGGGCGAGCCTATTGCCATCTACCGGGCACATCACTAAGTGAGCGATAATTAACATCCAACGTCTGTGACCGGGGCGACTGGGGATCCAACTCGAGACCTCGTCTCGGCAGTCCGTTACGTACGTCTCTGGGCTATGGTCGCTTTTATTTTCTATGTATAATAAGTAGGTATTTACAAAAAAAAGGTATATAAGTATGTTTATCCGCATTCTGGAACCCATAACACAATCTAGTTAAACTATGCTTACTTTGGGTCTAGAAAGCGCTTTGTAGAATGTCGTATTTATTTATCCATACATCCATATTTATGATATTAGTGGGATAAGTACCTTTTTTTTTCGTACGGAAAACCCCTTGGATACCCCCCCGCCGGCCGGCGAAGGCGGTTATGTCGGGCTTGAACCGACTAAAACCGGACCGGGGTGTAAGGTTGCCCATAGAGCATATCCCTCGCACCCCGACTGACCCTGGGCCTCCGGTTTTGAGATAGCCCCCTCGTGTTTGGGAACCACGGTGTCCCCGGCTTGCCCTGGTTTGGGGGAAGGGCGCTAGGGGCGCTGGGGTGACAGGCGGCGACAGGCAGCCTCACCTGCGAGCTCCAGGCCTGCGCTAATGGAGGATGGAGGTCGTTAAGCGACCTTCGGCACCTGAGTCGCCTGCGACGCGCGGTGAGCATGTTGCGGGCTCAGCGGGCCGGGCAAGATCTAAATCTCTCCAGGGCGCGCTCCGCGATCTCCTTCGCGAGCATGACATGTTCGCAGAAGGAGGTGGCGGCGGCCCACGGGCTCGCGTTCAGCACTATTGCTGCAATCATGCTGCCGAGCGAGAGGACTTCCACCCCGATGGCTGCCACGAGGTCACGCCTCGGTGACTCCCACGCCGGGCAGTCCGCCAGCGTGTGCTGCCCCGAGTCCTCGCTCACGTCGCAGTGATGTCATTCAGGCGTTGGCTCCTTCCTGATCCGATGCAGGTGGTCCCCGAAGCTCCCCTTACCGGAGATCACCTGCGTCAGTCGGTACGTGTTGCCTCTCTAGCCAATCCTCCATGATGGGCCTTACCGCCGCTATTGCGGCGTGCCCTGCGCCTGGTCGCCCAAGTCGTTTTTTCCAAACCTCCTGTTACTACTTCGTAGTGGACAAGATGGTTCCAGTGACCTCGTAGTCGATGGTTCGTCCGCCCCAGGTCAGGCTGGCTTGGCCTGGTCACCATTACAGGCCACGCTGCCTTTTTGCCGTCCTTAAAATAACGCCTCCGCCTCTTGGTTTATACGTGTAAGCCTTGACGTGAGCCATGTTTATTTTTAACATATTTTATTACCATCAATTTAATACGCTTCAGTCGAAACCTTCGTTTTGTCGAAAATATTTAAAAAGTGGTTTCATGGTTGACTATAAATCAATTGATGGCTTCATATCAACTCTGTAAGCATGTTAATGTACTGATGTTTATTATCCGTAAAATAATTATGCTCTTGGTACAGTCAGGACCAATACGTTTGATTCTGAAAAAAAATAGAAGATGGATATTCAAGAAACAAAAAGGAAACAAAATGTGATTAAAGGATCTTCCAATAGATCTTATCACTTCAAAAATATATTCTAAACACAAGCATCACAATTAAATATGAATGTGAACATTCTGAAATCAGAGGGGTCAGAACATTCCCCCTGTAAGGGATTGGTCGCGGGTTCAAGTCCCGTCCTAGATGTTCTCTTTTTCCGATCTTAATCTATAACACTTTGATAGTTTACATGGCATAGAAAACTTATTACTAACTTTTTTTGACCACTTTCGATACTTACAACAATTTGAACACTAATTGCTAATATAACATTGAATTTGGCGTATTCATATCCGGCTAGGTGGGATGACGATCTGCGAAAGGCTGCGGGCAGATGCTGGATGCGGCAAGCTGAAGACAGGGCGCTATGGCACTCATTAGGGGAGACATAGGACATAGGGAGCAGTGGACTAACATAGGTTGATGATGATGATGATATCCATTTCGGTACATACTTTACAAGCTAAGATGAATCTAATGCTGACAGTACCTCTAAAAGTAAGCTCCATGAACATACCCAAAGTAAACTATTTCATTTGAGTGAGACCCAATATCGGTTTTGTATATTACAGAATAGCACTATTAGTATTTTTGCTCAAAATCACCATTTTGGTGGGTAGGTTTTACATGTTTATCGAGATGTATAAATACCTTCAGATACAAAATTTCAAATATTTTTGTGTTCAGAATCGTTCATTTAACATGATTCTGAAACATACCTCCGACAGACGTTTCTCTGCCGAATGAGCCGTCGACAGAATGTTTCGATTATAAGTTATTCACCGACAGAACCTTTCAACTACGAACGTTTCGCTGACAGAACGATTAATTCATGAGTGAATCGACGACAGAATCGTTCACCAAATAAGAATTCGTTGACAAACATTACTTAGGCATGGTTTATTTGGTGAACGATTCTTTCGTTCGTAGTTGAAACGTTCTATCGACGAATCTCTCAAAAACGAAACGTCCTGTCGGTGATCAGTTCAACGGAGAAACGACTGTCGGAGAATTAGGCATAGCCATTTAACATAACCCAAGTATATTTTTTATATCTCCAATGTACAGACACAATTAATTTACACTTTCATAATAGTATAGATTTATTAAGTTGTATCCGCTGTATCTCAACTTTATCGGCTTTCGCTTGTGAATATGCATTGATAATGTGAATACGTTCACCTTTTACGACTGCAGGTTATAAGTAACACTGAAGAGTGTTTGATTTTTCGTTTGTTCTCACAAGTTCGATTCATTAGTTCGATTATTACTTAATGATTTCGCAATACTTCGAAATACGCTACGTGCATTATCACAGACTTAGTCACAGACAGTAGTTCGACGGTCGAACTAATGAGAAAAAATATTCTCACTAGTTCGACGATCGAACCAATGAATCGAACTAGTGAGAACAAGCCTGATTTTTGAGTGGTCCCTTTTTCTATACAAATAAATAAAATTTTATTGAAGTGTCTGTTTGTAATTTTAAAATAATAGATTTTTAATGATTGCACATGAATATATACACGATACTTATAACAAAAATACAATATTTAATTTTTTTGTCTGTCTGTCTGTTTGAAAGAGGTAATCTCTAGGACGGCTGGGCTGATTTTGTCGGGACTTTCATAAGCTACTTTAATTCTAGAAAAAAATTCTAGGGTTCCGTGCAAAAGAACAAAATCCTAAAAATCGAAATCAACGTGGACGAAGTCGCGGGCACAGCTTAAATATAAACAAATCATGACGTATCCTTTGGTTTGGCAAGCGTCCATAGGAGCTCCAACTAGGAACCGCATACCGACAAGCGAGACAATGTTTACGAGTCAGTGGTTATATACATATTTAACAAAACATTAGGTAGACATTTTCCTACATTTGAGCAGTTACCCTCAAAAGTTGCTTACCGTATTCCAAGTTACTGATTACCTTAACTATAAAAATCTTTCATCATCAAGATCACATCGTTAGTCCCGGTTGTCCCAAAGCTTGACCCGGGGTCCGCTCTCGCTAGTATTTTTAGGGATTTTCTTTAGAAAAGCCCTATTGCTATCGAGTTGTCGTCGTCGTCGACGTCGTCGTTGCCAATTTTCTGTCACGGTTTTGGGTATGAAGGAGATGAGCTATCGAGTTGCTGTTTTCGGTAATAGATTCGTGCTGGGGTGAACCATTGCAAGATATATCTATATATAAAAAATCGCAAAAAAAAACGCAAAATCGAAAATCCCTTGTATTCGACTGAGCTCGTCTCAGGAATTCAACTTGTTTGAAACCTAGTTGTATTCCTATGTAAGAAAGGTTTGTAAGTACCTTTTGTTTTCATGCGGAAATCCCTCGGATACCCCACCGGCCAGCGCGGGAGGTTATATCGGGCGTGAACCGAATAAAACCACACGCCGTCTCGGGTCTTCGGGTGTAAGGTGGGCCCATAAGGCATTTCCCTCGCAACCCGACTGTTCATCTCCGGTTTCTAGATGGTCCCCTCGGATTTGGGAACCACGTTGTCCCCATCGTGCCCCGGAAAGAGGGGAGGGGGGGGGCGCTTGCCAAATTATTTCAGTGTTAAGTTGTACACCATCAAGACCTACGGGGCCAAGCCAACCTCACCTACAAGCTTGTACACCTGCTGATTAACAGACCAGGCTCTGATGCACGCTTTCCTCTAAGGATTAGCGAGTCTGACGGTAATTACTACCGTTAAACCCAACTACCGATAACCCAAATCAAAAGGAACAGAAGGAGTAAGCGGACCCCGGGCTCCGAGGTGAAAGCTTCGGATGCAACCGGGAACAACGCTAAGATAATGAGGAGTTATTTAAGTGCCGAGCAACCTTTCGCTTGCTAGGTGTTAGATAGATTCGGGATTGGACAGATTCGTGATTTGGCAGATTCGGGATTGGACAAATTAGTAATTCGGTAGATTCGGGATTAGACAGATCAGTAATTCGACAGATTCGGGATTGGACAGATTAGTGATTCGGCAGATTCGGGATTGAACAGATTAGTGATTCGGCAGATTCGGGATTGAACAGATTAGTGATTCGGCAGATTCGGGATTGAACAGATTAGTGATTCGGCAGATTCGGTATTGGCCAGATTCTTGAAATCGACGGTTTCTCTACACGGCAGAAAATGAACATTCGTCGTACACATAAATCTATATAAATAAAAGTGAATCGCTGAAATGTATGGATTAATTTTCTTTTTGTTTTCGTTATTTTCCAGACAAGGTTTGTATCAAAGAATTTTTTTGGAAAGGGCAACGGGTTTCAACGGGTAAGGTTCTATTATAGCTAGTGTAAAATAAAAATATCAAATAAGTTGCATTGAAGAACGAGATGAGCGTCATCAAATATTATGCACGCTAAATTTTATATTTAGATCTCTAATTTAACATAACTTTAACGTTAATTGAACACCACCAAGTACATTTTTTTTTTAATATTTCCAATGTACTGACACAACTAATTTACAGTTTTATGATGTATAGACTGCTAGTGTGAAAGTTTATTAAAATTGTATTTTTTTTATCGCGTTTCTTGTTTCTAAAAGTTGAATATTTAGCCTTATTTGGTTCCACTTGTAATTTTATTTACAACTGTACTTCAGCCGTGTAGCGAATCCGTCGAGACCAGGATGCCCAATTCACAAATCTGTCCAATCCCGAATTTACCGTATCAAGAATTTGTCTGATCCCGAATTTGTCCAACCCCGAGCAAGCGCAACTTTTGTGGTCGGCTCGACATTTACACCTATCTCTTTTCGTGGGTACCATACGGCCATTAAGGGATAGACTGTTCTCTATCTAACAGTCAACATAAAGTCCTTAAAAAAGAGCTCAATTGACGACAATAGCTTTGCTCCATTTTTTAAACTCTGGATTAAAATACTATGAAAGATGCATGATATTATAATAATATCAAAACATATCTACTTACATTTAGTATTCCGAAAATCTGTTGTACCTTTTTTTTTTTTTTTTTTATCGTGCGGAAATCCCTTCGGATACCCCCCCGCGTGCCAGCGGGGGCGGTTATGTCGGGCTTGAACCGACTAAAACCGCACGCCGTCTCGGGTCTACAGACGCCGGGGTGTAAGGTTGCCCATAGAGCATATCCCTCGCACCCGAAACTATTTAGTTTCAAAAAAACAAAGTAAAAAATTAATAAGGCTATTCAAATTTAAAAGCTTCAGTACAGAAAATGATTAGACCGTACCACTAGTTCAGACTCCAGTTACCTACTAAAATAAATAAATAAAACCGAAGAATAAACGAAACAGCAAGACCTTAGTTACTTTGTAAATGGCAACAATTAAACAAAGTTCAGTTCGGGTAGAGTAAGACTGACTCTCTAGTCTTATAAATTTAAAAAACCTGCGGGCTAACCGCGACGCGCTTATAGCAATTCAGTTCAATACAGCGTCGCTGAGGAAGATAGATGGCAGTACTGATAAACTGTATAGCTCCATCTCTATCCCTCCTCTCCGCCTCCAAAACTGAATTGCCATTAGCGAGTCGTGGATAGCCCGCTGAAGTTTCACCACTTTTTATACAATGTGTCAAATTTTTATTCGACATTCCGTTTTTCTTCCTTTGGTGCCAAATTAAAAAAAAAAACTTTTTAAAATTTTATATGTCTGAAGGTAGGGTCTGTCCGTACGAATACAAACCTCTACAGTACATACCACTTACTTTGAGATGACTTTACTTTTCAAGACAAGACACGGCCGCCATCTTGTTCTACAGGTGCCCATGGCTGCTAAAAAGCAACTAAAACGTAGTAGTGTAGTGTATAACTAAATTACACATAAATAAATCGCGATGGATTCCGTTTAAATTAACTTCATTCATTAAATCCTAAGATTTCCAAAGTGATTTAAATTCAGTAGGTAGGTAGACTCCGTCTAATAAGTTGTTTTAACTGAAATCAATTTACGTGTCTCTCGATTCGGAGCCACACTCCTACTTGTCAGATATTATTATGTACATGTTTGCAAAAAATAAACGACACAACAGCTGCATATATGATTAAATAAGCACGTCAAACCCTTCTATAGATGAAGATCCGTAAACATTACGCATCAAAAGAATCCGTATGTAGACTTATTATTAAATATACGATACCCATACACCTCCACAATACGTGTCTAGAAGCAACAATGCAATGCATTCTCTATCATGCGTACGCGCAGACGAATCGCACTTTCCACCCCCGATTCAGAACCAACCCAAATATGAAACTTGCGTGTACGCAGCCAATCCCTGTTTATAACGAAAATTTACATTTTTATACAGTTTTCATCGCGAATTTAAACGTTTTATCATTTGGCGACGTCACAGCAATCAACAAAGGCACGGGTAGCGATCTCGGCTGCGATTGCGACGTTGCCGCACTCTGTAGGAATGCGGCCGCGGCGTTGCCAAGCCGCCACTCGATGTGTCGGGCGATAAACGTGAGTGCATTGGGCGGCGACATCCGAACGACCATTTTGTTTTATATACAACTGTTACCCCCTTCATGCACATTATTCATCGATTTAATCACCTTTTTAAACATGTATTTCTGCCATATCAACGTTGTAATACAGAACAGAGAGTTCTAGCCTGGTATTATGTGCTTACAGCAAAGATTTGTTAAGTAATCTTGAATAATATCATGTATTAATTTGAAAGGTCTTATGACATTCATTTTTTCACAGTGGAACGCTGTTTTATATTGAGGCATATATGTGCATGGATCTATTTATAGTCAGATAAAGGCAGCATGAACTGTTTAGCAGTTCGTGTACGCTTGCGCACCTAATTCAGTTGTAAACGCTTGTCCTTCGTAGATATTTTTAAGGGAAAATCAACAACTTGTTAAGGAAAATGAATATTAATGGTTTGATATCCTGAATAACAAATAGTTAAAACATATTTTTCCTGATGAATAAAGGATTTTTTGGTAGAGTAAAGCCAAAGTATATCACACAATAATTAGGACTATGAATAGGCACTGAATTTATGTCATGCCTTTCAATTCAACGACTTCTAAGCAATGATCTTTATATTAAAATGAGGTCGAAAGTGTATCCGCGTTGTGTGAGAGAAATCATCTTAATTCTCGTTCACACTCGATGATTAGTGTATTTCCTGTTTCAATCGTGCTTGCGTTGAGATAGGCGAATTATCCTAGCATTTAACCCTAGAAAGTAGGTTTTCTATTCGGCTGTTTTTTTTTAGTAACCGTTTTTAAATTCCGCTACTTGTAAATACTCTAACTTTTTCAATTTAAGATTCTTGCTCCTTTTGTTTATGGTTCACATATAAATCGTTTTTTAAAACGTTTTGATAAACTGAGTGAGTACAGTCGCCATCGGTATTAGCTTAACACATTCCGAGTTACTGACCACTTTAGCTCTAAAACTTTCCACAAAAAAATAAATAAAAAATTTAAAAACGTTTAATTTATTATATTTTATAGTTTTTATTAATTTTAATGTAAAGATCGTTTGCTTCTGAAGGTGACTGTAGCCTATAGGTAACAGAAGATACACATTCACTAAAGAAAGGGTTCTAATTTCATGTTTAAGTTGTTTGCTTGATGTCATTTCATAAAAAGGTCTTTGAGGTATATTTATGTATGTTTAAACTAGTTTTGACGTCGACCTAAATGTAGTATGATTGTTTGTGCTATGTAACTTATAAGTACCTATATAAATGTATTTTCGTCGCGTTGGTTTGAATATATAGGTACTTAAATATACATACGTACACACAATGCTATGTTAGTGATACGCAATGAGAGATATATAGATGCTTAGAAGAGTACAGAAGAGTATAGAAGAACACAGAATAATTTAAAGAAGTAGGCAGGTCTACTTAATTCAAGAAAAAATATGTGAAGTATATTTAAAAAAAGAAAGTCGTTTATTTTATATATATTAGATTGTATATATTAGATTGTAGGTATGTACTTAATTAAGTACCTAGGTCTTTATTTTTGTTTTTCTATATAAGTATTTAATATATAAATAGCTCTTGAGACGGCGTGCGGTTTTAGTCGGTGCAAGCCCGACATAACCGCCCCCGCTGGCCGGCGGGGGGGTATCCGAAGGGATTTCCGCACGATAAAAAAAAAAAAAAAAAAAGGTACCTCTATGAATAGCAAAATCGGGTAGCTACCTTTCAACTCAAATCAGTTTCTTTTTAAAAACGTCAAGTTCTATGGAGACCCGTATTTCTATACTAATATTATAAAAATGTTATTTATCGCTCGCTTAGTAATGTGCCCGGTAGATGGCAATAGGCTCGCCCCTTATTACATTGGGACCTAAACATAAGTGGGGAATCGTGGGTGTGTAATACACCTATGCCTGATTCGGGGATACAAGCGTGAAGTTACGTATGATGTTATTATAAAGAGGAAAGATTTGATTGTTTGTTTGCATTGAATAGGCTCCGAAACTACTGGACCGATTTCAAAAATTCTTTCACCATTGGAATGCTACATTATCCCTGAATAACATAAGCTACTTTTTATCCCGATATTTCCACGGGGTCAGGTCTTAAGGGGGTGATGCTAGTCATGAAATTAATAAGTATGACGTCTCATTTCATTACTGGCAATTAATTTACGAGAAGCAGATGGGTGGATGGTTAAAAATAAAATTAAAATTAAGAAAGAATGGGCATCATTATCACTGCTCTTTGACAAGTCTTTCTTTAATAAGCTCAGTTAAATAATTTATTTCAAATATAGGAAAGTACACAATTCAGTAAGTTTTATTTCATGTGTGTTTCATTCTAAAAATTGGTAAGCAAAGATTAATTATAAATATAATTAAGAGAATGTAAAATTGATGATTGCTAAATAAATATGTCTTTTATACCAAACACATTAAAACAACAAAATTAAGATTATGTAGTTATTATTGTGTACTAAAAACAAAATTTATATAAGCGTTTTATATTTGTAAGAACAATAGCAAAATTATAACGATAAAATAAATGAATAACAATAGCCAAACGAAAATAAATATAAAACATATAAAAAAAAGAATATCTCACTATTATTAACCACATTATTACTAAGTTATCAACAAAAAAATAATTAAATAATTTACATTTAAATCGTACAATGACGTCAATCTCCCATCGAACATCCTTTTCAACGTGATGTGTCGTTCAGCGCCGACAGATGGCACTACTTAGCTCGTTTGTCGACCGAACTCATTTGTCACGGCTCACATAAACTTGTGTGGGTGTTCCGGCCATATGAAAATATAATCTATAGCGCTCGAAATTGGCTTAACCTACAAAGAACATGAGTTTTCAGACTGTTGATTCATAAATAACATGTAGACCAAACTGCTGAAATACATATATGACTAGCTGTTGCCTGCGACTCCTCATGTGTAGAATTTAATCCCGTTCTTGCAACCCGTGGTTAGCTATTCATGGGATAAAAAGGAACCTTTGCGTTATTCCAGACTATAATCTATTACTGTACTAAATTTCGGCCAGATCCGTTCAGCCGTTTGAGCGTGATTGATTAACAAATGTATCTTTATAAACTTTCACATATGATATGATAGGATGCCTGTATGATACGTTTTTAGGGTTCCGTTGCCAAATGGCAAAAAACGGAACCCTTATATATTCGTCATGTCTGTCTGTCTCTCCGGACGTATGTCACAGCCACTTTTTTCCGAAACTATAACAACTATGCTGTTGAAACTTGGTAAGTAGATGTATTCTGTGAACCGCATTAAGATTTTAACACAAAGATAGAAAAAAAACAATAAATTTTGGGGGCTCCCCATACATAGAACTGAAACTCAAAACTTTTTTTTTCATCAAACCCATACGTGGTTGTTATCTATACATACGTCTTCAAAAATGATATTGAGGTTTCTAATTTTTTTCTAAACTGAATAGTTTGCACGAGAGACACTTCCAAAGTGGTAAAATGTGTGTGGGGGACACACTGTAACTTTTAAAATATAAGAACGATAAAACTATAAAAAATATATGATGTACATTACCATGTAAAATACCAACGAAAATTGGTTTGAACGAGATTTTTTAAAACGTCGTAAATCATAAACCGCAATTTACTTTTCATTCAATCAACTCAAATATAAAAATTATAAAAAAAAAACATTATTATGTTACTTGCTGCTACGGAACCCTTAATGGGCGAGTCCGACTCGCACTTGGCCGCTTTTTTAACATTCTTTTATTTAGTACCCCCTGTAACTATGCGGAAACAAATTTTGGGCTTGTAAGTAGCGCACTGTTGTGTCTACCTACCCCGAAGGCAGAAAGGCGTTAGTATTATGATATTGCCAGAGGTTTACGTGGATATAACTCATTGAAATAAAACCGTTTTAACGGATTCTATCGCGATCTATTTGGTGTTATGTTATTATTAAAACTGATCCCGATGTTTCGAATAAGACCCATGGTCACGGGGTGACTTAAGACGGTGGTTGTCTACACAGAAAAATAAGCGAAACCTCGGGATCGGTGTGGTCGACGACGACCTCTGTTTCGTAGCGGTAGAGCAATCGAATGCTTAGTCAGTCAGTCAAATATGTATATTTGCATTGGTATGGGTGTTTCTATGTATAATATGTATTTATTTTTCCTAAAAAGTATCTACATAAGTTTATCCGCATTCTAGAACCCATATGACAAGCTCTGCTTAGTTTGGGACTAGATGGCGTTGTGTAATATATCCTAGAGTATTTATATTTATTTATTTAACTAGCTTTTGCCCGCGGCTCCGCCCGCGTAGATGTCGGTTATCGCGACAAAACATAGCCTATGTCCTTTCCCAAGGTCTGTACCAAATTTCAGCGAAATCGGTTCAGTGGTTTAGGCGTGAAAGCGTAACAGACAGATAGACAGACAGACAGAGTTACTTTCACATTTATATATTAGTAAGGATAAACTAACCCAACACACGTAAATAATAAACTAACACCAGATAAACCGCGATAGAATCCGTTAAAAATAGTTTTATTTTAAGGCCTCTGAAAGAAAATTAACATACGACTACTGCTAGATATATAGTACTTTTTTCGTGCGGAAATCCCTTCGATTACCCAAGCCGGCCAGTGGGGGCGGTTATGTCCGGCTTGAGCCGACTAAAATTGTACGCCGTCTCGGGTCTACAGACTCCGGGGTGTAAGGTTACCCATAGAGTATATCCCTCGCACCCCGACTCAGTACCCGGTGTTTAAGTTTGCACGTCAGAAAGAAGAGAGAGAGGGTTCGGTTAAGATCGACTTAAATAGGATTTGTAGAGCGTGCTCTCTGTCGCACATAAGCCTGACAGCTTGATTATAAAGGTATCTAACTTTCAGTCCGATAGACAGAGAGAAAGCTCTACAAAATCAAAGAAAGTCGATCTTAGCCGGACTTTCTATTTCTCTCTCTTCTTCTCGATGTTAAAGTCAAAATTCATTTATACTGCTTATACCGTTAAAACGGCACTTAAAAAACGTCAATAAAAAAATACTAATGTTTAGCAAATGAACGCGGCCCTGTCCTAAACTCAGCGGGCTGGTATTTTTTTGGTTTATTTCCTAACACGTTACTGAATCAAATTAAATTACAATGTTTTTGAGTAGCATAGTGAGAGATCAAACAGTTCACATCCAAGCTTTTTTGTCGCCTAGATATTCTTGAATTTTATAATAGCCTTTTTGGCAAAGTTTAGTGTTAATTTGACTTTTAAATTTATGAAGAGGTAGATCCTTAATTTTGTTAGGGAGCTTGAAGTCTATTAAATACATAGTTACATACAGTACCGAGCCCTTTCTCTCTATTGCACAGATTTATATCTTTTTAGAGTAGTTAAAACAGAAGCTGTTGTAGTTTTAATATTGTGTAAATATAATCGAGTTCGATCCCCAGTCGACCCGGGCACACACCTCTGACTTTTCGTAGTTATGTGTGCATTAAAAATGTTGATTATCGCTCGCTTAGTAATGTGCCCGGTAGATGGCAATAGGCTCGCCCCCTATTACATTGGGACCTTAACATAACTGGCGAATCGTGGGTGTGTTATACACCTCTGCCTACCCCTTCGGGGATACAGGCGTGAAGTTATGTTATGTATGTTATGTTATGTGTAAATATAAACGGTTTTAACTACTCTAAGGTACATCAAACGGTTTAGTGCTGATTCCTCGCCTTAACGATTCCTCTTGAAAAATGTCTGTTATATAATTGTGTTTTGTCAAACAAAATCAAGTACAGTTTAAGTACAGTCAAGGAAAAAATTACTGCTTATATTTTCGTCTATTTATTAAATTCTAGAGCTCTCCTCCTGAGGCCCTGAACAAAAAACGGCAAGGTTTGGATGCAACCGGTAGGTAACGCTGTGATGATGATTATTTAACTCAAAAGCCTATGATTTAAAAACCTACCACGGAGTATATGTATTAGCTTCCCACCTCTTCAGAAATATACCTACAAAACAATGAATGAAAGTAGAATCAGTGAAAGGTGTAGGCCCCCCGACATTCGGGGGGCCTAGACGAAGTCACATTCTATTAACTACTAGCTGTTGCTAGGCTTCGCCCCCGTGGAATTCTGATCGCGTTCCCGTAACCCATGGGAACCTATTCCTGGGTTAAAATTACGTGAATCTTTTGTATGGGAATATAGAAAAGTGTTTTTTTTTCAGGCAATTTTTTAATTTTTTCTCTCCGTAGGAACAATCCTCGTATTTCAAGGAATATTATAAAAAAGGATTAGCGAAATCGGTTCAGCTGCTCTCGAGATTTGCGCTTAGCAACACATTCAGCGATTCATTTTTATATTATTTTTTCAATTTTTCTCTCCGTAAGAACCATCCTCGTACTTCAAATAATATTATAAAAAAATAATTAACGAAATCGGTTCAGCTGCTCTCGAGATTTGCGCTTAGCAACACATTCAGCGATTCATTTTTATATTATTTTTTCAATTTTTCTCTCCGTAAGAACCATCCTCGTACTTTAAATAATATTATAAAAAAAGAATTAACGAAATCGGTTCAGCTGCTCTCGAGATTTGCGCTTAGCAACACATTCAGCGATTTATTTTTATATTATTTTTTCAATTTTTCTCTCCGTAAGAACCATCCTCGTACTTCAAATAATATTATAAAAAAAGAATTAACGAAATCGGTTCAGCTGCTCTCGAGATTTGCGCTTAGCAACACATTCAGCGATTCATTTTTATATTATTTTTTCAATTTTTCTCTCCGTAAGAACCATCCTCGTACTTCAAATAATATTATAAAAAAAGAATTAACGAAATCGGTTCAGCTGCTCTCGAGATTTGCGATTAGCAACACATTCAGCGATTATTTTTTATATTATAGATAACGCCAATGGAAAAGTCCGAAATGTATAAGAGTGACATCATTTGCTATAAGTGACATGTCGAGAAATAATATCACTCCCATCGGACTTTTCCACTGGCGTTATAACCAATATTAATTGCAGTCCATAGGCCTTGTCCAATATGCACCAAAGCAAAGGCGAAGGATCGGGCTTCGCCTTGCGTATCCAGTCTATCACAGCTACTTTAAAAAAAATAAAAAATTAAATAATTGATATGCAAAGTAACCAGAAATAACATATTGGATGGACTTTAGTGGACTAATTATTGTATTTCATTTGTTAATTTTATATAATCATTACTAGTACATAATCAATATAAATTTAAAAATACCTGTAAAATTACATGCCTTCAGGTGGATTATGGAGGGACCACTTTATTTGCTGAATATTACCTATAAATTACCCATTTACGCAATAAATGAGTTTGAGTTTGAGTTTTTTCAGGTCGTAAGCCCACCTTCCGTTTGCCGATTCGCGGTCTCCTCTTCATAACTCTTTTGATTCACTGGGCATCGGTCCTTCGACAGATGTGGCCAGCCCATTGCCACTTCAGCCTGCTTATTGTGCGAGCTATGTCGGTAACTTTAGTTATTTGACCGCATTACGAATTGTATCCTTCAAAGAAACCCTAAGCATAGCTAGCTTCATAGGCCGCTCTGCGATTTTAGGTCGTGAAACCCCACTGTCAGTGTCCACATTTCGGCACCGTAAGTCATAACAGATAGGACACACAGGTTGAAGATCTTTGTTTTAGGCATTAGGGTAGAGGTGAGTAGAGACGACTGTATGTATATATGTAGAATCTATAAAATTAGACACACTGAAACCAAACATCGCAAAAAAAAATGAAGTACTTTATTGTGATTTTTATAACAGTGAGATATCGAAATATATGACTTGTCACGTTTTTTTAAATGTCAGAACATCGCATTTATTGCTAGCAGCAAGTCACGTATTCAAATTAAACTCTCAGCAGTTTTATATTTAAATCTTAGTGACGACTTTGTTTGACTCCCATTCTTTTGTATTGTATATCTTATGTATTTTATAATTGAAGTTTTTAACACATAATGCGCGTGACACTTAATTCTCTATACACATCATCCTCTTAGCGGTGATTTCTGTTGGATCCGGTTGGTCCGTTTCCCCTTTCTATTCAATAATCTGAATTATTATGGCTATTACGGGAGCGATTGCTGTCTGACCTCTCAACCCCGAGAGGAAAGCTTGCGTCAGACCTTCGTCCGCGATTGGCAGATGTACCAGCTAGGTGGTGATGTTGGTTTGGACGCCGGAGATGACAATTACTCATACCTATACTATGAAAACGAATCGCAAAACTATTAAAAACAATTCCAAATTCTAGAGTGATCTTCAACTGGCTGTATATCGGAGAAAAAAAAAATTACAGTAAAAAGAAAAAAAACAACCCCAAAGGTTCTCGGAAAATCCCTGAAAATGACAAAGCACTACTACGCTACATTTTTTTTTCGTTAGTGTTCTAGAGCTTCAAGTTTGTCATCATCAGCTCATCATCATGAGCAACATTTCTGCTTTGATCGCGCCAAATTTCTCCCAAAAGCTTTATAGTCAAATCAAGTTCAAGTCTCGAGTGGATAGGTTCCTTCTAGGCAAATGTGATCCATCGTAGACCACATCTTTACTTACGACCGATAGATAGATGTCAAATGTGAGCCAATTAAAAATTATTATTAAGGTGCAAAAAAATTATTTTTTAGGAAATACTCTAGTTTGTATATTATAATAAAAGCTAAAACATGTATAAAAATCCAGATCTGAAAACTAAACACTTGGAGCTGGAACAATCTTTCTGTTTTTTTGCTGAAAAATCGTTTTTCCACGAATTGCAGCCACTTGAAAATTATCCTATAATTTGGAATTTATTTTTAATATCCTTTCATTTTTTTAAGTAATGTATAAATGATAACGGAATGATAAAATTTAAGAGCTTGTTTATTTAATAGCGATATTCTTTTGAAAAATTAGTCTCGAATCTGGTAGCCCAGTTCTTGAGGAAGCAGTTAGACTATTTAACATCACGCTACGACTCTTAGGGTAAGATCCATTGCTTAACTTAAAAATAACCTTGTTATTTTTTTTTCTTTTTATATAATAATAACATATAATCTCTTTGATAAATAAGTACAAACACATTTACTTCTAGTTTATGTTAAAGAAATATCTAAGTTTGTATTTACACGTTACAAGTTTTAGCACATGCTTAGCATAATCTTACGTGTTCGTGTATTGTCTATAAATTTAAAATCTAATACTCAGCTGATTTACCTGAGCTAAGCTTGAGCAAAGTCAAAGTATGCTCTATAGATCTCACCTTTAGAATATAAGCAATAAGAACAAAAGAAAACTGCGGAAGGCTGGTCGCCCGAATAGAATCGTGTAGGCGTAAGGTGGATTAGTGCGAGGGATATGCTCTATGGGCAACCTTACACCTTTAGACCCGAGATGGCGTGCGGTTTTAGTCGGTTCAAGCGAGACATAACCTTAGTCATACTTAGGATCTAAGAGTTATGCATATTATTTTTAGGATTCCACCAAAAAAAAGGAAACCGTGCTGATGACGGACGAGGTTCTCTGAAGCAGGCTTTCTTTTCGGGTTTGAGAGTCAAACGGCAGTTGCTCACATAAAAGCCGCATAAGCTAAATCTAAAGGAGAGAAGCGAAGGAGTAAGCGGGCCCCGGGCTCCGAGATGAGAGCCTTTTCTTTTTTTTAGCGTGTGGAAACCCCCACGGGTTTCACCCCATCGGTGCCGACGATGGTGTGGGCGTGTCGGAATCGGACCGACTAAAACCACACGGTGTCCTCTCCAAGCGTCTATTACCAGGCACCCCGGGTAAGCCCTCGAAAGGATAACCCCAGGGTTACCAGCGGACTTTCCTCGCCTGGTGGGGTCGGTATTTATGCCGCGTCGGTGAGTTGGCACAGATGCAATCGGGACCACACTAAGATGCTGATGATATGAATATCAGTAGAATTGTAATTGGTTCGTAAACTGCCAACACGTAAATTCTTCCATTCGTATACATACCTCTGTAACTACTGACTCGTGTTAATCAGCATACTGTCAAGTTTACAAACAAACCTACCTACTGATTTATACAATGGTTACACATGTAGCTACCGACCGGCGCTATAAGACGCGATAGCCTTCATTACAAGTTGCTTGCTTGTGTTTTCTTGGCATTGTACTCGACCAAATTCTTGGAACCCCATTGGTAAATGTGAGTCAGGACCCAATCGAGCTCGAGGCCACCGTGGTTCCCAATCTCGAAACCGTGGGTCAGTCGGGGTGCGAGGAAAATGCCTTATGGGCCATCTAACACCCCGGCTTCTGAAGGCCCGAAACGACGTGCGGTTTTAGTCGCTTTAGCCGCACATATCCTATATACGAGGGAATTTCCACAAAGAAAAAAAGAGTTTTAAGTGTGTTTTCCTTTTTTTTATACCACTCAGGTGGCAGACAAACTCACGGCCCACCTGATGGGAAGCGGTTACCGTGGCCTATGGACGTGTGCAACACCAGGGGCATCACACTCGCGCTGCCTCCTCCTTGACGATCTACATGCACGATGTCCATTCTGTCTCCCATGCGAGGTGCTATCATCTGCATAGCAATGTATGCACTTCACATTCATACTTTGAACTTTTCTAACAACGTTTGCTACGTTAAAGTTCGATTCCAGCGTAGTGTAAATATTTGTACCTTTTTTTTTATTTTTATTTTTCGTGCGGAAATCCCCTCGGATACCCACCCGCCGGCCAGCGGGGGCGGTTATGTCGGGCTTGAACCGACTAAAACCGCACGCCGTCTCGGGTCTGCAGACGCCGGGGTGTAAGGTTGCCCATAGAGCATATCCCTCGCACCCCGACTGACCCTGGGCCATCTCCGGTTTTGAGATGGCCCCCTCGGGTTTGGGAACCACGGTGTCCCCGTCTTGCCCCGGTTTAGGGGAGGGGCGCTAGTCGCCCCACCGTCCCGGCCTGCTTCTGCTGGGGTGACAGGCGGCCTCACCTGCCACCCCCAGGCCTGCGCTCATGGAGGACGGAGGTCGTCGTGCGACGCGAGGCGAGCATGTTGCGGGCTCGGCGGGCCGGGAGGGTTCTGAACCTCTCCCGGGCGCGCTCCGCCATCTCCTTCGCGAGCATCACATGCTCGCAGACGCATAAATATGTGTTGTCCATTTGTATTGGTTTGGATATTTCTATATATAATATTTGTGTCACAATCTTCATAATGTTCATTCTGGGTACATTGTGAGAATCAGCTCTCTGCTGCTCTATATCTTGATTTGGCATATCTTGGCTTTTACGGGAGCGACTGCCTACTAACCTCACAAGGAGGTAAGCCAGAGCCTTGTCCGTTGATCAGCGTCTGTATCGGCTTGCAAGTTGACTCGGACCACATAAATCTTGAATATATTCGTATTTAGAAAAAAGGATATCTGAGTATGTTTATCTGTATTCTAGAACTTATATTACAATCTATGCCTAATGCCTAGTTCAGGTAGCGCTGTCTAGTACGTCTTAGAAAATTTTATTATTTCCTTATCTGTTCTCATATGTCCACCGTTTTATTCCCCATATTAATAAAATCATGACATATTATAAACAAGGTCCTCCGCCGCATCTAAAACGACTGCACCGATTTTCATGCTGTTTTCACCAATGGATTGAGTGGTTCTCAAGGAAGGTTTTAGTATATAATTTGACGAGTTTTTGCAAACATTGGCTAAAATACAATAATATTTATTAGAGGTGTCGGAAAAAAAGTGGTCGCTATAACCGACATCCAAGCGGGCGAAGCCGCGGGCATCAGCTAGTAAATAATATTCTAGGACACTTCACTGCGCTCTCAAGACCCAAAGCAAGCATAGCTTAACTAGTAATATGTCAAAGTCTAAGTCAAAAATCATTTATTCTGTATAGACCATTAATACGCCCAAGGTGGGGGGAATCCACCATTGCGGCGGTGAGACCGATCATGAAGGAGTGGTTGGAGAGGGACCATGGGGACCTCTCCTACCGGATGTGCCAGATGGTTACCGGACACGGGTGTTTCGGTAAGTATCTGTGGCGCATCCACCGGGAGACAACGCCGCAGTGCCAGCACTGCGAGGATCCTGGCGAAGACACGGCGCTCCACATGTTGGTGGAGTGCCCTGCGTGGGCGAGTCAACGCCGGGATCTCGTTGCGGTCCTGGGCGTGGACGTTCTCTCGTTGGAGACCATGGTGAGGGCCGCGGTCTCCGACGGGAGCAAGTGGCACGCCGCCGCCTCTTTCTGCGAGCAGGTAATGCGCGCGAAAGAGACGGCGGAGAGGGAGCGGGAAAGAACCCTGCCCCCCGAGTTTCGCAGTCTGCGGCGAGGACGCCGCAGACTCATCTACGCCCGGGACTACCGACCTCCATGATCGGGGCCTGAGGACGGCAGTTGGCCGACTCGCCGTCCTTACAGAAGCAGGCCGTGGCGGAGGCGTGTCGTGTGTGCCCTACACACGCCTGCCAACTCACCGAAGCGGGATAAAACCCGACCCCACCAGGCGAGGCCGCGGTGGCGGCCAAAGTCCGCCGGCAACCCTGGGGTTATCCTTTCGAGGGCTTACCCGGGGTGCCCGGCAACGGACACTTGGGGAGGACACCGTGCGGTTTTAGTCGAGACACGACATAACCACCCCCGCAGGCCGGCGGGTGGGAATCCGAAGGGATTTCCGCACGTAAAAAAAAAAAAAAAAGACCATTAATACGGAACTTACAAAACGTCAAAAAAAATTAAACGAATGTTTGGCAAATGGACCACAGGTTCGAAACGCGGCCCTTTCCTGAGAAGACTCCGGCAAGAAACTCAGCGGGCTGTTTTTTTTTTGGTCTATTTACAAACATGTTTACTTAACCTAATTTGTCTTTTAAATTTATGAAGAGGTAGATTCTTCATTTCACTAGGAAGCTTGTTGTAGAAGCGTAATTATACAGTTACCCTAAAAGGAATTACTAATCTTGTGGAGTCGACTATTACAAAACACAAGATTGTTTTTATGTCTAGTATTTACGTTATGTACATCACAAAGCCTTAAAAAATTGGAAATGTTTCTTCTAACATACAAAAGATTTTCAAAATATGGATTGTATCAATGAAAACTCACGGTCAAACAAAGAAACTGTAACCTATTTAACCTCGTCTCATCGTTACAAGAGTTCATTCCACTGATGAACGAACGATTCGGGTTTACCGACATTACAAATTGAATGATAACATGATTCATGTTTCCTAGCTGATGCCCAAGTCCCGCGCGGAGGAGGTCGGTTATCGTTTTATGATCATACCTCGGTTCTACATAACCAATTTGCAATCAAACATACGGCAGATTTTAAATCTGATCAAAACCTTTCTAATAGATAAAACCGCATCAAAATACACTCACAGAATATCGACGCCAAGTAACAGTATTTGAACTGTTGCGTTCCGTTTGGTGAGTAAGAGTGCCGGAGCCCAAACTCCTTTCCCATCCCCTCCCAAACTCCTTTCCCATCCCCTTTCCTTTACAGGGTCGGTAGCGCGAGTGTGACGCCACTGGTGTTGCACACGTCCATAGGCCGCGGTAACCGCTTCCCATCAGGTGGGCCGTGTGCTTGTCTGCCACCTTAGTGGTATAAAAAAAAAGCGTTGTTTAGTTTTTACAGACAAGATTTTTTTTTTAGACAAGAATTCCTAAAAAGAAAATTTTGGCTTCAGAATCGTTTATTCAACATAACCCAAGATTTTTTTTCATAAATATCCACAATGTACAGATACAACTAATATACAATTTTATAATAACATAAACATAACATAGGTATAAATGCAGAGATACCAATATCATGAAATCGTGATTCATTAGCGAGGTTTGAATTAATATTGGCTTGAGGAATGATAGTCTAACATTATACTTTAAATAACGATAGGTTCATTTTATGTTTATATTATCTGTTAAATGTTTATTTTATGATAAGCACAGTTTTGTTAGTTCCAATGTTAAAGAAATATTTGTTTTCATTGCATATTGCATCGGTACAATCTGCATGGCTATTAGGTTAACACAATTTCAAATTACAGAGAACTTTTGCTCCAAAACTATTAATCGATCTGGGGACACGGAGCTCAGGGCACTAGCTACCTTTTTAAGAAGCGTATCTCTGTATTTTTGTACACAAGTCCAAATTCTCAGAATATGATGTCAATAGATTACTTAAACATAAAATAAAAATAAAAAAGGCGTCTGAAGACCCGAGACGGCGTGCAGTTTTAGTCGGTTCAAGCCCGAGATACCCACCCCCGCTGGCCGGAGGGGGGTATCCGAAGGGATTGCCGATCAAAAAAAAAAGAATGCCTGGGGGTGACGGCTGGGGTTAGTCGTCACCTTGTCAGAAGCAGGCCCAGGGTGGCGGCGCGTTGTGTTTCCGCGCGCGCTTCTCTATAGGGGAGGGGGATTTAGATCCCTTACATCACGTCGGGGTCGCCACTACTGGCCGCCAGGGCCGGTCGGGGTCTCTGGGATATCCTTTCTAGGGCACACCAGGTTCTCCGGCCACACAGGCCGATGTGACGAAACACCGTGTGGTTTTAAGTCGGTTCGACTCCGATACGCCCTTCTCATCGTAGCTCTGGTGAGGTGAAGGCCGAGGGGGTTTCCGCACGAAAAAAAACAAAAAAGGCCTCCCCTAGACCTCTGCCCACGTCCCTTACCCTCGCCAGTCTCATACAGTCTCGACCACAAATCCTGTCTCCGTGCAAATGTGTCCCTTCATCTTTTTTTTGGCCGGCCTCGCTGGCGTTTCTTATCTAGTGGAACTTAAACATACCAAGTTCCAAATGTTATACTGTCCAAGTTCCAAGCTATTATACTTTAGATATTATATTTATGTCTAAAATATGCAGATTTCATCATTCACTCACTCACTCACTGACTGATGATCAGCGAAACTGTTAGCGTACTTTCTGCAGTCGGTAGTCGTAGTCCTTTACTAGCTATGTAAAAAAGTTATCAGATCTTATGAAAAGCTAAGCTTCTAAGTCCTTTCGAGGGCTTACCCAGGGTGCCCGGCAATGGACACTTGGGAAGGACACCGTGTGGTTTTAGTCGGTCCGATTCCGACACGCCCACCCCATCGTCGGCACCGATGGGGTGAAGCCCGTGAGTGTTTCCACAAAAAAAGCTTCTAAGTCTACTTGCCCTAACCTAACACTCTAAATTTCATCATAACATATAGAAATCAGCTTTAATCCTAGTCTTGAGGTCTGTATAAATCCTTAACCTTGTCGAAATGTATGGTTTGGCAGTTTTCTTACTCAGGGATCTATTGGCAAAATTAACGTCTAGTTAGTAATTATTTACATCTGTATAGGCTACGTCACTCTTACGAAACGGCCAGGCCACACATTTTGACTAAGGTGTAGAATTTGTGAAGAATTTAAGACTAGAATTCATGCAAAAGACCGATATTCTTAGCAATCCATGGATTCTTCGTGCGGGTGTCGGGTCCATCGCGTTGCTGAGTTGGGAACTTGGGATAGTGCTTGGGATTTGCGACCCAAGTGTAGGTTTAGAAGGGGCCCCCTCATGTACATCAACACTCACCTTCACTACCCATGATCCCCTCCCTGCCTAACCAAATTTGATGCGAACCTAAGTGCCGCTTTAGACGTTCGTCCTAGTTATGAGCTTATTGTAGCTCTCGATAGGCCTAGATCTTTAAGTAGGTTATAGAGAGATTTGCTGGTATACCTCTCGCTCCCACTTCCACTGCATACAAATTAACCACGTAACCATTTTTGATTAATTCGTTTGTGAGATCATAGTATTTATTTTTCTTTATTGTGTGGTCCTTCGGTATATTTGTTTCCCACGGTACAGTAAGTTCCACAAGGACCACATATTTTATCGTTTTCGAATAAATAATATTATAAAGAGGTAAAATTTGTGAGGTTTTAGGCGATACTACTACTCTACTACGCACTTACGCAGCATCATTTATGAGTGTCATAGGATATATATCATCACGTTACTACCTACGGAAGCGGAGCAGTACTCATCATTGTCAACAAATCCGGCAGATTCTCAAACATTCTAATATTTGAAAACTAATAAATAACGGGCATATAATTATGGGTTAAAGGGATGCAACGGGGGTTCGTAATATGTGGAGGGTCTGCAGTCACTTCCGTAAAAGTTTAGGTAAATCAGTAATGGAGGAGTGACAGAAAGGACCCCGGGACTCAAAGTGCAAAGCGCTGTGTTATGTCCTAGAATATAATTGGGTATTTATTCTTTTAACTATTATACTACCTTTAATTTTATAAATGCTTTCAGACAAAATCTTAATATTTTCTTTGGTTATTTCAGGTAATTTCACGTTGCAAATGATCCCCCAATACTACGTGGTCGATAAAAAAATTAAAGAGCCTAGGTTTTCCGTTTTACCCTTCGTGTACGGAACTCTAAAAAGTAAAAAAAAGCGGCTAAGTGCGAGTCGGACTCGCCCATTAAGGGTTCCGTAGCAGCAAGTAACATAATAATGCTTTTTTTTAATTTTTATATTTGAGTTGATTGAATGAAAGGTAAATTGCGGTTTACGATTTATGACGTATTAAAACAAGTTGGATTCCTGAGACGAGTTCAGCCGAATACAAGAAATTTTCTTTTATTTTATCAATTTTTTTTTTTTTCTATCTTGCCATGGTTCACCCCAGCACGAATCTATTACCGAAAACAGCAACTCGATAGCTCATCTCCTTCATACCCAAAACCGTGACCTTATTAGATCTCGTTGAAACCAATTTTCGTTGGAAGTTTACATGGTAATGTACAACATATTTTTTTTTTTCATAATTCTCTTATTTTAGAAGTTACGGGGGGGGGGGGAGACACACATTTTACCACTTTGGAAGTATCTCTCGCGCAGACTATTCAGTTTAAAAAAAATGATATTAGAAACCTCAATATTATTTTCGAAGACCTATCCATAGATACACACGTATGGGTTAGATAAAAAAAAAAAATTTGAGTTTCAGTTCTAAGTATGGGAAACCCTCAAAATTTATTGCTTTTTCCTATTTTTGTGTGAAAATCTTAATGCGGTTCACAGAATACGTCTACTTACCAAGTTTCAACAGCTAGTTCTTATAGTTTCGGAAAAAAGTGGCTGTGACATACGGACGGACAGACAGACAGACATGACGAATCTATAATGGTTCTGTTTTTTGCCATTTGGCAACGGAACCCTAAAAAACGCTTTCTTAAAAGTACAAACTAAAAGGTACAAAATATTTTTTTATTGATTTTTAATGGTGAATTTATTAATATAAAACTATAACCGGGTGGTTATAAGAATGTCTACTCTTCATTTTAATTAATTATGAAAGAACTTCTAGTATTGAAATAAAACTATTTTTAACGGATTCTATCGCGATTTATTTGATGTTATTTTATATTTTACATTGATCTTGACGTTTCGGTTGCTTTTCAGCAGCCGTGGTCACGGGGAGACTAAAGATGGTTGTTGTCTTGTAGTTTGAAGTGTAAGTTATCTCAAAGTACCCGAACTATGTTGAATTGTTGGTGTTACTATTTACGCAGAATGAGCTCACAGTGTCATGAAGTCTTGTTTTTTTTATTCGTTTTTTATTTTGATTTTTCTTGGAATTAATTAAGTTAATGATTGGGTCTCAAGCTGGTGGTACATTCCAACCATCTTCTGTATTAAAATAGGATGTTTTTTAATTTCAATAGCTTCGCGGAGTATCCTAGGTAGGAATCGATTTTCTTTGGCGAGTATCTGTGGTTTATCAAATCTTAAGTAATGTTTGGTCCCCTGTTGCACGTGTTCACATACAGCAGACTTTTTTGAGCGTTGGTGTTTTATATCAGCTGTGTTTTTAACTCGAGTGCCAATGCTTCCCTTGGTTTGACCAATATAAGAGAGCCCACAGTCACAATCTATTTTATAGACCCCTGCATCTTGTAGAGGCATTCGCGTAAACTTTCGACAATATCATGTAGAACTGCTAGTAATTCAGTTTCTCGCGTTTCTTGGAAAAATTTCTAATATAAATGTTTATTACTTTACACCAGGTTTCCTTTTTTGTTTAAATATATAATATAACATAAAAATAAATATTTATGCTCACTCAATGAACATTGCAGTCTGTTTGGGACATAATAAGATATGTTTTCACCAAATTTCGTGGAAATATATAGAGAATAGAGATAGAAACTAAAAACAAACAAGTTGAATTCCTGAGACGACCTCAGCCGAATACAAGGGATTTTCGATTTTGCGGTTTTTTTTTGGCGATTTTTTCTTTATCTTGCAATGGTTCACCCCAGCACGAATCTATTACCGAAAACAGCAACTCGATAGCTCATCTCCTTCATACCCAAAACCGTGACAGAAAATTGGTAACGACGACGTCGACGACGACAACTCGATAACAATAGGGCTTTTCTAAAGAAAATCCCTAAATAGCACAGTGTTTATTGTTTATATTTTCCCGGAAAATTTTATGTTATGTGAAAAATGGTTCATGCAAAAGTTATAGATCTTATCATTAACATTTGACTTTTATCGATAACAAATCTAAGTTCATAGAAACTGTTAAATACTATTTTAACCTTAAAAATTCATCCCATTACACCCTTGAATCTATCTTATTATCTTTTCCCGTTGGTTTCTCTATATTTTCTTCCGTTTCCAAAAGGTTTCGTACTGCTAACTATTAATTTTGTCTTTTCCAAAAGCTATTTGCATTGTACTATATACAACCCGTTTTTATTGAACAACACAGATTATCCGTTTGCTGTAGATCGGGCATCTACGCTACCCTAAATCAATCAATTCATTTACTTGCATTTAATATGGTAATAGAGTTGGTATCTTGAAAACCAGTACAGCATATTCTGCTTCATAAAGCGTGCGAATTTTAACATGTTGATTTAGAAAAGTTAACATTAAATTTAATAAGATTAAATAAGATAACAGTTAACATTAAGATTATATATATATATATATATATAGTCTGAATCTCGGCAACGATTTTCATGAAATTTTGTATACGGTTTCGGGGCCGATAAATCGATCTAGCAAGGTTTATTTTTAGACAAAGTAAAAGAAAACACCTATTAACCATTTATATGTGAAAGCATTTATCTTGACGTTCATAAGTGTTGTATACACCGTGACCTAAAAGAATAATGATATTTGATTTTTATTTTAGCTTCATAACGGGACTTGAATCCAAGACAATTTTATAACGTGAGAACTCCATCCAACTAAGCTCCATAAAATCCCAAGCTTGCTGTTCAAAACCGGTAGAATGCTCTTATGTCACTCGAGACGTAAGCTGACGAGAATTTCAACACCAGAATGGAATCTTAGTAGTATTCTCACGACAAGAAACTGTCATAGATTTAAGAGAATATCACCAGCAGTGAACTCCATATAAAGTGTAGATCACTCATATTTAAATAATTATAAAATTTTAAATCGGAAAAAATCAACATCCAAGACGGTACTTGAACCCGCGACCTGTCCCTTTTAAAGAGGAATACTCTGACGAACCTGATAACCTGGATAGGTCCTGGTTATTCCAAATTCCCGTATACATAACGTCTTGGAGCGACCCTGGAGCCATCTGCTAAAAAAAATTACAAGAAAATTGCTTCAAAATTTCATTAAAATAAGTACGTAATCAAATTCAAAGGAATTCTGTAGACAGAATGCATACATCAATAACTAGGTTTGTTGAAGTTAGATGTAAATCATATAATTACGGAATTTATTTTAGGTTCTTATTAGTAGGATGTAGGGTGCTTCTCGATAGACTCACGCCACCACGATAAGGTGCTTATCATCATACGTGAAGCAATGAGTCTGGCAGTAGCTAAAGCCCAAAAAGGATTGACTACTAACAGACGTCATATCAGCTTTGTGTCTGAAGGTTCATCCATAACATCCAGGAACAAACCTTATTCAATCTTAGATACTGCCCCAGATTGGACTCTCCTAATCGACACGTATGAAAAGCACTATAAAATTCCGGAGGATGTTGGGGTTCCGTCATCTAGACCTGACATATTCCTTTATTCTCAGAGGTTAAAACATGTGGTTCTTGTGGAACTTACTGTACCGTGGGAAACAAATATACCGAAGGACCACATAATAAAGAAAAATAAATACTATGATCTCACAAACGAATTAATCAAAAACGGTTACGTGGTAAATTTGTATGCAGTGGAAGTGGGAGCGAGAGGTATACCAGCAAAATCTCTCTATAACCTACTTAAAGATCTAGGCCTATCGAGAGCTACAATAAGCTCATTACTAGGACGAATGTCTAAAGCGGCACTAGTAGGTTCGTATCAAATTTGGTTAGGCAGGGAGGGGAACTTGGGTAGTGAAGGTGAGTGTTGATGTACATCAACAAAAGGGGCCCTTTCTAAACCTACACTTGGGTCGCAAGTCGCAGGCACTGTCCCGAGTTCCCAACTCAGCAACGCGATGGACCCGGCACCCGCACGGAGAATCCATGGATTGCTAAGAATATCGGTATCTATATCTTGCGTGGAAGATAACTCACACTAGTTTTTATGTTTCAAAACAACTGAAAGTATGAAAATACTGGATTATTTATGATTTCCCTAAAAGGCCATATCTAATATCTTAGTGGATCGAAAACAATTCGAAATATTTTGATTTCTGACGCATCCGCGCGCCGATAGAAATTGCAATATATTAAATATATTTTCGATTTCAAGCATATCCTGTTCATTTCCCAAATAAAATGTGAAGATAAAACTACATTGTAAACGTCTCAAAACACAATTTCATTACCACACCCCAGATATGAATTCAATACAATGATTCATACGTGCGGAGCAAACGTGACTCATTTCTATAAGCTAACTTAGTCACTTAAGTGTAACAAAATGGCGGTGTTCGCATTCATATAATCATGTTGATTACTAATTGAGAACTTTGATTAACGTGTTAGTGACATTGCGTGTTAGTTTCGTACGCCTTTTGTGTTAAAAACTACGATAACATATTATCAGAATTAAGTTGATGACGTATTAAAAACGTCTATGTAGCTTTTTCAGTTGTATTTCTAAGTTAATTGTGTTGTATATAAGAAATACGTATATTTGCATTGGTCTGGGTGTTTTCTATGTATAATATGTATTGATTTACAAAAAAAAAGTATCTAAGTAATAAGTATGTTTATCCGGCCAGGTGGGATGACGATCTGCGAAAGACTGCAGGCAGATGCTGGATGCGGCAAGCTGAAGACAGGGCGCTACGGCGCTCATTAGGGGACATCATCAACCTATGTCCAGCAGTGGACTAGAATAGGTTGATGATGATGATGATGATGATCCGCATTCTAGAACCCATATGACAAGCATTGCTTAGTTTGGGTCTAGATGTCGTTGTGTAATATGTCCTAGAATATTTATTATATTAATTATTAAATATTATATAAAAAACGTAAATGTTTATGCAATTTTTAAGCTATAATTTTGTAGGATAAAATATATACGACCTTATGACTGAGACATTGAATTAATCTTTAAATATATTACAAAGAAAATAAACAAAAAATTAAAAAATCATTTTCATCGGGGTATCCGAAGGGATTTCCGCACGTAAAAAAAAAAAAAAAAAAAGTGCCATCGTCGAGATACCATACGTTTAATTTTCAAATTTAGGTTATGAATTATGGAATTTATAGCCAAACTAAAATTGGTTGGACCAAGGGTATCACCGGCATCCCACAGCCGAAAGAATTTCGTGACTTTTGTGAACTAATTTGGAAGGGCAGTGGTAGCACTGAAGTAAGAAGGTTTGCATATATTTCCGGAACATATAGCTTAATCTCGTTCAACAGGTTGTCCCGGTTTCCAGAATTGAACGCATTTTTGACGTCTTAATTTCAAGAGAACCTCGCAGTGATCGCCTTGTGTGAAAGTGCGTACGGCATGAACTGCCACTTCACAGCCTTCACGGGTCCCAAAGCCCAACTGAATCAGTTCAAAAAGGGCCTGCAATTTGGAGTGAGACAGCCGGACACATACCTTGGCAGCCAAACGCCGTAAGGTAGCTATGGGACGCACAGCACCATCCTTTTTTGTGAGGGCTATAAGATTGGCTCCATATAAAATAGGTGTTACGTCTTGGCAGACATCTCCTTGCAGCATAGGATTAACCAATTTAGTTAAAGCAATGATAAGGTACTCGCCCGCTATCCCAGTGCCACGGGTAGTAAGGTCCAAAAAGTGCTGAGGGAGATACCATCCAAGCCGGAAGCAGACAGTGATAAAATGTCTCTTTTGGTTGCGTGGAGACAGGACGCGGGATCAGAATAGGGTTAAACAAAAAGTGGAGTGCAAGGGCCAGGAGTGTCAGGTGCTATCGTGTCATCTGTGAATAAGAGCCGGGTAGCACCTTTGAGGTCTCCATCATAAATTTTCTCCTCAATTCAATTTAATTTTTAAGCAATTTGTATGCTTACTTTTCAAATACGTTTTGATCTTCTCTTCAGCCTTTTTTAGTATATTTAAAGGTGGCGAATCTTGGGTGTGTAATACACCTCTGCCTACCCCTTCGGCGATACAGGCGTGAAGTTATGTTATGTTATTTAAAGGTGTCTACGTGGGTTAGGAGATGCCGCGGCAGTTACAAAAGAATGGTTTATGATATTTTGTTTAATTTTTCTGCGTTAAAGGAATTTTGTTATTATTATCTTTGGATATTGTGGATCCTCTTCACCCCTTTTCATACTTGAAAAGGTAAGAAGATTATGCCAGGATGATTTGTCGTTGTTTTGGATGCATTTGGTTATTGTGTTTGATAAAACCTCGACCAGTGAACATCTAACACCACGTGGTAAACGTTTTATTAGTGGGGCTGTAGCTGACCGAGGAGAGGGAGATGGGAAACTTTGGATGCAGGTGTGTGAAATAAAAAAAAAACCGTTTACATACCTCGCAGGAATGCATAAAAAACAGACGATAAAATAATATTAATATTCACATATTGAAAAAATTCTTTAACGCAAAAGTCGTACTGACAAATTGTCACTGTAAACCCTGCAAATGTCTAGAAGTATTGTGGAACACGAAATATTTTGAACCTAGAACTCAATTATTGATACCGATGACGTAGTGGAACTGTCGTTGAGTGTATTATAATATGTAGTTACACTCGCGTTCTATTTTCAGTCCGGCTGCAAGGTCTCTTCCGCTATACTTCCCTAACTCGATTAGGGTCTGCAGTCAACTCACAATGATTATGTAAACTATTTCTATATCTGCATGGACTATGTGAAGACCTGTTTAGTTAGATTATAATTTATGATTATTTGTTACGCAACTCTGAGATAATTTTTTATTGAGTCATATACTTAATACTGACACAAAACGCAACGTTTTCTTTCAGTATCATTTTTAGTTAACTAGCTGTTGCCCACAACTTCACACGCGTGAAATTCTGATCTCGTTCCCGCTACCTATGAGACCCTATTCCACACCTATATATATCTCAAAGGCCGCGTTTCGTTGAAACGTCCCAGCCGCCTTTTTTTCCGACACCTCCATCAGATATCATTATATTTTAGCCAATGTATACAAAAAATTTATAAATTATATACTAAAACCTTCCTCGAGAACCACTCTATCCATTGGCGAAAACAGCATGAAAATTGATGCAGTAGTTTTTGAGTTTATCGCGAACAGACAGATGCGGCGGAGGACTTTGTTTTATAATATGTAGTGATATCGTGGTCCAAATTTCGTCAATTTTAGGTACCGCGTAAATGGGTTGGCCTCATTTAGGCGACCATAGGCTCTATCGGCAATAGTGTCATAACGATGCATTATAATGTAAAATGAGGCTGTTTTGAATGCCTGGTTGGCGGCTCGTCCTATTAAGTGGAACTGAAAATTGTACCTATTTGATGAAATTTGGATGTTTTGCCCATCTTCGGGAAGGAACCGATTTTCGGTGGAAGTTTACATGGTAATGTACATCATATATTTTTTTTAGTTTTATCATTCTCTTATTTTAGAAGTTACAAGGGGAGGGGGGGACACACATTTTACTACTTTGGAAGTATCTCTCTTGCAAACTATTCAGTTTAGCAAAAAATGATATTAGAAACCTCAATATCATTTTTGAAGACCTATCCATAGGTCTTCAAATATGACACACACGAATGGGTTTGATGTAAAAAAATATTTCAGTTTTAAGTATGGGGAACCCCCAAAATTTAATGTTTTTTTTTCTATTTTTGTGTGCAAATCTTAATGCGGTTCACAGAATACATCTACTTACCAAGTTTCAACGGCATAGTTCTTATAGTTTCGGAAAAAAGTGACTGTGACATACGGACAGACAGACAGACAGACATGACGAATCTATAAGGGTTCCGTTTTTTGCCATTTGGCAACGGAACCCTAAAAACACCCAGAACAATACAAATATACGTATTCATGCATGCAAATATTTGCACTGAGTGGACATCGAACCCGTGACTTCTGACTTAGCAGCCGTTAATCGCTAAGTTACAGAGTTCGTCAAAGGTGTGAGTATAGGCATGAATGTATTTATGCCAAAAATATATACCAATTGCTTTCATCAGGACTGACTGATTTTCTCATTGTTCCGGAGGCATAATATGTTTTTCCTGTGCAACCAGAAGACAACATTTTGATATAAATAATAAACATGGAAGTATTTCACTGCTTCATTATATCTGGACGTAAAAAGGTCAATTGCATTGAACTCCTAAAACAACCAATCAACGTGCACGTGTGCATACGTGTTCGCTGCACCAGGCATTGTTCACATGTAAATTGTGACCGAATTTTAGCTTTAAACGAATACTGTCCGACAACGTTAGTTAATTAAGTTAGTTGCTGAATACATTCAACTTAACACTAGTTGTATATGTATAGTAAGCTCCGAATGATTTATTTACAAAAAAATATATATATTTAAGTATGTTCATCCGCATTCTAGAATACATATGACAAGCTCTGCTTAGTTTGGGTCTAGATGGCGTTGTGTACTTTAAATAAAACATTAAATAAATATTGTAGGACAAAGTACACAACGCCATCTAGACCCAAGTTAAGCAAAGCTTGTCATATGGGTTCTAGAATGCGGATAAACATACTTAAATACTTCTTTTTTTGTAAATAAATACAAAATATACATAGAAACACCCAGACCAATGCAATTATATATATTTGCACTGAGCGGGAATCGAACCCGCGACCTCTGACTTAGCAGTCGAACGCACTACCGCTACGCCACAGAGGTTGTCTCACAATATATTTATTTATTTATTTATAATTCTATTAACATATGGATAATATACCTACCTATTTCAGTGGCAAACTGAATACTGTGGCAAATTTTACACTGACATTTTAATTCACATACACATAGCTTCACGCCTGTATCCGCAAAGGGGTACGCAGAGGTGTATTACACACCCACAATTCGCCAGTTATGTTTAGGTCCCAATGTAATAGGGGCGAGCCTATTGCCATCTACCCGGGCACATTGCTAAGCGAGCGATAGTTAACATTTTTAATACACACATAACTAGGAAAAGTCAGAGGTGTGTGCCCGGGGCGACTGGGGATCGAACTTGAGACCTCGTCTCTGCAGTCCGTTACGTACACCACTGGGCTATCGTGTTTTAATTCAATGAAAAGCATAAAAGCACGGAGTTATATAAAGCCTCAGACCCCTCGACAAGTACACTTGCTGATTAATGGACAAGGTTCTGGCGCAGGTTTCCTCTCAGGGTCAGGGGGTCAGATGTAAGTCTCTCCCTGAAAGCCAAAACCAACCAATAAAAATAAGAGCAGACCCCGAGCTCCAAAGTGCAAGCTTGCATGATAACGATGATAGCTATACTGTTACCGTAATGTTACACTACCCTGGGGTTATCCTTTCGAGGGCTTACCCGGGGTGCCCGGCAACGGACACTTGGGGAGCACACCGTGCGGTTTTAGTCGAGACACGACATAACCGCCCCCGCTGGCCGGCGGGGGGGTATCCGAAGGGATTTCCGCACGAAAAAATAAAAAAATAAAGGTACTAATCACCAAAAAAAATCCTAAATAACCTACGATGATTTTTCAAACGGTTTCATATTTGTGAAGACATTATCTACAACTTAGTATATTGTCGATGTCGTAGACCAATCGCAAGTATTGAAAAAGTTGAAAAAGAAATAGGCGAAAAGGGTCCTGCGATGGTCCCTTTCCGCCTATTTTTTTTCAACTTTTGACCTGGCGGTAAGATGTGTTTTGTAATTATTTGGAGTCCCAGGAATTAGGATTCCGGTCACAGTTACCGGTCCTCGGATTTTGCATACCCAAAAACCTGTAGCGCCATCACTATTAATTTTAATTTTAAGAGTGGTAGAGTCAAGCAACTTATGTATCAATTAAACTTACAGGGAACTTTAATGCCTACAAAAGCTACAACATGTTCAAGTTTCAACTCTTCATATTATTTGAAATTTAAGTTATAGACTTTCAAAATTTCACGCGAATGACACGGTTTTTCGTTCGCAATTTACCGGAGATTTACTCATCTGATTAAAGTCCAATAAGATTTGTTTAAACAAAACACCCATTCTTCATGTGAAGCTCTTTTTTGTATGACCTCTATTTTATATTTAGTCATGAGAAATCGTTTTAGGTACATTTTTACGGGGGTGCTTGGTTGGGGACCTCCACGCGGTGCACCCTGGGCAACGGAGACGGCAGTGCCACTCTCCTAGGGCGGGAGCGACGCTGCCGCCTATAGTGGTGAGATGGCCCAGGGTCAGTCGGGGTGCGAGGGATATGCTCTATGGGTAACCTTACACCCCGGCGTCTGAAGACCCGAGACGGCGTGCGGTTTTAGTCGGTGCAAGCCCGACATAACCGCCCCCGCTGGCCGGCGGGGGGGTATCCGAAGGGATTTCCGCACGATAAAAAAAAAAAAAAAAAAAAAAAAAGGTACATTTTTACGGGGGTGCTTGGTTGGGGACCTCCACGCGGTGCACCCTGGGCAACGGAGACGGCAGTGCCACTCTCCTAGGGCGGGAGCGACGCTGCCGCCTACGGCCAACTCCGACCGAGGCGGGAACGGCCCTGTTGAGGGCTGTTCGGAAGCTTTCCACGTGTCCCTCTGATTAGCAGATGGCACAGTGCGAGAGCAAGTAAGTGGGCCATCTCGAAACCGGAGATGGCCCAGGGTCAGTCGGGGTGCGAGGGATATGCTCTATGGGTAACCTTACACCCCGGCGTCTTAAGACCCGAGACGGCGTGCGGTTTTAGTCAGTGCAAGCCCGACATAACCGCCCCCGCTGGCCGGCGGGGGGGTATCCGAAGGGATTTCCGCACGAAAAAAAAAAAAAGGTACATTTTTACGGTTTTTCGCGATTAAAAAGCGGCGAAAGCTCAGTAGCGTACGTAACGGACTGCTGAGACGAGGTCTTGAGGTCGATCCCCAGTCGCGGGTCGCCCCAGGCACACACCGCTGACTTTTCGTAGTTATGTGTGTATTAAAAAGGTTGATAATCGCTCGCTTAGTAATGTGCCCGGTAGATGGCAATAGGCTCGCCCCCTATTACATTGGGACCTAAACATAACTGGCGAATCTTGGGTTTGTAATACACCTATGCCTACCCCTTCAGGGATACAGGCATGAAGTTATGTTATGCTATGTTAAAGAGAAAACTAGAGGTAGTACAAAAAGTGCTTCATATATTATAAAAAAATGTGTATTTTTGAAAAAAAAAAATCAAATGAGATCTATGAAACTGATTGAGGTCCACTGGAGATCTATCAGTTTAATAGATCTCCGGTAAATTGTAAAAAACCGTGCTATTAGCTCGAAATTTTGAAAATCTATAACATCGCAGGACGCCTCCCTGCCTTACGCCCCTTTTTTTTTTTTTTTTACGTGCGGAAATCTCTTCGGATACCCCCCTGCTGGTTAGCGGGGGTGGTTATGTCGTGTCTCGACTAAAACCGCACGGTGTCCTCCCCATGTGTCCGTTGCCGGGCACCCCGGGTAAGCCCTCGGAAGGATAACCCCAGGGTTGCTGGCGGACCTTGTCCGCCACCGCGGCCTCGCCTAGTGGGGTCGGGTTTTAAGCCTTACGCCCCTCATCTCGCGCGTACCATGGGAATGTCACGCAATGACTTGCCAAGTTATAGTTCCAAATTCGTATTTCAAAATTCATTCCCGCCTCCTCATCCAGGAACCAGACCCTATTTTTGTTCCAAACAGTTTCTCTAGGGTACATAGAAGTCATTGTTATAAAACAGACATTCAGTGGACAATATTGGCGTATGTTGAGCCAATGTGTACAGTCAACTTCAGAATCATCTCAAACAACCATTAATACGAAAAGCCCCTTGTCTGTCTGACTACATTCTGTTGATACAGAACATTAAATGCCGAGTTTTATTGACTTGTTGAGTAAAATCTATCGGAGTACAATCAGCTATAGATACTGCTACCGCAGTTATTAACTGAGAATTCTAAGCTGCAGAAAATGAGAAGCACTGGAATAATGTACTTACTTAATGAAGTACCTACGTGTCATTGGTTCTAAAAAATGTAGGTAATGCCCTTTTTTTTTTAACGTGCGGAAATCCCTTCGGATACCCCCGGCCGGCTAGCGGGGGTGGTTATGGCACCCCGGGTAAGCCCTGCAAAGGATAACCCCAGGGTAGCCGGAGGACTTCGTCCGCCACCGCGGCCTCGCCTGGTGGGGTCGGGTTTTATCCCTCTTCGGTGAGTTGGCAGGCGTGTGTAGGGCCACACGACACGCCTCCGCCACGGCCTGCTTCTGTAAGGACGGCGAGTCGGCCAACTATGCACCTAATAAAATTATATTATTAGTAAAACTTTGTATTGGTAGCAGCTGTATACTTTTATGTAACTTGTTAAACCTTACATTGTTATTTGGTAAAAAGTGACGTAAAGAGTCTAGCTAGCACTAGCTGTTTCCCGCGGCTCCGCCCGCGTGGAATCCTGATTTCTATTCCGCTTCCCATGGGAACCTATTCCAGGGTTAAAAAGTAGCCTATATGTTGTTCCAGAATATATCTTTCGTGCTTGAAAGTGTAACAAACATCCTTAAAACCATACATCCTTACAAACTTTCGTGCTTATGATATTACTAGGATGTAGCCTGGCGGTTACCGCAGAATGTGGCCGCACCAGCGGTGGTGACTCGCCTGCATTTTATCCACGATGTCGCGGAAGAAGGCTTAGAATGTGGGAGTTCCTCACGCGAACCTCACGCGAACCTTACGCATAACTCCACACATCCACCGCAGTGGCATCCGTGACATGCAGCACCTGCTGGTGTCACTCTAGCAATGGCCACGCAAACCGTGTAAAAGGACAAGCCTAATTCGAGTTTTATAGACCGGCCCCTTAAACCTATCCGGTATTTTGGGGTCACAGAGACACCAGGAACTTCATACCAATTGGCCCACGCGGCGGCAAGTCTAAATAGAAATGAAATTATGTGATAAAATTAATAAAATTTTAACCGAATCTTCAGACTTTATCGTCAAATATAATGATTCAACTAACTAATTCGAAAAGGAGACGTCAACATTCTATGCCTTTTTTTCCTTGTGGAATCCCTCACGGGCTCCACCTCATCGGTGCCAACAATGAGATAGGTGTATCGAAATCAGACCGACTAAAACCACACGGTGTCCTCCCCAAGTGTTGATTGCCGGGCACCCCGAGTAAGCCCTCGAAAGGATAACTCCAAAGACACTCTATGCCTCCACATAAGTCATTTTTAAGAAACAATCCTGCGATAATATAACTTTAACAACACTTATCAGCCTCTGTGGCGTATCGGTAGTGTATTCGACTGCTACACAGGGGACGCGGGTTCGATTCCCGCTCAGTGCAAATATTTGTATGCATGAATATATCTATTTGCATTGGTCTGGGTGTTTCTATGTATAATATGTATGTATTTACAAAAAAAAAAAGTATATAAGTATGTTTATCCGCATCCTGGAACCCATAACACAAGCCAGTTAAAACTACGCTTACTTTGGGTCTAGAAAGCGCTGTGTAGAATGTCGTAGAATATTTATATTTATTTATTTATATTTATATTATATTTATACCAGTATCATAAGTAAGAAAATATTTAGATAAACTTGAGATAGGAATAAATAACTCGAATGTTACTAAATATCCATAGTGATATTATAAAATACCTATTGCCCGCAGTTCCGCTCACGTGGAATACTATAATGCCGCGACCTACAGAAGTGGCATACGCGCTATTCTAGACTATACTTTATCTTCCGGCGGAATAAAAGCGGCGAACGAGGTCTCGAGTTCGATCCCCAGTCGCCCCGGGCACACACCTCTGACTTTTCGTAGTTATGTGTGTATTAAAAATGTTGATTATCACTCGCTTAGTAATGTGCCTGGTAGATGGCAATAGGCTCGCCCCCTATTATATTTGAACCTAAACATAAGCGAATCGTGGGTGTGAAATACATCTCTGCCTACCCCTTCGGCGATACAGGCGTGAAGTTATATGCGACCCCACCAGGATCTTCGTGGCCCAAGCCAAAGTCACCTGCAAACCGGTACACATGCTGATTGGCGGATGAGGCTAGCCACATGGACTGACGACCTGACAAAAGAGGAGTATCATGATATATATTTACTTGTAATGGATCGGTTCCAAATATTTTGACATAATGGCTGCGTTCCGTTCCGACTAAGATTACTGCTTTTCATTTTTATCCAAAATTTCATAAATGTTGCTTTCAAGAAGTAGGTATAACTTCTTACGTAAGTAGATCCATACACACACCCTTTTTTTCTTTATATACACACATATAAGTTTATGTACTAGGAATTCAGTGCAGGGTGCGACTGAAATAAATTGAGCTGAGCGAGCAGGACTCTTACTTGAAAATAAGACATCTTACTACGGTCGCGCGCTTAGCTATCCGGGGTGCCCGGCAACGGACACTTGGGGAGGACACCGTGCGGTTTTAGTCGATACACGACATAACCACCCCCGCTGGCCGGCGGGGGGGTATTCAAAGGGATTTCCGCACGTAAAAAGAAAAAAAAAGGCCGCGCGCTCGTGAAACTGTTTTACAGTGATTATTCCTTAATGGTACATCGGACATGAACCATCTCGCTTCAAAACACTCCTCAGTGTCCCACACTCTCACCGTGGTAAATTTGGTCAAGATCGGGCGAGTGGTTACGGAGGAGTTCAGCCACCAACAAACGGCTATGCCGCGTATAAGAGAAAAAACATTTAAGTAACTATGTATGTGTACTAGTAAGTAACAAAATATTTAAGAACATTGTTGGCCGTTCATTCAGAAACAGTACTTCATTAATTTCGACAATCTTCTAGAAGGCTTATCATGACCTTGCGATATCGAACAGGTAAAACTGTGTATTAAAATGTGATAGATAAGATAATGGATTGATATGGCATGTACAAAGGTAGTGAAATACGTACGAATCGAGATTATGTTTTGAGTTTAATATAAAATTGTCGCCTTAAGACGTAGGTATATAATATATCGGAGAATTTCGAATATCTGGGACGTGTCTAGGTAGCTCAGCTGGTCAAAGCGTTCCCCCTGTAAGGGACTGGTCGCGGGTTCAAGTCCCGTCCTAAATGTTCTCTTTTTCCGATCTAAATCTATAATAAAATTTGTTGTTGCCGAGGGGCTGCGAAAATGCGAAGGACAAAAACTATTTTTAACGGATTCTATCGCGATTTATTTGGTGTTATGTTATTATATACCCTGGTTCCGGTCACGTGGAGACTAAAAATGGGAAAAGACCAAATAAATCGCGTTAGTAATTTTTTTTTTCGAATTCTTATCTCCTTATCTGTTTGTTCACGATGAACGCAAAAAACTACTGAACGGATTTTGATGCGGTTTCTTCTGTTAGAAAGGTCTTAGTCAGACTTAAAACCTGCCGTATGTAAGTAGAACAGGAGATATGACCAGAAAATGATAACCGACCTCTGCGTGGGTGGAGCCGCGGGCATCAGCTAGTGTGTAATATTCGCATTAACTTCCGACAATAATATGTGAAGGAGATATTAAAAGGAAAATAAAAGTGGTAAATTGTGTTAACCATGGTATATAAATTCAAGAGGAAGTGCACTTAAATTGAGTGATTTTAGCGAAGAATATACTTGAAACACATTTAATTGAATTAGTGAGGGGTTGTATGGACCCCCAAGACCTTCGGGGCCAAGCCATATAAGTCAAGCCAAAAGGATTTTGGTGGGGTCCAGTAAACCCCAAGTTGTGCACTAAAATTTGTATTAAATACAGTTTACATTTAATTAAATACTTTTAATAATAAATAAGCGGCAACATGTGTATTTAATCTGTAGCGAAGTCTCTGTCCTTGGATATACCATACCGGTTTGCTCTCACTAGCTCCAGTGTCGATTTGTCTCATGGAACTAGTGAGATTTTCTTTTCTCACTAGTCCCATTATCAAGCTCAATAAAACTAGTGAAACTGAATAAGTAAAAACCATGTCTCACTAGTTTCACCGCGTTAGTTCAATGAAACTACTGATTTTATTTTATTTTATGTCCTGTTATAAATTGAGGGGCCCCAGGGCTCCGAAGTGAAAGCCATGGATGTGACCGGGGCTAACGCTAAGATGATGATGAATGATGATGATTGTTGGGTGAGTCGGAAGACTTAAATCACTATCGCTTCGTATTATAAAACAAAGTCCTCCGTCGCGTCCGTTTGTCCCTTCGCGATAAACTAGAAAACTACTGCACCGATTTACATGCTATTTTCACCAATGGATAGAGATGTTCCCGAGGAAGGTTTTAGTATATAATTTGTCAAGTTTTTGTATATATTGAGGTGTCTGAAAAAAAAAGCCGTCTGGGAGCTTTGAACGAAAACGTGCCTAAACCCTTTAAGATATAACAAAATGATGTAGGTATGATGGAATTGTGTAGGTATCCTATATATGTTGTCGTACTGGAATAGGTTCCCATGGGTAGCGGGAATGGGATCAGAATTCCACGTGGGTGAAGCCGCGGGCAACTGCTAGTTATATATATTTCGAGTGCATATAATAGTAGCGCAGGAACTATATCTTCCCACTAACTAACACCTTTACATACACCTTTCACTTCTACTTTCATCATTATTTTATTTTATACTTATCGCCGGAAAGATAAGAAAGAATCCTCGCCGCCAACCCTTTTTTTTCGTGCGGAAATCACCCCGGATACACCCCCCCCTCTAGCCAGCGGGGGTGGTTATGTCGGATACGAACCGACTAAAACCGCAAGCCGTCTCGGGTCTTCAGACGCCAACTTCAGTTTGGTGTAAGTTATAAGGCATTTCCCTCGTACCCGGCTGACCCAGGGCCATCTCCGATTTCGTGATGGCCCCCTCGGGTTTGGGAACCACGGTGACCCCATCTTGCCCCGGAAAGGGGCGCTTGACGCCCCGCCGCCCCGGCCGGCTTCTGCTGGGGTGACGTCGTCGCCGCGTACCCCAATGGGAAAAAAACTGTATGTATATTTTGAATTGTAGGATTGTACACAAGAAAAATAAATATTAATCTAAATACTACGTAGGTACCTTTTAAATGTAGTTGTTGAAATAGACATCACAAAAAAATAAAAGTTCTCTCTTTAGGCGTATAATTGTAACTAGTATTGTGTGCCTACAAGGGAATAGCGAAAATCTAGTTCAAAATTAATTAATTCTCGGTCCGTGTGTAGGCTTGATGGTAATTCATATACACAAAAATGAATCACTGATCAAAGAAAAAAAGAAAAAAGGGCAGGTCCAAAGCACTTGAAACCGGCGGGCCTGCATGAAACGTTTAACCGCAGTAGGGGAAGCTCGTGTGTGTCCTTACACACTATCCTTACAGAAACAGGTGGCGTGCTGTTGTCTCAGCCTACCCCGGAGGAATAAGGAGTGAGTATATCTTTATATGTGAACCCTTTTTTCTCTTGGCTGGAGAGCTGGAGAACGATTTTGACCGAATTTATAATTTTTATTTTAAGTTCGGAGTGGGCCCGGGAGAGACTCAGGTCTCTCGCGATCCGAAAAGCCCGCGAGGCGCGGAGGCGACTTAGGCGTCGGAGTCCGCTGAACGACCTCCGTCTTCCATGAGGTCAGGCCTGGGAGTGACAGGTGGAGCTGCCTGTCATCCTAGCAGAAGCAGGCCGGGGCAGCAGCGCCCTGCACGCCACCTCTCTTTCCTCTCATCATTAAGATAAGGACACGGTGGTTCCCAAACCCGAGGGGGCCATCTCGAAACCGGAGATGGCCGTGGGTCAGCCAGAGTACGAGGGAAACGCCTTAGTGCCACCTTACACCCCGGCTTCTAAAGACCCGAGACGGCGTTCGGTTTTATTCGGCTCGAATCTATGTCGGATAGCAATAGATAGTTTTATTTACATTCTCATTTACTTATTGGTGGTGTATTAGCATTATTATCTCACCTGAAACAGTTTCCAGTCGCGGATTTGTCGTTCTCACAGCTTCAAGGAATTGGAAGAGGTGTACAAGGCCCTACGAAGTTCCTTAAGGCCCAAGTCAACCTCACCAGCAAGTCGGTGCGTGCACCTTCTTCAGAACGGACGAGGCTCTGGTGCAGGCTTTCCTTTCAGGGTTGGGAGGTCAGATGGCAGTCGCTCCTGGAAATGCCGACATATCAATCAAAAACAACAAGCTGACCTCGGGCTACTGAGTGCATTTTGGGGGTTCCCCATACTTAGAACTGAAACTCAAATAATTTTTTTTCGTCAAACCTCTACGTGTGATAGGTCTTCAAAAATAATATTGAGGTTTCTAATATCATTTTTTTCTAAACTGAATAGTTTGCGCCCCCCCCCCCCCCCTGTAACTTCTAAAATAAGAGAGTGATAAAACTAAAACAAATATATGATGTATATTACCATGTAAACTTCCACCGATAATTGGTTTGAACCAGATCTAGTGAGTAGTTTTTTTAAATAGGTATGAAATCGTAAACTGCAATTCACCTTTCATTTAAACAACTGAAATATAAAAATTTTACTTGCTGCTACGGAACCCTTCATGGGCGAGTCCGACTCGCACTTGGCCGATTTTTTTTTTCGTGCGGAAATCCCTTCGGATACCCTCCCGCCAGCTAGCGGGGGCTGTTATGTCGGGCTTGATCCGACTAAAACTTAGTTGGTATTAACTTCTACTAGATAGAAAAAATAAAGAAAAAATAATTTTATTCCATTTGGATGGTTACACGGCACAAATCACATACTACAAACATACAAACTAAACGTCTTAAAGTGTCTTCTTCGTTTGAATTGTCGGTAGCTTAGCGGTTAAGGCGTCGACCCTACGATCGAGAAGTCCAGGTTCGAATCCTGGCCTTTACACTACCGACGAGAATCCAATCCTAACACAAGCAATTTAGCTTAGCTGGAGGGGTTAGGAGGAATATTAATAATTCCGGTTACTAATATTCTTTTACATAAAAAAAAACAAAAGAATATGAAAAAAAAATACTGAAACAGAAATTAAACAGATTTCAGATAATATATAGAGATTATATGCCGATGTATCTACGCCATATCCGCGACTACGCAATACTTCGACACGTTCCTGAAAAAAGTTTCTTGATAGATTGAAAACGAAGGGATCCCATAAGGGTTTGTTTTTCCTTCTGATTCAAGCCCGACATAACCGCCCCCGTTGGCTGCCGGGGGAGGGGGAGGGGTAATCCGAAGGGATTTCTGCACAAAAAAGAGGTACGTAACAGTAAAATTTAACAATAATACTAATCGAAATAAAACTATTTACAACGGATTCTATCGCGATTTAATTGATGTTATTATATAATGAACCCAACTTCAAAGATGGTACCCATTTACAGAATAAATAAAAAATAATTCATATAATAATGCTCAGTCGCAACGGTTATTACGATCTCCAACACTTCCTTTACACGTTTCATAACAAAATATACATCTCTTTCCGCGTTCAGAAAATAAGGAAAAGGTCTGAATAAAACATGATTGTAATAACTGACATTTAAATATGTTTATGAAGAGAAACCAGATAATGAGGAACATATAAGAACAATGGCGTCGTTATACGATGACACTTTGACATCTCGCAATTTTGTTGGTGATACATTGAAAATGATTCTCTGCTGAACCTGGTGTTGCACACGTCCATAGGCCACGGTAACAGCTTCCCATTAGGTGGGTCGCGCGCTTGTCTGCCACCTAAGTGGTATAAAAAAAAGAAAAAAGATAGGGGCTCGTGGTTAAGTGATAACCGCAGTACTAGCCATGTCAACCTTAGGATGGGTAACCATTCTTAAAACTGCGAGACCCCTCTGTGCCTTAGAGAGTACGTTAGCTGTCGTCGTTGGTCCCGTTTGCCATACGAACATCTGTGTTGCCGGTAGTTGGAGCCCTGAAATGTCCGAAGACTTGTGTAACTACAGAGCTTCGGTATCGCTAGTGGGTTGTGGAGGTTAGATATTAGTCGTTTCACGCAAAATATCTAAGTCGAAAGATATTTTTTTCATAGTTAGACTGAAAGCTGAGTTGAAAAACGGCTCGGAGGAGGAGGAAAATATTGTAAGAAGGATTATTATAAGCTTTTATTTAGCTTCCCTTGTCCCGACGTTTGTCATTAAATTTTGCAAATTAAATTCGATCCACTATCCGGATACCGTGGAGCTGAAATTTTGCATACATGTGTAAAACGCGTGACAGTGGAATATTATGATGACATGGTGCTGAATGGCATCGAAGCGACCTGTAAAACTCATCGAGTTTGGGCTCGTTTCAATCGTCTTGAGTAATAGTTTGTATATTAACCAGGGTCTGATGATGGAGCTGGAAGGTGGCGATAGAACTGGTGGTAGAAATTTGATGACACAAATTTGTCACAAAATTCGGCCGGGTTGGTACCACCGTGCACGATTGCGAAAAACCCTCCACAGTAATCAAATTTCGGTTTGATTGCGTTCAGGGGTCAGCAAGTGCATAGCCGGGCAGGGGGATTGGTGTCGCAGCACTAGTGGGACCGAAGGGTGTCACGCGGTGCTGCGATGACAATCCTTTTCTGATGAGGCCGTCAAGCTGAGTGCCACCATTGTTAACATGGTATGTGTATGTAATGGTGACCCTCTTTCCTGAGACTTTACCTTCAGCTTACCATCAGGCGAGGTGAAATCAAATTGACGTGTCCTAAATATATAAAAAAAAAGGATCTTCGCAATGAAAAGACACAACCTCATCGAGTTGGGGTCGTTTGATTCGTCTTGACTAATAGTTTGTCTTACAATGGTAACTAGGGTCTGATGATGGAGCTAGAAGATGGTCATTGGAACGTCGCAATGAAACCCCATCGAGTTTTGGCTCGTTTGATTTAAAACTTTTAGTTCTTTTTATTAACAAGAACATAATAGTAACTATTTTTTAAAGTTTCGTTTTTAAAAACCACTTTTAATATTAGTAGGATTGTTATATCTTCTCATTGCAACTTTACAATACAGTTCCTATTGGAATTCTTGCCTCGAAACCATCATTATTGGACGTACCCACTGAATTATAACCCAGCTTCCTTCAGAGACTGCAGTAACTTTTTCCACCAGGGATACTTGTTCCGTAAATAAGTATTATTATTATTGTATTGTTGCCAAAGTTTCCTTTGGTTATTCATGCAACAGTTCGCTAATTCGCCTTCCGCCTCCCTCGGCTAATATTGTAAATACAAAAGTTCACTCACAAATTTTTCTATACCTATATTGTATAATCATGACTGTATTTCCCTGAAGGGGTAGGTGATTAACACCCACATTTCGCCATTATGGTTATCGCTCCCACGTAATATTTATTGCCATCAAACAGGTGCTTTCCTAGGGCTTTAGGTAATAGCCGCGGTAGCCTAGTGGTATGGGTAATGGACTGCTGAGACGAGGTCTCGGGTTCGATCCCAGGTTTTACCATGGCACACACCAATGCCTTTTCGATGCTTTTCGAAGTTATGTGTGTATTTATCGCAGGTTTATAAGTGCCCGGTTAATGGCAATAGGCTCGCCACCTATTACATTGGGACCTAAACATAAACTGGCGAAATGTGGGTGCTAGCACCTCTGCCTACCCCTTCGGGGATATAGGCGTGAGTTTATGTTATGTTTTATGTTATGTTTAGGCTTACTGTTTGACGACAAACGTCCTATCTAAGGTATGAAGGGTCTTCTTCTACGACACCTACGGGAATAATGGGTGGTTTTCTCAAGCGTCTGCAATATGGGGTTCTTTAAGAAGGGCATTAGAAGGTTTTACAGGGTCGGCAGCGCGAGTGTGACGCCTCTGGTGTTGCACACGTCCATAGGCCTCGGTAACCGCTACCCATCAGGTGGGCCGTGAGCTGGTCTGCCATCTGTGTGGTATAAAAAAATGTCCATTGAATCTGCTTTTTACGTTTTGTTTCACTTGTTCACCAAATATAGTAATATAGTAGTAAAGTATATTTTTTTACATAATTGTATTTCGCCAAACTGCTGGGGCAATTTGTAGGCGTAACTCTCATAAACAGTAATATAATATTTAAATGCTACCCATCCAAGTACTTAATAACCCAATTTATTTTAAATATATATATAACTTCAAAATAAGCGGCGATAGCCCAGTGGCGTACGTAACGTACTGCTGAGACGAGATCTCAAGTTCGATCCCCAGTCGCCCCGGCCACACACCTCTGACTTTTCGTAGTTATGTGTGTATTAATAAATGTTAATTATCGCTCGCTTAATAATGTGCCCGGTAGATGGCAATAGGCTCGCCCCCTATTACATTGGGACCTTAACATAACTGGCGAATCGTGGGTGTGTAATACACCTCTGCCTACCCCTTCGGGGATACAGGCGTGAAGTTATGTTATGTTATGTCATGTGTATAACTACAAACTATTGTTTCTACTAGTTAGTGTTAGTGAACCATTCAGCGAGCTTTTAAGTAAATATATCTAACTAGCTGACCCAGCTGACTTCGTACTGCCTCAATCGATAACAACTTCCATATTTATTCACCTTTTAAACCTTCGCTGGACCTCCACAAATAATTCAAGACCAAAATTAGCCAAATCGGTTCAGCCGTTCTCGAGTTTTAGCGGGACTAACGAACAGCAATTAATTTTTATATATAAAGAAGAAGATATAGAAAAATATCGTGTGAGTTTGTTATCGAACTCCTTCGAAACGGCTTGGCCTATTCTTATGAAATTTTTTGTGCACATTTGGTACGTCTGAAAGTAGGTCGTAAGCTTTTTATCCCTGGAGTTCCTCGAGGTCTGAGCCGTGGGCAATGGCTAGTTTCCATATAACATTAATCCATCGAGATACCATATTAATGCATTGTCATCAGAACTAAAATTTATGCACTTTTGATTTTGATTTTCAGCAATCGGATACCAACAAATGGCCGAAATATGGTTTGCAAATTATGTAGGTTAGTCATGTAAGTAAGTACTTACATGACTTACCTACATACGAACAGTGAAAGGTGAATAAAGGTTCCCTCGGGCTCAAAAGGGTAAACTTTTGATGCATTTGGGAAATCGCTATGAGGGTGATGACTTACTTCACAATACCATTTAAAAAATCCGTTCCCGCAGGGGGAACGCACAGGTAGATTTCGTGAAGCACGGTTAGAAATATTTTTTTGCCCCTCTATGACCTATGCTTCTTCTATTACCCACGCCGAGCTCATTTTTAACATGTTTAATTTTTTTTTCTCGAAAACGGTAACTTTTAGCGAAAAACTTTTCAGACATTTATTTTAGACTTAAAAGTGGCCTATCGATTAAAAATGTTTCCGACGGCAAGAATGTTGACTGGTTAGAAGTTATGATTTTTTTAAATCTTATAGGTTTATAACTAAAAGTTGTTGGTATTTATGCATACTATGGGATAAAATTTGAACGGTTCGAATATCTTTCATGGAACGTGAAATTTTGAGGAAAAACTGATTTCACAAAAAGTGAGGCCCTACCGTCCCCTTAGGCCGGATTCCACCCGTTCACGAACTTAAACTAAGTTTACACCCAAGCAATTTTTGACCGCAATTTGAAAGCGATATATATATAAACTTTTTGACCAGTGGTCATTTCGGACTCAGGGGGAAAGACAAACTAGACCTCCTGTGAAGAATTTTTTTTCAAATTCGACAGTAGTCAAGAAACCAATAGGTAGATCGATTTCATCGAAATCTACCTAAAAAAGAGTGGCAATCCGGGAGTGCTGGCAGAAGTGAAAACTTGAACAATTACGTGTTTATTTTTTTTGACGTCATCATCCATTCCACTCAGCCCATTATTTCACTTCAGAAATACATAAATAAGTATGTTATTTTCGCATGTTCAACGTTCATGCACGAACCGCAAAAAAGTACAGTATAGACAAATAAAAATAAACAAAGATTATTTATGATCTTTGTTTTTATCCACTTTTTGCACAATCGGTCGACCTGTTCTCGAGTTTATCCCGGTCATCACTAGCACGACTTTTTTTATATATATATAACCCTAAATGTTAATGCGAGAATTGATCTCTGTTGAAAATACAATTAATATTATAAACTATATTAATAATAAAAAATTCAACCGACTTTAATAACAAAAAAGCGGCCAAATGCGAGTCGGACTCGCCCATTCAGGGTTACGTAGCAGCAAGTAACGTAATAATGTTTTTTTTAAATTTTTATATTAAAAAAAAATTTTGAGTTTCAGTTCTAAGTATGGGGGTTTTCTATTTTTGTATGAAAATCTTATTGCGGTTCACAGAATACATCTGCTTTCCAAGTTTCGACAGCATACTTATAGTTTCGGAAAAAAGTGGCTGTGACATACGGACGGACAGACATGACGAATCTATAAGGGTTCCGTTTTTTGCCATTTGGCAACGGAACCCTAAAAAGGCACTGAAAAGTGTAAAATAACTGAATTACAGATTTAATTCTTTTTTTTTCGTGCGGAAATCCCCTCGGATACACCCCGCCCCCCGCCGGCCAGCGGGGGCGGTTATGTCGGGCTTGAAGCCACTAAAACCGCACGGCGTCTCGGGTCTACAGACGCCGGGGTGTAAGGTTGCCCATAGAGCATATCCCTCGCACCCCGACTGACCTTGGGCCATCTCCGGTTCGAGATGGCCCCCTCGGGTTTAGGAACCACGGTGTCCCCGTCTTGCCCCGGTTTGGGGGAGGGGCGCTAGTCGCCCCACCGCCGTCCCGGCCTACTTCTAAGATAAAAAAAACACTTAATACTTTTCTGTTGAACAAATTCGGCATATTCCCATACATTATATGAGAAACCAATTACGGGAAAAAAATGGATTAAAGGGATCCAACGGAGGTTCGACATACACCACGGGCGAGGCGGGGGAAGGCCATCTAGTTGGTCATAATCGTAGCAAGTGGAAACATGTGTGTCTACCTTCCCCATAGGGATAGAAGCGTGACTGTATTATATGTATTGGTTTTGATATCTTTGAGATTTGTATACCTATGTTACGTATAATGCCGCTCTATTGTGGTAGCTCTTATAAGAGCTTTTTTGAGCTGGCACTGATAAGTGCCTTTTGGTTCGTCTCTGAGAAGAGCCGTTTTGGGCCATTGTGGCGGAAGGATTAGTCACGCCGCTCCAATACTGTCTTCGCTGAGTCAGTCTTGGAGCGATGTATCCAGGGTGCGCCGGTCGCTCATGTAAGCTTGTCATGTTCCCTGCACGGGGAGGCTCCTTCCATGCACTCCCAACGTTATGTTACTTATAGCATACATAAATTCATACATAAACTCACGCCTATATCCCCGAAGGGGTAGGCAGAGGTGCTAGCACCCATATTTCGCCAGTTTATGTTTAGGTCCCAATGTAATAGGTGGCGAGCCTATTGCCATTAACCGGACACTTATAAACCTGCGATAAATACACACATAACTTCGAAAAGCATCGAAAAGTCATTGGTGTGTGCCATGGTAAAACCTGGGATCGAACCCGAGACCTCGTCTCAGCAGTCCATTACCCATACCACTAGGCTACCGCGGTACTTATAGCACTTATCCTATTTTATTTAAGTACCAGCTGAACAATATGTTTTCTTTGTCTATAATATAAGTCTTATCTTAGCTTTGTTTCCTGTTGCATGCGTGGCTTGCACCTCAGAGCTAGAAGAAGTAAACGAACCCCTGGGGGTTCAATTATTTCTTCTCCTGCTTTTGGTCTACTTTGTACGGCTTTTGTGGAAGCGACTGCCGTCTGACGACCTCCCAAGCCCGAAAGGAGAACCCATGCCAGAGCCTTGTCCGTCAATCAACAACCTTACACCCCGGCGTCTGAAGACCCGAGACGGCGTGCGGTTTTAGTCGGTTCAAGCCCGACATAACCACCCCAGCTGGCACGCGGGGGGGGTATCCGAAGGGATTTCCGCACGAAAAAAAAAAAATGGTATACCGACTTGCAGGTGAGGTGGGATTAGCCCCGTAGATATTGGGGGAGATTGGCGACATTAGTTTTCACACTACGTGGTGACGGTTGTTTTTATATACCGTACCAGCTGTTGCTTACGGCTCTCCCCACATGGAATTCTGATTCCGTTCCCGCAACACATGGAAACCTATTCCGAAGATAAAGGTAGCCTATGTTTTATTCCACTCAAAATATGTATACCAGAGGTACACTACCAATACCACATCTTGTTCGTTATGGCGCTCCGCTGTCTGTCATAGCCCAGTGGCGTTTGTAACGTACTGCTGAGACGAGGTCTCGAGTTCGATCCCTAGTCACCCCGGGCACACACCTTTGATTTTTCGTAGTTATGTGTGCATTAATAAATGTTACTTATCGCTCGCTTAATAATGTGCCCGGTAGATGGCAATAGGCTCGTCCCCTATTACATTGGGACCTTAACATAACTGCCGAATCGTGGGTGTGTAATACACCTCTGCCTACCCCTTTCGGGGATACAGGCGTGAAGTTATATTATGTTATGTTTATTTTGTAAATGAGTACCTTTTTTTTTTCGTGTATTACCTGTCCGTTCACAAGCCGAACTATATTTTGTGAGTTTGTTAAGGAAAACCTGTTATTAGCCATACTTTTAGAATGAGTTCTATGGGTTTATTTGCTTTTTGTATCGCTGTTGGTTTTCTTAACTAAATAAATAAAAAATCTATCCGTTCAGCCGTTAGCGCATGATTGAGTAACAAACATCCAAACATCTTCACCAATCTTCTTCCGAACAACTTTACAATTCCTAACACATTTGTAGAAATAACATAAATATACCATTCGTTTATAATAATTGACTATAGTACGAAACTAATATCACATTCGTACGTGACGTAAACAAATATTGGCCCAACCGAACGTAACAAACATGTTATCAGCTGTTATCAGGCAAATAGCCACATTTCGTGACCGCAGAAGCTTCACCCGGATTTGCACCTAGCCATCTCTTAAGTATAAACTACGTATATATGGCTTATCTACATCTACACTAATATTATAAAGAGGAAAGATTATTTTTTTGTTTGTTTGTTTGTAACGAATAGGCTCTGAAACTACTGGACCGATTTCAATCATTCTTTCACATATAGAAAACTACAATATCTAGGAGTAACATAGGCTACAATTTATTTTCAAAAGAAATAGAGATTTATTTCAAAAAAATAAGAAAATCGCAATATTGTAAAAAAATATAGAAATATGTAAATCTTTTTAGGCGTGCGCTGCGTAAACTATTGATGATAGAACAATATGATGTACTACACGTTTAGAGGTCTTTTTAATGTCTACAAAAAAGTCCGCGAGGCGATATTTGCAACCGTTATATTTGTTCCACTACAACAGGTTTTGTGTTCTCAAAATTTAATTATTTCATATCTTTTGATCACATCACAACGCGGGCAACAGCAGTGCGAGTGGGAGTGGGAGGGGGTGTGGGAGTGGGAGTGGGAGCGGGAGTGGAAGTGGACGCAATAAGCGACTTCCACGCGAGCGGAGCCACTGGCAACAGCTAGTATAGATATATATGTAATATATACATAGTTATATTTTGTGGAATAAAGGATGAATGAATGGATTGAGCAATCGCTGATGGATCAGTCAATAGTTCCGGGGACTGAACAACTGAACGGGTTTGGATGAAATTTATAATAATTAATAATAACTAGGGATGCGATGCAGTTAGCCGATCGCAAGAAAATTGAGCTGAGCGAAGCTGAATCTGAAAAATTCAATTTTTGCGCGCGCGCACTTTTTCCATGAAACCAATGGCAAATTTGTTTTTCGGTGATAATTGCTCAATGGTATGTCCGATTTTTAATTTTATGGTCTCAAAACATGCCCCTAGATTGTCGTTATGACCATGCCAAATTTGGTGGAAATGTGATTTGTGGTTGCATAGGAGTATCCGAGTTTGTAAGCGGCTATCCTGCGTATAAATTTATTGGTTTCAAATGAACAATATACATAACGGTGTTAGATACATACAGAAAACATAGAAAAAATAATAATTTAGGTACAAGCCAATGATTCTCTGGAACCCACACTAGGGATACCCTGTGTCGTGGAGTTCACTCCAATCAGTTCAAATTCTACCCGTACCATCTACCGTAATACTTGCGAAGTACGGAAACAATGAATGACTTTACAATCATTTTTCAACGTTGTTTTTTGATTTCTCCGCCACATTAATTCAATTAATGGTCGCGGGTTCAAGTCCCGTCCTAGATGTTCTCTTTTTCCGATCTAAATCTATAGAAAAAGGAAAGAAAGAAAGGAAGAAACCGTTTATTCTACACACATACATACAGGAAGCATACTAATTACTTAAAAATGTAATTGAATTAACACAGGCTATATTTATCCTGGAAATAAACCCCTTTAAGTCGCGGGCACGGAATCAATATTTCACGCGGGCGGGCGGAGCTTACCTTTTTTTTTTATATGGGCGGAAATCCCTTCGGATACCCCCCCGCCGGCCAGCGGGGGCGGTTATGTCGGGCTTGAACCGACTAAAACCGTAGCCGTCTCGGGTCTACATACGCCGGGGTGTAAGGTTACCCATAGAGCATTTCCCTCGCACCCCGACTGACCCTGTGCCATTCGCAGTGTCCCCTCTGATAACAGCAGAGGGGTACCTGGAGCGACCACTCCCGCGGGCCTTGAAGGCCCGCCATACCCCGACCCCCTCGTGCAATGGGGTCAGCTGGCCCTGGAAAGGGCCGGTTGGCCAGACTCTTGGCCGTTGACGTTGACGCCAGCTACTCCAGAGGAGCAATCAATGATGCGTCATCGCCCACGTTGCCCAGGGTGCACCAAACTTGGAGGTGATCCAACCAGTCGCATCCCGGGCGGAGCGTAGGTACCTTTTTTATTTTCTTTTTTTCGTGCGGAAATCCCTTCGGATACCCCCCGCCGGCCAGCGGGGGTGGTTATGTCGGGCTTGAACCGACTAAAACCGCACGCCGTCTCGGGTCTACAGACGCCGGGGTGTAAGGTTGCCCATAGAGCATATCCCTCGCACCCCGACTGACCCTGGGCCATCTCCGGTTTCGAGATGGCCCCCTCGGGTTTGGGAACCACGGTGTCCCCGTCTTGCCCCGGTTTGGGGGAGGGGCGCTAGTCGCCCCACCGTCCCGGCCTGCTTCTGCTGGGGTGGCAGGCGGCCTCACCTGCCACTCCCAGACCTATGCTCATGGAGGACGGAGGTCGTACATATAAAACTCATGTCACAGTGTTCGTAGTCGAACACCTCCGAAACGGCTCGATCCATATTAATGATAATTTTTTTTTTGTATATATGGTAGGTATGAGAATAGGTGGTAAAGTATTACAGTATTCATCCTACCACCACACAACTTACCCATTTTAAAATCGCGATTTTAGTATTTTGGTTTAACCGTCGCGTCGCATGGCCATCGCTCATTGAGGAGAAGTCATTTACATGAAGTGTCGTATTACTTTGACATTTAATTCTGCATTTTTAACCCCCGAAGCAAAAACGACGCAGTCTGGCATCGTAGCTCCTGAATGGATGAATCGATTATATATTTTTTTTCTTTTTTCATTGAAATGTGAATTAGTCAGGTATGTTCTTAGCCCGACATAACCGCCCCCGCTGGTTAATATTATAAATCTGAAAGTTTGTGAAGATGTGTGTTTGGATGTTTGGTACACAATCACGCTATAACGGCTTAACGAATCTGGCTGAAATTTTGTGCAGGGAATAACACAGGCTAAATAATAATAAATTCTTGAAAAATTTTCCCATGGGAAGCGGGAACCGTAACAGAATTCCACACGGGTAACATGTAGTTCCTTTTTCGCTTTATGTAGGTATTCGTTGGTATAGTATATTTTTTACACCCAGAACCTTGTTAATACCAGATATAGCTCGGTAAACAATATAAATAAATAAAAACATTGCGAAGACAATTAAGGTGAAATCATCAATTTACATTTAGTTGGATGGTATTGAACACGCGGATACGCTTTGTGAATCTAGTAAGTGGCTTCAACTACTACAAAATACTTGAACATATTTAGCTTGGATTTCACCAGTGAGAACCCAGGGTAAGAGCTATTAGGTACAGTTACAGCTGAAATAATCTAAGAAGTGCATTTTGATACATGGGATTAACAGAAGCTAGACATAGAACGTAAGCATTGCACCGTTTGAACGAAAAAAAAAAAACTGATATTAGAACTTATTAGTTACCCAATTTTTAAATGAGTAATAATGTATAATATAATTGTATATTGTATAGGTGTATTTACAAAAAATAAGTATGTTTATCCGCATTCTGGAACCCATAACACAAGCTAGTTAAACTATGCTTACTTTGGGTCTAGAAAGCGCTGTGTGGAATATCGTAGAGTATTTATTCATTTATTTATTTAAAATATTGAGTTGAAGAAATGTAATGCGACATATTTCAGTTAAAATTTCTATAATTAATTTAAAATATGGCGGTTTTCTTTATTTCTGCGTGATGTCCTAAAAAGGTTACGTTTTACATGATATTGTCGAAAGTTTACGCGAATATCACACATTAAAATCCCCGTCTCCCCGTGGCCATAGCTGCTGAAAAAAGTCCTCTCGCTCCTAAAAGTCGGGTGCAATGTAAATATTAAAATAACATCAAATAAAAATCCGTTAATAATCAAGTCCTGGTAGTGTCAAGGGTGTGCAGAAGGCCGGGCGAAGTGTAGCAAAAGATAGGAAAGCGGATCCTGGGTTCCAAAGCGAGGGCTGTATAGGTTATTGGGATTCTTATCTAAAGATTAGTCTTTTTCGAATCAATTGAACAACTTTCTTACAAAACTGGAGGGAATTATATGTAATAAGCCGAGGGATACATATAAATAATCGGTGACTTTAATATGAGTGACATAAAGTGGTCAAAATTTTGTAGTAACGGTGAGTCATGCATGTTACCCGGCAATGTAAACTCTGTTGATGAATATTCTTTGATTGATTCCCTATGTATGCTCAATTTGAGAAAGTATAATGGCGTTCTTAACGCATTAGGTAGAATATTAGACCTAGTGCTGTCGAACGACTCGGTATCGGTGCTTAATTGTGAGGAACCATTAGTGCGTGTTGATCCGCCTCACGGGGCGTTACTTATTGAGGTAAAGTTTATACAAATATCCGATTTAAAACCAGGACCGCGTCTTAAAAAGCTTTTCTCTAAATGTGATTACACAGGTATGGATTACACAGGTGACGATATTTCCAAAGTCAGATGGGAAAACGAATTTAAGAGCATATCTACTGAGAAGGCTGTAGACTGTTTTTACTTATTCATTAATAATATGATTAGAAAGCACGTTCCAATTAAATTATTAAGTAATGTGCATCACGCGGTGTGGTATTCACCTGCGTTAAAAAAAATGATTAGAGGAAAATATGAATTTCACAAAAAATTCAAGCGTTACGGCCGGCAGTCTGTCAGATGGACAATTTTTTTTCTTTAGCAGTTCAAAACTCCCACGGGCATCACCCTATCGGTGCCGATGATGGGGTGGGCATGTCGGAATCGGACCGACTAAAGCCACACGGTGTCCTCCCCAAGTAGACATAGTTATGAATTATTGAGGGAGCGGCTAAAGAAGTTACAGACAGAATACTATCAAAATTATATTATAACAATAGAACAGTCAATTAAAAGTGATCCCAAGCAGTTTTGAAATTTTTTTAAATCTAAAACGAATTCATCTGGTATACCTTTTTTTTTATATCTGGAGTGGTGATAGAAATTTGATGACACAAATTTGTCACAAAATTCGGCCGGGTAGGTCACCGTGCACGATTGCGAATCCCCTCCATAGTAATCCGATTTCGGTTTGATTGCGTTCAGGGGTCAGCAAGTGCATAACCGGGCAGGGGGATTGTGGTCGCAGCACTAGTGGGACCGGTGGGTGTCATGCGATGCTGCGACGACAATCCTCTTCTGATGAGGCCGTCAAGCTGAGTGCCACCATTGTTAACATGGTACGTGTATGTAATGGTGACCCTCTTTCCTGAGACTTTATCTTCAGCTTACCATCAGGCGAGGTGAAGTCAAATTGACGTGTCCTAAATATAAAAAAAAAAAAACCAATTCTGTTTGTTACGGTGACACCACGGCTACCGGCTCTGAAGATATATGTAATCTATTTTCCGATTATTTTATGTCGAATTTCTTCTGATCATATACCTGCTGTTTTACTGGTGAACTACCTATGCCGAAACGCTAGCCCTGCCAATTAGCCTGCTATTTAGACAGTCATTGTCTGAGTGTGAGATGCCCTCAATATGAAAATCGGCGTTTGTAACACCAATCCATAAGAAAGGTGTGGTTACGGATATAACTAATTACAGACCGGTGTCAAAGTTAGTTTAATCGCAAAGATCTTCGAAAAGATTATCCACACTCAGTTATATGAATCACTTAATAATGTTATTGATCAGAACCAGCACGGGTTTGTCAATGGCAGGTCTACAGTTTCAAACCTTGTTATTCTCGATGATTATATTATTAATAACATGAGTCAGGGAAGCAGCAAGTTGCTGTCGTTTACACTGATTACAGCAAGTGTTTTGATAGGATCGATCATTGCATTCTAATTCGTAAACTAGCTTACTGGGGGATAAGGGGCGACCTCTTAAGATGGTTTACGTCTTACATCTCATTTCATCAGGTTTCATTGTGCGCACTTCGAATAGTTTTAAGGATGCAAAGACCATTAAAATTTTGTATTGTACGTATGTGCGCAGTATACTTGGAATATGGATCAGAGGTCTGGAATCCTAGGTACAATACTTACATCGAAATACTGGAGAGTATCCAGGGGAAGTTCATCGGATATTTATGCTATCGCACTAAAGTAGTGTACAAGCCTGATGAGTACCTCAAACTGTGCGCCAGATTCCATCTCCTTCCATTAACATATCGACGAAAAATTGCTGACGTTATGTACATATTGAAAATTCTATGTAATCGTGTCGATAGCCCTGAACTTCTGTCTAAGATTAACATTGATGCACCTGCAAAAGTCCTACGTTACTATATGCCCTTGTGTCAATCGTGGCATCCAATTACCGCCAAAATACCTTTTTATGGAGAGCGTGTCGTTCAGTTAACGCGGCAAGCCTACAGCATAATTTCGACATATTCAACTCTAGTGTAGCATCGGTCAGGAGGTTGCTTAGTCTGGAATTCTTTCAACAATTCGAAAGAAAGATGATTAGTGTATTATGACTTGCATTTATTGTGATAAAAAAAAAGAATAGTTTCACACACTTTATTTTCACCTATCATTTAAGTACTATAAAATAGTGTGATATTTTAGTCCACATTATATACTCAGTCTGAAGTGTATAAGTGAGGACCTATAACAAAACATAAAGTCATAACATAAACTCACGCCTATATCCCCGAAGGGGTAGGCAGAGGTGCTAGCACCCACATTTCGCCAGTTTATGTTAGGTCCCAATGTAATAGGTGGCCAGCCTATTGCCATTAACCGGGCACTTATAAACCTGCGATAAATACACACATAACTTCGAAAAGCATCGAAAAGTCATTGGTGTGTGCCATGGTAAAACCTGGGATCGAACCCGAGACCTCGTCTCAGCAGTCCATTACCCATACCACTAGGCTACCGCGGCTTTGTTTGGCTGCCTATATTTGGCTGTATGTCACTAAATTTAATTTTTTAATACTTTTGTTATGGCTGTTGGTCCTCCGAATAAATAAATTAATAAATAAATAAATTAACGCTTGAAAAAAGAAGATTCAATTGTTGATAGGGGAAATTCGCCAATGATGTGTTGTGTTAGCACTGAGGCCATGTAGTTGAATGGTGTTAAGTGTTAGCAGTATATCTGTAGCTATGAGTAGATATATGTTTCGCTACGCCAGCAGTGAAAGCATATAATATGTTTTCACTTCTGTCGGTAATCCGCATGACTGCTTGCGAAATTTTATTGTACGCAGCAATAACTTGGACTTTCTTGATGTTATGGGTAATATTAACATCTTCGGAGCACAAATCAACCTTATCAGCTAGCTTGACCAACGGACGAGGGTTCGGCACAGGTTTTCCTTTCGGAGTTGGGGAATTAGACGGTAGTCACTGCCGTAGTAACTAGAGTAAGCCAAACAATAAAAAAACCGGCCAAGTGCGAGTCGGACTCGTCCATGAAGGGTTCCGTAGTAGCAAGTAACATAATTTTTTTTTTTAAATTTTTATGTTTGAGTTGATTGAATGAAAATTAAACGGTTTACGATTTATGACGTATTAAATAAGAACTACTTACTAGAGGTCGTTCAAACTAATTTTAGGTGGAAGTTTACGTGGTAGTCGCTTAACGACCTCCGTCCTCCATGAGCGCAGGCCTGGGGGTGGCGGGTGAGGCCGCCTGTCACCCCAGCAGAAGCAGGCCGGGACGGTGAGGCGACTAGCGCCCCTCCCCCAAACCGGGGCAAGAGGGGGACACCGTGGTTCCCAAACCCGAGGGGGCCATCTCGAAACCGGAGATGGCCCACGGTCAGTCGGGGTGCGAGGGATATGCTCTATGGGCAACCTTACACCCCGGCGTCTGTAGACCCGAGACGGCGTGCGGTTTTAGTCGGTTCAAGCCCGACATAACCGCCCCCGCTGGCTGGCGGTGGGGTATCCGAAGGGATTTCCGCACGAAAAAAAAAAAAAAGGTAACGGACATCATATATTTTTTTTAGTTTTATCATTATCTTATTTTAGAAGTTACGGGGCGGGGGGACTCACAAACACTTTTTACCACTTTGGAAGTGTCTCTCGCGCAAACTATTCAGTTTAGAAAAAAATGATATTAGAAACCTCAATTTCATTTTTGAAGACGTATCCAAATGGGGGAAACTCCAAAAATTATTGTTTTTTTTCTATTTTTGTGTGAAAATCTTAATGCGGTTCACATAATACATCTACTTAACAAGTTTTAATAGCATACTTCTTATAGTTTCGAAAAAAAATGGCTGTGACATACGGACGGACAGACAGATAGACAAACATGACGAATCTATAAGGGTTCCGTTTTTTGCCATTTGGCTACAGAACCCTAAAAATTGTGTGTTTACTTATTTACGTACGTAAGTAGTTATATTTCTTTGACGTAACAAGATAAAAATCTTTCTAAAATCTTTATAAAAATTTTATTCTTCGCGGTATCCTATGATTGAATAAACGTAAAAATTTATTTTAGTTTATGATGTAAATAAATAATACATACCGTCAACTAACCTCAGATTCTACAAACGTACTCAAAGTTAAATGTTGACTAGCTAACTTCAGAGTGTCGGTTTTCTAGCTAACTTCATGGTGTCGATTTTTCATGACGGCGTGCGCGCGCATTGTAAAAATTTACTCTTATCATTTTTCCCTAACGCGCCAAAAGAAGTATAACTTCGGAAAAAGGAGAAACATGAACCCGGGCTTCAAGGTGAAAACCTTGAATACAACCAACCATCGCTAAGACAACTATGACAATGAACTTGGACCTTTTGGAACTTTGAACATATTTTTTATCACCTAAGCCTGTGCTGAAGATTTGATTAATATTTTCGCAAACGCTTAACCCGATTTTGATACTGTTTATGCTATTTGCAAGCTGATGTGGTCTAGATGATTTTTAGTTATAATTTACTAAGATTTGTTCAGGCGTTTAAGTATCATCAGCACATTTCGTGTTATCTATTTTTTATTTATTTTTATTTATTTTATTTAAAATTTATGCACATACAATAAAAACATTATAGAAATTGGATGGTGGAAAGAATAGTTCAGTGAGATTATACTCCAATTAATCAACATACCTAGGCTCTAGGTGGCTCGTTGGTCAGAGCATTCCCCCTGTAAGGGACTGGTCGCGGGTTCAAGTCCCATCCTAGATGTTCTCGTTTTCCGATCAAAAAATTTATACCTAGGTATTTAAATTGTCCCGAGGGGGCCATCTCGAAACCGGAGATGGCCCAGGGTCAGTCGGGGTGCGAGGGATATGCTCTATGGGCAACCTTACACCCCGGCGTCTGCAGACCCGAGACGGCGTGCGGTTTTAGTCGGTTCAAGCCCGACATAACCGCCCCCGCTGGCCGGCGGGGGGGTATCCGAGGGGATTTCCGCACGAAAAAAAAAAAAAAGGTATTTAAATTGTAATAGTCACTAACAATAGTATTAGAGTTAACGGGAACACATGGTAAATATCCCGTAAACTCTAATACTAATTAAATTAATTAGTCGTCAGGAAGTGTCTAACGCATGTTTTTCCCTTTTGCAGGTAATGTAATAAAACAACAAACAGCCAACGATGCAAAATGTTATCTCTTACCAGGTAAGTAATAGGTTATTTTTTGTAATATTTATTCTGTCAATTTGACTGCACCCCGCCTGATGGAAAGCTAAAGTGAAATACAAAAAGAAGTGGCCACCATTTACACGTACAGATGCTGTCCTTTAGGTACACAGGTACACCCGAGGGGGCCATCTCGAAACCGGAGATGGGCCAGGGTCAGTCGGGGTGCGAGGGAAATGCTTCATGGGCAACCTTACACCTCGGCGTCTGAAGACCCGAGACGGCGTACGGTTTTAGTCGGTTCAAGCCCGACATAACCGCCCCCGCTGGCCGGCGAGCATCCGAAGGGATTTCCGCACGAAAAAAAAGGTACACACGAAAAAAAAAGGTACACAACACAACACCGTATATTATATAACAAATACGAAAACATGTAGTGGAGTTCTGCTTTTTCCAGCATGAATAGGGCCAGGTAAGAGGATAATGTCGCCTTCGCACTTATATAGACTTTAAACAGATTCCAACATGGATGTATTCCCTAATGCCAGAATCCACCCACGACGTTTATTTATTTATTGATTTATAGCAGAAGCATGGTAAAATACATAGGTGTTAGGTACATTTAAATGATTGTCCAGCACGTTTCGCCGTTTAACCAGCATGCAAATGTAAAATTAAATAGCCAACAATAAAATAAAACAGAATACATGCAATGATTTTACACAATATTAAGTAGCCAGCTAAGATATAGACCGATACAACGATGTTTTCCACTTCATCCATTTCCCCATAAAGCAGTCGTGTGCTGGGGTAAACGTGTTCTTGAGTGGAGACCGCGACTCGGCAAACGTAGTGAAGGACGCCCTCCGGCCAGGTGGGATGACGATCTGCGAAAGACTGCGGGCAGATGCTGGATGCAGCAAGCTGAAGACAAGGCGCTATGCCGCTCATTAGGGGAGACCTATGTCCAGCAGTGGACTAGAATAGGTTGATGATGACGATGATACTCACGGGTTATAAAATGTGTTTATAAGTAGAACTTATAAACCCCTGAAGAACCCCTTAACTTCATTAGTGTGGAAACTGGGGTATATGGGGTCATACTAGTACTGGACAGACCTTCGAAACCGCGCCAACCTCACCAGCAAGCCGGTGCAACTGCTGATTGAAGGACTAGGCTCTGGCGCAGGTTTTCTTCTCCTGGTTGGGAGGTCACATGGCAGTCGCTCCCATAAAAGCGGAGTAAGCGTAAAAGAGTAAGCGGACCTCGAGCTCCGAGGTGGAAGCCTCGGATGCAACCGGGGACGAATATATTATCAAGTACCGTTGTATCTTCTCATGAGTGAACTTATTCTCATATTATTTTAATCAGGTATATTTGCATTGGTCTGGGTGTTTCTATGTATAATAGGTATGTATGTATTTACAAAAAATAAAGTATATAAGTAATATTGTCGGAAGTTTAAGCGAATGTCACACATTGAAATAAAACTATTTTTAACGGATTCTATCGCGATTTATTTGATGTTATGTAAGTAAGTTTATCCGCTTTCTGGAACCCATAACACATGCTAGTTAAACTATGCTTACTTTAGGTTTAGAAAGCCCTGGGTAGAAAATTTATTTTTATTTTTATTTAGGAAGTATTTTACTTTAATTTGGAGGTTCGGAAGTCAGAACTCAGAAAGCAGTGGCTCCCGTAATCTATCTATACTATTATAAAATTGTAAATAAGTCGTATCTGTAAATTGGATATCAGTCAATCAATCAATCAATAAGCCTATTGCAGTCCACTACTGGACATAGGCCTCTCCCATTGTACGCCATAGCATATATTTTATTGGATATATTTAAAAAAAATACTTGGGTTAAGTTAAATAAACGATTCTGAATACGAAAATATTTTTTTGGAATTCTTTTCTGTCTGTCTATTTGTTCGCAATGGACGCAAAAAGTACGGAACGGATTTTGATGCGGTTTTTTCTATTAGAAAGGTCTTGGTCAGACTTAAAATCTGCCGTATGATTTATTATAATTGGTTAAGTAGAACCGGAGATATGACGAAAAAACGAAAACTGACCTCCGCGAGTGTTAATAGTCCATATTTGCCAATAATATTTGCATAGTTGACCAAAACTCACTTACGTGATGCTTCTAAAGCATAGTTCTCAAGGTTTATTCTATTATGTTGTCCTAATTATAACTTGTATGAACTCATATACTTGGCTAGTGAATGGCTCCATGAGTCAGCCCTTTATGCGTCTTGGCACCGTAATGTATGTTTTACGACATCTCTTAGTTACTGCACATTATTGGCATATTGCAATGAGCACCTAATTAGTAGTTAGTTTAATCAGATAGCCACCTGTAGAATAATTTAGCAATAGCTGACCCCTTTATTAAGAACGAGCTGTTGTCCTGCGGCTCCGCTCGCGTTGATGTCGCTTATCGCGACCTACGAACTATTTCGTATTTTTAATTTCGTAATATCTTTAAAATAGTAAGTAATAGGTATTGAAACTGTTTTGAATACGAAATCATTTATTTGGATAAGAATTAATACAAAGGTATGGATAAAATGGTCGGATTTTGAGCGGCATTTCTATCAACTTTAAAATTGTAAAAAGTAGTTATAGTGACATAACTACAATAGTAGAACATATGGTCTCGCGAAGTTTTTTGTATATATTGATATATTCTATAATATTATAGAACATTTTTTGTTCTATCATCAATACTTTCCGCAGCGCGTGCGATGCAAGACATTTTATGACTAATTTTTTTACACCTTGGGTTAGTTTTAGTAGGTATTTCTACGGGTCTCTAATTTTTTTCTAGTAATAAATATAGCCTATGTTAATCAGTGATAATGTAGCTTTCTAACGGTCTAAAGATTTTTTTAAATCGGTCCATTAGTGTTTAAGTTTATTCGTTACATGCAAAAATACAAATTTTTCCTCTTTATAATATTAGTGTAGATGTATTGCGCGGAGGAGTGTGCGTTAGATTAATGACAAGACAATAGATAATGGGGTTTCTGCCGATACAATTTAACTAGGACGGTTACCAGCTTCGCAATCAACCCAAACTTAAGCGTAGCGAGATTTGCCTATCCAACAATAGGTCAACGTGACCGGTCGCCTTTTTCCATTGATTTTGTTTTTCGGTGATTATTCCTCGATGGTAAGACCGATCTGGACATTCGACCCCTTACGACACTCAGAAATGTCTACTTGATCACCGTGGCAAATTTGGTCGAGATCGGTCAAACGGTCTCGGAGGAGTATCATTTGTTTGAAATACAACTTTGAAACCAAAGACGCTTCGCTCGCCTTCGGCTCGCTACGCTTAATAACCCAATTAGATTGGCCAATTTCCATCGACACTTACATTGTAGATAAAATCTTCTATACACAAGACACGATTTGATTGTCAATCTAGTCAGATTGTGCTCAAATTGGGATAAAATTGTATGAAAGCCCCTTAGAGCCTTAATAATTAAATAATTTTATTTAATTTCATTTAAAAAATAGCCTATCAAACACACATTAACGTGTTCTTATGTACCCCTCCAACTAAACTTAACGCTTTTGTTAGCATTAACGTCTTTAGAATGCAGATTACGTTACTGCTTACCTCAAATTGTTATGAAAGATATATTTTAAGTAGGGTTATAACCCCTGTGTCTCGGTACACTGAACACACTGACCACTTATGGTACTAATCTACCCATGACCACGTCGCATTGCGACTTGCGATTTTCATATAAGTCGCATAGAATAAAGTTCTCTTATTAATTGTTGATGCCACACTATGCAATTTTTTTTATTTATTTGGAAAATCTGCTATTAATTGAATTAATGTGGCGGAGTAATCAAAAAACCATGTTTAAAAATGATTGTAAAGTTATTCATTGTTTCCGTAGTTCGCAAGGATTACGGTAGATAGCTCCAACTTCGCTTGAGACGTATATAATATATCGGAGAATTTGGCGGTTGCGGGTTCAAGTCCCGTCCTAAATGTTCTCTTTTCCGATCTAAATCTATAGCTAGTATACAGTTCATATTCCTAAGTAATATATAGCTGAAGACACTTTACAAGTTTTCACGAGTATCAATGTTTTTATTCACAGGAGAGCAGTCGATAAACAAAATAATGTAAATTAAAACTACTACAAATAGTTAATCTTGATCAAAGAACCGTCCCAAAAAATCTTTCCTTTGGGTGTTAAATATATCCAAATCTAATTTACGACATAATGCGCTTAAACACCTGCAGACCGGCAAATCTGCTGATTGACGGACGACGCTCTTTCCTCTCAGGATTATGGGTTAGATGGCAGCCGCTACCGAAAAAGCCAAGGTAAACCAAATCAAGAGACGGAGCAGGAGAGCGGGCCCCGTCCTCCAAACTGCATGCTTTGGATGCCACCGGAGCTTATGCTGTGATGTTGCTCTCTTGATGGTAATAACCCGTTATCTGTAATGATAGTAGGATGAGGAAATGTTACGGAATTAATTAAGTAGTTACTTGATTTATGCTTCGAGCTTTTACTTTTTAGGGTTCCGTACCCAAAGGGTAAAACGGTACTAAGTCTTCGCTGTCCGTCCGTCGGTCTATCATCGGGCTGTATCTCCTGAACCGTGATAGCTAGACACTTCAAATATTCACAGAATATTTAGTTGAGTATTCACTTCAAAAATAAATGATTATTTCAATTAGCCTATTACATTCCACTGCTGGACATGGTCACAATGTGCGCCATAGCACCTGAACCTCCGCCTTATGCATTCAGTCTATCCCATAAATCTTTTTCAGGTCGTCCTTCCATTTGGCTGGGGTGCGTCCCGCCTTTCGTACGCCGATTCGTGGTCTCCACTTTAGGACTCGGTTTGATTCGAGCTTTCGAGGTTTACGTGAATATTACAGATTGAAATAAAACTAGGTATTTTTTAATGGAATTTATCGCGACTCGTGTTATTTTGTTATTTAGGCTGATCTCGACGTTTCGGCTTCTTTTCAGCAGTCATGGTCACCGATTTTAACGAGGCAACTGATACACATTTCACAATGTTCTTCTTTTATCAAACCCTTCATGCATGCCCTGTATATATTATTGTACATAACTACATTGGTAGATACACCCAGATATACTTACAAATGCACAAAGCAGGGATAGAACCCGAGATCTCTGACGTAACCATCGCCCACTCGCGTCGACAAATATGTCAACGGTATATAGGTATTTCAGCGGTATACATATATTTCAGCTTTAGATTTTTCAATATTAACATTTTGTTATCGCGTGGTTCTGTGGCGACGGGTCAATGACATTAACAATTCCGCTACATGAAAACCACTGATTGAAGCGTTGCGCCGCCATTTTGTATTGTTCAATAATAATATTCTTTTGTTACACGTCTGTTATCATTTTGTACTTGTATTAATGTATGTACAAACCATACATTCTACTAATAAAATCAAGTTATGTTTGTTACCTTATCAGCTGAATTTAATTCTCCTATTTTTTTTTTAATAGAATATTAGTAACCGTAATTACTAATATTCCCCCTAACCCCTCCAGTTAAGCTAAATTGCTTGTGTTCGGAGTGGGTTCACGTCGGTAGTGTAATGGCGAGGATTCGAACCCGGGACCTCTCGATCGTAGGGTCGGTCCTTAACCACTCAGCTACCGATGCTTCAAATATAGTAGCCTACCAGTATAGGCACAGTATCCTGAGAATCCAGGCCACCTGAAAGTCGTAGATGACACAGTCAGCCGACGTGCAAGGGAATTGCCTTATTGGACCACCTTACATCCGAAGATGAGAGATTCCCATCCCATTAGAGACCCGAGCGAGACGACGTGCGGTTTTGGTCAGTTCGAGTCCAACATAACCACCCCGCTAGACCATGGGCATAAAAATAAAATAGCACAAAACGGCACAGTATAGGAGCGCTCGAGTTATTAAAGGTATCTCTAGCCCGACTTTGTCAGGTTAGGTTTTACGCAAAAACAGCCAAACGGATCTGGGTGAAATTTGGCACAGAAATAGATTATAGTATGGAATCGCACATACATACATATAGTCACGCTTTTTTCCCATAGAGGTAGGCAGAGACAACATCTTTCCACTTGCTACGATCTCAGCATACACCTTTCGCTTCTTCCACTTTCATAATTGTTTTCATACCTGCACGCCGGTTACGGGTACTTCTGACTGGGCCCTTCTTCAAAACGTCGTCGATCTGATTGGCATACGTACGCCTAGGTCGACCTTAACCGGGTTGCCCAGTAGCCCTCGCCTCATAAATCTGTTTCGTTAATCTCCTTTCACCCATCCTCTCTACATGACCGAACCATCTAAGCATCCCTTTCTCTATCTTAGTCACTACATCTTCTGTCATACCAAAACGTTCCCTTATCACGCTGTTCCTCACTCGGTCCATCGGGGTCACTTCAGCTATACTTCTCAGCCTTAATAGCACATAGGGTATTTTATATCCCAATCAGTTCCTGTGGGGTAGTGGGAACGACATCAGTATTTCACACAGCTAAGTTATAGGCAAACTTGAAACAACCACATTTCACCAAACTCCGTATTTAATCACACGTAACAGATGGTGAGCCGAAAGGTGAGAAAAGGTGCCGTTACCGACAGTAACAGCACCCTTTTCTTTTGACTTTTTTTTTTTTTATACCACGAAGGTGGCAGACAAGCACACGGCCCACCTGATGGGAAGCGGTTACCGCGGCCTATGGACGTCTGCAACACCAGTGGCGTCACACTCGCGCTGCCGACCCTGTAAAGGAAAGGATGGGAAAGGAGTTTGGGAGGGGATGGGAAAGGAGTTTGGGCTCCGGCACTCTCACTCACCAAACGGAACGCAACAGTTCAAATACTATTACTTGGCGTCGATATTCTGTGAGAGGGTTGGTGCTTCCCCGGTCGAGTCGGCCCATTCATGCAACGGCCAAAATGACTGTTGCTTGACTCTACCACTCTAAAAACTGACTTAGCCGTTGAGTCTGAGTCTGGGCTATAGGTATTAGGTATATATACCTACTGTCGGATGCAGATTAGAACCACACTTTTTTTTTAAAGAATAGGGGATATTATTATATTTGTACAATAAGTTAAACAACACCTTTATATTCTGTGACAAAACGAAAATACGAATGTAAGACATCACTAACATCTTACCTCCAAAACCTCTCTTATGATGAAACAGAAGCTCTTCTGGGTCTATACCTATGTAATTGCCGAAATTTTCTTACAAATGCATGAGTTCGTTATTCCTGTAATTTAACAGCTATTTCCATTATTTATATTTTGTTTGCAAGTTGATTTCAAGATTTTACAACTCTGTATTAAATTTTGTTTTTATTGGCCGCTTCATAAATTAATTCGATCTTCAAAACCAGTGCTTCCTAAATGCTATCCATTTTGATGATGAATTTCGTATTACTTAACAGCTGTCACTTTTCAAAAATGTAATAAAAGTTACTGTTTGTTAGCTTAATGTTGTCTCATTCATACACAAAAAAAAACATAAAATTTGGATTTGTCATTCTTAAAAAAAATGCAAAAATGTTAGTACTGAAAATTAGGTTTTACTCCAATTTCTTCAAGAAAAACGGCAATTGCATATGTAACGACCAAATATTATACGCACACTAAAACACGCATGCTCATACACCCACTAACACACGCACAAGTACTGGTGGTAGAAATTTGATGACACAAATTTGTCACAAAATTCGGCCGGGTTGGTACCACCGTGCACGAATGTGAAAAGCCCTCCATAGTAATCAAATTTCGGTATGATTGCGTTCAGGGGTCAGCAAGTGCATAGCCAGGCATGGGGATTGTGGTCGCAGCACTAGTGGGACCGGTGGGTGTCACGCGGTGCTGCGACGACAATCCTCTTCTGATGAGGCCGTCAAGCTGAGTGCCACCATTGTTAACATGGTATTGTATGTTATGGTGACCCTCTTTCTTGGACTTTACCTTCAGCTTACCATCAGGCGAGGTGAAGTCAAATTGACGTGTCCTAAATATAAAAAAAAAAAAAAAAAAAATGCTCATACACCCACGCACGTCCACACGTACACATACGCACTCATATACACATGCACACACACATTAGGTTTATACATAGGTATAATTAATAGAATTTTGTATGTAACTTCTATTTATAGGGCTAAATTGTAATCATATTTACGAATTAAAAACCTTGAATAACTGGAAGGTTGCTGGTGCTTATAAACAGGTTTTCCTTTGTAGGCACCAACCGCATTATGAAATCATATAAAGGAGCAAAAATCGAATTCGATTCAATCTAAAACTATGTAGCCATTTCAATTGTTTTTAGTATTTTTTATATAATATATTTTAATAATATTTTATAAAAAATTATTATTAAATTAGTAGCCGAAATCACTAATATATTAGTCCCCCTAAGCCCTCCAGCTAAGCTAAATTACTTGTGTTAAGAGTGGTTTCACGTCGGTAGTGTAGTGGTCAGGATACGAACCCGAGACCTCTCAATCCTAAAACCAACTCCTTAACCACTAAGCTGCCGACGAGAACGTATTGGAGACTGAATGGAGAAAATGCAGGGCATCATAATGTAAGTTATGTACGTAGAAGAAGCGAAGAGTCTTTGCTAGAATCGTAGCAAGTGGAAACATGGGGTCTCTGCTTACCCCGTTGGGAAAGGGGCGTGACTATGTATGTACTATTTAAGTATAAGTTTCCTTTCTCCTACAATCCCTTTCAGCGGGGCGTACAAAACTCTATGAGAGTGTGACGCTGAAATTGTAGCATTACTGGCTCTATAATGATGATCTTCATTCCTAAGACTTCATCTGCAGTTTCCTATCAGAGGTGAAGTCATACTGACGTGCCCTACATAAAAAAGTCATAAATAATTTATTTCAGACCAATTACTTGGCGTCATCCTCCGAGACTTTCCCCAATTCAGTTGGAGTCGGCTTTCAGTCTCACTAAGAAGCGGCTGAACTTCCATATTTTCCGTGAAACTGCCATCAGAGGGCCAATTGAATAAAAAGATGTTCAAACTGCCTTCAGAGGGCCAATTGAATAAAAAGATGTTCAAATTGCCATCAGAGGCCAACTGACTAAAAAGATGTTCAAACTGTCATCAGAGGGCCAATTGAATAAAAAGATGTTCAAACTGCCTTCAGAGGGCCAATTGAATAAAAAGATGTTCAAATTGCCATCAGAGGCCAACTGAATAAAAAGATGTTCAAACTGCCTTCAGAGGGCCAATTGAATAAAAAGATGTTCAAATTGCCATCAGAGGCCAACTGAATAAAAAGATGTTCAAACTGCCTTCAGAGGGCCAATTGAATAAAAAGATGTTCAAACTGCCTTCAGAGGGCCAATTGAATAAAAAGATGTTCAAATTGCCATCAGAGGCCAACTGACTAAAAAGATGTTCAAACTGCCTTCAGAGGGCCAATTGAATAAAAAGATGTTCAAATTGCCATCAGAGGCCAACTGAATAAAAAGATGTTCAAACTGCCTTCAGAGGGCCAATTGAATAAAAAGATGTTCAAACTGCCTTCAGAGGGCCAATTGAATAAAAAGATGTTCAAATTGCCATCAGAGGCCAACTGACTAAAAAGATGTTCAAACTGTCATCAGAGGGCCAATTGAATAAAAAGATGTTCAAACTGCCTTCAGAGGGCCAATTGAATAAAAAGATGTTCAAACTGCCTTCAGAGGGCCAATTGAATAAAAAGATGTTCAAATTGCCATCAGAGGCCAACTGACTAAAAAGATGTTCAAACTGTCATCAGAGGGCCAATTGAATAAAAAGATGTTCAAACTGCCTTCAGAGGGCCAATTGAATAAAAAGATGTTCAAACTGCCTTCAGAGGGCCAATTGAATAAAAAGATGTTCAAATTGCCATCAGAGGCCAACTGACTAAAAAGATGTTCAAACTGTCATCAGAGGGCCAATTGAATAAAAAGATGTTCAAACTGCCTTCAGAGGGCCAATTGAATAAAAAGATGTTCAAACTGTCATCAGAGGGCCAATTGAATAAAAATATGTTCAAACTGCCATCAGAGGGCCAATTGAATAAAAAGATGTTCAAACTGTCATCAGAGGGCCAATTGAATAAAAAGATATTCAAACTGCCATCAGAGGGCCAATTGAATAAAAAGATTTCAAAATTCAGTCTCAATTTAGTCTCGATCTTCCAAATATCAAAAAAGGCGTACTCGTAACAAAATTTCGTAGAAAATATTGAAAATTTTGTTACGAGAACACCTTTTTTGACACTTCTGAGATCGAGACTACATAGAGACTGAATCTTGAACATATTTTTATTTCGAAAATTGCCCCTCTGACCTCCACAACCCACTGGCAATATCGAAGTTCTGCAGTTAGACCAGGTTGCCGGTCTTTTTAAGACCAAGTCCAACTACCAGTAACGAATGCCTAAGATATTTGTAAGTATGGCAACCGGGACCGACGGCTTAACGTGCTCTCCGAGGCACGGAGGGGTCACAATGTGTTAAGCATGGTCACCCATACTTAACACGACCTGACCAGTATTGCTTAACTTTGCAATATCCTAATCTACCCCGTTATCACGTAGCCATGAGCCTCTAGTTCCTCTGGAACTTTTTTTTCTTGGTCTGTCATGTCCACTCGCTGGGTACTTATTCTCGTTGCTGGAAGAAAACTCAACATTGAGATTAAGTTAGTCACTTAGCGTAGCTTTTAGCTTAAGTTTACTTAATTATACATTTTATGTATCACAGAAGTATTTCTGAAAATGTAAAATTAAGTATACTATAAAATATGTGTAGGTACAATACAAAATATACAATATATATATATATAATTCGGCAGCTAAATTCTAAATTTAACATATGGTACCTAGATGATAGGACCCTAGGAGGAGACGTTAATACAGTTTTAAAAGATTTGGCTTTTTTAAAAGATGAATTCAGATCCATTGGTTTGCAATTAAATCCCACTAAATGTGAAATTCTTCTGAGTGATAACATTGGCATCATTTCCACATTATCAAAATTCAACGTTTTGGCCCCAAATTTAAAAATTGTTCAAAAAGATTCACTCCGCCTCCTTGGGTCCCCAATCTTAGAGGAAGCATATGACTCTTTCGTAGAAGAAAAGATTCAAAATTTCTGTGAAGTTTCGGACCGTTTGCAACAAATTAACATCCATTCTGCTTTCACTATAATTCGGTATTGTCTTTTCGTTTCTAAATTTACACATGTTCTCCGATCAACTCAACTTTTTAAATATTTGGCTCTTTTAGGTAAAATGGATAGCGTGATTCAAAACACACTATGCAAAATTCTAAATGTGGATATGAACGACCGTGTCTGGCTTCAGGCATCCATGCCTGTGCGTCTAGGCGGGCTCGGCGTTTGCAAAATTACCGACGTAAGTCTACCAGCATTTCTATCTTCGGTGCATGGCACGGATGAATTAGTTAGAAGAATCCTAACCCCTAGCCTAACTAATTCGGAAGTGCCAGGCAAGGCCGAAGCTTTAAATGCTTGGAAAATGTTTTGCCCAAACGCTGATTTGCCAGGTAACCCATCTTCCCAGAGGCAATGGGACGTGCCGCTCTGCAACATGGTAAGAAAACATCTCATTTCTACTTCTACCAATGTTGCGGAGCGTGCTCGCCTTTTGGCTGTGGGGGAATGGGAATCCGGTGTCTGGCTTCAAGCCCTACCATCGCCCAACATTGGTACCATGTTGGACGATAACACCTTCCGTATTGCTGCTTGCCTTCGTTTGGGTGCCCCTTGCGTTTCTCCGCATCGTTGTCGCTGTGGAGAAGAAGTGGGTAGCCGGAAGAAGGTGGTAGGTGCAGCAGGAGCGCAGGACGGCTTTCGCGGCACGCGTACATCAATGACATTATCCGTCGGGCTCTTGTCACCGCCGGCGTTCCAGCCGTACTAGAACCTACTGGTTTGGCGCGCGACGATGGCAAGAGGCCGGATGGGATGTCGTTGGTGCCTTGGAAGATGGGAAGGCATTTGGTGTGGGATGCGACATGTGCTGACACCCTTGCGCCTTCACATCTTCCAGGGACTGCGGACTGCGCCTGCGCTGCCGCTGCTTCGGCAGAGACCCTTAAACGGCGCAAATATAGTAATTTAACAGGTAATTACATATTTGAGCCGTTTGGGGTTGAGACGCTGGGATCTTGGGGTCCAAGTGCCCGTCTTTTATTTAAAGAAATTTCAAAACGGCTTATAGACGCTACCCGTGACCAGAGGGCTGGTTCATTCCTCGCACAAAGGATTGGCATTGCCATTCAACGTGGCAATGCCGCCAGCGTTCTGGCCACCCTCCCAGTTGACGTCGATGGGGAGGAATTTTTTGACGCCTAAACCTGCAGCTTTGTATATAGGTATACAGATATTGTTTTTATACTAATTAATAGTAATTAATTTATGTAAATAAAATATCAGCCAAAGTTTAATTATGTACTATGTAGTAAGTACTTAAAAAATATATTAACACGAAACATATCGCAATATCTATCCATAAATTTGTAAATTAGTGTTTCTGTACATTGGAGATATTAAAAAAAGCGGCCAAGTGCGGGTCGGACTCGCCCTTGAAGGGTTCCGTAGCAGTAAGTAACATAATAAGTTAACTTTATCATAAATGCTATGAAATAAAATAAAAGTTTGTATAATACATTAAACATTAAAATAAACTGCATAATAAGATCCAAAATAATACACATATGTTTTGCAATTGTTGTAAAATAAACTAATACTAAGATAAAATAATTAAGTTTAACAAACTATTCCTCACTCCAAACTTTGTGCTGTGCCCGACAGGGTCCATAATTGTATCCTAATTTTAATTTAACAACTGTATAACATTATGGAATGCAATAAAGGTATTGAGTATTGACTATTGAGTAATAATGCAGTTTTTTAAATTTTATATTTGTGTTGATTGAATGAAATGTAAATTGCGTTTTACGATTTATGACGTATTAAAAAAACTACTTACTAGATCTTGTTCAAACAAACTTTCGGTGGAAGTTTACATGGTAATGTACATCATATATTTTTTTTAGTTTTATCATTCTCTTATTTTAGAAGTTACAGGAGAGGGAGTTTAGAGTAGACACACATTTTATCACTTTGGAAGTATATCTCGCGCAAACTATTCAGTTTAGAGAAAAATTAGATTAGAAACCTCAATATCATTTTTGAAGACCTATCCATAGATACCTCTAGGTATGGGTTAGGTGAAAAAAATTGAGTTTCAGTTCTAAGTATGGGGAGCCCCCAAAATTTATTGTTTTTTTATATTTTTGTGTGAAAATCTTAATGCGGTTCACAGAATACTTCTACTTACCAAGTTTCAACAGCATAGTTCTTATAGTTTCGGAAAAAAGTGGCTGTGACATACGGACGGACGGACGGACAGACAGACATGACGAATCTATAAGGGTTCCGTTTTTCGCCATTTAGCAACGGAACCCTAAAAACTTGGGTTATGTGAAATTAACAATTCTGAACACTAAAATATATTTTTTTGGAATAGGTACTGGGGGGTATCCGAGGGGATTTCCGCACGAAAAAAAAAAAAAAAAAAAAAAAAAAAGGTACTTGTCTTTTTGTGATGGATGCAAAAACTACTGAACGGATCTCGATACGGTTTCTTTTATTAGAAAGCCGCAGGCATCAGCTAATTAATAATAAATATAAACTCTTACTACCAGTCTATTCGCATATACGTGCCGTTTGGAGTTGTTTTTTTCCCTAAACCTGCCTGTTAACGTCATTGAAATATCCTTTTACAGACCATGATCCTTGTGCGTACCAAATAGTTACATATTTCAACTAAATCTGTATACACGTTTTTGTGTGATTATGCAACCAATAACCTTACAAAACATTAATTATATTACCTATTAGATAGAATTATTGACAAGTTATATGAACACTAGTTTAGTTCACCATTTCAGTAGGTACTTATTCCCCCAAACCGGGGCAAGACGGGGACACCGTGGTTCCCATACCCGAGGGGGCCATCTTCAGGGTCAGTCGGGGTGCGAGGGATATGCTCTATGGGCAACCTCACACCCCAGCGTGTGAAGACCCGAGACGGGTTGCGGTTTTATTCAGTTCAAGCCCGACATAACCACCCCCGCTGGCCGGCGGAGGGGTATCCGAAGGGATTTCCGCACGAAAAAAAAGGTACTTATTAAGTACATTACATTAAATTAGAGTATTCTTAATAAGTGTTAATTAAATTCTACACACAATAATACGGATAATTATCCTTGTATAAAAAGTAATTTGTATATTTTTAGGGTCAATTGGCTAACGAGCACTTTTAGTTTCCGGTTCTACTTAACCAATTGCAAGCAAACATACGGTTGATTTTAAGTCTGACCGAGACCTTTCTAATAGAAAAATAGTTTATGCGTCCATTGCGAACAAACAGACAAGAATACCAAAAAAAAAAGGTTCAGAATCGTTCATTTAACATAACCCAAGTAATTTCTTTTAAATATCTGCAACAGACACAACTAATATACAATTTTATAATAGAATATAACATATATCTCGAATAATGGTTTGTAAAACTTCTATGAAGATTTCTTTACCTTAGTGGAACTAAGGTAAATCCAAAAATACCACGGTATACCAAAAATAACTCGAAACGTAGGTACCTAATTCAACGAATTACTGCTAATTCTTGCATGAGCCGCGAACTGCTAATGCAAATAAAGCAGAATTCACTTAATTGTGCATTAAAATTCAAAACACGTCAGTCTTTATAAGTGAACTGTTCGTCCAAGAAACGATATATCTAGCGTACGCCTTGTGTATGGCTCGACGAAGTTAATAATAATAAAAAGAGAAAAAACGCGCGCCTGACAGCCGAGGGGTTAGCCATCTTCCGTGAGATAGTGTAAATAGACGGTTGCGGCAAAAACTCCTATGTGACAGTTAACGTGCACTGTTTTAACATCATTTTTCAAACCAAATAACCATTTAAACTTCATTTTTTTAAAGAATGCAATACAAGTAAACGTTATGTATAAATAAATGTTAACAAAACCGAATTTCAAACTGAATATTCAAATTAAATCATGACAAAAAATATAACAGCGCATTCGCGGTACTGCATGCACACGTAGTATCGCTCGGCTGCGCTCGGCAGTTTCCGTCGGGCGTTCGTCTAACGGCTCTTTTCCCCGAGTGCGCGCGAGCGCAGACTTTCGCTACAAAAATAAACGCTCCTTGGCATCATATCAAGGCGAGCCTTCGGTTTTTAACATCATCGAACGACTTTTATGGGCGGCCTGCCATGAATTGAATTGCGTATTTGTATTGTTAATTACTAACTTTCTACTTAATATTGCACGTATCTTTATAACTTGTTGGAACAATTAATTGCTTACTGATAGTTAACTACTGAATAAGCAAGTCAGCTAGGTGGTAGAGTCAAGCAACAGTCATTTTGGCCGTTGCATGAATGGGCCGACTCGACCGGGGAAGCACCACCCTCTCACAGAATATCGACGCCAAGTAACAGTATTTGAACTGTTGCGTTCCGTTTGGTGAGTGAGAGTGCCGGAGCCCAAACACCTTTCCCATACCCTCTCAAACTCTTTTCCCATCCCCTTTCCATTACAGGGTCGGCAGCCCGAGTGTGACGCCACTGGTGTTGCACACGTCCATAGGCCGCGGTAACCGCTTTCCATCAGGTGGGCCGTGTGCTTGTCTGCCACCTTAGTGGTATAAAAAAAAACTCATCAAATATCTACCTACACGGAATATAAAAACCCGCTGCTAGCGCTAGTGTGCTATGCTTAAAGATGTTCAACATAATTCGCAACTCAGATTTTCTACTAATTGGGTACTTGCCTGGTATAAAATAGATGGTAAAAGATTCCTATACATTGCTAACCGCTTTCTTTTTTGAAGTCGGTTAAAAAGAACATCATTCACCAACCACTAATAAGTTAGGCGAGCTCGTTAAGCCGTCGTTGGTCCCGGTTGCTATACGAACATCTTTAGCAATCGTTACGGGTCGTTACTGGTGGTAGAAATTTGATGACACAAATTTGTCGCAAAATTCGGCCGGGTTTTCGAAAAACCCTCCATAGTAATCCAATTTCGGTTTGATTGCGTTCAGGGGTCAGCAAGTGCATAGCCGGGCAGGGGGATTGTGGTCGCAGCACTAGTGGGACCGGTGGGTGTCACGCGGTGCTGCGACGACAATCCTCTTCTGATGAGGCCGTCAAGCTGAGTGCCACCATTGTTAACATGGTACGTGTATGTAATGGTGACCCTCTTTCCTGAGACTTTACCTTCAGCTTACCATCAGGCGAGGTGAAGTCAAATTGACGTGTCATATATTAAAAAAAAAGTCCTAAAAAGTTCAACTACTGGTTAAATTTCAGAACTTCGATATCGCCAGTGGGTTGTGGAGGTCAGATGGCAGTTGCTGGCAAATATCGAAGCTCGGCCGCTTCGTAGTCAGATCGAAAAAGCAGACGCCAACTGAGTTGCAAAAAAAGACAGGGGTTTCCACACGCTAAAAAAAACAAGTTGAATTCCTGAGACGAGCTCAGCCGAATATAAGGGATTTTCGATTTTGCGTTTTTTTTTTTTTTGCGGTTTTTTCTTTATCTTGCAATGGTTCACCCCAGCACGAATCTATTACCGAAAACAGCAACTCGATAGCTCATCTCCCTCATACCCAAAACCGTGACAGAAAACTGGCAACGACGACGACGTCGACGACAACTCGATAGCAATAGGGCTTTTCTAAAGAAAATCCCTAAAAAGGAGGCCCAGGGTGGCGGCGCGACGTGTTTCCGCGCGCGCTTCTCTTGGGGGAGAGAGGATTAGATCCCAAAAACGCGTCGGGGTCGTCAACGCTGGCGACTGGAGCCGGTCGGGGTCCCTGGGATATCCTTCCCAGGGCACACCAGATTCCCCGTACCACATGACTGACGCAAGAGAGACACCGTGCGGTTTTGGTCGGTTCAAGTCCGACATACCCATCTTACCGTTAGCTCCGGTGTGGTGAAGCCTGTGGAGGTTTCCGCACGTAAAAAAAAAGGATATTATTAACCATTATTTGATAATAATGAAGTGTGACGTCATATTTCTTTATTTCATATTCTTCATTCTTTCTCTCATGTTCTTTATTTTATGTACCGACCTCTCTGGCTTAGCAGTAGTGCGTTCGTCTGCTAAGTTAAAGGTCGCGAGTTCGATTCACGCTCAGTGCAAATATTTATGTGCATGAATATTAACATTTTCATTGGTCTGGGTGTTTCTATGTATAATATGTATGTAATTACAAAAAAATGTATCTAGGTATGTATATCCGCATTCTAGAACCCATAACACAACCTAGTTAAGCTATGTTCTCTTTTTCTGACCTAAATTTACAGGAAAAGTAAGCATGCTAATTGTTTAAAAGTTCATTAAATTGATGTGGCGGAGTAATCAAAAAACAATGTTTAAAAAAATTATTGTAAAGTCATTCATTGTTTCCGTAGTTTGTATGAATTACGGTGGGTGGCTCCAGCGTCGCCCCGATGGTTATCTGTTCAGTAAGTCCGTCGCTGCTGAACTTTCACTTACCGGAGGTGCGTTGGGGTTGCAGGGCGCGGGGCAAGGGGGGCAGACACCACACTGAAATGTATAATCAGTTCCCAATATTTTACTCAACTTTAAAATACAAATCTGCCTATCCATCGTGAATAATAAAACAATTGAAATATTGAAATATATCTATATAATATATCGGCGAATTTCGAATATCTGAGACGTGTCTAGGTAGCATTCCCCCTGTAAGGGACTGGTCGCGGGTTCAAGTCCCGTCCTAGAAATTCTCTTTTTCCGATCTAAATTTATAGTTAAGCTATGCTTACTTTGGGTCTAGATAGTACTGTGTAGAATGTCGTAGAATATTCATTTGTTTATACTAGTTTCCTTAATACTTACCGTGAAAAGTATGAAAAGGAACTGATTTGACTTGACACTCAAGTACCAAGTAACTATTATCTAATCTGTGATCAAGTACTCTATTAACAATCATTTTTAAATCATGACCCATCACGTCACTGTTTAATGGGAGGTAGCCATCATTACCTTCAAGTTAGTTCCTGTCGCATCCGAGGCTCTCACCTCGGAGTCTGGGGTCCGGCTGCCGGCTTTTACTCCTCCACTTCGCACGGTCTTGGGCTTCATTAGTCATAATATGTGAGAGTTTGACGTTTGTCATAACGAGGTTGACAGATTCTTGATTTGATATTATTTCGTGTATCGTCCCAGATCCCACTGTCGCCAGAACTCACTTATTTTTACAAAGATAAAATGTATTGGATAAAAGTAGGGTAGGTAGAGCACAGGCCTGGCAGGTGAGGCCGCCTGTCACCCGTACAGAAGCTTCCCGCGGCGGGGCGACTAGCGCACCTCCTCCAAACCGAGGCAAGACGGGAACACCGTAGTTCCCAAACCCGAGGGGGGCATCTCGAAACCGGAGATTTCCCAGGGTCAGTCGGGGTGCCAGGGATATGCTCTATGGACAAACTTACACCCCGGCGTCTTAAGACCCGAGACAGCGTGCGGTTTTAGTCGATTCAAGCCAGACATAACCGACCCCGCTGGCCGGCGGGGGCGATATCCAAGGGGATTTCCGCACGAAAAAAAAAGGTATGTACCTTGAGTGTAAGCATATTTGCTAGATTGTCCCAGCGACCATATGTCAGTTATCAGTTGCTTAAGGTAGTAGGTATAAGTAACGAATTCTGGGAAGCAAGAACATACGGCAAACTAAAAGAAAGATCTAATTTTTAGGGTTCCGTTGCCAAATGGCAAAAAACGGAACCCTTATAGATTCGTCATGTCTGTCTGTTTGTCCGTCCGATAAGAACTATGCTGTTGAAACTTGGTAAGTAGATGTATTCTGTGAACCGCATTAAGATTTTCACACAGAAATAGAAAAAATCAATAAATTTAGGAGGTCCCCATACTTAAAACTGTAGTAGGTAACGCGTCCTAAGCAGTTGACAACAGTTCTGATATCTTGTACATTAGTTTATCAATTAACGAGCAAGTACCTATAATTATTTATTTATGTACTGTTGCGGTTGCTTTAACGATGCATAGTTCATTGTCAAAAGATAGCAACGATAATTACTTCTATCGCATCGTCACCTATCTGCGCTTGTCCCAATTATTTGGGGTTGGCGCAATTTGTCATTCTTCTCATACATTCCTCTCAGATTGACATCGGTATAGAAGAGAATGACATGTTGAGCCGAATGAATGAATGAATGAAAGAAGAGAAGAACTGTGTGACTAAGTGACTCTTCTAAGCCACTCCCCTCCTTTTTTTTACGTCCGGAAATCCCTTCGGATACCCCCCTGCCGGCCAGCGGGGATGGTTATGTCGTGTATCGACTAAAACCGCACGGTGTCCTCCCCAAGTTTCCGTTGCCGGGCACCCCGGGTAAGCCCTCGAAAGGATAACCCCAGGGTTACCGGCGGACTTTGGTCTCGCCTGGTGGGGTCGGGTTTTATCCCGCATCGGTGAGTTGGCAGGCGTGTGTACGGCACACAAGACACGCCTCCGCCACGGCCTGCTTCTGTAAGGACGGCTAGTCGGCCAAGTGCCGTCACTCCCCTCCTTGCCATATCCTCTTTCATTCTTATATTCCATCTTCTCTTGGGTCTACCTCTACCTCCTCTAATATTTCGATCTACCCAAATCATAACCATGACTCGATAACGATAACGACACACATGTGTCGATAACGACATTCGGATCGATGGAAGTCAATAAGCATATGAAGCAATCAAATTTTAATATCTTGAATCATTTAGACATCAACCACATGCATCAATCAAATAAGGCTTTTGTATGATTAACTGCTTCTACGCGTTGATAATCCAGCAATACATTGTGCCCTGTACGCGTATATACCTTTTTTTTTTTTTTTTTTTTCGTGCGGAAATCCCTTCGGATACCCCCCCGCCGGCCAGCGGGGGCGGTTATGTCGGGCTTGCACCGACTAAAACCGCACGCCGTCTCGGGTCTTCAGACGCCGGGGTGTAAGGTTACCCATAGAGCATATCCCTCGCACCTCGACTGACCCTGGGCCATCTCACCACTAACAGCATCGCTCATCCTGTCTCCTCTGTACGCGTATATACCTGTACACCTCCTTACCTTCCTTTCAACAACTACAAATAATATTAGTTGAGTTTTGGTTTATTCATATAAATCTGGCTACAATGGTGGTTTTTCAGAAGAATTGTTTGATGCTCACGGCCACATTCTATCATCGCACCGCTCGCCACAGACAGGGTATTCATCCTCACACGCTGTGACCGCAAACAGTTCGTACAGTGAGGTATGAAAGGCACTTCATTCCGCGCACCCTCAGGCAGGCTGTGGAATGGCTGCTGTGGTTTTCCCAAGCGACTACAATATGGGGTTCTTCAAGAATCTTTTTCATTACAAGGTTTTTACAGGGTGGGCAGTGCGAGTGTGATGCCCCTGGTGCTGCACACGTCCATAGGCCGCGGTAACAGGTTCACATCAGGCCGTGTGCTTATCTGCCACCTAAGTGATATAAATAAAAATAAAAAATAGGTCAAGAAAAAAAATCAAAATCGTCGATACCCAAGTCAACCTCACCTGTAAGCCAGCACACCTACTGGTTGACTGACAAGTCTCCTGCGCAGACTTTTGTATCGGCCCATAGGACGGCAGTCGCTACCGTAAATGCCAACTCTAACCAAATCATAGTAAGGAAGATTAAGCAAGCGAAGCCTCAGTTCCAAATTGCGAACTGTGGATGTAATCAAGATTGGCACTCGGATGAATGTATTTGATATTTGCATTATGAATGCAGTAATTCATCATCATTTTTTGGTTGATTTGGCATTTGTGGGCGTGACTGCCGCCTGCTCTCCCAACCCCGAGAGGAAAGCCTGCGCCAGAACCTCGTCCGTCAATCAGCACGTGTACCGACATGCAGGTGAGGTTCGCTTGGGCCCCGAATATTTTGGTGGGCCCCAAAAACACCCCACGGACTTGCTGCAGTAATTATTATGTCTCACTAGACTCATATTAGGTGACCTCTGGCCAGCTGGCCATCGAGGCGCCATCGGTATATGAGCGCTGCTCATCATATGTTTAGCATGTGATGGGCAGCACTTATGCAGAAATGGCGACCTGTTGAGGCTCGCACATCTTTTTTTTTTCTTGCGGAAATCCCCTCGGATACCCCCCCCCCCGCCGACCAGCGGTTATGTTGGACTTGAACCGACTAAAACCGCACGCCGTCTCGGGTCTTCAGACGTAAGGTTGCCCATAGGGCATATCCCTCGTACCCCGACTGACCCTGGGCCATCTCCGGTTTCGAGATGGCCCCCTCGGGTTTGGGAACCACGGTGTCCCCGTCGCACACCTATTACCTGTATATGTATATTTTTGTTTTAACCTATTTGTACGTGTCCTTAATAAACTTTTTTTTTTTTTATCTTTCTTATTTCACGACTAAACACGAGGGCACTTCCTTCAGACCTGTTAGGTTATTACATAAATTGCAGTAAATGAAAGTTGCACTATAAGTAACGTGCATACAAAAGATTATTTATTAGTTAAGGACCATCATAATTATATCGAAGGATAATATATAGGACAATTGCAGTTCACAAGAAAATCGTTTTTCAGTAAAGTGTTTATGATGGCGCTTGCGATCTTTTCCCTTTGAACATTCGATGTCGTTAACATACTTTTACCTATAAACCTACATGTATAGCTAGGATTAACACAGAATGTCGTGTTTACCACCTTCGGAGTCTAATAATGTCGTACATAGTATTAACATAACGCCATTAAACATAAATTCTATAAGTGAAAGCTCGCTCAAGTTATGACCATACAAACGTAGTTATTTTAACTTATAGGTTCGGGGTACTGGTCCTTATAAGTTTTAATAATATTTTGTATTCAATGAGGAAGTAATGATGACTTATCTACATAGCGTGGGTCCCGATTTAATTCCAAGGTCCGCATATTAAGAAGAAATTAAGATAGTTACTACTCTTTTAAGGAACTATTTATTTATCCAGTTATGTTTACTGGTGGCGGCCAAAGTCTGCCGGTAACATAACATAGCATAACATCTGTATCCTGTATCCCCGAAGGGGTAGGCAGAGGTGTATTACACACCCACCGGTAACCCTGGGGTTATCCTTTCGAGGGCTTACCCAGGGTGCCCGGCAATGGACACTTGGGGAGGACACCGTGTGGTTTTAGTCGGTCCGATTCCGACACGCCCACCCCATCGTTGGCACCGAGGGGTTGAAGCCCAGTTCCACACGATAATAAAAAAAGGTATGTTTAGTTATGTTAGTTTCGAACCCAACATATATTATAGGTTACCTATTTCACCGTTATATTTACAATCATTTATCATGAAGAAATTTAGGTTTAGATATAACATTGATGTTAATTCTACCCGTTATATAAAGCCCTCGTAAGGATAACCCCCAGGGTTACCGGCGGACTGTGGCCACCACCGCGGCCTCGCCTGGTGGGGTCGGGTTTTATCCCGCTTCGGTGAGTTGGCAGGCGTGTGCGGCCCTCACCATGGTCTCCAACGAGAGAACGTCCACACCCAGGACCGCAACGAGATCCCGGCGTTGACTCGCCCACGCAGGTCACTCCACCAACATGTGGAGCGCCGTGTCTTCGCCAGGATCCTCGCAGTGCTGGCACTGCGGCGTAGGGCTTGCCCGGGGTGCCCGGCAACGGACACTTGGGGAGGACCATCGTGCGGTTTTAGTCGATACACGACATAACCACCCCCGCTGGCCGGCGGGGGGGTATCCGAAGGGATTTCCGCACGTAAAAAAAACCCGTTATATAAAAGCGTGATGAAAAATATTAAACTATCTTTTACACGTAGATAACTCTATAGTTTCAAGAAGTCATATTTTACTGCTCATTACCTTTTAGCTATATCGTGATGATTTATAGTCCTAACGTTGACCATGTCCGAGTTCTTTCAAACTTCAGAATTTCGTGATGATCTGCTTTGTGATAATAAAGGAATGATCAATAATAGATTTTGTCGATTTTACCCTGCTGCTCCTATCACACTTATAATAGCGTGGTAATATTATAGCGCAATTTATGGCCATACCCTAGAAGAATGTTCATGCAAATTTCAGCTGAATCTGTTCCGCGGTTTTCAAGTGATGCTCGGACATCGCTTATAAAAAGCAGAAAAACAGATGAACAGATAAAAAGACAAACATTCTAAAAATCAATTTTTTTGCATCGATATCGTTCCTAGAACACATAACAATTATTTTTTTGAAAAAATATTCGATGTACAGTTTTCACCTCGTTACGATTTTATTATAAAATAGATTATTTAGGTAAATACATACCGGGGTGTATGTTGGGTAACCTCCTCGAGCGTCGTTCCGATTCCGATCCCGCTGCAGTCCGGGGGGAATCGCAGCGGCCGGTACACCCTGGGCGGCGGTCAATGGCTTCCCCTTCATGGGGTTGGCATTGATCGTCGGCGAATACCCAACGTGGCGGGAACACATCGCTCTCCGTACTCCTCTGCTTTCAGAGGAGACAGGATGAGCGATGGTGTTTGTGGCTGAGGCCACCATAGGGTCCTGGGGGATCCAGGGGCGGGTTGGCCCACTGCTAACGCAGGGGCCGACGGGCACTTGTGCCGCCGCCGGTGAGAGAGGACTAGCCATCCTCTCGCGTTCCGTAATCAGCAGGTGATCAGCAACGACCTGACTGGTGGCTCCAGAAGGGTACGCCGTGAACTTGCTGACCGGAGGGCTTGCCTTTATTGGCCGGCCCACGACAAGGAAAAAGTCTATAACACCCGACAGCCAAGTCGTAAAAACCTATGGATACCAGCCGACCTCCATAGTATATAGGCTTATCCAGGTGCAGGGGGCACCGCCTGGATGGACCACCTTTCCCCCATACTCGTGGGATATGCTATGGACTACATAAATATCAACAAACAAAAATCAACGGATCGATCACAACACAACAACCAGGGCAAGGAAAAAAAGGACTTGAAAAATGACGGAGTCTGCGCGGAGGTCGCGCAGCAGGGAAGCGTGGAGGTGACGCCAAATACCTCGGCGGTGTCGGAGAGTTTCGACACCGCCAACGAGCGAAGCCGGGCGAGCAGCCCAGTGGGTCTGGGCGTGCAGCGGACCCGCAAGCGCAGGAGGCGCGCAAAGGCTCGGGCGGGGGAGGACGTGTCGGATGAGGACTTTACCCTCACCGGGACGACCTCCTCCTCCAGCAGCGACGAGGCGTCGAAGCCGGCGTCCAAGGTGGCTGCGGGCCGCCGAGGGGCGCGGGGTGGCGTGAGGGCAATCCACCCGAGCTCCCTCTGCTCTTGGAAGAGCCGTGGGAAACTCACCGCCGAGGCCTTCCACCTCGGCGGTGTCGGTGTCGGAGCCGTGCGGGAAGACGCGGTCACTCCTGGAGAGACTCCAGAAGGTGGCTGCGTCGTCCCAGGGGTCCCCGGACCCTCAGCAGGAGGAGATGCTGAACATTGTGTTCGGCATCGCCTCCGAAAACGAGGCTCTCGCCTCACAGCTGGCCGAGTCCCGTCGAGAGACGGCTCGGCTAGCTGCAGCTCTGGAGGAGCTAAAGAGGTTGGTGGCGAGCTCCGCCCAGCCGGCACAGCCAGCGCAATTGGCGCAACCAGAGCCGCTGGCGCGGGTGACGCGATCGACGCGGTCGACGCAGCCGGTGCCGGCGAAGTCATCGCAGGCGGAGCAGCCGACGCAATCGGTGCGGCGGCCAGCCCAATCACCACCGGAGGAGCCCTGGGTAGCTGCTACTCGAGCGCTGGAGGAGAGGATGATGAGTCGGTTGGAGGCCTTAGTGGACTCCATCCGCCGTCCGCCTCTGGCGCCACCGGTGGCCGGCTACGCGGTAGCAGCCCGGAAGGGTAATACCCGCCCGGCTGCAGTGGAGGCTCTGCCGGAGCCGGCTCGTCGCCCCGCTCCCGCTCAGGGCCCCGCTCCCACTCAAGGGAAGGGAAAGGGGAAGGGCAAGGGCAAGGGGAAGACGTCCCCAGCCCAGGCCCCAGCCCCTGCCCCAGTTGTGGCTCCGGTAACCCCCACTAGAACCCCCTTGGAAGGGGGTTGGGAGGTGGCTGGAGCCAACAAAAAGAGGCGGAAGGCCGCAAAGAAGGCCGCCAAGAAGGCCAGGAGGGCCGCGGCCGCCGCGAAAGCAGCGCCGGGGAAGCTCCGTGCCCCCCGCACTACGGCCGTCGTCGTCACCCTGACGGCGGAGGCTGCGGGGAGAGGCATGGGGTATGCCGAGGTGTTGGCCAAGGTGAAGGCCAACGTCGACCTCAAGGCCCTCGAGATCCCGGGCGTCCGGTGCAAGAGCACACGGACAGGAGCCCGACTTCTCGAGGTCCCTGGCGCCGCCAGTGGCCCCAAGGCCGACGCCCTAGCGGCTCGGCTGAGGGAGTCGCTGGACGCAGCCGACGTCCGGGTGTCCAGGCCCATTAAATGCGCAGAAGTGCGCATCACGGGCCTGGACGACTCCGTCACGGCTGAGGAGCTTAGGCTCGCCGTGGCGGAGGCCGGGGACTGCTCCCCGGACACAGTAAAGGCCGGAGCTATACGCTTCGGCCGCGGTGGACAGGGGGCAGCAGTTGTCGGCTGCCCTATCGCGGCGGCCCAAAAGGTCGCAGACGGGCGGAGCCTCCTGGTGGGAGGCTTCCTGAGGGCGCAGGCACGGCTCCTGCAGGCCCGACCGGCCAGGTGCTTCAGGTGCCTGTCGGTGGGCCATGTGGGGGTGCACTGCACGGCGGAAGTGAAGGCGGGTGACCGTTGCTTCCGCTGTGGCCAACCCGGTCACAAGGCCGGTGGCACGTGCGATGCCCCGCTGCACTGCTTTAGATGTGCAGCGGGAGGCAAGCCGGCCGACCACAGGGTTGGCAGCAAGGCCTGCGCCGGAGGGGAGCCGAAGCCGGGAGGCCGGCCTTCCGCCTCCAGTTCACAGCGGGATGCGGGGATGGGGGTTCCATAATGGATCCTCAACTCCGCATCCTGCAGGTGAACGTTGGCCACGGTGCCCATGCTCAGGATCTTCTGCGCCAGAGCATGGCACAGTGGGCCATAAATGTCGCCGCTGTCGCCGACCCATACACCCACCGGTTCCTCGGGCCTACCTGGGAAACCGCGCTGGATGGGTCGGCGGCACTGGTGCACAACCCTGCCGCCGGCAGCCCCCCTCTTGCCGTCGTTGCAAGGGGACCCGGCTGCGTGGCGGCGGCGGTTGGGGATATAGTGGTCGTGGCCGCTTATATCACGCCGAACCGAGACCAAGCTGCATATGAGCAGTGGCTCCGTCAGCTGGCCGTCGTCGTCAATGCCTGCCAGCCCCGTCCGGTCCTTGTGCTCGGGGACTTCAACGCCTGGTCGTATGCCTGGGGTTCCCGACACGAAAGGGGCGCCACGGGGCATAGAGGCAGGGCACTGGTGGACTGGGCCGCACGACTCGGCCTAGTCCTCCTAAATCGGGGAGCCGTGGACACGTTCGTGACCTCGAGGGGTAGCTCCATCGTGGACCTATCGTTCGCGAGCCCCTCGTTGGCGCGACGTGTTCAGGGCTGGCGCGTCGTTTTGGGGGAGGACACAAGTTCGGATCACCGATACATTCGGTTTGACGTGTCCCCCCCTGCGAGCGACGCGCCGGCTGCACCGGCTCCACCCGAGCCACGTTGGGCGCTTAAGCGACTTGATCGGGAGCTCCTCCTGGAAGCCGCCATCGTACAGGCCTGGGCCCCTGCGCCGGACAGGCCTGTCAGCATAGACGATGAGGCGGAGTGGTTCCGGGAGGCCATGACCCGTGTCTGTGACGCGGCGATGCCTAGGGCTCCGCCATATAATCCGAGGGGTCAGGTCTACTGGTGGTCGTCGGAGATCGCGCAGCTCAGACGGGGCTGCGTGATCACGCACCGCCGGTGGGCCCGATTCCGTAGGAGGCGTCGCCGCCCCGCAGATGCGGAGGCCCGAGAGGCGGAGTTGTACGAGGGATACAGGGAGGCCAGACGAGCCCTCCGAGCGGAGATAAGGCGTTCCAAACGGGACGCCTTCCGTGAGCTGCTGGAGACGCTGGAGCGGGACCCTTGGGGGCGGCCCTACCGGATGGTGAGGGGCAAGCTGCGCCCCAAGGCCCCGCCGTTAACCCGGTGTCTCCAGCCGGATCTGCTCGGAGGAGTTGTTGGCTCCCTGTTCCCAGCGCGGGCGGTGGAACATGTTCCACCGCAGATGACTCCGCCTCGGTTGCGCATGGCGCCCGACGTGGAAGACGACGACGTGCCCGAGGTCACTTGGGTATAACTAGAGCTGGCGGTGAGAACGCTAAGAGCCAAACACACCGCCCCGGGACCCGACGGCATTCCAGGCCGAGCGTGGGTCCTAGCTCTAGTCGACGACGCTCTCGAGCCCCGACTGAGAGGGCTTCTCAGCGCATGTTTGGAGCGGGGCCAGTTTCCGAAATTGTGGAAGACGGGGAAACTGGTCCTCATCCGAAAGGAGGGGCGCCCGGCGGACTCGCCGTCCGCCTACCGGCCCATAGTGTTGCTCGACGAGGTGTGCAAGCTCTTTGAAAGAGTAATTGCGAAGCGCCTCGTCGAGCACCTCTCAAGAGTGGGGCCGGACCTGGCGGATGGCCAATATGGCTTCCGCCAGAGGCGCTCCACCGTGGATGCCATCATGCGCGTGAGGGCTCTGGCGGAGGATGCAGTAGCCCGGGGTGAGGTTATGTTGGCGGTGTCCCTGGACATCGCCAACGCGTTCAACACCTTGCCCTGGAGTAGCATTACGGAGGCGCTCGTGTATCACGAAGTGCCTCTCTACCTCCGCCGCATAGTCGGGGCGTATTTGACGGAGAGAGCCGTCATCTACCCAACCGTGACCGGTCTCGGTCGGCGTGAAATGTCGTGCGGTGTTCCACAGGGATTGGTCCTGGGGCCGCTCCTGTGGAACATCGGATACGACTGGGTGCTTCGCGGTGAGCTCGTAGGCGGTGCCGCCGTCACGTGCTACGCGGACGACACGCTCGTGACGGCGTGCGGGGCGACGTACCGCGAAGCGACCCGAAAGGCCACGACCGCGGTTGCCCAAGTCGTTAGGCGGATCCGGCGGCTGGGTCTCGAGGTGGCCCTGCATAAAACCGAGGCCCTGTTCTTCCATGGGCCTCGGAGCAAGCCACCCGAGGGATCCAGTCTCATCGTGGGAGGAAATCGCATCGGCATCAAGCCCCAAATGAAATATTTGGGGCTCGTGCTCGACGGCCGATGGGACTTCGGAGAGCACATCCGAAGTCTGGCCCCCAAATTGAAGGGCACAGCTCTTGCTCTGGCTCGGCTGTTGCCCAACATGAGGGGGCCCGATGACTCCTGCAGGAGACTTTACGCGGGGATCGTGCGGTCCATGGCCCTGTATGGGTGCCCAATATGGGCGGAGGCCCTGAGGACCAGAACTGTGCGGATGCTGCGCGCTCCGCAACGAGTTCTGGCCATCAGGGTCATCCGAGGGTACCGCACGATCTCCTTGCCGGAACTCCGCCATGGGACCTGGAAGCGAGAGCCCTTTCGCAACTGTACCAGTGGCGAAAGGAGGCGTGGGAGCAGGGATGGAACCCCGAGCCTCGAGAAATCGAGGCCGTGCAGTCCCAGCTCCGCCAGGCCATCGTGGTGGAGTGGAAGGAACGACTTGGGCAACCAAGCGCAGGGCACGCCGCAATAGCGGCGGTAAGGCCCATCATGGAGGATTGGCTGGAGAGGCGACACGGAAGCCTCTCCTACCGACTGACGCAGGTGATCTCAGGGAAGGGGTGCTTCGGGGACCACCTGCATCGGATCAGGAAGGAGCCAACGCCTGAGTGTCATCACTGCGACGCGAGCGAGGACTCAGGGCTGCACACGCTGGCGGACTGCCCGGCGTGGGAGGCGCCGAGGCGTGACCTCGTGGCAGCCATCGGGGTGGGAGTCCTCTCGCTCGGCAGCATGATTGCGGCAATGGTGCGGAGCGCGAGCGCGTGGGCCGCCGCCGCCTCCTTCTGCGAGCATGTAATGCTCGCGAAGGAGGTGGCGGAGCGCGCCCGGGAGAGACTTAGAACTCTCCCGGTCCGCCGAGCCCGCAACTTGCTCGCCGCGCATCGCAGGCAACTCAGGCGCCGGAGGTCGCTTAACGACCTCCGTCCTCCATGAGCGCAGGCCTGGGGGTGGCGGGTGAGGCCACCTGTCACCCCAGCAGAAGCAGGCCGGGAGGGTGGGGCGACTAGCGCCCCTCCCCCAAACCGGGGCAAGACGGGGACACCGTGGTTCCCAAACCCGAGGGGGCCATCTCGAAACCACACGATAAAAAAAAAAAAAAAGGTAAATACATACCTTTTTTTTTTCGTGCGGAAATCCCTTCGGATACCCCCCGCCGGCCAGCGCGGGCGGTTATGTCGGGCTTGAACCGACTAAAACCGCACGCCGTCTCGGGTCTTCAGACGCCGGGGTGTAAGGTTGCCCATAGAGCATATCCTTCGCACCCCGACTGACCCTGGGCCATCTCCGGTTTCGAGATGGCCCCCTCGGGTTTGGGAACCACGGTGTCCCCGTCTTGCCCCGGTTTGGGGGAGGGGCGCTAGTCTCCCCACCGTCCCAGCCTGCTTCTGCTGGGGTGACCTTACCTGCCACCCCCAGGCCTGCGCTCATGGAGGACGGAGGTCGTTAAGCGACCTCCGGCGCCTGAGTCGCCTGCGACGCGCGGCGAGCAAGTTGCGGGCTCGGCGGGCCGGGAGAGTTCTAAATCTCTCCCGGGCGCGCATACCTGGCTTACACCTTTATTTTAATTCCATAATTGTTTACAATTGTTTACATGCATGCTCGTCGGGTGCATGTCGCTGGCCGGCGGGGGGTATCCGAAGGGGGTACCGCACGAAAAAAAAAACAATCTTTTTTCATTATCCACCTGCATACCTTTCTTCGTAGTCACTATATCATCTACAGTTTTTCAACGTATTCCAGGATCGTAGCAATCGGAAAGTCTCAATACAAAAGAGTTGTTTGTATATATATATATGAAGGATTACTTACCACTCGCGTGAAAAGCACTTTCAGTCCATAAATAACATCGTACTAACTTTAATTACACCTACAGCATCCTCATTACTAGATACGAAGCGAGTAATGTTGTTACGTCACTGGATCGTGTAAATTCAATTTGTGGGCGAGTCTGTGCCCAGAACCACATTATTTACTCAAATATTGTCGTAAAACGGTTTTACATTGTTGTGAAGATTCCAATATTTACAAGAAATATATTATTTCTGCAGAAGTCAGAGGTTTAGCATTAACTACCACGATTCGGTTATGGAATGATCTCCCTGCTAGGGTTTCCCCAAGCGACTACATTATGGGGTCCTTCAAGAAGGGTATTAGAAGGTTTTTACAGGGTCGCCCCTGATGTTGCACACGTCCATAGGCCACAGTAACCGCTTCCCATCTGGTCGGCCGTGTACTTGTCTGTCACCTTAGTGGTATATAACTTTTGTTTCTCCTCTTTTTACTCTCCATCCTATGGTTGCCTGTAAGAGATTGCCTCAGAGCGATAAGGCCGCCAATTGTACTAATACCACAAAATGTATATTCGTTCATGTTTTTAATGTTTTTGGTGTACAATAAAGAGATATTATTATTATTATTCTCTTTATTACTCTTAAAATACATATAAATTATATTTTTAAATACATTCATAAAAATAAAAAAAAAACAAATATATTATTATAAAAAAAAAACTATGTAACGAAGCGGTAGAGCGTTCGATAGCTAATTCAGAGGATGCGGGCTCGATTCCCACTCAGTGCAAATAATTGTATGCATGAATATGAATTCTATGTGTATGTATTTACAAAAATAGTATCTATCTGAAGTATGTTTATCCACATTCTAGAACCCATATTACAATCTAGTTAAGCTATGCTGGCTTTGGGTCTAGATTGCGCTGTGTAGTGTCCTAGAAAATTCTTATTTCGTTATTTATTGTACTTAATCATAAGTATAAAATTAACTTCAAAAACTAGCCGAACTTACCGTTTTGTTCCTAAATTTGTGGCATTATTTTGAATAGATATGTTGAATATACGATGATAGGTATAGAGATAGGAAGAGAGATATGGGGTAATATTAGGAAGATGGAAAATCGATCAACGGTTTGTCAGTAGATTTGTGGTCTAAAAATATTGTCATATGTTTTTATCTTAACATAGCAAGAAAGAAAAATATTTAATCACTCTAATATTACAGTGATACACTTAAGTTATTGAGCTGAGTGAGACGAAGTCGAGCGAAAGCTCCTCATACCAGACTTCCGGATTTTCTTTGTCACAGGTCTCTTCCTAAACTACTAATCCAATCAGAACCAAATTTGGCATGATTAAAGAGGCCAATCAGAGCAAGGTTTATGGATATATTTTGAAAAAATTAAACAGAGGAATGATCACCGTTAAAAATATTCCACATGGAATTACATAATAACCGCTCGAGACACTGTGACCAAACTTTACACGCTCAGAAAGCATGTCCAGAGTTGTGACTTTCATAAAGAATTTTCAAAATCGGACTTGCCACGGAGGAATGATCACTGTTCAAAATTTTCAAAATCTGATTGACGATGTCTCACTCAGCTCAACATTGCAAGCAGCGATTCGCCTTGCAGACCTAGTAATATTTGTAATAGAGAGAGTGTCAAAGGGACAACAACTCAGAATAATGTTGGATTGCACCCAAAGATGATGTTCATTTGCAAGCCGTGTCATACGCTCAAAATGGCAAATAAATCTAACAAGTACAAAACACAAAGACCAACGTTAATCAACTTTATAAATAATATAATATAATTAATTCAATTATAAATAAAAAATAGCAACAATAAATTGAATAATTATTGAATTGAATATTCGCGCGGGTGCAATGGATGTTATTAAACAATATAAACCTTCCTCTTCAATCATTCTATCTATTAAAAAAGCGGCCAAGTGCGAGACGGACTCGCCCATTAAGGGTTCCGTAGCAGTAAGTAACATAATAATGTTTTTATTTTTAATTTTTATATTTGAGTTGATTGAATGAAAGGTAAATTGCGGTTTACGATTTATGACGTATTAAAAAAAACTACTAACTAGATCTCGTTCAAACCAATTTTCGTTGGAAGTTTACATGGTAATGTACATCATATATTTTTTTTAGTTTTATCATTCTCTTATTTTAGAAGTTACAGGAGGGGGGACACACATTTTACCACTTTGGAAGTGTCTCTCGGGCAAACTATTCAGTTTATAAAAAAAAAATATTAGAAACCTCAATATCATTTTTGAAGACCTATCCATAGATACCTTTTTTTTTTTTTTTATCGTGCGGAAATCCCTTCGGATACCCCCCCGCGTGCCAGCGGGGGCGGTTATGTCGGGCTTGAACCGACTAAAACCGCCCGCCCTCTCGGGTCTACAGTGTAAGGTTGCCCATAGAGCATATCCCTCGCACCCCGACTGACCCTGGATCCATAGATACCTCACACGTATGGGTTTGATGAAAAAAAATTTTTTGAGTTTCAGTTCTAAGTATAGGGACCCCCAAAATTTATTGTTTTTTTTTATATTGTCGGAAGTTTACGCGAATGTTACACATTGAAATAAAACTATTTTTAAAAAGGTCCACCCGTGACCATGGCTGCTGAAAAGCAACCGAAACGTCGGGTTCAGTGTAATATATAAAATAACATCAAATAAACCGCGATAGAATCTGTTAAAAATAGTTTTATTTGTTTTATTTTTATTCGTCAATCTCGGATTCCGAGATTGACGCTGAACAGATATGTAAAAATCAAAGAAGTGGTCTTCGAAAATGAGAAAGAATTCAGGCAAGCACTGAAAATGCATCGGAAAACACGAAACGAAGCCTGCCTAGGAGAATGTAATCACTACGTATTGAATGAGCAAACAGTATCACTAAATGCAGTATTCTGAATGTAATTACTTTGGGTAAAATTTCTTTTTCTTTTTCGTGCGGAAATCCCTTCGGATTTTCATACAAAAATAGAAAAAAAAACATTCAAATAAAACTATTTTTAACAGATTCTATCGCGGTTTATTTGATGTTATTTTATATATTACACTGAACCCGACGTTTCGGTTGCTTTTCAGCAGCCATGGTCACGGGTGGACCTTTTTAAAAATAGTTTTATTTCAATGTGTAACATTCGCGTAAACTTCCGACAATATAAAAAAAAACAATAAATTTTGGGGGTCCCTATACTTAGAACTGAAACTCAAAAAATTTTTTTTCATCAAACCCATACGTGTGAGGTATCTATGGATCCAGGGTCAGTCGGGGTGCGAGGGATATGCTCTATGGGCAACCTTACACTGTAGACCCGAGAGGGCGTGCGGTTTTAGTCGGTTCAAGCCCGACATAACCGCCCCCGCTGGCACGCGGGGGGGTATCCGAAGGGATTTCCGCACGATAAAAAAAAAAAAAAAGGTATCTATGGATAGGTCTTCAAAAATGATATTGAGGTTTCTAATATAATTTTTTTATAAACTGAATAGTTTGCCCGAGAGACACTTCCAAAGTGGTAAAATGTGTGTCCCCCCTCCTGTAACTTCTAAAATAAGAGAATGATAAAACTAAAAAAAATATATGATGTACATTACCATGTAAACTTCCAACGAAAATTGGTTTGAACGAGATCTAGTTAGTAGTTTTTTTTAATACGTCATAAATCGTAAACCGCAATTTACCTTTCATTCAATCAACTCAAATATAAAAATTAAAAATAAAAACATTATTATGTTACTTACTGCTACGGAACCCTTAATGGGCGAGTCCGTCTCGCACTTGGCCGCTTTTTTAATAGATAGAATGATTGAAGAGGAAGGTTTATATTGTTTAATAACATCCATTGCACCCGCGCGAATATTCAATTCAATAATTATTCAATTTATTGTTGCTATTTTTTATTTATAATTGAATTAATTATATTATATTATTTATAAAGTTGATTAACGTTGGTCTTTGTGTTTTGTACTTGTTAGATTTATTTGCCATTTTGAGCGTATGACACGGCTTGCAAATGAACATCATCTTTGGGTGCAATCCAACATTATTCTGAGTTGTTGTCCCTTTGACACTCTCTCTATTACAAATATTACTAGGTCTGCAAGGCGAATCGCTGCTTGCAATGTTGAGCTGAGTGAGACATCGTCAATCAGATTTTGAAAATTTTGAACAGTGATCATTCCTCCGTGGCAAGTCCGATTTTGAAAATTCTTTATGAAAGTCACAACTCTGGACATGCTTTCTGAGCGTGTAAAGTTTGGTCACAGTGTCTCGAGCGGTTATTATGTAATTCCATGTGGAATATTTTTAACGGTGATCATTCCTCTGTTTAATTTTTTCAAAATATATCCATAAACCTTGCTCTGATTGGCCTCTTTAATCATGCCAAATTTGGTTCTGATTGGATTAGTAGTTTAGGAAGAGACCTGTGACAAAGAAAATCCGGAAGTCTGGTATGAGGAGCTTTCGCTCGACTTCGTCTCACTCAGCTCAATAACTTAAGTGTATCACTGTAATATTAGAGTGATTAAATATTTTTCAGAATACTGCATTTAGTGATACTGTTTGCTCATTCAATACGTAGTGATTACATTCTCCTAGGCAGGCTTCGTTTCGTGTTTTCCGATGCATTTTCAGTGCTTGCCTGAATTCTTTCTCATTTTCGAAGACCACTTCTTTGATTTTTACATATCTGTTCAGCGTCAATCTCGGATATATCCGAAGCTAGCACTTTGGAGCCCGGGACCCGCACTCCTATTCCTTCATTCAGACGACCTGTGGCGTAGCGGTAGAGCTTTCGACTGCTAAGTCAGAGATCGCGGGTTCGATTCCCGCTCATTGCAAATATATTTGCATTGGTCTGGGTGTTTCTATGTATAATATGTATTTATTTACAAAAAAAATCTTAAGTATGATTATCCGCATCCTAGAATCCACATGACAAACTCTACTTAGTTTGGGTCTAATAATAATTGTGTAATATGTCCTGAAATATAGAATATATATATCATTAGGTTTGCTTTTACGGGAACGGCTGCGCTAAAGCCTCGTCCGTCAATCAGCAACTGTACCGGCTTGCAGATGAGGTTGACTTGGGACCGGGCCGAAGTCAACCTCATCTGCAAGCCGGTACAGGGTCTTAGTAGAGCCCTATGCACTCACCTTCATATATACCGATTATTATAAACGCGAAAATAAGTCATGGATAGCGTTCAACTGCCGTCTGACATCACAACCCGAATAGATATAGTATTTCCTAGAATATTATGTGTAGTTCCAATCTGAATAACAATTACTCCGAACTTTAATTCCATCTATACAATCAACCTGTTCAATATAGAGTTTCATCATCGCTGCAGTGGGTGTTCAGTGGGTGGATGTCTGACGTCACTGCACCACGTCATACGCCCAAGTCACTCCAGTCTTGAACATTTTGTAATTATTACTGTTCTAGTTTTGGTGGCAAATTCCAAAGTGAGAACAGACCGAATTCCAAAGTGAAGACCGATTTTTATGAGTTTGTTTACATGTTAACATGGACATGGACCTTGCTATGGCTTCAGTAAAAAAAACTCATATAAACCGAAGCGAAATGAGGGCGGTTTGCTAGTCAGTGATAAAAAAATAATACAGTTTTCATGGAATCTAGTGCAAGTTTGAGGAAACTAGGTAAAAAGCAAGGATCCTCCTATCTTCCTATCCAAGATTTAACTTAACTGTTGCTAGCGATTTCTGAAGCTTACTAACCGTAAGAATCGTGGTATAACCATCATCCTCATAGTGATTACATCCAAGGTCAGCACTTTGAAGCTCGTGGTTTTGATTGGTAAGTATGTCTCCTCCCAAACCCGACAGGAGAACCTGCACCAGAGCCTCGTCCGTTGTTTAGTAGGTTAGGTTGACTTGGACGGTATGAAGCGTAGTATGTTGATACTAAGTGCAGTTAAGTGGAAATAGGCTTTGTACGCATGTTTCCTTAAGCCGCCTTCCTTTAAGCGTACCCGGGATTGTAGGATGACGGAGACACGTGTGTAAGTAAAGATTCGAAAGAAGTCTTATGATAGGTACAACATAAACTAGGGCACGCCGCAATAAACCCGAGGGGCCCAGGGCCAGTCGGGGTGCGAGGGATATGCTCTATGGGCAACCTTACACCCCGGCGTCTGTAGACCCGAGACGGCGTGCGGTTTTAGTCGGTTCAAGCCCGACATAACGAAGGGATTTCCGCACGATAAAAAAAAAAAAAGGCCACGCCGCAATAGCGGCGGTAAGGCCCATCATGGAGGATTGGCTAGAGAGGCGACACGGAAGCCTCTCGTACTGACTGACGCAGGTGATCTCCGGGAAGGGGTGCTTCGGGGACCACCTGCATCGGATCAGGAAGGAGCCAACGCCTGACAGTCATCCCTGCGATGCGAGCGAGGACTCAGGGCTGCACACAAGTGTGCGGACTGCTCGGCGTGGGAGGCGCCGAGGCGTGACCTCGTGGCAGCCATCGGAGTGGGAGTCCTCTCGCTCGGCAGCATGATTGCGGCAATGGTGCGCAGCGCGAGCGCGTGGGCCGCCGCCACCTCCTTCTGCGAGCATGTAATGCTCGCGAAGGAGATAGCGGAGCGCGCCCGGGAGAGATTTAGAGCGTGCGGTTTTAGTCGGTTCAAGCCCGCTAGCCGGCGGGGGGGTATCCGAAGGGATTTCCGCATGAAAAAAAAACGAACAACATAAACTTTTAACCGATGAAGAGGATACTGCAAGCGTAGGTCAGTGGTTACGTTTCGTTACGCGCTGTTACACGTGTCTTACTTAGGGCAGGTAGAAATTTCTACTCGCGCATCGAACTCACGACACAACGGTGCAACCTACAAATCACGCGAATGTCACTACACCTCTTTCTCTTCGACGTGATGTTGTACCGTTAACTATCTATAAAAAATACTATGTGCGTGTGGTTGTAATTCATATCCTCCAAAACGACTTGAAAGGCGACATTAATGTATGGGGTGCATGTGATGATGGTGGTGTATTCTGCCAATGTGTAAATCGGTACATCTATACCAATATTATGAAGAGGAAAGGTCTGTTTATTTGTCATCGATAAACTATGAAACTATCGAACTAATTTCAAATTCTTTCACCGTTAGAATACTACTACCTTACTGGTCCGCATCTACCTTAGAAAAAAACCGATCAAGTGCGAATCGAACTCGCGCACGAAGGGTCCGTACCATTATTTATACAATGAGAGTCCCCCCCGAAATATTATTTTTATTTTGTTTTTAGTATTTGTTGTTATAGCGGCAACAGAAATACATCATGTGTGAAAATTTCAACTGCATAGCTACCACTGTTCATGAGATACAGTCTGATGACAGACGGACGGACAGACAGCGGAGTCTTAGCAATAGGGTTCCATTTTACCCTTTGGGTACGGAATCCTAAAAAGCATGATTGTTGAAAAGTTAGTTTACGACATAACCACCCCCCACTGGCCAGCGGGGGGGTATCCGAAGGGATTTCCGCACGTAAAAAAAAACAAAAAAGAGATGAACTGAAAAAACTGCGCTTTAGTTTAATTTGAGCTGAAATTATGAATATTCAGTTTTTACTTATTACCTCTTATAACAACGCTTCTACACAGCGCTTTCTAGACCCAAAGTAAGCAAGGTATACTAGCTTGTGTAATGGGTTCCAGAATAAATATAAACATACTAATATACTTTTTAGGGATTTTCTTTAGAAAAGCCCTATTGCTATCGAGTTGTCGTCGACGTCGTCGTTGCCAATTTTCTGTCACGGTTTTGGGTATGAAGGAGATGAGCTATCGAGTTACTGTTTTCGGTAATAGATTCGTGCTGGGGTGAACCATAAAATAAAATAAAAAATACCAAAACAAAAGATAAAATAAAAGAAAATCCCTTGTATTCGGCTGAGCTCGTCTCAGGAATTCAACTTGTTTTTGTAAATATGTATATACATATTACACATAGAAAGACATATTCATGCATACATATATTTGCACTGAGCGGGAATCGAACCCGCGCCCCCTGTCGTAGCAGTCGAATGCACTACCGCTAGCTTGTGGTGGGTGGTTCTAGAATGCGGGCAAACAAACATATAGTTTCTTTTGTAAATACATACATATTATACTTAAAAACACCCAAACCAATGCAAATAGACATATTCATAACATGTATGTTAACAATATGTTAACATAACTTCACGCCTGTATCGCCGAAGGGGTAGGCAGAGGTATATTACACACCTACGATTCGCCAGTTATGTTTAGGTCCCAATGTATAGGGGGCGAGCCTATTGCCGTCTAACGGGCACATTACTAAGCGAGCGATAATCAACATTTTTAATACACACATAACTACGAAAAGTCAGAGGCGTGTGCCCGGGGCGACTGGGGATCGAACTCGAGACCTCGTCTCGGCAGTCCGTTTCGTACACCACTGGGCTATCGCCGCTAGACATATTCATGTATACAAATATTTGCTCTAGCGGGAATTCAACCCGCGACCTCCGACTTTACAGTCGAACGCATTACCGCTACACCTCAAAGGTCTACCACATTGAAGCAAAATTTTTCCCTTATGGTTTTTCTTCTTAGCTTAGATTTATTATGCCTTTCATTTAGAAGCAGATATTGTACTGTTACATAAATCGTCACGCTTGGCAACAAACTGTCAAAGATCAGTGACGCTCACCTCACAGGAAAGCCTACCTGACCCAGTGGCCCACTTACTCAAGGCAATTGAATACTTTATTACTATGTTGTTACAACCTGAAACGTATCGTAAAAACTGGGCTAAGTAGCATTTTTAGCGGGTTAAGAACCAATGGTGTGAACTATTTAGGTCGTTAGGGTAAATTAAGTGATGCAATTAATAATTTCCCTAGTACCTTTTTTTTACGTGCGGTAATCCCTTCGGATACCCCCCGCCGGCCAGCGGGGGCGGTTATTTAGGAACCACGGTGTCCCCGTCTTGCCCCGGTTTGGGGGAGGGATGCTAGTCGCCCCACCGTCCCGGCCTGCTTCTGCTGGGGTGATAGGCGGCCTCACCTGCCACCTGGAGGACGGAAGTTCTTAATCTGTCCCGGGCGCGCTCCGCCATCTCCTTCGTGAGCATTACATGCTCGCAGAAGGAGGTGGCGGCGGCCCACGCGCTCGCGCTCCGCACCATTGCCGCAATCATTCTGCCACGAGATCACGCCTCGGCGCCTTCCACGCCGGGCAGTCCCTCTGCGTGTGCAGCCCTGAGTCCTCGCTCCCGTCGTAGCGATGACACTCAGGCGATGGCTTCTTCCTGATCCGATGCAGGTGGTCCCCGAAGCTCCCCTTACCGGAGATCACCTTCGTCAGTCGTTACGAGAGGCTTCTGTGTCGCCTCTCTAGCCAATCCTCCATGATGGGCCTTACCGCCGCTATTGCGACGTGCCCTGCGCTTGGTCGCCCAAGTCGTTCCTTCCACTTCACCACAATGGCCTGGGTGAGTTGGGAATGCACGGCCTCGATTTCTCGAGGCTCGGGGTTCCGTTCCTGCTCCCGTGCCTCCTTTCGCCAATTTTCCCTAGTACCATTTTTTTTGTTAGTAGAGTTATGCTAAGAAGGAAAGCTAAATAAAATAAAGAAGGACAAATTTAATAATTATTCTATGACATTCTACACAATGCTATCTAGACCCAAAGTAAATATAGCTTAACTTGGTTGTAACGTGAGCACTAGAATGCGGATATACATATCTGTATTGTAAACATTTCAATATTTGCATTGAGATGGCATCGAAACCGCGACCTCTGAATTAACACGCTCGACTGGGGGTCTAGACAAAGTCACCTTCTATTGGCTATGACGCCAGTGGAAAAATCCAAAATGTATGAGAGTGTCATTATTTGTCGACATGTCGTGTGACAAATAATGTCACTCCTATACATTTCGAACCTTTTTGTGTTGTCTTCGAAGCGATTCCACTAATAGAATGTCACTTTTTTTTTATACCACTCAGGCAGGTGGTAGACAAGCTCACAGCCCACCTGATGGGAAGCGGTTACCGTGGCCTATGCACGTGTGCAACACAAGGGGGCGTTACACACGCGCTGCCGACCCTCTAAAACCCTTCTAATGCCCCTTGTCTACAGGCTCTGGGCCTCTAGATAAAGTGACAATCGATAAGCGATAACGCTAGTGGAAACGTTCAGTAATGTATGAGAATCACATAGTTATTAATATGACTACAATTTTTTATGAAATTTAAGTGAGTCTTTGTAAGTCGAAATTAATGATTTATTATTGTAATTATTGTAGTAGGTATCACGTGATCGGGGTGCGACTGGTTGGATCACCTCCAAGTTTGGTGCACCCTGGGCAACGTAGGCGATGACGCATCATTGATTGCTCCTCTGGAGTAGCTGGCGTCAACGTCAACGGCCAAGAGTCTGACCAAGCGGCCCTTTTCAGGGCCAGCTGACCCCATTGCACGAGGGGGTCGGGGTATGGCGGGCCTGCAAGGCCCGCGGGGGTGGGTGGTCGCTCCAGGTATCCCTCTGCTGTTATCAGAGGGGACACTGCGAATGGCCCAGGGTCAGTCGGAGTGCGAGGGATACGTTCTATGGGTAACCTTACACACCGGCGTCTGTAAACCCGAGACGGCGTGCGGTTTTAGTCGGTTCAAGCCCGACATAACCGCCCCCGCTGGTCGGCGGGGGGGTATCCGAAGGGATTTCCGCAAAATAAAAAAAAATGTATCACGTGATCAATTTATAATGAATAGAATCGGATTCGCTATGACTGTCACTTTGTCTACAGGCCCTGGACGAAGGTAGGTGATTAGGTATCTGGGGCACCCGTCCGAATGGCATCTATCCTAGTCCACGACAGGCAACTATCAAAATTTTTGGCAGGCGATATAGGCATGTCGTTAATTCCCTGAAATATAAACGTATAAAAAATAAGGTTGTATACAGAGCTAAACGTCTACTGCGCAGGTCAATCAATCTGGGCGGTTAAGAAAGTAGGTGACCTGTATTTACTTATATAACTCAATCGCTCGAGCAGAATTCATTAATCTCCTGCCTGAAATACCACGCCACAAGATCCTTTAGAAGTCGCTGAGCCTGCCTCTTTTAGCGCTAACCCTGAATTGATTAAGAGCTGTAGGTACTTTCTTGGACGGTCAGGGACTTTATATTAAAATTGAAATAAACCTATTTTATATCGTATATGTCGTGACGTCTCTATCACAGGGGTAAAGACAACATCTTTCCACTTGCTTTCTGGCGCATATGCCTGTAAACCGAAGCGATGTAGTTTCAAAGATTATTGCATTCAAACGAACTAAGAAACTCGTCAGCTTTATTATTAGTATAAGTGAAATCAGACATCGTATTAAATTAATATTATTTAAAAAAAATACTATTGAATATAGAAAGTCCTCATTTCTTGAAGTCGGTTCAAAACATGGGTTGAGAATAACAAGAATCTAGGTATTTAATTGCCCCTGCTCCCGCGCCTCCTTTCGCCACCCCGGCGTCTGAAAACTCGAGACGGCGTGCGGTTTTAGTCGGTTCAAGCCCGACATAACCGCTGCCCGGCGGGGGGGGGGGTATCCGAAGGGACTTCCGCACGAAAAAAAAAAAAAGTATTTGATTGCACTTATTTGAGATGCTCGCGGTTCCACTTGTTATTTCCTACCATTTTTCTATTCTGTAAAGTTCCTGATAAAAAAATCCACGTCACCTCCATGTAATCACATTTCAGCTGACGCAATGTGTAGTTGCCAACCCCGGTTAGAATGAGTTACAGTTGTACTTACGTTCAAATAATTCGGGATCGGGAAGCCGCTGGATGCGGGCAGCGCAGGACCGATCGTTGTGGAGATCCTTGGGGGAGGCCTATGCCCTTTGGCTGACATGATGATGATGATTACGTTCAAAACAGGCTTATGTTATTATATTTATGTTTCTATTAGTTTCAAAAATAGTGTCTATACTATTATAAAATTGAAAATATTAAAAAAATATATTGGATCATGTTAAATGAACGATACTGAACACAAATTATTATTTTTTGGAATTCTTGTCTGTTTATCTGTTTACTCTTTAACTGTTGTTATGAACGCAAAAACTACTGAACGGATCTTGACGCGGTTTTTTCTGTTAGAAAGGTCTTGGTCAGACTTAGAATCTGCCGTATGTTTGATTGCAATTGGTTAAGTAGAACCGGAGATATGACTAAAAACAATAACTGGCCTCGCGCGCATCAGGTAATACTAAATAAAAAGTATTCCAGGACATTTGACACAGCACAATCTATAATCAAACTAAGCATATCTTGTAATATAGGTTCTAGAAAGCGGATTAACGTACCTATTGAAATACTTTTTTTTGTAAATACATACATATTGTAGTAAATACGTCCAAAGACACACTCAGACCAATGCAAATAGACATATCCATGCATACAAATATTTGCACTGTGCGGGAATCGAACCCGCAACCACTGACGTACCAGTTGAATGCACTACCGCCACGTCACGCTTGCATTTCCTTCATACATGAGAGTAAATCATGAATTGTTCTCAGGTATACAGAAAAGGAGGGTAACGTTTTAGCCAGTAAAATAGGCACTGTTCCGTCAAGGATAGAAAAATAACTTTTATAGATTGATATCTAGACGGGAAAAAGTAATTAAACACTATTTAATAAAGCCTGGTATTTAAGCGGTCTAACATACTGCGTGCTAGAGCATTTAGAAGCATGGTTGTCAAGCATCATACGATATGTGCGCCATGAATCGCTTGAATTCAATGAAAACGCTTTGCTTGCATTGTATCAACCTTCATGAAGCAGTCTTGTGATGCTTCATTCTTCATAAATTAACCTTTTAAGATATGTATCACTTAGTGGTTAAGATTTTAAAACGTTAATTTATGATTGGGATTAGATTAGTAATAAACGCATTTGGTCAGGTTAGGAATAAATAATAATAAATAAATATTCTACGACATTCTACACAGCGCCATCCAGACCCAAAGTAAACATACCCGGTCTTATTACAAAATACGGTCTAATTGTAAAACCAGGTTTAAATCGTCTTTAACCAGGTTTTAATCGTCTCGGGATTAAACCAGACTTAATTTCGTTTTTTGTAATAAGACCGACCTAGTTTAACTATCTTGTGTTATGGGTTCCAGAATGCGGATAAACATACTTATACACTTTGTTTTGTAAGTACATACATATTTATACATAGAAACACTCAGACCAATGCAAATAGACATATTCGTGCATGAGCGGGAATCGAACCCGCGCCCCCAGTCGAAGCAGTCGAATGCACTACCACTACGCCACAGAGTCCATTTTTTTCCTGTCAAATACAAAAAAAAAGTTGAATTCCTGAGACGAGCTCAGCCGAATACAATTTTTTTTTGCGATTTCTTGCGATTTTTTTTATCTTGCAATGGTTCACCCCAGCACGAATCTATTACCGAAAACAGCAACTCGATAGCTCATCTCCTTCATACCCAAAACCGTGACAGAAAATTGGCAACGACGAGGTCGACGACAACTCCTTAGCAATAGGGCTTTTCTAAAGAAAATCCCTAAAAAGGTGAATGATTCAAAAACTGCTTTCAAAACATCAGAAGTGAGAATAATGATACACTTGTTGAATACAATAGTTTTCCACCACGCAGTAAGGTTGGTGGAGTTCATTCTATTATTACCGTCCGCGCGCTTGTTGCAAAAACACTGAATATTTATATTTCCCATTCGCTCACCAGGAATATAAACAACTTTACATAGTAATACATTGTTATTTCGAACAGAGAAACTCGTACCCTGTTACAAAAACTGTCTCATCTCTGGTTATGTGTATTTTAGAGGGGTTAGCTTGTAGGTCATCTCACAATAGGTCAGCGATTGCAAAATGTCGGACTTCATGCACTTCACGAACCTTCGAGAACATTGTGGTTCAGCGGTGCTTTTCCCGCCAAGTTTCGATCGAGATTCAAGTGGCATTATGCTTTATTCGTACTGTTGGTGAGACTGTCCTAGTTCTTTCCTACCTCTCCTTTTTTCTGTTAACTGCTCGTTTTATCTCTTCTTCATTATCATCATTCATCAAATAACAACCTTTTTTGATAGATATTATTAAATTTTATTATTAAAAATAAAAATTAAGAAAAAAAAAGGGACGCGTATTCCTAAAATGACACTTTAGCTCGTTAGTACAAGTCACAGTAGTACGTGTAGTAAGTACAGTGACTCTAAGGCCCATATTAATAGATCGCACTTATCTTTATATATAAAAATGAATTGCTGTTCGTTAATCTCGCTAAAACTCGAGAACGGCTGGACCGATTTGGCTAATTTTGGTCTTGAATTATTTGTGGAGGTCCAGAGAAGGTTTAAAAGGTGAATAAATATGGAAGTTGTTATCGATTGAGGCAGTACGAAGTCTGCCGGGTCAGCTAGTCTCTGATATATCTCAAGCGTGCACTTGAGATGCTATGTGAATTAATAGAACGAACTCAGTGACGTTTCTGAGTTTAGTTACTCATTTTAGTGACGTTCGTATTAATAAATCAAACTCCGCTCTCAAGAGAGATCTTAGCCTAATACTTGAGTTGTTTACTGAGTGCATTCAGACCCTGACTTGGGAGCGACTAGTTAACAAAGAAATACTTTTTTATTACGTTATCTGAAACGTAATAAACGAAATAAGCGGGTAAGCCCTTGAAAGGATAACCTCAGGGTGCCCGGCAATGGACACTTGGGGAGCACACCGTGTGGTTTTAGTCGGTCCTATTCCGACACGCCCACCCCATCATCGGCACCGATGGGGTTAAGCCCGTGGGGGTTTCCACACTCTAAAAAAAAAACATTCACCGTCAGTCCACTTGTCCACCCACCTTACACTTATTTTTTGACTCGCAACAAAGGATACAAATAAACCGCTAGTACCAGGGCAACAGCAGTAAAACATATATTTGGCATGGTTGGCACATTAAATTTGACCGTGACAGTGATAAGCATCGACAATATTAACGGATTGCAGTGCAAGGTGATAAACCATTTATCTAATGTCTCTATAGAGCGAGCTTTATGAACACAGGGTTACTATGTATCTCTTTTTTTTTTCGTGCGGAAATCCCTTCGGATACCCCCCCACCCCCGCCGGCCAGCGGGGGCGGTTATGTCGGGCTTGAACCGGCTAAAACCGCACGCCGTCTCGGGTCTACAGACGCCGGGGTGTAAGGTTGCCCATAGAGCATATCCCTCGCACCCCGACTGACCCTGGGCCATTTCCGGTTTCGAGATGGCCCCCTCGGGTTTGGGAACACCGGTGTCCCCGTCTTGCCCCGGTTTGGGGGAGGGGCGCTAGTCGCCCCACCGTCCCGGCCTGCTTCTGCTGGGTTGACAGGCGGCCTCACTTGCCACCCCCAGGCCTGCGCTCATGGAGGACGGAGGTCGTTAAGCGACCTCCGGCGCCTGAGTCGCCTGCGACGCGCGGCGAGCATGTTGCGGGCTCGGCGGGCCGGGAGAGTTCTGAACCTCTACCGGGCGCGCTTCGCACCATTGCCGCAATCATGCTGCCGAGCGAGAGGACTCCCACCCCGATGGCGGCCACGAGGTCACGCCTCGGCGCCTCCCACGCCGGGCAGTCTGCCATGCGTGTGCAGCCCTGAGTCCTCACTAGCATCGCAGTGATGATACTCAGGCGTCGGCTCCTTCCTGATCCGATGCAGGTGGTCCCCGAAGCACCCCTTCCCGGAGACCACCTACGTCAGTCGGTACGAGAGGCTTCCGTGTCGCCTCTCTAGCCAATCCTCCATGATGGCCCTTACCGTCGCTATTGCGGCGTGCCCTGGGTTACTATGTATCTAGTAAATAAGAATAAATGAACTTTTGACATAGTTTACCATGTTACTATAATAGCTGCAATCGTGCAGTATGTTTATCCGCATTTTAGAACCCATATGACAAGCTCTGCTTAGTTTAGGTCTAGATGGCGTTGTGTAATTTGTCCTAGAATCTTTATTTATTTATTTACCTTAAACGCGCGATTGGTTGGATCGTCTGTACTTCATGATAATAACATATACACACACATATATACATATAAGATAATAACCTGAATAATATATTTTATTAAATGAGTTTCGCCCCCTATTACATTGGGACCTAAACATAAATGGCGAATCGTGTGTGTAATACCTACCCCTTCGGTGATACAGGCGTGAAGTTATGATATGTTAATATTTTTCCAAAAAATAATTGATGTATGTTCTACGAGTAGGAGCGATACCGATGCTTGCTTTAATTGCCGATGTTCGAGCAGCACTTGAAAACCGCTGAACAGATTTGGTTGAAATTTTGCATGAACATTCGTCTAGCTAGGGCATAGTCATAAACTTAGCTATATATCATCACGCTATTATAGGTATGATAGGAGCAGTAGAGCAAAATCGGTCTTAACTATTATTGATGTAAACTTTATTATTACAAGATACACGGAAGGAAACACGAAATTTTGTAGTTCAGCAGAACCCAGACATGGTCAAAATCCAGACTGCTACTCATTACGCTATATTTTTTTTTTTTTTTTTTTTTTTTTTTTTAAATTAATGTGCAGTAAAATGCAAAATCTCAAAATTCCACAGAGTTACAGACGTATAAAAGATAGTTGATTAGAGACGCATAAACATTTCATAATGAATACCATCACGCTATTATATTAAGGAATCGGGCAGAATTTATTTCGATGTTACATATTTCTATTTCGAACGAATTGTCAATGTCATCCGGCCCGTTAAATAAAATAACTGAATACTTTCGTGTCAGCATCGAGACTGCAGAAATAAACATACCTTGATCTATTACGAACTTAACACGTATGAAGTCGTGGGCAACAGCTGATTCAAAATATTGAAGTCGATAGAATAAATACACTGATATATCTAGTTTTAAGGGTTAGCTAAAATTATTTATCATCAAATTGAGTATTTTGCTTATAAATAATGTTGTTTCAATATGACGCTTGACTCAAAATTCTCCACTGCACTAAAAGCTCCCACAGACTACAGACTGTTTATCTGCCTATAGTTTGATCAGGTTGGGCTGTTACACGCACACTGTCCCAACTAAACCTTGATAAGCGTCGGTAGCTTAGTGATCAATGAGTCGGCTTTCTATCTAGAGGTCCGGTGTTCCAATCCTGGCCATTACACTACCGACGTGAACCTACTCCTATGACGAGCAAATACTCCTAACAAGGGGTTATAGGGAATACTAGTAATTCCGTTTACTAATTTTGTTTTAAAAAAATAGTTCACTTTAAAGGTGAACAGATAAGATAGTGGTCAAACGCGAGCCTATTTAATAATAAAAAAGAAGCCCATCATACATGTGCATACTGATTATCTGCCCGATTTAACTATCGACCGATAAAAAATCTGTAGTCTGCGGGGGCTCTTACAATCTTGTTACACTTTAACCTAGTTTTAACCTCTGGATTTCTAACTCAATGATGAAGATGACCCATTGGAAATGTTGCATTTCAGTCCCGATTTTGATCGGTTTAGACAAGGTAAAAGTAAGCTTTTATTCGGGGTGCGTGCGTGGAAATGCCTTATGGGCCCACCTTACACCTTACTTACGGCGTGCGGTTTTAGTCGGTTCAAGCTGGCCGGTGGAGGAGTAACCGAGGGGGATTTCCACACGAAAAAAAAGGGTACAGCACAGTTAAATAATACAGTACATATCGATTTATTTATGCAAATATAATATTTATAAATTTCTATTGGCTAATATAAAATTCAAGACTATTTAGACGACAAACAAGCTTGGATATGAACAGTTTGCTCTCTCTATGCTACTCAAACGAAATATTGTACGTAGGTTAAGTAAATATGTTTGTAAATAGACCAAAAAAAACAGCCCGCTGAGTTTCTTGCCGGAGTCTTCTCAGGACAGGGCCGCGTTTCGAACCGGTGGTCCATTTGCCAAACATTAGATTAATTTTTTTGACGTTTTGTAAGTGCCGTATTAATGGTCTATGCAGAATAAATGGTTTTTGACTTTGACAAAATACAGTAAACATCCATATAAATTAAGAAGAATTCATAAATAGATAACGATTGGTATGTGCGATTTTGTTTACGAGACAACATTTCTGAGATTCATCTTTCACTCAGAACTTTGATCATCAGCATTAGATATCAAACAAATTATAATAACAATGTGTATTGATTTGTATATTATATCAATATTTACAGTAATAGGAGGACTATTGCAGAATCTAATAAAATGATTTCAATCTTACTGTCTGTTTCCGTCCACTGTGGAACTCGTTCGAAATTGAATCCGTCCTATGTGGCCAGAACCATCCAAAGCTTGCCATTTGGAGCCTGGGGTTCACTCTAGCACTAAATCTATCCATAAAGTGGTTCGTTTTTGTATTTACGAGAGCGACTGCCTTGTGACCTCCTAACCTAACCCTGAGGAAGCACACATGCCACAGAACCTTGTTCGTTAATCAGCAGATGTAGCGACTTGCACGAGTGGTGAGGTTTTATTCAATTCGTGTATGTTATTAGCCGTTGAAGAGTTCCTTCATCTGCAGCTTATCCTAAATGTAGATGAAGGTAATGCCTATCATAAAAATACAGTTGTTTGTTTATTCGGCGTCGCACAGCGAAAAGAGAGCTCTAAATGATAGTTACATCATGTTTTGTAACCGCGCATAATGATACCAACTCAAAAATATACAACTCGATTCATCGTTATACGATTTATAACTAAATATACTTACTAATGACTTGATAGGTATAATGTTATTACCTAATCAGAAATCACCAGTTTAAACAATTTTCGCATATCTGTATAACTTAATTAAATACTATTTAACAGGAATGCATAATTAAATTGACGGTGACGTTTCTACTTCCCCTGGTATCTTTACGTTTGCTTAAGAATATAATATAAACAACTGAAACGTCTGATCGTCAATATAACCGTAAAAAAATATATTTTGACCTAGTCTATAAGCAGAAAAATATAGCTGGCGAATTATGGATGTAACACATGCATATTATATCGGGGATATATGCGCGTAATTTTGTATTATACAGGGTGTATTTTTGAAACGGGGCAGTAAGGGCAAGTACCTTAACCCTTGTAGTTACAGCAAAACGTTCTTAGGAGACCTTCCCTAACTTTATGAGATACTTTGAACTGCATTCACAGATTTTGCAAAAATCTTATATCTAGCAAAAAAATTAAAATGTAAAAAATGCAAAAAGTCCAATTATTTTTTTTGTACCAATCGATTCTGTTTCATGTGGGGATCAAAAGACTCTATGGGACCATTTTAGCTAGAAAAGACAGAAATCGCCATACATTTCGTACGGAAATACGATAAATCAACTCGAAACTCATAGGTCAGGTAAAATTTTGACTTCGTAAGTAAAAAAAAATCATTTAAACATGTATGAAATTAGTTTATGAAATAAATTACTCAAAGTGACTTCCATTTTCACGAACACTTAAGTTTATCCTTTTTTGCACTGATCGAATGGCGGTTAATAATGTTCTGGGATGAATATTACGTAAAATGGTCGTTAATACATCCTTGAGCTCTTGAACACTGGTGTACGCAGTCTTATACATCTCGTTTTTTACGTTGCCCCATAAAAAAAACGAGTGGCGTTAGATCGGGGCTACGAGGTAGCCACTGTGTTGGACCATGTGTACCGAATAGGCGGCTCAAATTGCAACGTGAAAGGTGGTTGTTATGTGGCGGAGCACCATCTTGTGGAAAATGAACTTTTCGCAATTCCGACAAGGGCCATACGTCCAACTCGTTTTCAGGATGGTGTAAAATGAGGTCATCAGAATTCAGTTTCCCTTCATAAAATTCCACCATTATGACTCGATTGGACATTATACCACACCAACAGTTGAATGAGAAACGAACCTGACTGACTTGCTGTAACTCTTAGTGGATTTTTACCTGTATTGGAAAAATTACCACAGTAAGTAATTCAAAAATTCATGATCTCGGCTTATTTTTCCTCTTAGCCATCTGCAAAAAGTAAGCCTTCGAACATCATCACCCGAATGTAACACTTGAACTATGCGCCCATATCGATAGCACTTATAGCCGTATTTTTCCATATCTTTGTCACAAGGGAGTGGGAAACACCTACTTCAAGAGCGACATGCCTGGACGATACCTCTGGATATGCTTCGACATAAGTCAGAACCGCAATCTCCGTGTCTATGTCCACACGAGGCTACCGCTTGCTTTTGAAAGAACCCTGCAATTCTAGGTTTTTCAAAAGATTTGTAATAACCTTTCTTGTTGGCACATGCCGCAATGGATACTTATTGCGGTACTACACTAATGCAGCTCCCGCGTTTCGATTATTGACAAAATAGGCTTCTAATAAGTCAATTTTTTCACGATTAGAAGACATTTTAGCCAATCTACTTCTTAATTCAAAACTTATACGAATTTTCTCAGCTGATACTAAGAATGACATAAAGATATTCGAATCAAATTCGAAATTTGTGGGTAAAAAATATTTTTATTTACTTTATAGTCAATCCTACCCACTTCCTGCCCATAACAAGAAGTTTGACCATTGTAGAAATTTGATTCTCTTGCCGAAATGTATGGGAAACGTTTTTGGCGATTTCTGTTTTTCCTAGTACTCAAAGCTAAAATGGTCCCTTAGAGTCTTTTGATCCCACGAAATAAAATCGATTGGCACAAAAAAAATAATTTTTACTTTTTGCATTTTTTTTACTAACTGTAAGATTTTTGCAAAATCTGTGAATACAGTTCAAAATATCCCAAAAAGTTAGGGAAGGTCTCCTAAGAACGTATTAACTGTAACTACAACGGTTAAGGTACTTGCCCTTACTGCCCTGTTTCAAAAATACACCCTGTATACGTATACTAGCCACCCGTCCCGAGTTCGCACGGGTGCAGTGCCGATATTAAATATCCTACAGAATGTCTTTATTATACAACGTCCACTGATTTTTTTGTCATCAGACAATACAAACATATTGAATAAGGATCAATGCTGTATTGCTTAAAATCGCTTCGTAAATAAGCCATTGTTTTTCGTAAAAAGTAATGGATAAAATATAGTTATTGTGGGTAAGAGATGATATATATATATACCATCGCGGACTTTTTTGTAGTCTTTTTTAAGGTGTATAATACCATAGTATAATAAGAGAACAGTAGGTTATGTGAAGCTCCTCGGTGAGTTAATTACCTAATCTGCGTTGGCGCTTAGGGTTGTCACGTTTATTTTTCGTTAAATATATATACGCAAATACGTATTATGAGCAGCACTAGATTTTTAAGCCCCGACGCCAAAACGACGGGGTTATTACACCCCGTTTTGACGTGTATGTATGTGTGTGTGTGTCTGTCTGCATTGTAGCTCCTGAACGGATGAACCGATTTTGATTTTGTTTTTTTTTTATTTGAAAGATGAATTAGTCGGATGGCGAATTATCTTCATTTTTTTCACAACTTCCTCAATATGGGTATCAAGTGAAAGGGCTTGAACAGTAGAATAATGTACACTAAAACAGATTTCAAATCCAAAATGGCTGCCGCCACAAAACGGCCGGTTTCAAATTTTTTCACAACTCCCTCAATATGGATATGAATGAAAGGGCTTGACTAATAAATATCGAAAAGAAATTTTAAAAAAAATAGGACAACAAAATTGAAATTATGACCCTACTTCGTAAGTATAACGTTTTAATAAATTTATGCAATTTCCTAATGTAAATACTAAATATTTAAAAGGCCATATACATACCTCATTATTTTATTCATATAATATCATAAATATTTCATTATCGTTTATATGTTATAACCGCTTAAATACAGTGGGAGAAGATGAATTCGAACAGCCGTGCAGTACCTACCTACACTACGTGAACGCACGCGATCTCACTCACGGTACGGCCAAACTGCGACCGGCGTATTTTACCTTATATTCTGCTATTGTGTGCGTGGCAGCGCGTGCCTACACGGCGCCCGGCGTGCAATCACACATCTAACCCGGCAGTGGCCCATTTCTATAAAGATAACCTAATGCTTATAATGTGAAAATACTGTAGTACATTATTTTGATCTATCTCGTAGGGTTCAGTCAGTGTTTGCAATATAGGCGCAAAAAATGTGTTATTTACGACATCACAATAGAAACCTCTAAAATTATCAGTGTTTCTCTACTATATTATGATATTATTATACATATAAACATTCCTCTTGAATCACTCCTTCAATTAAAAAAACACCGTATCAATATCCGTTGCGTAGTTTTCAAGATCTAAGCATACAGAGGGGCAGACAGATAGTGGATACCAACTTTGTTTTATACTATGTAGTGATAATACTAGGTTACAGTTTATGTTTAGGTCCCAATAACCGGACACTTATAAACCTGCGATAAATACACACATAACTTCGAAAAGCATCGAAAAGTCATTGGTGTGTGCCATGGTAATACCTGGGATCGAACCCCAGACCTCGTCTCAGCAGTCCTTTACCCATACCACTAGGCTACCGCGGTTTTTATTACATATTATATATATATATATTACATAATAAAGCGTAAAAATACGGAAACAAAGAGATATTCCTACAAATTATGGGTGTATGATACTTTCTCCTTCCGGATAATATACGCGTGATTTTATATTATATACATATGTAAAATAGGTTATTATATAATAGAACGCAAATACAAAATATATAAGTTCATTTGTCGTACACAATAAATGTACTAAGCTGACTAGATTAAAATTAGTCAAGAATCGATTTCTGTTTTGCGCATGGCAGTGACGCGCGCTGCGGTGCTGACGTAGACATATACCGAGTACATAAAGCTTTATGTCCTAAGATTTATGAAAGGGTGAAAGAGAGGCCCGATCGATTCTGCCGTTGAGTAACTATAATATGAATGTCATTTTGAACCTTTCGTTTAGCTTATGTCAACGATAAGCCTATACGACGGAATGTTTATTTAGAATTACGTACTTTTCTATAGTTAAAACATATTATTTAGTTGAGCTTATTGAAGATTGAAGAAGATTTGAAAGATTGATAAAAATTTCATCCATTCTTATTTTATCGTATTAATTTATTTTCAAGCATCCACTCCGTCACTAAATTTAGTTAACTGTTTGACAATAACAAGTTGTGACGTCATACTTAAATAAATAAATAAATAAATATTCTACGACATTCTACACAGCGCTTTCAAGACCCAAAGTAAGCATAGTTTAACTAACTTGTGTTATGGGTTCCAGAATGCGGATAAACATACTTTTATACTTTTTTTTTTGTAAATACATACATATTATACATAGAAACACTTCTTTGTTTTATTCAAGTTTACATGAAACTTAACGTTTTGATGTTAACAGAAACTGATTTTAGTTTATATAATCAACTACCCCGTTGAAAACTTTATAGTTTTTTAGCGGAGTTTTGCAAAAATCTAGGCGATTGTGTAACAAAATTTATCTTCTAATTTTTTAAAGAGCATTTTAAAAAGGGGTGTCTTTTTATTTGAATATAGAAAGGAAAGGAAAAAAGATCAGATAGAAAGCGTAGATAGGAAATTACAATAAAATTGAATTAGGTTATGTAATGAAATTTTGAAGCAATTCGTATGCTAACTTTATAAATTTAGATCGGAATAAGTGTTCAGTTAGCTAATTTGGTCAGAGTATAACCCTTAGAAAGGGACCTTTTCCCATCTTTTGTAGGTTATGTAATTTTCAACTCCCTTACTTGCCACCCCCTTAGGGTAGAACGCCCATTTATAATACGCATGAGGTAAAAGTACTAAACAATTTGTGTACAAAGTAAAATATATATAGATACCTTTTTTTTGCGGGAATCACCCCTGCCCCCCCTCCCCCCCCCCTCCTCCCCAGCTGCTAACCAACAACTTTTTCTTTGTTTGAAACAAGCTAAATAATAGTGTATTTTGTTTAGCGAATATCTGTTACTAGTAGGTAGACTAGTAACTAAAATTACCAGTATTCTCGTCAAACCACCCAGCAAAGCTAAATTACTTGTGCTAGGAGTGGGTTCACGTCGGTTATGGCCAGGATTCCAACCCGGGAACTTTCGATCGTAATGTGACTCCATAATTCCTACGCTACCGACGCTTGATACATAATTTATGTCTCTATCTATTATATATTATTCAGGGTCCAGGGACCACATTTAGAAGAACTAAAATTTAAAAAGAAACACGCGCTTAGCCAAGGATACTTCTCCAAGGATGATTCACCTCAAGATTCACCACAATTCACCTTAAGATGCCACAGACAGACACACACACAAGCACGTCAAACTTATAACAACCCGTCGTTTTTGCGTCGGGGGTTTTAGAAGTGGTAGAAATTTGATGACACAAATTTGTCACAAAATTCGGCCGGGTTGGTACCACCGTGCACGATTGTGAAAAACCCTCCATAGTAATCAAATTTCGGTTTAATTGCGTTCAGGGGTCAGCAAGTGCATAGCCGGGCAGGGGGATTGTGGTCGCAGCACTAGTGGGACCGGTGGGTGTCACGCGGTGCTGCGACGACAATCCTCTTCTGATGAGACCGTCAAGCTGAGTGCCACCATTGTTGACATGGTATGTGTATGTAGTGGTGACCCTCTTTCTTGGACTATACCTTCAGCTTACCATCAGGCGAGGTGAAGTCAAATTGACGTGTCCTAAATATTATTTAAAAAAATTAAAAAAAAATGGAATTAGAATAACTAATGTTTGCTAAACCAACCACCGGTTAACAACACGACCCGTCCCGAGAAGACTGGCAAGAAAATCAGCGGGCTTTTACTGTAGTCTATTTACAAACATGTTTACTTAATCTATTTGCAATGTTTTATTAGAGTAGCCAAGTAGAGCAAACAGTTCATTATCAGTTAAAATAGGTAGGTATATTAGTGGCTAGCTGTTGCCCGCGTCTCTACCCGCGTGAAACGCTGCCTCTGTTCCAGCGACCCGCAGGAATCTATTCCCGGGATAAAAGGTATCCTATGTGCTTCGCCAGACTATAATCTCTTTGCGAATTTCATCTAGATCAGTTCTGCCGTTTTGCTTGTAAGTATGACAAATGTAATATAATAAAATACATTCATCCTCACAAACTTTGACATTTATAATTTAAATTGTATTGTGATCGGTAGAGGCAGCCGCGCAGTTGTTAGAAAGTCTTATAATAATGATTTAGCTATTCAGTACGTATGCGTTAACGCAAAACCGCGTTAATCCAAACTCAATAGTCTCGTTTCCAATCGGTCAGTGACCTCGTAGCTCGTAGACGTTTCGTAGCTCCTCAGGTGCTACGAAACTAAATATGTACTACTTATACATATAACGTATATATATAATATAAATTTCATTTATATTATTTTGACATAACTAAGTTATTATAATTTATATTAAATCTATAACAGATATCTGTTGTCAATTGGATGTAAAAGCCGAATAGAATTTCATTTTCAATAAAAATGTATGAATATGTATTCACATACTAGAAAAAAAATCGGCACATATTTTGAAATTCGTAGCGTTTTCGTAGCATATAATGTGCTACGAAATACAATAAAAATGTTAATATTTACGGGTAAGGAATAAAACCAATAAATATTTTACCAACAACGATGACGTTTACTACTGAAATCGGTTATTCGCAGAATTATTATGAACTTTTTAATTTATAAAAAATAAAAAAAAATAAGAATATTTAATAAAAAAGTTACACATTTACCTGAAAATATCTTCACTTAAAATATAACTTGTGAAATGTGGGTGTACCTACTACTACATCACTGTCTAGCCTTTCGCAGCATATTTGCGCAATGTTACCTATGTCTTTACTAGATTACTAGCCCTCACCACACGAGAACCCATGAATCAAATAGGAAAAAGGAAAAATATTTCCAATTTTACAAAAGTAAGTGACATTACAGACAGAAATCTGCGCAATAAAAATAAACTGATCCTTCCATGTTATCGGCTCAGCAAAGTTAGTGATTCTTTTAGGGGGGAAGGTATACGCTTTTATAATAAATTACCTGAATCGGTCCTTGGTATGCCTGACAATAAATTTAAAACCTTTGTTAAGACCACCTTATGTAAAAAAGCATACTATAGGACAGCTGATTACCTTAAAGACAAAAATGTCTGGCTTGAGCATGGTGCAGGCCCCTCTTAATGCTACAACTACAGCATAATATTGTAGTAGGCAACTTTTTTTTTTTTACCATATTTTAACTTTTTTAAATTATTTCAACGTTTAACTTAGGTTAAATTTTTATTTTAACTTTTGTTTTTTTTTATATACCTTTATTTATCTTGACACGAGACAAAAATGTACATTCGTCCATATTTAGTCTTAAGAAATCACTATTTATAATATGACGTCTCGAAAATGCCGCAGTGGAGTTTGTTGCGCCGTTTCTTCTCCACTAGGGCCTAGGAAGCGGTGGTAAACTTAGTTTTAAGCAGATTTTGACGTCAAAAAGATGTAATTACGTTGCACTATTTTGAAAAATAAAGACTTTGACTTTGACTTTGACAAAATAACAAAAAAAGTAGTTCAGATCGAAGAACAAACTCAACTTTTCAGTTGAGAAACCCGTTCTCTCTTATAATTTTCTACGCCGCGGTTGATAATCTAACAGCAAATGTAAGTTTGTAGTCACAAATAAAAATATTAAAATACTTTTTTTTTTCCTATATTTGTGGTGTAATATTTTGCTACTTGGGTCGAATAGGGCTCACTTTTTTATACCATTTCGATCGCAGATAAATGCTTATATGGGAAGCGGTTACCGCAGCCTAAGGCTGTGTGAAACACCAGGGCCGTCACACTCGCGCTGCCGACCCCGTAAAAACCTTCTAATGCCCTTTTTGAAGAATATATTGTAGTCGCTTGGGACAACCGCACTTTCGGTGTATAACGATGATGACCATGATTCTTGCTAAATTCCATGATTCTAGGTCAGCGGAAAGTATCCTATAGTCAAAGTCAAAGTCAAAGTCTTTATTTTTCAAAATAGTGCAACGTAATTACATCTTTTTGACGTCAATAATTGCTTAATACTAAGTTTACCACCGCTTCCTTAGGCGCTAGTGGAGAAGAAACGGCGCAACAAACTCCACTGCGGCATTTTCGAGACGTCAGCTTATTATAGTGATTTCTTAAGACTAAATATGGACGAATGTACATTTTTGTCTCGTGTCAAGATAAATAAAGGTATATAATAAAAAAACGTTATAATAAAATTTAACCCAAGTATAAAAGTAATAAATTGAATTAATTTATAATGAACAAGCTGATGACTGCCCGCGTGGAGGTCGGTTATGGTTTTCAGGCATACCTCTGGTTCTACTTAACCAATTGCAATCAAACATACGGCAGATTTTAAGTCTGACCAAGACCTTACTAATAGAAAAAACCGCATTACAGCAGATAAACAGGCAATAATTCAAAAAAAAAAAATATTGTGTTCAGAATCGTTCATTTAACATAAACCCAAGTTCTTTTTAAATATTTCTAATGTACAAACACAACTAATTTACAATTTTATAATAGAATAGGAGGCCTGCATGATAGATTTAACGACAGTAGAGGAAACTTGTGAAGTGTGTAAGTACAGAAACAGATGGCGGGTCAAAGTCAAAGTCAAAAACCATTTATTCTGTATAGACCATTAATACGGCACTTACAAAACGTCAAAAAAAAATTTCATCTAATGTTTGGCAAATGGACCACCGGTTCGAAACGCGGCCCTGTCCTGGGAACACTCCGGCAAGAAACTCAGCGGGCTGTTTTTTTTTTGGTCTATTTACAAACATATTTACTTAACCTAAGTACAATAATTCGTTTGAGTAGCATAGAGAGAGAGCAAACAGTTCATATCCAAGCTTGTTTGTCGTCTAAATAGTATTGAATTTTATAATAGCCTTTTTGGCAGAGTTTACTTTTAATTTGGCTTTTAAATTTATGAAGAGGTAGATTCTTCATTTCACTAGGAAGCTTGTTGTAGAAGCGTATACAGTTACCCTGAAAGAAATTACTAATCTTGTGGAGTCGACTATTACAAACCACAAGATTGTTGCGGACTGTTGTACCTCTAGAGTAGGCAGAGACTCTAGAAGTAAAAAAACATGAGGATATGTATTTGTGTATGTAGGTATAATTAAATTAGTTACCTAATCATATCACTCACGAGGGTTAGAAGTGTTGGAACTCATATAAATACCTGGTTCGCAATTCAGCCGGAAAGCTTGTGTCCATCAATCAGGGCCTGCAGGTGAATTTGGTTTAGACTCCGAAGATCTTAGTGACGTCCTATACAACCTTTGCATTTGATATTGTCGGAAATAATTGTACGATAATCAACATTGAAATAAATCTATTCTCGGGACCATGGCTTCTGAAAAGCAACCAGCCGGAACGTCGGAATCAGTGTAAATAATAACATACAATTGAGCTGAGTGAGACGAAGTCGAGCGAAAGCTCCTCATACCAGACTTCAGGATTTTCTTTGTCACAGGTCTCCTCCTAAACTACTAATCCAATCAGAACCAAATTTGGCATGATTAAAGAGGTCAATCAGAGGAAGGTTTGTGGATATATTTTGAAAAAATTAATGCTACCATAGAGGAATGATCACCGGTAAAAAAATTCCAGATGGAATTACATAATAACTGCTCGAGACACTGTGACCAAACTTTACACGCTCAGAAAGCATGTCCAGAGTTGTGACTTTCAAAAAGAATTTGCAAAATCGGACTTGCCACGGAGGAATGATCACTGTTCAAAATTTTCAAAATCTGATTCACGATGTCTCACTCAGCTCAACATTGCAAGCCGCGATTCGCCTTGCAGACCTAGTAAATAAATCGCAATACAATAGAATCCGTTAAAATAGTTATAATTCAATTGAATTTAATTAGGTACTTTGACCATCAAATACGCCCTGACTATGCCTCGGAGGTAGAGAGGCACTTCGTGATACACGAGCGCCTCCCTAATGCAACTCCAGGTCAAGGTGTTGAGTCGGTTCAAGCCCGACATAAACGCCCCTGCTGGCCGGCGTAGGGGTATTTTTTTTTATACCACCAAGGTGGCAGACAAGCATACGAGGCGATTTCCGCTCGGAATAAAAAAAGGGACTTATTGACCAAAATATGAGTGAACTTTACTTTTAATAGTACACGCTAGTGGTAATATCCTCTTAATTATGTAGGTTGTATATATTTGACGACCTCCATGGCGTGGCGGTAGAGCTTTCGACTGCCACGTCGGAGGTCGCGAGTTCGATTCCCGCTCGGTGCAAATAATTGAATTCATGAATATTTGCATTGGTATGGGTGTATTTACTACAAAAAAAATGCATTTAGGTATGTTTATCCGGGGTGTGTGTTGGGTAACCTCCTCGAGTGTCGCTCCGATTCCGATCCCGCTGCAGTCCGGGGGGAACGGAATCGGAGCGGCCGGTACACCCTGGGCGGCGGTCAATGGCTTCCCCTTCACCCCTTCATAGGGTTGGCATTGATCGTCGGCCAATACCCAACGTGGCGGGAACACATCGCTCTCCGTACTCCTCTGCTTTCAAAGGAGACAGGATGAGCGATGCTGTTAGTGGTGAGATGGCCCAGGGTCAGCCGGGGTGCGAGGGATATGCTCTATGGGTAACCTTACACCCCGGCGTCTGAAGACCCGAGACGGCGTGCGGTTTTGGTGCAAGCCCGACATAACCGCCCCCGCTGGCCGGCGGGGGGGTATCCGAAGGGATTTCCGCACGATAAAAAAAAAAGGTATGTTTATCCGCAGTTTAGACCTCATTACACAAGCTAGATAAGTTATGCTTACTTTGGATTTAGATAGCGTTGTGTGTGTGTAGGACATTCTTACCTAATTCTAAATAACCTTTGAAAAACCTATATTCAACATAAAAACTATAAGTGTGATCTTTTCAATTCTATAAATATATAATATGTTTTAAATTCTACAACTGATCTGCATTCTACTCAATAATTACATACCTAATAAATATAAGATAAGATCATCTTTTAATTCTGCATGCCTCAACGATATAACGTACCTTTTTTTCGTGGGACATCCCCCGAATTCCTCCCGCCGGACAGCGGGGGTGGTTATGTCGGATTCGAACCGACTAAAAACGCACCCAGGGTCATCTTCGGTTCATTGAGAGACCCTCGTTAGTCATTAGTATTGTTTGTGTTATTGTGAGACGAAACAAAAAGTGCATTTAAAGAAGAATAATGATAGAAATGTGGGACAAAATAGTGGAATGAATCGTACTGCTGCTATCATATATTGTGATAGTTTGAACTGATGTATGTTTGTGACACAATAACGCCAGACTGGATGAAAAAGTCTGGATACAATTTAGCACAGAGATAGATTATCTGGAATAGACATTTGATGTTTTTGGAGCCCCACCTAGATTTTAGAGGCCCAAGCCAACCTCACCGGCTAGCGGGTACACCTGCTGTTTAATGGATGAGGGTCTGGCGCAGGTTTTCCTCTTGGAGTTAGGAGGTCAGATGGTAGTCGCTCCCATAAAAACCAAGATAAGTCAAATCGAAAGAGTAAGTGGACCCCGAGCTCTGAGGTGAAAGCCTCGAATGGGACCGGGTCACTTCTAAGATGATGATGAAGAATGTGATTTGAGTTTAGTGTTGTATAAATTGTAAATTAGTTGTGTCTGTACAATGAAGATATTTAAACAAAGATACTTGGGTTATGTTAAATGAACGATTCTGAACACAAAAATATATTTTTGGAACTCTTGTCTGTTTGTTCGCGATGGACGCAGAAACTACTGCACGGGTTTTGATACGGTTTTTTATCGTATGTTTCACAAGCTCTGGTATCTGTACCAAATTTCATTAAAATCTTTGGTGCGGTTTAAACGTGAAAGCGTCACAGACAGAGAGACAGAGTAATATTCGTATGGACTATCTCTTGGAAAGCAGTAACAAACTTCCGTAACTTTTAAATTCATCTAAACATAAACGATAAATAATCACTTGCACGCTAAACTCAAGCAAAGAAGAGTGAATATGCGCTTGCGACTAACACTAACCAGTCTTTTGTGACGTCATGGGACATAGTTGAATGCATTGATTGTGTGCCAACTCATGGTCGTGCGCTCATTACTGTCTTCGTATTCCGATAAGACTTGTTCACTAGAAGTTTGGTATAGTTCGAACAAATATTATTATTAGAGTCAACGGGATGTTTACCATGTTTAACAGTGCCGAAATATCGTACACTCAAAAAAACAGTTGGTAAATATCCCGTTGACTCTAATACTAATAATTAAACTATCATGGTCACACCATGATAGTTTAAATACGTATATTCGAATAAAAATTTTGAAACACATAATACATCTAAATTTAAATAGGAAAAAGTCAGTATCCAGGGCGGCACTTGAACCGTTGACCAGTCTCTTTCTAAGGGAAATACTCTGACTAACTGAGCTACAGTATTTATGACATTCAGCGACATAAAAAAAATATATAGGATAAAGCATAGAGCTTATTGCTTCGAAGTTTGATCATGGCGGAGTATTCGAAATACAAAGTTAATAAATGATTGTAATGTCATTCATTGTTTCGGTTAGTTCCAAGCGTTTACAGTAGATGGCTCCTACGTCGCCCTAAGACTTACATAGATGAGAATTGCTCAGAGTATTCCCACTAAACCGGAATTAGTCACGGGTTCAAGAAAGTCCGCCATTTTTAAGTTAGAAGCAGGACATATGAAATTCCTGCATCTGGTTAAAAATAATGTACGTATGTATCGATGTTCATCAAAATTTCACCCCTAAGGGGGTAACTAAGGGATGAGCTTCTTGTGGTTTATATTTACAAACGAACCCGGTAGGTGGCGGTGCAATCAGGTTTGTTTTTTATGAACTTATAGTAGCTTATATGTGAAAAGTGGCTTATATAATACTCTTTGATTAGATTGTATATAATACTATATCTTTTTTGGATATGTTTAGTCCGTTAATTGACTGCACCCTGCTGGATGGCAAGAAACTGGAGTCGTCGTTACATGCACAAGAATGCACAGTAATAAACGCAACGCTGCGGTCTTTAAACGACATAAATATTAATACTATCGAAAGCTTAGGCGAATTGGCTTTGAAATAAAACTTAATGACTAACTTATTCTTATTTCATCATAATGGAATTGATTAACTACTTACTCAATTTTTTTATCGTTGAATAAAATATGCAAATACCTACAGATAACATATAATGATCCCTGTGATAAACAGTTAGGGTTCCGCGAAAAAAGTTACAACACAAATCTAAGTCCCACACGGACACAATAAAAAAAAACTAAATCCTTGTATATATTTTTCTCATTCTGAAGCTAAAATATTATTGAATTCCAAATTCAATCCTAACACAGTTCCAAATATTTGATGAACATTGTACTAGTTTGATACATACAATACTTCTCATCTACAATAAGTTTACAAAATGGCGTTGCATACGCACACTTGCAAGCGTTTCACGGAAATTACCGCTGCCCGAGGACGCGGCGGCCATGTTGTGTACGCGGTCGCGCGGTGAAGTCGTCGTTACATGCGCAAGAGTGCACTGTAATAAATGCAACGCTGCGCTCTGGGTCGAATGAAATTTTAATGTTATAGCACATTTACGTATTACTAATTTTCTGACGAAGTGTGCGTGTTTGTTCTGGCAGGCTATTTTACATATTCTGGGTCTATATACTTACATATTTTAATTTAGTGGAATATATTACTTTAAAAACGGCAACTGTCTCAAATTAAAGTTTCAATTTTGTGTAAGAACCTGATCTACATTTGGGCGTTCTTCTTTCATAATGGTTATTCCTCCAAATCAACATGGCTAGTTCATGTCACATTTGAACTTATAACGATATAACTTGTTGCAAAAGGAATCTTCGATCATACCTTTGTTCGTATTTCCCGGCAGATGTTCGGATGTCGGCTCTGTTATTATTAGCTCGCTATTCATCCCGGCGAGGCGAGCGTGTGCGCACCCCACAGATCAACATAACAACTACGAATGATTTTTTTGCTTAAGTAACTTGAGGTATAATTACGATATTCGTATGAATGTATTGAAACGAATAAGTTTCATTACTACATACAATTCATCGCTTATTTTATCGTCTTATTGGTGAAATTTCCCAAAATTCATAAATGGATGTTTACAGCATACTTAAATGACTTCAATCCAAGCGATTTAGACTCTGAATTTTTGAATGTCGAGCAGGACAAGTTATTGCATATATATGTGTAAGTATAATATGTTTAGGTAGATTGGAGTGTATGGGCCATGGAGTGGCCAAGCCAACCTCATCGGCAAGCCGGTACATCTGCTGATTAACGGACGAGGCTTTGGTGCAAATTTTCCTCTTGAGGTTAGCAGGTCAGACGGCAGTCGCTCCCAGAAAAGTCAACATACCAAAATCCCAGACTCCAAAGTGCAAACTTCGGACTTAACTGGGAAATAGCTATGAGGACGATGGTGATGTTTGGATAGATTGATAATATTTTCTTTGTATACTTTTTTTACGTGCCGAAAACCCTTCGGATACCCCCCCCCCTGCCAGCGGGGGCTGTTATGTCGTGCATGAACCGACTAAAACCGCACGGTGTCCTGCCCAAGTGTCCATTGCCGGGCACCCCGGGTAAGCCCTCGAAAGGATAACCCCAAAAATAATATATTATTAGCATACAAAGATAAGAGAATATGTTTATAAAACAAAGTCGTGTTAGTGGACTGAACTTCATTACTTGGTTTTTTAGATTTTGTCTTCGCCTGTACTGTGCCTTTGTGTCGTTTTATTGTTTTGCGGAAATCGCCACGGTTACCTCCCTACGAGCCAGCGAGGGCTGTTATGTCGGACTCGAACCGACCAAAACTTCACGTTGTCACGGGCCTTTAATGCCGGAGTGCTAGGAGACATTCACGAAATAGATTCAGCTGATGAGGTAACCAACATAACTTGATTCTAAGGCGGAACGAAGTTTGCCGAGTCAGTAGTGTTAGTTTTTGATAAATTAGACAAAAAAAATACCTGAAAAAGTTTGTATTTGTATCCGAAACAACAGTTGATCAATATCTACTTACTGTATGGCCCTGATAATGGTGTTAGAAATCAATGATGTCTTGATGACATTTAAAAACAAACTTTTAAGGAATATGGGTATTCTTTCTTTATTTTAAAGCATAATTAATAGAAAAATCATAAAATAAATTTCAGGACAAAGACATTTATTTTTATGTCGAGTTGTAATCCATATAGGCTTGAAATATAAATCCGTCCAACCATTTCAGCGTAAAGGTAGAGTTATATTCACACCACTTTCTGAAATAGTAACCAACACTCAAACACAACCTTTCGGATTTATAATATTAGGTAAGAAGAACACCTTAGCACGTCATTGAAACACAAAGGTCATTAATAAAACACGTTGTCGGGCGGCGCGCGGGCTGCGCAAGCGCAGACGCCCGGACGCGGGGCAATTTTCGATCAAAACCGGTCCTCGTCTGTTGTCACGTATCTACCTGACATTTTAGAAAAAAAATGTTACCATCCGATATTTCTGTTATCTGTGGGTTTTCTGGCGAACCTCAAATGATTTTGAGCGCGTTTGTGTTTTTTCAAAACTGAGAGATTTGCTGTCACGTGGTTTTTTTGCTTTATCAGTACAAATCATTCTGATAGTGCGTATGATTCTATATTCAACGCATAAAGTAATTTTCGACGTTATTGATGTAAAATTATGCATGGTGAAATATACTTTTTAGACAGGTTTCATAACAAAAACAGCCTTTTTTAACAACAGCGGGGAAGCTCCTGGCCTACATCTTACCTGATATCTATTACAATCGTGTAAGATGTGTAAGGGTTTTGTAAATTTAATAATAATAATAATATATAATGCTGTAATAAACTGAAATAATGATAATATAGGTACATTTAATTATAGTAATATTTTGGACGAGCAAGCGGTCATCTCTGATCATAAATATGTACTTAATGTTAAAATTAAAAAAAAAACAGTGATAAATATTACATTTGAATTTGGAACCTGTCAACTTTAATGACCTCGTCCTGTCAACATTATATGAATATTCCTTGTATTAAGGTCAATGGAGATCTATTATAGATAATGTTATCTATTTTATTAGATAAGCGTATAAACAAATAACATACAACAGTACAAAAAATATTTTCCTTGAAGGTATTTATATTCATAGTAAGACCAGAGGACCAATTCTCGTAATAAAAAGATGTTCGCATAACAAAATTTTCAATATTTTCAACATTTTTTTAAAATTGAATGCGCTTCGAAACTACTGGACCTATTCCAAAAATTATTTTACCTTTAAAAGGCTAAATTATTCTTGAGTAACATCCCTGTACCAAATTTCAGCCAGATTCGTTCTGACGTTTTGACGTGAAAGAGTAAGAAACATCAATCCATCCATCCAAACTTTCACATTTATGATATTAGTGGGATATAGATATGTATTATCTATACTATTATAAAATTGTTAATTAGGTGTGTCTGTACGTTGGAGATATTTCACTGGTGGTAGAAATTTGATGACACAAATTTGTCACAAAATTGGGCCGGGTGATTACCACCGTGCACGATTGCGAAAAACCCTCCATATTAATCCAATTTCGGTTTGATTGCGTTCAGGGGTCAGCAAGTGCATAGCCTTGCAGGGGGATTGTGGTCGCAGCACTAGTGGGACCGGTGGGTGTCACGCGGTGCTGCGACGACAATCCTCTTCTGATGAGACCGTCAAGCTGAGTGCCACCATTGTTAACATGGTACATGTATGTAATGGTGACCCTCTTTCCTGAGACTTTACCTTCAGCTTACCATCAGGCGAGGTGAAGTCAAATTGACGTGTCCTAAATATAAAAAAGGTAAAAAAAAAACTTGGGTTAGGTTACAATTTACAAAAATATTTTTTTTGTAATTCTTATCTGTTTGTTGGCGATGGACGCGAAAACTACAGAACGGATTTCGATGTGATTTTAGGTAGATTTCGATGAAATCGATCTACCTATTGGTTTCTTGACTACTGTCGAATTTAAAAAAAAAATCTTCATAGGAGGTCTAGTTATGACCCCCTGAGTCCGAAATGACCACTGGTCAAAAAGTTTATATATATATATATGTATGGTTCCACTTTCCAAAATTTGCGGCACTCTCACGGTCGCATTTTTGCCCCGATCGCTTTCAAACTGCGGTCAAAAATTGCTTGGGTGTAAACTTAGTTTAAGTTCGTGAACGGGTGAAATCCGGCCAAAGGGGACGGTAGGGCCTCACTTTTTGTGAAATCAGTTTTTCCTGAAAATTTGACGTTCCATGAAAGATATTCGAACCGTTCTAAATTTATCCCATAGTATACATGAATACCAACAACTTTTAATTATAAACCTATAAGATTAAAACTTTAACTAAAAGTGGAGGGGGGAAAAATCAAAATTTTTCGGGGAAAAAAACATAACTTCTAACCGGTGAACATTCTTGCTGTCGGAAACATTTTTAGTCGATAGGCCATTTTTAAGTCTAAAATAAATGTCTGAAAAGTTTTTCGCTCAAAGTTACCGTTTTCGAGAAAAAAAAATTAAACTGTTTAAAGTCCGTAGTTCTCTATATAAAATAATATTAATTGCTTCACGAAATCTACCTGTGCGTTCCCCCTGCGGGAACGGATTTTTTTTATTAAAAAGGTCTTGGTCAGACTTAAAATCTGCCATATGTTAGATTGCAATTGGCTTCTAGTAGAGTAGTAGAGCGTTCTCTCTGCCGTACATCGGATTGACAGATTGAGACCTTTATAGAGTTTTTTCTTTATGAAATATTAATAAACTGTGGCTTCGGTTTTAACTACTCTTAAAAGCTACCAAGCTGTAGACATGCTATGTGCAATAGGGAGCGCACGCTACAAAACCGAAACAAGCCGATCTTAAACGGATTCTCGCCTTTCTTCCCGTACACAATCATCAGCCGAACTTCAATATTGTCCGTGAAGCAACTACCAATTGCTATGCTAGTCTGTAAGAACGTTTATGTACCGCGATAGCTGAAACCGCAGTGAGTATCAAAATTCGTATGGCGAATATGCTATCCCACGTCCTTACAGAAGCAGGCCGTGGCGGAGGCGTGTCGTGTGTGTCCTACACACGCCTGACATCTCACCGACGCTGGATAAAACCCGACCCCACCAGGCGAGGTCGCGCTGGCGTCCAAGGTCCGCCGGTAACCCTGGGGTTATCCTTTCAAGGGCTTACCTGGGGTGCCCGGCAATGGACACTTGGGCAGGACACCGTGCGGTTTTAGTCGATGCACGACATAACCGCCTCCGCTGGCCGAAGGGATTTCCGCATGTAAAAAAAAAACCTCGGATTCAGCTTTCGAGATTTATAAACACTCTTACAGAATACCACCACTGACCTACATAACCCACGGGCGATATCAAAGTTCTGTAGTTAGACCAGTTGTCCAACTTTTTAGGGCTCCAACTACCCGTAACGACTGCTATAGATATTCGTATGGCAACCGGGACCGACGGCTTGACGTGCTCTCTGAGGCACGTCTTTCAGTATGTTAAGATTGGTCACCCATCTGAAGACTGACCTTCCTAGAATTGATTAACTTTGCAATGTGTTAACCTACTCTGTTACCACTTAACCACCAGCCCCTTTTCCCGTTTACAATAAAGTATATAATTAAGAAATAAATAAAATGTGGCGCAACGTTACTTCAATTTTTATACGAAATACAAATTAACCAGATTTTCTTTCTTGTCCTCAGAGCGAAAAATGGCTCGCATACGAGAACCTCAAAGAAGAAATCCTCGAGAAGATACGCAAGCTCGAAGAGGAACGCCACACCGTAGACCTTTGGTCTTGCGGACCTGAATGGGGTCGGAAGAGACGCAAGAGACAGGTGACTGTATCCCCCCCATACGTGGTGTACATGCTGCCCGATGCTGACATCATGGAGGATTGGAGATTGGTCCGGAAGCTTCTAGAAAGACCAGAGAATAAAGAAGAAGTTAAGGCTACAGGGTAGAGCGACTTTTAGATTATTTTTGTACTGTAAGATAGATCAAAATCGTGAGGGGATTTCACAGAGTTTGCATTGATTACTCTTAGGCTCAATTTATATTGCCGCATAATGGAAGTGGTATTAGATTAGATCATAGCGCAATTGACATAAAGTTCATTATGCTATGTACAATTTCGTTTGCTTCCATTCCATTCTGCGGCAATGTAAATTAAGCCTTATTGGTATAAGAGTAAGGTTGTGTCGGCCAAAGACTTTTATGTGTCTACTAGATGATGTACAAACTGAAAGTTTGGTTTTACATTTCAAAACTGGAGACGTCCACTAACTTAGTCTTCCATTGACCATGGCTACAGGAAAGCAACCGAAATGTCGGGAACAGTGTAAATAGTATAATAACACATTAACGATACAATTAGTTAAAATTAGTTTTACATATTTCAATGTCAAAGCACACTAATTTTCTTTCGGTTTATGATTTGCAAATACAATGTATAGCTGTTTTCTCAATAAAAGAAAATGAAAATAGTTCCCGCCTACTATCAAACTAAATGCCAGTGATTCAAGTTTCAGTTTCAGTTAGCAAAGTTTACTCAGTTTTTATTTTACATTTTATTTTCTATTCTCAATCTTGTTTCGGTCTTTTTAGTGCATTGATAAGATGACTTATTTACAATCGATTCTTTTTTATAATTCATTATCGATGTTTTTGCGATATTTACCTGTCGTGTTTAAAATGAGGAGTGAAAGTGTATTGTAAAATTATTTAAATGTATGGGAGTTCATTTGACTGTCGCATTTGCATGCGACACAATTTTTGGAGGTAGTTCACCTAGCGCCATGAATGGCACGTAGCCTAGTCCACGAAAGCAACTATTAATATTTTTGGAAGGTGCTCTCCGTGGATTCAAATTTACTTTTACATTCTTGTCCACGAAGGGCACCTATGACTCAGCCGTCTACTACTGGGATTGTTCTAAACTGCTAGCATAGAAGTACATAATATAGAAGTCGTTTGTGTCAACTTGGAGATTATTACAGAGATAATTATTGGTTGCTGCTACATTGTACTGATATTAACAAACCTGCTAAGCATTTGTATTGCATAATCGTCCGAAAGGAACATCACCGCCTTTAGGTTTGGGCCCTGTAGGGGCCGCATACACGCTTCCTAGTTAATATCAGTTCAATGTAGGAGATTATTATAGATTACATAACTTGCGGAGACTCCATTATCTTCCGTACTTCTGGAATTTTGTACACATGTGACAATCAAAGAACATACAAACTTAAAATCTTTCCGCCTTGAACATTTTACATTACTTTCTTAATTGTAAATACTTTGTCCTTTAATCGTGTATTTGTATGGGCGTAACAAAAATTTCCTTTTAACTACCGATTCGTGAAAGAAATTCCTGAATGTCGGATTTATATTCATCTGAGTGTGACGAAATATTTTTTTTATTTGAGATTGCAAATACATCTTTATCTTTTCTTTATGTGAAAAAGCCAATGACTGCTATGTTCGATAGACTGGCATTACATGCATAACAAAACAAAATGGGTCGGAAACTGGACATTGGCGTCTTCGCAATTAATAATTTTATAAACATTTATTATATTTTACTTGACATTGTCGAAATTGCGGTGATTCTACTGCAGAAGCCATTGACTAAAAGAAGAAGGTGTTGATCAACTAACCTGCATCATATTGTAGCGTGCGTCTTATAATGACGGATAAACTTCTTGACAATGTACTCTTACTGCGCAGAAAGCCAGGTCTCTTTGGTGGTAGTGCGGGGCTCGACGACTGAGATAAGCCAATTAACGAATCATAGAGTAGATTAAACCAATCACGGGCTCCAACCGCATTCCTGCCTCACCCCCGAACTGCGACATAAATTTGTTCTAACCAGCTCGTCTGGTAGTACACATCGAAGTCATTGGCAAAAGCACTCTGTTCAATTTTTTGTCGTGGTTACTCTGCAACCACGGTTGCCAATTCTTATTACAGTTGAAATAATCTAAGAAGTGCATTTTGATAGCTATCATTTAGTGTTGGGTGTCTAAAAATCGATTGTAGCAGATTTGACTACTTTAGACCCCGCCGGAGCCTTAAGGAGCCAGCGGGTGCGCGCCGCTTCAAACTTCAACAAAAAAAATTTCATAAAATTAACGTATGAAATTGCGTGTGTATCGAATACGAATGGATTTGGAATGAGTTGAGCTATAAGCCATAAGAAAACTCGTCAAAAAATGTGTCAAAATGCACTTTTTAAATTATTTCATTACTTTTAGATACTATTTATTTTTAAAACGGGTAAGTTTTAAAGTTTAAATTAATGGAGATTTTGTCTGTATTACCTACTGATTTTTTGGTATTTTATTTATAAACTCTATTCTAAACCTAAAGTGAATAAGACATTGTGTAATTTATTAATTTTATTATGTCTACACAGTCCCTATCAGTGCGACGATGCATCTATTGTGACTGAATTATTATTTCCCGAGTGCAGTGTTGTACTTATTCGTTGTTTCATCATATAATTAACGAAATCGATTATTCACGATGACATTTATTATGATTAAGATGAACATCGTTTTGGTCACAGTGACATATATTATGGTTCAGATTGAACCGGCTTGAACCGACTAAAACCGCACGCCGTCTCGGGTCTACAGACAACAATAATTAATGAGAACCATGCAGTAGTACATCATTAGTTTATATTTCATGTCTCAATTAATGCTAGAGTTACAACGTGTAGTAAAACCAACTGTAGACAGAAAAACAATTCATTGTCACACTGATATATCAAGCTTGGCCTGATTTTACTATTTTAATTGTGTCAAAATAAACTCTCGATAATAAATTATTTGTATATAGGTACAGTTAATAACAAAAGTAGCTTAACTTCTTAGCTACACAAAACGTGACATATCTTTACTGAAAAAAGCTTGTATGTCAATTTCACGGCCTATCTTCCCTTTCTTTTTAATTCTCTTTTTTTTTAATTGCCTGACGTGCACAACTGAGCCAGTCGGCATGTGACCACGCCAGTGTGTCTGATAGAAACATCAGCGCCATGATCGCGTTGATTCCCGTTAACATTATTGTATCATGGACGCGAAAATTTAAAAGTTCGAGAGAAATGCCAGCGCCAGAACCACCTCCGACAATTAGCAAGTATAAGGTCGGTATGGGCCCAAAAGACCAAAAACGAAACACCCCATTCGGTCTCTTCTCCGTCTCTCTCATTAAGCCAACGCCTCATCAGCTCAGTGGGGGTGGCATCCTGTGAAAGACCACGGTGTAGCTAGCTGTACTTATTTGATCAGAGGACAGAGATCAGGTCAGAGGTAGATACAGAGGTCTGTAATAAAAAGTTTAAAAAAACAAATTTTGTTTATCAAACCTCGAGGACATGTAAAATAATTAAAAATAATCGTGCTCTTTGGTGTCAGGATGCGTCGTCCTTGTAAGTTTCATTGTGTCCGAATATTGTATGTTATGAAAAATCATCTGTGTTGTCAATTTCTGTTTGTTTATTACCAAATTGTATTAGTTACAGATTGTGAAGTAATTGTAAGTAAATAAAGTATAGATTGTATTTGTTTTGTTTCATTCATGTCTTGGATATACCTAATCAGCATCATCGCCTGCCTGCCCTTGTCCCGATTATTTAGGGTCGACGCAACACTCTTACATAATATCCTGTCAGTACAGGCCTTGTCGAAAGTTCACACGAAATATTCGTAAAAAAACTAATTTTACCGGATTATACAGGGTGTATTTTTGAAACGGGGCTTTTCATACATGTTTAAATGTTTTTTTTTACTTACAAAGTTCAAAATTTTACCTGACCTATGAGTTTAGAGTTGATTTATCGTATTTACGTACGAAATGTATGGGAAAAGTTTACAGCGATTTCTGTCTTTCCTAGTACTCAAAGCTAAAATGGTCCCATAGAGTCTTTTGATCCCCACATGGAATAGAATCGATGGGCACAAAAAAAAATTTTTTGGACTATTTGCATTTTTTTTACTTACTAAGATTTTTGCAAAATTTGTGAATGCAGTTCAAAATATTTCAAAAGGTTAAGGAAGGCCTCATACCGTTTTGCTGTCACTACAACGGTTAAGGTACTTGCCCTTACTGCCCCGTTTCAAAAATACCCCCTGTATTGTGATTTAGTCTCAGAATTATTCACAGCGTTAGTCCCGTTCGCATCTAAGGCGTGCACTTTGGAGCCCGGGGTTCACCCTTCCATTCCCCCATTATTGGTTTCTCTTGGGTATCTGCTTCTCTCTTCCCTCAACCCCGAGAGGAAAACCTGCGCCAGAACCTTGACCGTCAATTACCTGGTGTACCGGCATGCAGGTGAGGTGCCCTCTGAAGTTCGGGCACCGAAGTTCTTGGTGGGACTCCATTTCATTCGTAATCAGCATATCAGGGAGTATAAGGTAGGTTAAATGACCAATGATGTTTATATTTCTTAATTCTAATGTTTAGCCGAGGTGGAGCCCCATATTTTGGGCATTTTGGAGAAAAGTCGAAGAACTACTGAGTTGGCCGGGTCTGGTCAGTTTCGGCAGATGAAATGATCTTGCATGTAAGGCGGCTCCCGGACCGCCACCGGGAACAAAAGTGCTTCTTCGAGACTGCGAAGAAGAAAACCGGTCAAAAGAGACACCCATAGTTGATCGCATCTTGCTGATGTGTTTACGCCTCTGCTTCTCTTCAAGGAGTCGAAGACATGAATAATATATGTACTAAGTATCTATAATCTAAATAATGATAACCAAGGGAATTCTCCAACGGTAACATTAATTATAAACATTCAACGTGGTTTCCAAAAAAATAAGAAATGTGAGAGGGATATTGGCTTTTACAGGAGCGACTTCCGTCTGACCCCTAACCCCGAAACGAATGCCTGCTCCAGGGCCTTATTCTTCAATCAACAAGTGTGTGCCAGCTTGCAGATGAGGTGGTCTTAGTCCCCGAAGATCGTTATGGAGCCCCCCATACACCCCTATTAAAAATATTTAACTAAAAAGATACCTTTTTAGGGTTCCGTTGCCAAATGGCAAAAAACGGAACCCTTATAGATTCGTCATGTCTGTCTGTCTGTCCGTATGTTACAGCTACTTATTTCCGAAATATACAAGAACTATGTTGTTGAAACTTGGTAAGTAGATGTATTCTGTGAACCGCATAAAAAAATTCACACAAAAATAGAAATAAAACAATGGGTGCTACCCATACCTAGAACTGATACTCAATTTTTCATCAAACCCATACGTGTGGATAGGTCATCCATATCGCATCCATGGACAGGTCTTCAAAAATGATATTACGGTTTCTAATATCATTTTTTTCTAAATTGAATAGTTTGCGCGAGAGACACTTCCAAAGTGGTAAATGGGGTCATTTACCACTTTGGAAGTGCCCCCCCCCCCCGCCTGTAACTTCTAAAATAAGAGTATGATAAAAAAAGATAAATAAAAACCAAAAAATATACATGATGTACATTGTAACTTCCATGTAAACTTTCAACGAAAATTGGTTTGAACGAGATCTAGTAAGTAGTTTTTTTTAATACGTCATAAATCGTAAACCGCAATTTACCTTTCATTCAATCAAATCAAATATCTAATTTTTACTTGCTGCTACGGAACCCTTAATGGACGAGTCCGACTCGCACTTGGCCGGCTTTTTTACCTCAAGTAGTAATAAAGTAACGTGTGGGAGAGTCTTAAGGTCATTCTACAAGGCGAACGACGCAGAAAATATCACAGAATGCGTGGAAAGACAAGTTGGTTGATGTGTTGGTTGTTGACAACAATTAAAAAATAAAAATGTCTACTTTGAAAAAAAATTGGATGTAAAAAATAGTATATTATGCAACTAGTGAATAAAGGAAGGATTTAAAGCGAGGGCCGTAGATGAGTCACGAGCAAGTGAAGGATTCTAATGATTGAATCACGAGCGCAGCGAGTGATTCAACTGTTAGAATCCTGAACGACGCGAGTGATTCATGGCCCTCGATATAAATTCGTACTTTATTCAGGAGTTGCATACTATACTTTATACCATGACTACGAGAAAAGACATAATTTAAGCGAAAATAGAAATTTAATCAAGAAATAAGAATTGTAACATTAATTGAAATGGACATTAAAATTAGAGCAATGACTAAAATTAAGCGTAATTTTCTTATTATTATCATTAGAGTGGTCAACTTGTGAAACAATATTTATTAATCTAATGCCAAACTCCTTGTCGCAAATATCGACCAATCAAATCTCGAGAATTTATTTGCACCAAAGAGTTTTGAATTTCGAATCTTAGCGCAAGGAGTTTGTGTAAGCATTGAAATAGAGACCGGATATATTTTTGTGTTCCAAATTCAAACACCAAAATAGTGAATAAAAACAAAACAGTGAATAAAAGGCCTTTTTATTCACTGTTTTGCGTGAATAAAATAAGCTTTTTAGAGTAGGTATGGTATAAAGCATATTTTATATAGTTGTTTTCGTATTACAATGCAGGTTTGTCGAATATATGTTTTATCGCGATATCCACCACCGGATAATTCTATCAATATACAACTTGGCATTATTTTGATAAAAATTTGGTCATTTTATTTATTTTAAATTTATGCACACACAATAAAAACATACAAACATTGGATGGTGCAAAGAATAGTACAATGGTACTGCTTATTTCTTAAAGAAATTTCTTCCAGCAGACCGGCGAGAGGAGATCGTGAAAACAAGAAAAGGAGTATATATACGTGTGTATGATAGCGGGAATGAATACATTAACACACACCAACAAAATTACAAACATATGTAAATTAAGTTACACAAGCATACATATTAACATAAACATGTAATATATAAACCTAAATATATTATACAACATACAAATACATATACAATAAATTTATTACTGCAGTAAGTACTCTTAAACCTTTAATAAAATAATAAACAAAACAAGAAAATTTATTAACTTTCGAGGATAATAAATCTGCTTATACATCAATCGTCGGTACATGTATTCCAATGTTGTAAATATTTTTAGTGTTAATCAACTTTTGTCGTTGACTGTACCTACTGAAATTTGCAAATTACTCATTCTTACTACATAATAACGCCTAATTAACAATGCGAAACGCAAATAGGAGATCTAATGACTGCCGATATCTACCATCAACTCTTCAGTTGTCTCTGCCTGTTTCCCTTAATCCATCAAAAAGAGTAGAGCTTTCAGTACAATATTAGTAGTACAACTCAGAAAGTGGATCTAAGAGACGTTAAAATACACTTGTTACTAACCAAATAGGTAGGTAACTGCGTCCCGTTTCCGTTATACGATCCACATCTTGGGTCTATCATAAATTCTGTTCGATGTGACATACTTTTTACACCATTAGAGGTTTTTTTTTAATATTTAGGACACGTCAATTTGACTTCACCTCGCCTGATGGTAAGCTGAAGGCAAAGTCTCAGGAAAGAGGGTCACCATTACATACACGTACCATGTTAACAATGGTGGCACTCAGCTTGACGGCCTCATTAAAAGAGGATTGTCGTCGCAGCACCGCGTGACACCCACCGGTCCCACTAGTGCTGCGACCACAATCCACCTGCCCGGCTATGCACTTGCTGACCCAACCGAAATATGGATTACTATGGAGGGTTTTTCGCAATCGTGCACGGTGGTACCCACCCGGCCGAATTTTGTGACAAATTTGTGTCATCAAATTTCTACCACCAGTGAAAGAGAGAGAGAAAGATGTTGTTAAATTCGACTTTAAAGATTTGCTAACTTAAAAGCGTGTCAAAAAAGGCTTATACTAAACTTTATGAATAGTAGTAGAGAAACGCACAGCTCTTTTATCCTTTGAAATATCGCCTTTTACTCGAGGTATCGACGTTAAGTAAGAAACAGAGAGTAAAGTCATTATCATACCGATTTCCCAGTTGCGTCCAAAATTCGCACAGCTCAAGGTATACTTTTATTATTTTTGATTGCTATCTCGGCTTTTCCGGGAATAACTGCCACTGAGAACTGAACGTGCGCCAGAGCCTTTTTTTTAGTACGGAAATCACCTCGGATAGAGGGAATTTCCGCACGGCCAGCGATTGAGGTTATGTCGGGCTTGAACCGACTAAAACCACACGCAGTTTCGGGTATTCAGATGAAAGGTGGCCCCCATAAGGCATATCGCTCCCCCAACTGACCATTCGGGTTTGGGAACCACGACCCCGTCTTGCCCCCGTAAAAGGGGGGGCGCGCAATGCGCTGCCGCCCTGGCCTGCTTCACAGGCCCGCCTGTCACCCCCAGGCCAGTGATCATGGAGGGCAGAGGTCGTGGAGTGTCCTCCGACGTGTGTGTCGCCTCCGCGCATCGCAGGCTCTGTGGATCGGGAGAAACCAGAATCTCTTCATCTCTTCCGGGTCCCGTCCGTTGTTTAGCTGACTTGGCCCTCAAGGAGGTTGGTATGGCCACCCAAACATATTTTTATTATTATTAGTTTACTGAAACAAAGAGTAAAGTAATACATTGGAAAGTAACAAATGAATGCCCGAAGCGTTACCTACTTTCTGTATGGTATTCTTATTCACACTTTTCCTTCCCCACTTCAGGAAATAACACGCAAGTTAGGTAACCTAGTAGTCTTGCATTTTAAAACGTCAAAATATTTTTATATACTTTTAAAACTATTATGTATTTTATACTTTGAAGACGTGAATATAAACGTAACGGTTATGGCTGTTTGAAGGTCGACGACCTTATCACAAAATGGCGGAGCAAGTTTTTGGCGGCTTTAAAACTACGAGTATTATGGTTCCAGCATGAAGTAACGGAGGTCGATATATGTATTTTTTAACTTGTAAACATTGAGTTGATCTAAAAATGTATTATACTGAGGTACTCTGAAAATAAAAAGCGGCCAAGTGCGAGTCGAACTCGCCCATGAAGGGTTCCGTAGCAGCCAGTAACATAAGAATGTTTTTTTTTTATTATTTATTATATTTGAGTTGCTTGAATAAAAGGTAAATTGCGATTTACGATTTATGACGTAATAAAAAACTACTTACTAGATCTCGTTCAAACCAATTTTCAGTGGAAGTTTACATGGTAATGTACATCATAATTTTTTTTTTGTTTTATGTTTCTCTTATTTTAGAAGTTACACACATTTTAGCACTTTGGAAGTGTCTCTCGCACAAACTATTCAGTTTAGAAAAAAAAATGATATTTGAAACCTCAATATCATTTTTGAAGACCTATCCATAGACACGTATGGGTTTGATGAAAAAAATATTTTTGAGTTTCAGTTCTAAGTCCCATATTTAGAACCCCAAAAATGTATTGTTCTTTTTCTATTTTTGTGTGAAAAGCTTGCTTGCGGTTCACAGAATACATCTACTTACCAAGTTTCAACAGCATAGTTCTTATAGTTTCGGAAAAAAGAGGCTGTGACATACGGGGACGGATAGACAGACAGACATGACGAATCTATAAGGGTTCCGGTACCCTATACCAGTACCTAATACCAGTATCCTAATAGTATCATGATCATCATCATCACAGCGTTAGTCTCAGTTGCATCCAAAGCTTACACGTTGGCCCGGAATCCGCTCTCTAACTATTTCACTTGATTTGGCATTTACGAAATTCGAGAGGAAAACCTGCGCCAGAGCCTCGTCCATTATTCAGCAGGTGTAGGTACCAGTTAGCCGGTGAAGTTGGCTTGGGCTCTGAAGATTATGGTGGGGTCTATGCACTCGTAAATATATTTTTGTATTAATCAGTTTATTTTAATTTATAATAACACAATATGTCAAGGCCAAAAATCTTGTCCAAAAAAAATATAACGGCACTCCGGGAGTGCTGACAGAAGTGAAAACTTGAACAATTAAGTGTGTATTTTTTATCTTCATCAATCATACATCCCTCCCCTAAGTCTCTCCCAACCTCCCTCCATCCATCCATCCATCCATTTTTAATATAGAAAGCATGTCGTGACGATGACGCAAGTTCCATGATTTTTGCTCACTCAAAAAGTAGTCCTAAAGAAGTTTTCACTTCAAAACTTGGTAAGTACCTAACTATATCTTTCTATATCTATCTATCTCTTATACGCGGCATAGCCGTTTGTGGCTGAACTCCTCCGTAACCACTCGCGCGATCTTGACCAAATTTACCACGGCGATAGTGTGGACACTGAGGAGTGTTTTGAAGCAAGATGGTTCATGTCCGATGTACCACTGAGGAATAATCACCGAAAAACTGTTTCACGAGCGCGCGGCCTTAGCTAAGCGCGGAACCGTAGTAAGATGTCTTATTTTCAAGTAAGAGTCCTGCTCGCTCAGCTCAATTTATTTCAGTCGCACCCTGCACTGAATTCCTAGTTATTTAATACCTTATAGCCGACTCATACAGTGTGGATACGTTTCATATCTATAGTATACTAGCTGTTGTCCGTGACTCTCCAGCGTGGGATTCTGTTCCCGATCCCGCAACTCATGGAAACCTATTCCATGGATAAAGAGTTAATCCAGACTATTATATATCCCTGTGCTCATTTTCGTTCAACCGTTTGAGCGTAATAAACATCCGAACACTGCTTCACAAACTTTCACATTTAAAAGCAGGATTCGCTACGTAGCTCGAGTTTAGCAAATAGCCCGAGCTTATAACTACATAATGTACGTTTAAAGTTTAAAACCGACGTACGAGTGCGCTTTCTAATGATATTAAAGCGATGTGGTCACGCAAACTCTGCTTGAGGTTAATTCTATTCCTCGAAATACACCAAATCTAATGTTAGTGGCCGTGTAAATAATGGAGTCTGACAGCTTTTCGAGTGTGTACCTAAAGGACTTTATAACTTTATAATTACACAAGAACAGACCGTTTGGACCTATTTAAATAAATGGCATTTGCGGACTTATTTATTTTATCGCTTACTACACCGTGCCCTTTAATAATCATTTTACTAATTCCTGGTTTACACCAAGGCTCCTTGTTTTCTACAAGTTTTATTCAATACTAGCTGTGCCCGCGACTTCGCCCGCGCGTACTTAGATCTGGTTATTGATTTTTTTGCGCCGAATTATTTTTTCTATTTCATTCATTTTCTAAAATTTAAGTAGCCTATGTTACTCCTTGTAATATTAGCTATCTACCAGTGGAATTCCCATTAAAAACAGCCAAGCCGTTCCTGAGATAACCTAATTCAAACATACAGACAAAAAAAATTGAATTATGTTTTTGTTATAAGTAACGTGTATACATTTATATGCAATCATTAAAATGCTGTTTTTTTTGGATATTACAAACAGACACATTATTTTATTTATTAAAAAAAAAAAAAAAAAGGTATAGATATAGAAGAAGCAGGCCGGGACGGTGGGGCGAGTAGCGCCCCTCCCCCAAACCGGGGCAAGACGGGGACACCGTTGTTCCCAAACCCGAGGGGGCCATCTCGAAACCGGAGATGGCCCAGGGTCAGTCGGGGTGCGAGGGATATGCTCTATGGGCAACCTTACACCCCGACGTCTGTATACCCGAGACGGCGTGCGGTTTTAGTCGGTTCAAGCCCGACATAACCGCCCCCGCTGGCCGGCGGGGGGGTATCCGAAGGGATTTCCGCACGAAAAAAAAAAAAAAAGGTATAGATATAGATTTCTAGTTTTAGTTTAGGCTCGTAACAAATCTACAAGTTGTTTCAAACAAAACTTGTATCATAGAAGAAGTACTTATTCCTCTAAGGGAAAACACCTCAAAGAGTTCTTTAAGCCAATTTTTTGTGGTAACCCTCTAATCAATCTATCTTATGCGATTTCAACTCTTATTAATTTAGTAAAGAGTAGAAATCGCATATTAGCATTTGTTTTTGAAATTTTTATCGTGTCAATATAAAACTATGCTACAAGTTTTAACCTCTAGTTTCCATAACCTAAGAGGTTACAATTATGCTTTCAAAGGGGGACTTCAGACGGGGAGTCGCTATTCCGTGACCATGACTGATGAAAAGCAACCGAAACGTCGGGCTCAGTGTAAATAATAAACTAGGTCTGCAAGGCGAATCGCTGCTTGCAATGTTGAGCTGAGTGAGACATCGTGTATCAGAATTTGAAAATTTTGAACAGTGATCATTCCTCCGTGGCAAGTCCGATTTTGGAAATTCTTTTTGAAAGTCACAACTCTGGACATGCTTTCTGAGCGTGTAACAGTGTCTCGAGCGGTTATTATGTAATTCCATCTGGAATTTTTTTAACGGTGATCATTCCTCTGTGGTAGCATTAATTTTTTCAAAATATATCCATAAACCTTCCTCTGATTGACCTCTTTAATCATGCCAAATTTGGTTCTAATTGGATAAGTAGTTTAGGAGGAGACCTGTGACAAAGAAAATCCTGAAGTCTGGTATGAGATGCTTTCGCTCGACTTCGTCTCACTCAGTTCAAATAACACCAAATAAATCGCGATAGAATCCGTTACAAACAGTTTTAAAATATCGGTTATTTTGTCATTTATTATAAAAGTTTTACTAACCCTACTAAGTGTAGTAGAATCCGCTTGTACATAATACGATTTTTTTTTATAATACGAGTTGTTGTTGGAAATCTACGCGTAAAACTATTTTTAACGGATACTATCGCGATTTATTTAACCTTATTTTATTATTCTCCTTTGACTATGCCTGCTGAAAAGCTACCGAAACGTCGGGTTCAATATAAATATTAAAATAAAATCAAATAAATCGCGAATTGAAATGCTATTTGGTCCGAAAATGTTCTTCCAAGGCGCCCAGTCCACACAGATCCTTACAGTATCGATATGTATCTTATCTCTTTAGACAGCTTCGACGTGAGTCACCCATGCGTTTTACATAGGTCTGTACGTGACTAAACCGTCTTAACATACCTTCTTCAACATTTGTAACTATATCCTTATTCATGACGCATTTTTCATGTATTACATCATTGTCAACTTTATTGTGTAATAAAGTTGAGAATGTTGCTTTTGTGAAATTAATGTTAATAAAGGAAATAATCATAATTTATTTCAGATTTCTCCATATTTCTTGTTAGTAACACAAAAGAATTTATTCATGATTGTTGGTATAAGACACAAAGTATAAAAAATAATAATAATAGAAATTGCCGAAATTTTCTTACAAATTCATGAGTTCGTTATTCCTGTAATTTAATAGCTATTTCCATTATTTATATTTTGTTTGAAAGTTGATTTCAAGATTTTACAACTCTGTATTAAATTTTGTTTTTATTGGCCGCTTGATAAATTAATTCGATCTTCAAAAACAGTACTTCCTAAATGCTATCCATTTTGATGATAAATTTCGTATTACTTAACAGCTGTCACTTTTCAAAAATGTAATAAAAGTTGCTGTTTGTTAGCTTAATATTGTCTCATTCATTCACAAAAAAAATCATAAAATTTGGATTTCTCATTCCTAAAAAAATGCAAAAATGTTAGTACTTACTGAAAATTGGGTTTCCACCAATTTCTTCATGAAAAAAAAACGGCAATTTCATATGTAACGACCTAATGTTAATTCAAACATTAAAACAAAACTGGATCCAATAGTGGGGCACTAGGACGCATATTATTTGATTGCGTGCATTCGCACCCAACTGAAATTGAAGCTGTGTTGTTATAATTTCACAAATGTTTCTCAAGGAGGAGGTAGTCAATATTTTCATGTATTTCAACGCCTTTTCCCCTCTAGGGTAGGCAGAGACAACAGTCCGTCATTTCCTTCTGTCCATCGAGGAGATAACCATTACCTACTTCACGAGCTTCCTCTACTGTCATTAAACTTTTCATGCAAGCTTTTGACCTGCCCTTTTTTCAATACATCATCAAGTAGATCAGTGTATGTCCTGCGAGGTCGACCCCGGTCTGCCTGCCCACTTACATGTGCCTTACATGCTTGGCGTGTCATTAACTCTCTAGGTACTTCAATATGTTCAATACATTCAAAATGATAAGACTAAAATTTACGATGCGTGTGTGTCCCTTAAATCTAACCCACTTCCAAATGACCTAGAAACTGGATATTTGGTATCAAGGTAGACTATGAAAGGTAAATATCTGAAAACTGAAATTTATTGATAACTAGTTCATTTTTTTTTCTATGTAAGCATCGAATTTTTTTTCCTTCTTTGGTAAAAATGTAATGAATGCCAGTGGCAAGTAATTAGGTAAATCCAGTCATTTGCATATGAATTCAATACAACGCAGCGTTTTGTCATTTAGTCAAGGTCAAGTAAAGTCCGTCATAGTCATAGTCAAGTTAAAGTCCTACCCTAGTAAAGTAGTGGAGGCTTTACTAGAGGTTTCTTTGGAGTTTTGGAAACAACACGGAAAATCACATTTCACGGTAAATATGCCACTTTCCTACACTTGCGCATGTTGTCTACGACGTTATGTCTTAAAATTCACCATTTTTACACATAAAAACTCGAAATTACACAAATTTTAGAAAATGAAACACTGCCTCGATGTGACCTTTCCCGCGTTGGCGCCAAAACTCTCAACATACGACATTAACAATGAAAGAACTTTTTAAAATTAACAGTACTATCAAAAGAGTTGAACGTATTCACAAAGGAGTATTATGTCATATATTTATATTTACTTGTAATGGATCGTTTATTTAATATATTTTGACATAATGGCTGCATTCCGTTCCGACTACATTACTGCTTTTCATTTATCTACTTTAACTTCATAAATATTGCTTACAAGAAGTATAACTTCTTACGTGCGTACATAAGTACTGTGACGTCTGGGGTCTGGCGTCACAATTCCTCTTGTTAACGAAATGATAAACACAAGTATTTATATTTATAGTGGCATTTATTTTTCACATAAAACTTCCTATATCGAGTTTTAGGGGATTTTACACGAGTTTATTTATACTTTAAGCGAACTGTAGAGAGTCGCGGATTCTGCTCAAGGATTGAGCCTACAATCACTTTACTTGGAACTCTCTTCGTACGGCGGGTCGAGGCCGGAGCCCCCGGTCACCCGCTGTCAGCAACTTGTCCGCCAAGGCAATTGTTTTTCTTCCCTATTCTACTTTTTATATTTTAAAACAATTTATTTTTAATCTCTGTCACATGATGGCCAGGAAACTATCTGTAGTGCACGAACGAGGTCGGGCGCTACAGTACACACGTACGCATTTTTTTACGTTGTTATTTCTAATCAAATTGAAATTACGGATTACGCGCTTAAACCTGGCGTTACTGAATCGGGTCGTAGCATAGGCCGTACCTTTTTTTTTTTTTTCGTGCGGAAATCCCTTCATCTTTTTGGAGATTTTTTTTTATCTTCCTTTATTATCGAGGGCTTAGTTTGTAAATCAATATGCCACCCTCATTAAAGCTATTGAGTACATAATGTTGATGCAGCTGATGCAGCAGTAATGAAACAAAATTTTGCCAACTATACAACATTCTCGCCTCCTCATAGGAGGGTCTTTCGACTTTATTCCAGTCCAGAAAAATTTCATCAAAATATAACGTACATGCGGCCAAGGAAATAAGTACACAAAGTGTATGTAAACGTGTATATTTCCTTATTTTCTTGGCCGTGTATACATCTTCCCCAAGGCTACATAAATAGCAATTTGAAGAACCCACCTTACCCATTACATTATGCAAAACCATTTAATGGAATGTGCCCGGAAAATATAGCCAAACTTATCATGGAAGTTGTAATTTTATTCGGAAATGGGGCAATTCAAATTAGTTAGTTCACAACTTATATATATGTCGCAGCCAACTAGATTAATTAACCGTTCAATTAGCAGCTTAGCCTTTTTACTAAACGGTCGTTCAACTGGTTCAATCAGCTTCTCGAATGATATTCAACCGTAGCAACTATTATCATTATAATCATCGCAGGACCAATCCCGATTTCATCCGAAGCTTGTTTAGTCAGCGTCAAAAGTAGATGATCTGTTTCAAATTTAGAAAATTAGTTTTGAGCATATTATTTTTTATTTCTTACTGAAAATGTTATTTAGCTACTTAGGGGGCTCTATAAAGCCAAGACGGGGACACCGTGGTTACCAAACTCGTTGGCACCATCTCGAAAGTGGAGATGGCCCTGGTTCAGCTGGGGTGCGTGGGAAATGCCTTATATCTCACACCCAGGCGTTTGACGACCCGAGACGGCGTGTTCAAGTCCGACATAACCACCTCCGCTGGCCGGCGAGGGGAAAAAAACGGGTTTCTATAAAAATATATACAAAATTTTAATTAAAATATAATTATTATTTTTCATGCTAATTTTCAATTTTCTGCATGTGAAAATGGTTATCTACTTTTGACGCTGACTGTACTTTGGAGCCCGGGGTCCGCTCTCCGACTCTTTCAATTAATCTGGCTTAGACCATCTGACCCCCAACTTCGAGAGGAAAGCCAACGCCAGGTCCTCGTCCGTTATTCAGCAGGTATATAGGTATACAGGGGGATTGTGGTCGCAGCACTAGTGGGACCGGTGGGTGTCACGCGGTGCTGCGACGACAATCCTCTTCTGATGACACCGTCAAGCAGAGTGCCACCATTGTTAACATGGTATGTGTATGTAATGGAGACCCTCTTTCCTGAGACTTTACCTTCAGCTTACCGTCAGGCGAGGTGAAGTCAAATTGACGTGTCCTAAACATTAAAAAAAACCGGCTTGCAGGTGAGGTTGACTTGGTCTCCGAAGATCTTGGTGCCCAATACACATGGTCCCATTGAGACCGTCGTGCCACCTGTAAGCCGGTACACCTGCAGACTGATGAACGAAAGTCTGGTGCAGACTTTCCTCTCAGGGTTGGGTTACCAGATGGCAGTCGCTGCCATAAAAGCCAAAACTAGCAGTAGTAGTGGTAGAAATTTGATGACACAAATTTGTCACAAAATTCGGCAGAGTAGGTACCACCGTGCACGATTGCGAAAAACCCTCCATAGTAATCCAATTTCGGTTTGATTGCGTTCAGGGGTCAGCAAGTGTGCGTTCAGGGGTCAGCAAGTGCATAGCCGGGCAGAGGGATTGTGGTCGCAGCACTAGTGAGACCGGTGAGTGTCACGCGGTGCTGCGACGACAATCCTCTTCTGATGAGGCCGTCAAGCTGAGTGCCACCATTGTTAACATGGTACGTGTATGTAATGATGACCCTCTTTCCTGAGACTTTACCTTCAGCTTACCATCAGGCGTGGTGAAGTCAAATTGACGTGTCCTAAATATAAAAAAAAAAAAAAAAAAAACTAGCAGGAGAGCGGACCCCAGGCTTCAAAGTTGCAATCTTTGGATGCAACCAGGCGTGGCACTCAGATGAAGAAGACTCAGACACTCGGTTTGAAAATAACTCATCTTTCTTTAAATATCATTGGTAGGTACTAACAGTTGGGTTGGCATTGATCATCGGCCAATACTCAACGTGGCGGGAACACATCGCTCTCCGTACTCCACTGCTTTCAGAGGAGACAGGATGAGCGATGCTGTTAGTGGTGAGATGGCCCAGGGTCAGTCGGGCTGCGAGGGATATGCTCTATGGGTAACCTTACACCCTGGCGTCTGAAGACCCGAGACGGCGTGCGGTTTTAGTCGGTGCAAGCCCGACATAACCGCCCCCGCTGACCGGCGGGGGGTATTCTAAGGGATTTCCGCACGAAAAAAAAAAAAAAAGGTACTAACAGTTTCATTCCCAACTTCTGATCAAAACGTCAAAACGATAAAAAAATTAACGATTTTTCTGTAACATTTTAGCGTTGAATGTCAAAACAAATATTGTTATGAGCAGGCTATCAACTAGTATTACGTAATTCGTACACAAACTCAGATAACCTTATTAATAGTTGGTCTTCCGGCACGCAGGCGCACTATACACCCAGTGTCGCGTTACACGTGACCTTACACCAAGATGGCCGCCGTTCGCGCCAGCATTTCTATCTAATAGCATAACAGTAAATAAGGAATTATGAGTGAGTAGGTGTCTATCTTTATTGAATTCATTCTCCCGTAATTTCTAAAATGCATCGTAAATATTATAATAATTTCATAATCTTTTAATATTATTGAAATATAAAATATAGCTAGATATCTACCTACTTAAATAAACCTAGGCATCTTAGTTACATAAGCTTCTCTTGATGCCTTCTATAATTATAGGCAAATTAGGTATTCACGTTTCGCATGCTGTAGGTAAGTAGGGGAACCTCCGTTACGCTAGACAGTGTTGTACCAACCACGATCGTAATATTTTGAAAACTTTAAAATAATGTTGTCATAATAGTCGAAGCATCCTTTGTTGACTTTAACGTGAAGTTGTGATTCGTCGGCACCGTGAGGGTGCCGAGAAAAACAGTAATTTGTTTCTTCTTCTTTCTTCAAAAAGTTCTTTTTTTTTAACTTTGTTATTATTTATTTATTTAACTTGATAAACACTTATGATAAATATTTTATGCTGAAATATGTAGGTAACCAATAGCATTGGTGTTCGAAACTTACCTCAACTTTACCAAAGTGTGCTTTCAAAGTGGTTTTAAGAAATGGTCACTATGTTGTACTTTGGCCCCTACTAACTACGTACATTGCACACTCTCTGCACCAAGTTACATCACATTAGTCTAATTTAATTGAAAACGTTATCGTAGACATTAGTATTTATAATGAAAAAATTACAGACTACCTACAGCAACTGCTGGTGTTTATGTCAAACACCCTAATATGTCAAACAAATGTGGTACGGTCCAAGGGTATATCAGTGGTGTTGTACCTTTGACAGTTTTCTCTTATTGTTCTAGAGGATTCTGAGCCCAGTTAATGAATAAAATCCACAGATTTTATTCGCTTCGCTTTTATTAAGGGGGGGTTTTGGGTTTTTTGTTTGTTTTCAACTTTCCATTTGGTTCCCACGATTATGAGACGAACAGATACACTTCCCGGGTGACGCTCATTCCGGGAAGCGGGGTATATACTGTGGAGGTCCCTTGGTATCCACAGGTTTTTACGACTTGGCTGTCGGTTTTTAAAGACTTTTCTTTGTCGCGGGCCGGCCAATTAAGGCAAGCCCGTGAGCCCGGGAAGTCGTGATCTCGGAGGTCGCGCCTCCGAGATCACGACTCCCCGAATGTGGCTAGCATTCGGGTCTTTGAAGTTCACCCGGAGATTACGCGACGTGGGAGCCACTCTCCCCAACTCCAACGGCGGCACGAATGCCCGTCAGCCCCTGCGCGAGCAGTGGGCCGACCCGTCCCTTGATCCCCTCGGATCACCACGTCGCTCGCAGTGTCCCCTCTGATAACAGCAGAGGGGTACTTGGAGCGACCATCCCCGCGGGCCTTGCAGGCACGCCATGCCCCGACCCCCTCGTGCAATGTGGTCAGCTGGCCCTAAATAGGGCCGGTCGGACTCTTGGCCGTTGACGTTGACGCCAGCCACTCCAGAGGAGCAATCAATGATGCGTCATCGCCCACGTTGCCCAGGGTGCAGCAAACATGGAGGTGTAGACCAGTCGCACCCTAGAGATACAGTACCTGTTAGAAAAACTGGATCAGGTGGCATATAAGACATAGATAATTAAAATATCTTTCAAATGGGTAAATTACTTTATAATGTACAGTATCTTTACATCAGCCCTTTCTTTGTAACTATTGTAACATTTACAAACCTGTTGAAAAATGTTGACTCAAACGGACGTCTCGGTTTGATTAATATTCACGGAAAATCCGGTGACGAAGCGACAACGTTCCAAGCCAACCATTGACAATAATATAATCTTTAAACAGAATACTTCTGTTGAGATTGTGATCTTGGGAATTAATCTTATTGAATTAAGTATATAAAAGGCTATCTAGATTCAAAGTAGGAATAAGTTTTTTTTTTTTATATATATAAAGGACACGTCAATTTGACTTCACCTCGCCTGATGGTAAGCTGAAGGTAAAGTCTCAGGAAAGAGGGTCACCATTACATACACGTACCATGTTAACAATGGTGGCACTCAGCTTGACGGCCTCATCAAAAGAGGATTGTCGTCGCAGCACCGCGTGACACCCACCGGTCCCACTAGTGCTGCGACCACAATCCCCCTGCCCGGCTATGCACTTGCTGACCCCTGAACGTAATCAAACCGAAATTGGATTACTATGAAGGGATTTTCACAATCGTGCACGGTGGTACCCACACGGCCGAATTTTGTGACAAATTTGTGTCATCAAATTTCTACCACCAGTTAACTTAACTTAAAACTTCGGTTCTAGAATACGGATAAACATACTAAGATACCTACATTTTGCATAAAAATATGTGTGCTGATACTTAGTTTAGTCTTTAATCATTATTTTTACCTTTCCTCCAATCGTTAAATTAGTTATTCATCCGCCGCGCTAGAACGGCCGCCCGCGCGCACTTTTATGATCTTTTATGGTATTGCTCAGCTCCTAAAGGTCACAGCGCGATGTTAAATACTCTATAACCATACCCAAAAACTCGTCTATCAAATGCAAGAAAAATTAAGTTTTCCCAGGAGTGTCAGAAGATGGCGAAACCAATATATGAGGCAAAGGTGAATTAGCAGAAAAAAAAATTAAAACTCTATACTATACGACTGATTTCAAAGGGTCGAAAGGTTATATAATAATAATCCATCCAAATAATCCAATACAAAGTAATGTATTTTTAGGGTTCCGTTGCCAAATGGCAAAAAACGGAACCCTTATAGATTCGTCATGTCTTTCTGTCTGTCTGTCCGTATGTCACAGCCACTTTTTTCCGAAATTATAAGAACTGTGCTGTTGAAACTTGGTAAGTAAATGTATTCTGTGAACCGCATTAAGATTTTCACAGAATTTCTTAGAGCAGGAACTGCATGAAGCCCACCACAATATCAACCACCTCGAAGCCGAGAAACGGGACACCTTAGTAACTCATACCCATAACTTATTTGAGGAGTTCGTCGGTAGCATGCCCAGCCTTGTTTCTACTGAACCGAACGTGGAACCCACAGTTACAATTGATTTAACAAAAGACGATACTGTAATAGGTCATCATTTCAATCCCAAGATGGGGTAGTTCGATGCAGTAGGAATAAACTTAAGAAATATGTGAAAATTAATAAATACATTAAAAAAACACAAAAACTTATTAAAAGACAAAAGTGTTTGCATAAAAAAGTCAGGTACATTAATGAGAGAAGGCAATTAGGCGATGAACTTGACATGTACTCATTATTAATTGAAAATAATATCGTGGAATATGATAATAATATTTTAAAGTTAGAAACAGAAATGAGTAATTTAAAAAAGTCACTAGATATAATGACGGACAAATATTATAATGTTAAAAGTGAGTATCAGGAATACATTCTGGCCATGAAGGATCTGATGAGTCCAAGCTCCACATTAAGCCCTAAAGACAATTCACTTGGTCCTCAGCCAGTCTGTAAGTCCTCTCACTCACATGTAAGCCCTTCACTTGAGTCTAAGGAGAAAACCAGTAGTTCCCTCACCCATCAAAATAATGTAAATTCAGAAATTGTGATGTTTTGTGATGAATTGGGAAAATCAATGGGCCAGTTATTAAGTTCATATCTAGAACAAAACATTACAAACTATTGGTTGCCGGGATTAACTTATTGTAACATAATTGAAAAAATTAAGAATTATAGTTTAAACAGTAACAATACACTTGTAATTTTAGTGGGAGACAGGGGAAATACAGACAGGAATGCATTCATGCATTGTTTTGAATTGTTGAACTCACTAGATGGTAAAAATATAATTTTATTCACACAACCATATAGCCGTAGCTTGTCACAGGCAGAAAACAATTTTAGATATAAGCTTAATCAAACAATACATACATTGACACATCATAATGCAAATAAATTCCATCTGATTGATTTAAATATATATTTAGAAAATAAATTGTTATTGACAAAGAATAAATTCTATTTGAATAGATATTTTAAGAGACAGATAGCAGCTTCGCTATCATATTATATTAGATTTTCAGCCAAGAATTTGGCTAACCAAACTGCTTTTATTGAGCAGAAAAATGGCAATGTTGATCTTGTAACCTTGGAATCTGTTCCAAGTAAGAGTGACAATCATTTAAATTTAATTCTAGGACAATAGGGGAAATCTCTGGCAAATTAAATTTAAAGACAAAGGGAAAGCCTACGTTCATGAATATTGTTCATCAAAATATTGAAGGTTTTTCTGGCAAAGAGTTGGAACTGGAATTATTCTTAAATGAAAGAAATATTCATGTACTTTGTTTAACTGAACACTGGTTAAAGAAACATGAACTATTAGTTAGTATTGATAATTATAAAGTTATTAGTTCGTTTACTAGAGATTTTGCTATAAGAGGTGGGTCACTCATTTTAATTAATGATAAATTAAAATCAAAAGATAGAAAAGACATAGTAGCACTCTCAAGTGAGCGAAATATTGAACTATCATGTGCAGAGCTTGAGCAATTTATTATTATTAGCGTCTATAGACCTCCTTCTGGAGATTACCACCAGTTTGAGTCTATTATGCAAGAAACCTTAAAAAAGGTATGTAAATGCAAAAAGAAGGTAGTTGTATGTGGCGATTTTAACATTAATATTTTAGAAAACTCCCAGAACGCGTTAAGGTTCCTCAATCTCTTTAAATCTTTTAACTTACAAAATCTTTTTAGTGAACCAACTCGTATCACATCCCCATCAGCTACCTGCTTGGATAATATTTTTTCTGACAGTGATGTAAATGAAAAATGTATAATAAATTTCATTAAATCAGATCATACAGGTCAGCTAGCTAGATTTGGGCACCAACATGTTCCATTACCAAAAAATATTGTATGTAGACCAATCACGACATATCGATTAGAAAATTTTAAAGAAAACATTAAAGATACAGTACCTCTGCTGGAGCTCAATAATAATAATGATGATCCGAATGAACTCTACAGAACTTTGTTCGGAGTAATCAAATGTGCATAATATGCGTTAATAATATTTTCACTAAAAAGACAATAAACGTGAATCAATTTAAAACTAAATTTAGTGATTGGGCTACACCTGGTATCTATAAAAGTAGAAAGAAATTATATGAATTATACCAGACAAAGGCATCTACTAGTGAGCCACAAGTAATTGAACATATTAAAAAGTACTCTAAACTATTCAAGAAAGTCTGTTCAATAGCCAAAATTATATACGAGCTAAAATTGAAAAATCAGATAATAAAATTAAGGCAACATGGAATGTTATTAACAAAGAAACTTGTAAAACAAGGTCACGTGATCGATCCTTCGAGTTAAAAATAGATGATCAACACATTGATACTGATTCTGCGGTGGCCCATGCATTTGAATCTTCCAATTACCACTTCAAGTAAATTAGATTCGTCAAAAAACGTAGCCGATTCAATTCTTAAGTCTTGTGTTCATAAATGTAGTGTTAACTTTGATTTTCAGTACATTGCCACTGAAACCATTCTTAAATTTTTTAAGGAATTAAACATAAAAAAAACTGAGGATCTCTGGGGCATTTCAACCAATATAATAAAATCAATAATGCCCGTTATTGCGCCTTACCTTGCATTCATATTCAATAAATGTATAGACGAAAAACAGTTTCCTAATCTTATGAAGTACAGTAAAATCATTCCGTTATTCAAAGCAGGGGATAAAAGTGATCCATCCAATTTTCGACCCATCTCTATACTCTTAGCTCTCAGTAAAATTTTTGAAAAAATTATATTTAATCAACTGCTTTCGCATCTCACTGCCAATAGATTACTTCATAACAAACAGTTTGGTTTCAGTAAAGGCAGAAATACGACGGATGCAGGAGTCGCACTTGTCAAACATATATTTGATGCATGGGAGAAGAGGCAAGATGCCATTGGCGTCTTTTGTGATTTATCAAAAGCTTTCGATTGTGTTGATCATGAGACTTTGTTATTAAAATTAGGTCACTATGGTATTTCGAGCAGCTCACTTAGCTTACTTAGGTCCTACCTCACTGGTAGAATACAAAAAGTCAACATTAATGGCACCAATTCTTCTGGTGCCCCATTAGTCATGGGAGTACCCCAGGGCTCGATATTAGGACCCCTTTTATTCCTGATATATGTAAATGACCTTCCTTACTTCATTGAAAATCTTTGTGAGATAGTATTATTTGCTGATTAATTTTTAAAACTGACAGACAAAAAGTAGTACTTGACGATGTGAATAATACCCTTTCTAAAATATTTCATTGGTTCACAAGTAACAACTTGCTGCTCAATGCGAAGAAAACAAAATGTGTAAAATTTACCGTGCCCAATGTAAGACAGATAGATACACATATTACAATGAATAATGAATCTGTTGAAGTAGTCAATGCCACAGGTTTTCTTGGACTAACGTTAGATACTAAACTGCAATGGGGTTCTCATATCACAGCCTTAGCAGGTAGACTTAGCTCAGCTGCCTATGCGGTTAGAAAGATCAGGTCACTGACTGACGAGGAAACGGCACGATTAGTTTATTTTAGTTACTTTCATAGCGTTATGTCATATGGTCTGCTGCTTTGGGGCTCAGCTGCCGATATTGAGTCTATATTCATATTACAGAAACGAGCTATACGAGCAATCTATAGCCTCGGACCCCGTGACTCGCTGAGGGAACTATTTAAAGAAATTAATATTTTAACTGTTGCTTCCCAATATGTGTACGACAACATCCTATATGTACGGAAGAACCTAGATCTGTTCAAAAAAAAATCGGACGAACATAATTTTAATACCAGAAATAAAAATAAGCTTGCAGCGCCAAAACTCAGACTTCATAAAGTTGGTAATTCGTTTGTAGGCAAATGTATAAAAATATTTAATAAAATCCCTCAGGATTTGGTTGACCTGCCACTAAAGAAATTTAAAATAGAAGTGAAAAAAGGTTTAATGAAAAAAGGTTATTATAAAGTAGATGAATATCTTAATGATAAAAATGCATGGTCAACCTAATTAACTCTTAATTCTTGCTCTCGCACATATTTATTATAAATAAAACAAAACTATATATTAAAAATAAATAAAAAACAAAGCATAACGATGGTCTACCTGAGTTTCTTGCTGGTCTCTTCTCAGTAGATCCAGCTACCGAACCAGCGGAAGAATCATTTTCAAATGATTTATTTACATCTTTTTGATAATTTTGACAAACGCAATTGTAAAACTTTGACATTCATATGTGCTCTTTATGTGCCTAAACTGAATAAACGAAATTGATTCTTTGATTGATTCTTTGATTGATTGACACAAAAATAGAAAAAAAAACAATAAATTTTGGGGGCTCCCCATACTTGGAACTGAAACTCAACATTTTCTTTTTTCATTAAACCCATACGTGCGGGTCTTCAAAAATGATATTGAGGTTTCTAATATCATTTTCTCTAAACTGAATAGTTTGCGCGAGAGACACTTCCAAAGTGGTGAAATGTGTGCCCCCCCCCCCCCGTAACTTCTAAAATAAGAGAATGAGAAAACTAAAAAAATATATATGATGTACCTCATATATGGTAATGTAAACTTCCACGGAAAATTGGTTTGAACGAGCTCTAGTAAGTAGTTTTTGTCTAATACGTCATAAATCGTAAACCGCAATTTACCTTTCATTCAATCAACTCACATATATAAAATTTACTTGCTGCTACGGAACCCTTCATGGGCGAGTTCGACTCGTACGTAGCCGGTTTTTTTAAAGTGTACATAATATTAAATATAAAGTACGCCAGCTTTATAGTAACTCAGGGTAGATAAAACATTATAAGTACAATATTATATTCAATATATATTTATATGTGTGTGTTGTTGTATATTATGCATATAGTTATTTATTGTAGCAGCAAATAATAAAATTGTCACTTCAAAACCATACGAGCACCTACTTCAATTTATCTCTGCATCACCCCAAGGTAGACTGGTAGATAATGCCTCTGGCATTAAGTCCGCCTTTGTACATCCCCATGTGCATAAAGTTTTAAATAAAATAAAATATCCCCATAAAGTTTCGACAATGTCAAATAATTTAGGTTTTGTTTTTAAGACTTACCTACCTACTACTTACCTTTTATTATACCAAACATTAATACGATCCCAACTAGAATTCGTTTACGTCGTCAACTACAAAGTTTACGAAAACAGGCTTGAAACGGTACAGAAAAAAAATCTAAAATCAATGCATTACAGGTGCTACCGCGCTAGATTGACCCTGACGTACCCTGAAATCCTAAAAGAACATGAGCTGCTCAGCCTGGAGTCTAGACGTTGTCTTCTGAAACTTATGATGCTGCATGGAATGTGTAACAATAGATTTGACTATTATTGTAATATTTGTAATAATATATGCTATATTGTACCAAGGACTGTAAACCGGCGAGAGGCGCGTGTACCCAGGCTTTTTCACACTGTAAAGTGTAGAACCAATGCAGGGGTACGCGCGCCTCTCCGTCGCCTTTTAGATAATAACTATAACACGCACTTTGTTCATTTGGATATTTTCGCACTTTCGCACAATAAATTTAAAAAGCAAGTTATTTCACTTCTCTAATTGGAAAATACAAATACATTAAGGCAGAGGATTGGCACAATTTAAATTTTTCCACCTACTACATTATTCTGCGGACATAAGTGTGGGTTGTACATTTACCAAGTTTGTTACATTCACCTTTTACTGTATGATACAATGTATAACTGTTTTGTGTCCCAATATGAAATAAATAAAAATAAATAAAGATAGTTATTAGATATTACATTTAGGGCTTATTGTTTATATTTTAATAGAAATTCTAGGACATACTAAACGAAATATTGGTATACTTCCTTAGTGCTAGTCCTTCGAGACATGATTATTAGAACAAGAATGGCGCGGGTAATAATACAAATAACTCATAAGTAATTGTCACAAAACAAGACGAATGTGAAATAGATCCCTCTTTTTGTATACAGTTAAGCATGGATGAATAAATAAATATTATTGCTTTATAAGTATGTCTTTTTTTTTATATTTAGGTCACGTCAATTTGACTTCACCTCGCCTTATGGTAAACTGATGGTAAAGTCTCAGGAAAGAGGGTCACCATTACATAAACGTATCATGTTAACAATGGTCGCGCTCAGCTTGACGGCCTCATCAGAAGAGGATTGTGGTCGCAGCACCGCGTGACACCCACCGTTCCCACTATAGTGCTGCGACCACAATCCCCCTGCTCGGCTATGCACTTGCTGACCCCTGAACGCAATCAAACCGAAATTGGATTACTATGCAGGGTTTTTCGCAATCGTGTACGGTGGTGCCCACCCGGCCGAATTTTGTGACAAATTTGTGTCATCAAATTTCTACCACCAGTCAACCGTAACAACCGTCTTTTCCCGAATCTTTTCCCAAATTAGTCGGAGTTGCCCTTCAGTCGAGATACGGAAGGGCCGAACTTCGATGTTTTCGTGAAGACCGTGAAACTACTGCCTTCTGACCCTCACAACCCACTGGCGATATCAAAGCGATACGATTTCATTTTTAACCGGGACCGAGGACTTTTCGTGCTCTCGTGTCGTGGTCACCCATCCTATGACTGACCTGGCTAGTATTGTTTTAACTTTTCTGACGGCCTCTGTGTCGTAGCGGTAGTGCATTCGACTGCTACGATAATGCAGGTTCGATTCCCGCTCAGTGCAAATATTTGTATGCCTGAATATGTCTATTTGTATTGGTCTGAGTGTTTCTATGTATAATATGTATGTATTTACAAAAAAAAAAGGATATAAGTATGTTTATCCACATTCTAGAACCCATAACACAAGCTAGTTAAACTATGCTTAATTTGGGTCTAGAAAGCGCTGTGTAGAATGTCGTAGAATATTTATTTACTTGCAATATGCTAACCTACTTCCCTCATAAATTGTTTTGTTGTGAACCGGCGCGGTGGTTAGCTGAATGAATATGAATTTATAGTATTATTTTTATACAAAATAAAAGAAAAAGCCGGCGAAACGCTTCGAGAAAAGGTAGGCAGAGCCCTGCGCTTTGCTGTCTCATCTTGGCTGTCATGCCCCCAGATTTTTGACTTTGAAATAGTTCGAATTGACTAGGGAAAATATACCACCCTCTCACTCCCACCTTTTCCTTTCTCCATTTTGTTGCTCCTTCCTTCTCCCCGGGTCATAGGCCTCGGTGATTAACAAGTGGCTATGGCTTTACTCGCTGGCTAGTATAAAATAGTCACTATGAAGTTTTATCTTATCATGGTTCCAGTTTGTATCCGAGGATTTCACTTTGGAACCAGACTTCACTTACTGCTTTTCCTCTTTTGAAATTAGGCTTATGCGGCTTTTATGGGGACGACTGCTGTTTGACCCAATCACAAGAGGAAAACCTGCGTCAATCAGCACGTGTAACGTTTATCAAATGAGGTTGTTTTGGTTTTCAGGGGCTGGTTGAGACACTGCGAAGTTTGACAGGGTTTATTAATTCAACAATACGTGCCTAGTAACTGTGTACCCGGTACAGCACGACTTACTGCAGCGGCCACCGATGCGTTGCGACCGACTTTCTCAGGTAGAACATTTACTAGCGCGTCTTGGCAGTGAAATCGACACTTAGATTTGACTATACCAAACTGAAAATATAGATGAAAGTATTGTCAGCCTAATTTTTTCCGTGTGGAAATCCCCTCGGATAAAACTCTCCCCCCGCCCGCTCACCCGCCAGCGGTTATGTATGTCCGACTCGTTATCGCCCTCTCAAGCCTTCTGTAAAACAATTATATTGGATATTAAAGGAACAACACGTCACACTCCCATGCACTCCCGAATATTTGTGTTTCTTATAAATCACGTCACGCTGATTGATATCGCTGGCTACCCTTGTACTCGTAAGCACACAATGAATGCAGCCATAGAATTATCGTCCAGTCTAACAGCAAGCACTCCCTAACCTGGCTAGCGTCCTCCGTCAAGCAGCAGGTGCAGTGACTTGTAATCTTGGGCCCCGAAGATCTTCGTAGGATCCCATAGAGGGAGGCAGAGACAGACAGCCAGCCATCGTCTATGGGTATACAGAGGTGATTTAGGCACGTAGAATGATAGATAGCCCAGTGGCGTATGTAACGGACTATTACATACTCCACTGCACCTCTGACTTTTCTAATAATGTGTGCATTAATAAATATAAATTATCGCTCGCTTAATAACGTCCCCGGTAGATGGCAATAGGCTCGTCCCCTATTACATTGGGACCTTAAAATAACTGGCGAATCGTGGGTGTATAATACTCCTCTGCCTACCCCTTAGTATATAAAGGCTTAATGACAGTAGAGAAAGCTCAGGAAGTAAGTTTCACGGTTTCCCCGCCGTACACGGTTCTACCAACGCGTCACATCGCCCGCCCACCCTCATCTTTCTCATTTTGTTTGTATTGCTCGGCTCCTTAGAATCGTAGCGTGATGTTATATAGCCTATTTAACCAAGATCTGAACTGTCAAATACAGTTTTTGCGATTTGAAAAACAATTTTCACATGTAATTCCAGAGATAAGCGCGTTCAAATTTAATAATTAAAAATATTTTTTGTGATTCAAAACCCTTTAAATTGGCTGATATACTAAGTTATATCATTTGCTTGTTTACAATTATATTGATGTTTGGTTCGGTGCATATGTTTCCATTTGCTCACCTTGACGTCAGCCTTACGTCATCAGCTTGCATGACGTCAAGACGGTGCTGCCTGTACTTTAATATTAAAACTATATCTATAGAAAATTGGGCAATCCACAACAAATGAGCCATAGGATTTTCGTTCAAGACTTGTTGTTCAAGTACTTCTGGCTGTTAAGCGACTTCTTAGATCTTTGAGCCGGTGATAATGTATTGTTTTCCAAGCCTACAATAACGCCTGTTTTGAAACTATATTGAAAGCTGTCTCTCAGAAGAGTAAGTGTTCTTTGCCAATCAATTGGGATGTTTTATCTATACTTATTATAGTTATAGTTACTTATTATAGTTTTATCTATATATATATATATATATATATATATATATATATATATATACTCTATATATCATAGAGTGGAAAGATTCGATTGTTTGTTTTTTTTATTTGCATTGAATGGGCTCCGAAACTATTGGACCGATTTCAAAAACTCTTTCGCCATTAGTATGCTACATTGTCCCTGAGTAACATAGGCTAATTTTTATCATAATATTTCCACGGGATCAGGACTTACACGGACAGGTTTCACCCGCGTAAGTCGCGCGGCGATCCTGGTAATAATATAATTTTAATACATAAGCGGCGATAGCCCAGTGGCGTACGTAACGGACTGCAGAAACGAGGTCTCGATTTCGATCCCCAGTCGCCCCGGGCACACACCTCTGACTTTTCGTAGTTATGTGTGCATTAATACATGATAATTATCGCTCGCTTAATAATGTGCCCGGTAGATGGCAATAGGCTCGCCCCCTATCACATTGGGACCTCAACATAACTGGCGAATCGTGGTTGTGTAATACACCTCTGCCTACCCCTTTGGGGATACAGGCGTGGAGTTATGTTATGTTATGTTTAATGCACTGAAGACTGTCAGTTTACGTAGTCGCCCTGTGTGTGTGATTTATGGTTCCTTTTTTTATTTTATCAACGATAAGCGAATATATTTGTTGACGTTTTTCTGGAAAGATGTTAAAAGTAGTTTTTTTACAATCGGCGCCGCCAAAATTTGAAGATATTCAAAAAACCATATTCAGTGAGGGAGCTATACAATTTTCGAGCAAACTGCATGAAAACTTTGATGTTCGCATTGAACAACTTTATAAAGACCGGCTACAACGTACGGCGGCAACTAAAGTAGTTTCGACTTTGGACTTCAAGAAATCTAATGAAAGAAATGATAAGACGTGGAAGATAGCTCCTTTGCCTCCAAGATAGCTGTATGTACCTACTTACCTTGAAACTGTTTTACGTACTCTATGTAATTAGACTATTTCGCGAAACCACAATCGATTTTGGAAACACATAGCAATTTTTTTTTCCTGCATAATATATCTATTATAGTTTTTTTGCTTGAGCACTCTGATCTCTGGAACCACCAGCGAGAATTTGGAAAAAAAAAATTGCATCTGAAATCCTAGTTCTTGAGGACTGTTAGCAATTTAACATTTTCTTTAAGATTAATACATAATTTATATATAACTAGCTGACCCGGCAAGTTGCGTTCCGCCTTAGAATCAAGTTATGTTCGTTACCTTACCAGCTGAATTTAATTCGTGAATTTCTCATATTTGCACAATATTCTGAGGCCATCTCAAAGCCGTAGATAGCAAAGTTTCAGCCGGGGTGCGAGAAAATTGCCTTATTTGATCACCTTACACCCCGTCATTAGAGGCCACGACATCGTGCGATTTTGTTCGGTTCGAGTCCTAAATAACTACCCCCACTAGCCAGCATTGGGGTAGCCGTGGCTATTTCCACAAAAAGCTACAAAATCGCACAGTATAAGCGGAGACAAATTTAAAAAATCAAAGATCATGAAAATCGGTCCCACCCGTTCTCGAGTTATAAACGGTCTTACTAACACGACTTCGTTTTATATATAGATATACTAGCTGACCCTGCAGACTTCGTACTGCCTCAATCGATAACAACTTCCATATTTATTCACCTTTTAAACCTTCTCTGGATCTCCACAAATAATTCAAGACCAAAATTAGCCAAATCGGTCCAGCCGTTCTCGAGTTTTAGCGAGACTAACGAACAGCAATTCATTTTTATATGTAAAGAAGATAAATTTAGAAAAAAATCCAACAAAATTTAAAAAGTTCAACGTGTTGGTTTCACTTTTACTTCAATATACCTAGTGATATTCTAATCCAAGCGTCGTTGTAGCTTCGGCAGACCCCTTACTGGTAGAGCACTCAGACATATTGTAATCAGAATGATCCAAGGTCTATCGGCACGACAACTTCACTTAATAAATAAGTACATTTTTAACAAAATAAAACGACTTCAAAAAAAAAGAAGCCACAGAATAGTGAAAAAAAAAATGAATTACAGATGATAAAAGTGTAAATAAGACTCTAGTTGAAGATCGCGGCTGATGCTGGCACTAATTGAAGAGTTCCGGTCTGTCTCTGAAACTTATTATCAGATCTCTACGAAATTAAACCGGGACCATTTCGTAATACATGTCTGTTCAATAAAAAAAGAGTTGCAAATTCGTCCACATATGAAGGAGTTATGCCCTTACATACATTCTTTTTTAAATTAATATTAAGGACTTTATACAAATAGTACATATCGTGCTATCGATAGTAACTATACAATTTGCTCACTCTAAATATATATAAGACTTATATATACTATTGTGAAGACAGCATTCTAAATATATTGCTTCCTCCGAATTAGGATTGGTTAATATATTGTGAAAGGCACCTACATCTAACCTATTTACACCCATGTTTAATAACTAAGCGGTTAAGTACCTTTTTTTTTCGTGCGGAAATCCCTTCGGATACCCCCCCCCCCCGCCGGCCAGCGGGGGCTGTTATGTCGGGCTTGAACCGATTAAAACCGCACGCCGTCTCGGGTCTACAGACGCCGGGGTGTAAGGTTGCCCTAGAGCATATCCCTAGCACCCCGACTGATCCTGGGCCATCTCCGGTTTCGAGATGGCCGAGGGGGCGAGGGGAGGGGGGTTTGGGAACCACGGTGTCCCCGTCTTGCCCCGGTTTGGGGGAGGGGCACTAGTCGCCCCACCGTCCCGGCCTGCTTCTACTGGGGTGACGTGACAGGCGGCCTCACCCGCCACCCCCAGGCCTGCGCTCATGGAGGACGGAGGTCGTTAAGCAAGTTGCGGGCTCGGCGGGCCGGGAGTGTTCTAAATCTCTCCCGGGCGCGCTCCGCCATCTCCTTCGCGAGCATTACATGCTCGCAGAAGGAGGTGGCGGCGCTTTTCTTTGCAGCGTCATAAGGATTTTGAACACGTAACCAATACACGTGTTTCCTTGTTTTTACAGTCCTTCGTCCTTTAGACGGTCCTTCTACGGCCCTTTAGGAGGTGATACCATAGGTGTAAGTTTGTATGTCTCGTTCCAAATTAGTAATTCATGATTCATCCCCCCTCATTCGAAACCGCGACACAAGTTTTGTTCTTTGTTTAGAACAAAACTTGTTTCGCGTCGGTAGCTTAGTGGTTAAGGAGTCAACCCTTACGATCGAGAGTTCCCAGGTTCCTTGCCATTACAATTCCGAAGTGAACTTACTACTAACACAAGCTATTTAGCTTAGCTGGAGGGGTTAATGGGTATGCTAGTACCTTTTTTTTTCTTTTTCGTGCGAAAATCCCTTTGGATACCCCCCCGCCGGCCAGCGAGGGCGGTTATGTCGGGCTTGAACCGACTAAAACCGCACGCCGTCTCGGGTCTACAGACGCCGGGGTGTAAGGTTGCCCATAGAGCATATCCCTCGCACCCGACTGACCCTGGGCCATCTCCAGTTTCGAGATGGCCCCCTCGGGTTTGGGAACCACGGTGTCCCCGTCTTGCCCCGGTTTCTGCTGCGGTGACAGGCGGCCTTACCCGCAAACAGCGGCCAAGTGCGAATCGGACTTGCCCATGAAGGGTTCCGTAGCAGCCAGTAAAATTTTTATATTTGGGTTGATTGTATGAAAGGTAAATTGCGGTTTACGATTTATGACGTATTTAAAAAAACTACTTACTAGATCTCGTTTAAACCAATTTTCGGTGGAAGTTTACATGGTAATGTACATCATATATATTTTTTAGTTTTATCATTCTCTTATTTTAGAAGTTATAGGGGGGGAGGGGGACATCAATCGTATGGGTATGATGAAAAAAAAATTGAGTTTCAGTTCTAAGTATGGGGAGCCCCCAAAATTTATTGATTTTAATGCGGTTCACCGAATACATCTACTTACCAAGTTTCAACAGCATAGTTCTTATAGTTTCGGAGAATACTGGCTGTGATATGTCACAGCCAGTATTCTCCGAAACTATGAGGACGGACGGACAGACAAGACCGTTTTTTGCCATTTGGCTACGGAACCCTAAAAAACAGCTTGTTCAGTAGTATACACAGAAGTCAATGTGGTAGAATTGCGATGTCGCGTAAGCTTTTAAATTATTAACTACTTTGAAAGTATTAATTACTTTTTACTCGACAACTAAGTGTAACTTTCAAAGTAAAGTATTATGTACGCGTTAGCAATTTTGTATCTGTGAAGCCCTATTGTGTACATTGTCCATGACTAACACGTCACTGAGGAATCCAGTGACTCATCCAACCGTTCGTATATAGCTCAATAAAGAACTTATTTTTTGACGTGACAAAGTCTATATCGATGGAGCCGGCTGCACGCACGAAAAAACATGACGTATGTGGCGTTACCACATGACGTATGCGGCGTTACCGACGTATGCGGCGTTATCACATGACGTATGCGGCGTTACCTCGCGTTCTTATGACGTTGTCACGTTCAACTATCGTCAGTAAACCGACTTTATTTTAAGAAAGCCAATCTTAGCCCGACTGGCATTCGCCTTCGCTACGACGCGACGTGGCAAATCTACAACTGGGTAGGTCCCTTACAGCTGAGGGAGAGAGATGGAACTATACACGGTGTAAAGCCCCATAGCTGTCTCCTTCAGCTGAACTTACCTTTGAATTGCTTTAAGAGCGTCTTGGTAAGGCCTCTGTTCTGATCCTTTCGAGGGCTTACCCGGGGTGCCCGGCAATGGACACTTGGGGAGGACACCGTGCGGTTTTAGTCGGTTCATGCCCGAAATAACCACGGAAGGGATGTCCGCACGAAAAAAAATAAAAAAGGCCTCTGTTCTGTGTGTTTAACGGGGTGTACAGGAGCCTACGGTCACCTTTGGGCCCCAAGCCAACGTCACGTGCTATTCGGTACAATTGCTAAACAACGGAGGAGGTTCGGAGGTCAGACAGCAGCCGCTCCCGGAAAAGCCGACTAGGACTCCAAATTGCAAACTTGGAACGCAAATGCGAAATCGCTATGAGGATCATTATGATGTGCTGTGTATTTAACACGCAATATGCCTAAATGTAATTTCAAACCTTTATTCGCATAAGGACATATTCTATAAAAGAGAATTCTCAAAAATATAGATTACATATTAGCAGAAAAACAAAAAATGCCGATGGTTAAACTATTTTGTAATCGTCATCATCCATCCCTCCGCCTCCCCTCTAACTAAATCCGCCCCTCCCTCCCTCCATCCATCCATTCTTCCGTCCATCCAGTAACAACAAAGATGGCGTTGTTATAAAAAAAATGTTATGGAAAACGTCTGTTTGTCTCAGTGACGCAGGCCTCTCGGTGACGAATGGTAAGATTAAAAACCGGCCAAGTCGGACTCGCACACCGAGGGTTCCGTACCTGTAGGTATATTAGTAAATGTTCACCCATCACGACAATCGAGTCATAGTTATGGTATTTTTATTGCAAAATACATAATTATGTAACTAAAAATTTACGGTATTCGCAATTTTTAATTTATCTGTACTATTAGACGTTACTTCGTACCAAATTTCAAGATTCTAAGTTCACGGGAAGTACCCTGTAGGTTTTGATTCCCGTGCGAGTTTCGAAAATTTGCGGCTTAAACGGCTGTATCTTTTGATTGCTTTAGCTTAGAAGTTTGATTTTTTCACAGCTCTAAGGGACAGTAGACCTGAGTATTAGGTATAAATTCAGTTTGATACCTCCACGCGTTCTTGAGAAAAACGGTCTTGACAGACGGACGGACGGACGGACGGACAACGAAGTGATCCTATAAGGGTTTCGTTTTTTCCTTTTGAGGTTCATGATTTTAGTTCACTCAGAAAGTGCTCATACGGATAGCGCTCAACACGCGTAAAGAACCAATAAGTTTTCATATTATTTAAAAATATATATAAGCGTGTGAACTAAGTAATGACTTGTCGTAGTTGGTCGTCGCTTTTTATCTGTTTATTTCACAATGCACCTAACAGTTACAGGATAAAGTTGCATTTTGCTTGAAGGTAATACCTAAGTCAGTTAATCGATTCCTCGCGAACTCCTTTATCATACTTGGGGTCTTTACTGGCACTAAACTATATTTTAATAGTGACTTACTGTGCCGGCGACTTCGTCCTCGTGGTCTTAAATCTGAGTATTAATTTTTTTCACACTTCAATTTTATTTATGTGTGATATGCACAGATAAAAAAAACATGTGTTGTTTCATCGCAGACTAAAAAATATAAATGTTCTTGTTCATATCGTATACTACATTAACCTTATTGACTTATGGCCTTTAGAGAATTTGCTATTTACAAAATAAGAGATCAACTAGCTTTTTTTTTTTTTGTGAGTTTTTTTCCCTTCGGATACCCCCCCCCCCCCGCTGGCCAGCGGCGGCGATTATGTCGGGCTTGAACCGACTAAAACCGCACGCCGTCTCGTGTCTTCAGACGCCGGGGTGTAAGGTTACCCATGGAGCATATCCCTCGCACTCCGACTGACCCTGAAAGTTTAGGTGTCAAAGAATTCTTCCCCGTCTATGACGACTGGTAACGTACCCTTTTTTGTTCTTGCAGAAATCCCCTCGGAAATCCCCCCGCCCGCCAGCGGAAGAGGTTGTGCCGGGCTTGAACCGACTAAAACCGCACGCCGTAAGGTTGCTCATAAGGCATTTCCCTCGCACCCCGACACTGGTAACGTACCCTTTTTTTTTGTGAGGAAATCCCTTCGGATACCCCCCCGCCAGCCAGCGGGGGCGGTTATGTCGGGCTTGAACCGACGAAAACCGCACGCCGTCTCGGGTCTACAGACGCCGGGGTGTAAGGTTACCCATAGAGCATATCCCTCGCACTCCGACTGACCCTGGGCCATTCGCAGTGTCCCCTCTGATAAGAGCAGAGGGGTACCTGGAGCGACCCCTCCCCCCCGCGGGCCTTGCAGGTCCACCATACCCCGACCCCCTCGTTCAATGGGGTCAGCTGGCCCTGAAAAGGGCCGGTTGGTCAGACTCTTGGCCGTTGACGTTGACGCCAGCTACTCCAGAGGAGCAATCAATGATGCGTCATCGCCCACGTTGCCCAGGGTGCACCAAACTTGGAGGTGATCCAACCAGTCGCACCCCAGACATCAACTACCTATTTATAGACATTGATGAAAGTGGCAATTAACTAATATGGCATAAAAACGGGGGAGGCAGTTTGTGCAAAGTAAAAAGTTTAGGTGTCAAAGAATTCTTCCCCGTCTATGACGACTGGTAACGTACCCTTTTTTGTTCTTGCAGAAATCCCCTCGGAAACCTCCCCGCCCCGCCCCGCACCCCGACACTGGTAAGGTACCCAAAAGGCTGTCGGCATTGACAATCTTGTCACAATATCATATTTATTTAACCTACGTAAATATCCTCAGTGCCATGAGAAACGTTATCTAACTGAATACACTTACTGATTGATGGACGAGGCTCTGATGGGGGTCAGATAGTAGTAGCTCCCGTTAAAGTCAATATAAACCAAATAATGGAGTTTTAGGAGACCGAACCTTGGGCTGCAAAGTATAAGCTTTGGATATCTACCGGATTTGGCGATCTAATGTGAAGATTGCTAATAATTTTAATAAGTAGGAATGAGTTTTAAATAATTCCATAGCGATTGTGATGTATTTTTTTCTTTTTTCTAATATGATCGCATCGTTTTTTTTATACCACTTAGGTGGCAGATAAGCATACGGCGTACCTGATGGGGATCGGTTACCGTGGCCTATGGACGTGTGCAACACCAGGGGCGTCACCCTCTCGCTGCAAGATTTGAACGCACTTATATATAATACAAGCAATTTTGCGTAGCCCGCATTACTAGAAATGTATTTTGGTTTTTATTTCATTTACAGTGTAAACACCAACATTGTCTTATAAGTTTCATACATACATACATACATAACTTCACGCCTGTATCCCCGAAGGGGTAGACAGAGGTGTATTACACACCCACGATTCACTATTTATTTATTTATTTATTTATTTATTTAAACCACTATATATATCATTACAGATAAACACCTAATGCGACAGTGTATACAAAGAAAATCTTAAAGCTAGTCTTACAAATAAATCTTACAAACTAGGTGTATAAAGCTACTTACTAAACAATCTACTTACTAACTACATAATATGCCATATATTCGCCAGTTATGTTAAGGTCCCAATGTAATAGGGGGCGAGCCTATTGCCATTTACCGGGCACAATATTAAGCGAACGATAATTAACATTTATTAATGCACACATAACAACGAAAAGTCAGAGGTGTGTGCCCGGGGCGAATGGGGATCGAACTCGAGACCTCGTCTCAGCAGTCCGTTACGTACGCCCAGCGGCGATAGCCCAGTGGCTATCGCCGCTATATACAACGCTATGTAACATATGTTATGTTATGCCAATCAGACTGAGGACGTTTTAGGGGTAGGCCAGGTCAAGAGTAGGTACCAACTGGAGAGCACATTTGCAAACAATTTTATTATAAACTAGGTGTGACCGCGTGGATTGCGATTTTATTATATACCCAAATTATTTTTCTAAAATTAAAATAACCTATGTTACGCCTTGTAACATTACCTATCTGCCAGTGAAAGTCCTGTCAAAATCGGTACAGCCATTTAGGAGATTAGCCGAAATAAACGGACAGACAGACAGGCAAAAATTGTAAAAAATGTATGTTCCGTATATATATTCATATACGTGTAAAAAGGTTATTTCAATATTACAAACAGACACTTTTTCCAAGTTCATTTATATGTATAGATAGCTGATGCTCGAGGCTCCGGCCGCGCGGAGGTCGGTTATCGGTTTTTGGTCATATCTCCGGTTCTATTCAACCAATTGCAATCAAATATACGGCAGATTTTAAGTCTGACCAAGACCTTTCTAACAGAAAAAACGCATCAAAATCCGTACAGTAGTTTTTGCGTCCTTCGCAAACAAACAGACAGACAAGAATTTAAATTAAACTATTTTTGTGTTCAGAATCGTTCATTTAACCCACTAAACAAAAGTATTATGTTTTTAATATCTCCAATGTACAGAATTATACTAACTTACAATTTTATAACAGTTTAGATAAAAGTAAAAGAATTGAAGAAGCGAAAGACGTACGCCAGGATCGTAGCAAGCGGAAACATATCTCTACCTACCCCAATGAACTACATATATGTTTTTATGTAACATAACATAACTTACGCCTGTATCCCGGAAGGGGTAGGCAGAGGTGTATTACACACCCACGATTCGCACAGTTATGTTAAGGTCCCAATGTAATAGGGGGCGAGCCTATTGCCATCTACTGGGCACATTATTAAGCGAGCGATAATTAACATTTATTAATGCACACATAACTACAAAAAGTCAGAGGTGTGTGCCCGGGACGACTGGGGATCGAACTCGAGATCTCGTCTCAGCAGTCCGCTACGTACACCACTAGGCTATCGCCGCAGTATGTTTTTATGTATATAACTTAATTTGACAATTGGAAAATAGCGGCGTGAATTTTCATTGTCTGTCTCATTTCTCATAGCTATATATTATATAAATATAGTCTTAAATTAACCCATATTCGCATTAAAAATCACCATTATACCTACGAAGTAAAGTGAACAACAAATAATCTGTACACAATAAGCGCAGTTGCCTCAGTACACATTATGCGCGTGACCTTCACCGATACAGAGCAATGACGTCACCGAGCAAACCGCCCACTAACATCGCACTTTGTACTACGTAGCACGTTAATGTAGCACTCTGTTGCCTTTCGATATTATCTTCTTAAGAGTATAAAACAAGTTGAATTCCTGAGACGAGCTCAGCCGAATACGAGGGATTTTCGATTTTGCGGTTTATTTTTATTTGTTTGCGATTTTTTGCGATTTTTTTTTTATCTTGCAATGGTTCACCCCAGCACGAATCTATTACCGAAAACAGCAACTCGATAGCTCATCTCCTTCATACACAAAACCGTGACAGAAAATTGGCAACGACGACACCGACGACGTCGACGACAACTGGATAGCAAACTGGATGAAATAGGGGGGTGTACGAGTATACTGCAGTGGCGAAGGGTGAAAATGTTCAAAAGGGAAGCCGGTGAAAAGTAAGTCGACGATCAATGTTTCGACTTTTACCATATATCTTATACCTACATATATTATCTTACATTGCAGGACAATGCTAGCTTTTATAATAATATTTTAGTTTTTTTTTATATAGAATGTATTCAAAAATATAATTTATATGTATTTAAAAACTATAGAGAAAATAATATTAATAATTCATTCATCATGACGACCTCTGACGTTGAAGCCAAAGGTCGCGGGTTCGATTCCCGCTCAGTGCAAATATGTATATTTGCATTGGTCTGGGTGTTTCTATGTACAATATGTATTTATTTACAAAAAAAAAGTATTTAAGTATGTTTATCCGCATTCTAGAACCCATATGACAAGCTCTGCTTAGTTTGGGTCCAGATGGCGGTGTGTACTTTGTCGTACAATATTTATTTATTTATATTTAGTACAATATTTATTTCAGGCAACAACCCATATAACATTAAAGTTTAGTGTATTACAAATAAAATTAAAAAATGCAAACTTGACTCTCATAATAATAAACCGATTAATAACAATTCCATGAAAAATTTAAATAATTTAGAAATTCATAAAATAATATCATATGAGACCGATATTTTTAGCACTCCATGGATTCTCCGTGCGGGTGCCGGGTCCATCGCGTTGCTGAGTTGGGAACTCGGGAAAGTGCGACACTTGGGTGATAATATATTTAACTAAAATAAGTAAAGGTCAAAAAATTTAATAATTCCAGATAAACAAAGAATAATAATTAAAAAATCATAAAATTCATAAAAATTCAGATTAGACACAATTATTAACAATTTACCTTATAATTAATAAATTAAACAATATTACCGACTATGATTCTGCTAAAAGCCAGAGATACCATATTTGCATGCCTCATACACACTTTTAAAAAAGGAAGTTGATTAAACTCATGCTGTAAGGATTTCTTAATGCTAAAAAGATAATAAGCATGGACTAATCTATACTTGATGCTTTAGATTTAAATTCCTGTAGGTCACGAGAACGGGATCAGTATTCCACGCTGGCGAAGCCACGGGCAACGGCTAGTTAATTTAATGTTTGGTATATTATAAAAAAAAACCGCGTTAGCCTAGTGGTATGGGTAATGGACTGCTGAGACGAGGTCTCGGGTTCGATCCCAGGTTTTACCACCAATGACTTTTCGATGCTTTTCGAAGTTATGTGTGTATTTATCGCAGGTTTATAAGTGCCCGGTTGATGGCAATAGGCTCGCCACCTGTTACATTGGGACCTAAACATAAACTGGCGAAATCTGCCTACTCCTTCGGGGATATAGGCGTGAGTTTATGTTATGTTATGTGTTTTATTAATCTGCAAATATGAGTTTTAAATGCAGTATGTATATTATTTATTAGAGTGTAAATTATACACCTTTGCTATCTCTTCAAAGGAGACTGTAAGTAATCGGCATATATGGACCCCTCGCCACTGGTGGATAGGGATCTTCAGAGGCCGAGCCGACCTCTTCTGGTGGTACAGTAAAGCCTGATCAAGCCTCCTCCGTCAACGGCCGTGTACAGCAGGTGTACCGACTCGCAAGTGACTTTTAGTGTTTATTTTTTACACCCATCTAGACCCAAACTAAGCAGAGCTCTTCATATGGGTTCCAGAATGCGGATAAACATACCAAGGTTTTTTTTTCGTAAATAAATACATATGATACATAGAAACACCCAGACCAATGCAAATATGCATATATTTGCAACGAGCTGGAATCTAACCCGCGACCTCTGACTTAGCAGTTGAATTCTCTACCGCTACGCCACAGAGGTCGTACTTGGCTTTCGTATATGGTGAGACTCCATTATACTCTACTTTTCGTAACTGAACTAGTTTGATTATTTAAGAACATTAGGTGCGTATCTTTACGCTGTGGAGCATATTTTTTAGGGATTTTCTTTAGAAAAGCCCTATTGCTAAGGAGTTGTCGTCGACGTCGTCGTCGACGTCGTCGTCGTTGCCAATTTTCTGTCACGGTTTTGGGTATGAAGGAGATGAGCTATCGAGTTGCTGTTTTCGGTAATAGATTCGTGCTGGGGTGAACCATTGCATGATAAAAAAAACGCAAAAAATCGCAAAAAAAATTATCGCAAAATCGAAAATCCCTTGTATTCGGCTGAGCTCGTCTCAGGAATTCAACTTGTTTAAAGATCTTCGAGAGAAAAATCTTCGTTCCGCTTAGAATCAATTTATGTTGGATACCTTATCAGATGAATGCGTGCGATTTTGGTCGGTTCGAGTCCGACATAACTACCCCCACCCTGGCCGGTGGAAGCTAACCGTGGGAAGATCCGAATAAAAAACCAGAAAAGGCACACTATAAGCTGAGACAAATCAAAAAAATCAAAAATCATGAAAATCGGTCCACCCGTATCAAGTTATCTGCGGTTATCACTACACAAAACACGACTTTCTTTTATATACATATTATAGTATCTGAAATTTCTAGTATTTCCGTTAACCCCAACCCCGATAAGTTGGTACACGTTGGTAGTGTAATGGCCAGGATTCGAACCTGGGACCTCTCGATCGTAAAAAGCCAACTCCTTAAGAACTAAACTACCGGCGCTTAAGTAATGCTTAAATGATAAATAAGTTAGAACAGTAACAAAAATATTTGTGTATCAATTATGATCTATTTGTTAATTTGTGTAAGCGTCCTCTGTTTAAAATCAATCAACATTATACTAAAATGGATGGATGTGGTACAATTCATAAATAATAGGTCGTTACCTATGAAACTGCCGAAATTTTCTTACCAATTCATGAGTTCGTTATTCCTGTAATTTAATAGCTATTTCCATTATTTATCTTTATTTGTTTGAAAGTTGATTTCAAGATTTTACAACTCTGTATTCAATTTTATTTTTATTGGCCGCTTGATAAATTAATTCTATCTTCAAAAACAGTACTTCCTAAATGCTATCCATTTTGATGATAAATTTTGTATTACTTAACAGCTGTCACTTTTCGAAAATGTAATAAAAGTTGCTGTTTGTTAGCTTAATGTTGTCTCATTCATACACAAAAAAATCATAAAATTTGGATTTGTCATTCCTAAAAAAATGCTAAAATGTTAGTACTGAACATTGGGTTTCCTCCAATTTCTTCAAGAAAAACGGCAATTTCATATGTAACGACCTAATAATATAAGGTAATTTATTAGTCTAACGATACATGCAGGTGAGGCCGCCTGTCACCCCAGCAGAAGCAGGCTGGGACGGTGGGGCGACTAGCGCCCCTCCCCCAAACCGGGTCAAGACAGGGAAACACCGTGGTTTCCAAACGCGAGGAGGCCATCTCGAAACCGGAGATGGCCCAGGGTCAGTTAGGGTGCGAGGGATATGCTTTATGGGCAACCTTACATCCCGGTGTCTGAAGACCCGACATAACCGCCCCTGCTGGCCGGTGGGGGGGGGGGTTCCGTGATTTCCACACGAAAAGAAAAATTTATTTGATAATCATCAAACCTCAGTTTGGGGCGGCTTTCAATCTAACTACGAAGGTTTTTACAGGTACGGCAGGACTTCTATATTTTCCGTCAAGCGACCCCTGGCGATATCAAAGTTGTGTAGTAGACCAGGTTGTCGGACTTTTTAGGGCTTCATCCATCTATATACTGTTATAAAATTATTGTTACTTGTGTCTTTACATTAGAGATAATTAACAAAAAAATTGAATTATATTAAATGAACGATTCTGAACACAAAAATATATTTTTTGGAATTCTTCTCTATTTGTCCGCGATGAACGCTACAACTACTGAACGGATTTTGATGCGGTTGCTTCTGTTACAAAAGTCTTGGTCAAACTTAAAATTTGCCGTATGTTTGATTGAAAAAAATGATAGCCGACCTCTGCGCAGGCTTCAGCTATATAGTTATGAATAAATCTATTACTTTCTTATTAAGTAGTAAATTATTATAATAAATAAAAAGATAAATCAAGGTGATTTGGGTACTTGGAACGAATGAGTACTTAGCGAATGACACATTATAGTATATAAGGCAGATGTAAGTGGGCAGGCAAGCCGGGGTCGACCTCGCAGGACATACACTGATCAAATTAATGATGTATTGAAAAAAGGGCAGTTCAAAAGCATTCGAAACCGGCGGGCTTGCATGAAAGGTTTAATGACAGTGAAGGAAGCTCGTGAAGTATGTAAGGACAGAAGCAGATGGCGGGCTGTTGTCTCTGCCTATCCCGGACGGAAAAAGGCGCGAGTATATGTATGTATGTAGATAAATCAATGCATTAAGCCTCGTCCGTCAATCAGCAGTTGTACAGGCTTGCAAGTGACGTAGTCTAGGGCCCATAAGATCTTGGTCCACCTAAAGAAAATAATCAATTTTTTAAATTATTATTTTTATCATCTAAAGTGCCATTCCCAAGTAGATATTCGTGTAACCAATTCGAAAACACTGATGATTCAAGATTCAAAATGATATCACCCTTAAATTCACCTTAAAAAATTATGCATGCTGACGTCATAATGCGCAATTCGGTCAACAACTTCCATATGGCAAAGCTATAGGTAGATACATAATGTCAGTTTTTCTTTCCGTGACGTCACGGCATACGGTGCATACGTTTGCACAGATCGATATAATTTATGTACCTACTGTATGAATGTCCAGTAAGTCAACTGCGAGAAGAAACTATATTATCTAAAGAATTTAAGAAATCTACTTAGTTGTTGTCCGCGGCTCCGCCAGCTTGGAATTCGGTTCCCGTTCTCCCAACCCATGGGAACCTATTTCAGGGGTACAAGTATAAGTGTTATTCCAGACTATAGGATGCCATGTACCAAATATAAAACATACAAACATCTTCATAAACTTTCTGATCTATAAATACATAAAACAAAGTCGTGTTAGTAATGACCACGATGAACTCGATAACGGGTGGACCGATTTTAATGACCTTTTATTTTTTAGATTTTTCTCCACCTATACTGTGCCTTTTTGTGATGTTTTTGCTGTAATTAACCCCACCGCCACCCGGCCAAAGAGGGGTAGTTATGTCGGACTCTAACCGACCAAAACCGCACGCCGTCTCGGGTCTTTAATAACGGGGTGCAAGGAGACATTCACGAAATAAATTTGCCGGGTCATCTAGTTTATATAATGTTAGTAAGATTACGAGGACGGATGAAATAAGATTGACGAAACAGATTTATGAGGTGAGGGTTAATACGCAACCTGGCGTACTACTACGTATGTCAATCAGGTCGAGGACGTTTTAGGGAAAAACCAGGTCAAGAATACCTGCAACTGGAGAGCATGTATGAAAACAGAGATGAAAGCAGAAGAAACGAAAAGCGCATGCCAGTATCGGAGCAAGTGGAAAGATGTTGTCTCTGCCTACCATAATGAGAAAGACGCGTGACTTTATGTCCTTATGTATTAAGAGGGGGGGAACGCACAGGTAGATTTCGTGAAGCAATTAATATTATTTTATATAGAGAACTACGGACTTGAAACAGTTCAATTTTTTTTTCTCGAAAACGGTAACTTTTAGCGAAAAACTTTTCAGACATTTATTTTAGACTTAAATATGGCCTATCGATTAAAAATGTTTCCGACGGCAAGAATGTTCACCGGTTAGAAGTTATGATTTTTTTCCCGAAAAATTTTGGTTTTTCCCCCCTCCACTTTTAGTTAAAGTTTTAATCTTACAGGTTATAATTAAAAGTTGTTGGTATTCATGTATACTATGGGATAAAATTAGAGCGGTTCGAATATCTTTCATGGAACGTGAAATTTTGAGGAAAAACTGATTTCACAAAAAGTGAGGCCCTACCGACCCCTTAGGCCGGATTCCACCCGTTCACGAACTTAAACTAAGTTTACACCCAAGCAATTTTTGACCGCAGTTTGAAAGCGATCGGGGCAAAAATGCGACCGTGAGAGTGCCGCAAATTTTGGGAAGTGGAACCATACATACATATATATATATATAAACTTTTTGACGAGTGGTCATGAACATTCTTGCTGTCGGAAACATTTTATAATCGATAGGCCATTTTTAAGTCTAAAATAAATGTCTGAAAAGTTTTTCGCTAAAAGTTACCGTTTTCGAGAAAAAAAAAATAAACATTTTTTCTAAAGATCGGAAAAAGAGAACATCTAGGACGGGACTCGAACAGTTGCGTTCCGTTTGGTGAGTGAGAGTGCCGGAGCCCAAACTCCTTTCCCGTCCCCTCCCAAACTCCTTTCCCATCCCCTTTCCTTTACAGGGTCGGCAGCGCGAGTGTGACGCCACTGGTGTTGCACACGTCCATAGGCCGCGGTAACCGCTGCCCATCAGGTGGGCTGTGTGCTTGTCTGCCACCTTAGTGGTATAAAAAAAGGGATCTTATTTATATTATATTTATTAGATACTAGCTGTTGCCTCCGCCTGCGTGGAATTCTGATTTGTTTCCTGCAACCCATGGGAACCTATACCTGGGATAAAAAGCCTATGTGTTATTCCGACTATAATCTATCCCTGTACCAAATTTCAACCAGATTCGTTCAGCAGTTTTTGCGTGAAAGAGTAACAAACATCCATACAACCTCACAAACTTTCGCGTCCATAATATCAGTAGGATTATATCAAATACAAAATGTCGGATGACGCAATAGGGTGCGATCAAATGTAGAGACTGACCCCCTCAATAATTTCCGGAGGCAAATTGCTAAGTCAACCCCTGTTTTGATTTAATTCGACTGGGCTATAATCATTATTGAAATCTGAGGAAAACACAAGGAAAATATGAGTTACTAACCGTTGCCCGCGGGGAATACTGTTCCCGTTCTTGCTTCCCATGAGAACCTATTCAAAGAAAAAAGCAACCTATGTGTTATTCCGGACTATAGTCTATCCCTGTACCAAATTTCCGCCAGATCCGTTCAGCCGTTAGAGTGTGATTGAGTAACAAACATCTTCACAAACTTTCACATTTATAATATGGTGCGAGACAAAATTAACTGTTACCAATTTCGGTCGGTAACTTACTGGTTAAAGAGTCGGCCTTACGATCGAGAGGTCCCGGGTTCGAAGCCTGGCCATTACACTACCGACGTGAACCCACTGCTAACACAAGCAATTGAGCTTACGCTTTATAGAGCAAAAAATATGTAACACTAAAACATTCATCGATGAATATAAAAGGCTTCAATTCAATTAACCCGCGGTAAATACTTACCACATTTTACTAGAAGGATACATGCACCGTTTTCATAATTTGTCCGCCCTAAAGCGTCTTTAAACTTTGCAGGTGCTGAGCTAAAGAAGCATTGGTAAAGACGCTAAAATCCAACCTGAAGCTTGTCAATAGTTCAATTAAATTTTTAAGCAATTTGTATGGTTACTTTTCCTATAAATTTAGATCAGAAAAAGAGAACATCTAGGACGGGACTTGAACCCGCGACCAGACCCTTTTTTTTTTTTTTTTTTCGTGCGGAAATCCCTTCGGATACCCCCGCGCCGGTCAGCGGGGGCGGTTATGACGGGCTTGAACCGACTAAAACCGCACGCCGTCTCGGGTCTTAAGACGCCGGGGTGTAAGGTTGCCCATAGAGCATATCCCTCGCACCCCGACTGACCCTGGGCCATCTCCGGTTTCGAGATGGCCCCCTCGGGTTTGGGAACCACGGTGTCCCCGTCTTGCCCCGGTTTGGGGGAGGAGCGCTAGTCGCCACACCGTCCCGGCCTGCTTCTGCTGGGGTGACAGGCGGCCTCACCTGCCACCCCCAGGCCTGCGCTCATGGAGGACGGAGGTCAACAGTTACAAAAAAAAAAAAAAAAGGAGAAAAAGTTCCAGATGTTTTCACTTAGGTATCAACTAGGGAATAAAAATCAAAAGAAATTTCACCTTTCGCTTACGTCGCTGTCGCTTTTCTTAGTCGCTGTTCATTGAGGTCATAATATTATGTGAGATTTTGGCGGCACTAATTCTATACTAATAAGATTTTTTTATACAATGTGTTGATTTGCATTTGTGCATCATTCACATGGCTACATACGGTTGTCAAAAATTTATATAAAAAAGAAAGGTTAAAAAAATTATTATTTACAGAGCTTACTCTATCGAATTTAATCAGTAGTACATTGAAGCGTACATTGAACAGTAAATTAATAATAATTATTAAAATAATAATTTATTTTTACGTCTCCATTTTTAATCTAGTGATTGCAATCTGTAGAGTAAGCTGCGTAAAGAACAAAATAATAAAAAAAAACAAAAAAAAGTTTTTTAATCTTTTTTTCTAACATGAATTTGCGACTATAAGTAACCTCCCCTGTGCATCAACACATTATGTAGAGCATGTCAAGGTGACTTCAGCCGCTAGATGCCAAAAAGCTGTCTGGCTGACAACATTTGTTTTAATGTATATCCCTCAATAGCTTCTACTAAATACCTCCTGTCATCAAAATTTTATTACAAGTTGTTTTATGGTGAATTTCACCAGTCAAAAACCGTTTAGGTAAACGGATAAAAACAACACATGGTAACAAATCCGTTACCTCTAAACCTAATATAGTTTTAATGGTATTAGCATCTAAGATCTCTGCTGTTTCTTCCCATAGGTGTATGAGACAACTAAGTGGCATCTATGTAAATGGCCTCCATTCAAAGAGCCCGATTGTCAGGACACTCGCCTTCATTATTACGTGCTAAGTAGGTACGCAAGACTGAGACGGCGTGCGGTTTTAGTCGGTTCGAGCCCGACATAACCGCCCCCGCTGGCCGGCGGGGGGGTATCCGAGGGGATTTCCGCACGAAAAAAAAAAAAAAAAAAAAAAAAAAAAGGTACGCAAGACTGAAAACATGTGGATGTTAATATTCCTCTACCTACCCCTTTGGATATTTACAGTCGTGAGTATTTGAGTATTTTCCTCTTGACTCCCGCTTGGTAAGAAGGGGAAGATATCTATAATACTTGTAACTCTTCGAACTTAAGTAACTAAGTAACCGGTTAATTGGAATCCGGGTTAATAGAAAGTTTAACTTGTCCTGGTACTTCCTGACATTACTCGGTGTTTTGTGGGTCACTACTGATAAACCTGATGTACAGGAGTTACACTAGTGGGAATGCGGGTGGAATCAGTCCCGTAAGGCAGTAGTACCTTACATACCTTTATAACGAATATCTGATCTTATCTTCATTCTTTTCTTATAAATGCTTTTAACAAAGTCCTGAATTAAAAAGTACAGTGCAGTACCCGGCTTTTAATTTCGGATATCGCATCGGAAAGAAGAGTAAAAATGTAGGCTAAAATCGGTTTGTTTCGGTTTTGTAGAGCGATCTGTATAGTACATCGCAATACGTACGTACCCGCTGTTCGTGGGATATCTACCTGAGTGCGAAAGCTGACATAACCACCCCCGCTGGCCGGCGGGGGGGTATTCGAAGGGATTTCAGCACGTAAAAAAAAAGTGCGAAAGCTGTAGCATCGAATTGTTTCTTCGAACATCTTTCATCGACATCTCTATACCGCATCGTAGTGTTGGTGTCAAAACGACATCTTGTTACTGCGTTGTTTCGTTACATCAAAACCTGTACTAGAAACGATTTTACTAGAAAAGTCTTTACTAGAAAAGAAACATCATTCTGCGAAGCCTTGTTCCATCGAAGGCTTGTTACTGCAATGTTATTTCAATTAGGAAAACTTACTTCGAACGATCCAACCAAGTACAGTACCAAGTAAGTACATCAATTTTCTTTTCAATTTCCTACCGGATTTTCAATATCTTTTTTTCGTGCCTTCACTCGGGTATACCTGCCTCCCCCCGCCGGTCAGCGGGGTGGTTATGTCGGACTCCGCCGTCTCGGGTCTCATAATTATATTCCAGGTGTCAGTTGGCCCAATAATCAATTTCGTCGCTACATTTTCTCCTTTCTGATCTGACTCAGGTGGTCCCCGAAGCATAGATCACCTGCGTCAGACCCGGCTGACCCTGGACTTTGCGTAAATATTGTACGTGGTTGTAGGTACCTTATCTTATACTTAAATATCGTTATTAATGACTAAATAATAAAGAACAAATTGTTTTTTAATATGTTTACCTAAAGTTTAATCATTGAGAAATCAAGAAATAAATTCAGTTCAACTGACTTTAGATGACGCTCTCTGCTTTTTAAATAAATAATAAAAAAATCTAAAACAAACGTTAATTATTGAAAGTCGTAAGGAAATTGCAAAGAAAATGGATGTATTTGGTAAAATTGATGTAAGATCGTTCGAAGTAAATTTTCATATAACATAGCCGTAACAAGACCTGTACTGCGAACGTTTTTACTATGAAAATATCAATTTGCGAAGCCTTGTTCTATCAACAAGGCTTCGCAAATTGATATTTTCATAGTAAAAACGTTCGCAGTACAGGTTTTCGATGTAACGAAACATTGCTTTAACAAGATATTGATTTAAAATGCGTAACAGTATAGAGACATCTCTATACTGCGACGCATGAATGAAAGGTGTTCGAAAATAAATTCGATTATACGGCATTCCCACTCAAATAAATATCCCACTGTCTGTAAGTAAATGAACAAAAAAAGCCAGTCCCAGCGACCGTTCACAAGTAAACGAGTACATCCATTATATTATGTGCGGTCGCAGAAACTCCATTTTAAATTATTCATTAAAAAATTCAAAACAAAATCGTTAATTGGATTAAATTTAAATTTTTATGTATCCATGTTACGGTACTTCAAATTCGAAACTATGAGGAATAGCGAAAAGTACTCAAAGGCCCGATTTTGATGAAAACTAAACATGCAAAAAAGTGTGTACAGGGTCCTATCGACACAAGTCAACCTCACCTGCTAAATAACGACGAGGCTCCGGCGCAGGCTTTCTTCTCGGGGATGGGAGCTCAGATGGAAAGCGCTCCCGGCAAAGATCGACCGGAAAAATCACTTAGAGGATGATGACTGCAACTGTATCATTATTATTTTTTTAAAATGAATAATGATTTTCAAATCGAAACATAGAAAAGAGTATTAGACCGGACCCGGGTACCAATGTGTAAGCTTTGTATGCAACCGGGTTTGGTGCTCGGATGAAGATATTATAGCAATTAAAAATAGCTCACTTAGGACCGCAGCGGCGCGTTGCATGCCCCTATTTTTACGGGGGCAAGACGGGGACACCGTGGTTCCCAAACCCGAGGGGACCATCTCGAAACCGTAGATGGCCCTGGGTCAGTTGGGGTGCGAGGCAGCGTGCGGCTTTAGTCGGTTTGAGCCCAACGTAACCGAGGGGATTTGGCACGAAAAAAAGGGACCCAGTGTTTATGTTACCTATAATGGTGCTTCTCTGTTTCACAAGGTATTTGCCTGTTTTACTGTTGGTTTTTACGAGAGCGACTGCCGTATGTTCCCCAACTCCTATAGGAAAGCCTGCGCCAGAGGCTCGTCCATTGTTGAGCAGGTATACCGACTGGCAGATGAGGTTGACTTGGAACCCGACGAGGTTGCTAGGGCCCCATATACACCCATGCGTACGTGAAGGAATAGTCAAGAAAAAAATATCGAGCCGGTATTATTGTGTAGGTATGTGCGCTCACATGCGTGGGCACACTTCAGCTAAATATCACGAGTACCTTTTTTTTTGTGCGGAAATCCCTTCGGATAGGTACCCCCCCGCCGACCAGCGGGGGCGGTTATGTCGGGCTTGAACCGACTAAAACCGCACGCCGTCTCGGGTCTACATATAGATATAGATAGGTTACCCATAGAGCATATCCCTCGCACTCCGACTGACCCTGGGCCATTCGCAGTGTCCCCTCTGATAAGAGCAGAGGGGTACCTGGAGCGACCCCCCCCCCCCGCGGGCCTTGCAGGCCCGCCATACCCCGAACCCCTCGTGCAATGGGGTCAGCTGGCCCTGAAAAGGGCCGGTTGGTCAGACTCTTGGCCGTTGACGTTGACGCCAGCTACTCCAGAGGAGCAATCAATGATTCGTCATCGCCCACGTTGCCCAGGGTGCACCAAACTTGGAGGTGATCCAACCAGTCGCACCCCAATATCACGAGTACCTTTTTTTTTTTTTTTCTAAAACCGCACGCCGTCTCGGCGTGCGGTTTTAGTCGGTTCAAGCCCGACATAAACGCCCCCGCTGGCACGCGGGGGGTATCCGAAGGGATTTCCGCACGATAAAAAAAGAAAACGCATAGCCCACACCAATGTCCGCAAAGTAATATTATATGCAAGTGAGTATTAAAAAGCATGTAGTTCAATTTTCACTTTAGGCAGGCTTCTGTTAATTCTGTAACCTCCACTAGTATGTGCAATGGGAGCAGCAGATAAACGTCTGTAGACCCGAGACGGCGTGCGGTTTTAGTCGGTTCAAGCCCGACATAACCGCCCCCGCTGGCCGGCGGGGGGGAATCCGAAGGGATTTCCGCACGAAAAAAAAAAAAAAAAAGGTACGTGAACTGAATGTATCAGTTTTAGTAACTGATACATTCAGTTCACGTACCTTTTTTTTAATCGTAAAATAAGTTTATATGTTGTTTGTAAGTTTGTGTGGTGTACAACTGCATACATCTACACTTATATCTATAGTAGTATTATAAAGCTGAAGAATTTGTTGTTTTGTTTGGTTGAGCTCGCTAATTTCAGAAACTACTGGTTCGAATTGATTTTTTTTTTGTGTTGGATACCCTATTTATCGGGGAAGGTTATAGGCTATAATTTCATCACGCTACTACCCAGAGGAGCGGAGCAGTAATCATGTATGTCAACAAATCGGATAATTTTCCATGCATTATTGTAATATTAAAACTAAATAGGTTGAATAGGTGCCAAAGGGTTTGTCTGTGCCAAAGTCTGTCACGAGCGAAGCCGTGGGAAACAGCTAGTTGTTTATGTAAGTGGACCAGTCCCCAATGAGTAATCAGTACAATGGTAAGCAGTCGCGCATTTGTTAAATGTAGGGTACTTTCTGGTCCCCTATTTGAGCATACTGCGGTCAACCCTATACCTTTTACGACAACAATATGACGACGGTAACATATAAATTTGTTTATTATTCATTAATAGGTAGGCTATATAAAACTTGGGAGGGGCATTTGTCCAAAAGTGAACTACGATGTGCTAATTTATTGATTGATATAAAACTAGCGGCATGTGTCCCGGCCTCAAACGGAATTAATGTTTTTTTAATGTTCTGCGTTCCAATATAAATGTAAACTTTAAGAAGCTTTCAAATTGAAGTATTCGTTGTCCTGTATTTCTCCGCGGCGATCCTTAAGGTAAAAATCCGATCCTTGGTTCCGTGTGTACTCCTATGGGATCTGGGAGTCAATTATCCTCTTGTAGAACTTTATGGTATCGAACAATAAACTCTGTCCAACCATTAATTTAACTTTTCACAACTCAATTTATCATCAAATAGTTAGGTCCTAATGCGTTACCTATTTAAATTTACAGAACCTACATACATATACTCACGCTTTTTCCCCTTCAGGGTTGGCAGAGACAACAGCCCGCCATCACTCCGCTACTGAATGACGAAGTTTAAAATGTCGACGTATGTTAGTTCTACAGGATTTAATTATAATTATAATTAATTCTACAGGATCTCGATGTACGCCAGTTCGAAAGTTCACTGCAGCGACGTATGCAAGGCCGACGTATCGTTAGTTCGAAAGCATGATGTAGTGTTCGGACCTCGTTCGACACACTACGGTTCGTTTACCTGGCCATCATGTGTCAGAGTTTAAATAAAACTATTGTATCTTTTAAATAATTTAATTTAGGAACGATATAAAACAATCGCGGCCTGGACATTCGGGATCTGAACGGGCCTAGTGGAGCCGTTCCGATTGAAGCTGAGAAAAGTATCCTGGGAAGAACCCCGCTTTAAGCCCTATCCTTGGGCCGAGACCGCGATATACGTCCCAGTTCGCTATTTAAAGTTAAAACAACCGCGTAAATCCCTAATAATATAAGTAGGAAGTGCGAGTGGTTAATAAATAAATAATATCTTTTCCTCTTAAAGTGTTATAATTTCGTCACTTCATACACGCGTGGTACCCAAACCCCAGGTACCACAATACCAACGTCATTATTGTTAACACCCCGACTCAGAGTACCCCGACTCGGATAGGTTAGGTTAGAAGGCTAAGGCGGGAGCGAAGCGGAGCGGAGCTCCCGCCTTAGCCTTCGTGGTTATTTTTTTTTTAACCACCTAGAAAATTAATTGTTGTGTGTCTCGTGTTTTATCAAATTTTCATACGTCGGCCTTGCATACTTCGCTGCAGTGAACTTTCGAACTGGCGTACATCGAGATCCTGTACTTTAGAACTAACATACGTCGACATTTTAAACTTCGACATTCAATAGCGGAGTCGCCCGCCATCTGTTTCTTTAATTGCATACTTTACGAATTTTCTCTACTGTCATGTTCATGCAAACCCGCCGGGTTCGAGTGCTTTTGACCTTTTTTACATAACAATCGATTCATGTAAATCACCTCTTATGGGAGCAACTGCCATTTGAACTCCAATCAGACCCCCCAAAGGTTGCGCCAGAGCTTCCTCTTCAAATCAGCTGGTGCAACAGCATGCACGAAAGGTTGGTTTGGATCCCGAAGAACCTGGTGGGGCCCCATACACTCAATGGGGTCAGCAGATCTAACCTAGTGTAATTAAATCTGAGGCATTAACCGATTAATACACAATCCACAACAATTGGCGTTAGAAATGCATTATGTAGGTATTTTTGTGAAAGTTTCGATGACATTCGAAATTCAAATAATATTTTTACGTACTTATTTAAGAATCATGATTGTTAACTCTAACGATTTTAAATCAAATTCATCTAATATGAAATACAAGTTTTAGTCCTTGTGAAATAAATTAGAAATCACACTGCGGCAGAAAGTAAACCGCTAGCCGAGATCGTCGATGTCGAAACTAGGACAGATCCGGAGAAATCCGTTTCGGATAGCAGCCGTTCTCGTGGCAAATCCAACACAGTACGTGTTTGACTTGCTTTCAGTATAATAATAATGACTTATAAATAATTACAGATATTTATATTCTTTCCATATTAAAAAATAATTTGTTAGTTACATATTTCAAAACTACGTAAACCACAAAGTATAAATACATCAAAATTCACCTTTATAACAATATTCTAAAAGTCTACAATTAAGTACGTTAGTACTATTATCTATTCTGTGATTTAGGGTATTAACAAAAAAAAATTGATGTCAAATAGAATACAGTTTCGAAATTCAAATAAAACCAGTTTAGAGATGATTCTGTTTCCTGAGCTGCGTGTCAGAATCGGCTCAGATTTAAAAATGGATAATTATGTCAGTACAAATAAAAAAAGAAAATCGATACTGTGTTGGAAAGAAAATCGATACTATGATTCCATTTTTTTTTACGTTCGTTCTGAAACAATGATTTAGTTTTGTTTATGTTGCTATTACTTTCGTAATGAAAATTACATAACCTAGTTCGTTCGACTTTGATATTACATTGTACTTACCAAAAATATATACTTAAACTTGAACTTGCAACAAACGTTATTACTTATTTACATATTTTAATTTATTTTTATTATCTCTACTATTATCCATACCCTATTATGCCATAACTTAAGAATGACTTCACCGATTTCATTAAATTTTTTTAGTTATTAATTCTTCATTTATTTTTAGGGTTCGTTGCCAAATGGCAAAAAACGGAACCCTTATAGATTCGTCATGTCTGTCTGTCTGTCCGTCCATATGTCACAGCCACTCTTTTCCGAAACTATAAGAACTATGCTGTTGAAACTTGGTAAGTAGATGTATTCTGTGAACCGCATTAAGATTTTCACACAAAAATAGAAATAAAAACAATAAATTTTGGAGTCCCCATACATAGAACTGAAACTCAAAATTTAATATCATTTTTTTCTAAACTGAATAGTTTGCGAAAGAGACACTTCCAAAGTGGTAAAATGTGTGTCCCCCCCCCCCCCTGTAACTTCTAAAATAAGAGATCGATAAAACTAAAAAAAATATATGATGTACATTACGATGTAAACTTCCAACGAAAATTAGTTTGAACGAGATCTAGTAAGTAGTTTTATTTAAAACGTCTTAAATCGTAAACCGCAGGTTACCTTTCATTCAATCAACTCAAATATAAAATTTAAAAAAAAAGCATTATTATGTTACTTGCGGAACCCTTCATGGGCGAGTCCGACTCGCACTTGGCCGCTTTTTTATTTATTTCAAATCTTTGTACATGATTCTTACAGAAAGAAAGCTTAAGAAAATTGTACTGAAAAAGTGCCAATAAGACCCTCGGGGCTTAGCCAACCTCAACGGCGAGCTGGTACACCTGGTGCTGATTAAGGGACGAGGCTCTGGTGTAGGCTTTCCCCTCAAGATGGGAGGTCGGATGGCCGTCGCTCCCATAACAACCCCATAGGCCAAATCTAAACAAGGAAGTGGCCTAAGCTGACCCTCAGATGCAACGGGTAACCACGCCAAGATGATGATGACATGTACATACATATAGTCAAGAATGTAATTATAGCTCTGAAACATATAGACGTGTATTCTGTCTTGGTTATAGATTTAGGTAGCAGAAACTCGGAAATGGTGGGTTCGAGAAGTAGTTTTAGCATTAACTAGCTGATGCCCGCGGCTCCGCCCGTTCGGTGGTCGGTTGTCGCTTTGTGGTTATATCTCCAGTTATACTTAACTTACTAACAGAATTCAAAAGTTAAAACAGCAGTAAGGAAGTATACCCTACATAATTACCTTTTTTTTTTCGTGCGGCAATCCCTTCGGATACCCCCCCGCCGGCCAGCGGGGGCGGTTATGTCGGGCTTGAACCGACTAAAACCGCACGCCGTCTCGGGTCTACAGACGCCGGGGTGTAAGGTTGCCAATAGAGCATATCCCTCGCACCCCGACTGACCCTGGGCCATCTCCGGTTTCGAGATGGCCCCCTCGGGTTTGGGAACCACGGTGTCCCCGTCTTGCCCTGGTTTGGGGGAGGGGCGCTAGTCGCCCCACCGTCCCGGCCTGCTTCTGCTGGGGTGACAGGCGGCCTCACCTGTCACCCCCAGGCCTGCGCTCATGGAGGATGGAGGTCGTTAAGCGACCTCCGGCGCCTGAGTCGCCTGCGACGCGCGGCGAGCAAGTTGCGGGCTCGGCGGGCCGGGAGAGTTCTAAATCTCTCCTGACCCTACATAATTATGCCCATTTGGCTTGGCACCGACTTCAACAGAAAAGTCTTACGTGTGTTTTTGTCTTTCGAATTGAATTTGTAATTCAGTTATTTTTCTTTTTTGGGTGGCTTTTGAAGACGGTCTTATTTTGTATTATAATTTTACATATAAGTTATTGTTGAACGTTACTGCTGTGTTTCTATGTTTATATTGAAAGATTCATTGTAATTAACTATTATCTTAAAAGTGCAGTAGGCACTGCGCCATACTGTAGATGTAAATACATAGTAAAATTAATTTGGTACATTCTTTTAAAGTAACGTAAAGGTTAGTGCTCTTTACATACATATACTCACGCCTTTTTCCCTCCGGGGTAGGCAGAGACAACAGCCCGCCATCTGCTTCTTCGAGCTTCCTTCACTGTCATTAAACCTTTCATGCAAGCCCGCCGGTTTCGAGTGCTTTTGACCTACCCTATTTTCAATACCTCATTAATTTGATCAGTGTATGTCCCGCGAGGTCGACCCTGACTTACCTGCCCACTTACATCTGTCTTATATACTTGATGTGTCATTCGCTCAGTACTCACTCGTTCCAAGTGCCCAAGCCACCTTAGCATACCCTTTTCAATTCTTGTAACAATATTCTCTTTAGGCCACACCATTCTCGTCTATCTGTATTACCCTTCCTATCAGCCAACCTTACTTACTCCACACATACTGCGCAATAACCGCATCTCCACTGCATTCACTCTACTTTCATGATTTTTCTGCCATACCCAACTTTCACTTCCATACATTAATGTGGGGACTAGCACGCCGTTATGAACCGCCAGTCATGCCTTCTTTTCAGAGATTTACTGTTTTGTCAAGAAATTCGTGAATAAAAAATGAAATGGGTAGTATGTCAATAAAATACTGCTTTTTATACTAACTCGGAAGATTATTTTAAGATATATCCCTTTAGGCAATGCAACTTTGTCACGGACAAAGGAAAAACTGGATACCCATAGGAACAAATGTACTTGACGATACAAAACTGAAAATAAGGCAATGCATTAGAGCACTTCGAAAAGTTTCTAAAGACTTATTATCACAACTAACAGTAATGGCTAAATCAGTTAATTCGTGCATCGTTTGTAGTATTATTGGTTTAGTTAGTTTAGTGTAGAATGTCGTAGAATATTTATTTATTTATTTATATTAGGTCGTTACATATGAAATTGCCGTTTTTCTTGAAGAAATTGGAGGAAACCCAATTTTCAGCACTGACATTTATACATTTTTTTTAGGAATAACTAATTCAAATGTTATGATTTTTTTTGTGTATGAATGAGACAACATTAAGCTAACAAACAGCAACTTTTATTACATTTTTGAATAGTGACAGCTGTTAAGTAAAACGAAATTTATCATCAAAATGGATAGCATTTAGGAAGTACTGTTTTTGAAGATCGAATTAGGAATTTATCAAGCGGCCAATAAAAACAAAATTTAATACAGAGTTGTAAAATCTTGAAATCAACTTTCAAACAAAATGGAAATAATGGAAATAGCTATTAAATTACAGGAATAACGAACTCATGAATTTCGGCAATTTCATAGGTAAAGACCTATTATTTGATACATTATTTTCTGACGAAACACATTTTGCGAGGCAGGTATTTACATAGGGTTGTTTTGTCGAATACCTAATTAGTGGATTTATTCTTAGATTTGACAGACCTGAAAGTGGGTTTCTCCTTTGTACGTGTAAATTTTTATAAAATAAATTTTTTTTAAAATATTTTAGTCTAGTGTGCCCCATGGACCCGCCTTTTCTTTTTTTTTCGTGCGGAAATCCCTTCAGATACCCCCCGCCGGCCAGTGAGGGCGGTTACGTCGGGCTTGAACCGACTAAAACCGCACGCCATCTCGGGTCTTCAGACGCCGGAGTGTAAGGTTGCCCATAGAGCATATCCCTCGCACCCCGACTGACCCTGGGCCTGGGAGAGGCGCTAGTCGCCCCGCCGTCCCGGCCTGCTTCTGCTGGGGTGAGAGGCGGCCTCACCTGCCACGCCACCCTCAGGCCTGCGCTCATGGAGGACGGAGGTCGTTAAGCGAAGCTACTTGTAGCCTATCTAGGAAAACACTCTTTGCTGTTTCGAAAACCACCAAATATGTTATGTTTTTAAATACTGTGTACAATGCATGTAACCTTTCTTTCTTTTATAAATAAATAATTAAAGTTAGCAGGTGAGGTTGGCAGGTGGGCCCTGTAGATGTTTATAGGATCTCATACACCCTTAGCGGTTGATTTTTATCTTCATGCGTATGAAGATAAAAATCAACCCTAAAGTATGATTCATAGTTTACCAACCTGTGGTCCTACTGACCTTCATACATACACACATACACCACGTGAAAGACATACATATACTATCATGAATATGCCAATAGATTTAGATCGGAAAAATAGAACATCTAGTACGGGACTTGAACCTGCGACCAGTCCCTTACAGGGGGAACGCTCTGACCAACTGAGCTAACTAGACACGTCCCAGATATTCGAAATTCTCCGATTATTACATACGTTTCAAGGCGACCCGATCTAAATCTGTAGGAAAAGTGAGTTTACTAATAGTATACTTAAAAATTTAATTGAATGGATTCCAATTATAACTAGGTCTGCAAAGCGAATCGCTGCGTACAATGTTGAGCTGAGTGAGAGTGAAAATTTTGAACAGTGATCATTCCTCCGTGGCAAGTCCGATTTTGAAAATTCTTTTTGAAAGTCACAACTCTGGACATGCTTTCTCATTGCGTGTCTCGAGCGGTTATTATGTAATTCCATCTGGATTTTTTTAACGGTGATCATTCCTCTGTGGTAGCATTAATTTTTTCAAAATATATCCATAAACCTTCCTCTGATTGACCTCTTTAATCATGCCAAATTTGGTTCGGATTGGATTAGAAGTTTAGGAGGAGACCTGTGACAAAGAAAATCCTGAAGTCTGGTATGAGGAGCTTTCGCTCGGCTTCGTCTCACTCAGCTCAATTATGACAAATTACGGGGTAATTTAATGTGTTTATATACTACTAGCTGTCCCTCCCCGGCTTCTCCCGTGGCGTATTTCGAACATCCGTTGCACCCCTTGTACCTATAATACAAGGAATTTATTAATTATCATATTATGTATGCAAATTTGCCGGATTTGTTGACATTTATGATTACTGCTCCGTGCCCTTGGGTAGTTGCGTAATGATATATAGCTTATGACAGTCACAAATAATGTGGCTTGCTATTGGTAAAATAATATTCAAAATCGGTTTAGTTGATTCAGAGATTATCCCCTGCAACCTTACAAACTCACAAACTTCACCTGTATAATATGAGTATAGGCTAGCAACCCGCCCTGCTTCTCTTCGGTTTCTATGAGTTATTTGTACAAAAAAAAAACTACATTATCCCAATGTAGTTTTTTTTTACGTGTGAAAACCCCCACGGGCTTCACCCCATCGGTGCCATCGATCGTGTCGGAATCTGACCGATCGGACGACCAGACACGATGTCCTCCCCAAGTGTCCATTGCCGGGCACTCCGGGTAAGCCCTCGAAAGGATAACACCAGGAGGATAATGTACCTTTCAAATGGTGAAAGAATCTACATATTACTAGCTGTTACCCGCGACTTCGTCCGCGACCAAATTGTACATCTAAACCATCCTCGCATCCCCTTGAACTCACACAAAAAAATTCATCAAAATCGGTCCAGCCGTCTAGGAGGAGTTCAGTGACATACACACGCACACAAGAAATATATATATAAAGATATTCATAACGAGGTGAAAACTGAACATTGAATATTTTTCTTTTTTAGGGATTTTCTTTAGAAAAGCCCTATTGCTATCGAGTTGTCGTCGTTGCCAATTTTCTGTCACGGTTTTGGGTATGAAGGAGATGAGCTATCGAGTTGCTGTTTTCGGTAATAGATTCGTGCTGGGGTGAACCATTGTAAGATACAAAAAAAATCGCAAAAAAAAAAAAATTACGCAAAATCGAAAATCCCTTGTATTCGGCTGATCTCGTCTCAGGAATTCAGCTTGTTTATTATTGATGTCCGAGCATCTCTTGAAAACCGCTAAACAGATTCAGTTGAAATTTTGCGTGAACATTTTTCTAGGGTATGGTCATAAATTTGGAGTGGAAGGAACGACTTGGGCGACCAAGCGCAGGGCACGCCGCAATAGCGGCGGTAAGGCCCATCATGGAGGATTGGCTAGAGAGGCGACACGGAAGCCTCTCGTACCGACTGACGCAGGTGATCTCCGGGAAGGGGTGCTTCGGGGACCACCTGCATCGAATCAGGAAGGAGCCAACGCCTGAGTGTCATCACTGTGACGCGAGCGAGGTCTCAGGGCTGCACACGCTGGCGGACTGCCCGGCGTGGGAGGTGCCGAGGCGTGACCTCGTGGCAGCCATCGGGGTGGGAGTCCTCTCGCTCGGCAGCATGATTGCGGCAATGGTGCGGAGCGCGAGCGCGTGGGCCGCCGCCACCTCCTTCTGCGAGCATGTGATGCTCGCGAAGGAGATGGCGGAGCGCGCCCGGGAGAGGTTCAGAACCCTCCCGGCCCGCCGAGCCCGCAACACGCTCGCCTCGCGTCGCAGGCGACTCAGGCGCCGGAGGTCGCTTAACGACCTCCGTCCTCCATGAGCGCAGGCCTGGGGGTGGCAGGTGAGGCCGCCTGTCACCCCAGCAGAAGCAGGCCGGGACGGTGGGGCGACTAGCGCCCCTCCCCCAAACCGGGGCAAGACGGGGACACCGTGGTTCCCAAACCCGAGGGGGCCATCTCGAAACCGGAGATGGCCCAGGGTCAGTCGGGGTGCGAGGGATATGCTCTATGGGCAACCTTACACCCCGGCGTCTGCAGACCCAAGACGGCGTGCGGTTTTAGTCGGTTCGAGCCCGACATAACCGCCCCCGCTGGCCGGCGGGGGGGTATCCGAGGGGATTTCCGCACGAAAAAAAAAAAAAAAAAAAAGGGTATGGTCATAAACTGCGCCATATATCATGACGCTGTTATAAGTGTGATAGGAGCAGCAGGGTAAAATTGATCATATCTGTTTGTGATCATTTCTTTATTATTACAAAGCAGATCATCAGATCAGCCTAGCGGTAGCCTAGTTGTATGGGTAATGGACTGCTGAGACGAGGTCTCGGGTTCGATCCCAGGTTTTACCATGGCACACATCAATGACTTTTCGATGCTTTTCGAATTTATGTGTGTATTTATCGCAGGTTTATAAGTGCCCGGTTAATGGCAATAGGCTCGCCACCTATTACATTGGGACCTAAACATAAACTGGCGAAATGTGGGTGCTAGCACCTCTGCCTACCCCTTCGGGGATATAGGCGTGAGTTTATGTTATGTTATGTTAGATCATCACCAAATTCTGCAGTTCGATAGAACTCAGACATGGTCAACGTTCAGACTATAAATCATCACGGTACAGCTAAAAGGTGATGAGCAGTAAAATATGGAATCACGAAACTACAGAGTTACCTACTTGTAGGTGATAGTTGATTAGAGCCTTAACCTTTGATAACGAATATCATCACGCTTATATAATAGGGAACCGGGTAGAATTAATTTCGATGTTACATATAAACCTCTATTTCTTCAAGATAAATGATTGAAAATTTAACTTACCTAATACATATTGGGTTCGAAACTGCAGAAGTAAACACACCTTGATCAAATCCGCATTTAACGCGGACGAAGTGACGGGGAACAGCTAGTGTACTAATATTTATGTCTCCAATTGGATATTTTGGGGCTCCACCAAGTTTTTTGAATCCCAAGCCAAACTGACCTGCAAGTCGCAGGCAACAGCTAGTGTTTCTAATAAGTGCAGTGGTTCCGAAGATTACCGAAACATAATAAACAAACTCAGAAAATTCGGCCTCTTTTTTTTTCGTGCGGAAATCCCTTCGGAAACCCACCCTGCCAGGCAGCGGGGGCGGTTATGTTGGGCTTGAACCGACTAAAACCGCACCCGGTCTCGGGTCTTAAGACGCCGGGGTGTAAGATTGCCCATGGAGCATATCCCTCGCACCCCGAATGACCATCCATCTGGGCCATCTCCGGTTTCGAGATGGCCCCCTCGGGTTTGGGAACCACGGTGTCCGCGTCTTGCCCCGGTTTGGGGGAGGGGCGCTAGTCACCCCACCGTCCCGGCCTGCTTCTGCTGGGGTGACAGGCGGCCTCACCTGCCACCCCCAGGCCTGCGCTCCTGGAGGACGGAGGTCGTTAAGCGTCGCCTGCGACGCGCGGCGAGCATGTTGCGGGCTCGGCGGTCCCCCGTGGTACCTATTAAGCCCATGCATGCATTAGTTTCGCAATTATGTATGGAAATTTGCCCGATGTTTTGACATATATGATTACTGCTCCGCTCCCCTGGGTAGTAACGTGATGATATATAGCCTATAACCTTCCTCGATAAATAGGGTATCCAACACAAAAATATTTTTTCAATTCGAACCAGTATTTCCTGAGATTAACGCGTTCAACCAAACCAACAAACAGCTTTATAATTTTAGTAAAGACCAGACGGCCTATTCACCGTCTGGTCTATACTAATATTATAACCCCAACAATGTAACCAGTGTGAAATTACCCGCATTCTAGAACCCAATATGATCTTAAAATGTTTATTTACTAGGTCTGCAAGGCGAATCGCTGCTTGCAATGTTGAGCTGAGTGAGACATCGTGAATCAGATTTTGAAAATTTTGAACATTGATCTTTCCTCCGTGGCAAGTCCGATTTTGAAAATTCTTTTTGAAAGTCACAACTCTGGACATGCTTTCTGAGCGTGTAAAGTTTGGTCACAGTGTCTCGAGCGGTTATTATGTAATTCCATCTGGAATTTTTTTAACGGTTATCATTCCTCTGTGGTAGCATTATTTTTTCAAAATATATCCATAAACCTTCCTCTGATTGACCTCTTTAATCATGCCAAATTTGGTTCTGATTGGACTAGTAGTTTAGGAGGAGAGCTGTGACAAAGAAAATTCTGAAGTCTGGTATGACGAGCTTTCGCTCGACTTCGTCTCACTCAGCTCAATTAAAACTTATAAATAATAAATACGTACCAAGTATTTATAGGCATGAAGTTTTTACAGATACAACTCAGTACGCATTCAGTGAAGGTCGCGATACTCGAATAATCGATATCAAATCTGATCAATAGATTTTAATTTTGCAACCATTTGATAACATTTGTAGTATATTTAATCTATGTTAATATGAATAATAACCTTTTTGTTGTATTTGTATTCTTCATTGTCTCTGTTTTAGTTTTAATATTATAAGTTTTAAATTCTTTGACAGGCATTCCTAACAAGAAGATTAAAAATTCAAAGATCATATTCGGACGACATTCGGGGGAGAGTCATGAAGCAGTAAACATGGCATAAGAAAGGTGTAGGTATCTGATGGACAAAGACACCTCAATTTAATCATATCTTAAAGTCAAAGAAGCGTCGGTAGCTTAGTGGTTAAGGAGTCGACCTTACGATCGAGAGGTCCCGGGTTCGAATCCTGGCCATTACACTACCGATGTGAACCCACTCCTAACACAAGCAATTTAGCTTAGCTGGAGGGGTTAGTGGGAATATTAGTAATTTCGGTTACTAATATTCTTTTAAAAAAAAAAAAATTATTGTCAATACTGGACTTCATAAATTGCTCTAGTGGAGAGCATTCTAATATCTCTTCTGTTCTAGCAAATCTATAACAAGAGGCAACTGCAGTTCTTAACACGTTTCCTCACTATTGGCGTGTGGCTCACTATGGCTATCCCACACTTGGATTAATGAGATTGCCATTTCTCTTTGCTCTCTCTTGCAATTTTGTAATTAGTGACGTGAATTGTGGACATTATGTGTATTGATACCACCTTAAAATCTTCATTTTCTCTCCTCCTGTATTCCTTTCTTTTTAATCTGGCGTACGCTATCCTGCATAGGATACCGTTACGTTACACATTATATCATATATACCTATGTTGTTGAACAAGTGGTAAATGAGTTTATTAAGTTCCTTCGCCCATCGAGTACGAGCCACTGGTACTTCATCAAAGGCTCGATAGCAATGCGTACACCACACCTCCTACGACTAAACTAGATTTAAACCACGTCTATACTCAACAACCAGCCTTTACAAAGAAGCAAATGTGTTGTCCGTGCGGGAAACTTTATATACTAGGTCTGCAATTCATTCTGCTGTTTGCTAAAATTGAGCGAAGCAATTTCACCAGGACTTTTTCTAACAGTGATAATTCCTCAATGGCTAGTCCGATTTTCGGTTTTCTTTTTTGTCTTATGTATATGAACAAATTACTTAATTTAATACCAATCGTGTGAATGAGGCTTTATTGTTCATTGAGAAATCAGATTTTAATTTTGTTTTCCGCTGATTATTCCTCCGTGGTATATTGATTTTTTCCTAGCCTATGCCCATTAGTTAAATTTCACACAAGAAAAGATGTTCTTTGCTTGTGTGAAATTTCAATAGAATCGATTCAGCGTTTGGGAGGAGAAGATGGTCTAACGAAATACATGAGTCGTCTAAAATAGAGCAAAGCTCTGACGAGCTTGTCTCAATTAGCAACTATTATTTAAAAGACAACTCTTTAAACACGTTGACAATAAAAAACAAAGCAGGTACAAGACGCCAGGGGTGTGTGTTGGGTAACCTCCTCGAGTGTCGCTCCGATTCCGATCCCGCTGCAGTCCGGGGGGAACGGAATCGGAGCGGCCGGTACACCCTGGGCGGCGGTCAATGGCTTCCCCTTCACCCCTTCATAGGGTTGGCATTGATCGTCGGGCAATACCCAACGTGGCGGGAACACATCGCTCTCCGTACTCCTCTGCTTTCAGAGGAGACAGGATGAGCGATGCTGTTAGTGGTGAGATGGCCCAGGGTCAGCCGGGGTGCGAGGGATATGCTCTATGGGTAACCTTACACCCCGGCGTCTGAAGACCCGAGACGGCGTGCGGTTTTAGTCGGTGCAAGCCCGACATAACCGCCCCCGCTGGCCGGCGAGGGGGTATCCGAAGGGATTTCCGCACGATAAAAAAAAAATAAAAAAAAAAGGTACAAGACGCCATTGCGAGGGATATGCTCTATGGGCAACCTTACACCCCGGCGTCTGTAGACCCGAGACGGCGTGCGGTTTTAGTCGGTTCAAGCCCGACATAACCGCCCCCGCTGGCACGCGGGGGGGTATCCGAAGGGATTTCCGCACGATAAAAAAAAAAAAAAAAAAAAGGTACAAGACGCCAACCCTATGTTTCCGCACGATAAAAAAAAAAAAAAAGGTACAAGACGCCACTATGAAGTCTGCGTATCTACTGGGTTTAAATTTTAATTTTAGGGGTAGTAAAGTGTATATAAGGCAAACAAGCCATTATCAATTTTCAATTTGTCGAAAATGGAATGTGAGAAAGGAATCACTGAGTGACTTTTGGAAATGGATAATGAAGAAATGGAACAACTTCTCATCATATTATCCTAGGTTAGCGTATTACCCGGATATCCCGAACCAACCCCCCCCCCCCTGACCAGCGTGAGTGGTGGGCGGTAAGCTGGTTTCCCTCGCACCTCGGCTGACCCAGTGCCATCTCCGGTTTCGAGATGGCCCCGTCGGGCTTGGGAACCACGGTGTCCCCGTCTTATCCCCGGAAAGAGGGGGGCGCGCAGTGCGCTGCCCCCACGGCCCGCTTATGCTAGGGTGACAGGTGGCTCAACCTGTCAGTCCAAGGCCTGCGTTCACGGAGGGCAGAGGTCGTTCAGCGTCCTCCGACGTCTGAGTCACCTCCGCGCTTCGCGGGCTCTATATAAATCACACACACCCACACATAAACTAGACTAGACATGAACTAGAGCTAGGAATCAGGGTATCCTAGATTGGTTTCCTGACCCCCACAATCAATAAGCAATACTACAGTTGGATTTCAGCATTGGTATGACTGGGTTCGGTTTCGAGTAGGATGCATCCTCGCGTTTAATTCATTGAAATTCACTGAGTAAAGCGTGCTGGGCGCGGCTTGTAATTCATGGTGTCCTCTCTGGGTTGTTCTTAGATGAGTACTAAGAAAGATTAAACCTTTAAAAATGTAACCCCATTATTATTTTAAATTTAGTGTACCTTCTATCGTGTACCTGTTGTAATTATTAGTAGTCCGGTCTAAATAGTACTTAATTTCAAATTGCAATTATTCACACAGAGTTAAATTTAGGTACAGATATATAGGTATGAGTAAAAATTGACAATTTACTCTCGCGCCAATCAACCCATCATATAATACTAGGGATTCAGTGTAGGGTGCGAAATAACTGAAATAAATTGAGCTGAGCGAGCAGGACTCTTACTTGAAAATAAGGCATCTTACTACGGTCGCGCGCTTAGCTAAGGCCGCGCGCTCGTGAAACTGTTTTTTAGTGATTATTGCTCAATGGTACATCGGACATGAACCATCTTCAAAACACTCTTCAGTGCCACACTTTCACCGTGGTAAATTTGGTCAAGATCGCGGGAGTGGTTACGGAGGAGTTCAGCCACCAACAAACGGCTATGCAGCGTATAATTAATCATATCGCGGGCTCAAAAATCTCAAATCATCAAATATCTATAAGTATTTCAATAATTTGCTAAGTACATACTTAGTTTCAAGATGCTTAATACTAACAAGAAATAGGCCTTGTAGTATTTTAATTACTTAGGAACTGTGCTTGCGACTTCGTCCGCTTGGATTTAGAACCGAGTTTTAATTTTATGCACCGAACTCAAAATCTTTTTCTAAAATAAAAGTATCTGGGTATTTCTATGTACAAAAATCCGTATTATCCGTACTCTGGAGCCCATAACACACAAGCTAGTTAAACTATGCTTACTTTGGGTCTAGAAAGCGCTGTGTAGAATGTCGCAGAATATTTATTTATTTATTTATCTGCCAGTAAATCTCGTCAAAATCGTCTCAGCCATTTTGCAAATTCGCCAAACTTAAATTTTTATAATTGCTTTTTTGTTAACATGAATTGTGTACGTACATTTATTTTTGACATCATAAACATACACTTCAATTTAATGTATTTTGCATTGAGTATAGATTTATTTCAAACAACTGTTCTTTGCTAAGTTATACTAAAACAAGGTATTTAAAAAACCCGTTTATTGAATAGATAAAACTTCAGCCCCTATGGGTTCAATTGCAAAAATGTCCATTGTGTTAAACTCATTGTTCTTCAAACTACCTGCGAAGGTATCATTGTGCTAAACCTTTTTTTTTTAACAAGTAACTACATTTTTCTTTTACTTTTTGGGTACAATAGAGGTACATTCCAACAGTCTGACTGGTAAAATATTTCGTAGAAAACTTATTTTATAATGACGTATTTTGCCTGTGAGGACTCGTTGCTATACTTAGCAAGCCCAAGGTTAGCATATTGCAAGGTCGAGGACCACCAGCCAGAGCAGCCCTTAGGATAAATGGCCTTTCTTAACATATTAATAAATAATAAATGCTGTCGGTTCCTGTTACCAGACGAACATCCGTAGCATTCGGTACGGGTGGCTGGAGCCGTGAAAAAGCCGACAACCGGATCTAACTAGTGGGTCGAATCGTGTAAGTTACATGGCAGTCTTTTCACGGAAAATATTGCAGCTCGGCTGTTTTGTAGTTAGACTGGAAGCCGAACCCAACTGAGTTGGGAAAAGACTCGGAGGATGAGGGTAATGATGTGTTTTGCGTGTTTCGTCAAGGGTATTAGTTTATGCCGGAGAGTCGTCTTTGATGGTGAAGCCTCATTTTGCAGCGTCCTGCTGACTATTAATCAATCAATCAATCAATTAGCCTATTGCAGTCCACTGCTAGACATAGGCCTCTCCCATTTTACGCAATAGCACCCGATCCTCCGCCTTGCGCATCCAGTCTATCCCAGCTACCTTTTTATGGTCGTCCGTCCACTTTGCTGGGGGACGTCCTACCTGCTGGCTACGTGGGTAACAAGTGTCTAGCCTGTGTCGAGCCCTGGCAGGAGAGGAAGACCCAAAATGGGCCGACGCAATGATGCAATCGTAAGGGATGACATGAATGTCAATAGTCATACTACCAGGGATGCCCAAGACCGTGTGAAGTGGAAGAGTAACAGCCAGAAAGCGGACCCCGGGCTCCGAGGTGAAGGCCTCAGATGCAACCAGGACTCGACGCTGAGATGCAGAAAAATAGTTTGCCGCCAATAGAATAATACGTATACTAATAACGTAGAATTGAAAAACATAGTTGACTAAATGATTATGTACGAGTATAGGGCACAGGTTTGTAGAGTTAGAAGATTTTTTTTACGCGTGGCCCCCATCGATGCCAATGATTACGGGTGCGTCGAAATCGAACCGACTAATACCACACGGTTTCCTTACTAAGCGTCTACCCCGGGTACCCCGGGTGCGCCCTCGAAAGGATAACCCCAGGGTTACTGGCCTCTCCTTTAGGGTCGGGTTTGATTCCACGTCGGTGAGTAGGCAGGTGTGTGTAGGACACACGACACGCCTCCGTATAGAAGCTTGGCTCTCCATAAAATCTGAAATCTTTTTTACAGCGCAAGCTCGTCTTAGCGTTATTTTACATGATATATTTTTGGTGGGATTAAATTTTATGTATTTTAATGTTAAAATATTAAAAAACTACGTTAGTTGTAATAAATATTGATCCGATAATCAAGCAAAGATAAGTGCTTTCAACAAAAATCATTAATGATCTTTTTATCTTGCTAAAATGTAATGGCAGCCGTTTGACCCTCATTAATGACAATTACTGAATGTCGTTACATCATAACACAAAATTTCATAGAACCTAAAGATAATGGACATAAACATCGCATTTACCACTCTCGTAATAATTCCATATTATCTTTAACAGGGTTCGTTATCCGAAAGGTAAGCAACGGACCCATAATATATATCTACCTGTCATACATCCGAATCGTAAGACAGCTAAATAGGGTGGGCGTATTTTTTTTTTACGTGTGTAAACCCCCATCTGCTTCACCTCACCTTCAACCCTTGGATGAAGAAGAATCTTTCCCTGTATACAATTTCAGCCATATCCGTTCAGCCGTTTGAGTGTGACTGAGTAACAAACAGCCTAACGTCTTCATAAACTTTTACATTTATAATATTAGTAGGATATGTATTAATATAAATGTAAATGTTTTTTTTTTATCTTAACTATCTTCCTTGTTGTAAGGAAATTTTCCATTCCCTTTAGGAAGTTTATGTATGGGTACTTAAGTCCAATACGCTGAGATCCTTGCAGAATTTTAATTTGTAATGCAGTAGATATTCACTGGGGACAATTCATGCTCATACTACATAAGTAAGATGTATTGTTATTGTTTTTAAATACATTGTTATATTATTGAACCACATTAAAAACCTAACTGCGCAAACCTAACTTACTACACCTTCCTATGGCAAGTGCTACCTATCGACAAAACTCGTATCTACAACGAGCTTGCCGTACGTACAATGTAGCATGTCGGGATGTTGTTAAAGATACAATTTTTCACAAGTATCTTCACAGTAAATAAAGCCGTATGTGATCACTACTTTGTTGCATGAATTCACTATGTTATTGTAGGTGCTTATGTATGGATTGAGTCTTCGGCATAGTTGTTTTTAACTGTTTTAAAATCAAAATGTTATTTAAGGCAACTCTTAATTGACCTGCATGCTGTTATTTTTCATTTTATTGTTATTTGTTATCTGTAAGTTTTCTTATAACTCAAAAAAAAAACAATTTTAAGAAGAAACAGTAAAGACAACTCGAATCTCCCGCATCCTTGGCATCCTTCATGTCCGTAACATTGATGAATAAAAGGCAGGATAGTCGCCTTCACCGGTGCAGACACGCCTGGCTACGTGAGTAATAAATGTCTCGTCATTCCGCCTCCACCAGACCCTAGTAGGAGGGATAGACCCAAGAGGTGTTGGGTTGGCGTCGTAGAAGATAACATATGAGCCAATGGTCTCACCGCCAGGGATGCCCAAGACCGTATAAGGTGGAGGATGAAAAGCCGGAAATCGAACCCAAGGGCTCCGTGAAAGCCTCGGATATGAGTGGGACTCAACATTGTATTATTATATTTAAACTTTGTTTTATACTACATAAATCTTATAATTGTTTTGTGTGGAACGCTATAACTTCATAGGATTAACATTTTAATAGTAGGTATAGGCGTTCGAGGGCACGCCGCAATAGCGGCGGTAAGGCCCATCATGGAGGATTGGCTAGAGAGGCGACACGGAAGCCTCTCGTACCGACTGACGCAGGTGATCTCCGGGAAGGGGTGCTTCGGGGACCACCTGCATCGGATCAGGAAGGAGCCAACGCCTGAGTGTCATCACTGCGATGCGAGCGAGGACTCAGGGCTGCACACGCTGGCGGAATGCCCGGCATGGGAGGCGCCGAGGCGTGACCTCGTGGCAGCCATCGGGGTGGGAGTCCTCTCTCTCGGCAGCATGATTGCGGCAATGGTGCGGAGCGCGAGCGCGTGGGCCGCCGCCACCTCCTTCTGCGAGCATGTAATGCTCGCGAAGGAGATGGCGGAGCGCTCCCGGGAGAGATTTAGAACTCTCCCGGCCCGCCCAGCCCGCAACTTGCTCGCCGCGCGTCGCAGGCGACTCAGGCGCCGGAGGTCGAGGCCTGGGGGTGGCGGGTGAGGCCACCTGTCACCCCAGCAGAAGCAGGCCGGGACGGTGGGGTGACTAGCGCCCCTCCCCCAAACCGGGGCAAGACGGGGACACCGTGGTTCCCAAACCCGAGGGGGCCATCTCGAAACCGGAGATGGCCCAGGGTCAGTCGGGGTGCGAGGGATATGCTCTATGGGCAACCTTACACCCCGGCGTCTGTAGACCCGAGACGGCGTGCGGTTTTAGTCGGTTCAAGCCCGACATAACCGCCCCCACTGGCACGCGGGGGGGTATCCGAAGGGATTTCCGCACGATAAAAAAAAAAGGTATCTGCGTTCGGGGTGCGAGGGATATGCTCTATGGGCAACCTTACACTCCGGCGTCTGTAGACCCGAGACGGCGTGCGGTTTTAGTCGGTTCAAGCCCGACATAACCACCCCCGCTTGCCGGCGGGGGCGTATCCGAAGAGATTTCCGCACGAAAAACAAAAAAAAAATAAAAATAAAAAAGTTCTCTGCGTACATACATACCTGCAAAATAGTGATCTAAACTTAACAAATCTATTGTTATATTTGTTACTTGTAAATTGAAGGTAGGACGTCCCCCAGCAAGATGGACGGACGACCTGAAAAAGGTAGCTGGGACAGACTGGGTGCGCAAGGCGGAGGATCGGGTGCTATGGCGTACAATGGGAGAGGCCTATGTCCAGCAGTGGACTGCAATAGGATTGACTGATTGATTGATTGAAACTGATAATCCCGTGCGAAATTCTCCTCTTCCTTCTATCAATGAATGTTAAATGTCCTAATTTTTAAACTTTCGCGTTCCATATTATATTATACAACAATTTAATTTAACGGGAATTAAGTCAGGCAATCCAAAGGGATGTATATACCTATAAATGATCGCGTTAATTCCCGTTAAATTAAATTGTTGTATGTTAAATATCCTTTACGTTCCTTTGTTATTATAACTCAACCTTGTACTCAAATTTGAAACGATGATGATTCTCAGTTTAATAAACTTATTATTATTATATTAGTGACGATTTCGAGTCTTTCATAAGCAGGCAAGCTACAAAAAGCTCAATAAGGTAATATTATAATTGTTACTTCTTTCTGTAGCGTCAACGTTGACCGTGCAAAACGAATGCGTTGTATCACCAAGGCGACTCATCGTGGCGCTCATACCTTGTAGGCGTAGACACGGTATACAGACTAGCTAGACAATTAGTTTCATATAATGACTCAAACCTATATGTATATACATCGTGGAGAAACCTTATATTTTATTCAATAAGTTATTAAATCTAAGAAAAATTATACACAATAAAATGGTGGTACGGTGGTTTGGGCACTTAGAACGAATGAGTAATGAGCAAATGAGTAATGAACGAGTCAGTACTTAACAAATGAGTAATGAACGAATGAGTAATGAGCGAATGACACACACACCGAGTAGCACATTTAAGTGGGCTGGCAAGCCGAGGTCGACCTCGCAGAACATACACTGATACAATTAATGAGGTATTGAAAAAAGGGCAGGTCAAAAGCACTCGAAGCCGGCGGGCTTGCATGAAAGGTCTAATGACAGTAGAGGAAGGTCGTGAAGTATATAAGGACAGAAACAGATGGCGGTCTATTGTGAGGCGAGGCGTGAGTATATGTATGTAATAAACTTAATATAATTTCCAGATGTTACTTAAACTCAAAAGCTTGTATTTTGGAAAAGACTCAACTTTTGCTGGCTTAAGCCGTGGCTAGGAGATTAAATAAAATAGCAAGACACACGTACCACATTGGTATATAAGCTTTATTTAAACCAAACTAAACTAGATAAAACACCATCTTGAGTCTCATTAAACTCCTTGCCAAAGTAAGAACAAAATGCCTTCGTCAACTAGGAAAAATACTTGCCCATGCGAAACCGAGAGCCTCGTACTGTTCTATGACCTAGCATAAACATATACTTGGATGTTAATTAGCAATACCTTTATTGTAATTAAGGGTTTGTAAAGAAAAGAGTCTTACTTTAATTTAAATCTACCCTAAAGATTTAAATGAAAGGCTTTTCTTTTCGCAGTTGCCACTTGCCTCACCGCATTACGTCACCGACGTCAACCCACTACTAACACCAGGAATTAGCCAAGCTAAGGTTTAGCTTAGCTGGAAGGAATAGGGCGAATATTAGTAATTTCGGTTACTAATATACTTTTTTTTCAATTACCATTAGTTAATAGCACACTATTAGCAGCGATTAATCGTAATAATCGATAATTATATTATCATTACAAGTTAACGATTATCGAGCGAAAATATTTTAATGGAATTTCTTGAAATTCATAATCGATGAATAGACTGACTTACAATCGTAATTACTAAGTCTTAATCGATTCTGCACTTTTTGTAAGCGTTTTAAGACCACGGTAAGCACTCGCTAACAAGTGGGCATAGTGTTGGGTGGTTCATCCCGGAAAAAGGGTTGCTAATTCAATCTACTTAGTAGACTAGAAACTGTGTGTTTCCGACAATTAGTGAGTGTGTGAGTGCGTATGTTTGTGTTTAATGCTGTAACAGCTGAACTGCTTTAAGTTAAACTCAGAAAGGAGTTTTTCTACAACCTGGATTAGAAGGTAATATCTGTTTTATACGCAGGAAATAAACCTTGTAGCAGTCAGTATGTAACAACCGAAATGTTGGAAACAGTGTTAATCTAAAGTTACTTCCGTAAATAACCTGGATCACCGAAATTTATGTAACTACGCGCATAATTTATGTAACTACGCGCATAATTTATGTAACTACGCGCATAATTTATGTAACTACGCGCATAATTTATGTAACTACGCGCATAATTTTCGGACGGTGCAGGCGTCCATCACAGGCACCATGCCTGCACCAAATTGGATATTTCTTATTTTGGTATTGGTTATAGTCTATTTATAAAAAATTGTATAGAATGATGCGAAATCGGGATCAGAAAGCCGCGGGTCACAGCTAGTAATAAAATAAAACAAAATAATTCGGGATAAAATCTGTTTAAAATAGTTGTTTTTTTCAAAGAATAAATTATTAGTTTAGTTAAAAATCTTTTCTATTCATGCTTTTAAAATGCGTATCTACATAATTTCATATCTGTGTTGTGGACACTAGGTGATTTAAGGACCCCAGAAATATTTTCGGGGTCTAAGCCCACCTCCCCTGCTGATTGACGAACGAGGCTCTGGAGCAGGCTTTTCTCTTAGAGTTACGGGGCCAGATATCAGTCGCTCCCAAAAAGCTATATAATTCAAACTAAAAGGAAAAGAAGGAGTTAGCGGTCACTGGGTTCCGAATCGAAGGCCTCGGATGCAACCGGTAACAACGTTAAGAATGATGATGATGATAAGATGTAAACAAAAGTTATCACCTATAATCATCACCTATAAAATCCTATATATATAAAAACCTATAAAAGCGGCCATAGCCCAGTGGCGTACGTAACGGACTGCTGAGACGAGGTCTCGAGTTCGATCACTAGTCGACCCGGGTACACACCTCTGACATTTAGTAGTTATGTGCGCATTAATGATTGTTAATTCTCGCTCGCTTAATAATGTGCCCCGTAAATGGCAATAGGCTCGCCCCCTATTACATTGGGACCTTAACATAACTGGCGAATCGTGGGTGTGTAATACACCTCTGCCTACCCCTTCGGGGATACAGGCGTGAAGTTATGTTATGTTATGTTATATCATCACCTACAATAATAATAATTGAAAAAAAATTGTAAATTAGCTGTGTCTGTACAATGAAGATATTTAAAAAAAAATACTCAGTGATACTGTCGGAAGTTTACGCGAATGTCACACATTGAAATAAAACTAATTTATTTAACGGGGAGTTTCCCCGAGACCATGACTGCTGAAAAGCAACCGAAACGTCGTCATCAATGTAAAATATAAAATAACATCAAATAAATCGCGATAGAATCCGTTAAAAATAGTTTTATTTCAAAAATACACAGGTTATATCAAATGAACACAAACATATTTTATTTGGAATTCTTGTCTGTTTAACTGTTTGTTCGCAATGGACGCAAAATCTACGGAACGGATTATGATGCGGTATTTTTCTATTAGAAAGGTCTTGGTCAGACTTAAAATCTGCAGTATGTTTGAATGGAATTTGTTTAAGTAGAACCAGAGATATGACCAAAAACGATATCCAACCTCTGCGGTTGCGGAGCATCAGCTAGTGTTTAATAAAATTCCGAATTTTTAGGATATTGTTTCGCCAATATTAGGTAAAATAAAATAATCAAGGATACAATTTAAGGAAATTCATACAAACATAATACTTACGCCTTTCTCCCTCTGTGGTAGGCAGAGACAACAGCTCGTCATTTGTTTCTGTCCTTTCATAGTTTTCATGAGCTCCCTCTTCTGTCACTAAACCTTTCATGCAAGCCCACCGGTGGGGGATATAAAATACTATCTGACTCGGAAAACTTCGTTCCGTCTTAAAATCAAATATTTTGGTTACCTTGGTCAGGTGATTTTCTTTTTTACATATTTATAATTACCCTAATTGCTAGTACAGGCAAAGCATCCCGAAGGAACTATCTCAAAGCCGTAGATGGCTCATGTCTTCCGGGTGCTAGGGGATTTGCCTTATTAGGCCACTTTACCCGGCTTAGCCTAAACATAACTGGCGAATCGTGGGTGTGTAATACACCTCTGCCTACCCCTTCGGAGATACAGACGTGTTGTTATGAAGTTATGCTTACCCGGCATTAGAGACCCGAGATAGCGTGTGGTTTTGATGGGTCCTAGTTCGATATAACTACCCCCACTGGGGTAACCTCGAGGATTTAACCGCAAATAGCACAATATAGGCCGAAACAAATTTAATCTAAAACGTCAAAAATCATGAAAATCGGTCCACCCGTTCTCTAGTTATAAACGGTCTCACTGACACGACTTTGTTTTATATATATATGGATAGATTTATGATTTACAAGCTGTTGCCTGCGGCTCCACTCGTTTGGACTGATTCCGGTTCTGCAAATGATGGGAACCTATTCCAGGGATAAAAAGTAGTCTATGTGTTAAGTATTCCTGATCCGAGGAGGAAACACGGGAAAATGTGCTCCGAGGTGAAGGCCTCGGATAAGTCTGTTTGTAACAAGTCTATACAGAACTCGCGGCCCGGTACGTGCTTCGCTACGTCAAAATGATCCGCCATTTATTGAATTCATTTGTTATAAAAAATGTGATAAATGAAGAACCGCTCTACCGATTTTGTGCAAACTTCACATAAACCATCTACTAAATAGTCCGAATAAAGCCTAAACATTTGGTTTGGATAGGTGAGCCCGTTTTTGAGTTATAAAATTACAACGAAAAGTGGCATTGATTTTTATATATATTGAATTTTGATGTTTTGTAAGGTATGTTAAACTCGTTATGTAATAAGTCTATACAGAATAAACGATTTGTGACTTTGAATTCGAAAATCTTTTAGGCGATAGCATTGTTGTTTTAGGAAATGTCTGACGAAGCAAGTGTGCACCACGTGTGGGCAAAGCTGTTCGCCGACTATTCTTCGTATTATGAGAGCAAAGCAAAGGGTCCCACTAAAATATTCGCGAGCCAACCTCACTTACAAGCCATATCACCTACTGACGAGACTCTGGCGCAGATTTTTCTTTCGGGGTTAGATTGCCAAACAGCAGTTGCTCCCGTAAAAGCCAAATAAAATAAATGACCGACTAGGAGAGCGAACCCCAAGCTCATTGTAAACTATAAATGCAACCAGAATTTGTGTTCAGATAATGATGATGACGTTGTATCGCACAAACTACCGATGGTCTCAGCCCATCTGTCTATTTTGATCAGGATTTGTCAATAGGTTTTACAGGCTGCAAGACTAAGGCGTGAATTATGCAGAAGAGGTAAGAGGTAAGAGATGGGGGTGGTAGGTGAGGCCGCCTGTCACCCCAGCAGAAGCAGGTCCCGGCCTACTAGCGACTAGCGCCCCTCCCCAAACCGGGGCAAGACGGGGACACCTTGGTTCCCAAACCCGAGGGGGCCATCTCGAAACCGGAGATGGCCCAGGGTCAGTCGTGGTGCGAGGGATATGCTCTATGGGCAACCTTACACCCCGGCGTCTGCAGACCCGAGACGGCGTGCGGTTTTAGTCGGTTCAAGCCCGACATAACCGCCCCCGCTGGCCGGCAGGGGGGTATCCGAAGGGATTTCCGCACGAAAAAAAAAAAAAGGTAAGAGGTGTAAGGCATAATCCATGCAAACCCGTACATTCCGTTACCGTACATCTCTCGCCTTAAGCTCACCTCTTATAAATAAATTCCACCCTTAGGCGTGAATTATACATAAAAGACATAAGGCCTAAGATATAATCAAGGCACAATCGCGTCGGCATAAGGCATAAGGTGACTAACGTTTTTGCTCTCATTATGCCATACGACTAAAGAGTGGCATTTTTCAGAGGGTACTCGCTCGCTCTGGTATAAGAAATAGTAGTTATTAGGAACACATATAAACATATTAACTACATGTTATAAAGATATAAACCTGGACCCAAAAATCACGAATTACTGTTTTCTTCTCCGAGAGTTTTCTCAAGCGCCTTTTCCCTTTTCGATGAAGCAACTCCCATCTGATCTTCAAAACCCACTGGTGATATCCAAGTTCTGTAATTACACCAGATTGTCGGACTTTTTAGGGCTCTAAGTACCTTCTTCTAAGTTCTCCTTTCTATGAACTAAAACTTAATAGACCCGTGCTTGACACTATCTCGACTAGGTAAGTACTTACGAAGTTTCACTAAATCAATGACAATACATTATTTTGTTATCATTGGATGATCTGATTATCTATGGGATTTATGAGGTCCCATCAGTATCTTCTGGGCCCAAAACCTCACCTGCCTGCTGATTGACGCAAGAGGCTCCAGAGCAGGTATGCCTCTTAGTGTTGACGAATCTGACGGCAGTCGCTACCGTAGCAGCCAAAACAAACAATCAAAGGAGGAGCAGGGGAGTGTTAGCCCTGGTTCCAAAGGCAAGCTTTGGATGCAAACTGGGTTGATGCTCGGATGAAGCAAAATGGGATACAAAAAATGAAGACTAGATGGAAACGAATAATAAATGCATGCAGCACTGCTGTTTGGCAATGATTGAGGTCTTTTTAGTCTCAAAGTAACACGAACTCTAACCTATCGACCCGTAAACTATATAGATAACGGACAAGGGTTGCTAGGAAAAAAAAACACCGTTTCTTGCGAAATCACTGTTGTCAAGCCATGCCCACTCACATCGGGCCCCGGTGGAAGGGGGAGACCGTAAGAATGGTTGGTTTCACGTCGTAAGGGATAACATATGTGCCAATGATCTCACTGTCATGGATGCAAAAGATAGTGCGAAGTTGAGGATTAAAAGTCGAAAACCGGACCCCGGACTCCGAGGCGAAGACTTCGGATGCAGCGGGACACAACGCTGAGATGATGATTATGATAAAAAAAAGTTTACCTACCTGTTCTTTTTTCTAGACAATAATTTTTCTCTATCCCAAAACAAAAATGGACCCTGAAAACCGTCTCTCACGGTGTAATTTGAAGTACCCGAACGTTTTCAGACAAAAGTCAAATTTAGTAAAAGGTTATTTACTTGATAACTTCATAATATTTGTTAAGCTACTCATTAACAAAATATATAGATCCCATTTTATTATAAGTACATAATTTTTTGTCTATAGTACAAAAAAATCCTATTAATTTAAAAGCGCCTTTATTATTAGGGTGTGGGTGAAGTCCTACCTGACCTACGGGGCTAAATCAACCTCACCTGCTGATTGACGAATGAACTCTGGCGCAGGCTTTCCTATCGCGTTTGGGGGGACAGAGGGCAGTCGCTACCACAAAATCAAAAGGAGGAGAAGGAACCTGACCCCGGGCTCCGAGGGGAAAACCTTGGATGCAACCGATAACAACATCAAAATGGACGATCGACGCCTTGGGATATAATTCTAATAGTCGATTGAAAGTAATATAAGCAAGTCCTTATAATACCTTCTTAAGTTTTAAGGTCCCTAAAACTGTTATTTTTATCGTGTTTACTAATAATAAACGAATATCAGTAGGTACCTACCTAATTACACGCTATTAAACAAGAATGAACAAATTTATATAAAAGACACTTACAAAACCCATTAGATATAATATTAACGACGATAAATAACAATGAAATCAATAGAATGACGCTATATTATTCAACAAAGGTCCAATAAAAGTCATCCCTCGCTTATGTTTTATATTCATTGTAGTGCAGTCGTACACATACAGCGTACACGTGTCAATTTCTGAAAGCGCTTGGCCTTGAAAATCATTATAACTATGTCTATGTAACATACCTACTTTGTATTGTACCTACCTATCATATTACGTAATTTTACCGTAAATACTCAATATCGATCCCCGATTAGCAGAAATGTTTTTAAATGATGACTTCAAATAAAGTTTCTAACGATAGCAGAGCCAATTACGTAAATATATAAAGAAATTAACGTTCGACAACAAAGTTATTAGTAATAAAAGTAACCTAAAAGTTATAACGTGTAATGTAGCGTAGTTGCGATGCGAAAAGCGTGCCAAAGCGTTTTTGAACGTGTATATTGTGCAGAAAAGTTGTTTTTAACAAAGACGAGTGGGTTCGTCTCGAAAATATGTATCGTGGAGAGGCCCATCGGACTCGGGCGGATGTTATATAGCTACGTAGATAAAACCTTCCGCCGTGCGCAGCGCCCCTAGCGGTGGCCGAAATAAACATACTTCATGCCGTGTACAGTCCTCCGCACAGGTTTCGATGGATTTTTGTTGAGTTTAATATATTCATGGGATTTATTTTGTTAGGGCTTTTCTATATGCTAAATATTTAGATATACAACGTTGTAACTGATCATATTAATAGAAATTCCCTGAAAACAAAAGATAAATGTATATTTCGCAGTTAAATATTAAAAACCATTTCAGTATAACTGCAATATTGCTTTAGCATGTAGGTATATTTATAATATTGATACAATTCGTGTCGTATTCTTACTATTAAAGGAATAACTTGAAATGAAGATCAATAAATTACTACTTCTTACCATTAGTAGTTAATAATTTGCTATGACTTTTTTAGATGATTAATATAGGTTTATTAAACAAAAAGTAGGTGTGTGCTTATGTACCGCACGTAAGAAGTTATACTTCTTGAAAGTAACATTTACGAATTTTGGATTCAATTTATGACATGATACTCCTTTGTGAATACGTTCGACTGTTTTGATAGTACTTTTCATAAAAACTAACAATCAGAGAATATCATCGATGTTAGTTTCTGCAATTGTTTGTTTATGTCGTACGTATAATCTTTAATTAATGAATATAATTAACTAGTTATCAATAATTTTCAGTTTTCAGATTTTTTCCTTTGTAAATGCCTCATAGTGTACCTTGATGCCAAGTTTCTAAATCATCTGTAAATGGGTTAGGTTTTGGGGTATCAGTTTTCTACGTGACTATTATTAATAGCTGTTGCCCAAGACTCCACCCACGTGAAATCCTGACTCCGTTCATTTAGGTGAACGAGGTCAGAATAGGGAACTGGGGAAGAATGGGAGAACCTATTCTCAGATCTACCAAGTATACACAAAAAAAAATAGGAATCGTTCAAGCCGTTTCAAAGGAGTTCGATAACAAGTACTGTGACACGAGATTTTTATATATTAGACTAGCTGTGCCCGCGACTTCGTCGTGATTGAGTGTGTTGTGCTTTTTATGGTTTTGGTTCTTTTGCGCAGAACCCTATTTTTTTTCTAAAATTAAAGTACCTTATGTTACGCCTTGTAACATTACCTATCTGCCAGTGAAAGTCCCGTCAAAATCGGTCCAGCCATTTCAGAGATTAGCCGGAACAAACAGACAGATAGAACGACAGACAGACAGACAAAAATTGTAAAAAATGATATTTTAGTGCACGTACCGTATATATATTCATATACACGTAGTAAAAAACGCTTATTTCAATATTACAGACACTCCAATTTTATTTAAACATCACATAACATATATAGATATTATATGTATAGATGAACTTTAAATAATTAAGTTAAAAGTAGCAAATGTATGATCTCGGAACCAGGTAACATCTATTGTGTTAATCTAAATTAATAATTTTATAGTGTTGCCTGAAAGCTTTTTTTGTTTTAAAGGTTTTTTTGTTGTATAAACTAAACTTGTTGTCAGCTTTTAATTAGTAAAAGAGGAATAATGTCCTGTTATCTCATTATAACTAGACTTGAAAGTACTTCATTATCCAGAGGACATCACATTATTCAATATTTGTTGTGTGGGTGTCGGTTGTGTGTTAAATAAAACAAAATATATACTAAAGCACTGTATTTGTAAAACTACATGGGTAATTAACTAAAAACCTTTAGAATAGGCCCACTCAACCAGAACATTAACGAAATCACCTTTCACTTCTATAAATCTAGCAACTTCTTGGACACGAGTTTCTACGTATCTGTTATTATTATTTTGTTTCAAAATACTTTTTATTTCATCATTTAATAACCATATATCACCCTCAATTTTCTTAACTTTAGTTATTTTACGCATACCCCTGTAAGTAATATTTAGATAAATTGGCAGTTCATGTTTCTTTGTTCTTGGTAAGAAGTATGGTTGATTTATTGCTTCTTCCCGTGGTGGGATCCAACCGGAAGGATAACTCTCTTTGGGAGATACTGCAGGGATTGTATTGAACGGTAATAGTCTTTCGACGTAAATCCACTCCGGCGGCCTCTTTACAATATCAAATTCGTAGTGTTCCTTCTTGATTTTAGTAACAAGTGGCGAATGCGCATAGTTGGAGTACTTTTTCGTCAGTAATGCCTGAAAATAATAGATAAAAAATATTGTATAATATATCTACATTTAGAAGTACCTACTAACAACCTACATCAATACCAAAGTAAAACAAAACCTTAATATTACACAAATCTCGTTACATTGCACATTACTCCTTATTAATAACATAATCAACAATATTAAATCATCACTTTACGAGTAATTAATCAATGTCATTCTGAAAATAAATTAAAGTGACAAGAGTACGAAGTCGCGAGAAACCTGTGCCGAAGGGTGTACATCCATAGTTCTGTCACATGTCGCGCTCAAAGCGACATTACGGGTCGACGCGAGTGAAAATATAATTAAATAATTACCAATTGTGATCCCGGACCAAGCTTTGTACCCAAATCAGACGAGTTGTTCAGGATTTGTTTGGTTTTTCCAACAAAAAGTCGCGCAAACGCGCACTGTGATCGCAACACGGTCGCCATTTTGAATAGCGAATAGAGAATTGCTACAAGAGCAATAAGAACTATATTATTCGTTTAGAAGGAAACATTATGGCGGACGCCTGCAGTCATTTGGGCTTTTCAAAAATCGTTTTCTAAGTTTAATTGCGTGTTTATATTGAACTTTTTCGCACATTATGGTGCGTTGTGTATCCAATTAACTGTTTATTGTGATTTTTGGAGGTTCCATTGGATAAATTGTGAGTATTTTGTGAGGACATTGAAGAGGTGCGCCACGGCTGGGGAAATGATTTGGTGCTTTCGTTCGCTCGACGCATACGCACTTGCTCAGCTGTAGGTGGCGTTAGGTGTCACCCGCGGCCTAGCCACCAAAACATCGAGTTTTTCATGAATTTTCCGGCGCGATTTTATAAGTAATGAGACAGTTTATAAGTTAATTTGATACGTATTCTAGTTATCTATACTTTAGTGTTTGAAAATAATTCGTGGATAAGCACATAATAAGTGGATTTGTTGTGATATAATAAAGCGAACTTGTTGATTAGCGAGCGTTGGCTTTTGTTTACCACGATCTGTAGACACGATTTATATGTGAATTGTGGCAAATTATACTATATTTGAAGGTTCAGTGTGTTCATTCACTGTATTAACTGCAATTTAGTTGAAAATAAACATACTTTAACTGTCAAAGTTAGGAGTTATTTGGGTTACCATTCAACAAGTGATTTTTAATACCACGTTGTTAATTATGGGGCTGTAAGGGTAGACTAACGTATGAATTTTGGTTTTCAGGTCCAGATGGCAATTGGCAAAGATGTGTTATGGCTCAGAGTCAACTCAACACATAAATTAAGAAGCCACTGAAACTAAGCTTCGAGTTTTAAAAACAGAGATCATATAGGTGTGATATCTGCCCTGAAGACAACTTCACTGACTCCATTACTCAGGCTATTGAAAGTGAAATTCAGTCTTCAGACGGCACCAATTACTATACTTCACCCAACAGTTGGGCCACCTCGTTGATCAAACTTAGATCGACTAAAAAGAGAAAAGCTGACAGCCAGCCCTTACCTGATGTCGGCAGAACGGGATCAAGTCCCACCACACATTCCAACATGAAAACTAAACAATCAAAGGAAGAACAGGATAAGAGTTTTGATGAGGACACTGTAATTGAACCCAAGACTCGTGCCCGTAAGAAGGCCTCGGATATCATTGAAGAGGACAAAAAATCCAGCCAAGATGAGCCTAAAACATCCAAAGAAGTTAAGAAACCAGTAGCCAAGTCTAAAACTGTAGTTAAAAAGCGACCCTTGGGCATCAGGAAAACTTTGAGAAGCAAACAAGCCAAAGCTATTGCTGCCAAGGAAAAAGTTAAGAATGTTATCAAGCAGACTGTGAAGAGGGGGAGAAAGGCTGCCTTGAAACTTGATAATATTGTTAATTCTCAAGACAAAGAATCTATCTCACTTATACCTGCATCTGAGATCAAGAAGGAGCCAGTTGATGATACAACTCCCAACTCTAGGTCCTCGAGTCCCAAAACGGCTGGAAGGAGACAAAGACTTAGTTCTGACTTAGTCATGATGAAGTCATTACTTGCTGATTCTCCAAGCACTTTAGTTCTTGGCTCTCGAACGAGCCCATACTCAATGCGCTCCGAAAGAAGCAATAGCCCTTCACTCTTTGAAGGCAAGAAGCTGAGGAGTGGAAAGCCTCGAAAAGTCAAGAACAACTTGCTTAGTGAAGTTGTAATGAAAGAACAAAAGAAAAGACGTAGATTACACTCAGATTCTAAGACTTCAGACACTGCTGATACTCCTGATGACTGTAAGAAGGTCAAAAGAGGACGCTCATGCTCACGGGATGGCAGTGAGATCTCAAAGTGTTCAGATAACACAGAATCTGACTTGAGTATGAGCGAGACACTCAATGACACAGACAACGGCAAGGAGCTCAACAAAAAACTAGATAAATCTAAGACTGACCTAGATATAGATATTGAAAATAATGTACAGATCTCGACTATTGAAAAAGTGCCTTCTCTTAATACTGACTCCAAACTAGCTGAAACCAAACTGGATGCAGAACCTAGTTCTAATTTAAACACAAAGGATAAGAAAAAATTGAGCTTAAAAAGAAGTACTTCATTAGACTCTGACAACAATAATAGTAATAGGGTAAAATTAGAGAATTTAAATTCAACCGAGATTGGAGGAAGAATGTTATCGAAGACTGATCTGACTGATCCTGATGTGGTTTTTGAAGCTCGTAGTAGTATATTAACTAGTATGTCCAAGACATTTAACTCAAAGGAGATGTCGAAGAACATGAGGAAAGCGCGGCGGGGCCGGAAGGTGGGGATGGCTCCTCGGTCAGTGACCACAACGCCACGACCTAAAGCTGCCGTCGCTCCTGCTACTGCTAGCTCCACTAACAGTACTTGTACCACAGTCACTGCGGATGAAGTCACAGCTGATACTGCCGATAATCCCGATGGCGCTAGCGAAACAATAGAATCTCTCACCAAAGAGATCAACGATCTCATCAACAACCTTGATCAAAACATAGATGGTGACCATGAAATGGAAACCAACACAAGTTCAACCATCGCTGAGAGTTTAGCTGACCAACTGCAAACTAAGACTGTTTCCAAATTCTATGGCCTAGCCAAACCTCTCAACGGGAATAATACGCCAGCGCCTGAAACCCCGGTAAAAGACAAAGATATCATATCTCCATTCAGTAATGAGAATACGCCTTCGAAAAATGACGATGGCGAGAATATACGGCTACATTACGAAGAAGATTCTGTGGATAAGCCCATGGAAGGTGCAAAACACGAAATTACGTATAAATGCAGTCCAGTCGCCAGTATTGATAAACTGATGGACAGGCTCAAAGAATTTGAGGAATTTGATAAGAGAAGGCAGTTGGAGTCTAAAGTCAATGATGGTAAAACCGTAATGGTGACCAGCGACGTTGTTCTAATACCGAAATCGGGAGATATCAAGCCGCTAAAAGACATTCAATCAGTTAGATCGCCTGAAAAAACATTCGAAAAAGAGAATGTACTGAGTTGCTTTGAAAACAACTCTGCTATTTCAATAGTCAAAAGAGATCAAGTGAGGAAGTCCATAGATGTAGACTTGCCCAATTCAGTCACTTTAATAAAAAGGAATAGCTTCAGCTCGAGAAAGGAGTCAACTAGCTCAAACCATTCAGCTGACGCTATCAGCATATTTGAAAAATCTCTTGGCAAAGATGTCACTTTAACAGAGATAAGAAAATCAGTTGACAAGTCAGGATCACAATTGGCACGCGAGGCAACTCCTTTGCAAGTTGACTTACATCAGTTTGCGACGCTACATCCAAATACTTCCCAGAACTTAGTTAGCAATCTGGAGTCCAATCAGATATCGTTAACACATCGTGTGATGGATTCTAAGATCACGAACGACGTTCAAATCATCACTAAGAGAAAATCAAGAGAATCCATGTCTAGGAAATCATCTGAATCCATAAATGATACTGATGATAAAATGGCTACTATTGAAAAAATAACTGCCGCACACAACGTGTCGTCAGATGTTTCTATTACGCCTACACCAGTCAGCATTAAGTCTTCGACAGTGGCATTTGTTCCTGTAAAATCGCCTGAGATAGCGCCAATCGCCGTTAAATCGCCGGAGATAGCACCGATCGTCGTTAAATCTGCCGAAGCTATGCCAGTCGCCAAAAGTGTCGATGTGACACCAGTCGCTATGCAGTCTGTCGAAGTCACACCTGTCGCTGTCAAGTCTGTGGAAGTCACACCTATTGCCGTTAAGGCTGCCGAAGTCATACCGGTCGCTATCAAGCCTGCGGAAGTAATGCCAGTCGGAATTATTGCTGACTCCATCCCGCTTGAAGTAACACCTGTCACTATAAAGTCTCTTGAAGTCACACCAGTAGAAACAGAAGCTCTGCCACCTCCGATAGAGAATATAAAGACAATTGAAGATATTGTCGCCTCAGAAGCGTCTGATGTTGAAAGTGCTAAGATAGCTGAGACACCTAAGGAAGAGAAAGAGATCTTGAGAGATCCTGTAATAGAAGAGAAACCGACTGAAACTGAAATTCCACCAATTGCGGCAGAACAAGACAGAATGCCAGTGGATCAAACGGAAGAAGAGAAGACAGTTGACATGGTGGAGGAGAAAGTTGTTAAGCCAATAGAGAAAGCAGTAGAGACGCCAATAGAGAAGGCAGTAGAGACGCCAATAGAGACTAAGGAAGTTGTTAAAGACAAGCCTGTAGCTATCGAAACCAAACCAATTGATCAAATCAAGCCTAGTAGAAGCGCTAAACCGAAATCGGCGCGTAGCTCGATAGAATCTCAACCAGGTCCAAGTAATGTGCTTAATGAAACCCCTGAAAGTCAGAAGCATAAAGAAAGTGTGCTTAGAACTCTTGGTCTGCTAACTCACAAAGCGGCTAAGGAAGCTAAAATCGAGAAACTTAAAGAAAAGGAAAGGATATATGGATCGAACTTGTATATGGGGCATAAAAATAAGTCAAAACCGGGGTCTGGAGATTACACTGGAACGTTAAAGACTGTGATAAAGTTGAATAGAGGTGGTGATAAGAAGAAACAGAGGAGTTCCTTGAAGATGACCTTCCAGAAGAGCAAGTATAGGGCGGGGAAGCCGACGCCGGAGCTTGGAGAAGCAGCCCAGGAAGATGACGCTTACTACACCATAGAGAGACGCGAGGTGAGATATTTTTCTTTATTATTTTTAGAATATTTTGGCCCAAGGCAACCTCGCATGCAAGTCTGTACACCTGCTGTTTAACGGACGAGGCTCTAGCGGAGTATTTTCTCTCGGAGTTAAGGCACGGCAGTTAAGACGGCTCCCGTAAAAGCTGAAATAAAGCCACAATGGAGGCGTGAGTTAGCAGATTCAGGGCTACAAAGTGCAAGCTTTGGTTGCAACTTGGACTGGTGTTCGAATAAAGACGATGGTATATGGTTTTAAGGAGTTAGGCTATCTGACTAGCTAGGCAGGATAATTGCGTCTATGAACAATTGCAATACCATAGGTGACTCTCACGCATTTCCACGAAGATAGTAAAGTAAGAAGGGAGGTACGACCTCCAAAACTATCATAAGGGTTTCACTTCTCCTATTGATTTGGCTTATATGGCCTTCATGTGAGCGACTTCCGTCTGCCCTCTCAATCCCGAGACGTAAGCCTGCGCCAGTGCCTCGTCCGTCAATCAGCAGATACCGGCTTGCAGGTCAGGAACACTTGGAACCAAAGGTCTGGGCCTCTACACCCTCTAAAGTCATCACTAGTTATCATATAGTATGCAGTTTTTCTTTCTCGGCAATTAACTGAAAAGTCTCCTATATCCAATAGAAAATTGCAGACCACTTGCCGCTTGCCACTATGGCACTTGGTTATTAGGGCCTAAATGCTCCTCAGAGAGAGTTCGGACTTATAATGTCGTTGAATATTTATTATTATTATTGCCATTATTAAATTTTAAAATACATATACATTCTATTTTTAAATACATTTTATATATATAAAAGTATTATTACTAATTGACACATTGGACTCGTAAATATGACGTTACCTCGCCTGATGGTTAGCTAAAGGTAAAGTCTCAGGTCAGCATTCTATAGGCACTGGAAACTTTTCACTCTTTTCAGACAAGGTCACCCTTATCTATCTTAATTTAAATATGAGTATTTATGCACAATTGCATAAGGGCAAGGGTGATAAATTTGTTAAATAGCACCAAAATAATAACTTTTTAATTAATCGGTTTTTTTCTTAAAGAATACAAATAATCTTGCCATAGGTAAATTGAGTACCTATATTTTTTGTGTTAATAGCATAATGTTATTTTAATTATATATATTCACACCTGTATATCATAGTACAAGAGTAGGCAGAGAACCTTCCCAGATTTCAGTAGTAATATTATAATCTATACAAATAAATAAAATTGAAGTTTCTGGATTGTAATAACTGCTTTTTAATGAATTCATATGTATGTATACATGGTACTTATAACAAAACACTAGCTGTTTAAACTTTTGCTTGTCTGTTTGGCTTGGCTAATCTCTGAAATGGCTGGGCCGGTTTTGAAGAGACTTCCACTTGTAGATAGCTGATTTTATAAGGTGTAACTTAGGCTACTTTTATGTTGGAAAGAAATTGGGTTCCGCGCAAACAAATTACAACGTAGAAGTCGAAGAAGTCGCGGGCAAAGCTAGTTTATAAATGAAATAAAGCTTTTTCTTAATGCTCACATAAACGTCGGAACGTTATATTTCACAAATCCGATAATATCATGACAAAGTTAAATCACTATTCTCATAATATTAATTTCAATCAATGTATTTATTTGTATACTGTTAGGGTAGCAAAGTAGTACACTACCCAAGTGACGGTAAGCAGTTACAGTGGCCAGTGAATATTTGCAAGTCTTGCAACTACAATCATCATGAAGTTCACTAGAATAGAATAGAAACTAGCAGTTGCCCGCGGCTCCGCCCGCGTGGTATTCTAATCCCATTCCCGCAACCCATGGAAACCTATTCCCGGGACTAAAAGTAGCCTATGTGTTATTCCAGACTATAATCTATCCCTGTACCAAATTTCAGCCAGATCCGTTCAGCCGTTTCAGCGTGATTAAGTAACAAACATCTTCACCAACTTTCACATTTATAATATTAAGTAGGATATCAGAACTTACGCCCAGGTCTTACACATATATCCTATATACTAATAATTACGCCTATTTCATATTAGGGTAGGTAGAGAACACCTTTTTCTGTACAATGTGTTATCCAATTGTTTTTTTTTTTAATTAATTAAATTTTTAAGCAATTTGTATGCTTACTTTTCCTATACTTAGATTTAGATTGGAAAAAGAGAACATCTAGGACGGGACTTGAACCCGCGACCAGTCCCTTAAAGTGGGAACGCTCTGACCAACTGAGCCACCTAGACACGTCCCAGATATTCGAAATTCTCCGATATATTATATACGTCTTAAGGCGACGCTGGAGCCATCTACCGTAATTCTTGCGAACTTTTTTAATTAAATTATTATTAAACCGCGGTAGCCTAGTGTTATGGGTAAAGGACTGCTGAGACGATGTCTCGGGTTCGATCCCAGGTATTACCATGGCACACACCAATGACTTTTCGATGCTTTTCGAAGTTATGTGTGTATTTATCGCAGGTTTATAAGTGCCCGGTTAATGGCAATAGGCTCGCCACCTATTACATTGGGACCTAAAACATAAACTGGCGAAACGTGGGTGCTAGCACCTCTGCCTACCCTTTCGGGGATATAGGCGTGAGTTTATGAGTTTATATATATATTTTTTTTTTTAAATGTATTGTATTATATTATAATCTGTCCTACAGTTTGGGAGAAAAAATGTAAGCAAAACTGCGTGTTTCATAGAATAAATACTTTTTCTCTCTTATGGGTAACAAAGGCCTAGTTTCTAGGGCCAAACTAACTTCGCGTGTAAGCCGGAACACCCGCTGATTGTCAGACTATCCTCCCGGTATTTGAGGTCAGTTGGCATTCGGTCCCATAAAAGCCTTGAGTAACCGGACCTCGAGCTCCGAGGTGAAATCCTCGGATGCAACCGGAAAGATGATGACTATTTAAGGCGCTGTCTGCACGTAAACTAGCATAATTATGCTTATTTTTTGTCTCTAAGATTATTTCTCTCTCTCTCTCTCTCTCTAAGATTACTGATGCTAGACAGTTGATTATTTTTATATATACAGCTAATTATCTACTGTTCACGCACATTCAAAAACATTTTGAATAAATAGAGCAGTTTCTTGTCAAAAAAATTGCAAAGAAACACTCTTTGAAATAAATTTGTTTTATCTCAATATTTTTAGCGATGACATATATTTTTTGTTACAAATATGAAGAAAATTTAATCAGCTAGAGAATATCTACAAATTAACATCCTCAAATCCGTCATATTTTTTAAATTATTTATTTATCTGTTTGCCGCCAAACAAATCAATTATATTTGTAACAAAAAATATATATGTCATCGCTAAAAATATTGAGATAATTGAAACGAAAAAATTATTTCAAAGAGTGTTTCTTTGCAATTCTTTTAACAAGAAACTACTCTATTTATCCGAAATGTTTTTGAATGTGCGTGAACAGTAGATAATTAGCTGTATATATAAAAAAAATCAACTGTCTAGCATCAGTAATCTTAGAGAGAGAGAGAGATAATCTTAGAGACAAAAAATAAGCATTATTATGGTAGCTTGCGTGCAGACAACGCCTTAAATTACATTTGAAATTCTACAATACTTGACAGCTTTTCATCTTTGTGAAGTGTGAGACATACTTTTTTTTGTTTTTCTAATAATATTTTTTGTATTGTCCTACAGGGTGCAGCCGGAGCGGTGTCTGATGGTGGGCACAGAAAGTCTCATTACAGTAATCGTCTTAACAATCATGGTGTGTGGCAACATTCACCCCACTACACTTGCTCTGTGATAACATGATATTTTACACATATTTTACACTGTCATTGCAATGTCACTCAAAAAAATGCTTAATAATTTTAGACTTTAACTGGGTTCAAATAAAATCTAAAATTAAATAAGATTTTTTAGATTGACAGTGTGTGGCTTGCTTTAACATAAAATACCCGAATTGAGGCCCTGGAGTTTTGCGAATATATACTTAAAGTTCTTATCTATAAAGTTGAAATTGCAAAAGGATATATAATAATAATCTTAAGTTGTCCGAAAGCACAACTATTAATTTAAATGAATAGAATTTAGTTTTTTGTAACGATTGTTTGACTTCATTTTGTATAGCCGCGGTAGCCAATACTATGGGTAATGGACTGCTGAGACGAGGTCTCGGGTTCGATCCCAGGTTTTACCATGGCACACACCAATGACTTTTCGATGTTTTTCGAAGTTATGTGTGTATTTATCGCAGGTTTATAAGTGCCCGGTTAATGGCAATAGGCTCGCCACCTATTACATTGGGACCTAAACATAAACTGTCGAAATGTGGGTGGCTAGCACCTCTGCCTTCGGGGATATAGGCGTGAGTTTATGTTATGTTATTTCCAAAGGGATTTCCGCACGTAAAAAAAAAAAAAATTTAAAAAAAAATGCATTTTGAAATGAGGATATATAAAAATAGCTAAATTATATAACAATTTATATAAAATATCATGTTCTCACAGTAATTACCAGTTTATCTAAACTCACATAATTATATTACTTATGTAAATTTTGATGACTGGTCAAATAACAGCTTTTTTTAATACATTAACTTTGAAACATTAATTATAAGCTTGCATGGTTTAACTAACCTACTTACGCATATTTTGATAAAACAATGCTTTTGATAGAAAATCCAACAACTGACTGAAACATATATTCTATATGTAAATATCAAAAGATTTGATCTGGTTTAGTCATTATTTTACATTTTACTGATACATTTACAGGCCTCTGTGACGTAGCGGTAGTACATTCGACTGCTACGACAGGGGCGCGGGTTCGATTCCCGCTCAGTGCAAATATTTGTATGCATGAATATGTCTATTTGCATTGGTCTGGCATAATATGTATGTATTTACAAAAAAAAAGTATATAAGTATGTTTATCCGCATTCTGGAACGAACGAGCCGGTGGTCCATTTGCCAAACATTAGATTAAATTTTTTTGACGTTTTGTAAGTGCCGTATTAATGGTCTATACAGAATAAATGGGTTTTGACTTTGACTTTGAACCCATAACACAAGCTAGTTAAACTATGCTTACCTTGGATCTTGAAAGCGCTGTGTAGAATGTCGTAAAATATTTATTATTATTTATTTATTTCTAAAGAATAACTTGAAATTATTATGTTAAGCTACTTATGAACAACTCTAAAGAAATCTAAACCTAAAAGATAGATAAATATTTACATACATGCGTCATAGAATTCCACCGCATCATCACCGACTGGTAATGTTCCCAGAAGACTGGTAGCATTCCCTCGTTGAATGGCAATGCTAATTCTAAATATTCTAGGACACTAGACAGCACTCTCTAGACCCAAAAGTTGGCATATAAGCATAGCTTAACTTGCTTGTAATATGGGTTCTAGAATGCGGTTATTCTAAGAATATTCTTACAATTTAAAATGAATATAATTATGATATTGTCGGAAGTTTACGCGAATGCCACACATAGAAATAAAACTATTTTTAACGGACCAATAAATCGCAATAGAATCCGTTAAAAATAGTTTTATTTTTCTGTGAACATACTTAGATATTTTAATTCCAATGCAAACATACATTCATGCATTATAATATAATATTTGCACTGAACGGGAATTGAACCCGCGACCTTTGAAATAGCAGTCGATTCCTTTACTATTACATAGCTGCCTCTACTTTGAATAGCAGGTTCTTGCTACGCCATACAATAAACTAAAATGGGAGTATATGGGGGTTCAGGATTTCAAGGTCCGAGCCAACCTCTCCTGTAAGCCGATACACCTGCTAATTGACGGAGGCTGGCGAAGGTTCTCCTCAGGGTTGGGTAGTTAAACGGCAGGCGCTACCATAAATGCTACGATAAGCCAATAATGGATTAGCAGGCGGACCCTGGGCTCCAAAGTACAAGCTTTGTATGCAACCGGGATTGGCACTCAAATGAAGAAAACAATTAAATATAATACATAAAAAATAAAAGAAGCCCCGACATAACTAAGAACACTGACGACTAATTCACCTTTCCAAAAATAATCAAAATCCATTCACCCATTCTGGAGCTACGTTGTCACAGACAGACACACATACACAGACACGTCATACTTTAGCAACCTGTCGTTTTTGCGTTAGGTTTCAACCTTACACCCCGGCGTCTGAAGACCCGAGACGGCGTGCGGTTTTAGTCGGTTCAAGCTAGACATAACCGCCCCCGCTGGCCGGCGGGGGGGGGGGGGTATCCGAAGGGATTTCCGCACGAAAAAAAAAGGAGAGGTTCAAAATGGGTCCTTGTTTTATTGAACTTTAGAGATAGATTGGATTATAATTTCATGTCGGATCTTGTTTTACCAAATCAAATTCATTTCATTAATTTAATCTTTTTAATTATTGCAACAAAATCTGTTCTCAAGAAAAGGCCTACTTTCATACGTTTATATAACTCACGCTTTTATATCCGCGAAGTTAGGTAACAGTGTATAGACATCCAACATTTCGGTACCCTATCAGCTTGGGGGTATACCTACCAGGGCCTATTACCGACAACTGGCCACTAAGGGCTCTATGTTTACTTTTCGATGGAGAACAGCCTCATCCCTTATTCGCTTTGTATACGTGATCTTGGAAAAAGATGCCTTCCCAAGATTATGTACATCTTGTATTCGAAAAAAACCGCTTTCTTTCAGTTATTATTGAAGTTTATAATTATAAACCGAGTATATAATTTTAATAATTCCTTTTTTTATCAGAATATTGTATAAACGTTTTTATAAAATAGAGTTGTCTATAATATTCTGCTGTCTTCAGCGTACAAATATTATACCGGTCATACTCACGCCTTTCTTCCTCTGGGGTAGACAGAGACAACAGTACGCCATCTCATTCTGTCCTTTTACACACATCACGAGCTTTCGCTAGCCATTAATGCTTTCATGCAAGCCCAAGCCGATTTCTCACCGTCAAGTATGAAGGCAAGCCGGGGCCGACCTCGCAGAACATAAACATTCATCGTCTCTTTTTTTTTCGTGCGGAGATCACCTCGCGGGCCCGCGGGGGCGGTTATGTCGGGTTTGAACCGACTAAAACCGCACGCTGTCTCGGGTCTACAGACGCCGCTGTGTAAGGTTGCCCATAGAGCATATTCCTCGCACCCCGACACATTCATCGTCTCTATCGAACAGATGACTGACAGTTTGCAAACTGAAGCTATAGTTTAAATATTTTATCAATAAACTATTTTAACTAGGTACTAAAGTTATGGGGTGCTTGGTTGGGGATGGGGTGCTTGGTTGGGGATTGGGGTGCTTGGTTGGGGACCTCCACGCGGTGCACCCTGGGCAACGGAGACGGCAGCGCCTCTCTCCTAGGGCGGGAGAGACGCTGCCGCCTACGGCCAACTCCGACCGAGGCGAGGACGGCCCTGTTGAGGGCTGTTCGGAAGCTTTCCACGTGTCCCTCTGATTAGCAGAGGGCACAGTGGAGAGCAAGTAAGGGGGCCATCTCGAAACCGGAGATGGCCCAGGGTCAGTCGGGGTGCGAGGGATATGCTCTATGGGTAACCTTACACCCCGGCGTCTTAAGACCCGATTTAAAAAAAAAAAAAAAAAAAGGTACTAAAGTTACCAAAGTTTCGGTTAAATATGCGATAGATAGGATAGGATATATATAAAAATAAAGGAAGGTGTCAGGGACCCCCCCCCCCAATTGCCCACCCCACCCGCTGGCCAGCGGATGTGCTTATGTCGGACTCGAACCAACTTAAACCCACCACCTGGGGTCTTCAGGGTGTAAGGTGGCCCATAAGACATTTCCCTCACACCCGGCTGACCCAGACCCCTCGTGTTTAGGAATCACGGTGTCCGCTTGTCTCCGGAAAAGCGGGGGCACGAAACGCACCGCCACCATGGCCTGCTTCTGCTAGGGTGACAGGCGACTCCACCTGACACCCCCAGGCCTGCGCTTATAGAGGACGTAGGTCGTTAAGCTACCTCAGACATGTGAGTCGCCTCCGCAGTAAACGGATCCCGGGCTCCGAAAAACAAATTAATAAAGATTCATTTAAGATCCTGGGGTTATCCTTTCGAGGGCTTACCCGGGGTGCCCGGCAACGGACACTTGGGGAGGACACCGTGCGGTTTTAGTCGAGACACGACATAACCACCCCCGCTGGCCGGCGGGGGGGTATCCGAAGGGACTTCCGCACGTAAAAAAAAAAGCAATTACTTTTATGTATAGTATAGTACTAAACAAGCCTTTTAGAATAAAAATCTTATCGCGATTACTTAATTATATAGTTAATGAATTGTGACACCTATCTGTATAAACAAAGCGCGCCTTTTGTAATATCATAAGTATAACAGCTACATATAGTGGCTCATAGTTAATGATTGGTTGGCCTTCCTACCAAATTGTTCCTTACAGCCATTTTACTTACAACAGCCAGGATACAAGCCCTAATTGACTGAAATCTTCATCCGCTATATAATGCCGTGTATATATAAGCATTTCGTTACTAACTTCACCCTCAACTTAACAATCCATTGAGATAATTACCATTATTTATGTAAAGGCTATTGCATGATATATGTAAATATCTATATAAGTATGTTTGCCCGCATCCTAGGACCTATATTACAAGCAATGCTTAGTTTAAGTCTAGATGGCGCTACGTAATAAACGTCCTAGAATATTTCATTGAGTTAAGCTCGCCTTTGTACATCTAATTATAATTATGCCTGTTACTGTACTATTTTATGTGTGTACAATAAAGAATTAAGAACTTTTTCTATAGATTTAGGTCGGAAAAAGAGAATATCGCGCTGAGACGTATAATATATATCGAGAATTTCGAATATCTATAATTTATCTGTGTCTTGGTAGCTCAGTTGGTCAGAATATTCCCCCTGTAAGGGACTGGTCGCGGGTTCAAATTCCGTCCTGGATGCTCTTTTTGCGATCTAAATATTTATTTAGTTTATCTAAAATATTTATTTAGTTTCTAACAGGTAATCTATAAATTGTCATAAAATTGCGCGCTCTTATCAGTAATACAATAAGATTGCACTTTGTCTGCACAATAGCTCATATCGCCTGCCATACACGAGCAAAATGCAACCTTAATAAGAGCGCACAGCGAGTATTTTGATTTATCGTCAGGATTAAGTGTGAAAGTTAAGCTAAGATTGGCTTGTTTCAGTTTTGTGAAGCGTTTTGTCCATCGCACGGCGTATGCTTACAGCTTGATATATTTTTAGAGTAGTTAAAACCAAAGCTATAGTTTGAATTTTTTGTAAACACAAACGGTTTTAACTACTCTATAAAGTAACCCAACTGTCAATCCGAGGTGCTATAGAAAAAACTCTACAAAATTCAAGGTAGCCGATCTTAGGCTAAATCTCATATTCTTCCCGATGTGTCAAACTAAAAACCGGGTTATGTACAATTACTTGCTTAGTACAACTTTCGTGATTATTCATTTATAGGTAGCTAGACTCTAATAGCTGTAGTCCTCCTTCCCTTTAAACCTCGAAGATCACCCATCACAGAAGCGTCTTCCACAGACACGGAAGCCGCTCCAGAACCGGTGGAACCCAAAGAAACTCTCAACCTAGTGATCCCGGAGAAGGCTTCGTCATTCAGCATTCACCCAGGGAGGCTTTGCATGGACCAGTGCTTCTACTGTGGTGGGAAATTTGGCTTGTTCGACACACCGTGCCATATTGCACAAATTAAGAGTTCGGAGCGGCAGAAGAAAGTTTTAGACAGTAAGTATCCGTTTTTTGTATAAAAAAGCGGCGATAGCCCAGTGGCGTACGTAACAGACTGCTGAGACGAGGTCTCGAGTTCGATCCCCAGTCGCCCCGGGCACACACCTCTGACTTTTCGTAGTTATGTGTGCATTAATAAATGGTAATTATCGCTCGCTTAATATTGTGCGCGGTAGATGGCAAAAGGCTCGCCCCCTATTACATTGGGACCTTAACATAACTGGCGAATCGTGGGTGTGTAATACACCTCTGCCTAACCCTTCGGGGATACAGGCGTGAAGTTATGCTATGTTATGAAGTTATGTATAAAACATTAGGTGTGGACCGTTATTTCACCCGCCGTACTTGTTTCTATTGCACTAAGTCGCCCGCCTGTATCTGTCTCATCTGTATACTTTATTACTTAGCTCCTAAGGGTCGGGGCGTGATGTTACATTGCCTATAACCCTCTCTAAGAACTGCGTTATTAAAGGTAAAAAGGTTTTTTTAAATAGCACATTAATTTCAGAGATTAGCGCGTTCAAACAAACAAACAAACCCTTCAGCTTCATTATGAGTGTAGTATATCTACACTCATGATAGCTGTTGCCCGCGGTTTTGCATGCGTGAACTTCTAATCTTGTTCCAACGACCCGCAGTAACCTAAGCCCGGTATAAAAAGTTCCCATAAAAGGTCATTATGCTATTCTAGAGTATTATTATCTCTATGCCATATTTTACCTAGAGGGCACGCTTCCATAAAATTGCGTTTTTTTAAACGTGTGATTTCAAATCTTGCGAAACCTTATAAATAAATATCCTACGACATTTTTACACAGCGCTATCTAGAGCCAAAGTAAGCATAGTTTAACTAGCTTGTGTTGTGGGTTTTAGAATGCGGATAAACGTACTTATATACTTTTCTTTTGTAAATACATTCATATGATAAATTTGAACACCCAGACCAAGGCAAATAGATATATTCATGCAAACAAATATTTGCACTGAGCGGGAATCGAACCCTGTCGTAGCAGTCCAATGCACTACCGCTACGTCACAGAGGCTGTCAAAAAATTTAAATAGTAAAATCTAAAAGAGAACTAATCAAACTGTTAATAATTCAATAATTCTTAAGGCTTAATAACCTCACGAAAACGTAGGTAGATTTTGTTTTGATAGATTATGACGAATTTCAAAGCCATTATACGTTTTTCTCACTAATCGAATTGAAATCATGCGTTTTGAGAACACTGTATTACTGAATCTGGCCCCTGGCGGCAGCTAGAATAGATACAAACGAAGGTGGTAACCCCTTGTTTCCTTACCCAGATGAGGAGAAACTGACCATCGACAGTTGCCTCTGCGATGCGTGCTATCGACACGTCGACCGGCGAGCCAACTGTCCCTCGTACAGGAAACGTCCTATAGGGAAACCCCCGCTCAGCGCTGGGGAACAGCCCATGCAAACATCGCCACCGCATAAGTAAGTATTATTATTTTAATTGTATTTGACAGCAACAATACCACAGACACGGGAGCTGTTATGTGCATGGGGCTTTATGGCCCCCTAATTGATGGATGTAGCTTTGAAGCAAGCACTACGGTTGCTTCCGCAAAAGCCAATATGTTCCAAATAATTAAGTTGTAGGAGAGCGGGCCTCGGTGCTCGAATCATGATGATGCTTTTTCTTATATTTGACAATAATAATAAAGAAAAATAAATACTATGATCTCACAAACGAATTAATCAAAAACGGTTACGTGGTTAATATGTATGCAGTGGGAGCGAGAGGTATACCAGCAAAATCTCTCTATAACCTACTTAAAGATCTAGGCCTATCGAGAGCTACAATAAGCTCATTACTAGGACGAATGTCTAAAGCGGCACTAGTAGGTTCGTATCAAATTTGGTTAGGCAGGGAGGGGAACTTGGGTAGTGAAGGTGAGTGTTGATGTACATCAACAAAAGGGGCCCCTTCTAAACCTACACTTGGGTCGCAAGTCCCAGGCACTGTCCCGAGTTCCCAACTCAGCAACGCGATGGACCCGGCACCCTCACGGAGAATCCATGGATTGCTAAGAATATCGGTCTGTATATCCCTGAAAGGAATGGACATTTAGTCGAATGAAGACCAGCCATATTCATCATGCACGACAATCATTGGATGCCCAGCATAGCCTATGAAAACGTGCCCGGATAACATGAATGGGCTCTCCCTCTGTTACATGCAAACAAAAAGCATAGTTGGTGCCATGCAAGTCATTTGTATCTGTTTTTTTTGATAAGACAAAAGTATATCTCTATAATACACCACTTCACACTCACCTTTTTTTTTTTTTTTTATCGTGTGGAAATCCCTTCGGATACCCCCCCGCCAGCCAGCGGGGGCGGTTATGTCGGGCTTGCACCGACTAAAACCGCACGCCGTCTCGGGTCTTCAGACGCCGGGGTGTAAGGTTACCCATAGAGCATATCCCTCGCACCCCGGCTGACCCTGGGCCCTCTCACCACTAACAGCATCGCTCATCCTGTCTCCTCTGAAAGCAGAGGAGTACGGAGAGCGATGTGTTCCCGCCACGTTGGGTATTGGCCGACCGAATGCCAACCCTATGAAGGGGTGAAGGGGAAGCCATTGACCGCCGCCCAGGGTGTACCGGCCGCTCCGATTCCGTTCCCCCCGGACTGCAGCGGGATCGGAATCGGAGCGACACTCGAGGAGGTTACCCAACACACACCCCACTTCACACTCACCTATAATTTCTATACTAACATACTCTTGACATGACCGGGGCCATCGGAACCGATGCGCTACGACACCTACGGCCTAATTTGACTGCCGTAGCTGATACATAAGTGTCGGCATTGAATTACAAGACTATAACAGCTAATGTATTTACACTATTTACTAATGTTATTGGTTCGTGAGATCATATACGGCGTATATAAATGGTACTGATATAAAACTATATTTATAGACGAAGGCAGGGCTCATATCTGTGTCTGAGTTTGTCTGTAGCAATTCGTAGAACAATGCGAATACCTCTACGAATTTAAGTAACACAGCACGCGTATTTATAATGGATGCGTAATATTTACAATTGCTTAACATTATTTAAAGGTTGAGTAGCTCTGAAGTGTAGTGACATACATATATTCACGCCTGTATATTTCTGAAGGGGTAGATAGGGTTTTACCCACATTTCGTCAAAATTAATTTCGAAAGAAGTAATCTTCTTATCTCTCGAGGTTGGGGGCGCTCCTGTAAAAGTCAAAATAAAGCAAATTGTGGAAAGAACTATGTTGTGGAAGAGTGGACAATGGCTCCAAACTACAAACTTTCCATGTAACCAGAAGTATCGGGCGGCTGGAGACGAATTATATTCATAAAGCCTTATTTCCCTCTACAGTAACCAATCAGAAAAGCCACCGAGTCCACCTTTGGAAGAAGACAGTGAGGAGGAGCCTCAGACCGCGGCCACCACCGGCCGGGTGTCCCTGTGTCATACGGAAGGCTGTTCCGTAGTCGCTGACCATTCCATCCGACGGAAGTGGCTCATTAAACTAAGATCCAGTGTTAACAAACTGGTAAGTAATTCAAGAATGTTTATTTTAATATTGTTAGTTTCTTTTTATGTGTTTGCTTTTTCCTACAAAAAGCGTTCAAAAAGCGGCGATAGCCCAGTAGCGTACGTAGCGGACTGCCGAGACGAGGTCTCGAGTTCGATCCCCAGTCGCCCCGTGCACACACCTCTGACTTTTCGTAGTTAAATGTGTGTATTAAAAATGTTGATTATCGCTCGCTTAGTAATGTGCCCGGTAGATGGCAAAGTCAAAGTCAAAGTCTTTATTTTTCAAAATAGTGCAACGTAATTACATCTTTTTGACGTCAAAATCTGCTTAAAACTAAGTTTACCACCGCTTCCTAGGCCCTAGTGGAGAAGAAACGGCGCAACAAACTCCACTGCGGCATTTTCGAGACGTCATATTATAAATAGTGATTTCTTAAGACTAAATATGGACGAATGTACATTTTTGTCTCGTGTCAAGATAAATAAAGGTATATAAAAAAACAAAAGTTAAAATAAAAATTTAACCTAAGTTAAACGTTAAAATAATTTAAAAAGTTAAAATATGGTAAAAAAAAAGGTTGCCTACTACAATATTATGCTGAAGTTGTAGCATTAAGAGGGGCCTGCACCATGCTCAAGCCAGACATTTTTGTCTTTAAGGTAATCATCTGTCCTATAGTATGCTTTTTTACATAAGGTGGTCTTAACAAAGATTTAAAATTTATTGTCAGGCATACCAAGGACCGATTCAGGTAATTTATTATAAAAGCGTATACCTTCCCCCCTAAAAGAATCACTAACTTTGCTGAGCCGATAACATGGAAGGATCAGTTTATTTTTATTGCGCAGATTTCTGTCTGTAATGTCACTTACTTTTGTAAAATTGGAAATATTTTTCCTGACATACAGTATGTTCTCGAATATATATTGGGAAGCTACAGTTAAAATATTAATATTTTTGAATCGTTCCCTAAGAGAATCTCTCTTACCTAAACAATAAATGGCACGAATTGCCCTTTTTTGTAATATAAAGATAGTTTCTAAATCTGCTGCATTCCCCCAAAGTAGTATTCCATAGGACATCAGACTATGGAAGTAACTAAAGTATACCAGCCTAGCAGTAGATTCATCTGTCAACCGCCTAATCTGTCTGACAGCGTAAGCAGCAGAGCTGAGTTTATTGGCCAAAATAGTGATATGGTCACCCCATTGCAATTTCGAATCCATTGTAATTCCTAGAAAGGTAGTGCTATTTACAAATTCCAACCTTTGCCCCCCCAGCATGATATCAACGTGTGTTTGCCTCACATTAGGCAGTGTAAACCTAATGCATTTGGTCTTTTCTGCATTCAACAATAGGTTGTTTGCAGAAAACCAATTTTAAATGGCGTTCAAAATATTATTAACATTATTTGCATTTGTATTACGCCGATCTACTTTGAATATTAGCGACGTATCATCCGCAAACAATACTATGCCAGCTTGTGCTTCAATTATATTAGGCAGGTCATTGATGTAAACCAAGAAGAGAAAAGGTCCTAGGATTGATCCCTGGGGTACATCTCGCCCCCTATTACATTAGGACCTAAACATAACTGGCGAATCGTGGGTGTTGTAATACACCTTCTGCCTACCCCTTCGGGGATACAGGCGTGAGGTTATGTTGTTATGTTTTTCCTACAATCCCGGGTACTTTGAACGGAGCGTGAAAAGGCATTTATCTAGGCCCTTAAACTAAGAACCACCAATTTAGGAATTGTTGCCTTAACCTGTTGCTCATGGGTGTGCAGGGTCCTCCCAAAGTCTTTTAGGCTCAACTCAACCTCACCAACAAGTCGGTGAACTTGCTAAACAACTGACAAGGTTCTGGTGCGGGCTTACCTCTCAGAATTGGGAGGTCAGACAGCAGCTGCTCCCGGAAAAGCCGACATACCAACCAACAAACCGACATCGTTCGTAACTAAGAGATTGCGATGAGGGTAAGCATCTGGAATGGTCGCCAGTAGCTACGCTGCATTCCTGCTCCCTTTAGAGAGGGTGGGTTTTAGGCTCGGGTCAGATAACAAATTCGTTAATTGTTTAGTATACATTCTTGTATTTTGTTCCTCAGTTGAAGCTGAAGTGCGACTACCCTGGACTCCACACCATCCCGTTGTGTGGGGAGCACTACCGCTGCCTCACGCCGCTCATGGCGTGCGTACTGTGTCGCAGGAGACTCACCAAGCATCACAACGTTCACTTTATACATCACGTAAGCACGTTGTTTATATATCTGTGAATATCACGTATATTATGTACTATCTATCGGGAGTGCTGTGTACTATCTATTGTGTGGGGAACACTACCGTTGCCCCACGCCGCTTATGGGACTACTATGTACTTTCTATCGGGAGTACTATGTATTATTTATTGGAAGTAGTACATACTATCTATAGGAAGTACCATGTACTATTATAGGGAGTAGTACGTACTATCTATGTGAAGTACGATGTAATATCTATATGAATTACCATGTACTATCTATAGGAAGTACCATGTACTATCTATAGGGAATAGTACATACTATATACTATTGGGAGTACTGTGTATTATTTATCACTATCTCTAGACTTATTATAATTGGTAAATATAAACAACAAAATGTGTTTCCTAGGGATACCTGGAACTGAACCCACTGCTGCTGGCGGCGGGCATCCCGGCGCAGTTCGCGGCGCGGCCCGTGCTGTGCAAGGCGTGCCGCTACTACTGCACGCTGCTGCAGCGCCCCGCCGACAACCGGCCCTTCGCGCACCAGCATCGCCTCAAGTATGCACACACGCTCGCTTACACATATAAACACTCATTCTCATGCACATGCTGTGTGTCATATACGTTCAAACACACACTCACTTACATTCAAACCTAACACACACACTAAACTTAATTACTAGTTCAAGTATACACACACACTAGTAGCAAGCAAATGCTGAATGTTAATGCATTCTTCAAATGGCTAATTACTTTTACGTTTTCGAAAAATAGCAGAACTAGATATAATACAGAGTTAGATACATTTTTGGCCAGAGTACCTCAGAGATCTACGTAGTACAGTCAACAACAAAAGTTGATTAACACTAAAATATTTATAGACTTTTTTTTATATTGGAATACATGTACCAATAATAGCTGTATAAGTAATTTTATAATCTCCATAGGACAAAGTTAATATACTTCATATTTTGTATATAATTTTATGAAAGGTTTAAGAACTAAGGTGATTAATAAATTAGAATTTGTTAAGCTACTTTTGTCGTTGACTATACTTACCTGTACCAGATTACTATACTTATTAATAAATTAAGTAATTATTTATTTTTGAAATACAATATTTGCAAAATTGAGGACAGATGTTCTGTGCAATGGGAATTCACTTAATTTTCTATTCATCACCAAGAAAAAATAATTGAACTAACAGAAAACTTTCTAAACTTCCAGACTACTCCAAACCTACAACATAGAAATACCGCCAAGTTCAGAGAACGAAACAGAGGAACAGATGATGGAAGATGACAAATTTAAGAAAAAGCAGCGAGCGAAGTCCAAACAACGCAGCATAGAACCGGAAAACAGCGAGTCATCAGAAAGAACTAGCGAAAGCACTCCAGAAAAAGACAAACCAAAGTACCACGAGAGTGACAGAGAACCTCCTTTAGAAGAAGACATCGAAAGCCTCATATCATCAAACAAAATCTTAGTACCCAATGCCACAAAGTCTAGCGAGTCCACCACCCATAGCGACGGTTCAGAAGCAGAAACAATGGAAATGGACGCCCCTATTCTACCAATAGACAAACAAACAGAGCTACAATATCTTCTACAAAAACAAAACAACCCTGCACAGTTCTTACCTAAAACAAATCTTACTCACAAACAAAGAAACATACTTAAATTACAAAACGTGTCTGGCATTCAAAAACATGGACAACAACATAGGATTAACGAGAAAAACGCCAAAAGAATACATAAGATTGGACAGATTGTTGTTCACAAAGAAAGACCACGTAAAGATGAAACTATTGATGATCCAATGAAAGACGGCTTACCAATATTCAAGAATATATCTCTAAACGAGGAATGCACTATAGAATCAATACCTAACAAGAGGCCCGCCGATATAAATACACTCAAAAACAAATGGCAAATGTCTGAAAGCTTCACTCAAGTCAAGAAAAACTTGAGCGAGCTCTCAAAGAACAAAGACCCAAAGAAAACTTCAGAAGTGAAGTACTCAAATCCAGTCAAAAGACTAGAGACAAACCCGTCCATATCTGTCCGGGAATTGTTCCCGGGGGAAGAAGAAATGAACTTACAGTGCAATATCGAGTTCAACAACGTCAAAGGTGTTACTCCGCAAGGCTGGGAAAAGTGCAACACTATGATACAGTATGATGTTGAAACTAAGAAACTATGGAGTGAGTTGCAGAGGCCCTATGGCAACCAATCATCCTTCTTAAGACATCTGATTCTTCTAGAAAAGTACTTCAGGAGTGGGGACTTAGTTTTGTCACACAATGCGACTCCGAACGCAGCCAATTATAGTGATTCAGCCCAGAGTAGATTGAGGGCGTACGATAACATCGTCAGTGACACGCCCAAACGTAGTGATCCACCTATTAGTCTCATTGAATTTAGAAAAAAGCCGTCTATTAACGGGAAAAGTCTACTAAAATCCAATCAGAGCGATTCTGATAAAGATACCATGAAATTTATGCCACCGCCTGGAGTTTTACCTAAGGCTAAATTAAAAAGTGACAAATCTAAGTCAAAACCCTTACCACCAGAATTAATAGCTATCAACACTCCAAACGCCCAAGGAAGGAAAGCTATTCAAAACGTACTGCACAATATTCAGCAGCTAGTCAAAGGTGTGTCGGCATCAGACCCCACAGAGATCGCGGCAGCGCCCCTGCCCCCCACCGGGGTCCCCAAGCTGGACCCCCCGCCTCCACCGAAGGAAAAGAAAGATATGCCTAAGAAAGATGAAACTCCTAAGAAGACTAAGACTACAAGCAAACCCTGGCGGCCGACACTTATGCCTATTACTCCAGTAAGTGAAAATCTGTTTTACGATTTGATGCTTTATCTTTAGATGCTTAAGTCAGAGGTCGCAAATTCGATTCCCGCTACGTACAAATATTTGTATCCATGAATACGTAAATTTGCATTGGTCTCGGTGTATCGGCTTCTTATTTGTAATAGAGTAGTAGAGTCAAGCAACAGTCATTTTGGCCGTTGCATGAATGGGCCGACTCGACCGGGGAAGCACCACCCTCTCACAGAATATCGACGCCAAGTAACAGTATATGAACTGTTGACTTCCGTTTGGTGAGTGAGAGTGCCAGAGCCCAAACTCCATTCCCATCCCCTCCCAAAATCCTTTCCCATCCCCTTCCAAAATCCTTTCCCATCCCCTCCCAAACTCCTTTACCATCCCCTCCCAAACTCCTTTCCCATCCCCTTTCCTTTACAGGGTCGGCAGCGCGAGTGTGACGCCACTGGTGTTGCACACGTCCATAGGCCGCGGTAACCGCTTCCCATCAGGTGGGCCGTGTGCTCGTCTGCCACCTTAGTGGTATAAAAAAAAAATGTTTGTATTTTAAAAAAAAATAGATATGTTAAGTATATTTGTTAGCATTCTACAACCTTTAGTAAGTTCTTAATTGAGGGGTTAGGGAGAATACTGATAATTTCACATTTTGGATCCATACTAATACCATAAAAGCGGAAGTAACTCTGTCTCTGTTACCTGTTCAGTATGGTATGCTTGTTTGCCACGTTAAATTGAAACACTAATCATTGAATATTTTTTTGCAGGAAAACCTAGCAAAAATCGCACGTGAGCCAACTCAAATAGCAGTCGACGGGCGAACACTCCCAAGCCTAGTCCAAGTGATGTCGGCTGGACAACGGTTTCATATTACCCTCCAAGACTACAACAAAATGTGTATCATGAGGCGAGAGAAACTACAGCAGTTACAAGACGGAGAGAAGTCTAAACGACAATCCACTGACGACACTACTGTAGTTACGGAAATCCAAACATCAAATATGCTCGGTAACGGTGGCACCGTGGTCCAAAATATAACCACCGAAGAAAAAAAAGATATCCAAGAACTTGGACAGATTGGTGCTAACGCTGCAACCATACTAAAAAATGTCGGACTCAAGAATATTACTATAGCGCCTATCCCGCCGAAAACAGCCACAATCACGTCACAGACGATCGCGTCACCGATAGTGACGTCACCGTCGTTACTCGTGACGTCAACGCCTATTAGAATCCCTCAACTAGGACCTGCCGTGTCGATAGTGAGCGAAACAATTATTTCTCCACCCATCATGACATCACATATGATGATGCCGAAAATTCCAAAATCGCTTACGGTTATCCCACAGACTGTTATGGCCACTGGTCAAGTGCACCCATTGGGGACGAGCCAAGCGGTGGATAACCCACGTCCATAACGAAGCCTGTATTTCGTGGTGATATAGCGAAGGCCTGAGGGCAAGCAAGCTCACCATGACTAGACTTTGCATCATAAGCACCCCCGAGAGCCTTAATAATTATACTGTGTATATAAACTTAGTGTAGTGTCGGATAATGTGCTGTGAAATGACTAAAGTGTTAAATATACTACTCAGAAGGTTTAATTTTTTTTTTTCGTTTGTGCAAATGATGCGACGGTTTGTGCTGGCGATCCTGTACGCTGTGAGATCAGTTGTGTTAGAAAATACATTAGCATTATGCGGTTATCACAGACGTAAGTTTAAAAATATTATAATATTACTTTTAATATGGCATCAATATCAATTTTAGAACAGAATACCGTCAAATTGTATGTAAAATAATATATCATCTAATGTAAGAGTACTAAAGTCTTAATTTGAATAGCAAAAGAGGGTATATATTACCTTGTACTCGAATATAGCTAATTTGAGAATGCTTAACTAAATACGGCGATACCAGTTATCCAATAGGTACAGCACCCAGTTTTTGATTTGGCACATTAGGGTAGTCTAGCTAAGATCCTTCGGTTTTAAAAAGTGTTCTCTCTGTCGCACAACACCTTGATATATGTTTAGAGTAGTTACAACCGAAGTTATGGCTTTAACAGCTCTATAAAGGTACCAAAATGTCATTCCGATATTCAGATGTGAAATCGATCTTAGCTGGACCCTCACTCCGAATCAAAGGCCAGGTGTGTCCAAAAATTGTTGGGGAAGCCGTATAATCCGAAAATAGGTTAAAGAAGCCCAACGGTCCAAAAATTGTCGGATTAAAGATTACACTCCCTAAATAGTGAAGGTTTGAAATACATTATGAATATAGTTATCAATATAATGTCACAAGTTGACAGCCTCCGTGGCGTGGCGGTATTGAACGCGGCCGCTACGCAGGAGGCGCGGGTTCGATCCCCGCTCAGTGCAAATATTTGTATGCATGAATATGAGTATTTACATTGGTCTGGTCGTGCCTCGGAGAGCACGTTAGGATGTCGGTCCCGGTTGCCATACGAATATGTATGACAGTCGTTATAGGGGAATTGGGTGAAATGGCCCCACATAGAAGGGCTGATCACCCGTCTGGTCAAACGGCGTCCCCACTGGCAGTAGTATAAGGTCACAAGTTAATTTCACATAAGCTTAAGTCTGTGATAACAACCCCAACGCTTTCTGAATCATCAAAATAAGCTTATTGAGAGGCCTCTTCTAGTTTTTATTTAAAGCGGCCATTCATTGGCCAACATGTGAATGGAGACAGACGGACTTCATCACTTACATGTCAGCTAATGAATGCTGCAATTACAAGCCTGACTATTCCCTACAAAAAAAAACTAAAGTTCCTTCTGCAAGCATTCAAAATTCTCTAGTCAGGGGAAAATATGCATTTATAATTTATTTATTTCATTATACCCGCTGTAGAGGTGAAGGTCATCGTATGTCATTTGTAAGTATATGACGTCATCGCCTCGTATCATTCGCATAAAGTAGTTGTATATGTATAGTGATGTATAGCGTTACTTTGTAAGGATATCATTCGGAACATATTTTTCCAACTGTTAATTATAATTAAGATGCATTAGAACTCATTAGAACTAAAAATCCCAAGTAGGTTATGAACAGTAATTAATGAAACACAATATATACAATTATATCATTTTAATATTGATTTGAAACGTATCCTATCATAGAGGGGCATTTATGTTTGGATATTTAAAAATAATAGTTTGAATTAACCCAAAGTACAATAATAATTTAAATTCTAGTAGTTAATATTTTATTTGTAAAGGCTGTTTATTAGTAAATTTGTTTACCAATGCTGGGTTGGAGGATGGTTATCGAACCCACATGACAGTCAGGCCCTCAACGGAGAACAAATTTATTAATAAATAGCCACTTAGTTTATTACAAAGATATATTTCACATATTACATTTTTACAAAACATATTTATATTAATATTAAAGAAACTAGGTAATTGATTGAACGTCCACATAATATGTAATGAACGTCGTATGACGTAGAGTTATGGGCACCTACTCACCCTGAGGTGAGTTCCTATAAATATTAACAGTAAATAGAAGTTACACAAGAGGTAATTTTTATTACGTCATAAATTAAACATAAGTAACATTAAATGTAATTAATTATCATTGATATCGTCATAAACTCATTAATTTATATCCACATTACTTCCATCCTTAGATCTATCCTAACTATAAATGTCCCTACAGTAAATTACCTGTATTAAAAAACATAAAAAAAGTCGGTGATTAAATGTGTGCCTCACAGAATTATAAAATGTATAATAATAAAACATTGTACATAAATATATTCAAAACATGGGAGCCAATGGTTAGTTCTGACACGTTTTTATAAGATAATCTTACGCTCATTGAATTGCCTGTACGTTTGTCTATACAGAAATAAAGCAAAATCATTTTTTTACTACTTATTTATGTAGATTTATTATATTGCTATAACTTTATACAGCGATATGCAACGCGTGAATTGTATCCGTGTTTTCACGTCCTACTCAATTAATTTCCTTGTCACTTATATACCATTTTCACATTACAATCTTAGTTTAAGAAGTCGATCCAGAAGCAATCATACCAAAAGATGCTCAAGATTTCGAATTTGACATTGCAAGAATAAATGACTTCCCGATCATTGAAGTATTCTGACTTCCCGATCATTTGAGTTCACTGACTGCCCGGTCATTTGAGTTCGCTGACTTCCTGATCATTGGAGTGAAATGACTTCACAATTAATATCTTTGTCAGTTAAATGAATAATATTCTTGCTACATGGAAGAAAAAATTCATATTTACAAAATCCATAATTTATTTTCGTTTTGTCGGTAACTCCATATTGAATCTATATAGATAAACGAACAGGCGTATGTTGAAACATGATAATTATATATCTTTATTGTTGAAATTTAGCTATTTTATTTGGTCTACGGTGTAGCTAGGTCCAATGTTAGTGATGTACACGAAAATTTAAAGTTTTGTACGGCGAAGCGTGGAATGGCGATGCTCATAAACTATGTACAGTTTCTGAAAAGAAATATAAGTGATATCGGTTATATAACATGTGATTTGATTGATTTATATACCCATATAATATCTCCTGCGAGGAATGGCTAAAACGTCCCAAACTATCATTGTAATAATTATTTATGACAAGGCATGTTTTTTTTAAATCTCTATGTAGTGGGACAATTCTCCGGTACGACAGTATCACGTTGGTGGAACAAAAATGCATTGGAGAAGAACATAAAATATGTTTTTTAGATATAAGATATTTATTACAATCATAATCGTTTTATTTCTATCACAAGATTTTTTTTACAAGTGCATGGACAAAGCTTGGTTTGGATTAGAGGTTTCTTTCTATATCCAATAAAACCTACGCTTTCATAAATAAGCAAGCTCATGTGGGCCGCTAGCAATTTTTATGAACTTGACCAAAATATAACTGTCGATAATTATTTATTAAAACATCTAAATGCGTACTTTCCCACTTAAACGAACGCGTGGCAGTAAGTATTAATGAATTATACTCGTTATATTCATTTTTCTTGTAAAGCCTAAAAAGACACCTAAGTATACTAGGTACTATTGGCGCATAAGAGCACCGGAAACCTGTTGACCATAATCAAATATACAATAAAGCAGATGGCGCTAGTTAGGCAGAAGTTCGGTAGAGCTTGGATTTTTTGTCTACAAGCCAATCTACAGAATAATAAGAAAATTTTGAGGATACATAATACACATTTACAATTTTTTTTTCTTCCATAGATTAGGTCGTTACATATGAAATTGCCGTTTTTCTTGAAGTAATTGGAGGAAACCCAATTTTCAGTACTAACATTTTTGCATTTTTTTAAGGAATGACAAATCCAAATTTTATGTTTTTTTTTGTGTATGAATGAGACAACATTAAGCTAACAAACAGCAACTTTTATTACATTTTAGAAAAGTGACAGCTGTTAAGTAATACGAAATTTATCATCAAAATGGATAGCATTTAGGAAGTACTGTTTTTGAAGAACGAATTAATTTTCAAGCGGTCAATAAAAAAAAAATTAATACAGAGTTGTAAAATCTTGAAATCAACTTTCAAACAAAATATAAATAATGGAAATAGCTATTAAATTACAGGAATAACGAACTCATGAATTTGTAAGAAAATTTCGGAAATTTCATAGGTAAAGACCTATTATTATATTTTGTATTCGTGGGTAGATTGCAAATTTCTACAATAGTATGGAATGAATTGTCAATATGAAATATTGGATATAATACTTCGTCCTACTATCAAAGATTACAATATGGAAGGAACCCAATCGAAAACTCGATTGAAAAATTTTCAAGTAACTTATAATTAGTAGGTAGGTAGGTACAGAACAACAAATTGGTCTATTTTTTACGCATTTGTCCACCAGAAGATGAGAAATGTTTAGGTAAATTTTGTACGGGAACCACGGGAAAAATCCTCTCAAACCGTAGGTATAGTTCTAGATTTATGATGCGCGGGTGACCACCCCTCCCTCTGACAGTTGATTTAACAAGGCTACACTTATTTTCTCACCAGTTAATACCACTTACCTAGTTTACTGTTACATATGAGGCTTAAACTTCCATATAATGACCGGCAAACATCGTGATTATGTTCTCAAGCTGCACGGAGCGCGTTTTTAGGTGTCTTTGGTGGTAAGCGTGGGGCGGAGGAGCGCCAACCAATCATCTCAAAGGCTCGCGTTTTTAGTTGATCAGTCCTTTTAATGGTTTTTTATTGGCCAGTTGGCACACATGCGCGAAGTATATGACGTTTGTTCACGAAGTTTGCCGGTAACTATACAACAGTAGGTATATTCGTTATATCAACATAAAATTCGTAAGAAAATCTACGTCTACGTCTAGCTAATATAGTTTTTATCTAAGCATTTAGTGTTTGTTGTGTTACTTCATTTTTATTTTACTGTTTTATTCACCGTAAGCTAGCAAATTTTCAGAAACTGTACGTCTAATAATAGCCGTTCTCGCGCCTACAACTTGAAGTGTTAATTTTAGTGATTTTGGAAGTTCTCCGCTGTTGTTCATTGGTTTTATATAAGTTTGAACAAATTGTAGCCCTATCATAGTCCGGATGTTTAGTTTCTTCCAAAGATAGTGCGGTAGTTCACAATATTATTATGTTTAGTTATTATTTCGTTCGGCGCCTCGCCGCGCCCGAGGTATGAATTGTCTAATAAACATATCTTATCTCCTGAACTGTTGTGTTTATTTCAATTAATTATACCTACATCATTTTATTCATTTACGTCATCTACAACAACTTTTGAAAATACCTACCAGTCCTGTAGCACGGGGTAGACTTGTCCCGCGTTTTAAAGGAAATTAACGCGATCATGTTCACGGGCGCAGATATTCTACCTATCCCTATTTCACCTATACCATTATCGCATGGAACGAGAAAGTTTAAAAGTTAGTCATGCCTCTTGAGTCTATTTGACCAATGAAATGAGTTGTTTTAGCCACGTGACAGGTTTTCTGTTTCTTCATTGGCCGAAGAGACTCGTGAAACGCGAGTCTTTTCCGCCATGCTGAGACCCCAACAGTCCGGAAGACTGTTGGTTTCAGGACAGCGTGTCATCTTACGTAACTTAAGCAACGCCCATGGACATCGGATAGTGGCCAAATCAGCAACCATAGGTAGGTACCGTAAGAGATGGGTAGAAGTAAATCCCAAATATCCAGGACGAATCATGGTACCTCGTTAAAAGTAAAATAACTAATCCTGTTACGAATCATGTTAAACATCCTCACAGCAATGTGGCACACCAGCGCATTTAAAATTCATGCGTGACCCATCATTCTTAAGGGGTTAGGGGGGGTGAAACATCTCCCTTTCGATCCAGAACACGTGCTGGACTGCGATGCCACCCGCACACGGTGGAAACCATACGGTCCCGAACTCAGCGGTTCGGTGCTTCCTTTCTTTGTCGCACGATAAAGAGCTGGAATGCTCACAATCCCGGGTTCTTCACGTAGGGCGTATATAAAAAGCATCTTTTGAGGCCGTCAAGGTAGGGGCCACCATTTAGGATCGTCGACATCTGGGATGGTGGCCCATATCTTCTCACCATCCAGCGGGGTACAGTCAACTGATGCAATGAATATAAAAAAGCTATAACTGCGGGACACTTGCTCTTGATTTTATATACCTTGGGTTGTTCAAGTTCTATTTTCTTAATTAAAATTAAGTGTAGATAGGTATACCGATTCTAATTTTGACTGTCCAGATCCTTGTTCTTCGAGTGTTTCGAGCCACCTTTAGTTCTTTTCCACTTCATTCTTCTGTTCTGAAACCACACTTTTACCTGGAAGTTAGATTGTAACAATTAATTCGCATTGCCTGCTTAACTTTTTCATTTTTTTTTTAAATCTTTATTATTTATACCTAGGCTTTTGGTTACTATTAACCATGTCAACCCCATCGTAGCTTCTAATATACAGACTTGTGAAAACAATAAAATCTTAATCTATGAGAGTAAGAGACACTCCCCTAGTTGAGGGAATCGCATTTTTTAAATCTTACATTGTAACTACTCCATCCTCCGAGCATTTTTACAACTCAGTTGGGGTAGACTTTCGATCGATCGATTTCTATATTTTCTGTTACAAACGTGAAGAGACTAGGGGAAGTAGTGACATCACCGTCAGTCTAATTCTGCATTCCTTTTAATTAGTATTTAATTAAGTTATATAGATTTCAGATTATTGTTTTAAAAGTTAATTTCTGATTAGTCATTAATAATTGATTAAGTGCTAAATTGAATAACGATGTATCGAGACATATATTTTTTTGAGTGGGTATCATTGTACGCGGTTATAAAAACACGATGTACAATCATTTGAGCTCTCAGTTCGCTGTAAGACGCTGAATAAACAACAACTGTATTGACGCTGCCTATTATTCCAAATATACATCTTCGCCCAATCTCGGCCTATTCCTCTTCGTTACATTTCCGTGACGCGACTGCCAGCTGACAGTTGTCGAACTTTTTAGGACTCCCAACTACCCGTAAAGACTGCCATAGATATTTGTATGGCAACCGGGACCGACGGCTTAACGTGCTCTCCGAGGCACGTAGGGTTCTCAAGGTGTTAAGGTGGGGTAGCTTTTGTGGGGTGTTCCTACCGACGTGGGACTACTCTCGGGATATAAAATCGAGAGAAAGTCTCGTCTAATGGTAATAATTTATGACTTCATGCTATTCTGGAAAAGAATAGCATTGATTATTTATTTTATTACCTAAACCGATGAGCTTGCATATAAGGTATAATAATCAGTGGCGTAGCAAAGGGGGGGGGGGCGCACCGGGTGTCTCCTTTTTTGGGGTGACACCCATCCGGTCTCTCAACTTTAAGAACAATGTCCAAACAAAAAAAAATAGCTGGCACAAATATTTCTTTTTCGGGGATTCCTCCACTAGCACTAGCTCAGCTCTATGTATAATTCGCGGATTCTCGCAAAAGAGCCTAACGCTGTAGTGGGGGATTCCCCGTCCCATACTCGCGATCTTTGAGTTTCAAAATTTGAGTTGCAAAATTTCTCATTTGTTTCGTGAAGTATGTTGTGTTTGGTTGGCGTGAATTGTTAAACGTGTATTATTCTATAGTGATAGATAATTAAAAGTAGCGATAGATAATAGAAAATTTATTGCTTTTTACTTTCGACGGGGTGACACCACCAACTTCCGCACCGGGTGCCACCCAAGGTAGCTACGCCACCCTGATAATAATGTTTGTAAGGATAGAAGTAAATGACAGAGGTTGTCTGTGGTTACCCTGAAAGGAGAAAATCGTAAGTATATTATCTGTTGATTACCTGTCTCTCAGTGAGATGCAGCGCCACAGCAATCTCGTACCTCCTCAAGCGAGTGAGGTAGTTGGCGCGGGCGAACTCCGTTTCCAAGCTCCTGATTTGAGTCTTCGTGAACGCTGTACGCTCCTTGCGACCCCCACTTGAACGTGTCTCTGCGAACAGCAATTAATTTCATAAAGTTCACTTCCTCTTACTGATGAACTCAGATAGAGAACTTTGCACTTGGTTTCCGATTTCCTACCCTACAACATAATAATTTGGTTTATTTTGACTTTTACGAGAGCGACTGCCATCTGACCATCCCCAACTCCGAGGGATAAACCTGCGCCAAAACCTTGTCCACAATTAGCAGGTGCACGTGCAGCAGGTTTTTTGCACTAGGGCCTTAGACTATATAATAACCTACCTACGACATTGGCAGTCAATTGATTTTGTACAGTATCTGAGCACCGAAGGCCCTAAATCCCTATCTACCCTTTGTCGTATTCTCCTCCCGTAACCCTAATACCCCTTTCCATCTCCTCTGCGCATCTGATCCTTGAATAGTCCACGACAAATGCTTTCCTCATACCATATGTTTATTTGCAACGATCCTTAGTCTAATATAAGATTAAAAATTTAAAAAAACTCCGAGCGATATACCTACATCAAATATAGCTAAGAACACTACAGACTAATTAATATTTCAAAAAAAATCAAATTATTTTCACCCGGCGTTCGGGAGTTACGATGCCACAGACAGACACAGTGACGACAAACTTATAACATCACATCGTTCTTGCGTCGGGGGTTATAAAATATGTTTAAGTATTGGTTTATGATTCATCAGTTTCTGCAGACAAGACAAGAATCCAATCACAGGAAACTGCGAGTACCTAACATTTAGTACTCATTGTTTAGGTACCTATATCCGCTGTCTAGCTAGACTAATGTTTGCCAGATGACACTCGGCGCCGGCGCTGACCGTCCAGTGTTTACGTTTCTACACCCCCTTGTTTGTGTGCGGACCGCTCGTAAACTGCATATTTCCACTCGTAAAACTCGAGGTGAGAAGGAAACGTAATAACGTCTTAGTGTAAGGTACTTGATTACGTCAGTGACTAAGTATTTTAAGGCTCAAATACCTTATCAAGTAAAGGTTAACTAGACCAATTATAGTTTGTAGAATCGATGATTGGGTGTTAGGGAAACGCTACCGAAAACGAAGCGATAGTACTGAAGGTAAATTTATTTAAAACGGTTTTCCTTTTCGATTAGCTAAATAAATGTTTTCATTTTTTTTTCAGCATTTTTCATGTTCCGTCGTGTTAGTACAGCTAAATAACATGATAATTTAAAAAAAAGCATTACTTCACCTTAAAAACATGAATGCCGCAAAGAATATCGGTAGAACGTCACCGTTCGTTGACTCCGCGCCGCCGGGGTTAACGACTGGTTTTAATTAGCTGTACTAACACGAGAGAACGTGAAAAATTGTGATAAAATGTGAAATAATATATTGAAAAAAAAATTAAGCCGATTGAAAAATCGCTCAAATCTTTATATCTTCAGTACTATCACCTGTCTTAGTTTTCGGGAGAGTTTCCCTAACACCCAGTATATGGATTTCCTTTTATTAATTTACCATATTTGTTAGAGAGATTTGATCCTGATGACTGACCCTATCGATTGATGTCAAAAGTACAGGATCTTTTTTTTTACCCGGTTTGATTAACGAGTGTGGCATCGAGTTTTCGACAAGATTGTCGAAAACTCGATGCCACACTCGTTAATCAAATCACTCAAAAATCAAAGATTTGAATGCATAAATTTTTCTTTCTAAATTTTTACTAAAATTAAAATGAAGTCTCCTTTCAGCAAAATTGTCTATCCACATTATTTATGATACTTTTTCTCCATGTGGCATAGCCGTGGGACACCCTGTATATCTAGGCGTTGGCGTTCAGACTTTTCTAGCCCCCCTCTTCTGCTCCTCATCCCTATAATTTGCTATAAGTTGACTGTAGACATCCCCTGTGGTATGGTGGTACTGCGCATCCGCATGCGTGTGTGTTTATCCGTATTCTAGAACCTATCTGACAAACTCTCATTAGTTTGGGTCTAGATGGCTTTTGTGTAACTCGTCCTAAAATATTTATTTATTTTACAGCGGACCAGCCACTCCTAGGCGGAAGCCTGTACCAGAGACTCGTCTGCTAATCAGCAGGTGTACCGACTTGAGGTTGACTTGGGTCCCGAAGATTTAGAACACCTATCTGGGTAGCACAGTTGGTCGAAACTGAAACGGTTTACCAACAGTCGATTGGTCCATGAACCGTTGGTTAACATTATCTTTAAACCATAAACTTTTCGTCCAATGGACTTTTCATCCACGAACGTTTCAGCATTCCTCTACGTCAGTGAATGCTTAACCAACAGAATGTTTTGACCAATAACTTTTCACCCAAAGAACAATGGGCCCATGGACTGTTCTCCAAGAGAATGGTACGTCAGTGAGAAAAAGTGAGCGACTGTCGTGGTATGGACATATTAGGTATGAGAAGATATAAATGTAATGTTGTTAAAAAGTTTCAAAGTATGAATGTAGAGAGCTTTAGGAGCTGAGGTAGACCCAAGACTGGTGGTAGAAAATTGATGACACAAATTTGTCACAAATTTCGGCCGGGTAGGTACCACCGTGCACGATTGCGAAAAACCCTCCATAGTAATCCAATTTCGGTTTGATTGCGTTCAGGGGTCAGCAAGTGCATAGCCGGGCAGGGGGATTGTGGTCGCAGCACTAGTGGGACCGGTGGGTGTCACGCGGTGCTGCGACAACAATCCTCTTCTGATGATGGCCGCCAAGCTGAGTGCCACCATTGTTAACATGGTACGTGAATGTAATGGTGACCCTCTTTCCTGAGACTTTACCTTCAGCTTACCATCAGGCGAGGTGAAGTCAAATTGACGTGGTGGATGGAATGCGTGGAAGAGGATATGGCAAGAAACTGAGGAGATGAGATTTAACAGGAATGTATGGAGGAGGCTGAAATGTTGCGCAGACCCCAAATAATTGGGACAAGGGCAGCTAGATAATAATGATGATGATGAGTTTCAATAAAGATATTATATTGAAATATGATGTTATTCGAAATCTCGCTTAAGTGACTCCCATTACCCTTTTCTCCCCTACATACTTATACAACCAATTCGTCCTCTACTACAGAGTACCTACCTACCTACTATACTTAATTTAACTTATAAGTTTAAACAGTGCTGATTTAATCCTACCAGTTAGGGAGCTGGTAGGGATAAATTAGCACTGCGTAAACTTATAAGAGGCGAGTAAAAAAAAGTTAAATAGTAATAATAAAAACAATTGAATTCGGTATTCTGTAGGCTCTTAAATAAGTCAAAGTGGAGTTCACGACAGGAGAGGTCAGGTCAGGTTGACCGGACAAGCAACTAAAACAAGCATTTTTAAATGAAGTTTTTGGCCAAAAATATTGTAAAAAAAATGTATAGAACATTTTCTCTTATACGCGGCATAGCCGTTTGTTGGTCGCTGAACTCCTCCGTAACAACTCGCGCGATCTTGACCAAATTTAACACGGTGATAGTGTGGACACTGAGGAGTGTTTTGAAGCGTGATGGTTCATGTCCGATGTACCATTGAGGAATAATCACCGAAAAACAGTTTCACGAGCGCGCGGCCTTAGCCAGGCGCGCGACCGTAGTAAGATGGCTTATTTTCAAGTAAGAGTCCTGCTCGCTCAGCTCAATTTATTTCAGTCGCACCCTTTTTTTTTTTTTTTTATCGTGCGGAAATCCCTTCGGATACCCCCCCCGCGTGCCAGCGGGGGCGGTTATGTCGGGCTTGAACCGACTAAAACCGCACGCCGTCTCGGGTCTACAGACGCCGGGGTGTAAGGTTGCCCATAGAGCATATCCCTCGCACCCCGACTGACCCTGGGCCATCTCCGGTTTCGAGATGGCCCCCTCGGGTTTGGGAACCACGGTGTCCCCGTCTTGCCCCGGTTTGGGGGAGGGGCGCTAGTCGCCCCACCGTCCCGGCCTGCTTCTGCTGGGGTGACAGGTGGCCTCACCCGCCACCCCCAGGCCTGCGCTCATGGAGGACGGAGGTCGTTAAGCGACCTCCGGTGCCTGAGTTGCCTGCGACGCGCGGCGAGCAAGTTGCGGGCTCGGCGGACCGAGAGAGTTCTAAGTCTCTCCCGGGCGCGCTCCGCCACCTCCTTCGCGAGCATTACATGCTCGCAGAAGGAGGCGGCGGCGGCCCACGCGCTCGCGCTCCGCACCATTGCCGCAATCATGCTGCCGAGCGAGAGGACTCCCACCCCGATGGCTGCCACGAGGTCACGCCTCGGCGCCTCCCACGCCGGGCAGTCCGCCAGCGTGTGCAGCCCTGAGTCCTCGCTCGCGTCGCAGTGATGACACTCAGGCGTTGGCTCCTTCCTGATCCGATGCAGGTGGTCCCCGAAGCACCCCTTCCCGGAGATCACCTGCGTCAGTCGGTAGGAGAGGCTTCCGTGTCGCCTCTCCAGCCAATCCTCCATGATGGGCCTTACCGCCGCTATTGCGGCGTGCCCTGCGCTTGGTCGCCCAAGTCGTTCCTTCCACTCCACCACGATGGCCTGGCGGAGCTGGGACTGCACGGCCTCGATTTCTCGAGGCTCGGGGTTCCATCCCTGCTCCCGCGCCTCCTTTCGCCACTGGTTCAGTTGCGAAAGGGCTCTCGCTTCCAGGTCCCATGGCGGAGTTCCGGCAAGGAGACTCGCCGCCTCGAAGGAGATCGTGCGGTACCCTCGGATGACCCTGATGGCCAGAACAGCATCTGCACAGTTCTGGTCCTCAGGGCCTCCGCCCATATTGGGCACCCATACAGGGCCATGGACAGCACGATCCCCGCGTAGAGTCTCCTGCAGGAGTCATCGGGCCCCCTCATGTTGGGCAACAGCCGAGCCAGAGCAAGAGCTGTGCCCTTCAATTTGGGGGCCGGACTTCGGATGTGCTCTCCGAAGTCCCATCGGCCGTCGAGCACGAGTATTTCAGTCGCACCCTGCACTGAATTCCTAGTTATACCAAGCTTTTACAATGCGTTAGTACCTACTTACACAAAAATTCGTGTCTGTAAATAAAATAAAATATCTGGAGATAATCCTGCATATCAAATCAGGCTATGGTTAGCATACAATGCATTATCATCTGAACTTCTATGTATAATATGTATTTATTTACAAAAAAAGTATATAATTAGGTATGTTTATCCGCAATAAGGAACCCATAACACAAGCTAGTTAAATTATGCTTACTTTGGATCTTGAATAAGCTTTGTAGAATGTCGTAAAATATTTAAGATTATTATGTATTTATTATTTATGTAAAAATTCGACTCCGTAGTATGTATTTCTAATTTTTTTATTTATTCATTATAAGATTCCCTTCACAAACTAACATACAAACACTACAAGTCCAATAAAAACACACACAGTCCACTCACCTTCATCTCCAAAGCTCCTGGCCTGCTCCTCAGTCTCCTCCTTCACGACCACATGATTTTCCCACTCCCCCCATTCCCAGTCACATGCTTCTCTTGCATCACAGAGTCCTCTATCAACCGCCCTATAATCATAGAAGAAAGGCAGATATCCTGCGTGGAATATCTCTTGGTTCACTTCTTGGGTCAAAATTGGTTCAAATTGTGTTGGGTCTAAGGTTTCTTGGTATTCGCTTGGGTTATACATTGGTTGTAAATTGGTTATAATATTATATTCCATTATGTCATTGTTCCATATATTTATAATTTATTCGAAATTTGCACTTATTTTCGAGTTTATGCGACGCTATACGATGTGGGAAATAGTTTTTCGAGTTTTGTAATACAATAGCACTTATTTTCAGTTTTATACGAAGCTATGCGTATGTGAATATTTTTGACAATACATTATATTAACTATTATTTTAGTTTTCTTACATGTAAATTTTTAGTCCCGTAAATTTTAATTGGCAATTTTTTAATTGTGACACGTCTGCACCAAACAACGTTTCAGGGATATGATGCTGATCGTCCAGTTGCGCGTGAGCAATCTGGGCGGAGCTTACGCTTGTTGGGCGGGGACTTGTTTAGATGGAAATTATATATCACTTTGTCATTGATGATTTCGTCACTATTGAACTTTTCATTTTTCTCTTATTTTATTAGGTACTTATGTAAATACTTACGCCAGTGTATCTCCTCAGGAATAGGCAGAGACGTCCCTTTTACCTACCCTAACCCCTCCAGGTAACCAAAATTGCTTGTGTTAGGAGTGGGTTCACGTCGGCAGTGTAATGGCCAGCATTCGAACCCGGGATCTCTCGGTTCTCCAAGCTGACTCCTTAACCATTAAGTTACCGACTTCTATCCCTAGTCTCCATAACAGTCTGTGTTCTTTTTATTTAGTTTGATAAGTAAGTGTACCTTTTTTTTTTTGTGCGGAAATCCTTTCGGATACCCACCCGCCAGCCAGCGGGGGCGGTTATGTAAGGCTTGAACCGACTAAAACCGCACGCCGTCTCGGGTCTACAAACGCCGGGGTGTAAGATTACCCATAGAGCATATCCCTCGCACCCCGACTGACCCTGGGCCATTCGCAGTGTCCCCTCTGATAACAGCAGAGGGGTACCTGGAGCGGCCCCCACCCCCGCGGGCTTTGCAGGCCCGCCATGCCCCGACCCCCTCGTGCAATGGGGTCAGCTGGCCCTGAAAAGGGCCGGTTGGTCAGATTCTTGGCCGTTGACGTTGACGCCAGCTACTCCAGAGGAGCAATCAATGATGCGTCATCGCCCACGTTGCTCAGGGTGCACCAAACTTGGAGGTGATCCAACCAGTCGCACCCCAAGTGTACCTATATATGTATAAAAATTATATCTAAACATTCATTGTACTTACCTAATAGAATAAGTAAACGGAAAATGTTTAATGAATGCCTAATTTAAACAAAATATACAAGTAACCTGCAACTAACGTTCCAATTTGTTATCGACCACTTCCTATTAATAACCCAATTAATATAATTGCATGATTTAGGTGCGAACGCGCCGGAACATCTTGTTACATAGGGAGGGTGCAAACACTCCCTCGGGACTTTCCTGGACGAACTCTGGCCTCGTGTTCTCACGACGACGCTCTGGTAATTACACCCTATTTAGTTGTGTTGATAGATTTATAGTGTGTCCCGAAAGTAGTGATTGGCAAGAGCTAGCGGAGGTTAGCAATGAATACCAAAAACCTTCGGGGCCCCATACCTGCATAACACAACCACGCAAAGATGACGTCGACAAATATTTTCAGGTCTCGCACCCGTGCCCCCTGGTGACGTAGCAATCGAAAACAGTACTGACACGCCACAGAGGCCGCCGATCAAGCGGATGAAATATTATTGTAAATGACACATGTCGAAGCTGTAATCCGCCGGCAGTTAGAAGAAACCTATTTGTTTGTATGCGTAGTTACTATTTCCTCCTACGTATGCGAGCCGATTAATTAGATCCGATGAATGTTTACTATTATGGTAGCAAACAAGCGGGATATTTACCATGTTGTTTTGAGTGTCCGATATTTCGGCTCAGTTGCAAGCGCCATGATAACGGAGGTACCGAAGTATTGGCGGTTAAAGGTGAACATGGGTATGAGTAAATATATCGATTTAATTATTGTTTATGTTCTAAATAAATATTTATGTACTTATTTTATTATTTACTTATTTATCAATCCTCAATCCTAACCGTTCTTGACACGTAACATGTACACTCTACCACAGATTACATAATATTATTCTAATACTCTACAAACTCGTACTCGATCACGGTAAATCGTAGCGTAAGTAAAAAAAGGGCGGGCGTAGCCACCTGCAGTGAGGGGGACGGCAGGAGAACTAAACAGGGATAAGAGAGTTGTATGGGGTCCCACAAAGATCTTTAGGGCAAAGCTTACCTCAACTGCAAGCGGATTTGAAGCGAACCTGCTGATTGATGGACGAGGCTCTGGCGCAGCCTTATGCCTTACGTCTTAGGCCTTTCCAGTATAATTTACGCCTTAGTCACTATATCTTTAACCCTAATAAAATAGTATAGTCAACGATAAAAGCTGATTAACAGTAAAATATTTACAAACCTTTTTTTATATTGGAATACATGTACCAATAATAGCTGCATGAGTAATTTTATAATCCTCAGAGGTCAAAGCTAATATAATTCGTGTTTTTAGTTAATATGTTTTTTCTCTAATTAGGAGTGTTATCTACTTACAAAAGTAGGTACTTAATGTTATTCATGTTTTGTTTAATATTTTATGAAAAGTTTAATAGCTAAGGCGATTAATAAATTAGAATTTGGTGAAGTTTTGTTGTTGACTGTACCTAGGTATAGCTAACTTTAAATAATCCACCAAGACAAACAAGTTACAACAAAATATAATTTCTTTTGTGGCATGCACCCTTCGTGTTTAGTCAGCTGTAAGTGATGTCCATATTGATCAACAGATTACAAATCTTACGTTCCTTTTTATTACTCATTGGTGATAGCCCGATGACGGTGTTTTTCAAGGCACTGGCTCGACACCCTTGTTGTCTTTGCATCTTTAAAAAAATACATGCGTGTAACCCAAGGTGTCACCTTACATGCATATAAAAAGTGTTCCTTAATGATATACTGACTGAGAATTTTTCGTGTTCTTCATGCTAACTAAGTATAGGTACTAAATACTTACTTAAAATATACCGAAACAATATTTTGGCTTCCACTTTATACGTACTTACTGTAGGTATAGTTCTGTTGACATAGATACCTTTCGAGACTCTGTTAGTAAGAGCGTAGGAGTTGTGAAGGCTTACCCTGCTTACTCTCATTTCCCGTCTGCAAAGCGCGATTGGTATATATGTACCTATAATGGTGACCCTCATTACTGAGCCGGGGCGTAGCTATACCGCCATATCAGCAGTATCAATGATACGGGGCCCCCGGGCTACAGAGGCCCCTAACGTGTAGAAGCAAAAATTAGTAGAACTTTATCTATGTCACTTAATCTCGTGCTTCCCGGGACAAAGACATATAAAAAAACTGTCATACGCGCCTATGGAGTTTTCACTTCAGAAGTAACAATAGTCAAAAAAAGCAATCTCTTTTTTCCTGGGTTAAGGGTGCGCAGAAAAGTTAGCAACATCCTACATCGGTTATTGCGGGAAACCGATGTACTTACAATAACCATGGAGAGCACTATTTACGCGTTTTGTTTCATTCCGGTTCAGAAAAGCGCTTCTTACCTTGAAATAAAAGATCAACTACGGATTGATTGAAGATTAATAGTTTATGAATACTTGTGGGTTCATGACTAAGTTAGGGTTCTTCCGTCAGAGGTGACCAGATGAGACAGCTGGGCTGTAGCTGTACCCAACATAAGTAGGTAAGTACCTAATAATAAAATGATTTACAACTACCTATTTCTCTTCGTGTCCTGCTTGAATTTGATAACTTTAGGGTTGCCTCTGGAATTAAATCTAGGTATGAAAATTCGTATTTTTTAATTTATCTATTCTATATGGGAACACATTCTTGGATGCCTAAAACTTGCTATCCCACATTTTCATGTTAATTTACATACATAGCTACCATAACCGTAGATACCTAATTGATTTTACTTAGGTAGGTACATTAGGTCTAGGCGGGGAAACCGACGCGGACACTGTGTCTGCGGCGTCAACGGCTGGCACCGCCAACGAGAGAAGTAGGGCGAGCAGCCCGGCGGGTCTCGGTCTGAAGCAGACCCGTAAGCGGAGACGGCGCACAAAGGCCCGGCTGGAGGAGAGCGTGTCGGATGAGGACTATACCCTCACCGGGACGACCTCCTCCAGCAGTGACGAGGTGTCAAAGCCGGCGCCCAAAGTGGCTGCTGGCCGCCGAGGGGCGCGAGGTGGAGCGAGGGTTGTGCAGGCCACCCGAGCCCCTTCGGCTCTTGGGAGGGCCGAGGAAATGTCACCGCCGAGGCCTTCCACCTCGGCGGTGTCGGAGCCGTGCGGGAGGACGCGGTCGCTCTTGGAGAGACTCCAGAGGGTGACCGCGTCGTTCCAGGGGTCCCCAAACCCTGAGCAGGAGGCGATGTTGCGCATTGTGCTCGACATCGCCTCCGAGAATGAGGGCCTGGCGGCGCAGCTGGCCGAGTCTCGTCGGGAGACGGCTCGACTAGCTGCAGCCGTCGAGGAGCTCAAGAGGGCGATGGCGAATCCGGCTCAACCGGCGCAGCGGGTGCAACCGGTGGAGACGCCGCGCGTGACTCGCTCGTTGGCGAGGCAGTCGGCGCAGCCAGAGCAACCGGTGCAGCAGCCGGCACAGTCGGTGCGGCCGGCGCAGCCAAGGGTACCGCCGGCGGAGTCCTGGCTCCCCTATATGGAGGCGCTGGAGGAGAGGATGATGTGTCGGATGGAGGCCCTAATGGACTCCATCCGCCGTCCGCCTCTGGCGCCACCAGCGGCCGGCTACGCGGCTGTAGCCCGGAGGGGCCCCACCCGCCCCGCTGCGGGTGCGGGTGCGACCCTGCCGGGGCCGGCTCCTCAGCTCCCTCCCGCTCAGGGTAAGGGGAAGGGCAAAGGCAAGGCGAAGGGCAAGGGGAAGACGTCCCCAGCCCTGGCCCCAGCCCCAGCCCCAGCCGTGGTTCCAGCTACCTCCACCCCATTGGAAGGGGGCTGGGAGGTGGCTGGAGCCAATAAAAGCAGGCGGAAGGCCGCCAAGAAGGCCGCCAAAAAGGCCAGGAGGGCCGCGGCCGCCGCGAAGGCAGCGCCGGGGAAGCTCCGTGCCCCTAGAACTACGGCCGTCGTCGTCACTCTGACGGCGGAGGCAGCGTCGAGGGGCATGGGGTATGCCGAGGTGTTGGCCAAAGTAAAGGCCAACGTCGACTTGAAGGCCCTCGAGATCCCGGGTGTCCGTTGCAAGAGCACACGGACGGGAGCCCGGCTACTCGAGGTCCCCGGCACCGCCAGTGGCCCCAAGGCCGATGCCCTAGCGGCTCGGCTAAGGGAGTCGCTGGATGCAGCCGACGTCCGGGTGTCCAGACCCATTAAATGCGCAGAAATGCGCATTACGGGCCTGGACGACTCCGTCACGGCAGAAGAGCTCAGGCTCGCCGTGGCGGAGGCCGGGGACTGCTCCCCGGACACAGTCAAGGCCGGAGCGATACGCTTCGGCCGCGGTGGACAGGGGGCAGCAGTTGTCGGCTGCCCTATCGCGGCGGCCCAAAAGGTCGCTGACGGGCGGAGCCTCCTGGTAGGAGGCTTCCTGAGGGCGCAGGTACGGCTCCTGCAGGCCCGACCGGCCAGGTGCTTCAGGTGCCTGTCGGTGGGCCATGTGGGGGTGCACTGCACGGCGGAAGTGACGGCGGGTGACCGTTGCTTCCGCTGTGGCCAGCCCGGTCACAAAGCCGGCACGTGTGGCGCCCCGCTGCACTGTTTTAGATGTGCAGCGGGAGGCAAGCCGGCGGACCACAGGGTTGGCAGCAAGGCCTGCGCCGGAGGGGAGCCGAAGCCGGGAGGCCGGCCTTCCGCCTCCATTTCACAGCGGGATGCGGAGATGGGGGTTCCATAATGGATCCTCAACTCCGCATCCTGCAGGTGAATGTTGGCCACGGTGCCCATGCTCAGGACCTTCTGCTCCAGAGCATGGCACAGTGGGCCATAAATGTCGCCGCTGTCGCCGACCCATACACCTACCGGTTCCTCGGGCCTGCCTGGGAAACCGCGCTGGATGATATGATACGAGTCATATCTTGCGCTTTCTTAAAATAATTAAAGGACCATAATTTCCGTCCCCCAATCGAATGACTCTTCCTACCTACCTACCTTCCTACGTACGTACATTGCAGAATTAGATACCTACAATACAAGCTACATTAATGGACTTGGGCCCACTATTTTAATAAATATGTAGGTACATATATGGTACCTACATATTTAAGTGAAAGTGTCATCATAAATTTAAATAACAAACATTTATTTCTTTCAAATTTATTTTCGACAGCCCTACATCCGAATATCTCGGTTGCGTATCTGATGAGTTCTACAGACGCGATAAAGTCATAATAGTCTTTTATTTATAGTGGACCAGTTCATTATATTAGTGTTGCGACGGATTTCGGTCACTATACATGGCACATTCATTGTTTAGGTTCATTATAACTCTGACGAAACATACCTATATCACAACAGAATATAAAAATCACGAACTATACAGATACACCCGTACGTACTTACTTTAGCCCCTTTGTAGTAAATTAAATATAGGTTTATTACAATTACTAGCGACCCGCCCCGGCTTCGCACGGGTGCAATGAATGTTATTATACATATAAACCTTCCTCTTCATCACTTTATCTATTAAAAAAAAACTGCATCAAAATCCGTTGCGGAGTTTTAAAGATTTAAGCATACATAGGGATATAGGGACAGAGAAAGCGACTTTGTTTTATACTATGTAGTGATGTTCATAGTGTGTATTTAAAGATTTAAACGGCATCTCTGGTGCCATAACCTATTTTTTTTTTAGGTAGGTATACCTTGGGGTGTGTGTTGGGTAACCTCCTCGAGTGTCGCTCCGATTCCGATCCCGCTGCAGTCCGGGGGGAACGGAATCGGAGCGGCCGGTACACCCTGGGCGGCGGTCAATGGCTTCCCCTTCACCCCTTCATAGGGTTGGCATTGATCGTCGGCCAATACCCAACGTGGCGGAAACACATCGCTCTCCGTACTCCTCTGCTTTCAGAGGAGACAGGATGAGCGATGCTGTTAGTGGTGAGATGGCCCAGGGTCAGCCGGGGTGCGAGGGATATGCTCTATGGGTAACCTTACACCCCGGCGTCTGAAGACCCGAGACGGCGTGCGGTTTTAGTCGGTGCAAGCCCGACATAACCGCCCCCGCTGGCCGGCGGGGGGGTATCCGAAGGGATTTCCGCACGATAAAAAAAATAAAAAAAAAAGGTAGGTATACCTTTGACCTGACGGCCTCTGTGGCGTAGCGGTAGTGCATTCGACTGCTACGACAGGAGGCGCGGGTTCGATTCCCGCTCAGTGGTCTGGGTGTTTCTATGTATAATATTTATGCATTTACAAAAAAAAAGTATATAAGTATGTTTATCCGCATTCTGGAAGTCATAATACAAGCTTACGCTTAGGTACTTTGGGTCTAGAAAGCGATGTGTAGAAGGTCGTAAATTATTTATTTATTTATACCTACGTTAAGCCAACTATTGAGTAGATAGGTAATCTGTGCCTTAGTGTATCCGATAATTACAAAACTTACCTAACACATAAAATGGCATAAAACATTTTATGACACATTTGCTCGTAAAGAGTCTCTTATTTCACCAATATCAATATCGTATTATATCTCATTATACGTACTTGTGCGTTATTGTAAAGTAAAACGCTTTTTTTAATAAGGTAAAATGCACAGTTTTTCAAGATGCTCCGTGTAAAACGAACTTAACTGTTTTGCAAAGAGTTTTTATGTCAGAAAAATGGTAAAATAAAATAAAATAAACTTTGGGATATAAAATATAATAAATAAACATTTAATTCTTTAATTTAATTATTTTTGACAATAAATCACAAACATTTATCTGTAACAAAAACACAAAAAGATCAATTTACTTTATGAGTAATACTGGCTGTTTTTTGTGCCTTTGCCTTATAAAAAGCGCTGGATACGGGAGCATCGCTAATTTGTGAACAGGTAAAAATTATTCCGCAATTTTTCTTCTCGCTGTAGTGTTTTCATGTGAAAATTTCATCAAGTATTGATGAATTTATTAATTCGACACCGCCAGAAGAAGTCTCAGAGGCAGCGAAAAAGGCTACTCTAAGCCGAGCGTATCAAAATTTTATCATACTTATGGAAAACAAACAAAGGTGGCAAATTCATTTTCAGAAAGTGTGTTTTAAGCCTATTTCATGGAACTTTCTCAAAAATATAAGTTAAGCTCATTGTGGTGCTAGCTACTATTCAATGCTGAAAAGCACTGTGAAAACAAAACATGGTATTGATATCAACTCATACTCTAACTTGCTGGCATTTCTAAAAAGACGCTCTGGTGGCCATGTCAGTAAAAAGTCGAAAGTATTTTCGGCAGACAATGTCAAGAAGTTCCTGAAAGAAGATCCGGATTGCCGATATTTGGCGAAAAATGTCAGTTGAAACTAAATTCTTTCGCTTTCGTATTTCTTTACAATATAGGTGTTTTCTACACTGTTTTCATCTCTTTTCAGGTGGTATTAATATTCGGTATGGTGGTGCATGTAGACGTCAAGAGTTGGCAAACATCACAACTAAGTACTTAATGATGTCGAGAACAATGGGCGGGTTCTTCTTGTCCAGGTCAAAAACACAAAAAATAAAATTCCAAAATTGTTCACAATACAGGGGCCTTTTTACGACATAGTGAAGAAATACGAAGCGCTTCGTTCAACAAAAGTGATGTCTAATAGATTTTTTCAAAATTACCAAAATGGGAAATGCACTAGCCAACAATTGGCATAAATAAATTTGGAGCAATGCCAAAAAAAATTGCCAATTTCTTAAATTGGGATGATCCATATGAATACACAGTTTCAGAAGGTCTTCGGCTACATTGCTCGCCGAGGTGCGGACTTATTGACACTTAAACGTCACGGAGGGTGGTGGTCGAGCAGTGTAGCCAAGGGCTACATAAATGACTAGATGATAAATTAAGAAGAAATTAGCTCCCTTATTACAAGGAATATAAATTTGGAGCCAAGTGTTGACTCTTGACCATCTACGAGCACACACACGCGTACATTCCACCATCGTCGCCGCTGCCGCAGCAGACTCCGCCGCCGCCACCAACTGCAGAACTCTGCGGTCTCGTTTCTCCTACTGTCAGTGAAGAGAGTGAGAGAGAGACTGTTGAAATTGTAACTAATAATAATAACTTGACAACATTAAAAATGCCAACTGACAACGTAATAATAAATTTTACAAACTGTTCAAATTTTTATAGCTGCTAGAAGTGATTAAAGATTTATTCGTTTAAGAAAGTTCGAGTTTTATTTATTTCGTCGCAAATATGTTATAAAACGTATGACATACGTGCGCTTTTTCTTTTTAAGTGTGGAAACCCTCGCTTCACGTGCTTCACCCCACCGGTGCCAGCGATGAAGTGGGTATGTCAGAATCGAACCGACTAAGACTGCGGAACTCGGGGGCAAGGTTCTCTCCCGCTCCCTCTCCGTCGCCTCTTTCGCTTGCCACTGACATACCTTTTTTTTCTTTTTTTTTTATCGTGCGGAAATCCCTTCGGATACCCCCCCGCGTGCTAGCGGGGGCGGTTATGTCGGGCTTGAACCGACTAAAACCGCACGCCGTCTCGGGTCTACAGACGCCGGGGTGTAAGGTTGCCCATAGAGCATATCCCTCGCACCCCGACTGACCCTGGGCCATCTCCGGTTTCGAGATGGCCCCCTCGGGTTTGGGAACCACGGTGTCCCCGTCTTGCCCCGGTTTGGGGGAGGGGCGCTAGTCGCCCCACCGTCCCGGCCTGCTTCTGCTGGGGTGACAGGTGGCCTCACCCGCCACCCCCAGGCCTGCGCTCATGGAGGACGGAGGTCGTTAAGCGACCTCCGGCGCCTGAGTTGCCTGCGACGCGCGGCGAGCAAGTTGCGGGCTCGGCGGACCGGGAGAGTTCTAAGTCTCTCCCGGGCGCGCTCCGCCACCTCCTTCGCGAGCATTACATGCTCGCAGAAGGAGGCGGCGGCGGCCCACGCGCTCGGGCTCCGCACCATTGCCGCAATCATGCTGCCGAGCGAGAGGACTCCCACCCCGATAGCTGCCACTGACATACCTACGTGCGCTTTGATTATTACAGCCTCTGCTATCTTGTAGTAATATCGCATCAGTTAGAGCTAACACAGTGCGTTATAAGTCTTTTATTATGAGTAGTAATTTATAGCAGTTGTAAATTTTAATTAGGTTATGAGATATAAATACGAGAAAGTTACGACTAAAGGAATCACCTTTAACCGATTGTAACTTTTGTGTGGCTACTTGTACAAATGATTGCCTGAATTTACATTTGTTTGAGAACTTTTACTAAAGCTGACATTCAAAAGCTCGTGGTCAATTCAAGTTTGGTCCACCTCAACAGTTCGGAGCACATGAAGAAGGTTCGTATTAATCAAACTACAAAAAAAATTGTCAACATGATTTATTTCAATCAATCTTCACACCAACACAGTCAATTTATCAGTAAAATGTTATAAGTAAGCCTCTTGCATTTGCAAGACGTTTATCACAATTTAAATACATTACACTGAGCTTGAAGCTTTTACAAATAAAAACAGCTGAATCTGTAAGGTACAATCGGAAATTAGGTAGGTACTATAAATGTTGGTTGCCGGCTGTAAACATTGGCCCTATATGTTCAATATTGTCCACATAATCAAAATACTGCGGCGCGCACATTTTTTTTTTCTTTATTTTTTGAAAAGAATATTATTATGTAACCGAAATTATTAATATTCACCCTAACCCCTCCAGCTAAGCCTAATTGCTTGTGTTAGGAGTGGGTTCACGTCGGTAGTGTAGTGGCCAGGATTCTAACCCGGGACCTCTCGACTCCTACCGACGCTTCAACGTGTTCATCACGATGACCCAACGTGTACCTACAGCTGGAATAAAACTAATACAATGAACTTTAGTGAGGTTATTATTTAGAACCAGTCATAGGTGATTTCGTTTTCAATTAGATTTTGAGATTTTCATGTTCGTTACTTTTGAAATAGTACGTTTAAAAAACGTAATTTTACTGAATCGAGCCACTGATCAGCGTTCTACAATTTTTTTTTGAGTTTTATCTTTCCTGCCAATATGAATTTTGTTGCTAGAAATTTAATTATTGCATGACAGTTGTACCTACCTAAATAACTAAAGATTATGAGTCTATTTTTGTAACTACCTTCACAATTTTTTCGAATGAAAATATGTTTTTGGATTTGACTTGATAACATATTTTACATCTATTTCTATTCAAGCACCTAACTGAAGTATTTTATGTATGTAGTTTATTAAAATATAAGAAGTTCTCTGACCACGGTTGCATAGTTAAGAGTAAGTTCTAAAAATGTATGACTCGTTTAGTCATTTCTGACATTATTCTCTCATCTTAAACCATCCGATAGTAACTTTTAACATATCCGACTTAACAAAAGTCGAGATTTACTTCTTAATTGGTATACGTAGACAATAAAAGCTAGCATGAAAATTGCATAAAAATAAAGCATAGACACCAAGACGGATCCATAGCCATAAGAGTCCCATTCGTCAGCACGAAAAGAATATTCCACCGTTTAACTTGTCTAGTGTGTAGATACTAAATATAAAATATATCACATATCACGATGTTGCCATCTCAAGAATAAATGTCATTGTTGCGGCGCACACGCACAAAATTGCAACGTAAAGTAGCAATTTTCTTTAGACCTCCATTATTAACTTAAACACTATAAATGAATAGCTACATAAATTACTTTTTTTTTCATGTTTTAATTTTAAGCCTTATAAAAATATGCTTATTTGTCTAATAATAAAGCTAGTGATTTTTTATTGTACACAACGAGCCAAAGTAAGTGTGTTCATCATTTATTCATGTGTTAAGTATTTTCATCGTGAAATAATGACAGGTACCTTAGTACCTAATATTCTGATGTTTCAACTGCCTTCTAAAATAAATAACTCGATACAACATGTATTTACTACGGTTACTAATATTCTTTACTAAAAAAAAAAAACTTAAAAAAAATTATGTAACTATTATTTTATTACAAGACGTATACCTACTTAAAAGTATGCGGTGCGAAAGTGCAGTATTTTGCTATTATTTACTTAAAAACTATATAAAATAATAAAAACACTGACAGATTAAGGCCTAATTTAGAAAATGGATTTAGTATTTTCCATTAATTTATGAACGAGGATATATAATTATGTCCACTAAGCATCTCTTTTCAGTAAAATTCAAGCAATAAAGTATTACAAAGCGTGTAGATTATGAAAAATGGAATCCTATGATTTTAAAATTAGCAGTAATTTAATGATTACTCTGTCATTACCATTTTTCGGCTATCCATATTATTCTGTTGCTAATTGTAAACAACCTTTTATTTTCCCGCTCTTTAAACATAGATCATAAACACAGACCTAACAGTTTTTTGCCTATTCGTTATTTGTAGGCAAAGACATCACGTCTGTAATGCCAAGAGCCTGATAAATGTACATGTCGTGTACCTAATGATGGTGTTCGCTTTCGTTGTCAGCTACCGCGGCTGTTGTGAGTGTCGTGGGCTCGCCGGGGTCGAGTTACTGAGCGCGGACAGGGAGCTTGCGCGCTTCATGCTGCAGAGAAATAATGTGCAATAAGTATACTGTGGTACACGAGCTTGGTTTACTGAATACATTATATACCTTTTATCTTACGAATGCAAATGGTCGTATGTTATTTTTTTAGTATTTAGGTCTACCCGCAATCAAACTACGTGCAAGATTGAATTTGTTTATCATTCAAATTAATCAAAATATATTTTCTTTCAGTTACTCATACTTGATTTTGAAATGTATAGTATGTTATAACATTATAACCTTCAACTATTCATTTGTAATTGGATAGGTACTCTGCCTAACATTCCGTGATTTAATTAAAAGCAATTTTGAATTTTGTACAACTGGCCACTTTCAAGGTATGGTACTTATACATATACGAGGTACCTGTGAACTATATAACAAGTATCACAGACATGCTGTGGTGGTACTATGATTGTCATGTCATATAATCAACTTTTGTATAAATGTATAAAAATAGTGAAATTAACATCACAAGATGATGCAACTGAATTTGAAGTTGACTATAAATTCAAGAAAAAAAATATGGCCAAGCTGCTTGTGTAGAATAAGATGTCGCAGTTGTTCGTATTAGGCTTTACAAACCACATTTAACTTACCCGATGATTAAGATGTCTAAGACTTCGGTTTCTATTAGCTCTTAGATTTGACCATATCACAACATCAATAGTGCGTTTGAAAAGTGCGAGGTTACTATATGTCACACTGATCCCTTGATTCCCTCTTCCCATATGCTGACTGCAAAGTGACTGTTACCTTTCAGGGTCAGTGTAGTCTACGTCGGTTGGCAGGTGAGCGGAGTGTCGCCCCGCGAGCCGATTGAACAGTCGCGCCGAAGAGCGACGCAACGACTCGCGCAGTTTAGAGAAACTTGCGCTCCGTGACACCTCGCCACTTTCCTGCCCCCGTGTTATGCAATTTACACTCCATACCGTTTAACAATAAGGACTAAACTACTGTCAAAGTACATGGGACTGTTAAAAATAAAACAGATTGTTTAAAATTTGAGAAATCAATATAAAATACAAAGGTTAAATTTGATCTGAGTTTCTGAACTAAAGATTTGAAATATTTGAATACATATATTATGTTAATTGTAAGGGAAGTGGAACAGAGTTCGTAATAGTGCGGTTATAAAAGTTTATACCTATATCAACACAGAACAGGCGGGAAATAACCATTGACAATGAACTCTATATAATGGAGAAGTGTAACTAATATGTAGAGTTGAGTGATAAATGAAATATACTAAGCGTTTCAACTAAGAATAGGATCGCACTTGAGACATCTTCAGTGATGACATTTGAATTTTGTACTCTCAACATATAAAATAATTATTAAGTATTTACATACTTTTATTTATATATTTTTTTTTTATATTTAGGACACGTCAATTTGACTTGACCTCGCCTGATGGTAAGCTGAAGGTAAAGTCTCAGGAAAGAGGGGTCACCATTACATACAAGTACCATGTTAACAATGGTGGCACTCAGCTTAACGGCCTCATCAGAAGAGGATTGTCGGCGCAGCACCGTGTGACACCCACCGGTCCCACTAGTGCTGCAACCACAATCCCCCTGCCCGTAACATAGCTAGGTACTTGTTTAATATAAAACGTTAAAGAGCAATTTTATTAACAACGAATAATATTATACACTACTATTATGAATTGGTAATTACTCGAAGAGATTGCACTAGGCTGTAACAATATTTTCTACATTTCGGTGCACATTAAATAACTTTTTCAAATAAATAAAATGTACTTTCAAGTAATTAATGTTTTATGTCTTTGCAAACCCTCTTCAAAGGTCTTGAAGTTGAAAAAATTATATCCTATTCTTAGTTAGATCGCATAGTATAAATCATTCATTTATAGTGAATGAGATGCCACCATGCATCTACTCTAACAGCAAAAGCCGTTATCAACAAAATGTGTTTGTGTGTCTGTTTGTTCGATGGTCATGCTTTCATGTTTGTTCGTGGGCTATAAATTGCATAACACTGTAGACTCACCTTGTCAAGAATAAAATAAAAAATAAAACCAAAACATAATATTACATAAATTATATTTAATAACAATGTTTTTAATTACCATTCGACGTCATCGACGTATTAAAAAAATTCTCATAGGAGTATGACATGACGATTATTATAAATGGAGATTCTTTATAAAAATTTAAAGATATTGCCGATACTGTAGTTTATATAATGTACATTTCAATATCCACATTGTGAGTACCCCCATTGTTGAAAAGAAATTCAGTGTATATAAAAATAATATATAATAATATTTATCACCTAACTCTCACATAAAGCTTAGATCGACATACGCTAACACTGGAATGAACGTTAAGCATAAAATTACTGATAATGATGACGATAAAACATGACTGTTGATAAATAAATAAAATAGCTGTACTCAACCAAGCAACTTTTGTTAAAAGTTTGTTATTGCCATCCATATTTTCATGCTAACCTAATATTCCACATTTACAAGTATTTATCGGTTAAAGAAACTACAGTTTATAGCAATATTTTAGTAGAATTATAAAATATTATTATTTTAAACAGGGTGAACTACCCTAACATTGGCACTCGTCCATTTGTTGGCACTGTTTAAAGTGAACAAACAATTTTTCATTGCTTTTTGGTTGTCATTATTAACAATAAAAATATTGTTTTAACAATGACAACCCTACATCATCTAAAAATTCCTATTTTGAGAAACTTAAAAGTGGTCTCAAGGTAGTAATCTATAGATGATAAAAGGTTGCCTTTGTTAAAAATAAAAATAATGATATATTATTTTTAACAATGTTAACTAAAAGGAATGAAATTATTTGTTCATTATAAGACAGTGTCTACAAATGAACGGAAGTAATGATGGGGTGGTTTACCCAACATAGGGTCTTAAACCATAATGTATATAGGTTGAGTAAAGCTAAAATTTGTAAAAAATAAAATTCACATTCATGCATTCTTCTTTATAGAATATCGAACGTAGTGTAAAATACAATCATTAAATTAAAATTGAATAATGTAAGCGAATAAAATCGTTGTTTTGCTCAAATTAATTATAAAATTTAAAAAATTGTATTGATACCATTCATTGTGGTGATTATAATATGTGTGTTTCAATGATCATAAATGCAAATTCAGCTTAAAAACTCACAAAATATATATATATACGCATTCATTTTATATAACCATATAATCGCTCTAGATAACTAGAAAATATATATATATACCTAGCCAGGCCAGAATATTTTATTATTCAAATATCTCTTACATCTTGATAATATGATAGCACACATTTTTGCACCAATACAAAAAAAAATAAACAATATTCTGATCTAATACATATTATATTTTTTTGTATAGATCTAATAACAAGGTTATATAAAATGCACTCCAACTAATGGCAAGCTGTCACCATATAAAACTGCAAACATACACCGCCTCGATTGTAATATTTATACATAAGCAAAATATTGTATACTAAAGGACGGCTCACTGACATGCTCCCTATCACACGATATTGTATTTTTTTATTAATTTTTTAGAAAAATTTCACTTTACTAAAAATAAATTGCATGCTAATAAATAATACTAAAGCTACTTTGACCATTTTGAATTTTATTGCTATAGAAATACTAAAATTCGAATTAAAACTTAACTAAGGCTTAGGCTATGTTATTTTATTTGCCCAAAAATTCAAAACGGCGAGCAAATTAAGTGTGAAACGCACATGATCCGTAATAACAGTGAGCGCATGTGAAACTCAGTACTTGGTTCAGGGATTTCTACAATTCGTAATAATCTTTGATTGTTAGCAGAAGTGTTGTATAAAGATGAGAAATGATAGAAAAACCAACTAACGCAATAAATCCGTGAGTGCGAGGAAACAGAAGCAAGTCTAATACAGGATAACGACTCAGTACTAATAGCTAACTACTCATACGAAGTCACGGCTCACCTACATAGGACCATGTGCGTAAAGCGAGTGTGAACTTAAACCCTACGGTGTACTACATAAGAGCTACTGGTGCGGAGGATTGCTTCCAGTGTTGATCCCTAGAGCATTGAACAGCTTTGACTTTAGGTTCATGCGTGGTTCGCTCGCTTGGTTCGCGCCCTAAGGAAACAAACAAAAAATAAACAAAATAATAATGTGCAAATTAATGGTGTGTAAGAAAAAGCTTACTACAAACAAAAATATAGTGGTTTAAAAATGGCTACCATGAAAGTATGGAAAAACTGTTAGATACTCATGCCCTGAAATCTCAAACATTGCCAGTCTGTTTCAATAAGTCAATGATGTTAGAAACATTGCCTCTGCATACAGTGAAGTGAACTCCATACTTTCAAAGAGCCACAAAGTTTCAAAATAAAAATATCGCTTGTACAAATGCAATGCCACACTAATTATAACACTATGATGAGCATTATCAAATTCAAAATAAATGTTGAAGGAATAAAACTTTCAAGATGACTTTGAATATCAAAACAAATAGCAAACATACATATAATACACAAAATTAACATGTCAAGTTTGATTTTGATGATGTGTTTACTTGCAACGCTGCCTGTCAGGTAGTTAGTATCAAAGTTCAAATATCTTCACTTTCAATTCTCAAAATCAATTTTGATTTTTAACTGAACATTTAACAATTTATCGATGAAAAATTGTTGTGAGTGCCCCATTTGGCCATATTGTAATTATAATATCATTCTCTTACTACTATCTTCCATGGATTGTCGCGTCGTTAGGTTTATATTTTATTTTTCCGTCTATACAGGAAATAGGGTTTCCCTAATGGTTCAATTAGAGAGATAAAATAGTAGAACACCATTACACCTATTATGATTACGGTACTAGTTTAAAACAGTAGGTGAATTTGAAACCGACTACTGTGAGATTTGGGGCTATGAATAACGAACAAATGAATGAGTGAATGGTGGCTATAGGTACGAACACAACAATTCATGACTCTGCAATAAGTAACCTTCCTAATAAAAAGTAAGTAAACAGATCTTTGTAGAATGATTTTGAACTCGAATCCTTTATTATTAAGGTTCCTTACCTAAATATGATGTAAAATATTATTACTAAGCACCAACATACAAATAAGGACCATTTAAGTAGTGAATTTTAAAACACTCCGAGGATACAATCACGCGAAACAGTCATAGCTGTTCCAGTTATAACCAGATGATACAAAAAGCATTTTGTACATAAAACATAGCCCGATATACAATCAACGATCACCCAAGTGCAACACTAAACGACGACATGCGCACCGCTGTAAGCTCCCTGTGATACGGTGATTGTTTAGATGGTGTTCGGTTTTGTGCAACAAACAAAACACCAGTGCAAACCCAATTTTGGCTGAAATAGCTTCGTTTCTATAAAAACAGTTTTGTTAAATAGTGTATATTATACGTATATGCGTCTATGGTGGGTATCTTTAATATTTTTCTTTGAAAAGTTTTTCACACTATTGTAAAATTTTGCCAGGTTTCAAAATTTTGAATATATTAAAAAAAAAAATTGCATACTTAATTTAACAATACTTTTCGTAAGCCAAAATTAAAAGCAAAAGCATTCAAAAACAATCTCATGAAAAAAACATTATTTGGGCGAACAAAAAATATCATATACGTTACACAATTTGGATTCACATTATTTTAAGAATACTGTGTAGGTAAAGTCGAGTTTACGATAATATCTGGAAAAAGAACCTTCCTGTCTTAAAAAAAGTGGTGCATGCTTCTAAAACATGTTTAATTTATAAACATGAGTGTTTATAGAAACGAAGCCACATCGAATAGTGTATGTAGGAAGCCACGAACAAGTACAGTCCACAGTTCACCCCCTAACCTCGTCGTGATTGTCGTGGTGCGGCTCCATGCCCTCGCGACTGCCTTGCCGCGCACTGCGAGCGCGTGATTGCTTCACGATGTCCAATGCCTAACATCCAATCGATATTAAGTACATAAATTTTGGAAATCTACTTTAAATTTGTCTCTAAGGGTTTGAACAACCTATATTCGAATTGCTGGTGTTCATAACAATCATTTTAAATTTTGTTCAGTGATTGATATCTAAAGAAGTTATGGGACAACTTTGCCCATCACATTGTAGATAAATTAATGCAGGACAACAGTTTTTTTTTCACACTTATACCGAAATAAATTTTGGAAACCATAACAATACGCCAATTATTCAGCCACCTGTAATATAAATATCTAAGCATTTTTATATAATATTCATTAGCCTTTGTACGTGACTTACTTGCTGTACGTGCTAGGCAGCGTGCAAAATTAATTGGTCAATTAAATTGTGCTGATATTTAGCCAGTTTAATATTACAATAACATATTTCCATGTAATATCAATTAAATAATTATAATTATACGCAACATTGCCCGTTTTTTTGAGATTTTTTTCAGGCGATATTGACATTGCGCAAGTTACAAACTTGCGCAATTAAAAACATTAAATAGATAACGTGTAAATGATGTGTAAATTAGGTGTTAATATTTGTGCGTGTCATAAATAAGCAGAAAAGTTGAAAATAGTAATTAACTATTTGTACCTACGTAAATCGTACACAATGATTAAGATAAACTATAAGTGTTAGTACAAAAAATCATTGTGGTGCATTCGCAAGTCGCGGATTTAAACGGTGTATAGTGTGTTTTTGTGTGGAAACCCAGCATAATATATCTATAACCGTATCCACAAATAAACAAAGAAACGAAATTCGTATATGTATCTGATCTGATCATAAATCTATTGAAAATATACATTTGAGTAAAAGCAAATTTGTCAATACGGTAGAAAATTGAACGGTTTAGAAATAAGAAACTAAGTACTTAAGATCCTGACGCTGCAAAAATAAGGCATTTTGTTATTTGATAATTCATTATTGGATTCCAGAGACGGTACTTATGCTCATAACTGTACTTGTAAAGTCGAATCATATGTTTTAATTTTATTAATAATAGTAATATTTAAATTCTTGCTACTCAATAGATTTTTAAGAGTATTCCCGCTAACCCCTCCAGCCAAGCTAAATTGCTTGTTAGGAGTGGGTTCGGTAGTATAATGGCCAGAATGCAAACTCGGGACGTTTCGATCGGTATGGCCGGCTCCTTACCCACATCAGAAAGTTCACGACTACTTTAGTATTCCGGCCGGAGCTGCAGGCCGCTAGTTAGTAATAAAAAATGCCCATATTTATGCAGCGCATAGACCTTAAAGTACAAACACTACCATTCATTAAAATCACGCGTTTAGATTGTAAATAAAACTGTGAAGAAAAATGTACCTCCTTCCTGCTGCGTAGCGCGCAATCCTCGAGTGTCTCGGCCGCCTCGTACTTGCCCTGGCGCCGGTACAGGGCGCCCAGGTTCTTTAGCGTCGTGGTCACTGTTGGGGAGTCCACCTGTCCCATGAAATGCAACAATAGTTACATGTAAAGGTTTATGAAAGGGGAGACACAAATTACACGTGGGGGACAAAAGAGGCAAAATATATACTTTTTTTCTTGAGCTTGTAAACTAAGTCGTGGTCACAGTTGGAAGTCCACCTATTCCAAGAGATGCAACATTAGTTGCGTATATAAGTTTGTTGAAGGGACAGATAGAAATTATATGTAGGGGGCAAAAGAAGTAAAAGGTAAAATCATATAGTTGACATTTTTAGGGTTCCGTAGTCAAATGGCAAAAAACGGAACCCTTAAAGATCCGTCATGTCGGTCTGTCTGTCCGTCCGTATGTCACAGCCACTTTTTTTCGAAACCGTAAGAACTATGCTGTTGAAACTTGGTAAGTAGATGTATTCTGTGAACCGCGTTAAGATTTTCACACAAAAATAGAAAAAAAAACAATAAATTTTGGGGGTTCCCTCGTACTTAGAACTAAAAACTACAAATGCTTTTTTTACGTCAAACCCATAGGTATAGCTATGGATAGGTCTTCAAAAATGATATTGAGGTTTCTAATATCATTTTTTTCTAAGTTAATAGTTTGCGCGAGAGACACTTCCAAAGAGGTTAAATGTGTGTGTGTCCCTGTAACTTCTAAAATAAGAGAATGATAAAACTAAAAAAAAATAAAAAATATGGTGTACATTACTATGTAAACTTCCACCGAAAATTGGTTTGAACGAGATAAGACGTTAATACGTCATGAATCTTAAACCGTAATTTACCTTTCACTCAATCAACTCAAATATAAAAGTTAAAAATAAAAACATTATTATCTTACTTGCTGCTACGGAACCCTTCTTGGGGGAGTCCGACTCGCATATGGCCGATTTTTTTAAACACATTTGAAAGTTGTAATAGATATATATTATGTACTTTTTTTCTAGATGTTGCAAAATAAGGTGTTTTTAGATTGTATATTTGCTACCCTATAACTTATAAATGTGCCTTTTTGATGTTATAGTTATCAATGGGCTCAACCCAACCCGTTCTTTAATAAAATTCACTTCCTTATTAGAAAACTAGTAAAGGAATTATTCGGACAATATTTCTTTACACAGTGCCCACTTGCAACATCTAAAAGTTAATTATGTTTGCTCTTATGAAATAATGAAAAAAAAGCTTCAAAATTAAAATAGAATGCCCGGTCTAGTAGACTAGATTTAAATAATTCTTAACAATAGCCTTCGGATACCCCCCCGCCGGCCAGCGGGGGTGGTTATGTCGTGTCTCGACTAAAACCGCACGGTGTACTCCCCAAGTGTCCGTTGCCGGGCACCCCGGGTAAGCCCTCGAAAGGATAACCCCAGGGTTGCCCGCGGACTTTGGCCGCCACCACGGCCTCGCCAGGTGGGGTCGGGTTTTATCCCGCTTCGGTGAGTTGGCAGGCGTGTGTAGGGCACACACGACACGCCTCCGCCACGGCCTGACAATAGTCTATACTTTAAAAACTTATAAGGTTACCTTCGCAGCCTTATGCCAGCCACCATATTCGCCATAGGGAGCATTCTCTTTCTGGAGATGTTTGTTCTCTTCACGCTCTTCAGCCACCTGCCAGATCGGTTTGTTATCCCCTGATAACACAAACAGATATTGTTTAAATAAATGATTAACATGCGGACCAGATAACGTATGCATTTTAGGTAGGTAAAATAACGGTTTGAAATAACATGACATTGAGAAAGAAACAGTCAACGGTGGGCTGCTGTTTCTATTTCGATACGCTAAACGGCCTGTAAAGAAAAGGCTGAATCGAGATAAACACTATCTATGAAATAAAATTTATAATACATATTTTTACAATGGTTTAACGGTACAGTACATATTAATAATTGTCCAACTAATTTACTGGATATGTAGTTAAAGGAAATGTTTTTTAGGGATTTTCTTTAGAAAAGCCCTATTGCTTTGCTAATTTTCTGTCACGGTTTTGGGTATGAAGGAGATGAGCTATCGAGTTGCTGTTTTCGGTAATAGATTCGTGCTGGGGTGAACCATTGCAAGATAAAAAAAAATCACAAAATTGCAAAAAAAAAAACGCAAAATCGAAAATCGCTTGTATTCGGCTGAGCTCGTCTCAGGAATTCAACTTGTTATTAGATAGTTCGTGATCCCTGTCACCATATAAAACCATATCCGTTGTTAAAATAACTATAAATAAAAAGTCTTTATCAGCGTCAATTGTTTAAAAGCCATTTAAGTTAAAAATTATATAAAAATGTGACACAAGTCGGGAAGGTGTGACACACTGGCAACATTTTGTCGTTAACAGATTAAAAATATTGAAATGAAACACCAAATAAAACATAAAGAAAAACATCTTTGCCTTTCCTACCTGTGCCACACGTTATCCAAACTTGTGTCACTCACCGATTTAGTTTCTTATAAACATCCACACACGAAGCACCAAGGATAATATTATGGACCTGTCATATTAAAGAGGACTACACTTGGACGATAGAAACGTATGAACAAGACAGCCTCATAATAATAATCGTATTAAAAAATAAACCCTTCACTATCGAAATTGAATATCAATGTCCTAGTGAGCCTATGATCTAATTAAAAAGCCAAACCAATATATATATTACGGCAAAAAAATAATTGTGGCACTTTCCGTAAAAATCCATATCAGAATCCACACTATAATTTTATTGTGTAAAATAAATTAATGATTAAGCATTTACAAGTGAGAAAAGTGACATATGTCTTATTTTGCATACAACCCACCCAGTAATTTGAACAGAGCCTAAAAAAATCTATCTATACCCGAAATAATACAATAAATCCAATTGATAGGCGAGAAAGGAAAAAAATAAAGAAAAAAGTTTGCCTGAGTTTCCAAAAAGTTTCCAACATTGAATTCTTGGCATTCAAAAATATCTGGTCAATATAGCATTTCTATGTCCAAGTAAATATGAAAATGATGATTAAATACACGCTTTTTACTATCACCATTTAATATAAATAAGTAGTATATAATTACTAATTTCATAAATCTGTATACTACATAAAATTCTGCAATATTGCATTGTCAATATTTGGTATACAATTAAATCATTTTTGGTATAATTAATTAGTGGAAGACAAAACATCTTGAAAGTAGCCTACACAGCTTTTGGTCACAAAAGTAACCATTTACTAGTTCCGTTCTGTAAACGTTTTTAACACTACTAGTTTTATAAAATATTTGGTAACAAAACAAATACTACAATACATTTGTAAATTTGCTATTTATTTTTAACTAGTAAATGCATACTTTATTTACATTATAACAATTATATCTAACAACATATGATGAAACATTTTTATAGCAGCATTAAAACAAAAAAAAAACAGTTATTTAGAAAAAAGTTGTGGTCATTGTTATCAAAAGAAAATTATAAAAAATAACATACAAAAATCTCTATAATAAATAAGAAAAAAACACGCATCTTTTTTATATTTATTGCACCTATCCAAATGTAGAAAAAAGTTGGACACTATTCTCTTTACTGAAATGGAATCACTCGAATGAAAATGTGAGTCAAATCAGTTTTATCGTAACTATTTATGTGTCCCTGTAACAGCCCTAGTACTTAGTTTTATACCACAAATTCTCTACAGTGGTAAGCATAGAACTCTTACTAATAACACATATTAAGAGTTCTATGGTGCTAACCATAGTTACATACAAAAAAATAACGCTTTTCTTACACAAACTGCTAAAATGAAGTCAAAAGTAGGTATTTGTTACTGATAAACTACACTTAAGATTTATCGCGCATGAGTACTGTGCAGCAGGGTGAATATGTCTATTTGCATTGTCATGGATACATTTACAAAAAAAAAACGGTCATGGATAAATCTACAAAAGAACGTATGTTTTATCCGCATTCTAGAACCAAAATTACAAGCTATGCTTAGTTTGGGCCTAAATGGCCCTGTGCATTATGGTCTAGAATATTTATTTCCTTTGTAAATATGCAGTCAATCTGTACTTCTGTGCTTCATCGGCTTAACCGCTCAGCCAAAGTTTTTGGCGGTGCGAATAGCGGTAGGCCAAAGCTCGACTTGTTGCTATCGCGGCGGTGACAGTAGGGTATTAGACGTATTTAGAGTTTTGTTTTGTTTAAATGGTGCTACCAAGAGCAGTACAGTACTGCCTTCAAACAAGTGCATTCTTCGCTCAAGATATCTTGGAATCTATAGGTTAGGAGAGTGCATCCAGTCAATTAGAAAAGGACAGACTTAGGCGAATTCCACGCTTTTTACTACGAAAATACGGACAATCCCGAAGATTTTTTGAATACATGATAACAAATACAGAAACATTCTTTTAAAAATTTAGATCGGAAAAAGCGAACATATAGAACGGGACTTGAACCCGCGACCAGTCCCGTTCTCTTTTTCCGATCTAAATCTTTGGAAAAAGTAAGCATACAAAATGCTTAATGCGACGGCTAGCTTCATACAATTTCATATATTTGTGTCCGCCGCTCGCCGCGCTGCAGTTCGCACCGCAATTCGCGCCGCGGATAGCTTTGGCTGAGCGTAAGATATTCAGCCTGCTACGGGGGCTGAAGACGCCATTGCTCAAGCTTATGGGTTCTTTTAGAATTAATTAAACTACAACTAATAATATTGATTAAACGGAGTGAATAAAAGTTTAAGAGTCAATAGAAACAAAAGTATCTAATAACTGCTTAGTACATACACCGCCCTCAGAAGTTGCTGATAACCAATGAATTTATAAACGACTAGCTGTTGCCCGTGGCTCCGCCCGCGTGGAATTCTGATCCCGTTTTCGCAACACATGGGACCCTATTCCCGGGATAATAAGTAGCATATGTATTATTCCGGAAAACTATCAATGTATAAATATTTTTGTAATCGTCATCAGAGGACAAAATTAAAATAAAACTATTTTTGGTTATTATTTCATGTGAAGTTTTAGAGCTAAGGTAATCGATAAATTGTAATGTGTTAGCTAAAAGCGATGCGTTGGTGGCCGTTACATACTTGAAATTTTGTAATAAAAAAGTATTGACCATATTGTTTCTATTCACCGTTAAACTTGTATTCACTGCGTTTTACGGTGATACTATTTACAATCGTCTAGACTCCCTTAGATCTAAGCAAAGGCAACAGAGATTGTCGAAATCAGTCTAAAATCTTGATATGCGACTTTTCATTCACGGTCAAGATAGAAGCAGGTTTCAATTAGTTTAATGTTTTTTTTTATATACTTTCACGGTTATATAGAGGAAGGCAGAAGCGTAGTTACTGACCTCACTTAATTAGGGATGAGCCTTTTGGCGTCTACCGGGTATATTATATTCTGACGCTATGTTGTGTCTAAGAATTTCTTAACAGAAAATTAACATTTTATTTATTTATTTAATATTCATTTGTGCAACCCGGGACGTCACAATCGCGCGCAACCATACAAGCGCAAACTTCTGCTATTGGACTAACGAGGCCCTTTTACATGAAGTATACCTACATTAAGAAGTTAAGGTAATCCTACTAATATGTTAAATGCGAAAGTTTGTAAGTATGGATGGATGGATGGATGGATGTTTGTTACCCCTCACGTAAAAACTACTGAATGGATTTTAATGAAACTTTACAATAATATAGCTTATACATCAGAATAACATATAGGCTACAATTTATAAAGATACTGTGTGAATTGTCCAAAATATGACGATAAGTGTCAAGCAATCTACCATCTGCGAGGTATTCTGGCGTGCGCTGCCAAAACCGCCCGAGTTACACATATGTAATGTATGATGGAAATGTTTATCCTACTAATATTATAAACGCGAAAGTTTGTGTGTATGTATATATTTATGTTTGTTGCTCTTTTACGCAAAAACGGCTGAAAGGATCTGGCTGAAATTTGGTACAGGTATAGATATAGTCCGGAATAATACATAGGCTACTTTTCATCCCAGAATAGGTTTTCATGGGTAGCGGGAACGGGATCAGAATTCCACGCGGGCGGAGCCGCGGGCAACAGCTAGTTATTTTATATAATGTTATAGAAATGTATAATAACATACTTCTATATATACTAGACAGGCTAAACGGAACTAAATAAAGTACCACCTTAGATTTGGTCAAATGGCAACAAATCTCCTAAGAACTGTACCTACGTACTTGTTGTCACTACTAAAGCGATTTCTTCAATTTTGTGCATGGCGAATAACGCGTTGGTCACAAGAAAATTACTCCTTAGAAGCAGGACAGCGCCGCTTCTTAGAATCTTAAGGTTAGACGAGAAATTTTGTTACAGCGCTGTAGCGAACAATGGATCTAACTCTAACCAAAATGAAACACGATTTTGGTTGAGAATAGGTCCTCTAGTATGTACTACATATAATTATTATAATTTAAAAAGTACACATAAGCTTCACGAACATTCGTAAATTGTAAAGACCATGCCTAATTCTAAGGCTATCAAGTTAACAAAGTCTAATTGCAAGACCTTCAAATCAACAAAGTTTAATTCTAAGGCCTTCAAATGAACAAAGTTTAATTCTAGGGCCATCAGATGAACAAAGTGTAATTTTAAGGCCGTCAGATGATGATAGATTAATTCCAGGGCCTTCATATGAACAAAGTTTAATTCTAAGGCCTTCAAATGAACAAAGTCCAATTTTAAGGACGTCAGATGAACATAGTTTATTTCTAATGCCGTCAGATGAACAAAGTTCAATTTGAAGGACTTCAAGTAAATAAAGTTTAATTCTAAGGCTTTCAAGACAACAAAGTCTCATTCTAAGGCTATCAAGCGAAGCTTCAAGCTAATATAACCTAGCAGTGACCATGTTCCTTTATCAATGGCAAGATTAGAGTATCAAAAGTCAAGTACAAATGCAAAAAGAGATCTATAATAAACACAGCAGAGTAGAGACAAGACGGTATTAAGACAGATTTGTCGCGTTCCAGATTTTATAGGTGTATTTTTTTTTTAAAGAATATAGGTAACCCAAATTACTAATATTCCCCCTAACCCCTCCAGTTAAGCTAAATTGCTGTGTTAGGAGTGGGTTCACGTCGGTAGTGTAATGGCCAGGATTCGAACGCTACTGACGCTAATTTACGCATGAAACAGTTTTTTTCGAAGTGTGCACACTTTCATATGTTTCTGTAGAGTAATAGTCTGTCTCAAGACTATCTTGTCTCTAATGTGCGGTCGTCAGACTAAGCAAAGCATGTACAGTACACGGGCGGTTGATTTGGTACGTCAGGAAAAAGAGTAAGAGTCTGGCTAAGATGGGCTTGCTTTCCGTTTTGTAGAATGTTTTCTCTATCGCACAGCGCATGTCCACAGTTTGATATATATTTAGAGTAGTTTATACCGAAGCTATAGTTTCAATCTATACTGATATTACAACGAGGAAATACTGTTGTTTGTAATCGATAAACTCTGAAACTACTGTACAGATTTCAAATTTTTTTTTACCATAGAATTCTATGTTATCCCTAAATAACATAGGCTACTTTTTATCCCAATACTCCTACGGAATTAGAACTTACGCGGGTGAAACCGCTTGGCGATGCTAGTACTATATAAAGGTATTAAACTGTCAATAAGATGTACGATAGAGATAGAGAGAGAGAGAGAGAGAGAGAGAGAGAGAGATATCTACAAAACAGAAGCACTCTCTTGTTCCCAACTTACGGTTTTTCCCAATTTACCAAATCAAAAGCCGCGTACTGTAGATAAATCTACAAAATTTAATAATAATTTAACTAGACACAATAGACAATGACAATATTTTGTAGAATATAATAAAGAATCATACAAAAATATATTTGTTTAAATATAACGGACGTTTCGACTTTCCCATTATATTATTGGCATCGAATAAAACTTTTTTCTTTCTGCAAAACTACGTTAATACACGGATAATTAAAACAATAACATTCTTCTAGAAAACTACATAAAATCATAATTAATGCAAAAAATACTAACATCTCACTAATAAAAAAAAATCACTAACATGCAATGCAATTTTTCATTGACTAATTACATATTCGAGCTAGTTAGGCTGTCTTACACCAGTGAAAGTTCGTTCAAGTATATTGAGTTTTCACGTTATATTAATTGAAAACTCTTCAATTTAATTGAACGCTCTTATATTCATCGGTGTAATCCACACAGCAAATAGAGAGAGGTGTTGTAATTAGAAGGTAGACCCGAGAATCACAGTTACTTAGGCCCCCCTCCTCAAAGTATGTGCTCTTTGGTGTAATTCAACCTTAAAAGGAAAACAATTGTGGCAGTCACCGGAAATGTGAAAACTCCTACATCCAACACATTAATCGCGTACGTGCAACGTCATATGACGCCATAAGAGGGCATCATGTCATTCACCGTCACGGCACACAAGTTGTAAGAGCGACTTGTGTGTTATGTCATGACTTGGTATATATAATGTTTCACAACAAAAATGGTTGTAGATTTATAAAATGATGACTATATAACTCCTATGGGCGACCCTGTAGAGCCACACTACAGGTAAGTTTTAAGTTTATGCACACGCAAAAAAATTGATGGTGGAAAGCATAGTACAATGGTACTGATTATTATTTCTTAAATAAATTTCTTCCACCAGACCAGCCAGACTAATCGTGAAGAAAAATAGCGGTTAACCAAATTTGGTTCTGATTGGATTCGTAGTTTAGGAGGAGACCTGTGACAAAGAAAATCCTGAAGTCTGGTATGAGGAGCTTTCGCTCGACTTCGTCTCACTCAGCTCAATAATTCAAATATAAAAAGACCACAGATAAACAAATAAAAAAGAAGAATGACGCGAGCTGATTGGTTAATTGACGCGCCTCGGCCGTCGCGCTTTTTACGCAGCTACAGTTAATTGTCAAGATGTTTGCCAATTATAATACAAATTATTGATGAAAAGTATAGTAAACATGAGTAAGTTCAGTTACTTGTAACATGGCCATACAGGATCCAGGCCCCAGTAGAAAAACGAAATAAACTTGACACATAAATTCATGCTTTGGTCAATTTGTGTAATAATAGGACCTTCACCTAGAGAATATAGTATACTGCTGAGAAAATAAAAACAAATAAGACTTCTTACATAATCGATTATTGGATTAGGTAGCGCAATTTAGGGCCGACAACGTCATACATCCCGGATTTTTCGGAATCAAATTCATTTATTTACCTTAATGATACAAAGATGCGATTGATTTTAGTAATTTTTCATTACTTTACATTTTATCATAACTATAACAAATATATATCAGTAAGAAAATCAGTGAAAAAAATTCTATTAATAACAAAATAAAAAGAAATATAGCGTCATGTTCAGCATCATCTATAAGAATTTAAGGCTTAGTTAATTTTAAACTATAATTGTCACCTTAAATATAATTTTACAGAATAAAAATACTTTTGTTAGAAATAAAACTGTTAATATTCCTTCGAAACAATCTGGTGGTGCAAAAAAACATGGCAAAATACGGGTTATATTTGACCAAAAAGTACTTATGACATGACCATTATAGTATGCGTCATGAAATCCCGCGAACTTGCACTAGCTAATCTTCTCAATGATATTACTAATAGGTCTTTACCTATGAAATTGCCGAAATTTTCTTACAAATTCATGAGTTCGTTATTCCTGTAATTTAATAGCTATTTCCATTATTTATATTTTGCTTGAAAGTTGATTTCAACATTTTACAACTCTGTATTAAATTTTGTTTTTATTGGCCGCTTGATAAATTAATTCGATCTTCAAAATGCTATCCATTTTGATGATTAATTTTATTATTACTTAAACAGCTGTCACTTTTCAAAAATGTAATAAAAGTTGCTGTTTGTTAGCTTAATGTTGTCTCATTCATACACAAATAAAATCATAAAATTTGGATTTGTCATTCCTAAAAAAAATGCAAAAATGTTAGTACTGAAAATTGCGTTCCCTTCAATTTTTCAATTTCTTCAAGAAAAACGGCAATTTCATATGTAACGACCTAATATATGTATATTTAATCTGTTTTCTACTTTTTAAGTAAAGTTTACAACTACTAAATGATGATTATAATTGTACATTTGTATTATAAGGAAAAGTTAAGGACGGTTTGAGCAGCCATTTTAACAATAATATTATGCTACAGGAATGTCGCAACTGTGTGCCCTCTGCTAATATTGTTAGTTTCTCGTAAAAAATATTATACACTATGTGCAGTAAATGTATTATTTTTTAGGCTTTTTTAATGATGCTATATACTCTGAAATGATAAATAAAAAATAAAGTTATATTAAAATAACATAAAAGTTAAAAAAATAAAGTTTTGGTTTAAATAAAAATGAAAATAATTGTCAAAAAGTTAAAATAAATTAAGTAAATATATACATAATTAATTTGATTTCATTTAATTCTTTCAAAACAAGTGATCTGCTGGTGATATGGAGGGGTATGGACCTGAGTTTTTCTCACAGTGAAAATAAATTAAAATATAACTATGCATATTCCAAATTGTTTATTTATTCTAAAGATTTAGATCGGAAAAAGAGAACACCTAGAACGGGACTTGAACCCGCGACCAGTCCCTTACAGGGGGAATGCTCTGACCAGCTGAGCTATCTAGACACGTCCCGGATATTCGAAATTCTCCGATACATTATATGCGTCTTAAGGCGACGCTGGAGGGTCCCCTGTAAGGGACTGGTCGCGGGTTCAAGTCCCGTTCTAGATGTTTTCCTTTTCTGATCTAAATCTTTAGAAAAAGTAAGCATACAAAATGCTTAAAAAAATTAACTAAATTGTTTATATATGTTTTGTGACCATTGATTGCTTAGGTGGCGCAGCAGTTATGGGTGCAATTGCTGTGCAAGAGGCCCCGGGTTGAATTCCTGGGTCGGGAAAAATGTTAATAAGTTTTACTCTGAAGAATTTTCACTGGCGACATCGAAGTATTGTAGTTAGACATGTTGTCGAACTTTAAAGGGCTCCAATTACCCGTAACGACTGCCGCAGGTGGTCGTATGGTAACCGGGACGGCTCCGAGGCACAGAGGAGTTTCACTGTGTTAAGAATGGTCACCCATCCTAAAACTGACCTGCATAGTATTTTTTTGTACACGTGGCAGGCAGACCCGCGGGCTCCACCCCATAAGTGCCAACGATGAGATGGGTGTGTCGGACTCGAGCCGATTAAAACCACACAGTGTCCTCCCCAAGTGTCCATTGCCGGGCACCCCGGGTAAGCCCTCGAAGATAACCCCAGGGTTACCGGCGGACTATGGTCGCCATTGCAGCCTCGCTCATGGGGCCGGGTTTGATCCCGCGTCGGTGAGTTGGCAGGCTTGTGTAGGACACACACGACACGCCTCGTCTTGGCCCGTTTCTGTAAGGACGGTGAGTCGGCCGACTGCCATCCTCAGGCCCAGATCATAGAGGTCGGTAGTCCCGGGCGTAGACAAGCTGCGGAACCCCGGGTGGGCAGGGTTCTCTCCAGCGTCCTCTCCGCCGTGCCTTTCGCGCGCATTACCTGCTCGCAGAAAGAGGCGGCGGCGTGCCACTTGCTCCCATCAGAGACCACGGCTCTCACCATGGTCTCTAGCGAGAAAATGTCCACGTCTTGGAACGCATCGAGATCCAGGCGTTGACTCGCCCACGCTGGAGTTGACTAGGATTGCATAATCTTGCAATGTGCTAACCTACTACTTACGTTAACCGGTTACCACTTCGCCAAGAGCCCCCCTCGTCTCTCTGATTAGCAAAAGGCCCAGTGGATTCCCTCTATATCCGCAGTAGATCACATAGTACGAAGGAATTACACAAGTATTAAAAACCACCCTGTACTATTTTAACATTAATAAAAAATCAATTCAGCGTCGTAAATTACAAAAAAGGTTATTGCCAGCTTATATAAAATATTGTAATTTTATTAATGTTATTAAATATCAATAAGCTATTATTACGTATATTATACTATTGACAGACGTAAGCACAGCATATAAAATCAAAAGGAAGAGCCTTTAAACCTCGTCAGTAATCATCACCATCCTCATACCAATTTTTTAATGGCGTCCGAAGTTTACACTTTTGATTGGTAATGTCGGCTTTTATGGGAGCAACTGCCGTCTGACCTCTCAACCCCGAGAGGATTCTGCGCTAGACCCTCGTCCGCTGTTAAGCAAGTGCACTGGCTAGCAGATCATTCGTCAATCATAAGGAGTAAGTGAGTTCCGGGCTTGAGACAAAGTTACATTCTACTAGTGGAATCGTTACGAAGCGAACCTTCAAAAGTTCGAAACGTATGGGAGTGGCATTAATTGTTAATCGTGACATGTCGACAAATAATGTCTCTGCCATACATTTCGGACTTTTAAAGGTTCGTTTCGAAGCGATTCTACTAGTAGAATGTTACTTTGTCTAGGCCCCCCGAGCTCCAAGGTGATAGCCTCAGATCCAACTGGCAACAACACTAACACGATGATAGACCTTCATAGTTTTGTGGTCCACATGCGATAGCTACAAGGCATCTCCCCTTGATTTTATATTCAATGTGAGTGAGATACAAGTGTGCGTGTGTGTATGTGTGTGTGGGAGGAGGGGGGGGGGGCTACTCACCGTCGATAGTGCCGAACTCCCTCTCGTGCGCTCGCGTGAGCACCTGCTTGTACAACGTCTCCGCTTCCTTGTATTTGCCCTGCGAACGTAACAAAATCAAGTCAACATATCTTTAACTAGCTGTTGCCCGCGGCTTCACCCGCGTGGAATTCTGATCCCGTTCCCGCTAAACTGAAACCCTATTTCACCACCACAACCTATATACGATGCACAATTTCACCTCACATCAATTTGTTATATCTCAAAGGGTTTTAGGTAGCGTATTCGTTGAAAGCTCCGAAGAATGAAAATCGGTGTAGTAGTTTGTGAGTTTATCGCGAATAGAGATAAATAAAATTTAATAATCATCAAAATCGGTCGAGGGGTCTAGGTGCTAGAGGGACACAAACGAAATACATCGAGTGAAACGAGCTTTCGCTCGACTTCGCCTCACTCTCAGCTCAATAATATGTAGTGATGTAGGTCACAAAGTAACACTTATGAACGTCAAGGTTATTACTTCTACATATACAGCCAGATTCGCAAGGAGAGAACCTGGCAATCAAAACTCACGGCCACTCTTTTCAAATCGCCAGTAATTAAATAGCTTTTATTTAAAAAATGTATCAAGTACGATCACTCTTATAATTGTATCCTATGTAAGTTAACACAGGAAATTGTGAACCTTATGTGCAAACTTCAAAGTTTAATTTCGACTGGCTTCAATGATAAAAATTCTGATTCCAAATTATCAGGTTTTTGTTTCTGCAAACGAGTTTGAATCGTACTGTCTAGTCGATAAGTTTCAATTTACCTGTTTTAGATAGCAAGAGGCGAGGTTGTTCTTAGTCTTGGCAACGTTGGGGTCGTCGGGGCCCAGTTTGCTCTCGTATATCTCCAACGCACGTTGGTAATATTGCTCTACTTCTTCATATTTGTTCTGCAAAAAGGAGAATTTCATTTAGTTTTCGATTTTTTTATAGGTATATAACTGCATTTGGTATGAGAATATTGTCAGCCGGATGAGCAATTTTTAGAAATTATGGATAGTATTAACTTAGCAAATAAATATATACCCTGTAAGTCCCTAAAAGTGTAAGAAGAGGGGTGTACTAATACCCACTTTTGGTCAACTATGTTATTCGGAAAACACAGACTAAAGCAGTGAAGCTAATATACAGGGTGAATTTTTCAACTGGGTGTGGATGGCTTAATCCTATACTATGAGGAATGCCAAAAAAGCACAAAGGAGTCTCGGGCCCGTTTTTTTTTTTTAAATTAATGCTCTTAGCCAGGAATCCAACTCAATGATTTTGAGAAAAAAATAACACACCTGTATTAATGCACCGTTCGATAATGTAGCTAATAAAATTAATAAAAAAAAAAAAAAAAACAAAATATAGAATTTTTTAATAAAAAAAAAATCTGGGAAGTAATTCAAATTCAAATTCAAATTCAAATTCATTTTATTTAGGATAAAGAACAGTTTTATACAGTACAATGTAACGATGATATCTACAGTAGTATAAACTGTGACGCAGATATCAACGCCCTCTCCCTAGTTACAATAAGAAGCCAAATTAAAAGAATTTCAGCACAATTATTTCGAATCTTAAAATAATATTGATCATAAATATATGTGTATATGTATGTAGGGGTGTGTGAGGGTGTATGTATGTGAGAGTGTATGATGTGTGTATGAAGGGTGTGTGAGGGTGTGTTTGTGACTAATTTTTAAGCAGTCAGCAATCCAAAAGAGCTTCAGAGTCATCATATCGAAGAGTAAGTAGCCATTCACTACATATATTCTTACATTTAAACAGTAGAAGTGGATATATATTTAGTTTCCTATTTAAAATGTTGTACAGTTTTGAGCTGATATAGTTATAGTGTCTACTGGCTACTGTCGTTCGGCGAGGCAATAATTGGCAGACCCTATCAGACCTTCTTTTTGAACTAATAATATATAACTAATATAGAATATTAATATATATTTAATATAGAACTAATAATAACATACGACAACTTAAGGAAAGATCTCATTTTAACAAAAATATTTTTTATTTTCTTTACGCTTTCATGCTGATAACGGACGAGGCTCTGGCGCAGGCTTTTCTCTCGGGGGTCAGACGGCAGTTGCTACCATAAAGGCTACATAAGCCAAACCAAACCAAACCAAAAAAAAAAAAAGAAGTGAGAGGATCCTGTGCTGTGAGGTGAAAGCTTCGGATGCAACCGGGAAGCACGCAAAGATAATAACGATGATGTACTAGATTGTCGAGCTGCGTGACGTCAGGCGGACCGTGCCGGTGGGAGCGTAGAATAGTATAGAAATAAACTTTATTGTACACCAATTAGAGTATGCATAGGTACTTGAAATACACAGTCAACATATGTACAAATGGCGGCCTTATCGCAAGAAGCAATTTCTCAGGCAACCTTTAGATGGACACGAATTGGAACATTTATGAGTAGTTATTGGTAAACCACACTATAAATGTTACGAAATACGAAAAAAATAAAAGACAAAATAACGAAAAAATCGGTTGTCTGTAAAGTCGGTTTACTGACGATAGTTGAACGTGACAACGTCATAAGAACGCGAGGTAACGCCGCATACGTCATGTGGTAACGCCGCATACGTCGTTAACGCCTCATACGTCATGTGGTAACGCCGCATACGTCATGTGGTGACGCCGCATACGTCATGTTTTTTCGTGCGTGCAGCCGGCTCCATCGATTTATAAGACGTTGTCACGTCAAAATATTGTTGATTGATGTAAAATAAATATGAAGGCGTACCTGGTTCTGGCAGAGCAGCGCCAGGTTGTTGAGCTGCTTGGCCACGTCGGGGTGGTCGCGGCCCAGCACGGCCTCGCGGATGCACAGCGCGCGCTTGCACAGCGGCTCCGCCTCGCGGTACTTGCCTGCGGGCAGCACACGCGAGCATCACTTACTGCTCCCTCGGTCGCGACGGTGCACGGTGGGGTGGGCGTGTCGGGATCGGACCGACTGCAACCTCACGGTGTCCTCCCCGAGTGGCCATTGCCGGGCACCCCGGTTAAGCCCTCGAAAGGATAACCCCAGGGTTGCCGGCGGACTTTGGCCGCCACCGCGGCCTCGCCTGGTGGGGTCGGGTTTAACCCGCATCGGTGAGTTAACAAGAAACATTGGAAGTTGCGGGTTGAAACAGATTTATGCCACCGCAATCGGACCCGAAGACGGCACATTTTTTTATTTTTTTATTCTGTCTTACTAAGACAACATGTTGGTAGATGTTTCAATACCACATTGAAGCCCTGACTCCTGTGCTAAGTTAAAAACCTGTATTACAGGAGTCAGTGCAAGGAGACATGACATTTCGTTTGATTTGAAGCCTACCGGAAGAAATCTGAAGGAACTTCATGGTACATACATAGCTAGTAATACTAGACAGGTAGTCAAATATGAGTTTTACAGTTTAAAACAGAAAAAAAGTTATAATTTGTGTATATCTGTCTGTTCCAGCTTACGGCCAGTCTCAATAATCTACCTTTTTTTTTTTTTTTTTTTTTTTTATCGTGCGGAAATCCCTTCGGATACCCCCCCGCGTGCCAGCGGGGGCGGTTATGTCGGGCTTGAACCGACTAAAACCGCACGCCGTCTCGGGTCTACAGACGCCGGGGTGTAAGGTTGCCCATAGAGCATATCCCTCGCACCCCGACTGACCCTGGGCCATCTCCGGTTTCGAGATGGCCCCCTCGGGTTTGGGAACCACGGTGTCCCCGTCTTGCCCCGGTTTGGGGGAGGGGCGCTAGTCGCCCCACCGTCCCGGCCTGCTTCTGCTGGGGTGACAGGTGGCCTCACCCGCCACCCCCAGGCCTGCGCTCATGGAGGACGGAGGTCGTTAAGCGACCTCCGGCGCCTGAGTTGCCTGCGACGCGCGGCGAGCAAGTTGCGGGCTCGGCGGACCGGGAGAGTTCTAAGTCTCTCCCGGGCGCGCTCCGCCACCTCCTTCGCGAGCATTACATGCTCGCAGAAGGAGGCGGCGGCGGCCCACGCGCTCGCGCTCCGCACCATTGCCGCAATCATGCTGCCGAGCGAGAGGACTCCCACCCCGATGGCTGCCACGAGGTCACGCCTCGGCGCCTCCCACGCCGGGCAGTCCGCCAGCGTGTGCAGCCCTGAGTCCTCGCTCGCGTCGCAGTGATGACACTCAGGCGTTGGCTCCTTCCTGATCCGATGCAGGTGGTCCCCGAAGCACCCCTTCCCTGAGATCACCTGCGTCAGTCGGTAGGAGAGGCTTCCGTGTCGCCTCTCCAGCCAATCCTCCATGATGGGCCTTACCGCCGCTATTGCGGCTACAGTTATAAATAAATAGCTATCCCAGAGAAACTGTCAATATTAATCTCTCTGTAACTGCGGTTTCAATATTATCAAAGTCATCAACAGAAAAAATCCCCGATAGATACTAAAAGTAGTTATTTTAACTGCTGGTAAAGGATAGATGGATTATTGAAACCAGCCGTAAATCGCTCAAGTGGCTGGTCCGATTTCGACGGGATTTTCACTGGCAGATAGCTAATGTTATAAAGTGTAACTTATGCTACTTATACGTTAGAAAAAGCGATAGGGTCCTATACAAAAAAACCCACACCATTGTAACATTATCGGTGCCTTGTAATGGTGACCCCCATTCCTTACCATCAGGTATAGTCATAATAACGTGTCCTTTATGAAAAATAAACATCGCGAGCACAACTAGCAAAAAATAAAAAATCTCAGGAAAGTGGGTGACCTCGCTTGCCGTACAGCACGGCCAGGTTGTTGAGCGTGGCGGCCACGGCGGGGTGGTTCTCGCCCAGCGTCTTCTCGCGGATGGACAGCGCGTCGTTCAATAGATTGGCAGCCTCCTTGTACTTGTTTTGGTCTCTGCGAACAAGTTTGGGCACATCAATAACCAATTTTGGTATATCTGTTGCATATTGTAGGATAGATACTGTAGACCGACATAACCGCCCCCGCTGGCCGGCGGGGGGGGTATCTGAAGGGATTTCCGCACGGAAAAAAAAAGGCCGGGACGGCGGGGCGTCTAGCGCCCCTCCCCCAAACCGGGGCAAGACGGGGACACCGTGGTTCCCAAACCCGAGGAGGCCAACTCGAAACCGGCGATGGCCTCTAGGAATATCAAGAGAAACAAAACTGTGACCTATGAATGCTATTTATTGAATGCCCAAAACATTTCGACAACCTAAGTGGCGCGGTGGTAGTGCGTTCGACTGCTAAGTCAGAGGTCGCGGGTTCGATTCCCGCTCAGTGCATTGTTCTGGTTTTTTCTATGTATAACATGTACCTATTTATTTATAACAAAAAGTAATTAAGTGTGTTTATCCGCATTCTAGAACCCATATCACAAGCTCTGCTTAGTTTAGGTCTAGATAGCGTTGTGTACCTTGTCCTACAATAAAAAAAAAGTATTTTTCTTCTGTCTTGACGTGTTTCATTTAACATTTTTATTTTAACACTATGTTTAAACTGTAGAGGTCTGCACGACGAGACAAACCTCTACAGGACCCACTACAATAGGGACATTTAGGTGTAGAAGGAATTACTATGCAAAGTTAAGGAACACTAGCCAAGGCAGTCTTAGGATGGGTGACCATTCTTCTGACACATTGAGACTCCTCCAAGCCTCGGAGACCATGTTAAGCCGTCGGTCCCGGTTGCTATACAAACATCTATGGCTGTCGTTTCGGGTAGTTGGAGCCCTAAAAAGTCCGACAAATGGTCTAACTACAGAATTCCGATATCGCCAATGGGTTGTGGATGACCTCCACTCCACTCCATGGCAGTCACTTCACGAAAAATATCGAAGTCCAGCCGCTTAGTAGCAAGACTGAGAGCCGACTCCAACTGAGTTGGAAAAAGGATCGAAGGCATAACAACAACAACAACCTTCAACATCTTTGAAGCCCAGGACAACATCACCTGCTTGTCGGTGCACCTAGTAAACCACGGTCGAGGCTGTGTTGAAAGCTGTCCTCTCAGACTCCGGAGGTCAGACAGGCAGTCGGTCACGGAAAAGCCGACATAGCAAATATATTTTTTTTCGGATACCCCCCCGCCGGCCAGCGGGGGTGGTTACGTCGGCCAAGAACCGACTTAAACCGCACGGTGTCCTCCCCAAGTGTCCGTTGCCGGGCACCCCGGGTAAGCCCTCGAAAGGATAACCCCCTTTTTTTTTTTCGTGCGGAAATCCCCTCGAATACCCCCCCCGCCGGCCAGCGGGGGTGGTTACGTCGGCTATGAACCGACTTAAACCGCACGGTGTCCTCCCCAAGTGTCCGTTGCCGGGCACCCCGGGTAAGCCCTCGAAAGGATAACCCCTTACAAAAAACAAGAAGACAAACAATAGAGCCACAGGAAATACAACGCGAACGTAATGCTCGTAATTCTCGGTGCATTTTTCTTTTGTAAGGAGCTGGTGCCCGATTTAGATTAACGAAACCTGTGTGAAACCCATGGCAATTAAAAACATAAGGGGACCTCGGGCTACAAAGTGCAAACTTAGGACTCAACTTGGAAATCGCTATGATGTTGATAATGAGGCACATGTCTAACAGTTACAGAATAGACAACGTTAGTTGTTACTACTACTGCCAGTGAGGACGCCGTTTGACCAGACGGGTGATCAGCCCTTCTATGTGGGGCCATTTCACCCATTTCCCCTATAACGACTGTCATACATATTCGTATGGCAACCGGGACCGACATCTTAACGTGCTCTCCGAGGCACGACCAGACCAATGCAAATACTCATATTCATTCATACAAATATTTGCACTGGGCGGGGATCGAAACCGCGCCTCCTGCGTAGCGGCCGCGTTCAATACCGCCACGCCACGGAGGCTGTCAACGTTAGTTGTTAGGAGTTCGGCAAATGTCAGAGACTCCGAGCTCAGAGCCCGGAGTCCTTTTACTCCTTCTCCTCGTTTCAGTTTAACTTATGCGGACAATGCATACCAAACCAAATATGATAGCTGATCCTGCAAACTTCGTTCCGCCTTAGAATCAAGTTATGGTGGTTACCTTATCAGCTGAATTTATTTCGTAAAGGTCTCACTGCACCTCGGCATTAACCGCAATGAAAAACCATAAAAAGGCACAGTATAGGCGGAGACAAATCTAAAACATCAAACATCATGAAAATCGGTTCACCCGTTTTTGAGTTTATCCCGGTCATCATTAACACGACTTTGTTTTATATTATTTAGATTTTATCACAAAATGATTATTATCATTTGATCTCATTCTTGTTTCATATCATTTTTGTGATAAATGCAATTAATAATTTCTTTATCTCTTTGGAATATCTGATAAAACCTGACACAGTAGCCTAAACACCTGAAATGAATATTTATTTGTGAAACATAGGTTGGCCGGCGGGGGGGTATCCGAAGGGATTTCCGCACGAAAAAAAAAACAAGAAAAAAAAAAAGTAGGTTACAGTAGGTGTTACAATAAAAATAGTAGAGTACATGCTATGTTCCGCCAAAGACATACCAAATGTAAGGCATGCCTTAGCCTTATTACCTTACCATATCTTACTTATAGGTCAATGAGGATACTCCCGTGGGGGGCAATCTCGAAACCGGAGATGGCCCAGGGTCAGTCGGGGTGCGAGGGATATGCCTTATGGGTAACCTTACACCCCGGCGTCTGTAGGCCCGAGACGGCGTGCGGTTTTAGTCGGTTCAAGCCCGACATAACCACCCCAAACGCTGGCCGGCGGGGGGGTATTAGAAGGGATTTCCGCACGAAAAAAAAAAGGTCAATGAGGATACTATTTCTATAAATTTTGATATGAAAAAATAAAGAACATCTAGGACGGGACTTGAACCCGCAACCAGTCCGTTACAGGGAGAATGCTCTGACCAACTGAGCCACTTAGTACTTTTTATCTCGAAAATAGGTTCATGTGGTTCACGGGATTAGCATTTTACGTGGGCTGAGTCGCGGGCAACAGCTAGTTAATAATAAAATTTACCTGTACACCAGCGCCAAAATGTTGAGCATAGTAGCGACATCCGGATGGTCATGTCCAGAGGTCTTCTCCAGGTCTTCGAGAGCCTGCTTGCATAGAGGCACGGCCACCTCGTACCGGCCCTGGGATGCGTACTGGATAACCAGGTTGTGGAGCGTTCGGAGGCGCGCTGGGATCTCGTAGCCGGCGTTCACTTGCTGAGCGAAGTGCAATGGTGGGGTTGGTGACATGGCTGAAATACAAACATTTACCTATAAATTGTTTTTATTTTAGATATCCAAGTCTTCGGGGTGCGAGGGATATGCTCTATGGGCAACCTTACACCCCGGCGTCTGTAGACCCGAGACGGCGTGCGGTTTTAGTCGGTTCAAGCCCGACATTACCACCCCCGCTGGCACGCGGGGGGGTATCCGAAGGGATTTCCCCACGAAAAAAAAAAAAAAAAAGATATCCAAGTCTGTAGATGTCATTATGTGTACACTGTGCAGGACCCTACCTATACCTTTGAGACCCGACGAACTTCATCTGCTAGTCGATGCACCTGTTCTCGGGTTTGGGACGTCCGACGGGAGTCGCTCCCGTAAAAGTCGATATGCCTACCAATCAAAACAATAAGCGAACCCCAGACTCCAAATTGCAAACTTTTGACGCAACTGCCAATTGCCTATGATGATGGTGATGAAGTCTTATAGATCCCGAGAGAAGGTGAAGGTGAATTCTACAGCCACAGATTCAACAGGTAGGAAGCTTATTGACTCCGTCCTCAATGAGCGCAGGCCTGAGGGTGACAGCTGGAGCCGCCCGTCATCCTAGCAGAAGCAGGCCCGGGCGGCAGCCCCCCTCTTTCCGGAGGCGAGACGGGGACACCCGTTTTTAAACCCGAGAGGGCCATTCCGAAACCCGAGATGGCCCTGGGTCAGCCGGGGTTTGAGGGAAATGCCTCATGGGTCACCTTACACCCCGTCTGAAGACCAGAGACCGCGTGCGGTTTAGTCGGGAATGCTTCAAGTCACCGTTTTGCTACTTTACTATTCTTTAATTATAAATAAATTAAAAATAAAAATAAAATTATTAATAAATATAAGAAAATATTACCATTCCCCATCCCATTACATATCTTTTGTGGGTACTTACTCTGGGGATTAAACCAGTCCTCATCATCATCACAGCGTAAGTCGCAGCTGCATCCAAATGCACTTTGGATCCCGGCGTCCACTCTCCTACTCTTTCACTTAATTAGGCATATTTTTTGGCTTTTACGGGAACGACTACCGTCTGACCTCCTCTGAGAGGAAAACCTGCGCCAGAACCTCGTCTGTTAATCGGCAGGCGTCCCGGCTTGCAGCCGATGATAGTTTAGGCCCTGAAGTTCTTAGTCCTAATACACTCCACTTATGGCTTGAATAAGTTCTCTTACATTTGTTGTTCCTATTGTCCTCGTGGTCATCATCGGGGAACAGGTCCACCATCGGATCATCTCGCTTCTTCTCACTCTGCCCGCTGCGGTTTGTGTCAGACTCTTCGGTCACATCGCTGTCGTATTTGCTGTAAGGATGTAATTGTATCGTGTATACTATCAGTAGGTAATAGGATATGAAGGTAGGTAAAGTCAAATTGGTTAGTTTAATTCTTTAGCAGGTAGCAAACAACCAAGGCCTGGGGGTGGCGGGTGAGGCCACCTGTCACCCCAGCAGAAGCAGGCCGGGACGGTGGGGCGACTAGCGCCCCTCCCCCAAACCGGGGCAAGACGGGGACACCGTGGTTCCCAAACCCGAGGGGGCCATCTCGAAACCGGAGATGGCCCAGGGTCAGTCGGGGTGCGAGGGATATGCTCTATGGGCAACCTTACACCCCGGCGTCTGTAGACCCGAGACGGCGTGCGGTTTTAGTCGGTTCAAGCCCGACATAACCGCCCCCGCTGGCACGCGGGGGGGTATCCGAAGGGATTTCCGCACGATAAAAAAAAAAAAGGTAGCAAACAACCACACGGTCTACCAGATGGTAAGCTTAGCCTATGAACGCTTGCATCTCCGTAATGTGTCATTCGCGCGTGGTGTTGCTATCTGCGAGGAGGCCCCCTGCCTTTCCCTCGAAAAGAAAATGAGAAAAAAAAAAGGAAATTTTAGGATGTCAGGCCTCAGGGAGTCTATACCAACGTAAGCTACTTGAAGTTAATATTAAGTAAGAGTACTGATACAGTCATTAAAGGTAACAAATCGCGTAAGCTGTAAAACGTTACATAAAAATAAAAGATTCCGACGAATTGAGATCCTTCCTCTTTTTTGAAGTCGTTTAAAAAGAATAAACGAACATCGATAAATGTTACATTTGTCCTGTGAACATTACAAAAATAATGATGCATCAATTTTTTTTTATATTCTTATATTTTGATGTCAATAAATAAACAATTCTATTTATTTATTCATTTATTTCCATGTTAGGTTCGTTTTCAAATTTGTTAGTGTACAGCAACTTCTGTGAGCGAATGCACTTTCTCGGTTGATTGTTGTCCATTCATGCTGGGCAAAACAGAAGTCTATCTAACTCTAAATCCAAGTCTGCTTACTTTCAAACTACCTGACATAAACACTAGTCAAGTCTACTGACCGTATAGAAGCCATGAAATCCAAGTGCTTATTCTCCTCTTCCAACTGTGCGACGCGCTGTTCCGAAGCCTGCAGGTGCTGCTGGGCAGCTGCGAGCTCGTCACGAAGCCATGCGTTCTCCTGGCATAACCTCCTGACTTGGGTGCGGAGCTTCTGTTTCTCGGCCTCCACAGATTGTAAGTGGGAGGCCAGAGCCATCATCACCTGGAAAAGAAATTAATATTGTTAATGTTAAAATATTTTGAGTTGAATTCGGTAAATGGCGCTGCAATTGACTGCAAATTTTCAACGTAGAAAGCCAGAATGGGTCAGCTAGTAAAATTATAAAATAACTAGATGTTGCCAGCGTCCACGGTTCCATCCGCGTGGTATATTGACCCTGTTCCCGCAACCCATAGGAATCTATTCCACAGATAAAAAGTATAGCCTATATATCATCCGGACTATAAATCTATCCTTGTATAAATTTTCAGCCAGATCTGTAAAGCCGTTTGGGCCTAAATAGCTTCGTGTAATATATCCTGGAATATTTATTTATTATCATAAATTGCAAATACAGGTAGATACAGGATGTCATGTTCTTAGATTAGGGTACCTTTTTTTTTTTTTTTTTTTTTTTTTTCGTGCGGAAATCCCTTCGCATACCACCCCCGCTGGAGAGCGGGGGGTCTCCAGCGGGGGCGGTTATGTCGGGCTTGCACCGACTAAAACCGCACGCCGTCTCGGGTCTTAAGACGCCGGGGTGTAAGGTTACCCATAGAGCATATCCCTCGCACCCCGACTGACCCTGGGCCATCTCCGGTTTCGAGATGGCCCCCTTACTTGCTCTCCACTGTGCCCTCTGCTAATCAGAGGGACACGTGGAAAGCTTCCGAACAGCCCCCAACAGGGCCGTCCTCGCCTCGGTCGGAGTTGGCCGTAGGCGGCAGCGTCTCTCCCACCCTAGGAGAGAGGCGCTGCCGTCTCCGTTGCCCAGGGTGCACCGCGTGGAGATCCCCAACCAAGCACCCCAGATTAGGGTACCTAACACTGTATTTAGCCTTGCGGCATGCAATATTTTAACTTTATAGGTTAAGAAATTTAAATGTAACACATTAACAACAATAAATTAAACACATTAATCAAATCATAACTTATATACATGATAGTTTAATTACAATAATTCAAGTTATCATCCACAGAGTAGAAACATTTATCTAGTAAAATTTTTTTAAGCAAATTTTTTGCAACGTCAATACAATCAAGATTAATTCGACAGTTTAAAGGCCAAACGATGCAAGCGATAACAACTACAGTTGACAAGAAAATCTTTGTGCTGTGAAGTGTTCTAGATGTAATTAGGACCTTTTTTCTCGAAAAAGTCGATGTAGCTTGCACCCTTTTACCTTTCAACGAGCGATATATACTTATACGCGGCATAGCCGTTTGTTTTGTTGGTGGCTGAACTCCTCCGTAACCACTCGCGCGATCTTGACCAAATTTACCACGGTGATATACTGAGGCGTGTTTTGAAGCGAGATGGTTCATGTCCGATGTACCATTGAGGAATAATCACCGAAAAACAGTTTCGCGAGCGCGCGGTCCTAGCTAAGCGCGCGACCGTTGTTAGATGTCTTATTTGCTCGCTCAGCTCTATTTATTTCAGTCGCACCAGTCGCACCCTGCTATGAATTCCTAGTTAAGATCATCGCCTTAACACCGAAGAACTGGGGCGTGAAACAAGCTAGGCAATTTTGCACGAGTACGAGGAAGTACGGAGCCGGGGGCTAAGTGCATTACGAGTTCGCCATGGTTGGTCCACGTCTAAGCGGGAAGTTGTCTTAATATAATGATAGAAAATAGTTTGTGGCGCTTTGAGACGATTGGATAAAATGGTGCGGCAAGTATATAATATATTTTTTAGTTGTGTACGCGGCATATAAAATCAAGGAGAAGTGCCACAATGCTGTAAAGATGTTCAACATAATTCGCAACGCCATTCAATCATTTCACTCAAAAGAGCGATGTGATAGGTTATTTAAAGAAGTGGACCCTTTTTTTTTTTTTCGTGCGGAAATCCCTTCGGATAACCCCCCGCCAGCCAGCGGGGGCGGCTATGTCGGGCTTGAACCGACCAAAACCGTACGCCGTCACGGGTCTTCAGACGCCGGGGTGTAAGGTTACCCATAGAGCATATCCCTCGCACCCCGACTGACCCTGGGCCATCTCACCATTAACAGCATCGCTCATCCTGTCTCCTCTGAAAGCAGAGGAGTACGGAGAGCGATGCCTTCCCGCCACGTTGGGTATTGGCCGACGATCAATGCCAACCCTATGAAGGGGAAGCCATTGACCGCCGCCCAGGGTGTACCGGCCGCTCCGATTCCGTTCCCCCCGGACTGCAGCGGGATCGGAATCGGAGCGACACTCGAGGAGGTTACCCAACACACACCCCAGTGGACCCTAAACGTCTAAAGGTAATTTTCAACAGACAACTAAACAAACTGAAATTTTACTAAGTAGTCAGCAAGTTTAGTAAGTAATTGCATATTGCGGCCTAATCGAACCTTAGCGGTATTCGCTACCGTCTGCGGTAAAGAAAAACGGGTGGGTATGCGATAATAACAACTGTTCCCTACCTCCTTTTTCTCTCGCCGACCAGCGGGGGCGGTTGTCGGGCTTGAACCGACTAAAACCACACGTCATCTCGGGTCTTCAGACGCCGGGGTGTAAGGTTGCCCATAGAGCATATCCCTCTCACTCCGACTGACCCCTGGGCCATCTCCGGTTTCGAGATGGCCCCCTCGGGTTTGGGAACCACGGTGTCCCCGTCTTGCCCCGGTTTGGGGGAGGGGCGCTAGTCGCCCCACCGTCCCGGCCTGCTTCTGCTGGGGTGACAGGCAACCTCACCTGCCACCCCCAGGCCTGCAATCGTGGAGGACGGAGGTCTTTAAGCGTACTGTTCACTACCTATGTACAAACTATTCTGCTCTAGCCGCGGAACTTTTAAGTGAAACCCGCGCCGAATGTACCTCTACCCACAGCGGCAGCAATTACCGCTCAGGTCTGAATAGGGCCTTATGCTGAACATCTTCTGAATATTGTGGCTAACAAGCGATAGCTACAGTGCAGTAGGTAGCAGTAGGTACTTATATAAATAAAAAATCTCAATGTAAAATGTCATCCCATGATTTGTTAGATTCAATCACCATTGTCACCCAAGCCCGAATGCATCCAAAAGCTAACAGTTGCGAGCCCATCCCCAGCCTATCTTGGCTGTTATGGGATCTACCGTCTGATCACAAGCGTATGCTTTCTTGTTCGGCAGGAAAGCATGCGCCTAAACCTCGATTGTCAATCTGCAGGTGTAGTACCGTCTCGCGGGTGAGGTGGGCGTGGGCCTTGAAGATGTTGGTGGGGCTACATAACCCCTTGTTTGTTACATTTTATGAAGCGTACTTTTTTCTCATAACTCCCATATCGAGATTACGTCACGTCTACAACTTTTTTCTCGTCAAAGAGTCGAGAAGTGTTTCGTTACAGACGAGGGGTGCGCAAGGTACTGAGGGTGGGTAATCTCAGACATAAATAAACTCAGTTGATTAATGACCGGCTGTTATTAGTCGTACCGAGTCGTACGGGGATTGTTTAAAGTTTTCGTTTTGTGTGAATCAATTTTGATTTTATTTACGGTGGCTACGCGACGTAAGCAAAAAAGACGTGAATGAAATATTTTTTGAAATAATGCCACACACACACTCAGATCCAGTCTCTCCGGGTGGCGACTTGTCCTTGAAGGCGGTCTCCGATTGGTGTGAAGCTAACTTGATCAACTTCAAGGCTGATAATACGCAGGCGTGTGTCTGTAAGCGGAGCCAATCCCAGACAATTGCTTCGAGTCAAGCGTGTTTCATCCTCGACTAGATATATAAAATAACACAAAACAATCTGTTGTGTTATTTCCAACACTAGGTGAAAGTTCTTTGCAAAGCATGTTGCTAATATGGGAAGTCTACACCTAATCTTCTAGAGAAACAAGTAAGCACGCCAAAGAGTCAACGAGTTTACTCTTTAGCCACCCCTCAGCTAAACACGACTCGACTCATCCCTTTGTGTTGAAAAAGTAACAGTCCCACGCTCATCACTCCATTTTGTCGAGTCAAGGACTCGTCTCATGATGGATGCGGTACAAGATAATAGCTGACGATGTTTACACGAACATCTATACATTTTAATAAAATAGTTACGAGGAAAACTGTAGGTACAATTGATATTTTTTCAATAAAATAATTTGTAGTGTTCTATGAGGAATACCGATGTCGAAAATGTGCTCTTTGTGTCTCTGTAAGCAGGTGTAGGTACTACAGTATGAGTATGATGACTAATGGATTTTTAACTTTCGTCCATGACCAATCAAATATTCGGACAGTGGGTCACTGAAGCAGAGGGCACTTGATTGATGACAGAATGAAATAGGTCACAGAGACTAATGGTTTAACGGGTAAAAAGTTAGGGGTGCTGCAGACCTGTCAGACCTCCTCCGAACCTTGCCTAGTTCCAACTAAGTTGAGGTCGGCCGAATTACAATGCTTTACGTGAAACTTCTTCCATCAGACATCCACAATACATGGCGATATCGAAGATCCATAATTAGACCAAGTTATCGGACTTTCCCAACTACCCGTTTGCCACGGATTCATAATTATGGCAACCGAAACCGAAAGATTAACGTGCTCTCCGAGGTGCGTCTGTCAGTGTGACCAAGTGATTGCATAAGTACTGCCGGGCTTTTTTACTGGTAGCAAACACGGCCAACCTGATGGAAAGTGGTTACCGTTGGCTATGAACGCTTGTGCCCCAAATTTGATTCGTGCTTTGCCGAGATAAATTATGAAAGAAAAGTAGAGAATGCTGGTAAAAAAAATACGGGAAACACTTCGTTACTAATCCCTGTTAATCCGGTTCTCGGTTTTCTCCGCGTCTGCCGGGCCCCGGTAGGAGGGGCAGTACGAAGAAGTGCTGACTTGGCGTCGTAGAAGATGACATGAGTGCCAGCCAAAGGCCAGCCCTTCTTGAGTCTACGTTTCCTACCGGTGCCCTACGGAGGAGGCTTGGCCAAACACTTGTTACCGACGTAGTCAGGTAATCGCCGCATAACGTGGCTGCACCAGCGAAGGCGACTCTCCTGCATTCTACCTGCGATCGACATGAAGGCTGCCGCGGTTTTGTAGGCTAGTCCCGATACTTTTTTAAATGTTATGTCGGACTCGAGGTTGTGTCGGACTCGAGTCGAATAAAACCGCACACTGTCTCGGGTCTTCAGATGGGTATAAAGTGGCCCATATATATAGTATATTTCAATACTTGTTTTGTGGACTTATCTCCTTACACAAATCAAGCTACCTCTTTGGGGATATGAAGGGTTATTTATAAAAATGTTTAAACACCGTTATAATCGCCTTAATCTCACTACTTACGCCAAGGAACGTCGACAACCTCACAAGAGGGTGTCGTGTCCTTTGTGAGTGACTAAGGGGCGGCTTCATCATTCAGCCCTTCTTTTTCACCCCGTGACGTCACTTAATAAGTGTTGAGATAAACTGCGTTGTTAGTAATATGATGTCATGGAAAATAATCATTAGCTATGTTTTAAATGAGCGGGCATGAAAGTTTAAATAGAGTCGAGGAACTGTGTATGGACAGGAGCGTGTGTATGACGGGCTGTTGTTTCTGCCTAATTCGGAGAGAGAAAGGTTTGAAGGAGTAAAATAAGTGATGAACGGTAGTGTGGAAGTCCGTGATTTTCAAAGTAAGCTCGAAATTGATAACCTGTGCTGGTTAGGAAATAACTACTATACACTTGTATCGGTGTAAGAGTAGGGATTGAACGTTTGTACGGAATTCTATCATTTTCAAAGTAAGGAGAACGAATTTATAACTCCACGTATGCCTAGTAGACTCTAAAGCCAACCCCTTTAAAAACTGACTATAGTTAAAACAAACAAATTTCCCCGCTTCTTGTTTTGCTACCAAAAATCAATTAAATGTCGACGCCATTGTGTAAACATTGTCGTGTACTGTGCACGCGAACCCTACGAACAACCTGCGTACCCCACCTTGGGAAACCCTGTTAAACAACATTCTATTGTACAACTTTTTATTTATATATTTATTTATTAATTTATTAAAATTAAAAAAAAAACCGACAGCTTTTTTTTTTCGTGCGGAAATCCCATCGGATACCCCCCCGCCGGCCAGCGGGGGTGGTTATGTCGTCTATCGACTAAAACCGCACGGTGTCCTCCCAAGTGTCCGTTGCCGGGCACCCCGGGTAAGCCCTCGAAAGGATAACCCCAGGGTTGCCGGCGGACTTTGGCCGCCACCGCAAACCGATACAGCTAGGAACACTCCCGACTAATTCCCCTTTAAAACAAAAAAAAAACGAAATCAAAAACAATTCATCCGTTCGGGACCTACGATGCCAGACAGACACACGGAGACACGTCAAACTTATAACACCCCGTCGTTTTTGCGTCGAGGGTTAAAAAAGAGTACCGTTTTTTTTATCGTGCGGAAATCCCTTCGGATACCCCACGCCGGCCGGCCGGTTATGTCGGGCTTGAACCGATTAAAACCGCACGCCCGCCGTCTCGGATCTTACAACGCCGGGGTGTAAGGTTGCCCATAGAGCATATCCCTCGCACCCCGACTGACTCTGGGCCATCTCCGGTTTCGAGATGACCCCCTCGGGTTTGGGAACCACGGTGTCCCCGTCTTGCCCCGTTTTGGGGGAGGGGCGCTGGTCGCCCCACCGTCCCGGCCTGCTTCTGCTGGGGTGACAGGCGGCCTTACCTGCCACCCCCAGGCCTGCACTCACGGAGGACGGAGGTCGTTAAGCGACCTCCGGCGCCTGCGAGCAGGTTGCGGGCGGGCCGGGAGAGTTCTAACCTCTCCTGGACGCCCTCCGCCATCTCCTTCGCGAGCATTACATGCTCGCAGAAGGAGGTGGCGGCGGCCCACGCGAAAAAGGAGTACCTACCGCATTAAATAATTTAAAAAAAAGTCAAGCTAGACGCTCGAAATGACTTGTTAGAAGTAAATTGCGGACGACCTTGAAACACAAAGTTCAATGAATTTAAGAATATAAAGAACCGTTACGTTTCAGTTCCTTTCATAAATGTTCAACTGGGTAACTTTTTTATTCAATTTATTGGATTGATTCAACTTCAACTTTGGTTGTGGCTTTTGTGGAAGAATTTATAATAACCCGACTGTCGCAAATTCTTTTACTAAAATAAAATTAGCCTAAGATACACATTATAACATCAGTTGTCTGGCAGTGACAATTCGCTCAAAAAGGGCTAGTAGTTTCAGAAATGAGCTAAGTCAGACGAGCAAAAATTTTAACAAACAATAGCTGCATTTTCACAAACTACATTTTTTTGTTAGATTGATCTAACAATCCAGAAAAAAATCGTTCTGTTAGATTGATTTAACATAACATAACTTCACGCCTGTATCCCCGAAGGGGTAGGCAGAGGTGTATTGCACACCCACGATTTGCCAGTTATGTTTAGGTCCCAATGTAATAGGGGGCGAGCCTATTGCCATCTACCGGGCACATTACTACGAAAAGTCAGAGGTGTGTGCCCGGGGCGACTGGGGATCGAACTCGAGACCTCGGCTCAGCAGTCCGTTACGTACACCCCTGGGCTATCGCCGCTTTTAATTGATTTAACAATCCAGACAAAAAGTATGTGGCACTCTGGGAGTGCCGACAGAAGTGAAAACTTGAACAATTACGTGTGTATTTTTGAATTGTTATCATATCCATACCTTCCTCCTTCCCTAGTCTCTCACTCCCTTCGTCTCTACTTCTCTCCCTAATACCTCGCTAGAAAAGATAAGTTCAAAGCACACCTCTGTTCGATGTTACCGACAAAGTTTAAAAATACTTTTTTCTTTCAGAAGCTGCAGCTCGTTTACACGCCGGCGCCCTCAAGGCAAAAGCAGGTGACCTAAATGATGCTCCACGGGAAGTCCTTAAAACCATACAGTGAATGTAGGCTAACCTTAAGCTGTTTGTCTGCCACCCTCACTAGAAGCAAGCTTTTCAATTAAAATCTTGCTTTGAAAGCCTGCGCAGAGGAAATTCTTGACCTATTTTAAAGAAATAGCTTCTGTCTTCACCGACTCTAAAAAGTCTAGGTTGCCAGGCCGTTATAGACGTTTAATCAATAATTTTTCACCTTAGGTCTTGCGTGTCGCGCCTCATTAAACAGTATTTTCAATTTCTGTTTAAAATGCTATACTCAGATATATTTTATTTGGCTTAATCCTCTGAATAATTGTAATTTAGGTTGTTCACTTCATCGTTACCTTGAAGCACTCACAAAAAAGGACAAACTAACCATACTACTATTATAAACGCGAACATTTGGTTGAATGGATGGATGGATGAGTATTTGTTACTAAATCACGCCAGAACGACTGAGTGAATTTGGAAAACATTTGATACAGATAGACTACCTAGAATAGAATACAGGCTTTTATCCCAGAATACATTCCTGTGGGTCGCGAGCACGGGATCACTCAACGCAGGCGGACCCGTAGGCAACCGCTAGGTAATTATAAAAAATAAAACTGTAACTAATAATAACTAATAAATACTAAGGTTCAAAAAAATGAACATGAAAATGTCCCGTCCTAGATGTTCTCTTTTTCCGATCTAAATCTTTAGAAAAAAGTAAGTATACAAAATGCTTAAAAATTTCATTGAATCAAAAAAATGTGATTCGGAAATATATCAAAATTTGTTACGTGTACTGTCTTAGATTTGGTGCAGGCGTTTGACAACATCAACCAGTAGCAATGTAAACGTAATGTAACATATGGGACGCAGATGACAAGTATGTACATTGTACATACCGCAAACCACTGTAACCACAAACATGTTACCTTCAAGCTACATCATGTGCTTGGGAACCTGAAGCTGCCATCCATCACGTTTTGTTTACAAATTTATACAGTTCGAACACGTGGGACAAATTCGTGACATCTGAGCTTGTCAAAAAGTTAGCAAGCTTTGATTTATTGGTCCATAAAAAATACCATCATTATGTTAACTGATACCGCATAAATTCACGGGGAATGAAAACAAATATTTAAGATCATCAAAGGAAAACAAAATACAGGCTTTTAAGACATTGTTAGCAAAGTTAAAACGTTTACGAACAATACGAAACTGATTTCGGATTTTCATGAGTTTTGTTTATTCTTTCTGTTTCTAAAACGTATTTCCTTAGTTTGTTTAGTTTTCCACATCAGTATATCAATTTGTTTTTCTATTATCTTAATTTGAGCAGAGCTCTAGTGTGTGAGTAGTTTTGCAAGCGTTTATAGTTTCAGGTAACAGATAACGGTAGCGGACTGTGTACTTATTATTACTAAGTACTTCATTGTTGTTGGTTGACAAGTTTTTGGATATTGCTTTTCGAGATACTAGTATTTAGGTATATTTTAACTCACCTGTGCTTCTCCTAGTCCAAGTTCAATGGCATCGATGCTTTTCCTCACAAGGGATGCCTTCTCATGTTCATGTTCAGTGTTGGCTGCTAACCCCGCGAGGAGTTGAGAGTGTTCTGCCCTTAATGCCTCGAGGCCTGCGGCGACGGTCCTTGCGCCCGCCACCATTTCCTCCTGCGTCATCGCCGTCATCCTGCCTAGGGATTCGATCTTCTTTCTAGAGACAAAGAGAAAACAGATTGTTATTATTATTGTAATATTTAACATTATTACTGGCTGTATACTTTAGATTTGAGACAATTCTCTATAATGTAATTGTTAAGTTGGAAAAGATGGATAAAAGATGTGATCCTATTTATTTAGGTAAAGATCTGATAATAATCCTAAGGACATCTCTATTACTAAAGTGAAAATTAATTCAACTAAACAGTAACCTTTTTATTCAATGACATTCATTGAATTAAATGTAATAATGAATTCGTTGAAGCTTAGATTTCATTCATCTTGGTTCCTATCAATGGTGAAATTCGCTATTATAAAGGTGTTTATTAAATGATTATACGACCATAGGTTACTTACTTAGTCACACATTATGAAACATATAAATTCATCAATTGTGTTGTACCAAATTCAGTATAATTGCGTTCAAATTACCTCCAAGAACTCAATTGAATTGTTTTGTCATCCATTTTAATGATAATGGAATCAACTAAGATGACAATACATGTTCTTAAAAGCTCTTGAGTAATGACATTACATGGTAGAAATTATGTGAATGAAGATGTCACAATGGAATCTGATTAAATCAAAACGCTATCTAATATGACCTCAACTTCATTAGAACGGGAAGAATATTTAAGCAAATTATATGAATACCTACTGCTGCATTAAATTTTTATATTACAAAGGTAGCAACAAAAATATACGGTCTCTTTCATAGAAAGCGATTACCGCGACCAAGGAACGCTTGCGACGTCGGGAGTCAGGAAAAGTGCCTGCTGTGCACTAGCTTTCCACGCTCCTACTTTAAGATATCATTCCGGGATTGACCGCAGACCGCAACTACAAGCGGCATTGCCGTCGACCGCAGTGACACTACTGGATTCTATGTTTTTGTACTGAACCTATTCCAAGAGCAGCGACACAGCCGCTTGCAGTCGCGACGCGTCACGACCGCAGACCGCAGCATCAGTAGTATCGCTGACGCTAACCGCAAAGTATCAACACGTCACATCACGTTGCGTTGACGAGATCAAAAATTAGCTTTTCGGTAGAAGATGAAGAAAAGTTTAAGTTGTTGCGGGACATTCAGTAATTTACGATATATTCCATCTTAGCTATCGAAATAATCTAGTTAATTAAAGATATAATTTTCGTATATTTTATTTAAATAAATTTGATATAATTTAATTAAACTATTATTAGCATTCTATCTTGAGTAAAGGTACGAGATCTACTGAGTTATTTTTCCACTAGACAGAGGCGACTGCAGCGGCAATGCCGCTGTGTTCGGAATGCAGTGTCGCTACCACTACCACACATGCCTTAAAGCGTTGCGATTAAAGGAAGAAGCGTGCTATTAATTCGCTTATTTTCACGGGGGAATCAGCCTTTTTTTTTACGTGTGGAAACCTCCACGGGGTTCACCCTATCGGTGCCAACGATGAGATGGGTGTGTCGGAATCAAACCCAATAAAACCACACGGTGTCCTCCCCTAGTGCACAATGCCGGGCACCCCGGGTAAGCCCTCGAAAGGATAACCCCGAGGTTGCTGCTTTGTATGTAAAGCTTCAGTACAGATTTCGGGGTATCTAACCTACTCTAAATCTGTACTGAAGCTTCACATACGTATCAGCATACGGCTATTTGAAGTCGATATTAAGCGAGTTGATAATTCCCGGATAGAGCGTGACTATTCGTGCTGGAAAAAGCGTCGCTCTAACTCCTACAAACATAACATAATAACGATATAACATAACCATTCTGTAGGTATGACCCTCGCGTGCCTTGTTGACCTTAAATAACATGATATTGATTCTTAAACTAAATATAGCTTTAGTTAACAAGTCAGTTCGAAGTTGTCAGTTGACTTAAATTTATTCATTATTCAAAAGTATGTACTTAGTTCTAAAAGTAGACACAGTTTTTGTTACACCTTTTAGAAATACATACCTGTACAATTTGAAAAAAATCTTATTGCATTTGATAGCCTAGATCTTCCTTAAAAGCCAAGCAGTAAGCGGTTTAAGGCTTTGGGCATGACTAGTAATTAATAATGTCATACGCAGGGAGATGTGTATTCGCTATATTTAATTTTTAGTCCCATATAGTAGTTAGAAGACAGGGCGCTATGGCACTCATTAGGGGAGACCTATGTCCAGAAGTGGACTGGCATAGGTTGATGATGATGATAGTAGGTAGAAGCACCCTTTCACAAACTATACGATTACCTACTCTCGCATATAACCTTAATCCCTTAGCCGTCACATACGACACGTACGAAAGGATATAAGGTAGCCTTTCTATTCTAGTTCGCCGGGAACTACTAGTTCATGTTCGCATGCAAACATAGGCTAACGAGTTAGTCAATACAATGTACGTACAATACCCTTACACGAATAAACTCAACAGAGGAAGGTATCGCTAACGGAAGCATACATTACCGCACCCACTTTCAACACAGCCGCGCGGAATGTATTCGGTGCAAGCGCACCACTCAATGTGGAAGTGTTGAAACAGGTTGCCTACCGGAACATTGTTGTGAGAAGCAGAATAATTGTGTGTTAGCGGCTTTATTAGACCATTGTGCAGTTATAAGAGCACAATTGGTATTGCCTTAGAGACGCAGCGGTAGTCATTCGATGAACCCAGGTTCGAATTACAATTACTGTCTAACCCCTCAACCCCGAGAGGAAACCCTGCGCCAGCTGGTTTGCAGGTGAGGTTGTCTTGGGCCCCGAAGATCCTGGTGGAGCCCCATCTACTACTAATAAAATTACCATATTACGTTATGTAGTACCGAAACACAAATACTACTTATCTAAGCGGACGGTAATGCGCAGGCTAAGTTCTAGCATTAGTTATATATTTAAAATATCTAAAATTATTATACTTCTGAATTTGTACTTGGCAGGTTAATTTAATTATATAAATAATAAATTTAATTAAAAAATAAATCAAGTGTTAGGTACAGCACGAAAACCTGCCAAGTTCAAATTTAGAAGTATTATAATTTTAGATATTTTTACCAAGTACCTACGTATTTTCACAACTATACCATATTTTAAGTTGGGTGTATGGTAAAGTGAATTACGGCCAGATGGAACGTTGACGTGAATACGGTGGCGGGTAGTGGCTGGATGGGTGTATGGTTAAGTGAATTACGGCCAGATGGACCGTTGACGTGAATACGGTGGCGGGTAGTGGCTGGATGCGAAAGGTGGAGGACTGGGTGTGGTGGCGAGTCTTGGGACTGGCAAATGTTTACCAGGGGATCAGGCTGTTGATGAAGATGATTATGATCGATTTTAAAGTGCATCTAAACTTGGCATTAGATTGAATTTCAACCCTTTTTTAGGCGAACAATTAACCGATAGGAACTTGGCCCTCTTTTCAACAGGTATGTTTTTGGTGGGATATATACTACTAAACAAGCTGTTTAAAACAAAAATTGTGTGACGGCCTGGGCCTAAGTAACGTGTCGGTAGAACAGCAGAATATTTGTATGCATGAATAATGCCTATTCGCATTGATTTGGATGTTTCGATAGCTAAGTTTGTTTTTCCACATTCTAGAACATATATTACAAGCTATGCTTAGTGTGGGTCTAGATGGTGTTATGTTAAATATTTATTAATTAATACACCTCTGCCTACCACCAATTTAGGATAAACAGGTGTATGTGTATATAAAACGATTATTTGTTTGTGTGAAAAAAGAAAACATCTTATTTTAGAATGAGGTTATTCAGTGGAAATTGCATCGTAAATCCTACGCTCGTAGTAAGATTCAATTAGGGAAACTGGTTACGTGTTACGTTCATTACCGTGAGCGATGAGTGCCTTGTAAACAAACCAATTTATAGGTAGTGAGGAAACCTATTTATAGGTAAATTTTAAAAGTTTGTTGTGTTTTATATCTATAGTATATTATAATGAGGAAATATTTGATTGTTTGTTTGTTTGCATTGAACAGGCTCCGACACTACTGAAACGATTTCAAAAATTCTTTCACCATTAAAATGCTACATTATCCCTGAATAGCATAGGCTACTTTTATCCCGATATTCCGATGGCATCAGGTCTTAGGCGGGTGAAACTGTGCGGCGCTAGTTTGTTAAAATACGAGTAACTTCTTAAAGATTAGATTAAAATAGTATACATCTTAATTTGCATGCGGTATGAGATAGCGCCCCCCCCCCCCCCAGATCTAAGAGACCTACGCCAACCTACCTGGAAGCAGATACAACTGCTGAGTGCCGGATGAGGCTCTGGCGTAGTTTTTCCACTCGGGATAAGAGGGTCTGACGGCAGTTACCACTTACCACCCTCCCATTGTAAGAAATTGGACTATGTATAACGGAGTGCCAAATCAAAAATAGCACGTCCATGAACTTTGAATCTTAAATCTCATAGTAGTTATTACAAGCTTTTATTAAGTTTGCTCTGTATGTAAAAATAATAATTTCATGCCAGGGTTGTGCTGATTTCAAAAGCTTGCATCGCAATTAGAACACTGAAAAATAACTTGATCGATACAAGCTTTTGTAATCAGCACAAGTCACAATCCTTGTATGATATATTATTTTCTTTATAGTAAAACTGTTTGTTTTTTTTTTAAATAAAAGCTGTTTTTATAAAGATTTTTTATGAACAATGTTTTAATTTAATAAGCTGCGATAGCCCAGTGGTGGACGTAACGGACTGCCGAGGTGAAGTCTCGAGTTCGATCTCCAGTCGCCCCGAGCTACACCTATGACTTTTCGTTGTTATGTGTGCATTAATAAATGTTAATCATCGCTCGCATAATAATGTGCCCGGTAGATGGCAATAGGCTCGCCCCCTATTACATTGGAACCTTAACATAACTGGCGAATCGTGGGTGTGTAATACACCTCTGCCTACCCCTTCGGGGATACAGGCGTGAAGTTATGTTATGTATAATATTTCAGGTGGTTTATATTTAAGGTCAGGTCAAGAGTACCTGCAACTGGCGTGCATGTATAAAAACAATTGTGAAAGTAGAAAGAAAGAAACATTTATTGGTGCAAAGAGGCCACAAACTAAGTAAAAATCATTACATGACATCTGAAAATACTTAACATAAAATAAAGTAGAAGAAACGAAAGGCGTATGCCAGGATTGTAGCAAGTGGAACAATGTTGTCTCAGCCTACCTCCATGGGAAATGCAACTATATGCATGTATATTTCATTTATGAACTAAACTGGAAATGCAGTGCAGAATGCGACTGAAATAAATTGAGCTGAGCGAGCAGGACTCTTACTTGAAAATAAGACATCTTACTACGGTCGCGCGCTTATAGCTAAGGCCGCGCGCTCGTGAAACTGTTTTTCGGTGATTATTCCTCAATGGTACATCGGACATGTACCATCTCGCTTCAAAACACTCCTCAGTGTCCACACTATCACCGTGGTAAATTTGGTCAAGGTCGCGAGAGTGGTTACGGAGGAGTTCAGCCACCAAAAAACGGCTAAGCCGCGTATAAGAGCTTCGCTCGCTCAGCTCAATTACATATTACCGTTAAATTACCCGCAGTACAATTGTATGTTCCAATCTGTAACACATTTTCTTATCTAAATAAGACAAGAAACATGTAAAGCTCCTAAATAAATGGAATAACGTTAGAAGGCTTTAGTCGTGCCATTCTGTTGAAATATGATTCGGGCACAAAACCCATTACAGCTGTTAGGATTTCAACCTGCCCACGTTCAGGCCGTAAAGTCTCTTCGGCCGTTTCACACGTCTTACCATTTCAGCTGAAGGTACGGGTAGGAAATGGTAAACTTTTTATCCTCATTCAAGTATCTTTTTTGTTTCAGGTCACAAAGTAACACTAATCAAAACCAAGACTATATTGCTTCAACGTTTAGATTCAATAGAGAATGGAAATGGGCTAAGTGGAGGGGACAAGACGCACTGGACGTTGAAGAGAGTCGTAATTGTGGAACATTCAGGTGTGGACTGGCATTGCATCCGATGAACAACTGTTCCGCTTGGCTGTTGACAGAGAGCAATATAACAAGCTAGCAGCCAACCTTGAGGACTGAAGAGACATCTAAGAGAGAGACAAAGAGAGAAATTATAAAAAGTGAGACTACATAGACATGAATTCTACCATCACTAGTAAAACATGGTAAATGCAGACAAGTTGAACTACAGAAAATGTTAACAGTAAGTAACATTTCATGTTACTACAATACAAAATATTTTCTTGATCAGATAAAATTGTTCATTGCTACAATTAGTTAAGGGCGACCGCGTCCTATTTTGGATTAAGGCTTCTCTACAATAAACAGAACTAGGTACAATATTTTTAATCTAATAAGGCTATTGGGGACAGTTGGCTCAGATTTTACCGTTGCGTAAACCCCACAAAAACTCGGAAACAAGATTACTAACTAAGAAGCTTAGAAAGTTATTGTTTCCTGGTTCACGTAACCTTTTAGAGGATATTCTTGCTAAAACACGCGGGTGAGATTAGTGTCATTACAAATAAATATTTTGCTGTCATTATTAATTGGCTTGCGGGAAGTGTACGGTTTTACTTACCGCCTTAGTTTTGTGTGAGATAGCGAGAAATTTTAAGTTCGTTTAAATTTTGAAGTTTCTTGGTTACTAGACTATTCATTTGTGAGGGTTATTTATAGCGTTATTTTCTTTTTTTACCATGTTAAGTGCTATTTCCATTCTTACGGTTTCATCAAAATGAATCTAAATTTCATTCGATCCGTTCGGCTATTTTTCCTTGCAAGAGTAAAAAAACATTCACATCAACTGCACGTCTGTATACTTGCTGATTGATGAACGAGGTTCTAGTGCAGGCTCTCCTGTTGGAGGTGGAAAATCAGACGGCAGTCACTCCCATACAGGCCAAAACAAACCAATAAAAGGAAAGTAGGGGGAGTGAACCCAAGACTCCATAGTGCGAGCTTTGAGTACGACTGGGATTGGCGCTTGGATGAAAAAAAAACCTCTAACCCCACCTATTGTTCACTTTATTCGGTTCCGTTTGAGGTTATTTTTCCATTTCTGTCAAGTAAGATATACCTTCACCTGATCACAACTCAGTCCAACGTGATCAGAATTCGTAAGATTCCATTCTACAACACAACCAGGATTATTTACCGATATTAATATTCGCGCAGCACATCCGACATGTCAGTGCCTATTCTATAAACAAACAATGCTATTTTAGATATAGGTTTGTGGATTACTAGTACTTCCATTAGAAGGTCGTATTTCATAGGCATAGGATCCCGAAACAAATGTTTTATCTACGTGACAATTTTAATAATAAACTTTAACTATTAATAATAAACTACAGCTTGATTGTTATTCTGCGAGCGTCGTCATGACGGACTTTCAATAACATGTTATAGTTAGTGTTTATAAATATATATTTATAAACAATTTATGGTTACCGCACCGGAGATCAACAGAGGTTCCGCCTCTTAAGGGTGTATGGAGATGCAGACCAAGATCTTCGCAGCTCAAACCAACTTGACCTGCAAGCCGGTACAGCTGCTGATTGACGGACGAGACTCCGGCGAAGGCTTTCCCTCGGGGTTGGGGCGTCACAGAGCAGTCACTACCCGTAAAAGCCCAAACTAAACCAAATAATGCAGTTGTGGAAAAGCGGATCCCGGGCAAAAGGCAATTTTTGTATGAAACCGAACTTGAAACTTGTTGAAACTGAAATTTTATTTGGTGCATGAATATTCACATACTGTCAAAGTGAAAGGGGAGTCTGAAATCTACTATTTTATTCCATAAAAAATAGTAGTAATGGAAATTACGAATATTCCCTCCGACCGACTTTTTACAAACTAAGCTACCGCCGTTCAAACAATCAATAAAATAAATTAGCAGGGTTAAAGGCTTCAGGGAGAACAACATTGTTTTACGAGCGTCAATAAAAGTTAGAATCGGTGTCAGTGACCTGCTCGGCTGTGAGCATGGACGAACGGAGACACTAGGTATCCTATCTAATAACAGAGATGAGAAAGTTCTATTTATGCCGGCTGTTCTACTTAAGTAGTTATTTTTTAACTAATACGAGCAATTTTTCCAACGATTTTCATGACATTTAGTATGCGGAGGGGTTTCGGGGAGGCCTGGGGGTGACAGGCGGAGCCGTTTATCACGTTAACAGGCCGTTTTTTCTGGGGGCAAGACGTGGTTCCCAAACCAGAGGGGGCCATCTCGGAGATGGCCCTGGGTCAGTCGGAGTTTTAGTCGGTTCAAGCCCGGCGGATGGTATCCGAAGGATTTCCGCACAGAAAAAAGAGGGGATTGGGGGAAAAAATCGATCTAGCTAGATTTAATTTTCAGAAAACCGTAAAAAAAAACAAAGGGAAATGAAAAACCGCCAAGTACGAGTCGGATAAAAAAGGCAAATAAACACGTTTCTTATTTGGGTGTTTTATTTTAATTTTCAAGTGAATACATAACTAAATATTCTGTGAATATTTCAAGCGTCTACGTGTGTTACCGTTATCAATATCGAGCAAAAACAAGCAAAAAAAAAAAACGTTTGTTGTAGAGTTTTAGTATTTGTTATATAGCGGCAACAGAAACGTCATCTGTGAAAATTTCAACTATCTTACTATCACGGTTTATGAGATACAGCCTGGTGACAGACGGACAGACAGGCCAGCGGAGTCTTAATAATGGGGTCCCGTTTTACCTATTGGGTACGGAACCCAAAAAAAACCGAGTCATCCAGGTACTATATACTTACGCCTGTATATCCTTCAAAGGGTAAGCAGATGTGTACCTATGCTTTATGTAATTATATCTTAGTTTAAATAGAATTAAACTAAGATATAATTACATAAAGCATAGGTAATGAAAGTCCAAGTCTAAATACCATTGTAGATGGTAGTATCATTCGTTAGACATGTTATTTTGCCACACTAGTTTAGTCTACTAGTTTAATGGTAGCAAAACGATAAAGATGATGAAAAAGAAACTCCTTTTACATCATCATCATCATCATTCGCGATACACGATATAAATAACTAACGAAGTTGATCCAATAAAAAGTTATGGCATCTTTGAGGTGGTTTTATGAATATTGTTTTATCAACAATAGCCAATGGTTCGTGACGGAATGGTGACCACAGTGATGGGGTTAAGCGAAGTGGTCGCGGTCTCTAATAAATAGGTGTCATTATGATATAGAAGACCTGTGTGGCGTAGAGGCTAGAGCAGAGAACTATGCATAGTAGGAGGTTTATTTTTTGAAAACTGAACTGGGTCATGTTCGTTTTCCGGGTGGGGTTGCATGAACCTAAATACTAGCATCTCATGATCGTAAGTCTGACGTGTTAGGAAGCGTTTTCATGGCCGCAGAGACAAGTAAAGCGGAGTGAGAATGTAAAGGAATCGACTAATCCACGTCTCTTCTCCAAATATCCATGTGATTAGTCGATTTCCGCACATCTTTTTGCTCCGCTCGTCTCGCTACAAGTGCAATCTAACCCATTACGCCACGTTCAGCGATGTATTATTCTTTTAGAATTTGATTATATTGTATCTATAATATAAAAAAACCGGCCAAGTGCGAGTCGGACTCGCCCATTAAAGGTTCCGTAGCAAGTAAAATTTTCATATTTGAGTTGATCGAATGAAAGGTAAATTGCGGTTTACGATTATGAGGTATTAAAAAAAAACTACTTACTAGATCTTGTTCAAACTAATTTTCGGTGGAAGTTTACATGGTAATGTACATCAAATATATTTTTTTAGTTTTATCATTCTCTTATTTTAGAAGTTACAGGGGGGGGGGGCACACATTTACCTCTTAGAAGTGTCTCTCGCGCAAACTTTTCAGTTTAGCAAAAAGTGATATCAGAAACCTCAATATCATTTTTGAAGACCTATTAATAGATGACGTATGGGTTTGACCCCCAATTTTTTTTGTTTTCTTTCTATTTTTATGTGAAAATCTTAATGCGGTTCACAAAATACATCTACTTACCAAGTTTCAACAGTATCGTTCTTATAGTTTCGGAAAAAAGTGGCTGTGACATACGGACGGACAGACAGACAGACATGACGAATCTATAAGGATTCCGTTTTTTGCCATTTGGCAACAGTTCCCTAAAAATGAATCGCTGAATCAGAACGCAAACAGAGCGCAAATCTCGAGTGCAGCTGAACTGATTTCGCTAAATCTTTTTTTATAATATTTCTTGAAGTACGAGGATGGTTATTACGGAGAGAAAAATTTAAAAAATCGCCCGAATAAAAACTTCATTCCCATACAAAAGATTCACGTAATTTTATCCTACGAATAGGAACCTATGGGTTGCGGGAACGGGATCAGAATTCCACGCGGGCGAAGCCGCGGGCAACAGCTAGTAATTTATATAAATATTATATATGATAAAAAATAATTTATATTATGTCAGAAGAGTTTAAAAAAAAAATCTCAAAATATTCTTATTTATTTGGAATCTTGTTTTTCTTACAAAAAAACTCAAAATATTCTTATTTAATTGGAAACTTGTTTTTCTTAACTTATACACCGTCAGCTTACTAACAATTTCTAGTTCAAAATTATAATGAAAACCAATAAGCTCTATACCTCCGAGACACGATCCAAACTAATAGCTTCATGATTAGAATTCAAGTCAGTTTTCCATTAACCGTATTCGGGGAAGGACGTCTGCTTGGCCTGCCATCAAATATATGTTTACGAATAGTCACGTAATAGCAAATAAGTTACTAGAGAGCGGTATCTTTTCTACTTTGGGTTTCCATACCACTAAGTAAGCTTTATTTGCACACAATATATATATATATATACCATAACATAACTTCACGCGTGTATCCCCGAAGGGGTAGGCAGAGATGTGTAATACACACACACCCACGATTAACAGTTATGTTGAGAGCTGTACTAAACTAATAAATCTAATATCTATTACACTGTACGAAATACCCATACAGTTATTTAATGTCAATAAACAAAGAGGGTGGTCCGTCAAACTGGTCTCATGAAGTAGCATTACACTTTGTTAATTTATTTTCTATTCGAATCTTTTTCCTTTGGTTGTTTCCGTTGGTATTCCACGGTCATCATCATATAATCATAATCATAATCATTGTTTATTTGTGGAACATAGGTTATTTACAGATCTTATAATGATGTTAGAATGTCCTCTATACCACCACCATACCACATTGTGAGATGTACAAATATTTTAATTTAATTCTATGTCAATTCATGCAATGTCAACGAAATAGTAGTATCAAAGATGTCAAACAATTAAATAAGTTATGTCAATGACAGCAGTAAAAACAAAATAAAATAAAAAGAAAATTAAGTCAGAAATTAAAACATTCTAAAAAATTAACATAACAAATTAAATTAAATGTCCTTGTCACTGAGATAATCATCAATTGAGTAGTATGCTTTATCGAGCAAGAATGTTTGTACTTCTTTTTTAAACATTTGCAAGTTTTCGCTAGATTTTATAGCTTTAGGTAGTTTGTTGTAGATCTGGTTTTTTTTCATCAAACCCATACGTGTGTGTATGGATAGGTCTTCAAAAATGATATTGGGTTTCTAATATATTTTTTCTCGCGAGAAACACTTCCAAAGTGGTAAAATGTGCCCCCCCCCCCCCTGTAACTTCTAAAATAAGAGAATGATAAAACTAAACAAGTTGAATTCCTGAGACGAGCTCAGCCGAATACAAGGGATTTTCGATTTAGCGATTTTTATTTTTTTTGCGATTTTTTTTTATCTTGCAATGGTTCACCCCAGCACGAATCTATTACCGAAAACAGCAACTCGATAGCTCATCTCCTTCATACCCAAAACCGTGACAGAAAATTGGCAACGACGACGTCGACGACAACTCTATAGCAATAGGGCTTTTCTAAAGAAAATCCCTAAAAAAATATATGATGTACATTACCATGTAAACTTCCAACGAAAATTGGTTTGAACGAGATCTAGTAAGTAAAGTAAAACTTTTTATTAGCTGCAGTAAAATGACGTTTCAAAATGTCATTCCGTAAAATAATGTTGACCGCCTAATTTCAATAGGGATGTGATTAGATTCACAGAAAATCTAATCGTTCCATAACTAACTCATAATGATCATACTTAATTCTATTTCTAATTCATATAAATAAAAGGCTGTATAAAATCTCAAGTTGGTACTGGTTTTTAGTTACGGTGCTACGATGACGCTTGTCCGCCATTTTATATCATTTGTCATTCGCTCATTCGGCCTCTAACTTGTGTTTTGAGTGCACGAATAACTTTTCTTTGCCCACTGGGAGTTGTTTTAGTTATCATTATTGTTAAATTTTTGTTACGTTGTGTTTGTTTTTCGTTACCTACTTTTGTTATTTTTGTTAATTGTGTCAGCTTTTTTTGTTTGTTACATCGAAGACATGGATGCTCAGTTAAGAACATCACAAGATGGAGATACATTTTTATCTCCTAAGAAAAAAGGCCACGTCTAGCTCTAAGTGCAACCGAGAAACTTTGGGTCAGGAACATTTACAAATATGTGTTTGAAGTGAAATCTACAGAATCAAACATTGAAGTTTCAAAAACAAGTGAATGCGTCAACAAGGTGGCCGAAGTCTTGGGAATATCCGTCCGCACTGTTTATTCCGTTTTAAAGGAGCACAAGGCGAACGACTGTGAATCACCAAAACCTCCCGAAAAACCTGGCCCAAAACTTACATTTAAAGAAAAACTTAATGATTTCACATTCACCGCTATTAGACGAATTGAACATCAGTTCTTTCATAGAAATGAAGTATCCAACATCGCAAAGGTTAGTTTACTTGTCATTTCATAACTAATCTTTTTAGTATGCGTTAGGTATAATATGTTTTCTTCCACCCCATGTGGAATTTTAACCGTGTGCGTGGTGCTGCAAGTTGTAAATGATGACTCAGAATTGTCCGACTTCTCGAAAAAGACATTGAGAAAAATCATGAAGCATCTTAATTTCAAATTCGCTACTCGATCACGCAAGAGCGTACTTATTGATAGACAAGATATCATATCATGGCGCCCGCGCTACCTACGTTTAATTAAACAATATCGTAGGGAGGGAAGATAGATATATTATCAAGACGAGATCTGGGACAACGCTGGTAAGTGTCAACTCTTAGTTTCCTATGTTTGTTCCCCTTTTATTTAGCTGTCGAAACTTATGATTCTTTTTTGTTCTTTTCAGGTCATACTACAAAAATAAACCTGGAGTGATGGTAGTATAAAATCTTCTCGGCAGGCATTTTTAGACGGCCTAACTACGGGATTAAAAAATCCCACAGGAAAGGGCCAACGACTTATTATCAGTCACATAGGCGGAGAAGAAGGCTTCCCGGACGACGGACTTCTTATGTTTGAAGCAAAGAAAGGTACAGAAAATTACCATGATGAAATGAACGCAGAGTGTTTTGAGGAGTGGTTCACCGGAATTCTACCCAAACTCAAGCCGAATGCAATAGTCGTAATGGACAACGCGCGCCCCCCCATCGAGTTGGTTTGGGCTCAGGTAAAGGGGCACGTTGCAAACAATAATAAAACGTATCAAATGCAAGAAGTGGAAACTTTATTCCAAGAAGGAATCAACAAAGTGACACTGGCTAAGTGGAGTGACTGTGTATCTCAGAATATAAAAGAGGAAGACAAAATGTGCCACTTCGATCATATTATAGATGAAGTGACAGACAGATTTTTCATTAGTGTGACCGAAAGCGAAAGCGATACTGATTCCGTAAATGATTCATTATATAAAATTGTTATGACATTTTTGTTTCATTTTGGATGTACGTCCCTTTACTTTCACTGAAAAAGATCAATCCTTTACTGTAGTAATAATAATAGAATAAAAAAAAACATTACAACGTAATATTAAATCTCTAAAACAAAACCAAACTGATCATTCATTTATTGAATGGTTCACTTACTCACTTAGCTACATCCCTATTTATTTTTCTTCAAAAAGCGGTAACCCACAAAACGTCATTTTACTGCAGCTAATAAAAAGTTCCACTATAGTTTTTTTTTTACATTTCATTTCATTCACCGCAATTTACATTTCATTCAATCAACTCAAATATAAAAATGAAAAAATAAGTCATTGTTATGTTGCTTGCTACTACGGAAGCGCTAATGGGCGAGTCCGACTCGCACTTGGCCGCTTTTTTTTTTATTCGCCTACGGGAGCGTCTCCATGCCGTCAGACCTTCCAACCCTGAGATGAAAGTCTGTCCCAGAGCAGCTTCCGTTGATCGGTAGGTGTACTGGCTTATACGTGCAGTTGGTTTGGGCCATGAAGATGTAAGTAGTACTCCATACACCATATAATATTGCACGGTAGCCGTCTAATACCGAATGAAACTTTACCTAAGCTGTATAAGAAAAACTCTTTTAAGAATATGTATGCTTAAAAATGTGAAAAAAAAAAATAACACGCGTACCATAGTTCAACTCGCTCTTAGCGTGTTCAATCTTGGCACCTATGAATTCAATAAATTGCAAAACATTCGCCAAATTCTCGACCCTCGCTTGTAAAAGGAAACAGAGGGCCTAGACAAACGGCTTTCGCTCCGGAGCGATTCTGCTGCTACGCTCGCCACCGCTATAACGTGAACGAATTTCGATTTGCAGACAAAGTCACCTCCATTCGTCATTCGTTAAAGCGATTCGTTGGTTCGGCAAACTCTACCTTTTGTCTATGATCTTTCGTTTCCAAGTGACGAATTCCCACTATCTTGTCAGTTGTCACTGTCAATATTTTATTCAAACGCGGGAATCACGTTAATTTTAAAGCCAGTTGATCCGTCAGGAAATAAGTGGTCTGCAGTATAATAAAATTAAAGTACTCTCTTAAAACTAAAATTAAAACCTTTATAATATAGTGAAAAACAAGTCAGTTGGTGAGTTTCAAAAAATAAAGTACTTTGTGAATATGAATAATTCAGCTCTGTAAATAAAGTTTTAACTAAACTTATTCTAAAGAAAGAACTAATCATTTTGTGTATTTTTAGGAATGGAATCCAGGGCAAGGGCTAGTGGAGAGCAATTCTCCACTCTTTTGGAATATATGGAAAGGTTCGTACAGATCTAATCAGTAAAATGACATTCTAAGTTTCAATGTTATTGAAGCGAAAGAAAGATAATGTAAAAATGATGTATTTTGCAATTAAATACTCAAAGGGCTCTTTTATCATTCATATTCCAGCCACGGTGATCTTTCCAAGCCGCAACCTGGGCTTCAAGGTCGCATAAGGGCCGATCAGTTGTGGCAAGAGTTGGCCAACACTCTAAATGCCATTGGTGGTGGTGTGCATAAAACTCCAGAGAAATGGAAAAAGGTATGAACCATACTGAAAGTAGAGTACATAGAACCAGTTTTGATATTATATGTACCTAAAGAGATGCATAACATCATTTGCTTTTTCTTTTAAGTGTCTAATATATACTTATTTATATAATGCATGTAACAATAACCAAAATGTGACATAAATTATTATATATCTATATATAGTGTAAACTTGATGCAACATCACTCAATTTAAAAACAAACTCCCTAAAGCGTTGAAATCACTTGGCTTTGGTTGGTTTAGCGTGCATTCCATACAATGATATAATGATACATACAATGAATACATCCACTGTCAATAACATCCAATTAAGTAATAAAAAGTACTTTTTAAGTTGTAAAATTAGTATAAACTGCGTAGCTATGTACATTCTTTTTTGCTTCATTATCCAAGCCTGTAATAAACTGAACTGTCGGCATCATGCATATCAAACTTTATAAGAAATTCATTCTTGTGTTTATAAATTGGGATAGCTCGCATATGTAGACCATGACTAATAAGTAGAAGTCATGGATTAGCTATACATTAGAATATTCTTAGTTGCTCACAAACTTTCAAACTGTAATCATGGCTAATAAAAGAAAATCACTGTGTCTTGATGACTGAAAACTAATTCTGATTTTTCTTTTTTCGATTTAACAACAACTCTATATCGCCATAAAATGCACAGTCCCTTCAATGTCGTTAAATAGAGTTTACACTGTAGTTGCATGAATTTATCATTTTAAGGTGTGGGCCGATTGGAAATCAAAAACAAAAAAAAAGGGATTGACAATACGGCAGCATGCAAGTGGCACTGGTGGTGGTCCCCATAGCCGGTTAACCCTAACAAGGTTTGAGGAAAGGTTGCTGGCACTCATTGGTGCATTGGCAGTAGAAGGTCACCCTCAGATAGAGGAACGAGGATTTGATGTTAGTAGATGTAATTTTTTGATTGACTTGCGGCTCAAAGCGATTTGAAATTTATATATAAATAGTTTTCCAAGAGTAAAGATTATGATGATAAAAGAAGTTACCTTTAAATATAAATTTAAATATTCTACGACATTCTACACAGCGCTATCTAGACCCAAAGTAAGCATAGCTTAACTTGCTTGTGTTATGGGTTCTAGAATGCGGATATACATACTTAGATACTTTTTTTTTGTAAATACATACATATTATACATAGAAACACCCAGATCAATGCAAATATTCATATTCATGCACACAAATATTAGCACTGAGCGGGAATCGAACCCGCGACCTTTGACTTAGCAGTCTAATGCACTACCGCTAGGCCACAGAGGTCGTTTTGGCTGATTTTTCGGTTGAAGTAAAAGTAATTTATTCAAATATTAAACTACATTATATTATAGTAGGTAACGATTTTGGATATTTTACTTTTACAAATAGGTTTTCATAATTGCAATCAATTACAAAAACTAACCACAAAATAAATATTAAGTGCTAATGCATTTATTTACATAATGATTATATGTATTCTTAAAGTGTTTGTTTCTATCAATCTTCATAAATTAAGTATGAAAACAAGTCGCATTGATAATAATTACATGCCTATATGTAGTTTATCTTTATATTCTTTCAGGGACCATCAACTGCATCGGGGGCAATATACGAGTACCAAGACAATCTTGAAATTGAATATGGTATGTGGACATACTTGCATGTTTATTTATTTAGTCACCCCCTCTTTCCTATTGGGGGTAAAGAGAGACTATGTATCTATACTATCATAAAATTGTAATTTAGTTGTGTCTATACATTGGAGATATTTAGGGTTATGTTAAATGAACGATTCTGAACACATAAATATTTTTTTTTTGGAATCCTTGTCTGTTTGTTCGTGACGGACTACTACTGAAAATCAACACTGCTTTTTGTTCTGCAGACATAGTAACTCTACCACCACCACTTGCACCACTACCGCCACCTCTGCCACCACCACCAATGCCTTCGACCAGCCAGCAACCGCTCCCGCCCCCGACACCGACGTGGAGCTCACCACCAAGACCAGCTGCTCCGACCACCCCTACCATTGCTCCTGCTTCTGGCCACCACCTTGGCGCAACTATATCGCCAAACTCTGCCGCTTCTCCTCATCGAAGGCGTCAGGCTACGCGCCGCAGACGTACACTCACGCCATTCGACCGGGCCGCAAGTGAGTTTGTGGCAGTCGAGCAGCAGCGCCTTCGATTGGAGGAGAGGCGGGAGAGGAACGAAGCTCGTCGGATAGAGGTGGACGAGAATCGCAACATCGTTTTAAGCCGCTTTGCAGCTATTGCTGAAGCTCTCCTTCAGCAATATCTGCAAAGTAACGAGCGGTAGCGAATAGTTTTTAATTTTTTTTGTTTATACATTTTTAACAGTCTTCTATTTTTAGAAGGAAGTTCACAGTTTGTTTGTTAACTAATGTTTGGCAAGTGGTCGATTTGCTAAACATTAGTTCTTGACGTTTTATCAGTTCCGTTATAATGGTCTTTACAGAATAAATGATTTATTACTTTGACGACGATTGTCACTGCTGAAGCGTTATTTTCTTAATTTATGTAATTGTGTGAATATGTACTTTTGTGTATGTCTTATTGTATTTGTGTAATTAACACAATCAATTGGGTTCTCAATTTGACCTGTATGTTTGTTGGCGATTATCTAGCGTTTGGTTGAACCGATTTTGATGCGATTTTACGAGAAGTATGCTAACAAATATAGGAGAAGGTTTTGGCATATTTAACCGACTTCAAAAAGTATTATAAGTCTGATTTATAGTCTAATAAAAACTGTAAGTCTGATTTACAGTCTAATAAAAACTGTAAGTCTGATTTAGTGTAAAAATGATAAATCTGATTTAGTCTAGTAAAAACTGTAAGTCTGATTTAGTCAATTATAAGTCTGATTTAGTGTGTTTATAAAATAAATGAAAAAAATGTTGTGTACTTTAAATTATATTTTAATTACAGCCTGCTAACCAAATGATTGAGCATCGCTCTTCCCTGTATTAATTCGTTTTGACTCGCAGCATTGGAGGGTACAGGTTGTGAGTAATAATCATTATCATCATTACTAACAGCCTGGATAACACTTGGTATTGGCAACCCAGCCTTAACAGCTATGTTGTGCAATACACAACACGCAAGTGTTATCTTGCTAGCAAAGTAAGGATGATAATGAAGAACTCGGTCCCTCAGTAAACACCTCCATCGCGACTTCAGCAAGCCGAAGCAACGCTCTATTTTAGTTCGAGCCTGCACATGGCGCGACGTATAAATCTCTGCTCGAGAACCAGGTGCAGCATCTAGAATAGGTGTCATCAACCAAGGTCGCTGCGGGTACCCGGAATCACCTAAAACAATCACAAGTCTTAATATGGCCGTCCTTGTACTAATAAAGAAATCTCTTGTCTTGTCACAATCAGCATAAAAACAGGTATTATGTCTGTTGTCCTTACCCAGTAACCAAACACGTTCTCCACTTTGATGAAGACTTCGCATGTATGGCTCTACTCTACTTGCTGACCATATGTAGGAGTCATGTGTGGCTCCACCAAACTTAGAATTAACGTTTATTATTTCTAAATTTTGGTTGCATACCTGTAAACGAAATAAATTAATATATTCCTTCATTTATCCTTCTATCTACCTACAATGGGCAAATACTACTATTTCTTACTTACCATTTGAACATTTAAGGAATGAAATCCTTTTCTGTTGAAATATAGATTTTCATCAGAGGCTGGCTTAACGATGGCAATGTGTGTACAATCTATGCATCCTATTACTCCCGGCAAATTGTGTCTCCTTTGAAACCTGTAAAAACCATACAGGTAATAGGTAAATAAAATGCAAGTGTCCTACATGAACACAAAACTGTTTACTAAATAATAATAATACGACATTCTACACAACGCTATCTAAACCCAAAGTAAGCATAGCTTATTTAGCTTGTTTTATGGGTTCTAGAATGCGGATATACATACATACTTAGTTTTTTTTTTTGTAAATACATACATATTATACAAAGAAACACCCAGACCAATGCAAATGTTCATATTCATGCACACAAATATATGCACTGAGCGGGAATCGAACCCTCGACCCTTGATTCAACAGTCGCATGCACTACCGCTACGCCACAGAGGTCGTCGTACTTGCTCAATAATATAATCATTGACAACATGAAAATAATTCCACTTACTCTTCTTTGTTAAGTGCCCGTTCTTGTGGCGTTTGGGGGAAGACAATATATTTCCCCATGATGGTGTCATGGTTGAGGGCATCAACCACTTGTTGAATACAACGACTCGTGGTCCGTTGGGTAAGGTGTTGTGTAACACCCACGATCCTCTGGTATGAACCAGTTGCGAAAAAACTAAGGGCACAAAGCACCTGAAATATAATAAGAATGAGTGCTTTATGTACTTAAAGTGAAACTAAAATACAAAAGAACTTAATCGGTGATATTGTTCGATTCTTCAATGTCTTACCTTGATTTCCAAGGGTATCTCTCGAGACCCTCTCAATGCACTTAAAGCTCGTAAATCCTCACAAAGATTTTTAAAAGTTGATTTACTTAACCTAAAATGTTCTATAAATAAAATTTCGGGCATGTCGTCGATGCTTTCCAATTTTTGCCTCGAATTATAACGTCTTTGGCGTCTTAGCCAAACATTTTCGTGGTGCGCTGCCCACAGTAACCGTAGCGTATGCATTTTATTTTTACAATTGCAAAATTCACTTTAACTCAAATATAAAACCGCCTTTTTGGTCGCTTTCTACAGGGTCTTGGCTTTCGCTGCGGTTGCCATCAAGAGATTCGAAAACTAGCGAAGACGCTGGTCAAAAATGCCACTTGGCTACGCATTCCATACAAATAATCGTTCGACTATGTCGATTCGTTTCATGGAATCGTGTTTAGAACATTGTCTAGCAATTTTCTGTTCGTTGTCCATGGATCACGTGACATGCCGACAAATAATGTCAGTCCCATACATTTTGGACTTTTCCACTGGCGTTATAGCCAATGGAATGTGACTTTGTCTAGGCCCCCAGGAGGCTCCATTGTTTATTTTCCAAGCGAATGAGCAACACTCACTCAACCCGAGTTGTTGCATTCTTTACAAAGGTTTGGCCCTGTAACCTGTCTAGTCGTGGTCGAATGGACATGGTTCTTTGGTCAAATGTTTTAAATATTGTCTGTGTTCACTATACCAGTGAGTAGTAGACTAGCGTCACTATACCAGACATTTGGTAATAAAAAATTAAGTGTTTATTTATGGGTGAAACAGCTGTATTTCGGGGTTTAGTAAAAGTAGCAACGAAATCGCTGTGGCAAGTTCAAAATTTAGGCAGTTTGAAACCTTACATGTTGTAAGTATACAATGATTTTTGGAAATTTCAGCATCCCCTTAGGGATGTACTACGAAATTTCCCATGCGAAGTCGGGATGGGTAAGCTAGTCTAATATAGGTGTGAAATAATTTATTCGTATTTAATGTGCTGCCGCGCCATTCATCTGATCAAGATAGAACTTTGTCTATTCATTGCTTGCACTTGCGCTAAGGTTATAGGCATAGTACAACTATTGGACTCATTTTAGGTCGCGCTGCAGCAGATTTATAGGATTTTTTTCACGAAATTTTCTTTTTTTAATTAGTAAATAAGAGAAAATAAAGGCGGAAAGGACAAAGCTACAGTTATGAATGGTACAACAATGGCGCATTGCGGATAACACAATTAAAAACAAACAAGTGAGGGCATGCAATGCAGCGCGGAAACACGGATATGGCTTCAGGACGATTGAACAGATCAACGGAAACAAATGTTTATTCAAAGTATGAATCGACTTGATTTGCAATATTTATATATGAGTACACGTTTTGAATACATTGTGTTGCAAATCTGATTACAAAATGACTCGTATAGTCGATATGGTAGTGCAGATAATATTTACACTCTGAAACGGTTTACCAACAGTCGATTGGTCCATGAACCGTTGGTCAACATTATCTTTAAACCATAAACTTTTCGTCCAATTGACTTTTCATCCACGAACGTTTCGCCAGCATTACTCTACGTCAATGAATGCTTAACCAACAAAATGTTTTGACCAATAACTTTTCACCCAAAGAACAATTGGCCCATGGACTGTTCCCCAAGAGAACGGTACGTCAGTGAGCGTTAAGTAGTGCCTAGCCACTTAAAATCTTGCTATCGAAATCCAACTTTCCGGACTAGTGGTGCCGGTGCTTCTGGGATAGGTTAGGTTAGAACTGTGACCCCAACAGAGCGCGAGCCGAGCGAGCGAAGCGAGCGAGCATAGCACTCACTGACGTAGAGTAATGCTGGCGAAACGTTCGTGGATGAAAAGTCCATTGGACGAAAAGTTTATGGTTTAAAAATACGTGGGACACTCAGAAAGTTTTGCGAAAATAAAAAAAAAGTGTTCTATAGGTAAATATTTTTTTATTAAATCTTTTCAAAGTACTCTCCACCAGTCTCTATACAAAGTTTCATGCGTTTGAACCAGTTTTCAAAACACTTTTTCCAATCCGCCGCAGATACCTCGTTTACAGTCTGCTCAAACGTTGACAGCGCATCTTCCGGTGACGAAAATTGTATCCCTTTGAGCTGATTTTTTATTTTCGGGAATAAAAAGAAGTCGCACGGTGCAAGGTCAGGGCTGTAAGGAGGGTGACCTAGGAGTTTAACCGGAGTGCTGTCCAGGAAGTCCCTCGTTTTAAGCGCGGTGTGTGCGGGCGCGTTGTCATGGTGGAGTAGTATCCCGCGGAGCCCTGTGACTGTGACACTACAGAGAAAACTTCTGCCAAGCATTTGGTAGTGTACCATTCAGCGTTGATGCTTCTTTGATTTCGTAAAGGGATTGATAACAAGTAGCCAGACAAATTGAAAAAACTCGCGATCAAAATCTTCCCTCCGCTTCTAGATCGCTTCACTTTGGTAGATGTTGATTCGTTTTGAAACAACCAAACCGTCGACTGGCGTTTTGTTTCTGGATCATACTGATAAATCCACGACTCATCACCTGTAAAGATGTCATAAACACGCCGAGACGCGCCTGCTTCAAACTTGTTTATCATATCACGACACCATTCCACCCGGGCCTGCTTCTGAGCATCGGTGAGATTGTGCGGCACCCAACGTGAAACTATCCTTCTCACACGAAGATGCACGTGTAGAATCTCGTGAAGGCTTCCCGATCCAATCTGAAGAATGTGCTGAATCTCTTGATATGTGACTCGTCTATTATCTTGGATTAAATTTTTCACTGCTAGCACGTTTTCTTCCGTAACAGCCGTCAAAGGGCGACCACTTCTTTCTTCATCCTCCAAAGTCAGTCGACCGCGCTTGAATTCGTTATACCAACGATACACGGTCGCCTTGGAAAGGCCTTCATCCATGAATGACATTTGAAGTCTATCGTACGATTCGTCTGGTTTCAGGGGACACTTGTAATCGTAGAAAATCATAGCGCGAAAATGTTCCCGACGCAGATCCATTTTTCAATGAGACACAATAATTGAAATTATCTTGCAAAAAATGCAGAGAGAAATTTTTAAATTGGAACGTACTTATTTTTACTCATAAATAATCATATTTTAGAAATTGATTATAACTGACCAGTCTCTCATATATAAAAACTTTTTTTCGCAATACTTTCTGAGTGGTCTGGTAATGTTGACCAACGGTTCATGGACCAATCGACTGTTGGTAAACCGTTTCAGAGTCTAATATTTACGAGTATATACACAATTACTTGTCCTGAGTTCCTGGCCAACTGATTCATTAACGCAAAGCCGATACCTTTAGGGCTACAAATTTGAAATCTTGGCAGGTGATGCCTTTAATAGCTGCAAGCATCTACTAAGGCTTTGGATACTTCCCCCCGACAGAAAATATTTAAAATAAAGGGACGAAGAGTTGTAGGGAATTCTGTTATTTTCAAAGTAAGAAGTAGGTACAAAATTTCATATGCCTGCGCTTCTAGTTAGAAATAAATGTACACGTCGGTATAAATATAACCTCTAGAGATATACAGACGTGAATATATGTAGTGTAATGACGTAGTTCCATTGCAAATGGTGTCCCAACAATGGTACATTTTGATAATCTATATAAATGAATCTCTGAATGTGTTGCTAAGCGCAAATCTCGAGAGCAGCTTTCGCTAATTCTTTTTTTTATCATATTCCTTGAAGTACGAGGATGGTGTCATTACGGAGAGTAAAAATTTTAAAAATTGCCTGAAAAACTTTTCTATATTCCTATACAATAGATTCACGTAATTTTATCCCAGGAATAGGTTCCCATGGGTTACGGGAACAAGGTCAGAATTTCACGCGGGCGAAGTCGCGGACAACAGCTAGTGGTGAATAAATGTAAATAAAACATTCATACTATATTCATATAAAATTATCCGCAGAACAGTTAGTGAGTAGTTTAACATTCTGAAACAGATCGTTTCGTTTTATTCTGTTTTTAAAACGTCAGCTTGCTTATTTGTTTAGCCTAATTGGATCTCGTTGTCTACGTTTAAAATTAAAATAAGGTGTGTAATAAGTCTCGAGTGAATAGGTTCTTTCTAGGCAACCGTGATCCATCGTAGACCACATCGTCACTTACGAGTTACGACCAGGTGAGATAGAGGTCAAACGTGAGCCTATCATCCATAAAAATAAAAAATAAATATTTTAGATAAATATTTTCTAATTACTTTGTTGTTATTCCGATGTTATTGTTTTGCCTCTTCTTTACTGTGTATAGTTTATACTGCTAAGCGGTTACGGTGACTTTGAACACTAGCAAGTCTGACGACACCGGAGATTTCACTTGTGGGTTACCACCTGCAGGGGGTCAATTGGGTCTAAAAAGAGGCATGGAAGAGGAGTAAGGTCTCCAGTACTCTCAGAAACTGTACGAAAGACTGCGTTCTTTCGCTTAACGTGGATCTTAAGTGAGAAGGTGGTACTTTTATGGTCGAGCCGGCTAATTTCAGTTGTAAATAGCATGTCAAAGTCAAAGTCAAAGTCAAAAACCATTTATTCTGTATAGACCATTAGTATGGCACTTACAAAACGTCATAAATTTTTTTTTATCTAATGTTTGGCAAATGGACCACCGGTTCGAAACGCGGCCCTGTCCTGAGAAGACTCCGGCGAGAAACTCAGCGGGCTGTTTTTTTTTTTGGTCTATTTACAAACATATTTACTTAACCTAAGTACAATATTTAATTTGAGTAGCATAGAGACAGAGCAAACAGTTCATATCCAAGCTTGTTTGTCGTCTAAATAGTCTTGAATTTTATAGTAGCCTTTTTGGCAGAGTTTACTTTTAATTTGGCTTTTAAATTTATGAAGAGGTAAATTCTTCATTTCACTAGGAAGCTTGTTGTAGAAGCGTATACAGTTACCCTGAAAGGAATTACTAATCTTGTGGAGTCGACTATTACAAAACACAAGATTGTTTTTATGTCTAGTATTTACGTTATGTATATCACAAAGCCTTAAAAAATTGGAAATGTTTCTTCTAACATACAAAAGATTTTCAAATATATATTGGGAAACTACAGTTAGAATGTTTATTTCTTTGAACTTTTCTCGGAGGGTGACTCTATCACCTATTAAATTTTATCATGGCTCTATCACCTATTAAATTTTATACGCCTACAGATGCCGCTGGACAGTTTTCAAATTCAATTTTCTGTGAAGCATTTTCATTCCCACGTAACCTACGTAACTGAAGTATTTGTAGATTTTTTTTCTTCTAAAATGTGAGTAATAAAACATAAAATGTATTATGTAGCAGTATCTAAACATATTGACCTTGTCATGTCAAGTGTTCGTGTTCTTGCAACAAATTGACGCCAGAAGGTTGAACATGATTTGAACATAGAATATTATATGATCTAGACATTAAAACTAAACTACTTGCACAGGGTCAGGTACAAATAATGGTCAACCTATATGATTGTGGTCAATATGGTCAGTGCTTATGTGACAACGTTGGTACGTTGTCACATAAGCACTGACCATATTGTCCTCATAAAAAATAAGTTCTTCATTGGAAACTTAATGAGTAATTTACATGGTCCTTAAATACATACAAAACATACATATACTCACGCTTCTCCCTCCGACATTTAATTATCTTTACACACCGTTAAAATTGGTGATTTTTCAAAAAAGGTAGGACAGAAAGCACCTAAAACGGCGCGTCCTTTTACATTTCTTAACGCAATTAGAAGCCATTTACTATGCAAGTATGACTCAGCATAATTCGAGGCAATATACATTTCTTCTAAGAAGTTAGAAGCAAACGATAATATCAAATAAAGGCACTATTCAGACTCCTGCCTCTTCCCCAACCATTAAAAGAATAATGTTAGTCTGGCTGCCAACTTTATACATTCATTTTATCGGTTGTGTCTGCCAGTTTCAGTCTAGTTAGAGGGTCGGGAATATGGACAAGTTACGTGTCTAGAAATCCTAAGTTATTACCGTGTATTAAATTGCTAGTCACACTGGGGTACAGCTCGTATCCATACCGTATTCCGCACGCGGGTTAATTCAGAATATGATATTAATAATGTATCGTCTAGGAACTCTACATTTACCCGACTGCACCAGAAGGAGGGTTATGTTTTTCGAGAGTATGTATGTATAATTGTTAGACATGCTCTGCAGTCTGAACAGCTCGGTGGATTTTAGTTTGAGAGGTGTCGTTAGATTCGTATTTATATGTATGTGTATATAAAAAAAAATGGTGGATTAATGGCGCTAAATGTATGTTACTCCAAATAAAATTTCACATAAACTTATCGAGTAGGGTATCAAAATGAAGAGATTTAAATGGTGATTTCAAAACTATATATATATCATAACTAAAATGTATACCTACAATAAAATTATTAATTAAAAAATCAAAAAACCTGACAGCCCAAAAAGACCGAAACAAGCTGATAGTAGGCGGGACCCATTAATTTTCTTTCTGTTTATGATTTGCAAATCCGAATTTGCAAATTTTAGGTAGATTTCGATGAAATTTAGATCAATTTCTATTGGTTTCTTGACTACTGTCGAATTAAAAAAAAAGTCTAGTTATGACCCCCTGAGTCCGAAATGACCACTGGTCAAAAAGTTTATGTATGTATGGTTCCACTTCCCAAAATTTGCGGCACTCTCACGGTCGCATTTTTGCCCCGATCGCTTTCAAACTGCGGTCAAAAATAGCTTGGGTGTAAACTTGTTTAAGTTCGTGAACGGGTGGAATCCGGCCTAAGGGGACGGTAGGGCCTCACTTTTTGTGAAATCAGTTTTTCCTCAAAATTTCACGTTCCATGAAAGATATTCGAACCGTTCTAATTTTATCCCATAGTATACATGAATACCAACAACTTTTAATTATAAACCTATAAGATTAAAACTTTAACTAAAAGTGGAGGGGGGAAAAACCGAAATTTTTCGGGAAAATAATCATAACTTCTAACCGGTGAACATTCTTGCGTCGGAAACATTTTTAATCGATAGGCCATTTTTAAGTCTAAAATAAATGTCTGAAAAGTTTTTCGCTAAAAGTTACCGTTTTCGGGAAAAAAAATTAAACTGTTTAAAGTCCGTAGTTCTCTTTATAAAATAATATTAATTGCTTCACGAAATCTACCTGTGCGTTCCCCCTGCGGGAACGGATTTTTTTTTTTTTTTTTTTTTTGGATTACTTAAGGGGAGATTCATTTCAATACGCTAGTTTACTGTGAAGTCAACTTAGTTTGTTTTGATTAAACTTCAAAAGGTAAATTCTACGAAATTTGTATGAAATAACAAGGTGTGACGTCATACCGTGCTGGGTGGAAGAATAAAAATTTCAACCGACATTTATTCATATATTTGTTGGCATTATTTAATTCGTTATTTTGCTTAGTCTTTCACAGAAACACATATTTATAAACAATACGAACTTTAACTAATAAATATTGTTATGTAAATGCAAACATACTTATCATTATATACACACACCCACATGTATACTGTATACTCAAAGGGGAGGGCAGAGGTGTATTATTAATAGCAGATATGCACATATTTGCTGTCGCATGGAAAACGACCCTATTCGTTAGTCGCTTTGTACGACACCCACGGGAACTGATGAGGTAGTTCCTACATCGCCGGAACTATGCAGCACATGCATGATAACATACTACGCAAATAAAAAGCATAAGTGCGTATAGTAAGTTCAAACATGTGGCAAGACCGGTTACAATGTTTACATTGAGGAAGGCCACATCAAGCGTGATTAGCGCACGCTAAACACAGCTAAATATAACAATGTCACACACAAGGAAATAAACACGCAACACGCTAATTTACAACGAAAATATTAGGTCGTTACATATGAAATTGCCGTTTTTCCTGAAAAATTTTTAGGAAACCCAATTTTCAGTACTAACATTTTTGCATTTTTTTTTGGAATGAAAAATCCAAATTTTATGATTTTTTTAGTGTATGAATGAGACAACATTAAGCTAAAAAACAGCAACTTTTATTACATTTTTTAAAAGTGACAGCTGTTTAAGTAATACTAAATTTATCATCAAAATGGATAGCATTTAGGAAGTACTGTTTTTGAAGATCGAATTAATCAAGTGGCCAATAAAAACAAAATTTAATACAGACAAAGTTGTAAAATCTTGAGATCAACTTTCAAACAAAATATAAAAAATAGAAATAGCTATTAAATTACAGGAATAACGAACTCATGAATTTGTAAGAAAATTTCGGCAATTTCATAGGTGACATATTTATTATGTTCACCAAAAAAGTGATGAAAGTGTAATATTGTGTAAAGCGCCTGGTAAATATCTATTTTTATTTTATATAGGGTAAATCAATATTGCTCGACTAAAGGTAAGGTAAAACTGAAGTCTCCGAAATGATAGTGGCCTTTCACCCCCTCCATACCACGGAGAGCACGTTAAGTCGTTGATCCCAGTCGCCATACAAACATCTGTAGCAGCCATTACGGGTAGTTGGAGCCCTAAAAAGTCCGACAACTAGTCTAATACAGAACTTCGATATCGCCATTTACTACCCTAATGGGAGTAAATCTAACTGACCTTCAATTTAGCCCAGCTTGGTGAAAACGGGTTAACCCCGAATAGGTAGACCCCAGGGGTTGTGGAGGTCAGATGGAGTCGCTTCACGGAAAATACCCAAGTTTGGTTATTTCGTAGCTAGACTGTAAAGCCGACTCCAACGACGGAGTTAGGTAAAAGGCTAGGAGGATGAGGATAAGAGGAAATCCTGTGCAGGGTCCTCAGCAGGTGTAACCCTCTCCCCCCCCCCTTGGCAAATTATTTCATCATTTACCGGACTTTTAATTAAAACATGCGTAATTCCAAGTAAGCACTTAGACGGTACTTGTTATGGTTGGGAAGCGGATCATTCATAATTACAGGAGTCCTTTAAGTTCCTAATTGATCCCTCAGGCTCTGAAGGAGGGTTGAAATGAGATTTGGCCAGATATTTAGACATGCCACGATGTAGAATTGTTGGGGACTGTTTAACTTTTAATATTGTTGAAAGTTTACGCAAATATTATACCTTATAATATCGTGATATACTTTTTGAAAACCGATAAAACTATATATTTTCAGATTGTCGATTTAATTTCGTTATTTCTGCTTGAGACGCTAAGAGCGGATTTCATCAATAATAGTAACACGATCGAGTCACACTAAACTGCGTTACTAGGTTTTCTCAATGAAAATTAGTCTGATTACAACAGTGGAAATAATTGATTCAAGTTAAACTAAACTTGAATAAAACGTGAGAACGCAGTTTAGTTTGCATTGATCGCGGTTAGTATCATTAGCGAAATAGTCTCTCAAATTGAATAAAATGCGACAATTATTTCCTCAGATGAAATCCGATCCCTTTCAAATATAATATTTTTATTTATCAAGAAACGTAACTAACTATATCAGATAACCGAACAGCAATAACATTTACAAGGATAAATAAGTTCCGACTCATTGGATAGTAAACCCAAAGGGGGTGTTGGAAGGGGGTAACCTTGCCAAATTCCTACCGGCCCCCAAGGGGTGGCAACGTGGGGCACATAAAACGTCCGTTGCCATGACAACCAAGGGCGATAACCCTCGGATAGCGGAGTCATGCAACGTTTACAGAGAAAATTAGGAAATCCTGTTGACGTAAGATACGAGTATGTTGATTCGATAGTGATTAAGATCTAACGGTTTGTTATTTGTGTTCAAAGTAATCTGTCGTATTAAGTGTTAGAACCTCTTACTACATGTAGATAAAGTGTCTTAACGACATATTTAGTGGTGTTGGGCTGTTTTTCCACCAGTGGTGTGCGAGAATGTATTTGTTAAGAACTAATAGAATCACTTCATTAACCTAGCCTCGCTCAGTGCAGTTCTAGTGGGGTTCTACTTGAGCTAGACTGAGTAAGGCTAGGTTAACGCCTGCACCCACTCATTTAATTCACATAAGTTAGAACAAATGTATGACTTGCGCGCTGCTGGTAGGGTAAACCCTAAAACATTCATAAACCAAACGGTGGTAGCCTAGTAGTGGTTTAAGCGTCCGACTTGCAATCGACAGGTCACGGGTTCAAACACCGGCCATCACACTACCAATGTAAAATTAATCCTAACAAGTAAGATAAGACATGCAGCTTAGGTGTAGAAGTTAACGAGATCTTTTGACATGAATACTACTGCGGATACGGAAGTTCTTCACGCGGTCCTTACGCGTGACTGGGCTCGGCAGCATTTTTATCAGTGACACGCAGCTCCTGCTTGTGTCGCTCGAGCAACAGCCACGCGTTTCAGCCGTGTATAAGGACACGCCTAATGATCGTTTTATAGACCTTTCCCTTAGACCTAACCGGCATTTCAGGGTCACAAATAACACCAGTTACCTTACGCCATATGCATGCATTAGTATATGTATGTATGCCGTTATGTTCTAGGTACTCCGAATGTAGGTAAGAATTGTATTATTTGCGGTCACGCCAGACACAATAAAAGTACGTTGAATACTTTCATTTTGAACTCGCTAGACTTTGTGAATTCCTGACTTAGAGACGATGTAGTTGATCCTATTATATGTATTTAACTTCCAAAAAGGAGGAAGGATTAATCTTTTTTTATGTTTATTCGCCAACTTCTCGAAGACGCCTGAACAGATTTGTAAAATTCTTTTTTTGTTTCAAAAATTTTGTAAATATCTGATGATAAGTTTCGAAGACATAACGGAACTCTTTTTTTTTTAACGTGCGGAAACCTCCACGGGCTTCCCCCCACCGGAGCTAACGGTAAGATGGGTATGTCGGACTTGAACCGAGTAAAACCGCACGGTGTCTCCTTTGCGTCAGCCATGTGGTACGGGGAATCTGGTGCCCTAGGAAAGATATCCTAGAGACCCCGACCGGCTCCGGTCGCCAACGCTGGCGAGCCCGACGCCTTATTGGGGATCTAATCCCCCCTTCTCCCAAGAGAAGCGCGCGCGAACACGACGCGCCACCGCCCTGGGCCTGCTTCTGCTAGGGTGACGGCTAGCCCCGACCGTCACCCCCAGGTCCGCACTCATGGAGGATCGTTCTGCGATCTCCGCCGCCCGGTGCGCCTTCTACGGCACGGGAGAGTGCTAGACCTTTCCCGTACCTTTTCTGCCGCCTCTTTTGCGCGCATCACTGCCTCGCAAAAGAAGGCGGCGGCGTTCCACGCACTCTCGCTGCCGACCATGGCCAGCACCAGGGTCTACAGCATGAGGCTTCCCGCTCCGACGGCTGCTTCAAGGACACGACGCTGCTCCATCCACTCTGGGCACTCAGAAATTTACCTTTCATTTAAACAACTCACAATATAAAAAATTTACTTGCTGCTACGGAACCCTTCATGGGCGAGTCCGACTCGCACTTGGCCGGTTTTATTTTTTATTCAGTGCCTGTTTTAGTACCTTTTTGGTTTTTGAAGTACTTAAGTATTTTTTTATCAAAATTTTACAAATTTCTTCCTTTTTAGAGCTAGTTATTTGTTTAGATATCAGAAATTTCTCTTTATTAGTATACTCAAGCCTGTATAACTAAGGGGTATGCAGACCTACACGTTCTTACCCAAATACATGATTGTTAAAAGATCTGTTTAAACTATCATATAATTATATTGCTGTTATAGTCCAGTGAAAATAGACTAAAAATTTACATGAACGTTGGGAATGCCATTACCTATAATGAAATGTGAAAAATCCGAGTCAATTCCATGGGTGCAAAAAAAAATTGCTTAAGGTCAAAGGTTTTGTTTTTACGTATATTTCTAAAACGGTGAGAGTTACAGAAAAAATAACAAAAAAAATCTCCACAAAATAGCTGTTTCTTTTTTCCCTACGAAGCTCCAGACCGCAGGAAAGTCGTATTCAACGAAAGATGCGCTCACTTCCGCCACCTATTTGATGCATATTTTTTTACGTAGTTTCATGTTGTGGTATCGTGGATTTTGGCATTCTGTATCTCAAAAGGTAAATATGGAACTCATATAGGAACAATTCGTTTTCTGTCTGTCCGTTTGTCTGTGAATACACTTTTCTCAGGAACACGTGGAACTTATCAAGTTGAAATTTATATCGAACACTAAATTTTGCAATCTCAAGGCTTTTATGCAATATTTTTAAACACTTGCCACAGAATCTAAGCCTATAGAGTACTTTCTGTTGACCTAGAATAATTAAATTTGGCAAGAAGCAAGGTCTCATAGCATAAGTAAAGAGAAAGCTTCGAAAACACAATAAAAAATCGATTAATTAATTTAAATCTATGGCAGTCTCACGAATGGGTGAATCGTAGGGAAAGAAAAATGAAGAACAATTTTTATAGATAATTGCAAATCTTGCAAATTGTTACGGTAAAACAATTCGTTTATGAGAAAAATGCAAATAATGGATATTTGTGACCTCTGAACTTGACTTAATAAAAATTGCACCCATGGTAGCGATGGGGATTTTTCACCATTTTATTATAATGGCATCCCTATAAAGGCTTCCTTGGAATAAATGCAAGGGTATCCACACATTTCGCACTAAAATGACTGGACTATTTGTCGCTATGAGAATTTATCCAAAGGACAATGCCCATTTCAATTAAATTTTTAAGCATTTTGTATGCTTACTTTTTTCTAAAGATTTAGATCGGAAAAAGAGAACATATAGGACGGGACTTGAACCCGCGACCAGTCCCTTACAGGGGGAATGCTCTGACCAACTGAGCCACCTAGACACGTTAGCATTCCCCCTGTAAGGGACTGATCGCGGGTTCAAGTCCCGTCTTAGATGTTCTCTTTTTCCGATCTAAATCTTTAGACAATGCCCATGTCAGTATGGAAATTGGTTGCACACTTTTTTTTGCTATGCCACATAAGTATAAACTGCATTAAAAAGCCTGCCTTAAGTATTATCTGAAATATAAACGCATATTGTAACAGAACTTGGGGTTATCGAGAAATTAAATGATTACAACGAGAAAAACAACAACAACAAGAAAATATTGTGACACTGACTGTTGAACTGACGTTTGAGTTTTCGTTTGGAATGTTTTAAGACAGGGATATCATGTATAAATTAAGAGAAAACTACCACTGAAGCACACATTATTTTACAACTTTAACTGATTATCACTAATAAATTACGAATACATACATCACATTGCGCATTATTATCACGTATTATTATTTATCCATTTTATTTTAAAAAGATTGGTATATTTGCATTCTACCACCAATAGTTCATTTTATATAATGGTAACAATTAAATTAAAATGGAAACGATTATTCATTCAAGTTTTATGTCTTTATTATTTAAATTCAAACCCCAAGTTCTATAGAAGCGATTTAGTGTTGAAAAGTCATACAATCAATATTATTTTTTAACATTTGAAATATTGACGCGAACGTCTAAAAGCGCAACCAAGAATGGGCATTCTCCTTTCAGAATTTGGGTAAACCTTTTGTTTTACAAATTAAATACGCGGTTATTAGAATTTTATGGTGTAAAAATAAAAGTTATTTCTGATGATAATCTTTTAACTAACGCCCACGTCGAATTATCTTCCCGTGTCGCGGGGTACTTGATAATAAACCAACATTAAACGGAAACAAAGAAATCCCTAACTCAATTATTCATGTAACAATTTATTGTCCAAAGCAACTTTCGACATAACTGTGAGATGGTAAGGAACCGTCACACAATGCAGTTCTATATTAGCGACAATGTAATCAACATTTGAAAGAATACGACTCTTACTTACAGTCAATTCGTTCAGTAGCAGCTTCAAAAATAAAGTTATAAGAAAACATCCGCTATAGAACAAAAACTAAATTATATCTACCTACTGGTACCAATAATAGCGGAACAAAGGGCTATGTGCCTTTAATGCAATTATAAACGTCCACACAAAGCCAAGGCAATCGATGCGTCTAGACGGCGGACATGTAGCCACTTAGGGCATTAAAAATTTCATATGTTCACTATGTTTGAAGGGATGGATGGATGTTTGTTACTCAATCACGCCAGAATGGCTGAACGCATCTGCATGACATTTGGCACAGAGATAGATTATAGTCTGGAATAGCACATTGGCTACTTTTATTCCGGGATTAGGTACCTTTAGGTCGCGGAAACGGGATCTATATTTCACGTGGGTTGAACTAACAACAGCATCTGAGATTGGATGTAAAAAAAAAGCGAATTACTTGAAGAACGCCTCAACTGTTCTTAAACTTGCTTCCATTCTCGAAGCAAGATCGGAATATAACTGTATTTATCCACGATAACGCTAACTTCGGAATATAGAATTCAGCTTATCCCCAAGGAGAAAACAACAATAAATAAAATTGCAACTCTGGCAACATTGCTCCCCTCTGCGCGGTAAAATATTTTACCATTTCAGTCTGAACTGTCGCGTCCGCATTATTTATTCGGCGGTGTAGCGACGCTCGTTTTCATTCAGCAGCAGACAAACAAAGTTATGTTTATATGATTTTGGTTACACGATTTCTTCCCGAGTATGTTTTCAACTTCCAAGTCAAAGATACCGATGTGTTTAAGATGGTAATACAAAACCTATGTGCTTCTACAGACTATAACAATCTCGGTGTCAAATTGCATCCAGATCCGATAAGTCGTTCTGAGTGTGATTGAGTCACAAACATCCAATCACACTTTCGCATTGTTAAAACGTAAAAAGATTGGAAAAAATAGTAGTAGTAGTAAGTAGTAAATCTCTTTATTGTATTTACACAAGAATACTCCATACATAATATAAGGTGGTACAGTTTTAAGGCATATACAATTGGCGGCCTTATCGCACAGGCAATCTCTTACAGGCAACCATTGGATGGAGAAAAACAGTTTAGAAGATAAAGGGCAGTTTCTGGTGTACTCTGACATTTAAATATAAAATTATAAATACATCAATTTATCACTATACACAATAATTATATACTGGAACAGTAGCTATTTTTAGGTACATCATACATACAATATATACTTATAATTAAGACATAGTTAAGAATAAATAAGGAAGACGTAGAGAGAGTAGGAGAAAAATTAATGACTATGGTTCCTGTAGATAGTGGGCCGTGACTAATTTTTTGAAGAGTGACAGCGATTGCGCACGTCTTATGGGCACAGGTAAGGCATTCCACAATCGAACAGCTTGAACAGTAAAGGACTTATCCATGAACGTTGTGGAGTGTGCTGGCATTTTCAGCCTCAGATTCTCTGACGATCTTAAGGACCTTGAATGCGTGTCACAGAGGAAATTAAAGCGTTCTTTTAAGTAGACTGGAGTATGAGGATGAAATAGAATGTTATAAAGTAGTGAAAGAATGTGAGCATTCCGGCGTCGGCGTATGGGTAGCCTCTTTAGTTTTTTACGATATTCGGAGATGTGATCATATTTGCGTAGTCCAAATATGAATCGTATACTGAGATTTTGGAGTCTCTCAAGTTTATTTAGTTGGTCTTCAGTGAGATCTGGATAGCTGATATCGGCATAATCAAAAGTGGGAAGAAAAACAGATTGTGCAAGGGCAGTCTTCGTAGTTAAGGGTAGAAAACTTTGGAGCCTACGTAAGGACCCCGCTGTGGCAAACATTCTGCGACTAACCTCTTGAAGTTGAGGGTCTTCAAGAAAGACTTCTATCCCATTACATTATATGCCCAGGTTTTTTACTTTGTCACTATATTGTACATTAGTACCATTACAGGAGATGTGAGGGAGAAGTCCAGTCTATTTTTGATATAGCTCTAGGACTACCAATGATAATAGCCTGAGTTTTACTTGGGTTCACCTTAAGACCATATGATTTACTCCAATGATTTATCCCCTCTTATAAACAAATACTCACACCTTTTCACTCAGGGGTAGGCAGAGACAACGACATGCCATCTGTTTCAGACTTTCCACACTTCACAAGCTTCCTCTTCTGTCATTAAACCTTTCATGCAAGTCCCTCCCCCTCCCTCATTTTAAGTGAATTACCTGGTGTATTATTATAACATTAAAAACTGAAGATAAAAACATAATTTAGAATAATTTACTCGATAAAAAACGATGGCTAAGATGACTTGGACTGATATTATTTCAAACATGATTTCATTTATGACTTTTCTGTATACTACTTTCATTGTTTTCAGTGTTTCGTAATTGTTCATTTAGTTGATGCCAATTGCGATGAACTAAATGACCTTTGTAGCTGTTATTTTTTTGTAACTTTTTGTAGCCGTAATCAGCTGTCCTTTGTATAGTGGAAAGATGGCCCTACTAATTTCAGAAAACAAACTGAATATTACATTTTATATTGCCAAATTGTCTCGGCGGTGCAGCAGTAGTGTGTGCGACTGTTATACATGAGATCCCGGATTCAATACCCGGTTCAAATAAATAGTTTTAATGTCACGAATTGCTCCATAACAATCAGAGTCATTCAAGTGCTTGTTGACGGTAATAGATTTACACCGTAGAGACTGAACATACAATACAAGAGCAAGGGCTGGTAACGTAAAATATACACCATTTTACGTTACCAGCCGAGAAAGGATATTTCATAAGTCGAAATATGTATAAAAGAGATTATTTAATTCGAATGAAAAATTGTCTTGACCTTAATTTTGAAGATACAATGGAAGCGCGTCCAAATGAGCTTGAGACCGGACGATATTGTTTTCTGAGAGGCAATTGGATAGCAGTCGCCATTTTTTGTGATAAACCGATTACTAGATGAGAAAATATTAGCGAAAGCGAGGAGACATTTCTTCTTAGCGGCGCCGCAGAGTATCATGGCGGATAACTTATATTACTCCTAGGAAGAGGTATGTATATGATATTGTCGGTAGTTTACGCGACTGTCACACATTAAAATAAAACTATTTTTAACGGATTCTATCGCGATTTATTTGATGTCAATTTATATTTTACATTGATCCCGACGTTTCGGTTGCTTTTCAGTAGCCATGGTCACGGGGAGACTAAAGATGGTTGTTGTCGTGTAGTTTGAAGTGGAAGTTATCTCAAAGTACCCGAACTATGTTGAATTGTTGGTGTTACGCAGAATGAGCTCACAGTGTCATGAAGTCTTGTTGTATTTTGTTTTTTCTTGGAATGAATTAAGTGAATGACTTCAATGTAAAATATAAAATAACATCAAATAAACCGCGATAGAATCTGTTAAAAATAGTTTTATTTCAAATATCAGGATACATTTTAATATGGTATGGAATTTATTAGAAATTTCGTTTTCTCTTACAAAGTTAAGTAAGCACTTAAGTTGGTACAAGCTACCTACTTAATATTACATGGAAACATAAATATTCCAGACGCAAAGTTTGATAACAAAGCCAACAAAAACAAGGAATTAGTCGAGTACTTAAGAATACCAGTAACTTGACTTAACACTAACTTTGTGAGCAAAAGACACTGAGTTTCAAACCTAACACGTTTGCCAGCAAGTTTATACAGCAACTTTGCTTTAGGCATAGCGTACTAAGTTATGCTGTAGCAGCAATTTATATACATCTGTGTGAGCATGTATATTATGATTTATGGTATAGGATTTCGACGACCTTTGTGGCGTAGTGGTAGAACGTTCGACTCCTAAGTCAGAAGTCGCACGTTCGATTCCCGCTCAGTGCAATTTTTTTTTTGTGAGAAAGAATATTCCTAACCGAAATTACTAATATTCCCCCTAAACCCTCCAGCTAAGCATAATTGCTTGTGTTAGGAGTGGGTTTACGTCGGTAGTGTAATGGCCAGGATTCGAAACCGCGACCTCCGATTATTCCGAACCTGACCCGGTCGCGGGTTAGGTTAGAAACTTGAAATAAAATGTAATATTTGTTCCGAACGTAACCCTCTTCCTAACCTGGCCCGACGTCTCGTTCCTATCATAACCCGAATTGCGTTCGAACTGTGAAAAAAATGGAGCACGCTAAATTACTTCCTTGTAACCTACCTACTTTGTTTAATTTAAATTTTTCTTATGAGTGAAGATAAAGTAGTGTATGAAACTGCATATAACTTAGGTATTAAAACACTCGAGTCAACCTATTATCGCATTCGGCTTCGCCTCATACGATAAACAGACTCTCGTGTTTTAATACCCCTTCTTATATGACAGTTGCATAAACTACTATTTCGTGTTCATAATAGTAATGATTTCAGTAAGTGTATAATACTAACATAGTAAGAACATTGTAAGTAAAATAGTTACTTACCCCAATATGAGACAAAATTGCTCGAAATAAAGAATTTATTATTATTATATTCGCTCATTTAACATTACCCAAGTATTTTTTTAAATATTTCCAATGTACAGACACAACTAATTTATATTTTTTAAATACCTAGTATAGATTGAATAATGTATTCATTAATAATTTTTTCCAGTGAAGACGTTTATAACAAATTATATTGAATTCAAATGTACATTATACATCGAATTAATCCATTATCAATCAGATGTGGTCAGAAAAAAAAAGTATTTCTATAAATAAATAAATAAAAATTCAAGGACAAATTACACAACGCCATCTAGACCAAACTAAGCAGAGCTTGTCATATAGGTTCAGGAATGCGGATAAACATACTTGAACACTTTTTTTTGTAAATAAATACATATTATACATAGAAAAACATAGAACAATGCAAATATACATATTTATTAGCGGCAATCGTACCCGCGACCTAAGACTTGGCTGTCGAACGTACTACCGCTATGCCACAGAGGTCGTCAGTTCAATCCGCCTACGGCTGCAGTCTGCGCTCGGTCTCGGAATGACACCTTTATAGGCAAAAATCATGACACAGTGAAAACAGATCTTATAGAGAATGTAATCTAAGTCAAACCATAAATTGTCTTGCAGTTGCTTTATAAGGCTTATCCCAGTGTTCAGACAACCTGTTTAAAACATGTTGCTAACTTGATATTTATTGCCTGTATCTCAATGGCGATAAAATATTTATAGCGACCTAGAGATAAGCCTTGGAGGGTTAAGATTGATTGCTAGGATATCCTTAAAATGTTTACGGAATATTTCATATTCATGACTATATATAATGTGGATAAGTGAGAACTCAAGGAACCGCGATCTGTTCTCTTTTAGAAGTTTCTCAACAACGCGAAATTCTAGCTTATAGAGTCACAGGAGGAATTTGTCACACTAATTAGAGGTCTATAAAAATACAGTAAATATGTACGTAATTAGAAACAAAATATGTATTTGTATGTATCGAAAGATATACTTATTGAAATAATAGCTTATCACAACACTAGCGACCCGCCCCGGCTTCGCACGGGTGCAATGGATATTGTTATACATATAAACCTTCCTCTTCAATCACTCTATCTATTTAAAAAAAATCCGTTGCGTAGTTTTAAAGATTTAAGCATACATAGGGATATAGGGACAGAGAAAGCGACTTTGTTTTATACTATGTAGTCAATCAATTAGCCTATTGCAGTCCACTGCTGAACATAGGCCTCTCCCATTTTACGCCATAGCACCCGATCCTCCGCCTTGCGCATCCAGTCTATCCCAGCTACCTTTTTCAGGCCGTCCGTCCATCTTGCTGGGGGACGTCCCACCTTCCGTTTACCGATTCGTGGTCTCCACTCTAGGACTCGTTTGCTCCATCGGCCATCGGTCCTTCGGCAGATGTGGCCAGCCCATTGCCACTTCAGCTTGCTTATTCTGCGAGCTATGTCGGTGACTTTGGTTCTTTGTCGGATGGCCTCATTTCGAATTTTATCCTTCAAAGAAACCCCAAGCATAGCTCGCTCCATAGCCCGCTGCGCGACTTTTAAGTCGTGGACAAGCCTCACTGTCAATGTCCACGTTTCGGCACCGTAAGTCATGACAGGTAGGACGCACTGGTCGAACACCTTTGTTTTAAGGCATTGCGGTAAAGGGGAGGAGAAAACCCGACGCAGTTTGCCAAATGCTGCCCAACCTAATTGGATCCTTTTGGTGACTTCTTTCTCGAAGTTGTTTCTACCGAGCTGGATAACCTGCCCAAGGTAGACATACTGTTGAACAACTTCGAGTGTCGACCCTTCGATGGCAATCGGCCTCGGCGTGACATGTTCGTTGAACATAACCTTGGTTTTGTCAAGGTTCACACCAAGACCGACACGTCGAGAGGCTCCATTTAGGCTGTGCAGCATCTCGCCCAGCTGCTCCAGCGACTCCGCAACTATGACGATGTCGTCGGCGAACCGACGATGCGAGATGTACTCGCCATTTATGTTTATACCCCGCCCAGTCCAATCCAGAGTCTTGAATACGTCCTCCAGCGCGTTGGTGAATAGTTTGGGGGAAATAACATCCCCCTGTCTCACTCCACGCTGTATGCTTATGGGGTTCGTCTTCTGGTCTTGGAGCTGGACGGACATAGTAGCGGTCTCATATAGGCATCTCAGCACTTCGATATATCGCCAATCAACACGACACCGTTGCAGAGCATCCAGAACTGCCCAGGTCTCGATGCAGTCGAAGGCTTTCTCGTAGTCCACAAAACCCATACACAGCGGCTGATTATACTCGTGAGTCTTTTGTATAATCTGCCGAACAGTATGGATGTGGTCCACGGTACTGTAGCCTTTTCGAAACCCGGCTTGCTCCGGTGGCTGGAACTCGTCGAGCTTGCTCGCAAGACGATTCGTGACGACTCTCGAGAACAGCTATGTAGTGATTTACTTAAAAAAACCTGTTAATTTCTTTTGCGATTCTATTACATATTTTTCATGTTTTTCAGATTCGTAATTTTGATCAAACATTTTTATCAAACCGCCGCATATTCATAATACTTATGCAGCGTCTCCAATGCCTTCAAACCTTCTCGAATGTTTCTCACTTTTAGAGGCTTCAGAAGGACAAAAGGACGAGACCTAGCAAATACTCTCATTAATAGTTTTCTCGCTTAGCCAGTTCTGACTTACTCAGGTTGGACTGTATTTAATTTTTTATATATGTACTAGCTATGTCCCGTACTCGGTTCTATTCACACGGCTATTCGGTTTCTCGATCTTATTACTCGGCTTGTCGTAGCGTGATAATAAATAGACTATATGGTTGACCGAAAACTGGGCTATCAAATGCAAAAATAAAATAAAATTTAGCACTGGCTGTTACAGCACAGATAAGTCGTTCAAACATCCAAATTTTTCAGATTTATTATTAGTAAAGTTAGCGGAAAAAGGAATGGAGGAAGAGAAGAGTCGATTGAAGAAAAATGAAAAAGTGAGGGAGATTGAACCACTAAAAGCAAAACTCTCAATAACTGTGTGAAACACAGAGTACTGCGGGCCTACCACGACGCAAATGAAGTTGTTGCCTTTAGACATATATAATATATCGGTGAATTTCGAATATCTGGGACGTGTCTAGGTGGCTCAGTTGGTCAGAGCATTCCCCCTGTAAGGGACTGGTCGCGGGTTCAAGTCCCGTCCTAATTGTTCTCTTTTTCTGATCTAAATCTATAGGAGAAGCACAGTCAGTTTAATTTAGCGGCTCAGAGGTGGAGAAATTGAGCTAAGAACTATGCAGCGTATGTAGCTCTCCATCTCTCTCCCTCTCAGCCGCTGCCCTATACTTAATTGCTTAGTTCGCGTTGTGTTAGGCCCGCTTCTACTTCATAAGTTCATATTAAATGATGAGTGGTACTCCTGAAGTCGACCCTTTATTGCTGGGCGAAGCATGACTATTTCCATTGCTCTCACCTGGATCGTTAATATGTTTTGCTATTTTTTTATAATTGATAGAAGCCATGCATAAAAACTTAAAAAGTAATTATAGGTAGATTCATGTTGCTTTTACAGTGATTAATTAGCCCTCGTCGAAATGTAGTGCCATGAGGAGTGGTCATGGCTTGTATATTAGTCAATTTGGTGGTACTAACAGAATGTGATTAATAGATCAGAAGTAGGATCCAAGTTAGCTGAAATTCAGACGCGAGAGGTGCCCGTGGTCCCACCTGCATGGTACACTGTTCCCGTTCCAGCGACCCAAAGGGACCGCTGTGGCGTAGCGGTAGAGCATTCGACTGCTAAGTCAGAGGTCACAGGTTCGATTCCCGCTCTTTGCAAACATGTATATTTGCATTGGTCTGGGTGTTTCTATGTATAATATGTTTTTGTTTACAAAAAAAAAAGTATCTAAGTATGTTTATCCGCATTCTAGAACCCATATGACAAGCTCTGCTTAGTTTGGGTCTAGATGGCGCTGTGTAATATGTCCTACAATATTATTTATTTATTTACGGGATAAAAGTAGCCTAAATTGTTTCCCGGTAATACTTTGTGGCTGTGTGAAAATATTCAGGAAATTACAAATCCACTTTCGAATTCATACTTTTAGTTAAAACTATTGCGATGTAACTTCAACGCATGCCTTTTGGTTAATATGGAATTAACCATTTATAAGCGTCTTATCCCACCTATACTAACTACATGAAAATATCGAGTATGACGTCGAGTCACAGGGAAACTACGAAGCGAAGCTAGTGAAGCGTCGGTAGCTTAGTGGTTAGCTTAGGAGTCAACCCTACGATCGAGAGGTCCCGGGTTCGTATCCTGGCCATTACACTACCGACGTGAACCCACTCCTACCACAAGCAATTTAGCTTAGCTGGAGGGGTTAGGGGGAATATTAGTAATTTCGGTTACTAATATTCTTTAAAAAAAAAAGCTTGAAGCTGTTTTGGAACCAGCAACGAATTAGATTAGAAGTCAGGGAATGTAACCTGACTTAAGCTAGAATTTCGACAGTGAAGCAACGTTCAATTAAGTCTGACGTTTTGATTCTGACATTATTTAGCTTCTCTTTTTTAGTTCCATTCTTTTTTTTACCTAATCTTTCCTTAAACCGTCCTTTATCTGGTCGAGATACATGCGGATAGGTCGACCACTTGCCTTTGTAGACTTATTACTTGAATTTTCTCTCATCTATCCTATTCTACCCTACTCTACGTGTCCGAGCCATCCGGCATCCTTTCTCTATCTTGGTAAATACTTTTACCACATTTTATAATATTCACGACAAACTCAAATCTTAAACAAATGGGTTAAAGACAAAGCTATCTTCAAATCTACAAATAGAAACCTAAAATAAGTTTCTTATACTTAGAGGTCTTGTATCTTAAAATCTTGCTAACTCTGACACCAACATTGAAGTTTAATGGAAAACTTTTACAAAGCACCCACAACAAAGAAAGTGGTTATAAGAAAAAGTAAAAGTTCAGCAAAATGGCTGTATTACTGAAGACAAATAATGTCATAAAGAAGCGCTTTCATATTCAGAAACAGCTTAACAACTTACGACGAAATTGGCTAAAGTTATAATCGATAAATGTCGTTTGTTTGCACCTAAGTTTCTTTAACAGTGACAACCATTACCTGTTCCACATTGATAGAGGCCTATGTTCAGCAGTGGCCTGCAATAGGCTAACTGATGATCGAGTCGTTTCCGTCCACGTTCCGTGTTATAAGTGTGCGCTTATGCGTTTGCTCGATGGTCGAGAATCGTGTTATTAGATTCTTCTGACTGATTCTGCTCGGATTTTGGGAACGTGCCCGATAGACAAGATCGTCCCCCTTTTACGTAGCACCAAAACTATACTTGGCGAAATGTGGTTACAATACTATAAATATTGATCGATTTTTCAACATTTCATTGATTAAAGAAAACATAACTTTATAGCAAAGAAGCTTCAAGTAGGTAGTTATCATGAAGAAATACAGGAAACATTTCATATTGATTGACATCAGCATAAAAATATTTGACTGTTGGTCACGCAAACGAATCACGCAGTAATGCAAAACGTATACTTACATCCTGTAGGCGTTGAGAGTCTTCGACATTATAGAACTGTTATAGAACTAACAAATGGAATTCATTACACTGCACTAGCACAACGTAATCATAATGTTATCACACAATAACTGCACACTGAATAGGTATAAGTTTAGAAAAATACTAAGCAAATAATATGTTTGTATAATACTGTCCACTAAGGCGATACTATCTGTTTAGTCATAAACATGACCTTGAAAGAACTTTTCTTGTGTTCATTTTGTTTTTGAAGTATAATATAAAGTTACATTTAGAGGTAGATTTAAATTTTTGAATTTCTGGTGTAGGATTTCCTAAAGAATTATCCTCTAGAATTTATAGCCTCTGGAAATTTAAGAGTTTAATCCTTTATCTGATTAAGGACGTGATAAATTATTACTGAACATATATTGAAAAATATTTCAATCGCTTGAGAACCTGCTGCGCTTTAGAAGTTACAGATGGTGATGGATAGGATGTGAATTGGATAAGTACCTATGATTATGCAGCACAAAAGTTTCATGATACGTTCTGTATTTTATTAAACATTCCATTCATTCAAAATGTAGTAACTAGATAGACAATTACTTTTTTATTAAGCTAATTTGAGTACATTGCCAATAGCAATTTATGGGTGCAATTTGTTCTTCACACTTTATTGAAACAGACGTAAAAAAACTTTGGAAAATACGAATCAAATGTGTATATTTATGATGGGAACGACCAATTAATTGATTCGCAAGAGAAAGCTGTACTGGGCCTGTAGACAAAGTGACATTCTACTAGTGGAATCGCTTCGAAGCGAACCTTCAAAAGTTCAAAATGTATGGGAGTGACATTATTTGTTACACGTGACATGTCGACCAATAATGTCTCTCCAATACATTTTGGACTTTTGAAGGTTCGCTTCGAAGCGATTCCACTAGTAGAATATCACTTTGTCTAAGCCCCCTGAAAGCCTGATTTTATCCGTCAAAATATTATTGCACTAATAAGAATACTTTAGTGATGACGTATGCAAACTCAGATAAAATTCATTAAATAATCTGAGATGATTTTCCAAAATTTGATCGCCGAAATTTAGACGACGACGTTATAAATATATTGGATATTGAGGTAAACATACTATATGTTTATTCATATATAATTTGTGGTAAAAAATAACGAACTAGATATGAATTAAATGCAATTAAAGTCAAGAGCCAAACAGTTAGTTTCAAGTAGATCATAAAATAGTAGGTTTAATTGGTATCATATTCTTTTTTTTTTTTGTAGTTTTGCTGTTTATTATGCTTACTTTTTCTTATTTTCAATTCGAACAAGTGAAATTGAGACCCATCCTGGGTTTTGACTTTCAACAAAGATTTTTTTTCTGTTTCGATTATGAGATGAGAATCTAACGAACCACAAACAGACGTTTTATTTATATCGTTAACTTTCTATACTTCACTGCGTAGAAAATCACGAAACTGACATGAAAAGAAAAATCTATCTGGGCTCAGGTCATCCACGTGCATTTTTGGCACAGAAAAAGGGAAAATAAATATGTTGCCAATTATTGCACAACATCAGTAGAAGATAGAGTTATACGTTGCTGTAATGACAGAACGAGACGGATTACCGAAAGTTGAAAATAGACCACTCCTACCTGGTGAGTTGAGTTTGTGTACTTCTTGTCGTTGATCTCTTCACATGGCTGCCTTTGTTTGTTTGTATTGATATGAAACAGTCTGTTGCGTTGATAATAACAAAGACTACAATGCTGCCAAGGACGTCACTAATCTAGGCCGTTGCTATTCCAATAATGCCACTAAGGTGGTAAATGAACATTCACATCTGATTATGGACGTTTGAAATATCAGTGACTAAAACGCCTTAAAGTCTTATTAATACCATTATGAAGAACACCATACATCATCATTTGAGAAAATTATGGTAGAAGTTAATCACAATTTGATCGCGCGTGGAAGGTTTCAAACCGCTAACAGCACTCGTCACTTTCGACTTAAAGTATCATCCGGGTGAACTATTTCGACGATGAGCTGTGCCGCAATAATTTTCAATAATACAAAATCAGATCCTGATGTACAGTTCAAGTATAAGAACTCATTTAGCTAAAAGCATTTTTGTTCACAATTTCCAAAGGCTTCAATCAGAGACAAAGCTAACTAAAATTTTATTTCCCATTAACTATAGACTGCCAGCTCCAATAGAGCTGCTACGATTTCAAATTTAGATGAACTGGAGCAATTCGAGATAATTTAAAACATTGGATCAATTTGAACTTTATCGGTTCTGTAAACGCGCGTAAATCGTTCCAGGCTTCAATTAGTCAGAAATAAAACGGTGGGCGGGTTGAAGTATTGATATTGCTGCGACTGAAGTCTGCTTTACTGATAGGACTGCATAAACGAAATTCATATTATGAGCCTAGACCAACTATAGCAATAAAATGCTTCGTCACTTTCCAAATAGCGCCTGTAGTTGTATAATACCAAGCTACCTGTGCCCCTCTTAGCAAACTTTACCATTTAGATAGCCAAGTAAAGAGAGAAAAGTACTAAGACCTTCAAATTTTACTTTGCCCTACTTTTTTTTAACGGCTTATTTATACAAAACCAAGCAAAACTATGCTGTAGTAAGTGCTCTGGGATCTTTTGGCACAAAGGATACGAGTATAACGAGCCAAACGACTTTCAGATGGGCAATATGAAACACAGCCTGTCTTGGTTACAATATTGATCGAGTCAAAGAAGTTGTTCTACATATTATAAATGCTGAAGGTTACGTCGTGACAAATTTATTACATAACCTAAACTCTTCACTTTCTATACTTAGATTTTCGTGAGAGGACTACCAGGTTTATTTAAAGTATAGAGATGCTTGTTTATACCAGATCCTGATCATATCAAATGTATACCAAGTAGTCAGCTAGCAGTAAACTATACAGATGCATGGTAATACCAGATCCTGATCCTATAAAATGTGTACCAAGTAGTCAGCTAGCAGTGCCACGAGGGAAGTCGGTTATTGGATTATTAAAGGAGTTTCAAAGCATTAGAAAAAACAATTTTAACGAATATCCACTTTTTCTATAATTTATCCGTATATAGACGTAGACGTAGATATTATGTCCATTTCTTCGCGTTATTTCTTTCAACTAATAGTCTCGAACGCTATTTCGCTACTCTTTTAAAAATCAGCAAAACGGTAACGCATTTTACGTGTAAATAATGTGATTCTAGTGGTCTTGAGGCGTTATTAGAGCGAGAAATTACTGCATAGCTGTCGACGTCCGCGTTCTGCAAGCGATTCTGATAAACGCGATAACCAAACATCAAACTATTTTTTTGGTACCCTGTTATCATGAACAAGACATTTTTCTTTCTTTCTTTCTTATTGTTAAGTTCTTATCTTTTATAATAAAGCACTTCTGGTAATTCTTAAATCTACAGAGAATTATTATTTTGCAGGTTAATGAATGCATACCATTATGTCTAAACAGACAATTGTATACGTTGTCCTGGGTGGTTCCTTTACTGGATTGATAAATAAAAGCAGTTTAAAAGAATACCTTTGAAAACGTTTATTACAAAGCAAGAGAACCTTTCAACCGAGAATTCCTCGAAGTATACAAGTCAATGAGAGAGGAATTCTAAAAACTTTTACTCTGGGAAAAGTGATCGAGCTTAAAAAGACCAAAAATTTATTTTATAGGTGGAGTTTTATAGGTAAAAAAAAAAAAAGGTAGAGTTGTGTTGATAGAAAGCGTACTTGAAGTGAAATGAAGGTAGACCTTACAGGAGCTAATAACCGCCCCCGCTGGCCGGTGGGAGGGTATCTGAAGGGATTTCCGCACGAAAATAAAAATAAAATAAAAAGATACCCAATACAATCTAGGAGGGAAATCTCACGAAATGTAAACGAGGCTTTGAAAAGGTGGCTGGAAAAGGACCGGTTTAATATTATGAATTGAAATCGAGTACCGGATCGATAACTCATTGAATATAGATACCGCAGTTACTATATTGGTAAGTTAGTTTTTTTATTTACGTAAGTATGTTGAGTGTGCTATTTTGGTTCGATTGAGACCGGTAATCAGGTTTTAATGCCTATTTAGATTTAAGCATCCTTTTAAGTTTATTCTTGCGTTAGTACTTACGACCATTATTATATTATGGGCCACCTTACACCCGAGACGGCGTTCGGTTTTAATCGGTTCGAGCCCGACGTATAACCTCCCTTTTGATCGGGGGGGTATCCAAGGGGATTTCCAATAAAAAGTGTATAATTTCTCAATTTGACTTTGGTTTTTGCCAATTTTGTGCAAAATTAGACGCCTAATTGCTGTAGAAAACTGTATACTAAGTATGAATGTACAGTATAAATTAGGTTTAAACCACAGAATATTTATACTACAAAATTCAATGTGGTTAGAAGCAAAAGCTGCAGAAACAAAAAAGGACACACTGAAAAAATGACAAATACGCTTGTTGAAATATATAACTTTCTACCCTATTTAATAAATACTATATTACTTTGATATAAACTGGAAGAGTTTCTCACATACTGTGGACATCTGTTAGCTCTGCAATGATATCTAAAACAGTCTCATGGCAAAATGGGTCAACGGTTAGCGAATTATTTCTACTCTGCCCAACGGACATCACGTTATCGCTCTCAATGAATTTGACTTATTGGTCAGTCAATCCGACATGACGCACGAAAAGAGAAAAGACAACTTATGCAGTAATGAACTTTAAACTTGTCTCTAATTTTGAACATCCTCGCAGTCATTAAATTCTAATTGTGACCAAGCTTTTGATATCAAGAACGACTTTACACTAAAGTACTAACATTTCCACCGGGAACCCTGGGGTTATCCTTTCGAGGGCGTACCCGGGGTGCCTGGCAATGGGCGCTTGGGAAGGACACCGAGTGGTTTTAGTCGATTCGATTCCGACATACCCACCTGGGGTGGAGACAGTGGTGGTTTCCACACGTAAAAAAAGTACTAACATGCCTTAAGGCTATTAACATGTATGGACATAAATAATGTGCTAACCGCAATTTAGTTCATTTAAACTTTAATACTAAATTCTAATTCGATGGACATAAAGTTGATTTTAAATTTTCACAAGATGCCTTTGACGATGCATGGGACGGCGAACCACTTTTGCAGTCATAACTTAAGTGATAAAATGGCGATTGTAAATTTATTATAAAGGAGTATTAGACTAGTGTCGAAAGATTTGGTGATAAGCAACCTGTTGATTATCAAAACATGAAAGATACAGATAGTGTGATAGTTAGAAAGTGCCGAAGATCGCAAAGAGTCTCCAAGCGTTCTAAAAATGTTTAATTATCTACTTGAAAACTGATTTCTAATTCAATTAAAAATGACTACCTGATATAGAGCAAGAATATTTTAAACATGTAAGATCAACACGTAATCGACACCTACATAATAAACAAACTAATGTTTTGTAAAAATACTAAAATAATCTAAGTAACAATAATAGAAGCGCAATAATAGAAAAAGGTGTAAAAATATGCGATGAAAGTCGGAAATTCCTGGTATAATAGTTTAAAAAGTTCTTTCAAGATCCGTTTGTATACTTGCAAACACTAACACTGAATGATTGCGGTAGAAAACTGAGGACGGTACCGAGGGACGCGTGAATGTTTTTAAAATGTGATTATTATAATGCCGGCACGTTGCGGAGCGTCGCGACGTTCGTCGGCGTCGGTCGCTCCTGGCGTACTGACAAAACTAAATCGAATGGTGGCCGAGCGTAGTGTGGCGCACGCAGCTGGCGCCACTCGATTAGCATTATCGAGTAGAAAGATGAAAAAAATAACGAAAAGTGAATTAATACTAAGAACTATGAATTTTACATATAGGTATATATAATCATTGATTAAATCCAAACTGAAGATTACGAATCATCGATATGTAGGCTATATTAAAGTATTAACATTGCGACGGCAATATATATCCGAAACGTTTTGTGACGTATCTACTTCTACTGTCAGTATGCCTGTTTCTTCGCTTGTTGCTGCAATTATTGTGACACATCGATTTCCTAACAGCTGTCCTTAACACTGGTTTCATTAGATTTTCTAAGAGTCATAGTGATTTTAAATCTTAAGGCTTTCACGGCCGGCGTTGCATGTAGAATATACTGCTTCCGGGCTGTTTGGCCGTGGTGCATCGGAAACTTGTGTTCCAGACGTTTCGTCGATCACTGCGGTCGACATCTTCAGTGGTACACATCAGGACGCCGTCGAGTGCGGCGAACCTTCGCCACCGAGGAATCATCGAGGACGTCTGGAATGGAATACAAGTTTCCGATGGACCACGGCCAAACAGCCCGGAAGCAGTATATTCTACATAATGATTTTATTTTATAGGAATAGTATTAGGTATGCTGTTACTGAAACATAATACCTTTAATGTACTTTTGTCAATTGTATAAGTCAACCTTTGTGTAATGCAGAGATAAGTCAAGGTAGATGCTCAGATTGTGATAAAAGTTTAGTCTAGAATGGTGCAAATAATAATTATAATATAATACTTGGTGATAAGAATTTACAACCCTATTATACAATAGGTATAGTTGTTTTACATGAATAATAAATGTACTAAGCTATGTTTAAATTTAGGAACATAACATATACTAAAATAATAAATACTTTTATAAATCTTCGACTCATGCTTCACCTCTACAATCCAATTCAATCCAATAAAACGAAAACGGTAAAAAATACTCGTTTTTCGAACCATTTCACCGCCCTAAAGTTTTCCAATCGCGTTAGGGAGGGTGGGCACCCCTACACACGCCCCTCACAACTACAAGTATACTTGTGCATGTTACGTTACGCATGTGTTGTGTATATACACGCATTCACACAAGAGCACTCGATGCAGGGTTTATCGTGTATGTTTTATTTTTTAAACCTTTAGGAATTAAAACGGGGTTAGCTTCAAAGTTGGGGTACAGTTATCTTTGTAATTTTGTATAGTGCCCTATCAAATTTACGATCGATACATTTGAAAATGTATTTTGATATCACCGCTTGCTTAAAGGTCAGCAAACAAAAAATGCTTCAGTTAAATTAATAAGTAAAATGATACAATACGCAAGTAAATCCTAATGTACAGACAATGTAGATTAGACACATTTTTAAAGAAGAAATATATTTTATATTTCTTCTATAAAAGCACTTTAATGTATACAGAAGGCACTCGACGGCGTCCCGACGTGTACCACTGAAGATGCCGACCGCAGTGATCGACGAAACGTCTGGAATACAAGTTTCCGATGGACCACGGCCAAACAGCCCAGAAGCAGTATATTCTACATATACAGAAGGTGTTATTAGTCCTCCAAGGGTAGTTGTATTGGTTACAGCATCTCACTTAGATACGTAATGATATAACTTGTAAACACAGTTTGTGAGTTTTAAGCTGTAAATCTTAGTGTTAACTAAACTTATTCTTAACGTAAGTGTTACTTTGTGACCTAAATGAATTATGAAATTTTACTGAATTAGGAAGGTTAAACTAGACTTTTATATATAAAGTCAGTTACTAGAACAAGATTATAAAGATTTCTTAAATCTTATTTAAATGTGTCAGAAAATAAATATTTAGAAATGTGTAAGCTTCAAGGTAACATTAGGTACGTTATCTCAAGAGTATATTCTCCCCATTTCACTGTCGCCCCAAAACCTAGTAGATAATCCTCTGACATAATATATATAACCGCGAAGAGGACAACTTACTAGGATAGAGACGAGATGTGAGACCTTCAAATAAAGAATTACGTAAGAGAAGGTCACAAGAATCAATACAGAGACGCCGAATTGTCTGCAAAATCAACAAGCCAAAACGCATTGCAACTATCGAGGAAATAAATTTGCGTTATCTTATTTATATGAGTTTGAAGGTAGAGCAAGAAGAACGTATTGTGACGTTTATGTGAAACGTGTTATTTTCTGTAAATATCTTTATATGACACTAGCTGGTCCCTGTGGTTTCACCCGCCTTTCACAATCCAATCACATTGGTAGTTCCAGAGATTAGTGCGTTCAGTCGCAACTATTTAGTTTTTTTTATTGTTGAAAAAAACTTATAGATTATTTAAACGATATAACTAGATTGTCCATAGTTTACGCGAACATTAGAATAAAATAAAGCGGCGCTAGCCCAGTGGTGTACGTAACCGACTGCCGAGACGAGGTCTCGAGTTCGATCCCTAGTCGCCCCGGGCACACGCCTCTGACTTTTCGTAGTTATATGTGTATTTAAAATGTAGATTATCGCTCGCTTAGTAATGTGCCCGGTAGATGGTAATAGGTTCGACCCCTATTACATTGGAACCTAAACATAACTGGTGAATCACGGGTGTGTCATACACCGGCGTGTAGTTATGTTATGTTGGAATAAAATAAAACCAATGCATCCATCTTTTCTTGGTCCGCTCCTAAGGTCCTCACCATTTATAATTCGAACCTTTCTAACAGCACTAGTTTCATCCTCACTCATAATAATTATGTCCGCAATTAAAAATATTCCTCAACTAAAGATTTCAGATTAAGATTATTTTATAATACTGGCCATTGGCAATTGGGTGTATCTTTACAAGATTTATTGCATACTAATATCAATTTGCAATCCTCTAATGACTCTCTAATCTCTAACCGTGTTTTCGGTGCTAGAATAACACTTAAAAAAGAACATTTACATAAGGTGTCACAAAATTAGGTCTCTGAATTTGGTGAGATGACTTGGTATCGACAAAATATGTATTTGGAACAAAAAAAATCGGATAAAGTAAAAAAAAATATTTTTTTAAATTTAAAAATAAAAGCACAAAAAATGAACAAGAAAACACCACCAGCGACATTTTTTTTTTCGTGCGGAAATCCCTTCGGAATCCCCCCCACCCTCCCCGCCAGCGGGGGCGGTAATGTCGGGCTCGAACCGACTAAAACCTAAATAAATAAATACCTAAATCGCGACCAGCGTCACGTGTGCTCGTAAGACGTCACGTGACGCTGGTCTCTGGTGGTGTTTTTTTTTCACTTTTATAAATATTTTTTTTATTATTTATAACTTTTTTTTTGTTTCAAATACATATTTTGTCGATACCAAGTCATCTCACCAAATTCCGAGACCTAATTGTGTGACACCTTATATTTCTTTGTACGTGTTTTTTGCTCTCTAATTAGTGTAGTGACATACCTGCATGTAATCACTATCACACCTTATAGCCTACGATTGCCTCGAAGATTACCTATTCACTCGCGGCTTAATTGCTTCCAGATTATGGATTTCAGGCAAGTCTGATTAGATTCTGACATGTGAAATGTAATCTATATGTTAAAAGAATTTATGAAATCTATTACGAGTCCATTGGAACTTTTGCTTTGATGCACAGATAAGTTATTAATTAATTGAAAGCATCTAACTTTAAGCCTTCTCAAATCATACTCGAATACGATTTCTGTTTGTAGATCTCTTATTTTTTCATAGTTTTCTTCTATACTATTATAAAATTGTAGATATTTAAAAAAACTTGGTTTATGTTTTAAATGAACGATTAGGAATATTTACTGTTTTAATTACTATTAATTAAAATTACTGTTTTTGGAATTCTTGTCTGTTTGTTCGCGATGGACGATAATGAACGGATATTGACGCGGTTTTTTCTATTAGATAGGTCTGGGTCAGACTTAAAATCTACCGTATGTTTCGAGTGTAATTAGTTAAGGGGTACCGGAGATTTACCAAAAAAATATCTGAGATTTTTTCACTTAATTAATCGTTATTTTTTATGTCTTTTGTAATCTTTGTAGTGTTTTTGCAATTTTTGTGAAATATTCTTAAAGTGTAAATATTATTACAAGCGCAAATGCAATTGCAATGCCTAGAACGCTGAACCGATATTAGTAGAATTTGACATACCTAGAGATTATTCCCTGAAGAAGGATATGGGATATTTTATTTTTCGAAAAAAAAGCGCAACATAATTTTGAGTCGTAACAAAATGAAATGAAAGTTATTCTACAATTAAATTCACAGCATTCAGTAGTTCTCAAGTCCTGATCACACCTGTAAATAAACATCAAAAGGAGGAAAAAAGCGTCGGTAGCTTAGTGGTTAAGGAGTCGACCTTACGATTAAGAGGTCTCGGGTTCGAATCCTGGCCATTACAATACCGACGTGAACCCACTCCTAACACAAGCAATTTAGCTTAGCTGGAGGGGTTGGGGGGAATATTAGTAATTTCAGTTCCTAATATTCTTTATAAAAAAAGAAGTAGAAAAATAAAAATATCAATTACCCCTTCGGGCCGGATAGCGCAATGTGTGCATGAACTCTCAGTAACATTGAGTTGCTTTGAACAAAATAAATCAGCCCCAAAGATTCCAATTTTATGAAGATATTTACACAAGCCGTGGCAGAGGCGTGTCGTGTGTGTCTTACACACGCGGCACGCCTGCCTACTCACCGACGCGGGATAAAACCCGACCCCACCAGGCGAGGCCGCGCTGGCGGCCAAGGTCCGCCGGTAACCCGGGGGTTATGCTTTCGAGGGCTTACCCGGGGTGCCCGGCAATGGACACTTGGGCAGGACACCGTGCGGTTTTAGTCGGTTCATGCACGAAATAACCGCCCCCGCTGGCCGGCGCGCGGCGGGGGGGTGTCCGAAGGGATTTCCACACGTAAAAAAAAGATTTGCACAAATGTGTTAATTACACTTTAGTATGAAATTTTATTACTTGTTCTGTGATTGTGATTACAAACATCTATTAGCAGCAATTTATTATCGGTCACTAGCACACACAAGTCAACATCAACAGATGCAAACTTCTTCAAACTGGATGCGCCCAGACGTATATAATATCGGAGAATTTCGAATATCTGGGACGTGTCTAGGTAGCTCAGTTGGTCAGAGCATTCCCCCTGTAAGGGACTGGTCGCGGGTTCAAGTCCCGTCCTAGATGTTCTCTTTTGCCGATTTAAATCTATAAGAAGATACCTGTTATTATTACGTAAAAACTTAAACAATGAACATTCTATTAACTCTACTATCCCTTTCACCGGAACAATAGTTCCTCTTAAAATCAATTACAGCTCACTATCCCATAGATCTTTTAGCGTGATCATACTATATTACACAAGAACCTATTATGAACAAAGCTCTGATAAAATTTTAATTACAACGTAAACAGTAGTAGATTAAATTCCGGCAATCTTTCACCACTGATCTAGGTGTGACGTATTGAGGTTATAGGCTTTCGGTGGAAATTGAAAATGAATTTCACCTTTATCTCCCGATTTAAAAACCCAGCTACTTGCTCAATATTGCACAAAAACCTTACGACTAGGCTGGTTGAAATATACTCGTATATTACATACTTTTTGTTTTGCAAAAGCATTGGATTATTAAGATAAAATCGTGATTAAGAATCAGAACGTTATTAGATAAATTATTATGAAAATCTACGAGGAATTGTATAAAATCAGTTGACAATTTTATGAATTGATGATGTCTGTTACACGAGAAAACATCTTGGCGATTTCAATGTTACTATTATTGATGTAAAGGTAAAAAAGGTTGAGTTAAACTTGAGCTTAATTTCAATAACTTATCATAACATACAACTTGACCTTTCGTTATACATATGAGACCTCAAGCAAAGCAGAGGTCAGAATTAATTGATTGTTTGATACTATGTCCTAATCCAGTCCTTTTTGACTTCTAGTGTAAATATTTATTTCGTTCCACTAAAAACTTAACTACATGTAGATACCTTTTTTTTTTTTTATGCGGTTATGTCACTGCATTAAGTGAACATCCAGGACGGAACTTGAACCCGTGACCCATCCTTTACAGCGGAATACTCTGACCAAGAGAGCTACCTGGACACGTATATAGATATTCGTAATTCTCCGATATATTATGCGTCTCGGGCGTCAAAATGCCTATGGCTCTCGCACAATAAGTGGAATCGGGATCGATGTGATATCATTTTACATAATATGCTTTGTCTCGGTCAAAATGAAGTAAGTACCTTACTAATCTAACTGACTAAGTACTTAAAATTTTAAATACTCATATTGATTTTATTGAAAGTTTCGAGTCCGCAAACATTACCATTTATAATATAATTCTCACGACACAATAATCCAAGCGAATAGAATAGAAATGGAATATGCAATAAATGCCCTTAAATATTTTAGAATTAAAAACAAAAACAATCATCTACAATATAAAGAATTGGTATTTGTTTCTTTTTTTTACGACAGAATCACATAACTTCAACATAACACAATCGCGGTAAACTAAACTGACGATCGCGTGGTAAAAACTCACGAGAACAAAAGCTTAGTTACAATTAACGAGCACTGAATAAAAATCCAGCTCAGCCAATTCGACCGACTCGCCGTCCTTACAGAAGCAGGACGTGGCGGAGGCGTGTCGTGTGTGCCCTACACACGCCTGCCAACTCACCGAAGCGGGATAAAACCCGAACCCACCAGGCGAGGCCGCGGCGGCGGCCAAAGTCCGCCCGCAACCCTGGGGTTATCCTTTCGAGGGCTTACCCGGGGTGCCCGGCAACGGACACTTGGGGAGGACACCGTGCGGTTTTATTCGAGACACGACATAACCAACCCCGGCCAGCGGGGGGTTATTCGAAGGGATTTCCGCACGTAAAAAAAAAAAGCTCGGCCAATTATCAGCCGAAACTGAAACTATCACCGAACCTAATCGAAACCGAATAGGGTCGGCCAAGTGCGAAATAAGCCCCAGAGAGTGCTGAGATACCTACTCGGTCGGAAACTAAGTTCATATTTTAGCTCTAATACTTACACACTGTACCCCCACCAACCTGGGGGCCTAAACAAAGTCATATCCTACTAGCGAAATCGCTACAAAGCGAACCTTCAAAAGTCCAAAATGTATAGGAGTGACATTATTTGTCGGTATGTCACGTGTAACAAAAAATGTCACTCCCATATATTTCAGACTTTGAAGGTTCCACTAGTAGAATGTCACTTTGTCTAGGTCCCCTGGCTTATAATTGATAAGTTTATATGAGTTATACACCATGTCAAAACAATGCTGCTTGTATCGTTTCGACGACCTTTCGTCGACAATTTTCCAATTTGCAATTATGTGGAGCCCATAAACCTCGAACAACATCACGACGCTACAGCGGGATTTCCATTGAACTTGGCGGTTCACCCAACAGAAAACCGTAGCAGAACAATTGGGTTGTTCCAGTTCTAGTTGTAGCAGAACAACCCAACTTGCTTTATGTTGGAATGGGTGACAGAATACCTTATATGTCTCGAGCATTTCAGGCTGTATTTGTTTGTGAACTATATACCATATTGCTAACCATTCCACCATACCAGCTAATCTACATTAAACTTTAAAAATGTTTTAACATTAAAAAGCAATCTGCCATATATTTTTCAATATGTGCGCTTCATAAAACTTCAGGAAGAAAGTTTACTCAATTTTAACTTGCAAAATAAACACTATTTTCTTTTCACTTTTCTCGGGGATTTTAAAATCTGCTGAGGATATTAACGCCACATACGAAATGGACCATATAACTTGCCATAACCGTACCATCTATATTAGATCTACAGGAATCACAAGCCTAATTTACCAACCGGCCGTAGTAATCGCATTTTGATTACACACGGAAGCTTGTTCAGGACAAAATATTTGCAGGCGTTTGCAAGTAACCTTGGATATTTCCTGTTTTGGGTATGATTCTGAAGGGTGGTTAAGGGTGGTAAAAGCTTAATTTTATCTACTAGCTGTGAGATTTAGATTTTAAGGTTTTAATTTTTAGAACTCTAATTATTTTACTGCAATAAAAGTAGCATATTATGTTACGCTTTATATTATTACATATCAGTCAGTGAAAATCCCGTCAAAATCGTCCTAACAGTTTACAAAATTACCTTTTTTCAAAAAATTCTAACTAAGATAGGCAAAGCAAAATTTAGTAAATTGCTTTTTTGTTATATGTATCGTAAATACATTCGCATGCATTCATTTAAAAACTGTTATGTTAATTTTACAAACAGACACTTCAATTTTATTTATTTGATATTGCATTAACTAAATTTAACGCAAGTTTTCTAAGTTATGCTGGCAGGAATGGCATTTTATGAGGACTCTTCGTCTCTGGTTACAAGATATAACTTGTACAATGAAAAGAGCATTGGTATTATAGAGAGAAGGTTTTAGTAAGGCAGTCTGCTCCGTTCAGAGACTTGTATCAGCTGTAAACACTGCTTACAAAGTCACCTGAGCAACGTCTTTTTTAATTTTCTTTCAAGTCACAATTCTCTCGTTTATATTCATTTTATCTATCACATTACTTCGGTGATATCTTTTCACCTGCCTAATTTTACTTTTTGCTGTTTCTGCAATACCTTACCCGTTTTTTTCGTGCGGAAATCCCGCCGGCCAGCGGGAGCGGTTATGTCGGGCTTGAACCGATTAAAACCGCACGCCGTCTTGGGTCTTCAGACGCCGGGGTTAGTCGGGGTGTAAGGTTGCCCATAAAGTATATCCCCCGCACCCCGACTGACCGTGGGCCATCTCCGGTTTCGAGATGCCCTCTCGGGTTTGGGAACCATACCCTCGCTACCATATAGTGCAGGCCTTCCTCGGCAACCTACTGTCCTTTCATTAAGGTATTTACTGCACCAAAATAAGAGATTTCATCTTTTATAAAGTAATTAGAAAGCAAATCTCCTAATAATACAGTGGTAGCGAATAGACTTTTTGCCCCACACACAATCAACTTTCCATTGCGAGACAATTAAAGCCATAAAACTCATTATTACCGTGGTTATTCATTCATTGGAGATGAAATTGCGATTGTTATGGACTAGCTGCTATATATAAAACTAGCTGATGGTCGCGGCACCGCCCGCCCGGTGGTCGGTTATCGATTTTTAGTCAGATCTACGGTTCTACTTAACCAATTACAATAAACATACGCCTGATTTTAAGTCTGACCAAGACCTTTCTAATAGAAAAACCGTTCAGTAGTTTTTTGCGTCTCTCGCGAACCAACAGACAAACAGACAAGAATTCCAAAAATAATATTTTTGTGTTCAGAAGCGTTCATAATCCAAGTAAATATTTTTTAATTATCTCCAATATACAGACAACTAATTTACAATTTTATAACACTCGTAGTATAGATGTGTGGTTTCACTGATTTTGCTTCTTGAAGAGAGATATGATGAAAGGATTTAACGGCTCCGGCTGGAATGAATATCTAATTTATCAAAACGTATTAACAAATGCTGTAGCAGCGTCGGCCATGGCTCTTGATGAGGGGAGAACGAGATTCTCTTTCAAACATTTCAGCGCACTTTGGTCGACGCCCTCACTCTCCGTGCCTCTCAAAAACGGCAATTCGAAAAAGAAAACATATTTTTAGGCATTGAACCCGAGGGAGCCATCTCGAAACCGGAGATAGCCCAGGGTCAGTCGGGTTGCGAGGGATATGCTCTATGGACAACCTTACACCCCGGCTTCTTAAGACCCGAGACGGCGTGCGGTTTTAGTCGGTTCAAGCCGTACATCCGCCCACGCAGGCCGGCGGGTGGTACCCGATGGGATTTCCGCACGGAAAAAAAAAAGGTATTGACACAATTCTCGTTAAGTTCTAATAAAATGAATCGAACATTGACTGTAAGGTTCTGTATTATAATACGTTGAACTCTAAACTCTACCGTGATAGGTGAATGGTGAAAATGTTTGGTTATTAATCAACAAAGAAAAGCAATCGTACTCGCTTCTGAGCAAGTTTTAACAGCGTGGGAATTATATTAGCCAGTGCGCAGTGAAAGCTCAAAAATGAATCAAGGAATTATTACATTTTTATTGCTTCCACACGAATGTACAAAAAATTATTTTCTCTGGCATTATTTAGCATTCAATAATGAATGATTAGATTTGCGTCCTTGCGTATCTTGGCGTGAGTTTAAACCGCATAAGCTCCAATTCGAGGGATAAACGGGGTTCGCTATAGGGTTAACGTCAAAACCCCCTAAAATTAGTTTTTTTTTTCTTTTAAAGAATATAAGTAACCGAAATTACTAATATTCCCCCTAACCCCTCCATCTAAGCTTAAATGTTTGTGTTAGGAGTGGGTTCACGTCGGTGTAATGACCAGGATTCGTACCAGGACCTCTCGATCGTAGGGTCGACTCCTTAACCACTAAGCTGCCGACGCTTTTTATTTTTATGATGTTGACTCTCTGAACTTGATCTCTATATCTGCGTCTGTTTACTATAAACCCTTAAAAGAGTAGAGTTCGGTATCTAAGGCACTGTTTAAGTTATTTTGTTTCCTACGTGATTTGTGCCATGTACGTGTATACGAATGGTATTAAATGATTTCTTTTTTCTTTCTTTATTATTTGTAGGTTCTGGCAGCTCTCGGAGTGGGAGTCCTCTAGCTTGGCGTCTTGCTCACAGCGATGGTGCGTAGTGCGAGCGCGTGGGCCGCCGCCGCCTCCTTCTGCGAGCAAATAATGCTCGAGAAGGATACGGCGAAGGGGGTCCGGGAGAGACTCAGGTCTCTCCCGATCCGCAGAGCCCGCGAAGCACGGAGGCGACTCAGGCGTCGGAGGTCGCTGAACGACCTCCGTCTTCCATAAGCGCACGCCTGGAAGTGACAGGTGGAACCGCCTGTCACCCTAGCTGAAGCAGGCCGGGGCGGCGGCGCGTTGCACGACACCCCTATTTCCGGGGGGATTTCCACATGAAAAAGATCCGTTCCCGCAGGGGGAACGCACAGATAGATTTCGTGAAGCAATTAATATTATTTTATATAGAGAACTACGGACTTTAAACAGTTTAATTTTTTTTCTCGAAAACGGTAACTTTTAGCGAAAAACTTTTCAGACATTTATTTTAGACTTAAAAATGGCCTATCGATTAAAAATGTTTCCGACGACAAGAATGTTCACCGGTTAGAAGTTATGATTTTTGGTTTTTCCCCCCTCCACTTTTAGTTAAAGTTTTAATCTTATAGGTTTATAATTAAAAGTTGTTGGTATTCATGTATACTATGGGATAAAATTTGAACGGTTCGAATATCTTTCATGGAACGTGAAATTTTGAGGAAAAACTGATTTCACAAAAAGTGAGGCCCTACCGTCCCCTTAGGCCGGATTCCACCCATTCACGAACTTAAACTAAGTTTACATCCAAGCAATTTTTGACCGGAGTTTGAAATCGATCGGGGCAATAATGCGACCGTGAGAGTGCCGCAAATTTTGGGAAGTGGAACCATATATACATATAAACATATATATATATATATATATATATATATATAAACTTTTTGACCAGTGGTCATTACGGACTCAGGGGGTCATAACTAGACCTCCTATGAAGATTTTTTTTTTAAATTCGACAGTAGTCAAGAAACCAATAGGTAGATCGATTTCATCGAAATCTACCTAAAAAAAAGGTTCTACACAAACCTAGTCAGCCTGCCGTGAACCGAACCTTTTATCTTTCGATAACAAGTCAAGAATACTACAAACCCAGGTCAAAATCCGATAACGCAATCCGACAACACGAACCGATTGAGTTTGCACTGCGAGTTGATTGCTATCGTTAAGTTTAACTAGCAATCGACAGCTGCTAATATTGGGAGCGGCACGAGTATAAAACAATTTTGAGATACCGAAGATTTGCAAATTATGGACAGCGTTTTATCGAACGAACGAAAATTTCTAGTGTATTTTGAACAGATTCTGGCGATTTTTTTAAAGATAGCTTGGAATAACTTTGCTAATAATTTTTCAAAACATGGCGTCTGAAGATGCAGAATGTTGAAATTTTAAGTTTTTCTCGTGAACTTAAATTGGAATGGCAACATCCAGCATGGAACTTCAACCCGCCAAAGAGCCTTTCTAGTAATACGCTACTGAGTTACCAGGACCAGTCCGCCAATATATATCTCCCGGAATTCATCCTCCCCCCCTGTAACTTCTAAAATAAGAGAATGATAAAACTAAAAAAAATATGATGTACATCACCATGTAAACTTCCACCTAAAATTGGTTTGAACGAGATCTAGTAAGTAGTTTTCTTTCAATACGTCATAAATCGTAATTATCATATATTATATTAATAACAATTTACCTTTCATTCAATCAACACAAAAATATGAAAATTAAAAAGAAATTATTGTTACTTACTGCTACGGAACCCTTCAAGGGCGAGTCCGACTCGCACTTGGCCGCTTTGTTTTTAATTAATTCGTTATTACGTAAAGAATCTGTGATATTTAGACGAGGATCTAAAAGAATTTTAACGAAAATTTATAATCAAATTTCGCAAAACGCGGCACGATGAAATCTATGAAATTTGTGCATTGAAAAACTTAGCGGATAAGGAAATGAGTTATGATCGGCATCTAGTGGAACGAATGCGCGTGAGCAAAGTGTCGTCAAAATATGTTTCAGGTACCTACCTATGTCTGCGCCAGATCGTTTTTAAATAATTCAGCTACAAGCATAAATGTATTTTGGAAAAGAATTACCACGAAGCGCTTAAACAGTTCAGTTTTGGGCAGCAGAGCAGATGCAGAGAGATGCCATACACGGTTTATAGCTTCATTTCTCTCCCTTAGCGCCGTTCAATTAACCGGAGTTGTTATTATGTATAAGCGCGTGGTGCTTAGCCCGCTGTATTAATGGTTGCCGAATTTTCCGCTTTTACATAAACAATGTATAAATATTGTATTTTGCATACGATTGCAGAAATACCGGGTGTCAGGGAAACGCTCCGAAAACGAGTCCGTAACTAAACTTCGAGAGTTATATGTTCGATGAATGGAAAGTCGACAGAACGTTTGATCGAATATTGCTATTTCGAATGAACCGTTTATCGCCAAACGCAACTTCGACTGAACGTTTTATCGAATATTATTAATCGATGGATTGCTGTTTCGAATGAGATTTAGACATGAAATTTTATCAAAAGGAAGCTGATTCCAGCGCTTCGCCGGCCGCTACCGCGGCACGCTCGCTCCGCTCGCTCGGCTTGCGCTCTGTTGGGGTCACAGTTCTAACCTAACCTAACCCACTTTACTAATTTTCGGACATCAGTCCATCGATTGATAAATATTCGATAAAACGTTCAGTCGAAGTTGCGTTTGGCGATAAACGGTTCATTCGAAATAGCAATATTCAATCAAACGTTCTATCGACTTTCCATTCATCGAACATATAACTCTCGAAGTAAAATTACGGACCTCTCGAAAACGAGGACAGCTGACGATAGTAGATACTTAAGATTAAAAAAACAATATCTTTTTTTCAAACGGCTTATTTTTTTTGTATTTTATTAAATAAATATCCAAAATGTATTTACTTATAAGCATTATTCTTACATCATTATAAACTAAATAAATGAATCCCGTGAGTAAGGGATTTCCGCACGAAAAAAAAAAAGAGGTTCCGGCGCAAAGGTGCTAACAGCGTTGCCTCGCTGAATTGCGATGGCCATCCTTTGCACCAGGAACGAACCGGAGCGGGAGTCATCATCTTTTCCGTGGATTCGGCGACCCATTTCTACAATTAGGCAATTTTTAGGGTTCCATAGCCAAATGGAAAAAAAACCGAACCCTTATGGATTCGTCATGTCTGTCTGTCTGTATAACAGCGCTTTCTAGACTCAAAGTAAGCTTAGTTTATCTAGCTTGTGTTATGTGTTCTAGAATGCAGATAAACATACTTATATACTTTGTAAATACATACATATTATACATAGGTACAATCAGACCAATGCAAATAGACTTATTCATGCATACAAACATTTGCATTGAGCGGGAATCGAACCCGCGCCTCATGTCGTAGCAGTCGAATGCACTACCGCTACAGAGGCCGTAGTCTTAAGACTATCGGCATTGAGCTCTTTTACTCACTACTTTTCAGTGGAATTATAACTAGGTACCAATTTGCACGTTCCATTTTTTTAATGCACCGTTCGTTCGCGAGTCGCGAGTCCGTGCATCTATCAACAATGTCGAGATATGAGTCAGCCGAATCGGTGTGAAACGGTCATGAACATTGTGTGCCAGCTCAATTATTTATTTATAAATAGCTGGAGCTCTGTATTATTCAGCTTTGTTTATACATAGTCTTAATCGACCTACATTAATTAATTTACTTCGTGTTTAAACCCAAAACTTTGATAGTCGCTGATGTTCCAGTGAAAACGTACGAAACTGGAGATGTAATTGTCATGTTTAGTTCGTTTATTAAATACTAGCTGACCCGGCAGACTTCGTACTGCCTCAATCGATAGCACCTTTTAAACCTTCTCTGGACCTCCACAAATAATTCAAGACCAAAATTAGCCAAATCGGTCCAGCCGTTCCCGAGTTTTAGCGAGACTAACGAACAGCAATTCATTTTTATATATAAGAAGAAGAAGAAGATTATCGACGGTTGAAGCGGTGCAAGCAACAAAGACAGTTGAAAAGAAAATTACATTTCGGTATAGACCTTTTAATTTCATTTGGGATCTATATCCCAATTATAAACCGCGACCAGTCCCTTTATTTTTATTTTTTTTCGTGCGGAAATCCCTTCGGATACCCCCCGCCGGCCAGCGGGGGCGGTTATGTTGGGCTTGAACCGACTAAAACCGCACGCCGTCTCGGTTCTACAGACGCCGGGGTGTAAGGTTGCCCATAGAGCATATCCCTCGCACCCCGACTGACCCTGGGCCATCTACGGTTTCGAGATGGCCCCCACGGGTTTGGGAACCACGGTGTCCCCGTCTTGCCCCGGTTTGGAGGCGGGGCGCTAGTCGCCCCACCGTCCCGGCTCGCGACCAGTCCCTTACAGGGGAAATGCTCTGACCAACTGAGCCACCTAGACACGTGTCTAGGTGGCTCAGTTTGTCAGAGCTAAGACCTAAAACTATACGAAAAGTAAGCATACTAATTGCTTAAAAATTTAATTGAATTCTTAAGATTTATATTAATTGAATTCGTTTGGGATCATTTTTCTTTGAATATTCGATGACATGAATCTTAATAGACTGATCACTATCAGTTGGAATAAAAAAATCCGGTTATCAAAAAATGATTTAAATTAATTTAATAAAAATAGCCATGAACATTTTTTGACAGGCAAGTCATCATAGGCATGTTAATAGATGAATAATATTGCATAATTCAGATGAGTGAAGGTCGATCTTGATCGGCTCTTAGACTTAGTAGTAGTAGAAAATTAAAAAAAACCGGCCATATCATTTTTAAGACGTAGGTTTCCATAGATGTCATCACTGCGACGCGAGCGAGGACTCAGGGCTGCACACGCTGGCAGACTGCCCGGCGTGGGAGGTGCCGAGGCGTGACCTCGTGGCAGCCATCGGGGTGGGAGTCCTCTCGCTCGGCAGCATGATTGCGGCAATGGTGCGGAGCGCGAGCGCGTGGGCCGCCGCCGCCTCCTTCTGCGAGCATGTAATGCTCGCGAAGGAGGTGGCGGAGCGCGCCCGGGAAAGACTTAGAACTCTCCCGGTCCGCCGAGCCCGCAACTTGCTCGCCGCGCGTCGCAGGCAACTCAGGCGCCGGAGGTCGCTTAACGACCTCCGTCCTCCATGAGCGCAGGCCTGGGGGTGGCGGGTGAGGCCACCTGTCACCCCAGCAGAAGCAGGCCGGGACGGTGGGGCGACTAGCGCCCCTCCCCCAAACCGGGGCAAGACGGGGACACCGTGGTTCCCAAACCCGAGGGGGCCATCTCGAAACCGGAGATGGCCCAGGGTCAGTCGGGGTGCGAGGGATATGCTCTATGGGCAACCTTACACCCCGGCGTCTGTAGACCCGAGACGGCGTGCGGTTTTAGTCGGTTCAAGCCCGACATAACCGCCCCCGCTGGCACGCGGGGGGGTATCCGAAGGGATTTCCGCACGATAAAAAAAAAAAAAAAAAAAAAGGTATCCATAGATGCGTTGACGAATCCATAAGGGTTCCGTTTTTTGCCATTTGGCTACGGTGACAGTGTCCGGTTAAGATTTGTGTGCTTCGGTTTCGTAGAGCGTTCCCTCTGTCGCACATTATTCTTACAATTAGTTGTACACAGAGAATAAATAAGGACACGACACTAAAATAAAAAAAACTGACACATACTATGCGACTAGAATGGAAAGCACTAGTTCAGTAGGTGACGGCCGTTTTAAAAGTAGATTTCCCAGTTCGGCCATGTAAAAACCAAAGTTCCCATATGTCCTTTAAAAAATAAATAGCTATGAAATGATAAAGTGTAAACGCAGTACGTATAAATTTAGCAGTAAAAAATATATATAATAAAAAAAACTGAATATACATTTACTTATAAATGGTACCTACTACTTTGTCGCAGTTTTTTATTATAATTATAGCAGTCGGTATGACTGCTAAAATTATTTTTGGAAACATACATGAATAAACATTTACTACAACAATTACTACTACAACAATTTTGATTTGAGAGATTTGATTTTATAGCCCACAATCAAATCTCTCAAATCAAAATTACACCAAGCTATCGACTTTAGAGAATCATAGAAAACATTACGGCAAATGCTAAAATATTGCCTAAATTATGGGTAAAATTCATAGCCTGGCAATAAAAAAAAACTATCGCTATTCCTGTCGTATTTGCTGATAGCCAGTCTATTGTTCATGATCGGTCTACGTTTACTGTCAGTCCTATGTGCAACAGAGAGAACGCTCTACAAAATCGAAGTAAGTCGATCTTAGCCGGACTCTCTCTCTTCTTCCCGATGTGCCTACCTGTCTGTTTCACACGGGGGCAGAACAGCGAGGCAGAACAGTGGGCAGCAAGCAGAGTACTGCTACTGTGTGAACGCACAGAACAGTACAGTACAGTACTGTCTTGACAGTAACCAAGACAGAACAGTTAATAGCCCGCCGGTCTATTTCTTCGGGACAGTTTGCTTCCCCCACCACTTTTCTCGCTCGTCTGTCTTGTGATTGGACTCGTCTGAACGCAAGGGCAGTGCAGTCTAAAGAGCAGGACAGTGTGCGCGCGCGCGTTTCGACTCGTTTTGCATTTGGTGTGGTTTGTTCGAATGTGTCTCGTCGTAGAATTACGGGACTGATGAGGTGTAACAATGCTCCATAATTTTCCTTTGTCATACGCATAATCATTCTAAACTCTTTGGGATCTTCAATCTTTATTTCTTCTAAAACTTGAAATGAACAACCAAGCTCTGGTCTTGTTGCCAGCCAGGGTCTGATCCAAATTTTTTCTTTTTTATTTATTTCATTATTTAAACACTCAATGAGCTCATTCAGAGCTATCTGTGCAGCAATTTTTAGTAAACGGCGCAAATATTGCCGTTGTCGTACGCGACGCTCCATCGCTTCACTTGAACTGTCTCCACTATCCTATCCTATATTTAAACGATACTGTCCTTCCAAACTGTTCTGTCCTACTGTTCCGCTCAACTGCTCTGCCCCCCTGTGAAACAAGCATAAGACTACTCAGAGCTCAGTGCGTAGTTTATTAGAGATGCCGAAGCCCGCATCTTCTTCCCTGCACTATTTCCTATCCTACAGGTGGTAAAGCGTAAATTACTGTAAAAGAAAAATTTAACAATCGTGAATTCACATCTCATAGACGAAGCCTTAAACTTCACATTACCCTTTCACCATTCAGAGAATTACCTCTTCGTGGAATTAAATGCACTCTCTCAATTATTTTACTGGCAATCATACTGTCCGATGACTCATTAAATCTGGATAGAGTCATTACATTTATCATCAGTCAAATGTCAATGTTGAAAGCTAGAAAGTATTTTTAATATCGCCATAAAATAGTAGACAACAATGAAAGTATGAAGATCAGATCACGGAGTCCGATTAAAAACGCTTAGATTATTGAAGATAATAGCTAGAATAATGACAGTGTTGTCCGATATAATTTAAGTATTAATACAATGTTGTTCAAATTTGGAGATAAGTAAATTTAAAATTATTAAAATAAGAGGCGGCTGTCTCTAAAAATGAATGAACAAATTTGAAACTTTCGCTTTTCTTGATATAATGTTATGTTTATGGAAAATAAAGCTACCGATTGCCTGTTTCGACAAGACTACATTGCATTCCCTTATAATCAAACATTTCAGATCCGATTTTGTTATAAGTTGTACCAAATTATTTCAGATTTTGCGCACTGTAATCATTACTTATTTATAAATACACTAGCTGTCGCCCGCGGCTTCACTCGCGTTGAATTCTGATCACGTTCCCGTTACCCATCGGATCATATTCCACCACCATAACCTACATAAGATAAACAATTCAACCATAGATCATTTTGTTATATCTCAAAGGGTTTAGGCAGCGTTTTCGTTTAAAGCTCCCAGACGGCTATTTTTCCGACACCTTAAAAAAAAAATAGAAGAACCACTCCATCCATTGCTGAAAACAACATGAAAATCGGTGCAGTAGTTAAGTTTATCGCGAACAGACGGACTCGGCGAAGGACTTTGTTTTATAATATGTAGTAATAGTAGGTAAATAGCTGAAGATATTCGTCGCTGAAGGGTCACAAGCTTTGTGGTTAAGGAGCAGACTTTACCTTGCACAAGCAGTTTAGCTAAGCTGGAGGGGTTAGGCGGAATCAACCTTCGGTTCGACTCCAACATCACCCCCTCACCGTTAGCCCCGTCGAGGCCCGACATTACCACCCCCGCTGGCCGGCTTATCCGAAGGGATTTCCGCACGACAAAAAAAATAAAGGTACGCGAGGGGGATTTCCACACCAGAAAAAGAAAAAAAAGGGGGGAATACTTTTTCGGTTACTTATATTCTGTAAAAAATACGAAGACGAGAATTCAACATTACTTGAATACAGAGGATGCAACTAAACTTATCAGAACTTAACAGATCATATCTACGGACTCAACACAGCAAGTGGCAACACCGATTGAAATAATTGAATTAGAAGCTCACGGAGAAAATGGGGTCAGAACTTGAAGGCAGGCACAAAGGAGGCTTTCTATTCTATCTGAGATGCCTACTTTCCCTTTTTTCATTAACTTTTAGCCTTGCTTTGTTGATAAAAGATAGATGCTCTTTGACATCTGAGTGTTATATGTAAGTAGATTGATTTGATCTAGATAAGGGGTCCTAGACAAAATTACATTCTACTAGTGGAATCGCTCCGAAGCGTAACTTCAAATGTCCGAAATGTACGGGAGTGACATTATTTGTCGACATGTCACGTGTAATAGAGTGAACTCTGAGAGACTCGGCATATTAGCCAAATTTTAAATATATTGAATGTAAAAAAATAGCCACAACCAAGTAGTCTTTAGATAAATAAACTGTAGGACTCATTCCCTCTGTTGTGCAAGAATAAGGAACATGACAGTTCTAGTAAACAGTGCATAATTTATTTTTGTAAAATTTAAAACAATTTATATTACAATGTTCCATTAAACAAAAGCACTAGTAATGTCAACAATGTGTACAATGTCACCTACAAAATTCACTCCAAAACGTAGCCGCGTGAATACCCAATAAATTCCCCGATAAATTCCAACCCCTTGGAATTCCCGAAAGGTCAAGGTCACGGAACAAAGGTTGAAACAAAAACAATGCAGCAACATTCCTTCTAGGGAGTGAATTAACGCAAATGGCTCGGGAATGTCGCATGCGGCAAAAACATGTTTCGTATAATAGATATGTTGTAGTTATGACTTTTGTTTTCATTTCATTTCAGACAGGAATATTGTGTGCTGATTTGTAGTCAAGCAGACGAACCATCTGATGGTCAACGGTTACCTGGAATAGACCCGGAATCAAAAACACAAAAGTTGTCACTCGTTATCTGCAGAGAATTAAGGAGAGCGAGGAAATGGAGAATGGAAAAAAGGAAGGGAGGTAAGGCCTCCAGGACCTGGGCCCTAGGCCCTGGAGGCCTTGCTTTCCTTTCTTTTTTTCTAAATCGTACGACCTACAGCAGCAGAGACTCGAAACACACGAGTCTACAATGCCTGGGACTTGTGACTATTAAAACAGTTAGCTGATTTATTACGCAGCTCCTGTGTTTAACACAAAGTTTTCATTAAAATTTGTTAATTTCCATAATGGCAAACTTTATGAATCAGCTCGGTGCTCCTAATTAAAAAACCTACTTCAACTTTTGCGTTTCAATCTAACTGTAAATGCCATTTCTTTAGCTGCAAACTGGCAGAAAGTTCTTAAATATAATACAGCTTAGAAGTAATTGATAGCGTAATGCAATGTATAGCAAACTGAGCAGACTTCTTACTTCTTACTCGTATGAAACAGTGACACAGTAGCTGTCGTTCTATTCTAGACTATAATCTATCTCTATGTCAAATTTCCTTCATATCCGTTCAGCCGTACTGGCATAATTTGAATAACGAATATCCATCTCCTTGAAATAAAACTATTTTAACGGATTCTATCGCGATTTATTTGATATTATTTTATTATTTACATTGAACCAGACTTTTCACGGGGAGACTGAAGATGGTGGTTGTCTTATGGTTTGAAGTGTAAGTTATCTCAAAGTACCGTAAAAAATAGTTTTATTTTAATGTGTGACATTCGCGTAAACTACCGAGAATATCCATCCCTTCAAACTTTCGCAACTACAATAAAAGTAAGAAGTAGAACATTGATTCATTTATATTTTAGTTTCAAAGTAACAGTTAGTAGTATCAACATAAACTTGAAAAACATTATTTGCGCAATTCACAACTCAATCGCTTTCAATACATTCCAAAATTAAAAGTCCAAAGAAATGGAAAACGCGTTCCGATGTCTTCGATAAAATAAAAAAGTAAAAAGGAACTATTATATCAAGTACATGTACCTTGTGCATGAATGTTCAAGGGGGACAATTACGATTGCAAATTTAAAACGGATCAATAAATGGGTCGAAAGCATCTGGCCCTCCCAGCCAGACGAATAAAAAAAGAGGACTATTGTCTGTGGTCGCAAATAGCAATGGAATGTACGCATGGTCGGACATGTTTACTGGATGGGTCGATGAATATTGTCTATATTCGAAATTAAAAAGAGAAGTAGACTTTTTAGGGCAAATATCGACTATAGGTTTATTAAGAACCTATGTTTAAAATGTGTCACAAGAATACAGTTATAGAATAGTTAAGACCATTTACGAGGAAACATGTAAGTCCTACTATTAGTTTTCCTCCTAAATTATCTGAACGACCGCAAGGTAAACCTAGAAATATTACAACACATGGTGGTAAGCAAAAAGCGGCAAATAAAGCGAGCTTCTGTTATTTTTTTGTGATAAACAACCTACTCTATCTTTCGATTTGGATTCTCTTGCCATTGTATACCGGCTTGCATGTGAGTTGGAGTTGGGTTTGGAATCCGTATTTGTGGGGTCGCCTATAAACAAAAAGCATTATATAATAATATTCATTCTCTTACTTAAAAGTTAATTTTAGGCAAACTGAATCGGGTATCGGGAAATGTATATAATCCTAAATATAGAATTACCCGATTGAGTGTAACATAATTATTCCGTGACGGAAAGTCACGTCAAAGTCACGAAAAGTCTAGATTCATTTATGAAGTAAAACAATGATCTTGCAGAATCTTATCCACTTGTCACCCATACAGACAAGTGCGGTGGCAATGCGCTCACGACCGTGAACTCGACGCGACGCGAGCGAGGGCACTGCAGTCCTGCGCCAACGCACCGGCTGCCTACCTCTATGTACTTTTAATGTATAACTATGGGCTATAATATATAAGATCTTGATAATGTAGATACAGTCAACAACGAAAGACGAAAGTTGATTAACAGTAAAATATGTGCAAACCTTTGTTTATATTGGAATACATTCACCAATAATAATTGCTGCTGGCTGTATAAATAATTTTAAAATCTCTAGAGGACAACGGTAATATAATTTATCTACACCCATGCTTTAAATCCTCTATAAAAGATTCTGAAACAGTTAGCTTATTGCCAACATTAATACATCCAATGTCCTAATAACCATAATATCATCCGAACGGGTGTTATAATGTTGTATGAAATTTCATAATAACACTCCTTTCGCTTTTTCAATCTCTTCCGCGCAAAGGGTTACTCATCAGACAGCCAAATTCTTACCGCTCGATGCGTGGAATCTGTATGAGTTTCAAAAAAAGAACTGTCATTCACGCGCGTTGCATTGCACTACCACAGCGACGGCGCGCCGTAAAAAAAAAATTAAAGCTTATTCGTTCGAATTCCCGCTATTTTTCTTCGCTATTATTTTTGCAAATTGTTTTGTTTACTTACGAAAATGAGCGATTTAAGTTTTGATAACACACCTCCAGACATTTCGAATGCAGCAAAGGACATTTCTAACAAATTACTACCGGAAAAATCTAGAAAACAGTATGAAAAGGCGTACCAAGATTTCATGAATTGGAAAATATCAAAGGGCAGTACATCATTCTCTGAAGATGTATTATTAGTTTATCATGGGTGTAGATAAAGTCTTGTATGCAACTGTATAATTAGGTATTAAAACACTCATGTGATACTATTATCACACTCAGCTTCGCTTCGTGTGATAAACCCACATTCATGTTTTAATACCCCTCATTATACCACAGTTGCATAAATAACTATAATGTTTTGTTCATTATTTCATGAAAGATATAGGTGATTAAATATTAGAATTTTTTAACTACTTTTGTTGTTGACTGTACCTGCTCTAGATGCGGAGTACGAGTTTTAAGCGTTTCTTTGGTTTAAACGCGAGGTTCGACGGCGGACGCGCTACGGGCGGCGGTAGCAAACCAATCAACCAATCATAGATATTTAAAACTATGACTTTGGTTGTCCAGTGAGTGCACATGCGCTAAATTTTTGACGTATATTCAAGATTTTTGCCTCGAGGTAGGATACAATTGGCTACTTTAAACTAAACGTCACTAATTTCTACAACTATTCCTATTATAGTTCCAAATCCTTCGGCAACAACGGTATCTCCAATTACTATCACTTATCAAATAACCATTTCTTCTTTTAAATAAAACAAGTTGAATTCCTGAGACGAGCTCAGCCGAATACAAGGGATCTTCGATTTTGTGATATATTTTTTTTTGCGATTTTTTGCGATTTTTTCTTTATCTTGCAATGGTTCACCCCAGCACGAATGTATTACCGAAAACAGCAACTCGATAGCTCATCTCCTTCATACCCAAAACCGTGACAGAAAATTGGTAACGACGACGTCGACGACGACAACTCGATAGCAATAGGGCTTTCCTAAGAAAATCCCTAAAAATATTCGTAGCTAAGATTTTTTTTAAGCGCTTCGGTTCCGGGTTTTTTACGAACATTCGTCACGGGTTTTTAGAGCCGTAAAAAGTTCAACAATCTGATCTAAATACAGACCTTCGATATGGCCAATGGGTCGTGGAGGTTAGATGGAGTCACTTCACGGGAGATATCGAATTTCAGCCGTTTCGTAAATTGACTATAAGCCGACCCATACTGAGTTGGGGAAAAGCTCGAACGAAGCATTCACGCTTAAAGAATAATTAATTCATGAATCCCTTATTGCGGATGTAGTGTACATCCGCACTACATCCCCAATCCCCAAGTAGTGTCAGGCCAACTGTCCATGCCCAGTGTCAGGTAGAATTGTACACACACATTTGACAGGTTACGATTTTGGTAAAGTTCGCCTGATAACTTTTAGATACGGACACAAACACGCCTAGGGGTGGCAGGTAAGGCCGCCTATCACCCCAGCAGAAGCAGGCCGGGACGGTGGGGCAACCGGGGCAAGACGGGGACACCGTGGTTCCCAAACCCGAGGGGGCCATCTCGAAACCGGAGATGGCCCAGGGTCAGTCGGGGTGCGAGGGATATGCTCTATGGGCAACCTTACACCACGGCGTATTAAGACCCGAGACGGCGTGCGGTTTTAGTCGGTTCAAGCCCGACATAACCGCCCCCGCTGACCGGCGAGGGGTATCCGAAGGGATTTTCGCACGAAAAAAAATAAAAATAAAAAAGATACGGACACAATGTTAGATTCCGAATTAAGATCAACTGAGGTGGAAATGATGCAATGTCACAGAATAAATAATAGTACAAGTACAGAAGACCCTCTGTTTTGATGTTCACGAATGCCGCCTTTTTACGTGCCTGTTAATTATTATTAGCAACGGACCGCACGCCAGCCGCGCCGTCATTGAGTTCTATTGGCCGGCGCGAAGTTCGACATTACTCCGCACCTTGCCGAAGATAGGGTTGTCATTTTTTTAAACGTCGTCGGTGGCAAACGAGCGTACGGTCCTCCTGATCGTAAGCGGATACGGTAGCTTTGCACTATTATCTAATCTGTGGCGCAAGCATCGACTATGTCAGAATAAGGTACCCGTCTAGCAGGGGTGCGACTGGTTGGATCACCTCCAAGTTTGGTGCACCCTGGGCAACGTGGGCGATGACGCATCATTGATTGCTCCTCTGGAGTAGCTGGCGTCAACGTCAACGGCCAAGAGTCTGACCAACCGGCCCTTTTCAGGGCCAGCTGACCCCATTGCACGAGGGGGTCGGGGTAAGGCGGGCCTGCAAGGTCCGCGGGGGGGTGGTCGCTGCAGGTACCCCTCTGCTCTTATCAGAGGGGACACTGCGAATGACCCAGGGTCAGTCGGAGTGCGAGGGATATGCTCTATGGGTAACCTTACACCCCGGCGTCTGTAGACCCGAGACGGCGTGCGGTTTTAGTCGGTTCAAGCCCGACATAACCGCCCCCGCTGGCCGGCGGGGGGGTATCCGAAGGGATTTGGCACAAAAAAAAAAAAAAGGTACCCGTCTAGCACAACTATGCTTATTGCTTGGCAACTCTCGTTGCAGGACATAACCACACCCGTCACTTTTTCACAGTAGTGCAGCGGAGAAGCATTAAATTTGTAGCACGGCTCTTGGACTACCTTAGCGGCTTGTTTGAACTTGCACCCGACACCGCCGCGGAGGTGTCAAGTGGCACACCTCGACGACAATAAGATATTTAAATGTACCACCTAGACATCTTGTACCTATCCGTGATCCATTATTATACACACACAGAATACGCGAATTATAAATATTAGATAGCACTTACTATTCGAGTGACAGAGACGGAGGTAGACTTTACGATCTCCGTTACGGTTCACGGTCGCACGCCAGGTTAAAATGAGTCCAATAAGTACTGATTTAATCACAATCTCGGGATTTTCGTTTGATGTGTGTATGTATAAATATGTAGATATGCCGTTGACAGATACCTATTTAATTCAAGTATAACATAACTAATAACTATATTTACTTGATTCTTGTGTTCGATTTACTATGAAAATATAGGTATAAATGAGCATTTAGTGCTTACTACCTCACCTTTCGGTATCCATTTCACGCGTCGGAACATAGAAAAACGTGCAATCCGAATTTTGGTCATTGTTTCTGCAACCCGCAGCAATGCAATATTTCGTTGCCCTTATTTTATACATCGTATACAATACGCGCTTGCGACGTTGGTATACGTGAGACAGGCGCGCGAGTGTCGCGGGCCACGGCGGGGCAACCGCTGAATAAGCAACCCCGGGGCTGCCGCCGGCATGTACTTATAATTTCTCGCAGATCGGCGGAGTGACACCCCCCTGGCAATGTGTCAATAATATCAACATGACAGTGATTCCTATATATTGCGTAGTGTCTAAACAACAGGAACTGTCTGCAGGAATACATTATGAAAAACAACTGTTACGACTCTATACTTATAGGTCACAAAAGGAAGCCGGTAGGAATTGTATTACATATATGTACCCTTCGCCAGAGGCCGAGGTTGATCTCTCATCGAATACCGTTTAGCGCCTAAATGACTCAAATTGGAAGTACCTTCACGCGATTACGTCACATTTATTTCTTACTTTATTATGTCAACTCTAATCCAAGGATTAGAGTTGACATCGAATTTAATGAAATGATTAAATGTGACATACCTACATACGGCATTCGCCTTTCGCTAGGTGCGAGCGCTAGCTTTCCTAATTGATTTCATACCATGTTTATCAGGTAGTTTTAACCAGGGGCCTCACCACGACGCACTAAAAAAATAAAACAAAATTCAGTTTCGGACTGCTCAGCTGAGAGACGGAGATGTAGCTATACACCGTGTATCTCTCTCCGTCGGCTAAGCGGCCCGAAACTGAATTGATTTTTAACGCGACGTGATAAGACCCCTTAGGCCATTGAAATGTTACAATTTAAGGAACTAATATTGCATTTGTTAGAGGACGCAATTTTATTTTTGGGACATGTGTTCAATAGAAGCTTAACCCCAAGTTTGTGGGGTTGCCGCCCTGGCCCCCCGGCCGCCATGTTGGAAAAGGGGTGCAAACACCTTTTTCGCGACATCTCGGAAACTATGCGTCCTACAAACAAAACGTAAAGACATAATTTTGTAGCAAATCGCTTTGCCTACAAATATGTTCAAAAATGTTTTGCCCTAAATTTAAAATTAAAGAAGTTATAAGCAAAAAAGTGAGAAATGATGTGTCTAACTTTCTGATGTTTGTTCAAGATGTGTGCCGGAGCTTATAGTAGAGGAAGTTCGCGAGTGTTGGTTGTATCTGCTTACTTCGGAGATAAAAAGGCTAGACTCCGAAAAGTACTTTTTTCGGATAAAATATCTAACACTAAATTAAACAAGTAGTTATGAATCTTGTCACGATCGCGATTCCAAAAATACGTTTATCTTTATCTAATAAGTTAGAAATAAACGAATGCGTTATCGACATAAAACTAAAGTAGTATAAACGAGGTAGAATGCAAATTAAAACCAGTTTCAACAATATTTTTACGCATTATAAATGTCTGTTTATCTACTCGTTAGTTGTATTAGGAATTTGATAACTTATTTATCAGATTTATTATATTACTAAGGTAGCAAAGCTACTCATTGCCCACCTTATGACAAATGGCAAAATTACTAGTACTTAAAGGAGTACAAAATTACTTCCCACCTAGTGTAGTTTAGCCGGTGTTAGAACCCGCGACCTCTCGATCGCAAGTTCCTTCAAATTACTACCGCCTTTTCAAATTACAAAAACATAATGATCATGACCTCAAGATTGACTTTCTTATTATGTATTGATATAATATCAAGTCACTAAATTTCTATCGAGTATTTTCTCGGCCATGGATATGCTATTCCGCCTCTGTCGAGTCCCGGTAGAAGGGATAGAACCAAGAAAGTAAGCTAGTATGCGTGCCAATGGTCCAACTACCATGGGTACTCTACACTACACCGTGAGAAGTGGAGCTGGAAAAGTTTGAAAGCAGTTCCTGAAATGATGAGGCGATATAGCAAACATCCATGCCCTGTCTCTTGGGCACTCTGGGTACGTCCCAAGGTCCTGCAGATGGATCATACTCTTGCCGCGTTAGTAGTAAAAATAAACATTAAGCTGTTTAGTATTTGTAATATTCTAACGTCAAGCAACATTAACAACTACATAATAATTTAATGACTAGGTTTATTTTGTAGTTAGGTAATCTGGAGAATCTATTGACGGTGTGACTCATAGTAAGCTTAAACTTTGGCAAAGCTTCAAGAGTCAGATTTTTTGAGCCAGTAACATTTTTAGTTATATTAAAACATAGGCGTACCTTTTTTTTTTTTTTTCGTTTTTTTCGTGCGGAAATCCCCTCGGATACCCCCCCGCCGGCCAGCGGGGGCGGTTATGTCGGGCTTGAACCGACTAAAGCCGCACGCCGTCTCGGGTCTGCAGACGCCGCGGTGTAAGGTTGCCCATAGAGCATATCCCTCGCACCCCGACTGACCCTGGGCCATCTCCGGTTTCGAGATGGCCCCCTCGGGTTTGGGAACCACGGTGTCCCCGTCTTGCCCCGGTTTGGGGGAGGGGCGCTAGTCGCTCCACCGTCCCGGCCTGCTTCTGCTGGGGTGACAGGCGGCCTCACCTGCCACCCCCAGGCCTGCGCTCATGGAGGACGGAGGTCGTTAAGCGACCTCCGGCGCCTGAGTCGCCTGCGACGCGAGGCGAGCGTGTTGCGGGCTCGGCGGGCCGGGAGGGTTCTGAACCTCTCCCGGGCGCGCTCCGCCATCTCCTTCGCGAGCATCACATGCTCGCAGAAGGAGGTGACATAAGGCGTATCTTTTTTTTTTTTCGTGCGGAATCCCTTCGGATACCCCCCCGCCGGCCAGCGGGGGCGGTTATGTCGGGCTTGAACCGACTAAAACCGCACGCCGTCTCGGGTCTTCAGGCGCCGGGGTGTAAGGTTACCCATAGAGCATATCCCTCGCACCCCGACTGACCCTGGGCCATCTCCGGTTTCGAGATGGCCCCCTCGGGTTTGGGAACCACGGTGTCCCCGACATAAAACGTACCTACCTGCCTAGGGGCGTATTGACATCCTCATTTTTCACTATATTTTTGGGTCTGGTGTAGTAGTGGATAAACCTAGGGCTTAATTGGTCAGTTTTCTGTACAAACCCAAGTTTGAAATCAAATTGTGGGAAGGAGAGAAAGGAGAACAGACCCGGGCTCCAAAATGCAAGCTTCAGCTGCAACCGGGATTGACGTTCAGATGAAAAAGAGAGTTTTCCGAACAGCTCTTTGTTATTTGTTACTTTTTTTAAAGAATATAAGTAACTGTAATTACTAATATTCCCCCTAACCCCTCCAGCTAAGCTAAATTGCTTGTGTTAGGAGTTGGTTCACATCGGTAGTGTAATGGCCAGTATTCGAACCTGGGACCTCTCGATCGTGGTAACTTTGTATAACACCCACAAGAAGACATGGGTTGGAATCAGGACACTTAAAAGAATATATTTAGGAATGATAGTTTTGATAAACTTCTGGGCTTTCAAGCTCTTAAAAACATTTTTTAAGATTCAAATTTAAAACATTTAAGGCAAATAAGCACCTTTGCCCTATTTCAAAGTGAAGCTGATAACATTTCAGTGCTAATTTTAATCTGTAATTTGAATTTGAATAGCTTAATAAACATGCTAGTTAATTTTTTAATTTAAAGCCAAATAATATTTTCTTTCGCTTTAAATACGAAATTAAAATTAAAACATCTTTTATAAGTTAAAAGGGAAAGCCAGCAGGAATTGTGTTATGTAGATCCTTTGCCACAGTATGCAGGTCAGAGAACCTTTTTTTTTTTTTTTGTGCGGTAATCCCTTCGGATACCTTACTTATATACTTGAACCGACTAAAACCGCACGCCGTCTCGGGTCTACAGACGCCGCGGTGTAAGGTTACTCATAGAGCATATCCCTCGCACTCCGACTGACCCTGGGCCATTCGCAGTGTCCCCTCTGATAACAGCAGAGGGGTACCTGGAGCGACCACGCCTCCCCGCGGGCCTTGCAGGCCCGCCATACCCCGACCCCCTCGTGCAATGGGGTCAGCTGGCCCTAAAAAGGGCCGGTTGGTCAGACTCTTGGCCGTTGACCTTCAGAGGAGCAATCAATGATGCGTCATCGCCCACGTTGCCCAGGGTGCACCAAACTTGGAGGTGATCCAACCAGTTGCACCCCCAGGTCAGAGAACCTACAGCCATTTTATATATCAACCCTATTTATATAATTCTGGATAATAAACATGTTATTCATATGTTAATAACATTCAAGTGGTCATGACTCATGGCACATGCCATATGTCATCATAGTTTATTAAACACCAATATCTAAATACTATCAACAATATTTTGAACTTCTACTTTTTTCTACCGTCTTGCATTAGCAGAGGCCTTCTTTTATTTACTTAACTTAGCTGACCCGGGACTCGAGGTAAAAACATAAATACATATATACATATAATCACGCCTCTCTCCCATTGGGGTAGGCAGAGACAACATCTTTCCACTTGCTACAATCTTGGAATACGCCTTTCGCTTCTTCCACTTTCATAATTGTTTTCATACATGCACGCCGGTTATGGGTACTTCTGACCTGCCCTTTCTTCAAAACATCCTCGATCTGATTGGTATACATACGCCTAGGTCGACCTTTACCAGGTTGCCCAGTAGCCCTCGCCTCATAAATTTGTTTCGTTAATCTCCTTTCATCCATCCTCTCTACATGACCGAACCATCTAAGCATCCCTTTCTCTATCTTAATCACTACATCTTCTGCCATACCACAACATTCCCTTATCACACTGTTCCTCACTCGGTCCATCAGGGTCACTCCAGGTATACTTCTTAGACTTCTCATTTCAACAGCATTCAGCTTACTTTCATGTTCCTTCTGCCATACCCAACATTCACTACCATACATAAGTGTGGGGACGAGTACTCCTCTATGTACTGATGATAATGACCAATATCTGATCACTACCGCCAACATCATATAGAACCTTTACTTTTTTTTTCTCCATCTGTCCATTTACGTCTTGCCATTAGAGGAAACCTGCTTTCAACAATAATTATAATAAGTTTCTAAGGCTACCTTTGCCTGATTCCATACTAATATCATAAATGCAAAAGTATCTGTATTGCCTTTTAACATTAGGCTGTTGAATTGGTTAAAGTTTGGCATAGAGAATATTTAATATTCAGTTAAAGATAGTTGTCACAAAGACTGGTTCACTAACTTCAGCTAGCAACTTAGACAATGCTACCCATAACTACAGGCGCAAGGGGTTGATAGGACCAAAAATAAACTCCAGTGAGAGAATTGCTGTCAATCACATCACTGTGTGAGTTGCATGTGTTTTTTATTTTTAAGGTTACACCACTCCAGAGTTCTTTCAAATCCAAGTTGTTTGACCACTATGTGTGCATCGCTAAATAGACCGACAAATTTATAATACTGCAATATTATAGCAATACAAGATATGACATAAATTTAAATATATTACTGAATAAATAGGGCATAAAGACCCAATAATATAATTATTATAACACATCACCAGTAAGAATTCAAATAATTCTTATTAGATCTATCATTGTAAGTCAATTAAGTAGGTATATATTATAGGGTATATGTTTGTTGATTTGCACCTACATTGCTTAAGATACATAAAACTTGAATTAAGATTATTTTAGACTATTATGTAGGAACAATACAACAATAATTTATGTAAATAGAGTAATCTTCTCACAAATTCATGCATATTTATACCATTACATTTTACCCACTATATATGTGGGTTTACTTTACAAATGATAGAAATCAAAAAACAGACTTGATGATTGGTCTTTAAAAAAATAATAAAAATTGAAAATCAAAACAAAATACATGTTGTAGAACACAAATGAACATAAGGCGCAAAGTAAATCTGATTGGTCTTCTGGCCAAAAGGGCTGAATTATTAACGCTAACCAATAGTAGGTCAGTAACTCTATGAAGTCTGCGATATAGATACCCTCGCGAAATTGGACCTTGTTAGCAGAGATTAGTCATCAGAAATGAACTAACTAGCAACCAAAATATTACAAAGCTAGGAGAGTTCCCCCATCCATTTCTAATTCGAAATATAACTTCGTTGTGCCACTGACAGAACTAATAAAATATAATAGCTCGGTCACGGCGACTCAGTATGAAAAAATACATTAGAATAGGTCTCCGAAGCGGAAAATGGCGTTACAAGTTTACGGTTATATAGTCTTTTTCTTCACCATAAAAACTGTAATTTGAATCTCTGTGTGTCACCAGAAATACTGCTTATGATAAAAAAATTAATAACATATGATATTCATGAGAAATATTGATAAAATCACTTACCTTTCTATTAAATTGACAGCAACAAACAGCACTAGAAAATTCACTGTTATCAATATTACCACCTGAGCCAGCTTAACGATTGTGAACTTACGATTATGTTGTTAGCCTGTGGGCGTTTAATTATGACTCAGATTTCCTGATAACAATAAATGACAAGTATATTGAGGACCTCGCATCGTTTTCTTAAAAAAAAAAAATTTACAGGAACTGTTTGAATAATACATCTACTTTGCTGTTACTTTATGACTTCATTAAATCTATAAAATTGATTTGCAAAACCTGTTAAACTAAACGTATCATTTTCAAAAGTCAACTTACACCATAGACATATGATAATAATTAAAACATCACCACGGGTCTTTGGGCAATATGGGCTTTCTAGTATATATATAATAATCTATGATATGGGCATTTACCGTCGATACGTATCAATATAATCGATTGTAATGATTTCATAGGTTGAAAGTTGTGAAAATTTTAAGCAGTAAGTACCTTAGAGCTTCTGGACACACTAGAAATATATCAAAGAAAAAAGAAAATAAACTGAGTGCTTTGAATGCTATTTCTTGAATCACCAACATAATTTCTAAATAAATTCATTGCAACGTTACCCCTGTTGCGACGTTTCATCGCGAAATGTAACCTCTTACAAACTGCGTCGGGTACATACCTGTGGGAGAAACTCTCCCCACGTAAATAAAATAGCGGCTATGATCAATGGTGTTTATTTATGAGCAGTGTTTATCCAATTACACCAATTAATTAACAATACAGCATGGTATTATGCATAAAGGATTATTGTAGATTTTGAGCGAGAGAAAACCAACGGTCATAATTCTTATCTGTCTTTCCAATAGGGATGTACAAAATAGTGATGCGACGAGCGATACATTTTGCTATGATCGATTCGCTACACCACCCCCCACAGAGAAAATTAAACCTAGGTTGAAACAATAATAATAAAATATTTAACCGCATTTTGGTTTATAATGCGGAAACACACGGAATTGACTTATTAGAATTTATTAATATTTAAAAAAAAACTAAATATATCTATCTTAAAATCTAAATTCTTAAATTTAACATGTCTGCCTGAGCGTGTGGGTGTAGGGCTTTTCAGCTAAGATTTTTATAGGAGCTTGAGATTCAGGCTTACCTTTTTTAGATGGGACAGAAACGATAGGAGTGGGAATCTGAGCAGCTTCATTTGTGTTATCGGTGTCCACATAAGCTGGTTTGATTCTATCTATGCTCACGACAACTGGCTTCCCTTTTATATCTAGAGTGTATGTCTTGCCATCACATGAGCGATCGAGCACCCTGTATGGACCAGTGTATGGTGGCTGCAGAACTCTCCGCACAGTATCGTCCCGCAAAAAGACGTGTGATGCAGTAGAAAGATCCTTAAAAACAAAAGAAGCGTGTTGTCCATGTTTTGACGCCGGAACAGGTCGCATGGCCGACATTTTCTGCCTCAACTGAACAACAAAATCAGCTGGATCTTCTAATTTTTCAGAAGCTTGGGAAGGAGCTAAAAACTCTCCATGGAGCCTTAAAGGCTCACCATACAGGAATTCAGCAGCAACCTTTCAACTGGCGATGAACTCTCTCAATCATCCCATTTGCACAGGGATGGTATGAGGTGGTTCTAATACGCTTAGTTGCGAATTGTCGCATGAGTCGCTGAAATAAATCAGATTCAAACTGCGAGCCTTGATCTGTAGTAATGACAGAAGGTATGCCAAACCGTGGAATCCATTCTCTTGTGAACGTTTCTGCGACTTCTTCTGCGGTAATTGAGCGCATTGGCCAAGCTTCTGGCCATCTGGTCACCCTATCAATAACCGTCAAACAATAGCGGTAATCGTTACACACTGGCAAGGCACCGACGATATCTATATGAACGTGTAAAAATCGGCCGGATGGTGAATCGAAATTACCAGTAGGTGCAGAATTATGTCGATAAATCTTGCTGCGCTGACACACTTCACAAGAACGAGACCAGGCTCTGCAATCCTTGTTTACGGATGGCCAAACGAAACGCTCTACCACAAAACGCGTAGTGGCCTTAGCACCAGGATGGCTTAAATTATGTAATTTATTGAAAGCAGCACGACGGAGAGAAGGGGTCAAATAGGGTCGTGGTTTTCCTGTAGAGATGTCACAATACACCGAAACATTAGTCCCTGGTGTGCAGATTTTGGCCAGGTTAAGACTGGAACCACCCTTTAACAATTTTCTCAGTTCTTGATCTGAAGCTTGTGACTTTTCGAGAGCCTCGTAGTCAAGCTCTAAAGAAATGGCATCGATGTCAATGCGAGACATAGCGTCAGCAACGATGTTATCTTCTCCTTTAAATATTGAATGTCAGTAGTAAATTGACTAATGAAGGATAGCTGATTTATCTGTGGTGGAGGAAGTTTTTCGCGACGCTGCAAGAATGCATACAGAAGCGGTTTGTGGTCTGTAAAAATCGTTGCATGCTGGACCTCTAAAATATACCGAAAATGCTGAACGCTTTCGTATATTGCAAGCAATTCTCTATAGTAAGCTGGCCACTGCGATTGCAGTGGAGTCAGCTTTTTACTAAAGAAAGAGAGAGGAAACCATTGCCCATCGATGTGCTGTTGAAGACATAAACCAATGTGAACACCTGAAGCATCGTTAAACAAACCCAACTTCGCATTGCTAACTGGGTGCTGCAGTAAAGTTGCCTTTGATAAACTTTCTTTACATGCCTTAAATTGCTGCAGCAGCTCAGGAGACCAAGGAAAAGGTTTCGCTCCTTTACTATTCGTTGAAACTAAGGCCTCGATTAACGGGGCCTGGTAGTCAGCAGCACGTGGTACAAACCGGTGATAGTAATTAAGCATTCCAAGAAAGTGACGCATTCCTTGTACTGTTTCAGGTGGTGGAAAATCAAGCAATGTCTGAATGCGAGCTTGAGGAGGACGAGTGCCGTCACTGCTAATTTGGTAACCCAAGAATACCACTTCTTTGGCTCCCAGAACGCATTTAGAAGGGTTCACCACTACTCCATAATCTTGCAAGCGTTTAAACAGGGTGCGCAGGTGTTGCAAATGGAGCGACTCATCCTTAGAAAAAACGAGTATATCGTCCACGTAAGGAAAACAGAAATCGAGGCCCCGTGTGACCTCGTCGATGAACCACTGGAAGGTTTGTCCAGCGTTTCTCAAACCGAATGTCATGAATGGAAATTCAAAGAGGCCAAACGGGGTAGTTATAGCAGTTTTGGGAATATCTTCTTCGAAAACTGGAATTTGATGGTACGCCTTAACTAGATCCAAGGTGCTGAAAACTTTACAACCTGCAAGATTATGCGAAAAATCGTTAACGTGCCGGACCGGATATTGATCAGGAACAGTCCGAGCGTTCAAAGCGCGATAATCGCCGCAAGGGCGCCAGGTATTGTCTTTCTTGACAGTCAAATGCAGAAGCGATGACCACGCGCTTTTAGAAGGCTGAGCTATCTAATCATTTCCCGAAATTCTTTTTCGGTCGAGGTCGGCAACCAATAGGAGGCCCGTCGGTGGTCTTGATATGGTGCACTGTGTCGTGCTTGATCATTTTAGGAAGTGTCCGGCGCTGAGATCATAATTAGTAGCTTCTCTACGCGAGGGTAGCCAACGATGAGGGAAACAACATAAGTCTGACCCGGTGTCAATAAGGAACCGACGCGACGCTTGGTTACTTGGTCAGTAACGAAAAGACGGCGGCTATCTTTAGAACAATCAGCTGCCGCCGCTACTGATTGTTCTTCTCGTTTTCCTTCCAGTCGCAAGGGCTGATGCATTTAGCAGCCTTGGTGCCCCCCCCTCCTGTGGTACCAGCACCGTTTAGAGTTACCCGACGGCCTATTGGAAGAGGTCGAGCGGTCACGTGAAGGTCTACGCTGTTGCCGGGAAAGGGCAGCTACTTGATTGCTTACCTCCTCTAATTGCTTAGCCAATGTAGCTAAAGAGAGCTCTGGAGGTATAGATGTTGCGCAAAGAGACGGTGTTGGGGCTACTTCTATAATTTTGTCAGCCAACTCGGCCATCTTATCAAGACCCAAATCTGCTTGAGCTGCCAAAATTGCTTGAGCTTGTTGAGGCAATCGGCGTAACCACAGTTGACGGATGATGTTGTCATCAGTAAGTGTTGTCCCGGCAAGAGACCGAAGGTGCCGGAGAAATTGGGACGGTTTTCTGTCCCCAAGTTCTTCATCACTGAGTAATTGCCTTATACGCCTTTCCTGGGAAGTTGAGAGACGTTGAATAAGTAAGTCTTTGAGTTTTTCATATTTATTTTGCTCCGGAGGATTTATTATGATATCCTCAACTTCTCCGGCCAGCCGTTGGTCAGGGTGTCCTACTATATAGTTATATTTGGTAGTGTCTTTAACAATATTCGCTATTTGGAATTGTGCTTCAACCTGGGCAAACCAAATACTTGGTTTATCCGGCCAAAAGGTAGGCAATTTTAGAGACACTGCATTGATTTTTGCCTCCTCCATGTTTCCAGCAAGTCGGTTCTGCAGTTCTGAGTTTTCAGCCTGAAGTTTCTGCAATTGTTCCTGAAAGTCTTGCTCTGCCATGATGGCAAATAAGCGTTACCACACACCCTAGCAGAACGGAGAAGAACAAAGAAAAATAATATTAAGTATAAAATCAATAAAAAAAAGAAATATTCAAAATTAAACAAAACAACCAAAATGGTAATTATTAATAACAAGTAGGCACCCAAGTCAGATAGTTAATATGTTAATACAAAACACATGGTGTCACTAAAATTAAATTAAGTTTATGTAACAGAGCGAATCAATTTACAAAAAATTGTTTCTATATTAGGTTTTTAACACTTAAGGGCTATATAAGTATTCTAATAAAACTTGTGACCTACTAGAATTTAATTTAATATTCGTCCACCAAAATATCCAATGAAACTTATTAATACAAAATGTTGTTGATGTAAATCATCAATCAATCACACCGGTTATTAAATAATTACACAAAGTGCATGCTAAACGTTATACAGACATGACATAGTAGTACCTATTACATATTACAAAAAAATAAGGTGTTATTAAAATGATTAAATGCAACAAAGTAAACAAGGCGTAGATGTCAAGAGGTTAGTGAGCACAAAATCGAAGAAAACTTGCTTGAATTAGTCCGGCGCAGTCCAATGTGGAGTCCAACAGTTGTCTAATATTAAGCACTGTGCACGGAAGGACACTAGGAAGCAGTGCAAGCGCAACACACACCATCACCACATGCAATGCAAAACACTTTGTAACCAGTATGAAGATAATGTTTGTTTATCCGCTGGAACTCACTCAGGAAGTGTAATGTAGGTGTAGTGGATCATAGAACAGCCGCCAGCAGTAGATAAGTATGCTGCAATTGCAATGGCGTGATTTTCACGTTTGATGGTCACCAATGTGGGAGAAACTCTCCCCACGTAAATAAAATAGCGGCTATGATCACTAGTGTTTATTTATGAGCAGTGTTTATCCAATTACACCAATTAATTAACAATACAGCATGATATTATGCATAAAGGATTATTGTAGATTTTGAGCGAGAGAAAAACGGTCATAATTCTTATCTGTCTTTCCAATAGGGATGTACAAAATAGTGATGCGACGAGCGATACATTTTTCTATGATCGATTCGCTACATACCTATAGTACGGTACCTCTGATTCTAAAAGGTTATACTTTAGAGCAAGCTGTTGATGGACAATCCTGGCTACTTGGTTATGTCTATGCAAATACTCGCCGTTGGCAAGACGAGAACAACCAGAAATTATATGTCTAAGGGATTCTCCGGGACGGTGGCACGCCCGACATATGTCAACCGTACCATCCTTTAGAATATACTTCCGATAGTTATTCGTCATCACAAGTTCGTCCATAATTGCAAAGACAAAACCTTCAGTTTCCCCAAATAGGTAAACGAAGCGTAGCCAAGACACAGATGCTGGTAAATCTATATCAGGCCCATGGAGAGCCCGATAGAAACGTCCATGCAACTCTTTGCTCTTCCATACATCCAGACAATCATTAATACTTAGTACGACAGGTTTGCGCCAGTTCTCTTTAGCCAACGCAAGAGGGGTTAAGCCATAATCCGCTGCGATCACATCACGGTGCATATCTGTATTTGTTTCAAGGAAATATTCTCTAAGGTTGTATATCTCGCGGTTATGGTTATTATATTTATTATTATGGTATTTGCGCGAGCGGAGAAGATTTACTTAACTGCCTTAACCTTTCTCACCTTATTATGCGTTAACAACCCCGTTAAAATTCACTATAGGAAGCCTTCTTATATCTGAGGTCTTATAACGTGGTATTTGCTGACAACATGACACAGGCAGGACTATTCCAATTCATAAAGGCAACAAAAAAGTTACGGTGGCGTAATATACTTCATTGCACTAAGCTTGTTTTAATTAGCATTAAATGTGCCGAGAGCCCCATGACCAATAGAGCTTTCTATTATAGATTATTTGGTAAAATAGACATCATAAATAACATAAACTCACGCCTATATCCAGGTAGGCAGAGGTGCTAGCACCCACACATGTGGGTGTGGGTAATGATAGACCCAATGGTATATTTATATAGAAAAGGCCTCTGCCAGATAAAATTACTATGCTAAAGCCTTAAATGGATTAAAGACTTTCACTATATGGTTAAATACCCACTGTATGTACCTGTAAGGGACTACTCACACTTATTCAGCTCCATTCGCGTTTCGCTGAACGATATTGGTCACATTTATACAGCTCTGCTTCTATCAGCCGCGTACGGCGTTGGCGTCGTAAGAATGAGAAAAGCCGTCATAGCGTGCTATCTCCGCTGAAACGATTCTGTCTACTGCGTACGGCACTAACTATGCTGCGAAGACGGTAAGCTACTCATTTAGTATTGTGCCCTCAACATGGAAAGTTCTATGTGCGATATTTTTATTGTTTCGCTTCTTGTAGAAGAAATTGAAAACAATAAACGTAAAAAAATAGACCGAAATCGATAGTAGGTCGACCCACTTTGGAGAAATAAGAATTTGGTTGGAGAATATGCAACATTGGTACCCCAATTAAAAGATAATAATATTAAATTCAAAGAGCATTTTAGGATGTCCCAATTCTCTATTGATCGCTATAATATGATGAACTAATATCATACAAGCAACAATATTTTTGCACTAACAATATAAGTTTATCTTCGTCGATCTTATTTCATGAAAATAAAATAATTATAATTACTTTAAAACACGTCTGCACTCTTTAATCCTTGCGTGCATAATAATTTGCGATAATAAGTCGTAACTTGTCGACAAGGAGTCGCGAAACATCCCTATAAAGAGCTGTTCCGCCGCGTTCAACGGTGAATGCGGCGGAACAGCGCTGAACGGGGCGGAACAGCGCTGTACGCTTTCTATAGCATTCGCATAAAAACACATTTATCCTCATTTTAAACTGATTTGCCGCGAAAGCAGAATCGACGCGGAAAGCTGAATGGATGCCTATATGTATGTATGTATGTACCTTAGAGTATACATTAACTGTTTTATATGTATACTCTAATAATATATTTAGTAGCATAGTTGCAGTGCAGGCTTATGGTCTATAAAATGTGCCAATAAGATTATATAAAATTAAAATTTTGCTGTTATTGATCATTTAATGGTACATACAACCCTTGATAATAATATAGCAAATATAGTGCCATATGCCATGCTAGTCGACTCTATGGTGTGCTGTGCAGTCTGTGAACATCACTTGTCACTGTCTGTCTTTTGTCAGTGTCTTTATTTTTACTGGCTGTCATTTTCATGTCGTGAGTGACAAACATTGGCAGTGCGTGGTTGTGAACTAATGGAATTTTAACAGTTAAAGGTTTTTAATACTATTAATTTACAGAAAATCCAAACAAACACAATTTATGGGAAGCCGTCGTAACTAAAATACATATGTGGCGCCGACTGTGACAACAGTAATTTTACTAACTATACTGCATGATCATTGAACTATTTTTACTGATTATCGACTATCCGCTTTGTTTATTCATACAGAAATGAGTAGTTTCGGTGTAGGGGTGTACTTCTTAACAGTGTTATGGTTCATAACTCTTATGTTGTGCTGGGTATCTGTGCGTACAGGTCATAGTATTGGTAAAATTTCTCTACTCGTAACTTCTTTATTGACTGTAATTCTGGTATGTTTGCCAAAAGGTGAAACGTATAATTCGGACAGTGCCAACTTCTACGACAAATTGTACATCCCTCGTTATGTGATTCTGGCATTTTTGTTAGTAAGTGGAGGGGTTGGTGCAATGTTTTGTTTTGTTCATGTATGTCTTGCGCCGACAGAAACTCGCAAAGTTAGAACGTTTGGTACAGTCAATTAGTTACTTGGGTAAGTCAAAAAGTTCGGTTGCAAATAACTTACTATCTCATGTAGTTTGGAATTGACTTTAAAAAAATTAAAATACAGTATTTAAAGTGAAAAAATTCAGTACATGTAATTTTATTGATTAATTTTTACACTAAAATTATGTACATAAACAAATATTTCTAGATAGAATTACTCTAGGTAAGAAAAATAAGTTTGCAATTAATTTAAAAATTAGTATGTTTATTTAGTTTGTTCCTTCTAAAACTATGTTAAAATTGAATATATTGAAAATAGTTCAGTGAAACATATATTATAGTGTCTCATAATCGTACGCATTAAAATTTTACTTGCATCCTATTCTTATTTTAACATATTTGTTTTATTTTGTACCAAAGAGTTAAGTTGTAAGTAATAGAAATATTCACTTTAATCATAGTATGTATCATAACAACTGCCATTTTTATGGACTATTCTATTCCCAGTTTATTAAACTTAACCTCACTAACACATATGCCCTCATAAGTGGTTCTGTAGTTAAGTTCAAATTCTGTTCAATTTCAATTCCTGATTTTCAGCTTTTCATTGTTAACACTAAAGAACTACAATTGCCAGAAAGGGTTAATGAACCCTCTTAGGGACTCGTAGACTTTTCTTTCTCCCAAACTTACAGAGCCCTGTGACTAAAACTTTTCTTGCTTGGGAATGGTAAGGTAAAAAGGAAGTTCACTAAACTTGAATCAGAAACCTTTTTGGCTGCTACACAACTTTTCTTGCTTGGGAATGGTAAGGTAAAAAGGAAGTTCACTAAACTTGAATCAGAAACCTTTTTGGCTGCTACACTTCAAACCATTACATAACTGCATGTCTCTTATCATTATCATACATCTGTCATTATCAGAAGTCTGTATGCCTAGCATTCAAGACTACTTGTACTGTAACTGTACTGTTTACTGTACTGTAAGACTGTTATCTGAGCATATCTGTATTATATAATTTTTTAGGCTTTCACGGCCGAAGTTGCTTGTAGAATATGATGCTTCCGGGCTGTTTGGCTGTGGCCCAGATGAAACTTGTGTTCCAAACGATTCGTCGATCACTGCGGTCGACATCTTCAGTGGTAGGAGCCCGGGCGGCGACGAGTGCGTAGAACTCTCATCGGCGGCGACTTCTCTGCGACTGTCTGCATCAACTGCCCGGACCTGTACCACTGAATTCGTCGACCGCAGTGATCGACGAAATGTTTGGAACACAAGTTTCATCTGGACCTGAAGCAGTATATTCTACATATCTGTACTATTTACTAGACCTACAGTTCTGCTATCATGATTCCGTCACATAATTGCTTAGTAAAGACATTTATGAAAAAGCCATTTGACATGATTAAGATTCAAATTACTTAAGTTCAGTATCGGGCAGAAGAGTTAGAATCTGGCGAAGATCTATAAGTAGTTTTAGAATCGGCAGTGGGAGTGTGATGCCCCTGGTGTTACACACTTTCATGGGACACGGTAACTGTCTTCCTTACCACAACCACCACCTAAGTATTGCAAAAAAAATATAACAATTAGAAATACTTCACAAACCTGTAGCCAGAGTCAATCTTAGCCAGAATATCACTTTTCTTCCTTATTTTTTAAATATTTTTTTTATGCCACTTTGGTGATATGCCAAATCAGGTACTGCACTTACATCATTTATGTTCATTCACTTATGAAGTGTGCCTAACCAAAAACAATAATTATTATTAAATTTACTTCTCTTTGCAGTCAAAATGTCCAATGCAATTTGTCAAAGTTTACGATCACCAATTAGAAGATTGGCATGTCTGAAAAGAGCACATATATCCACGTCTATTGTCCACAATGAGACAATACTAGTTAAAAATAATGATGAATTTATTAATAAGGTATGTACTTAGCTCAAAAATTATTTTATAGAGTAATAAGTATAATTTCGTTCCCACCTTAGAATAAGTTATATTGGTTACCTTATCAGCTTAAAGATGGCGTGAGGTTTTGGTCGGTCCGAGTCCGACATAACCACCTCGCTGGCTGGCGGGGGGTGGAGGGCCACCGTGGCGACTTCCGCAAAAGAAAAAGCAGTAAATGGCACCGTTTATGCGGAGACAAATAAAAAAGATCAAAGATAATGGAAATCGATGCACCCGTTTTCGAGTTCACCTGAGTACACCTGATAATTGATGGACGGGGCACTGGCGCAGGCTTTTTTCTCGAGGCTGGGTGGTCAGACGGCAGGTGCTAACGTAAAAGCCAACCAAATCATGAAAAGGAAAGTAGAAGAGCGTCTCCAAACCGCAAGCAGAAGATGAAGTAATACGAATCTTTCCATTCGAGGATTACAAAAATTAGGATTTCACTCAACAGCGAGCGACGGACGGATTACGGATAGCCGTCGGCTATCCGTAATCCGAAATGCTGAAAATATCGTAAAAGACAACTTTGCAGTTACACGGCTCGGGAATCGAACTCTGGACCTAATGCTTATTACTCCTGCTCTCGTGCAGGAAAAAATGTACATTGCCACTACTACCTCGTACTTCGTTTTGTAATTCATTTCGTAACATATTAAAGTCAACAGACTGATTAGATATTAGATAAAGACATTACTATAATAATATTATCTTAACTCTCCCTCGCGTACTATTTTTTCTATTTCATAGATAAATCTTTTAAACTTTAACAAACTGACCAGAACGTCCGAAACCCTTAATAATTGTTCGTGTCTTTCTACTGTTTACAAAATTTATGCGTACTATTTAAATTACTTATTGTCCAAAATATTGTTTATAGTACTTTGTATAGAGCGCGCTGCCGGTAATATCCTCTTAATATTATTTATTTTAAGCTTATAAAATAATGACTATCATTAAGATAAAACGGTCGTTATGCGATAAGTGTCTTAGAAATATAACATCTAATTCACAGACATATTTAGATTTTTTGTTTCCAACTTTACGTAGTGTTTATAAAACATAATGGGTTTAGATCAAATGTAAAATTAAGTAAATTGGATGGTTCGAGACAATATTAAGCTTCTTTGAAGAGCTTCTAAGAGATGATCTATGTAACAAAAACTAAAATATTTTAATCACTTGGGTGTTCGGGGGAAACGCTATTGGCGCTATCAGTCGCTGTTGCCCAAGCACGAGCGGCATTGACCCCGTCCGCGACCAACCATTCCCGACTATTCCTGAAAAAATAATCTGCGCTTCCACGCGATATCGCTCCACCGCCATCTACCATCTTAATGCTTGTACCATGATCGCGATTATTCCCGTAAACATAATTGTATATCATGGAACGCGAAAGGTCAAAGTAAAATCATGCTGTCAGTTGATTTCTATATTACTGTGTATTTTCACACAGTACACATAACAGGAATGGTACGAGTTTTTACTAATACTAGGAATTCAGTGCAGGGTGCGAAATAAATTGAGCTGAGCGAGCAACTCTTACTTGTAAATAAGACATGTTACTACGGTCGCGCGCTTAGCTAAGGCCGCGTGCTCGTGAAACTGTTTTTCGGTGATTATTCCTCAATGGTACATCAGACTCGAACCATCTCGCTTCAAAACACTCCAGTGTCCACACTATCACCGTGGTAAATTTGGTCAAGATCGGTCAAGCAGGAGAAAAGAAGTACAACGACAAAGAAGTGGGTATCCCGCGTATAAGAGCTTCGCTTCGCTCAGCTCAATTACCCCTGACCCCTCCAGCTAAGCTAAATTGCTTGTGTTAGGAGTGAGTTTACGTCGGTAGTGTCAGGATTCCAACCCGGGACCTCTCGATCGCAGGGTTGACTCCTTAACCACTAAGCTACCGACGCGCGACGGTTTGAATTCAAAGATCGACCCTTTTATTGCCACTTGGTAAGGTCACTTGGCAGAGAATTTGCTCACGAAATTCCTTTCTACTTACTACTCTGTTATTATTGTGGAGACTGTCAAGGCGAGAGGATGCGTGGTGAATGTCCTCCAAAATTATTATTTGACAATGGAATTGCTGGTGCAGCCACATTTTGCAGTAATCGTATTGGTACGTGGGGAATTATGTCTGGCCACATTGCTTCCGCTAGACGGCTGGACCCTGAAAATGCTGGCGCATCGAACGTTCTAAGTGAAGGAGAAAATTTAGGAAAGCGGACCCGGGAATTGGAAAATCTGGATGTAACTGGGATGGAACATTGGAAATACTGACTGGCCGTGTAACACCTATTTCAATTTCATAATTTTTTTCTAAAGTGTGTACGTTTTTCAGGTAATGAACAACGAAAAGCCGGTCATAATCAATTTCCACGCTGATTGGTGCGAACCCTGTAAAATACTCACGCCTAAATTAAAAGAACTGATCGAGCCATTGAGTAATCTCGACTTGGCTGTAGTGGACGTAGAGGATAACGCAGACCTGGTTCATACATTTGAGGTATTTCTATCTTTTGACACTATACATACACATATTCCATTGTTTGAATGAATGGAAGGACGGACGCCGGGATTCGATGTGTAGAGCTCGGAAGCAACCTTCCTAGGTACAAATATTTATTTTTCAAAAATCCAATGATTTAGTTTTCATCAAAATCGGGCCCGAGACTTTTCGCTATTTCTCATAGTATTGGATTTAGTTATCGCCCACTTCAAAAAATCATTCTGTATATGGAGTTAGCAAGAACACAGGTCACCTGAAGGAGCTTTTGAAAGCTTGTAACACAACCAGATGGGAAGTAAAAGGGACAGAGAGGAAAATTTGACAAAGGACACACACAAACATAAGTAAGACATCTCAGCTACAGCATACATAATTTAAAAAAAGTGAAAGAGTGGTAGGTAATAACAGTTTTGTCCTTCAATTGAGCCTAGTTATTAAATTTAATAAAATATGCACAGATATATATTTACCCTCGCACACATACACATATTACATAATTTTAGTGTGTATAATATAATTGGTATGATCTAAATTACAGGTGAAGGCAGTTCCCGCTGTAATAGCAATAAAGAATGGTCTAATAGTGGACAAATTCATCGGTTTAGTTGACGCTGATATGATCACGGGCCTCATAGACCGGATGTCCGGTAAGAAATCGAACAGTGCGTGAATATGTCATTCTAGTACAGATAAAACAATTAAAAAAAACCTAGAGATGTCAGCGTGCGGTTGAGAACGGCTCATAAATAATAATATTATTTGTTTTAAAATCTTTTAAACATTTATGTGTTAGGCTCAATTTACGTTAGCCCGGAGTAAAATGATAGCGAATTTTTACGACGAAATTTACATAGCATAATGAACTTTACTTGCTATGTACGTACAATTTCGTTCGCTTTCGATACAATTGTGCTCAATTTTACGATCCGCGAAAACGTAAATTGAGCGCAATTATGTTTAAAATATTTTTAGATATTAATCTCGACAATTATTTTAAACATAATTGTAATTAAAATAAAAAAGTGACATCTGAGTCTAGCTAATTTTTGTTGTCAAGGTATGATTTTGGTTAAAACCCAATTTACTATTTGTGGTGTAAAAATGTATTTACATAAAGCAGATGAGGTATAGAATTGATGAAGAAAACAATTTCAACCACAATACTAATCGCATTCATCCTCTTCTTAACAAAAACAAACGAGTTAAGACATTCCCCACGTGGTACAACTGTGTATTGATGTGATTCAAACATAATAGCTCTTTACCTATGAAATTGCCGAAATTTTCTTACAAATTCATGAGTTCGTTATTCCTGTAATTTAATAGCTATTTCCATTATTTATATTTTGTTTGAAAGTTGATTTCAAGATTTTACAACTCTGTATGAAATTTTGTTTTTATTGGCCGCTTGATAAATTAATTCGATCTTCAAAAACAGTACTTCCTAAATGCTATCCATTTCGATGATAAATTTCGTATCACTTAACAGCTGTCACTTTTCAAAAATGTAATAAAAGTTTCTGTTTGATTGCTTAATGTTGTCTCATTCATACACAAAAAAAACATAAATTTGGATTTGTCATTCCTGAATACTGAAAATTGGGTTTCCTCCAATTTCTTCAAGAAAAACGGCAATTTCATATGTAACGACCTAATATTTTACTTTCATGCTGCGCGTACATTAATATGTACAATTGCGTGTATTTGTAAAGACACCCATGGTAAGACCCAAGTGAAGGAGTGGTCTTTTGAAATAGCCATAGGTATCTAAAGCTTTTGGCATCCTCTGCTCGGTATTGCGAGAATAATATAGGCAAACATAGAAATAAATTTGTTTTCCTACGTGCTGACATCTCGGTTGTGACTACGAACTGTTAGTATAATTGGCCTAATGTGTATTTTATATTTACCATCACTTAAAGTTAAGTATGGTAATACTAACGATAAAAACAATAAAATTTAAGTATTTCAAATTAGTTACTGTTTTATGATTATATATTATTATCAGGATTTTATTGTGTCTTCAAGGTTGCTATAATGGTAATAGGTATCATTAAAAATATTACTTCGAGTAATATTAAAATATATTAAAGGACATACTTTAATACGAATATTTTCGTTAGCTACACTGGCAGCAATATATTACTTGTTATTTTAAGAAAATATTGTAATGGTTTGGAATCAGCTATATTTCATAAATACTGTCATAAGCACCGTATACTTAATTTAATAAGAAGAAACTATACAAATTATGTTCACGGGAATTAACGCGATCGTCGAGGTAGGTGTTCAAAAAGTATTACACAATACAATTTGTATATTTTTTAAAGTTTCTACATGTCAACACTTAGGTAGATTATTAAACTTTATTTCAATTTTATTATAAGATAGCCGCATCTGTTCACCTGAGTGACAACACTTGGGTGAAATAGTTTCGAGTTGCAGAAACTTTAAATTTCAGTTTATTCACTCAAGTGGCATGTGCACAAGGTGGTTAAAACCTATTTAGGTACCTTTGAATTGCCTGATAAATATCCGTAAATTCCCGTCAATAACTATAGATATATCAAGGAACGCGAAAACTAAGTAGAAACTGACAAACAATAATAAATTAATGATCTTTTATATTATATTATGAACTTTAATGACATCAATAATAAAAAATTTTGAGAAACACAATCAACTTTAAACTCTAAGAAAATGTACTAAGGTTTACCTTGCCGTAGGTTATGTAGCAAATTTTTGATATACTTTGAATCTTTAAGCTATAGTTGTAAGGCAACATGTTAATGTTCCTATGTTAGTTAATCACTGTTATATTTATTCACTATGTTAGTTTAATATTGTTAAAGTTGGTGCACTAATATTGAAAAGGTACCGGGAAAACGGTGTGAATGGAAATCAAGAGGTGAATGGAAACAAAATGGTCAGATAAATTTAGCATTTATTATCTAGTGAAACTATTGACAATTTCAGTCTAGTAATGCTGGTTCATAATCATCAAATTGTAAAAGAAATTCTTTAAAAAAACTAGTGTCCATTTTATTTCTATTCACCCCCTGAATTCGGTGTGAACGGAAATCAAGGGGTGAATGGAAACAAAATGGTCAGATAAATTTAACATTTATTATCTAGTGAAACTATTGACAATTTCAGTATAGTAATGCTGGTTCATAATCATCAAATTGTAAAAGAAATCCTTTAAAAAACCTAGTGTCCATTTTATTTCTATTCACCCCTGAATTTATTCACCCTTTTTACTGTGGATTTTGTTATATAGATATGGCACAACAATTAAATAATCTTCAAGAAAAATCCAACCACTTATCACGACGGTGCGGCCTTCTAAATATTGGTCGCCTGCCAACAGTATTGGTCGGTCGTTCTTAGTGTTGATTGACTGTACTCAGGCCATTCATAGTATTGATCAGCACAAAGGCCCTGCCTGGTGAACGCTTCAACAGAAGTACGTGTAGAATTCTTTTTTCTGAGGTTTTTGAATTGACTTGAAGATCATGTTACCATTTATCAAGCTTCTATATATATCAGTCACCTGCGGTTAGTATTGGTCGGCCGTGTTCAATATTGATTGGCTGTTTTCAGGCCCTTTGTGGTATTAGTTGCTTGAAAGTTGCCGTGCCTATATTCTTCAATATTGTGTACCAACCTTTATCAAGGATTTATCGAAAATGTAACTTAGAAAGTATGTTAGTAAATAAGTGATTTTATTTTTAATGTTTGGTTGCTTATTGTTTTAAAATAGGCCTAGTCTTTTCTGTCTGATTTCTGGTATCTTAAAAATATATTTTTTCTATGAAATCGTTTTCTTTTTACTTGTCACTCTCACACTTCTTTTATATTTTCCTTTGTCTGTGTTTATGTAAGTATACCTACACGTATAATATATTGAAGCTACATATACCTGTATATTTATATAATATACAACCTGTAACGTAATAAACGCAATACCTCAGACTCTATGATTTAATTTAGTCAAATTAAGTTTTTTTTTTTTCATAAAATAGTTGTCTTGACTAAACGTATAAGTGAGGAGCGAACTACAAATTAAACTAGGTCTGCAAGGCGAATCGCTGCTTGCAATGTTGAGCTGAGTGAGGCATCGTGATTTTGAAAATTTTGAACAGTGATCATTCCTCCGTGGCAAGTCCGATTTTGAAAATTCTTTTTGAAAGTCACAACTCTGGACATGCTTTCTGAGCGTGTAAAGTTTGGTCACAGTGTCTCGAGCGGTTACTATGTAATTCCATCTGGAATTTTTTTAACGGTGATCATTCCTCTGTGGTAGCTTTAATTTTTTCAAAATATATCCATAAACCTTCCTCTGATTGACCTCTTTAATCATGCCAAATTTGGTTCTGATTGGATTAGTAGTTTAGGAGGAGACCTGTGACAAAGAAAATCCTGAAGTCTAGTATGAGGAGCTTTCGCTCGACTTCGTCTCACTCAGCTCAATTAATTATGGTTTATCTCTTTGGGGTAACGTTTCCCTTTAATGAAAGACTTTATTAACTTGTTATTACGAAGTGGTTTAGGTTAAATAAAAGATTGAAGACAATTCTGACTCAACTACTTCCAAGTGTTGCATTCATTCTGTTACAGGTTGAAAATAGATACTACTATAAGTTTGGCTACTTGCTTACTTACTTGCTAACTAAACATATCTTGGCTTTGCAATTCAAGCCTGCCTTATTTTATGCTGCCATTTATCATCGACTTCTATATTTACATATATACCTATAGTCACACAACACAACATTTTTCCACTGGCTATGATCCTGGCATATGCCTTTCGCTTCTCATAAATATGTCTATCTCGTAGGCCTCATGTCATCCCACGACTTGCTAGCATTACTTGAATTAGGATTTGCAGAATTGAAAAAAAAACCCATATTTTTGTAAAATATGTAGAATGTTATATATTTATACACTTAGAACTTTCTATGGCATGTTTTTAAGCATATTATTTATTACTGTTAGTTACACATAAGTATACATTTATACTCTTTAGATATATTAAATATACCTAGTCTTATCTTTTTATTATGAAGATATATTATCACTTTATTAGATAATATCTGGATTTCAGAGCTTGGCTCCGTTTTTTATTTCAACGTTTTCTAAAAACGAAACCTAGCTAGATCGATTCATCGCCCTTGAAACCCCTGATATATATATTTATTTATACTAAATTCTAGTAGTAACAAAGGACACAAATAAACTCTAAATTGTGGTTTGAACCTGCGACCTCACGATCGCAAGTCTTAGATATAACGCTACCACCGCTTTTAAATTACTATCTAGGTGTAAGAATATAAGAAAATTCCCTTTTCTACACTGCTTTTGCTTGTTAGCATTATGTAGTTTCTTATCGCATTTGCCTTTTGGAACAAGATATCTGTAGTTTATGGCCGTAACGTACAGTCAGCCTAAAAAGTAGACGATGATTTGTAAGGATTGCAAAACGAAAACTAAATGAAAATGATTAATATTTTAATAGATAGTGGTAAAAAGCATTTCCATTAAGAAATATAAATTGCTTAAACGACTTTTTTACGAGTAAATCTGAAAATGATCATCTACTATTGACGCTGACTATACGTCATCGCCCTGTGACGTATGTAGGCGAAAATTTCTGCTGTCCAGGCCGGGTCTAGGTAGCTCAGTTGCTATAGCATTCCCGTTAGGGGTTGCTGCGGGTTCAAATCCCATCCTGGATAGACTTCTTCCAATTACAATTTATATTATATGAAATACGTAAACAAATTTTGATCTTAAATTTAAATATATTTCAAAGAAAATTAAGATATATATACCTATCGAAAGTGGGTGGTCAAAATATCTATGCAAATTATAGGAAGCTAAGTATATGTATATTATTGTGGACTGTAGATGTAGCTGATGAAAACATAGTCCCTTTTAGGAGCTTAATAAATCCATCCCTAGTTTGGTTTATATAAAATTCATTCTAGATTCTTAAGACATATGAATACTGATGGATAGTTGATCACTGAATTCTTACCACTTGATGAACTGTTTCAAAACAACGACACGACACGAAGTTTTTCGGCATTGTATTACCTTTTTTTTTTCTTCGTGACTATAGATTTATGAAAGCTAGTTACTCCAAACATCATAGTGGTAGGTCTTCAGTGTGTAAGACTATCCACGTATACGCAAAGTGTAGTAGCTTAAAACGTCGAGCTTAGATAACCAAAATACCATGATTGGGTCCATTCTATAGAATAGAAATCGATTCAGCTTATATTAGAAAAAAAATGTAGTCATGGAATATGATAAAAGCCAGAGGAAAATACCCCGCAGTTATTAGGTAGGTACAGTCGTCCTCAGAAGTTGCTGAACACTTACTAATTTACAAAAGATCTTTCTTTACATTGATATAAATCAATAAATAATTTGTTTAATAATTTATTTTTGTATACTTCAGAAGACATTTTATATTTTTTGTTTAGGTACCTATTATTTCAGCATGATTGCGGCAATGGTGCGGAGCGCGAGCGCGTGGGCCGCCGCCACCTCCTTCTGCGAGCATGTGATGCTTGCGAAGGAGATGGCGGAGCGCGCCCGGGAGAGGTTCAGAACTCTCCCGGCCCGCCGAGCCCGCAACATGCTCGCCGCGCGTCGCAGGCGACTCAGGCGCCGGAGGTCGCTTAACGACCTCCGTCCTCCATGAGCGCAGGCCTGGGGGTGGCAGGTGAGGCCGCCTGTCACCCCAGCAGAAGCAGGCCGGGACGGTGGGGCGACTAGCGCCCCTCCCCCAAACCGGGGCAAGACGGGGACACCGTGGTTCCCAAACCCGAGGGGGCCATCTCGAAACCGGAGATGGCCCAGGGTCAGTCGGGGTGCGAGGTATATGCTCTATGGGCAACCTTACACCCCGGCGTCTGTAGACCCGAGACGTCGTGCGGTTTTAGTCGGTTCAAGCCCGACATAACCGCCCCCGCTGGCCGGCGGGGGGGTATCCGAAGGGATTTCCGCACGATAAAAAAAAGGTACCTATTATTTAAGAAAAGTTTTAGATCTAAGGTGTAGCTTAGAATGTGTTAAGCTTGTACTAATGGCGACTGTACCTACTTGTGTGCCAATATAAACCAGACGCCCCGTTTGGTACTACGAAATGAGAACTAACGAAAAAACTAAATCGAAATCACTAATTTTCATTGTTTGAAATGATTTTATAAACCTTGTATTTTGTTAGTCCACATTTTGTAGCAGGAGTCGGGTGGGGACCGGGTGTAGTTGAAATGTAACAGCCAAGGTTTAGGATAGGTTTAATATTTTCCTAAATATTCTTAGCTAGTTTGACAAAAACGTTTTTGGTAATAGGTAGCATTAGTTAAGATCGGTGTTAACTAGTTTAAGTTAAGGACCAATCGGTATAGTCAGTATTATTTTGTCAGTTATCAATTTATCTGCTACAAGGTTGGGCCAGCAGTAGTACAGTTGCCCTCAGAAGTTGCTGAACACTAACAAATTTACAAACGATATTTACATTGAAATAAATAATTGAAATATAATTTTATTTTTGTTGTAATCTTCACATGACAAATTTATCAATTTTTGTTTATTATTTAATGTAAAGTTTTAGAGCTAAGGTGATCGGTAACTTGGAATGCGTTAAGCTAATACCGATGCCGACTGTAAGTACCTATACCTACCTATAGCTGTTCCCATGTATTGTGATTTTACCCTTAGAGCTTTTAGCCTCGTTATGCGAAAATGCCCGTATTTTTACGTATTTTATTCTAGTTTATTAGAAATTCATAAAACGGTAAATTAACTACGTATATTTTAAGAGATTTGTGAACCCCAACCTCGTCCAAGTTCAAATAAATGTCAGTATTTAGCAATTATTATGTAACTACCTATATAGTTCTGATAGCAATATGGAATTGATATGAATTTTTTACTATACCGTGTCACAGAAATAAAATTCAGAGTTGTGTTTATAGAATGAAATATATTTTCTAGAGCATGTAATGTTAATGTTATTTTTTTAATTGCCACCTGGTCATCCTTATCGCTATAGATGGAAATAAACAAACTAACTTTAGAGTTAAAACGTAAATTTTTAGTCAGCCATTCAAATACTTCGATGCTTAATCTTTAACTCTTTCTATCGGAAAGTATACCTACTATAGGATAGGCAATTAGACCCACAGTACGGGAAGAGTGAGAGCCCATTCTCAAAATATTCTACGACATGCTACACAGCGCTCTCAGACCCGAAGTACTTAAGCATAGTTTAACTAGCTTGTTTTATGTGTTCCAGAATGCGGCTAAACATACTTATTACTTTTTTTTTGTAAGTACATACATATTATACATAGAAACACCTAGACCAATGCAAATAGACATTCATGTATACAAATATTTGGTATAGATTTAGATCGGAAAAAGAGAACATCTAGGACGCGACTTGAACCCGCGACCAGTCCCTTACAGGAATGCTCTGACCAACTGAGGCACCTAGACACGTCCCAGATATTCGAAATTCTCTCCGATATATTGTCTTAAGGCGACGCTGGAGCCATCTACCTCAATTCTTGCGAACTACGGAAACAATGAATGACTTTAGTCATTTATAAACATTTATTTTTGATGACTCCGCCTAATTAATTCAATTATTTTTTTAAGCAATTTGTATGCTTAAAAATTTGCACAGAGCGGGAATCGAACCCGCGTCGTAGCAGTCGAATTCACTACCGCCAGGCCACAGAAGTCGTATGTCTACAGCTTGATATCTTTTTGGAGTAGTTAAGAGTCAGAGGCCACTCCCGTACCAGACAAGAGAGCAGTCCCGGGCTCGTGCAAGATTTGGGTGCATCCGGGATGATGATGAGCAAAAAAAAATCATGTTTGCTGAAAAAGGGAAGTAGAAATAAAACCATCAAAGATAGCCATGTACCAATTTAATTCAGTATTATTGAGATATCAAGATGACACAAATCAACCGAGGTCCATATGGCGGCTTACACCTACGCGTCTACGTCACAAAACATATCACATCCATAGCATAGCTAGAGGATCGGCTCACAAAACCAATCATTCATCAAAAATATGATATCCTCCTTTTTCATACTGTCCCTCTTGTAGTGTTTGTGGGTAGTTGGAGCAAAACGATGTGTGTTATCCCACAGTGAATTATTCATGACAATGTAGGTGTCTCCGACTACCCACAACACTACACCACCTATGACCATGGCTAATCTGCATAGGCATATAAAAAAATATAGCTATTATTGACTTCGAAAGTATTTTTTTCGGGTCTATTTCTAAATTTAAATTTATAGAAAAAGTTTAAATGATTGCTTTAAAATTTGTAAAAAAAAATTGAAAAAGTAATTGCTATTTATTATACACTATACAGCCTTGACCTGAAACTTGTCATACAATATACCGTGCCTGTTAACGGTTAGAAGAATTTGTGGTACTCGTGGTATGAACCCTCAAAAGAACATATCAGAGATGTTAAGATAAATTTAGATAGTAGACAATTTCGAAATCAATAAACAGCTGAATTTCAAAGAAAATGTATTGCATATGCAGAGACTTTACCGTGTGGACGGATTGTGCCTTCCAACTATATAAATAGCTACTCTTTTCATATTGAAATAAAGACCAATTAGACAATACATAGACATCAAGCTCCAACGCAATACTACCTTTTTGCAAAACAAGAAATATAAATTCGGATTTTTACAGATATTTGTCGTATGGTAATTAAAATCAAAAAAATAACAACAAGGCAATATTGCCATATTGAAAAACTAAGGTATATTAGTGTTTCACATGTCAACACTTATATTGTTAAAGAACTCTTACCTCATATTAAAAAAGTGCTGTTGCATATTATTAACATTGATAAATATATTTATTTTAAACATTAAATTTAAATGTTGATAATCAAATCCAACATTTAAGGTACAACGACAAATATCCGCTCACAACGTACAACCGAACGTAAAAGTGTGAAACCGCCATAAAATATAAGTACACTGCGTTTGTCCTTACAGTTAAATGATTTAGCGCATGCGCTGTACGATACCTTAACATTTATCTATATGGGCTTAGACACTCACGATTATAAAAAATCAGTCTAAAATATATTAAGGCAACTTGAGAATATAATATATATTCAGATATTGTTGCGATCCGTTTGCGTTTATAAACAAAATAATTTATGATTAAGGAAGCATACACTGGGTAATTTATATTATTGTTGAACCCACCAGGTGTCGGTAGCTTAGTGGTTAAGGAGTCGGCGTTACGATCGAGAGGTACCAGGTTCGAATCCTGCCTATTACACTACCGACGTAAACCCACTCATAACACAAGCAATTTAGCTTAGTTAGGGTTTAGGGGAATACTAGTAATATAAGGTTAGTTATATTCTTGAAAAAAAAAAATTAATTGAATAAAAATCTGTGAACACAATTATTTTTATTACTAATAACGTGGTTTGCACATGACTGATATTCTAGTTAGTCTCACTGACTGAATTAATTGCTATCGCAGTTCATGAAATGACTGATGAAAAACAAAACAATGAATTCAAATAAATCGAAATATAAACCTTTCGGTTGCTTTTTGACTATTAATTCAGCTTCATAAAATACATCATAATTAATTTAAAATTACAAAGCCGAAATTTAAAAAACGTGATTTTATAAAAGACACCATAAGTAAACAAAAATCCTTTTCTTAAGCCACTTGCGTTACTTTGACACTACTATGGTAGCGAACAATGAACAAACAGGCATATGGCCCAAAAGATGGTAAGCGGTCTCCGTAGCCTATGAATACCTGCAACGGCTGCAACACAACCCTAAGTGTCAATTTTGCGTTTAGACTTGAAAAGACTGTACTGGTTGCGCTAAATCAGGCCCGTCAGCAAGTTTTATTACATAGATATTTAGTCTAAACATTCAAATCGTACATATTCCTTCCATGAGTTAACATTAAAAAAAACTTTCTTCTGTTTAAAAAAAATTGATTGCAGAACGCAAACGGATAGCACAAAACACAGCGAGAGTCGCAAAGTGCAGAATATATAGACCCATCGACAATTTATTACCACCTGCTGACAATGCGTAGCTGTTTAAATGAAATTGTGAATGCAATAAATACGTAGTCAGCGTCAAAAGTAGATGATCATTTTCAGATTTTAATAATAAACAGTTTTTAAACAAAGTAATTTTAATTTCTTAATGAAAATACTGTTAACTACTGGGCTCTATGAAAATATCTTTAAATGTTGAATGATATGAAATATATTTTTTATTTTGAAATATCATCATCCACTTGTGACGCTAACTGTACTTTCAACAGCAAGTTGGAATTTTTTCCCTATGTACTTTCATGCTCTTTTTAACCGACTTCAAAAGGAGTTTCTAAATTCGTCTGTATCTGTTTTTTTTAAGTATGTCCATCGATATCTTCGTCGTTTCTAAAGAATGTATAGGTTTCTAGTTTCATATATCTATGGTTTACTGCAATAGGGAGGCCACGGTTAGAAAACTTTAACTAACGTTGATCAAGGCAGTCTTCAATCAGTGAATCATTCAATTAAACTGGGTTATCATGTTTAAGTCAATGAAATTCACAAAAAAGACGCGATAACGCAATTTAGTTTTAATTAATCTCGATTACTATTATTGGTGAATTCGACGAGTGTTAATTTTAGAATATGTAGTTAGTAAGAGACAATAAAAAGACAAAATTATGCGAAAATATTTCAACTTTTTTATACGATCACTATATAATAGGTGATCCTTTTAAGTGTTTGGTTTTAAATTTACAAAAAAAAAACACAGGAAAATTGTAAAATATTAAAACAGAATTATTGGGGGCTCAAGATCAATCCTGACCATTTATGAAAGATTATTTCATGTAAATTTTAGCCACGACTACGTTTCAGGTGATCCATGCGTCAAGTCCAATTTTGGGATTTAGTGGAATTTCTCGTTTTCGACCAGTGAATTGATCGCCTAAATCGTGCGTTTTGACTCCGTTGGACTAGTTTTGTGGAAGTACAGTCAACGACCAAAGTGGATTAACACTTAAATATTTACAAATGTTTTTTACATTGGAATATGAATACCTTATAATGTATATACATGTAGTTTTATAATCCTCAGAGGGCAAAGTGAATAATATATTAGAATTTGTTAAGTCACTTTGGACGTTCACTGTACGTCAAACCTCTTGTTTATGCCGATAACCCAGCATCGCTATAAGCACTATAGTCTAGTTGACAAGTTGAAAAGGTCAAACAATAATTATTATGAGTAAAGTATGAATATTTTTGTAACTTTTACGGCGTGATCTTCTTAAGTATGTATATAAGAAAGGCTCCACGAAGCGAATTTTTTTATGGCAATTATTTAAACTTTTTTTTCATTAACAATGAAGACGGAAGCTCGAGAAAATTTTGTTAGTTTAAGTTGTTGAAAAATTAACTTTAAGTAAAATTTCCAACGGGAATAAATTTTTACAGTGTCACATCATATTTTTTTAATAAAAAAAAATCAATGTGTCGTACACGCTTTTGACCCCGTGCGCACAACTTAAAAAACCGTCCAAGTGCGAGTCGGATTCGCCCATGAAGAGTTCCGGAGCAGCAATAACATAATAATTGTTTTTTTTTAATTTTTATATTTGAGTTGATTGAATATAAGGTAAATTGCGGTTTACGATTTATGACGTATTTAAAAAACTACTTACTAGATCTCGTTCAAACCAATTTTCTGTGGAAGTTTACATCATATAGGTATATGTATATTTTTTTGTTTTATCATTCTCTTATTTTAGAAGTTACAGGGGGGACGGGACCTATTTTAACACTTTGGAAGTGTCTCTCGCGCAAACTATTCAGTGTAGAAAAAAAAAGATATTAGAAACCTCAATATCATTTTTGAAAAAAAATTTCAGAAAAAAATGGCTGTGACATACAGACATGACGAATCTATAAGCGTCAAATTAAAATTATAATTAATGGAGATAGTTCCAGGAGCGGGAGTTCTTTTTATTGGAAATTTCCTAATCTTTAAGAAACTTTTTTTGAAATTCCTTATATATTTGTAGTCTATGAAATATTAGTGAAAAACGAAATGCCTTTTTCATCTTTCGTTGTTTGTAATTTTAGCAATTGTTTATGTGATAATACAAGTTTTTGGCACGTTTTTATTTCTGTGCGTCATTCAGATTCCAATGAGGACACATAACCAGTCGGGGTGCGAGGGATATGCTCTATGGGCAACCTTACACCCGGTCTGTAGACCCGAGACGGCGTGCGGTTTTAGTCGGTTCAAGCCCGACATAACCGCCCCCGCTGGCCGGCGGGGGGGTATCCGAAGGGATTTCCGAACGAAAAAAAAAAGGTATGACACATAATCTTAAGACCATACTGGTCACTATTTTAGACCATTTTCAACTTTTCGACTAGACTACTGGAAGACGACACCAACGACAAAGACAACATTACACGTGTTATCGGTGATAAACCAACCGATATGTTCGAAAGAAAGCAAGAAAGACTTATTTTTTCGATATTGGATTGGAAAATTGGACTTCACGTATTGATCACCTAAAACATAGTCGTGACCAACATCATCTTTAAAACAAAAATGGCAAGGATTTATTTTGTACCTCCAATTTTATTTTTTTACCATTCCAGTGTTTTTTGTAAATTAGAAAATCATCCTCTATATTATCAGCGAATAGTAATCCATAGCGATATGGAACGTGAATTAAACGGATTATAATTTTTAAATTATCTCAACGCTTTGAGGGTGATATGAAATGTTGGGCTTAATTCCTTTGTTACATTTATTGGTCTTATATTTACCACCAAATGTAAATGATATGACATGAACTAACACTATGACTCGTCATATAACAAATAGCCAAGGCGATACTTTGACTATCCGAGCAACTGTTGAGAATATTGATATTCGTATGTTGTATGTATGTAAAATTTTCACCAACTTCAAAAAGGCGGAGGTTCTATGTTCGTCTGTATCTATTTTTTTTTTTTGTATGTCCGTCAATATTTTCGTCGAAATTTGTTATTGAAAATTGTATACTAAGATTTGAGGTCATATTCATGAAAGTTTCATTTTTACGACTGAAATAATATTTTTAATAAATTAAGTAGCATTTATCAGATATATTCTTGTTTTTGCATAAACACGAATATTTTTGAATGAGCATTTTTTATACGTAAATTTATAATTAGGAAACCTGGTAGAAATAATAAAAGTCACTGAGGCTGGCGCTTCTCCGATGGTCAAAGTTATACCCTCAACTGATGTACCTATGTATGACATTACTAAGTATTTAACTGGTAATTCACTTTATTAAAACTTTTCAAACATTACAATAGTGTTATTTCATAAGTTAGTTTTACGATTTCACTGAACTGTCAACATTTTCAATTTCACTCCCCTTAAATTTGCAAAACACAACATTATCATTATAATTTTCATTTTCTCGTAAACAATACATATACAATGATATATATATATATATAGTACACTAGTATACATAACAACAATGAACAAATGTAAACCGTAGCCGAAAGATTACAGAGTCGAAAATCGAGATGTTTACCAATTCAAGGAATGTATGAAAATATTTTTAAAGTTTTATTTCACATTGGCCCATAGAAAGAAGTACTCGTAAAGTAAACTCTTATTACAGAGGTATGTCGCTGCTGTACTAGGGTAGTATAAGAATATTTAGGGTATAATTTCCTATCTAGCCCAGAGACTCGGCAGATACCGACAGAATCTTCGAAGATATGAAGAACTCTGAAGCAGAAATCCTCAAGAGTTTCATTTAACGTTACTTTTACCTAACAACCCAGGGGCAGGTGATAGTCTGGCAACACTGATAAGGTAAAAATCTGATTATACAAACATGTCCGACTCTACATTCAACAACAGTTACTTTGACAATTATTTATAAATAATTTAAATACACATAATAATACAGATTCATTTGGTGTAAGAGGACTAAGGTATACAGCGGTTGGCATTTACAAAAAAGAATTTAGAAAAAAAATAATGCAATAACAAAAATAAAAAAGGAATCTTTCTACTTATGAATGTACTGTATTAAGTTTCTTTTTCTCATATATTAAAGAGACGAATATACATTTGTCGTAATACTTTTTACATTATTTACATTTATTTACAACGTTAAGCTAAGATAAAGCTACCCATTCAACAAAGCGTGCTCTTGTTTTGCAAGTTTTTCGATGTTATTTCGAACTTGTGTTATTTGGTAACAACTAAGAACAAAAAATGAATGTGAGTTGATAATTTTACTGTCATAAATTGAAAATCTTCTATATGAAATGAGAAAATTGTTAAGTATACAATTTTTTGTTTCCTTGATTATTCGAGATTTAAGATATTTGACAATTTATAAACGAAATAAGATATTTTCACAATTTAAAAATCATTACTGCTTTTTTTTTCAAATTCAAATAATTTTAGACAAAAAGTGACAGGATATTTTAAATCTAGATAAAAAAGAATTAAAATCACA